>CM067328.1:73894166-76347500 GCA_034376525.1 Nicotiana benthamiana | reverse complement strand
GGTGTTTTGATGAGTGGAACAATTTTGAATGAGGTTTTAGGACGTGTTAGTGCTTTTGGTTGAGGTCTCGGGGGCCTCGGGATGATTTCTGATAGCTAACGAGGAGTTTTGAGCCTTGTGTTGTTGCAAATTTTTTTGTTGCTCTAGGTATTTTCGCACTTATAGTTTGGAGATCGCAGGTGTGGTGTCGCAGATGCGGTAGAGAAGGGCGCATGTGCGGTCTTATGAAGGCACGTCAGGAATCGCAGATGCGGAGTTGGGGACTGCATCTACGGAGTTGCAGATGAGACTAATTCACCGCAGATGCGGGATTGGGGCTTATAGTGAATTTCCACAGACGTTCAGGATGTGACCGTAGAAGCGGTACGGCAGAAGTGGATTTTGGGACCGTAGGTGCAGTTTCGATTGGGCAGATGTATATATGCTTTTTTGTTCGCGAATTTTGAAGGGTTTATTAATTTTTAACTCGAACTTGGTGAATTTTGAGTGATTTTGAAGAGGTATTTCAAGAAGCTTCGATAAAGTAAGGATTTTTAGACCTAAAACACAATTCTATGGTGTTAATTTATGAATTAAAACTAAAAAATTAAGAAATCATGGACTAAAAATGGAGGTTAGGGTTTGAATTTATGAGAGCTAAGATTAAGGATGTGAGGGGTCAATTGAACTCTGATTCTTGTGATTTTGATGTGTATGGACTCTGGCGAGATAAGGAATCCGTTGATGTGAAAAGTTTTGATTTTTGAGAAGTGGGCCCGGGCTTGGCTTTTGCTAATTTCAGTATTTTTGATATTTTTCTATTATTTTTGCTTTGGCTTTGTTCCCATTGTTGTGACGTATTCGTTCTGATTTTGGATAGATTCGACTCGCGTAGAGGCCGATTTGAGGAGCAAAGGCATCACGAGCTAGAGATTTAACCGGTTCGAGGTGAATAATGATTGTAAATGATACCCTGATGGTTTGAAGCCACGGATTGCACATCATAGTGCTATATTGAGGTGAGACACGCGCTTGATGATGAGTGTGGGGTCGTTTTCCACTGGGGATTGTGACTTAGTCCGTACTGATTGATGATTTTATCATATATTTAACTGTAACTTATTTGTTATCATCATGATTTGGGCTTATTGCCATATTTGGGATTCGTGCCAATTATTTGAACTCCTTCGAGGATGGTTGTTGATATTTCCTCACTGTTTTAATTTTATACTTGAATGTAGTCGTGTATTTTTTACTGTTTTCAAAACTTAGCCAAGGTGATTTTTGCTTTAACACTTGCAACGATATTTCCAATACTGTTTTTGGGCTGAGCAACATATTTTAGTAAGAAATTTAAAAATAGCCATATTTATCACTGATCGTTGAAAAATAGCCAAGTTTCAAAAGTTATTGAAATTTAGCCATTTTTTATGTAAAGATAAATCTTAGCAAAAACACTGTTCAAAATCCGAAAAATAGGCCAATAAATTTTACAGGAGTTCCAGCATAAGTATGCTTGAACTCCCGCAAATTTTACGGGGGTTCCAGGATAACTATGCTGGAACTCTCCGCATATTTTACGGGAGTTCCAGCAAGTATAAATGTCTAGCATAATATACTGGAGTTTGGAGCACTGGTGCTCCAGTCTCCCGCAAATTTTACAGGAGTTAGCGAAGTATACCGGTCGAGCATAATGTGCTGGAGTTCGTACACAAATGCACCAAAACTCCCGTATATTATACTGGACCGGTCCCTGTTGTAGCAAAATAATGGCTATTTTTCATTGACTTGGTAAGCGCTGGCTATTTTTGATTGACCAGTGTTAAAACTGGCTATACCATGATATTATGCCCATATTTTATTGTTGTCTGATGGGCTTATATGATTTTTGACTAAGTAAGGCCGAGGGCCTTTGTTGTGTATACTTTTGGATCGGGATGCACGCCGCCGCAGTGTTACACTGATATTGCTATGAGGTCGAGGGCCTATATTTGTTGCCGCGAGATGGCTTGATTTGAACTTGGGCCGTAAGGGGCCACTCCCAGAGTCTGCACACTAGTGAACACCATCGATGTTAAATGGATCGGGTTGCGCGCTGCAGCAGTACTGGTACTATTTTATGTATTTGTTTTATATTATTTCTCTGCCATTATCTGTTGCTTGTGCTACTTTACGAGATATGTACCTAATTGCTTGGCATTATCTGTTAATTGAGCGTTGTGCTCTAGGGTCAGATTTCAGTGCTTACTTGCACTCTTTGTTTTGCACTCATTACGTAATTGTTGAAAAAGTCAGTTTTAAAAGAGGCTAAAACTGAGCTAAGATATTTCTATAGGTTTTACAGCTTCCCGCTTTTCTCATAGGTTTTACACTGCTTTTATACAGCATGTTGGTTGCTTTACATAATTTCTTACTGCTCAATTATTATTTTCTTGATTACTCACTAAGTTGGAGTACTCACTTTACTTCCTGCACCTCGTGTGCAGATGCAGGTATTTGTTCACCCGGTAGCGGGTTTTGAGCTGATCGGAGGCTAAGATAACGAAGTTTAGCGAGGTGACTTCTAGTGTTCGCAGCACCGTATGTTCTTCCTTTGTTTATCAATCCTATTGTTTTATATTTCAGACTTTGTAGTGGTAGTTATACTCCAATAGTTGCTCGTGACCAGTGACATCCCGATTAGGACTGTATTGGATTGTATTTCCGCTAATTAATATTATTAAGTCATATTTAAGATGTTTATTCATGTTTAACTTTTTTTTGAAAGGACTATATGAGTTAGCTGGCTGACCTCGTCTTCACAAGAGGCGCCATTACGACCTGTGCTGGGGTTTGGGTGGTGACAACTGCTCTCTACTGATGGGGATTCTGTCAGCGGCTCCGAGAGTGAGGAGGACGAAGACGATGTCCCCGAGGGGGAAGAGGCAACCAAAGATCAGGCTGCCGAAGGTCAGACCACTAAAGATGTAATTCCGGTGAATACTGCTTTCAAGCGAGTGACCTTGACAATATACTAGGTCCTCTTTAATTTATTCATTTTATGTAAGGTCTCCATGGGGGAGTTTTGTAAATGTGCTTTGTGAATATAAAGGAACTTTTGTATTGACCTTGGTTTGTGACAAATCTCTTTTTTTATGTATACAAAATTTTCTTGTACAACCCAAATTATCAGCCCGAGTGTTGGTTTGAACTTAGAACGCAATGAACCCTTAGGTTCTTTACTAATTAACACGGTGCCTCTTGAGGTCATAGGTAATTCTCGAGCTTAGATCTAGCTTATAATGGGCCCGAGTTGAATGAGAATGATGTCTTGAATCTAACGTAAATTTATCCCTTAGACTTCGTGGATAGTCCCCGAGTGAGGATTTTCTCGAGCTCGGGTAGCCCTTCGGCTTAGTGGTTAAGTGAGTACTTTCTTGAACTCGAAGGAAAGTTAGCCCACATACTTCATGAATAGTTTATGAGTGAGAATTTTCTCGAACTCGGGTAGCCCTTGGGCATGGTGGTCGAGTGAGTACTTGCTGGACCTCGAGATAAAGTTAGCCCTTAGGCTCTTATATATTGGCCCTTAGGCTCTTTCACATCAGCCCTTAGGCTCTTTAAGTTGGCGCTATTCGGCCTCCAAAATGGCTATAATCTTTTCCTCTTTTCGCCTAAAAGGCTTAGTGAAAACTTTTATGCCTTAACATGTATTTTTTGTACCCGTTTGGGTTTTTTAAAGGTTCGATTGACTGGAACCTCGTTTGTAATTTGATATGTTATGCTAATCAAATACCTCTTGAGTATTTTTTCAAAGGATGATGTTATCAAAGCCTTCACATTATTCGACGACTGATTATAACAAAGCCCCTTATAATTTGCTTTTGTCTAGGGTAGCCTAACTTAACTGGTTTTTCTAAGTATATGAAGACCTTTTAGTTTTATGGCGGAATAGGACATCTCCGAGCTGCATTATTTCGGTTGTAGCATTTTCATAGGACCATAGTCTTTTATATGGCTGTAGCCTTTGTGTGATAACCTGACCCGTCGTCCCGTGTATTTCTGCCCCATTTTCCCCTTTTTATGCTGATATGTGTTTTAATATATGTATTTGGAGAGTTTGGAGTACTTCGGATGGAGTTTGGATAGAAATGAGACAATTAGTCTCTTTAAGAGAAATTTAGTTTGGAAAAGTCAATCGAACATTGACTTTTGAGTTAGAGGGTTCGAAATGGATTTTCGATGATTTGACTAGTTTCGGACGGTGATTTGTGACTTAGGAATGAAATCGAAGCTGAATTTGGAGGTCCAATTGACAAGTGTTATTTTGATCCCGGAATAAGAATGAAATTCCGACAGTATCAGTAGCTCCGTTAGGTGATTTTTGATATGTGTGCAAATTTTCAGATCATTCGGAGGTGTTTAGGTCGGGTTTTGAAGCAAATGCATGTTTCAAAAGTTTTAGTTTAACTTAGGCTTGAATCCGTGGAAATTGGGTGATTTTGATGTTTATTTTTTATGCTACGAACAAGTTTGAAAGGAGTATTAAGACACATCTGTACTTTTGGTTGAAGTCCCGAGGGCCTCGGGGTGAATTCAGATGGCCAACGAAGAGTTTTAACTTGAAAATGTGCAGCAGAAAATGCAGCAGCAGTACATGTCTATTTTGGCCTTCGCGATCGCGAAGGAAGGCTCGCGTTTGCATAGAGTTAATAGCCTAAAGAATCGCATTCGCGTGCAGTAGATCACGTTCGCGTAGTGTTGGTAGGTGAAGTATCGCGTTCGCGTGGGAGGTAGCACGTTCGCGTAGAAGAGCCTGGGGTTCCTGCCTGGTTTTGTTCATCCTAAACGCGTGGCTCGGACCGTGTTCAGGGAGGATGCAAAGCATCACGATCGTGATGGTGTTATCGCATTCGCGAAGAGCAACTGGAGGGTTAGCGGAATTTGTTCATCGCGAATGCGTGGCTTGGACCGCATTTGCGAAGGGTTAAATCTGGGTGACAGAACGGTTTATTATGTTATTCATTCGCGAACCAGACATATTTTCCACCATTGTTAAGCAACCAATAGAGCTTTTTGAGCAATTTGAAGAGGGTTTTCAGCGGGTATCAATTGGAGGTAAGTCTCTTTGCTTAAAAACATCATTTTTAGGAAGAAACAACCTCAAATTCCATGAAATTGAGTAGAAATTGTGAAGAACTAGGGCTTAGTTATTAGAAAGGAATTTTGGGGATTTGAAGGGTCAAACGGACTCCGTTTTTGGTGAACTTTATATGTACGGACTCGTGGAGAGACGAGGAATTCAAAGATGTAATTTTCAGATTTTTTCGAGAAGTGGGCCCAGGGCTCGGGTTTTACCAACTTCGTGATTTTTAACGTTTTTCGAAAATTTTCAATTGGGTTATGTTTATTTAGCTTATAATAACTTATTCGTTGTGGTTTTGAATGGATTCTACGCTCGTAGGAGAATATTTAAATGGAGATAGCATTGCAGACCAGGCTACGACCGGTTAGAGGTGAGTAGTTTGTATAGATGATGGCCTGAGGGTTTGAAACCATGGTTTATCAAATAGTGACGTTGTGTTAGGGCGTGACTCGCACCCCATGGAAGGTGTGGGTTTGTAAATGATTGGAGATTGTGACATGGTCCATCCCGTGAGCTGGATAAATTAATGGCGTCTGATATGCACGTTGTGATGTCGATAATTGGGCTTAATGCCATGTTTGGGGCCTTGTGCCGATCTGTAGTACCCGTCTAGGGTGAATATCTGTGTGATAACATTATTGAATAATCATTAATCTCAGTCCTGTGTTTAATCATCGAAATAAAATGCTAAGTCACTTTTCCTGAAATTTAATAATTAAATTATTTTTGCCTTAAAAAATCAAAAAAATGGGAATTTAGATTGAATCTGTTAATGTGACTCATATGCATATTGTGGAATGAGCATGGGTCGGGATGCACGATCCACAACGAATATATATTGATATTTCACTTGGGCTTAAGGAGCCCCTCTAATGTCTGTACACACCCCAGTGAGCGTCGTCGACATTAAATGGATCGGGCTGCACGTTCCGCAGTGAATTCATGTGCATTGCATTACATTTTTATATGATACATGGTTGTTGTTGTGATACTGTTATATTGTTATCATGTAGCTAAGTTGTAGTATTGTTAGTTATAGCTTTGCGTTGTGGTCTTTCGTGGATATCTTACTTTCAGTCATTTTCTACACTTATTATTGAGTGAGCCGGTAGTACTCACCCCTACTCCCTGCACCTTGTGTGCAAATTCAGGTACACCGGAGGCTTAGCTGATTCTCATAGTCTCCAGAGATATTTCAGAGTCGTTGATGTAGCTGCTTGACGTTCGCACGACATGGCTGCTCTTCATTATATCTCCATTTGATTATTATTATATACTTTCCCAGATATTTTGGTTTTAGAATTCAGATTCTACTATTATCACTCAGTTTTGTTTAGAGGCTCTAGACCCGTGACCCCCAGATGATATGGGTGTGGTTTTGAATTTCGTATTTCTACTTATATCATATTATCAATATTTTTGGATTATTATTCTGTTAAATTTTCGGTTTGAGACTTAAGTGTTACGTTAAAAGCAATTGTTGGTCAGGCTTACCTAGCCTTATGGCTGGGTGCCATCACGACCGGGTTTGAGTCGTGACAAGTTGGTATCGTAGCCTTGGTTACTAGGCCTCACGAGTCAAGAGCCGATTTAGTAGAGTCTTGTTTATGGGTGTGTCGTGCACCACACTTATAAGCATGAGGCTACAGAACTTTTAGGAAACTTTCCACTTTCTTGAAATTCATATCGTGAGGTTTGATAACGTGAAAAATAAAATTATGTATTCTATTCTCTAGCAGATGGCGAGACCCGCGCCAATGGACGTGGAGGAAGATCACTAGTACCGCCTGCTAGAGGACGTAGACGCGGTCGTGGTGCTGGACGAGGCGTACCAGAAGGGGCAGCACTTGCAGACCCACCAGCTGCCCAGGTCCAAGATCAGCCTCCAGCTGTTGATGCTCCAGCTGCACCTATTCAGGCACCGGCAGTGCCCATAGTGATTCCTGGTCTCCAGGAGGCTTTGGCCAAGATTTTATCCTTCCGCCCTAGCCTGGCTTAGGCGGTTTCAGCCACTACAGCAGTGACTACTACTCAGACCGGGAGTGGTCATCAGACCCTCGATGCTCGCACTCCCGAGCAGGTTGTCCATGGCTTACAGACTCCTGGGGTAGCTCTAGTTCAGCCAGTTGCCCCAGTTTCGCCAGCTCCGTCAGTTGCTCCAGTTCAGCCAGTTGCACCGGCTGTCCCAGTTGCGCCGGTCGCACCTTTTCCAGCTCATGTCGTCCCAACTATGCCGGATGATGAGCACCGGCAGTTGGAGAGGTTCGGTAGGCTGAAGCCTCCGACCTTTACTGGTATTGAGGGCGAGGATGCCCAGCATTTTCTGGATAAATGCCAGCATATGCTTCGCACGACGGGTATTCTGGAGTCTAATGGAGTGGCTTTTACAACTTTTCAGTTTACAGGAGCTGCATTTATTTGGTGGAAAGATTTCGAGAGGCATAGACCTATTGGGACAGCGCCCCTTACTTGGCAGTAGTTCTCCACGGTATTTTTGGAGAAGTATGTGCCCCAGTCTCACAGGGAGGAGCTGCGTCGTCACTTCGAGTGGTTGACTCAGGGTGATATGTCAGTGACTAAGTATGAGTTACGGTTTACTCAGGTGGGTAGGCATGCTGTGTGGATGATCCCGAAAGATATAGAGATGATCACGAGGTTTATAGATGGCCTCAACTATGTATATTGATGACTAGAGAGAGGGCTACAACAGCTACGTTTGAGGAGGTTGTTGATGCGGGTTGTCTCATTGAGATAGACAACCGTCGGGAACGTGTGGAGAGAGATGCTAAGAGGCCTCGAGGTTTAGGTAATTTCAGCGGCGCTCCATCTAGGGGCCATTTCCAGTAGGGTAGAGGTCATTCCTTCAGGCCTCCTCAGTCCGGATGCACATAGTCTAGTGAAGCCTCTTCAGGCCGGGGCCATGAGGGACATCAGCAGAGTCAGCCTGCTTTGAGTGCTCTTCCAGCTCAGATCTCTGCTCCTGCTCTTTCAGCTCAGGGTTCATCTGCAGCGAGGGGTTCTCATCAGTCCCCCTCTCTAACTTCAGTTCGTTGCTATGATTGTGGTGAGTTGGGTCATGTAAGGAGGCACTGTCCTCGACCCACAGTAGGAAGCCTCAGCAGAGGGATCAGGCCTCGTCTTCTACATAGGTTTCTTCCGCTTCCACTCAGACAACCAGGGGTGGAGGCCAGGCACCTAAAGGTCGTCCCATGGGTGAGGACCGTATTGGCGGTGTCCAGGCCCGTTTCGATGCCCTTCCAGATCGGAGGGACGCTATTTCCTCGGATGCAGTTGTCATAGGTATTATCTCTGTCTCCCACAAGAATGCTTCTGTTTTATATGATCCCGGATCTACCTATTCATATGTGTCCTATTATTTTTCTCATCATTTGGGTACGACTCGTAGTTGTCTTGCCTTTCCCGTGCATGTGTCTACCCTGGTGGGTGATACTATTATTGTGGATCATCTTTACCGATACTGTTTGGTAACTATTCAGGGTCTCGAGACCCGAGTTGATCTATTATTATTGGGCATGGTGGATTTCGATGTAATTTTGGGTATGGATTGGCTATCTCCGTACCATGCTATTCTGGACTGTCATGCGAAGACAATTACACTAGCTATTCCGGGTATTCCGAGGATCGAGTGGGGAGGCGTGACTGACTATGTACCTAGTAGGGTGATTTCTTTCTTAAAAGCCCAATAGATGGTTGGCAAGGGGTGGTTATCATATTTGGCTTTCGTAAGAGATGTAGAAGCTAAGGCTCCTAGCCTTGATTCGGTTCCCGTTGTTAGGGATTTCCTTGATGTGTTTCCAGCGGACTTGTCGGGCATGCCGCCGGACAGGGACATTGACTTCGGTATTGATCTGCTGTCAGGCACTCAGCCCATCTCTATTCCTCCCTATCGTATGGGACCAGCAGAGTTAAAAGAGTTGAAAGAACAACTTCAAGAACTCCTGGATAAGGGTTCATTCACCCAAGTGTGTCACCTTGGGGTGCACCGGTGTTATTCGTAAAGAAGAAAGATGGAAAAATGAGAATGTGCATTGATTACAGGAAACTGAATAAGGTGACGGTGAAGAACAAGTACCCACTACCCCGTATTGGGGATTTATTTGATTAGCTCCAGGGAGCGAGGGTATTCTCTAAGATTGACCTTCGATCAGGGTATCACCAGCTAAAGATTAGGGAGTCAGACATTATGAAGACGACTTTCAGGGCAAGATATGGCACTATGAGTTCCTAGTGATGTCTTCCAGGCTCACTAATGCCCCAGCTGCATTCATGCACTTGATGAACAGTGTATTTTGGCCTTATCTGGATTCTTTCGTGATTGTGTTTATTGATGATATTCTGGTGTATTCGCAATGTTAGGAGGAGCATGCACAATACTTGAGGGTGGTCTTGCAGCGATTGATAGATGAGAAGCTTTATGCAAAGTTCTCTAATTGTAAATTCTGGCTTAATATTGTGACTTTTCTGGACATGCGGTGTCCAGTGATGGTATTCAAGTCGACCCAAAGAAGATTGAGGCGGTGTAGAGTTGGCCCAGACCATCCTCAGCTATTGAGATTTGGAGTTTCCTCAGTTTGGCAGATTATTAACGCAGATTCATTCAGGGTGTCTCTTCTATTGCTTCGCCTTTGACGAAGTTGACTCAAAAGAATGCTCCTTTTGTATGGTCAGATGAATGCGAGGAGAGCTTCCAGAAGCTCAAGTCGGCTTTGGCCACAGCTCCGGTATTAGTATTACCATTAGCTTCGGGATCTTACACGGTGTATTATGATGCTTCAAGAGTTGGGATCGGTTGTGTGTTGATGCAGGAGGGTAGAGTTATTGCGTATGCTTCTTGGCAGCTAAAGCCCCATGAGAAGAACTATCCCGTTCATGACTTAGAGTTAGCCGCAATTGTGCATGCCTTAAAATTTTGGAGGCATTATCTTTATGGTGTATCTTGTGAGGTATATACAGACTATCGCAGTCTTCAACATTTGTTTAAACAGAAAGATCTGAATTTGAGACAGCGGAGATGGCTCGAGTTACTTAAAGACTATGATATCACCATTTTGTATCATCTTGGGAAGGCCAATGTGGTGGCTGATGCTTTGAGCCGGAAGGCTATCAGCATGGGTAGTCTGGCGTACATTCTAGTTGGGGAGGGTCCCCTTGCGGTTGATGTTCAGGCCTTGGCCAATCAGATGGTGAGGTTAGATATCTCCGAGCCCAGCCGGGTGTTGACGAGTGTGATTTCCCGATCTTCTTTGTATGACTACATCAGAGAGAGGCAGTATGATGACCCGCATTTGTTTGTCATGAAGGAAAGGGTCCAACATGGTGACGCCAGAGATGTGACCATTGGAGATGATGGCGTATTGTGGATGCAGGGCCGAATTTGCGTGCCCAATGTGGATGGTCTCCGGGAGTTGATTTTGGAGGAGGCTCATAGCTTGCGGTATTCGATTTATCCGGATGTCGCGAAGATGTACCCATATTTGAGACAGCATTACTGGTGGAGGAGAATAAAAAGGACATTGTGAATTACGTGGCTCGGTGTCTCAATTGTGAGCAAGTCAAATATGAGCACCATAGACCCGGTGGTGTATTCCATCGGATGGATATTCCGGAGTGGAAATGGTAAAACATTACTATGGATTTTGTGAGTGGTCTTCCTCGTACCTCGAAGAAGTTTGATTCGGTTTGGGTGATTGTGGACAGGCTGACTAAGTCCGCGCACTTCATTCCAGTATGTACTACCTATTCAGCGGAGAAGTTAGTAGAGATTTTCATTCGGGAGATCGTACGGTTGCATGGGGTCCCGGTTTCCATTATATCAGATCAGGGTACCGTGTTTACTTCCCAGTTCTAAAGGACTTTTCATCGGGAGTTGGGCACACAGGTACAGTTGAGCACAACCTTTCACCACAGACGGACGGACAGTCCGAGCATACGATTCAGATATTAGAGGACATGTTACGTGCCTGTGCTATTGATGTTAGAGGTTCTTGGGCTGAATTCTTGCCACTTGCGGAGTTTGCGTATAATAACAACTATCAATCCAGCATTTAGATGGCGCCATATGAGGCCTTATATGAGAAATGGAGTAGATCTCCGGTTGGCTAGTTTGAGCCCGGCGAGGCTAGATTGTTGGGGACACAGTTAGTTCAGGATGCCTTAGAGAAGGTGAAAGTAATCCAAGAGAGACTTCATACGGCTCAGTCGCGTCAGAAGCGTTATGCGGACCGGAAGGTTCGAGATGTATCTTATGTCGTGGGTGAAAAGGTCTTGTTGAAGGTTTTTCCTATCAAAGGCGTTATGAGGTTTGGAAAGAAAGGGAAGCTGAGTCCAATGTTCATTGGGCCTTTTGAAATACTTAGGAGAATCAGGGAGGTGCTTGCCTCGCCACCTAGCTTATCGGAAGTTCACCCGATGTTTCATGTTTCTATGCTCCGGAAGTATCTTGGGGACCCGTCTCATGTGTTAGACTTCAGTACGATCCGATTAGATGAAGATCTGACCTATGATGTGGAGCCGGTGGCTATTTAGGGTCGTCAGGTTCGAAAGTATAGATCAAAGGACATAGCTTCAGTGAAGGTGCAGTGGAGAGGTCGGTCTGTGGAGGAAGCCACTTGGGAGACCGAGCAGGAGATGCGGAGCAGATATCCTCACTTGTTTGATACTCCAGGTATGTTTCTTGACCCGCTCGAGGACGAGCATTTGTTTAAGTTGGGGAGGATGTAACGACCTAACACATCTTCCCCTGTATTTCTACCCTGTTTTTCCCTTTTTATTCTGTTATATGTTTCGATATATGTATTTGGCGAGTTTGGATAGAAATGAGACAATTAGTATCCTTAAGAGAAAGTTAGTTTGGAAAAGTCAACCGAACATTGACTTTTGAGTTAGAGGGCTCGGAATGGATTTCCGATGATTCGACTATTTTCAGACGATGATTTTTGACTTAGGAACGAAATCGAAACTAAATTTGGAGGTCCGGTGTAGAATTAGACTTGAATTGGCTAAGTTAGAAATTTGGCGAAGTCCGGTTGACAGGTGTTATTTTGATCCAAGAGTCGGAATGAAATTCCAAAAGTTAGTATAGCTTCGTTAGGTGATTTTTGATATATGTGAAAATTTTCAGATCATTCGGAGGTGTTTAGGTCGCGTTTTGGAGCAAATGCATGTTCGGAAGTTTTAGTTTAACTTAGGCTTGAATCCGTGGAAATTGGGAAATTTTTATGTTTATGGTGGCGTTTTTATGCTACGAACAAGTTTGCATGGAGTATTAAGAGACATCTGTGCTTTTGGTTGAGGTCTCGAGGGCCTCGGGGTGAATTTGGATGGCCAACAGAGAGTTTTAACTTGAAAATGCAGCAGCATTGCAGGCCTATTTTGGCCTTCGCGAAGGAAGGCTCACATTTGCATTGAGTTAACCACCTAAAGCATTGCGTTCGCATGCAGTAGATCGTGTTCGCGTAGCGTTGGTAGGTGAAGCATCGCGTTCGCGTGGGAGGTAATGCGTTCGCGTAGAAGGGCCTAGGGTCCCTGCCTGGTTTTGTTCATCGCGAACGCGTGGCTTGGATCGCGTTCGCGTAGAACGGAGGACGCAAAGCATCGCGATCGCGATGGTGTTGCTGCATTCACGAAGAGCAACTAGAGGGTTAGCGAAATTTTTTCATCACGAACGCGTGGCTTGGACCGCGTTCGCGAAGGGTTAAATCTGGGCGACAGAAGGGTTTATTATGTTATTTCATCCGCGAAACAAACATATTTTCTACCATTGTTAAGCAACCAAGAGAGCTTTTTAAGCGACTTAAAGTGGGTTTTCAGCTGGTATCGATTGGAGTAAGTCTCTTGGCTTAAAAATATTATTTAAAGGAAAAATCAACCTCAAATTCCATGAAATTGTGTAGAAATTGTGAAGAACTAGGGCTTAGTTTTTAGAAAGGAATTTTGGGGATTTGAAGGGTCAAACATACTCCGTTTTTGGTGAACACTATATGTACGGACTCGTGAAGAGATGAAAAATCCAAAGATGTAATTTTCAGAATTTTTCGAGAAGTGTGCCTGGGGCTCGGGTTTTACCAACTTCGTGATTTTTAACATTTTCCGAATAATTTCAATTGGGTTATGTTTATTTGGCTTATTATAACCTATTCGTTCTGGTTTTGAATATATTCGATGCTCGTAGGAGAAGATTTGAAGGGAAAAGGCATTGTAGACCAGGCTACGACCGGTTTGAGGTGAGTAGTTTGTATAGATGATGGCATGAGGGTTTGAAATCCCGGTTTATCACATCGTGACGCTATGTTAGGGCGTGACTCGTACCCCATGGAAGGTTCAGGGTTGTTAATGATTAGGGATTGTGACATGGTCCATCCCTTGAGCTAAATAACACTCAAGGTATCGCTACACATAACCGAGTAGGGTGGAAAATAGGAACACACATATGAATACGTAGACCCATGGTCAAATAGCACTGAAGGATCTCTAATCAAATCATAATGTTACCTATAATGCTTGCACTTAAAGACTTAGCCTCTGGCCTAGCTGATGGCTGGCCTATGCCTCTGGCGACCTGAACTGCACCTCTAAGACCTCTACCTCCACCTCTAACAACTCCGCCACCGCCTCTAGCTAGCAGGGCAAGCCGCGGAACCTCTGGTGCCTAAATAATAGCATGAGAACTCTGATGCTGGAAGCTTCCATAAGCTCGAGGGAAATATCTGATGATGTGCCTCATATCACCCCTCAACCTCGAGCAAACCCTCATGTTGTGACCATACTCACCACACTCATAACATCTACTCGAACGTTGCAGCTGAGGAAACTGGGGCTGACCCTCACGACGTGAATGAACACCTGAAGTACCATGATGACAAAGGGAGCTGACTGAAAGGGCCTAGGAGGATGGCCTCTACCATAAGTATCCCTACCTCCAAACGAGGTACCACTGAATCTGCCTACATGACGGGTCCTTTTATCCGACCTATGACCACCTCCTTGTGGCAGGACGACCTCAACTCCACGGCCCACATTGGTCGCCTCCTCAAAAGTGATCTCACTCCCAACCGGAGCCACTATACCCTGTTGACCTGCCACCGCTGTCAGGATTCCTAGAATCAAACCCGCTCGAATGATGCTCTCCACAAAGCCTACCAACTTGACCAAAGCGTCCTGAAGAACTAGGGTGGCCATGAACCGTTCTGGGTCTGAATTGGGCCCACCGGAGCTTCAAGGGCTGGAACTTCCTCCTCAACTCAATCTGGGGCTCCGCCTCTGGGGCTGCTGCTCGGGGATCGGACTACAGAGCAGTAGATGAAGAAGCACATGTTCTTACCATATGCAAAAGAATAGAGCAGAAATTGAATCGTTGTTTGAGAAACGAAAACACATGACAAGAAAGAACAAATGTAAAGTTTTTCCTAACTCAGTAGCCTCAGGGGGATAAATACAAACGTCTCCGTACCGATTCCTCAGACTCTACCGAGTTCTTCCGTAAGGTGTGAGACCTATGTAACCTAGTGCTCTAATACCAACTTGTCACGACCGTGATTTCCCACCCGCGAGAGACGTGATGGCGCCTACTAATAGGAGTTAGGCAAGCCAATTATCAAATACCTCTCTAACGAACATCGACAATATTAAAAACAATAAAATATTTAATAATAAAGCGAAAGTCTCAAATATAATTTACTGAAAGAAATGTGGAAGTTTAACAAATCCTCTACCCAATGATGATGTCACATGGACGTCTAGAGAATACTAAATACAAGGTTCGAATGAAGCATAGAACTGTCTGCTACGGTACAATGATAATAAACTGGATGACAAAGAAAGGAGTCCGGGCCTGCGGATGTCAGCAAGGCTACCTCGAATGTCCCTGGACTGGAAGCTTGCTCTTGAAATGCTACTGCTACTCAAATGCAGCTCCAACACCTGGATTTGTGCAAAAAGATGCACATAGTGTAGCATCAGTACAACCGACCCCATGTGATGGTAAGTGCCTGGCCTAACCCAGTAATGACGAGGCTAGGACAAAACTCCAGATAAACCTGTGCAGTTCAAATATATATACATGCAACGGATAATAATACAAGAAGTAACAACCAATAACGGGAAGGAGAAACATGTTAAGGGGGAAAACAACAGTTACAATTAAGAGAAACCAAAATAATGTTGAAGCAGCCAAGAATTTACAGCAATGAAGCAACATATATTCCAAACAAAACACACTTGAGACAGCAACTGTTGCAGCGTGCAACCCAATCCTAAAACATCAGCGTTGCGGCGTGCAACCCGAACCATATTGTTTATCTCTGTTGAAGCGAGCAACCCGATCCGTGTGGATGTTAATTATCCTTGTTGCGGCGAGCAACCCAATCCGTGTCGTGTGACATTGTTGCGGCGTGCAACCCGATCCGTGTTGTTTGACACTGTTGCGCCATGCAATCCAACCCTTTTATATCATACCTTCTCATCCAAGCAATGGTCAAA
The DNA here is from genome assembly GCA_034376525.1 of Nicotiana benthamiana. NCBI lineage: Eukaryota > Viridiplantae > Streptophyta > Magnoliopsida > Solanales > Solanaceae > Nicotiana > Nicotiana benthamiana. The sequence continues at coordinate 76,331,899 of CM067328.1, read as the reverse complement.
AATACAGAACAAGAGAAGAACAACCAGTAAAGAAATCCCGACACGGGAATATAACATCACCTCAAAAATCCCGGCAAGGGAGTAAATCAACAACACCAATAAACCTCCCGGCAAAGGAGAAACAACATTAGCCTACACATCCCGGCAAGGGAGATAATCAATATACACAAAACATCCCAGCAAGGGATTAATTACATACATTTCTATTTCTTTCATTTACTACTCATTAGTTCTTTAATTGTTCGAGCCAACACTCCTAAGTGTTTACAATTCATAATTATTTCTCACACTCTTCACATTAAATAAAGATCATCAACTGAGCATGGAAGAGTCATAACCATATCAGAACAAGTACAAGTAAGGACCCAGGGTCATGCTTGACACCAGTGTATAGATACTCGTCACCATGTCTATACACCGTACTCCACATCTAGCAATTAGCAAATAATATTCTAATCTTATTCCCTCAAGCCAAAGTTAGAACAAGCACTTACCTTGGTCCAAGAATAGCAGTCAACTCTATAATATAGCCTTTCCTCTACAATCCAACTCTGAAACAATGATATCTATGCACAATTTAGTTCAATAATACCAATAAGGGGTCAAAAACATAATCACATAGCCTAGAAATAAAATTTCTATCATTCTTAAAAAATTACCAAAATTCGACACGGGGCCCACATGGTCCAAACACGAGGCTCGGACCAAAATCCAATCACCCATAACCCCACGAGTTCAAATATATAATATATTTCAAAATTCGACCCCAAATATAGGTTGAATCACCCAAAATTTCAAAAAATTCAACTCTGCCCAATCCCTAATTTCTACATTGATTTCATAATTTTAGACTTAGGATTTTATTAATTACTGAAGAAAATTGAAGGAAATAGGTGGGGAATTACTTATCCAAAAGGTTTTGGAAGAGAGGGGCTTCAATGGTGTCCTAAGGCTTGTTGGAGAAGAGAGCTCGTGAGAAGAAGTGAAGATATCCCGTAATAAAATATTCTATTTTTTTAAAAAATCACTGGAGCAATTTGCTCTAAGCGTTCGCGACATACGGGTCGCGTTCACGGAGAAGGCTGACTGCAATTCTATGCTTTCGCGGAGGGTAATATGCGAACTCGAAGAAGGAAAACTGGGAGGGGGGGTCCATGGGTTGCACTATGCGAACGCGATGGGCTATATGCGAACGTGATGGGGGGTGACCAGCACTATGCATAGGCGTGGAGGGTACCGCGAACATGAAGAAGGGGGGGGGGGCATAAGGCAGTGCGAACACGGGCTTTAGGTCGCGATCGCGTAGGGCAAATGGTCTGTGTAAAAATACAACAAAAATCTTATGTGATTCTAAGTGTAAAACTACCCCGAATCACTCCCGAGGTATCGGGGCTCCCAACCAAACACACACACTTACTCAATTACATCCTATGAACTTAGTCGAGCGATTACATCGCCAAAACAACATCAAATTCCATGAATCAAGCCCTAAAATCATCATTTTTCATTCTAAGTTCATAAACCTGTAACTTTAGATATTTAGGTCCGAAACACGTCAAACGACGTCCGATTTCAATCAAATTTCACAGAAAGCGCTTAACGCATATTTAAGACCTGTACCGGGTGCCAGAACCTGGCCCGATACCTACATTTTCTAACTCGTTTTCATTTCAAATTTTCATATCATTTTCAGAAAAATAATTTCTTTCAAAAATTCTTTACTTAGGCTCGGGACCTTGGATTTCGATTCTGGGAATACGCCTGAGTTCTATATTTTTCTACGGACCCTCCGGGACTGTCATATTACGGATCTGAGTCCGTTTTCCCAAATATTAACCGAAGTCAACTTTAATAATATTATTATCAGAATTCTTTAAATTTTCACAAAATTCATATATTTCAACTTAAAAGCTTTCCGGCAATGCGTCCGGACTGTGCATACAAATCGAGGAAATTAAAAACGAGGTTTTCAAAGCCTCATAAGCACAAAAAAAAGGGAGAAATCATGTGATGAATCATTGCTTTTAGAAAGTGAGTTCTGTCAACAAAACGTATCAACTTAATCAACATGATAAGAATGGACATTGGGCCTAACTCAACCCCAAAAGCTAGCTTATGAGGTGAGGATTGTCCAAGCCATATAAGGAGACCAAGGACCTCAAATCCCTCCGATGTGGGACAACTCAACACCCCCCATCACGCCCAGATCTCTGGAGCGTGGACAACATAAATGGGGGCCCAACATCGGTATCAATAATTGGGATGGGCCTGGCTCTGATACCATGATAAGAATGGATCTTGGGCCTAACTCAACCCCAAAAGCTAGCTTATGAGGTGAGGATTGTCCAAGCCATATAAGGAGACCAAGGACCTCAAATCCCTCCGATGTGGGACAACTCAACACAACAATTACTTAACAACTTGAACATTTAATTGAAACATGTTTTATAGCATCAGATATTTATCAAAGAAGGAGAATTAGGCAGATTTGAAAACTAAACGGACCAGGTCTAGGAGATCAATCACAAACTGAACATGATCAACTCAAGTTTTATTCCTAAACTCGAAATGAAGGACAACAGATGAAGATCCACATGCCTAATACTAGAAAATGTATGAACTCAACGCAAATAAAGGTCTGAAGTTGTAGAAATTAAATTCAGCAACTTGAAACAAACAAATCCTACTGCTCCTCAAGCTCAAAATCTTACTAAAACCCAAAAAGAACATGCAGCAATCAAGTAAGAACTGGAAACCAGCTTCGAATTCCCCTTTTTGATGTATTTTTTTATGAAAATTTTTGTTTTTTTTTAATTTGGAATTCAGATTGATTGAATCCATAACCTCTTTTTTGGCTTTGTTATAAGAGATCTCTGTGTGAATGAGGAGAGGAGAATGAACATAGGCGAGAATGAGATGGGAGATGGGGCGGCTAGAATTTATTGGTCCAATTCGGCTGACCTAGGGGTGGGCATCGGTCGGTTCGGTTCGGTTTTGGAAATTATCGGTTTTGCCTATCGATTATCGGTTTACAAATATCATAACCCGATAACCAAGCCGATAGGATATTAGTTATCGGTTATCGGCTTATCGGTTATTGATCATTATCGGTTCGGTTATCGGTTTACCCGATAAGATAAACAATGCTAAAGTTTCTGTTTGCTTATTTGTTTTTCCAGTGTGTAATATCTACGGAGATTTCATCAAGCAACATTAAACAATGCTAAGTATGAAAAATGATGAACCCTTAGAACAATCCACTTATGAAATACCTGGAGGGCTTTAACTCGATGCCAAAGTGGTGGCAAGTCAGCAAAAAGTTTCTTTTACAGAAAGCTCTGGAGGCTTGGCATTTCTGAAAAAAGAATGCTTCAACAACTTCTCAGCAGTTGGCCTTTTATTTTGATCTTTTACCAAACACATTGCAACCATTTCCTTGAATGACTGATACGACAAGTAAAAACTATTATTCATTTCCATACATCACCACAAGATTGTAAAGAAACCACAAATATTGCAAATTTGAGGATCAGCGACAAGGCAACATCAGTTTTAACAAACCTTAACATCTCGATGGATGTGCCCATGTCGATGGAGATATTCCAAAGCCTTGAGAGTTTCCTTCAACTGATGGTGACTGGTGAGCTTGAGCCTTGAGGGGTTGCGAATTGCGGCGAAATAGAATGAGAGTCGAGAGACACAAATGAATAAGGGAAGGGAATTAGTAAAATAAAACCCTAGTATATACTTAAGGGTAGATTAGTAAATTACTTCATTTTTATTGGGTTATCGGTTTTTACCCAATAATAAAAATGCAAACCGAAACCGAACCGATAACCCAATAAAAAATTTTTTTTACCCCGTTACCGAACCGCTAACCCAATAACCCAATACCGATAACCCAATAAAGAATTAACGGTTCGGGTTATCGGTTTTACCCGATATATGCCCACCCCTAGGCTGACCCCTCTTTCCTTTCTTTGTTTTATTTTAAAATTGACCACTTATCTTAGCAATACCTAATTTAAAATTAATTTGTGAAATTAAACCATTTAACTATTTATTAACAATTAAATAATTTATTTAACAATGCATGTAAAGTGACCAATGTACTTTTTTGTATTTTTATATCTTACAAATGCAGCTAATGATGCAATTCAAAATTTAAAAATGTAAAGATTAAAATATTTTTATTATTTTTTAGGATTTAATATGTTACTAAAAATGTACCAAGAATAAATATGCACAAAACAAATCAAGTAAAATATGAAAAAAATTCTAAAATTCTGTAAAATAATTAAAATCTGTTATGAAATCTCCTATTTAAGGTGAATGTCTATAATTAGAGAGATTCTAGAGTTCTATTCTTGGTAGCTAAATCATCCCCCTCCCTATAAATAAAGGGGTCTTCTACCATTGTAAACCATCCCTAACATTCTCTAAGTATCAATGAGAATACTTCACTCTCTCTATTCTCTCTATTGCTCTTGTTCTTGCATTATTGTTCTTGTCTTTTATATTATTTCATAACACGTTATCAGCACGAAGCTCTACTATCTCAAGAATCTCTTTGAGAAAATTAAGGGTTTTGCTTCAAAGAAAGAAAAAAAAAAGAGGCGGACGAAGAGCAATCATCGAAGCTGTTAGCTTCTCACAACTAGAAGCCAATTAAAGTGACTGTAGATATGAGAAATCAACAAGGCCATTCTGTGTAAGAATTTCTATACAGAAAACAAGGAGAGAAAACATTGAAAATATAATTGGTATACCTTAAAGGTAAGTAACTTACTTTTCCCTTTCAAATTCTTAGAATTCTATAATTTGATTTTATATACAACATAGACAACAAAGTTTGATTATAACTCTAATGGAGTTTGTAAGAAATTGTAACCACATGAAGTGGTAAAATCTCTATGTCCTGCCATGATTAAATTTATGTATGATTGTGGGCAAAGAATTGAAAATCCGTCCCATTGAATTTGCTCCATTCCCTTTAGAGAATGTGGAAGCAGTATGTGATAAGTCTGAAAGAAGACAAAATTATTACCGTAAAGGTATCAATGGATGTGGACGTGGCAATAGACGAAATTATAATCGTCATTATTGTGATAATGAGAATAATAAAGATTCTCAAAATAATCTTTCACTTTATGAAAGTAATATTTGACATGAGATTGTGTAAAGCACATGGTTATGATCCATTCCCTGAAGTGAATGTGATAATTGTAATAGAGCCCGTAAGTATGAACACGCTCTTGATGTAAATTTGTTTTATGTCTGACATTATGAAAAGAAAGTTCGTTGCCCTTGAAATTTCGGGCAAGAACTATATGACATGGGTGTTGGATGCTGAAATCCACTTAGATGCTATGGTCTTGGAGACCCCATTAAAGACAGAAATAATGCATCCACCCAAAACTATGCTAAGGCCTTGATTTTCTTGCGCCATCACCTTGATGAAGGTTTGAAACTGTGCTAAGGCCTTGATTTTCTTGCGCCATCACCTTGATGAAGGTTTGAAACTATGCTAAGGCCTTGATTTTCTTGCGCCATCACCTTGATGAAGGTTTGAAAATTGAATATATCACAGTCAAAGATCCACCTATCTTGTGAGATGGCTTAAAGAAGAGATATGACAACCTGAAGTTGGTCACTCTGCCACAAGCACGATACGATAAGAATCCAAAAGCAAATAGTTTATAAACTATATATTATCGTTGCGGTGAAAACGGGCACTGGTCAAAGGCTTGCCGTATACCATGACATTTGGTTGACCTTTATCAAGCATCTCGAAAGAGTAAACGCCCTGAAACGAATTTTGTCTCTGACGACAACTTTGACATCACCCACTTGGATGTGGCAGACTTCTTTGAGCAACCCGAGGGGAAGATAGACCACCTAATCGGTGATGGATCCGTGATGAAAGAAGATGGAGCTATTTGATTTTATTTTACTTGTTTGTATTAGTGAATGAATAAACTAATAGCCATTAGTATTAGCTTGTATTAGTTAGTTCATGATATAATGTTAGTATTAGTTCTTTAGAATGTATCAATATGCTCAAATATCAATAATATTTTTACTTTCCAGTAGAGGTAATCGACTAACCTGAAAAACTAGTCGGTTATCTCATATTTCTCATAAAAACTGCAAAACAATCGATTGTCGATGATCAACAATCGATTGTCTTTAAAACAGTGATCTGGAATTTTACAAAAACAGTCAACAATCGATTGTCGATGATTAACAATCGATTGTCTTTAAAACAGTGCTGGAATTTTTCAAAAACAGTCAACAATCGATTGTCAATGTTTAACAATCGATTGTCGTTAGACAGTGTAATCTGGAACTTTTCAAAAATCATCCACAATCGATTGTCTATGTCTAACAATCGATTGTCGTTAGACAGTAATCTTGAATTTTTCAAAAATCATCCACAATCGATTGTCTATGTCTAACAATCGATTGTCGTTAAGACAGTGTAATCTGGAATTTTTCAAAATAGCCAACAATCGATTGTCTTAAAACAGTGCTCTGGATTTTTTTCAAAATAGCCAACAATCGATTGTCTATACTTAACAATCGATTGTCTTAAAACAGTGCTGGAATTTTTCAAAATAGCCAACAATCGATTGTCTATGCATAACAATCGATTGTCTTAAGACAGTGATCTGAAGTTTTTCAAAATAGCAAATAATCGATTGTGTGTTTAACAATCGAGTGTCAATGTTCAACAATCGATTGTTTGTGTTTAACAATCGATTGTTTGAAGAAAATGTTTAAACTGAAATTTTCAAACTGCATAGTAATCGATTATAGAAAACATATAATCGACTATCTGATTTATTTTAGTCAACTGACATCAGCAGATTTTGAAAATATTATGTGACACAAACGGATTGAAGTTGTTTATTCTCATGTTCGTATATTTTCGTTTATATGTCAAAACATGGGAAGTAAATTGATTGAAGGCTCCGGAAGAGCAACTGTAACTCTGCCCAAAGGCACGACGTTTATCTTAGAGAATGCAATATTCTCCTCCAAGTCTAAGAAGAACTTGTTGAGTTTTAAAGATATCATTCAAAATGGATATCATATTGAGACAATAGATGAGAATAATCTTGAATTCTTCATGAAAACGAGGCTGCCCATTTCGGTTTGGGTTCACGCCATTTTGCATGCAGCAATGCTAGTTCGTCGGCTGCCCACTTTGGTTTGGGTTCACGCCATTTTGCATGCAGCAATACTAGTTCGTCGGCTGCCCACTTCGGTTTGGGGTCACGCCATTTTGCATGCAGCAATGCTAGTTCGTCGGCTGCCCACTTTGGTTTGGGGTCACGCCATTTTGCATACAGCAATGCTAGTTCGTCTCTGACTGACAAATTGACAAAAATATTCCCCGTTGCAATTGGTTTTGGGTCATGAACCTAATATATCCCATTTAAGAATCTTTGGATGCGCAGTATATGTGCCTATAGCACCGCCATCCCGCACCAAAATGGGTCCGCAAAGAAGGTTAGGAATATATGTTGAGTCTGAATCGCCCTCCATTATTCGCTACCTCGAAACATTGACAGGAGATTTGCACGATTTGCAGACTGTCAATTTGATGAGACACTTTTCCCAAAATTAGGGGGAGAAGTTGGTGAAACCAAACGCGAAATTTTGTGGAAAAATGCATCATTATCTCATCTTGATCCACATACCTCTATTTGTGAAAGAGGCACAAAAGATTATCCATTTGCAAAGAATAGCAAATCAAATGCCTGACGCATTTATAGATTTGAAAAGGATAACAAAATCACATATCCTCGAAGTGAATGTGACAACATCTGATACATATTCATTATTGGAAGAATATGAACATGAAATTGGTATTAAATATACCACACTCACCCCTAGAAGGAGGTTTGAGATGATATATGGCATGAATGATCGTTGGTCACGTACCTATTGTACGCCAAAGTATTTTGGAAATATGACTATTAAAGGACAACGATAATGCAAGAAACATATCTTGCATATAAGTTTGACATGACCATAATGGTATAACTTTCTCTTTAAGAAAGATGTTCACCACATGGATGTTGATGAATCTGTGGTAGTACAAAATTAATTGAGAGCTCTAGAAGAGCCAATTATTACTATGTTGGAGAAACACAATTGAGTATTGTGCTGTAGTAAGTCTCAAAGAAACTTATTCAGTTTTCCAAAGTACACGCGAAAGCGATTGATTATATTGAGACTATAAATAAAGGAAGGCTTTGATATCTCCTATTACTACAACTTGTAGCGGGGTAATTTGCATATGAAAAGCTACCCGCTTTGTTCTCCAGTTTGTACTACACAAAAGAAAGAATGCCACAATAAAGTGGATATTTATTGGTATAAAAACCCATGTCATAATAAACCTGAAGTTTATTGATAAGTGCACATGTCATGGTGTAAATTTGAAGTTTACCAATATTGATATTTTATTCAGTTGGCATTCGTGTTAGCCATCTCATTTTAAGTAAGATGTGCAAATTCACATAGGTGAATATTAAAGAACGAGAAAGTTCTTTACGAATTCTCTTGTATCACTTGTTCTCATTAATGAACTGACCAACTAAAGAGTTCGGGTTGAAGCCCATAAATTCTGGAAATATCAAAGGTGAATATAGGCCCATTCACCTGCCATGTATACCACATATGATGCATCTATGAAATGGTTACATGCGCAATGTTATTAACCCGCAGCCTGGCCGGTGCTTGCGAGGTAAATTGCTCAGTAATCTAACTTCGAGCATAATTTTCAGATTCTCTACTTAAGATAGTTCATCTTGATAAGTTGGTTTATATCAAAGTTAGTTTAGCAAGATAATTATTGAGTGCTTCCACTTAATAGCTAAACTGTTTCTTATGAGAACAAAGTTATATATATCAGTTTGATATACGTTGTATACGAGAGTATATTATATTCTCCTCTCACAAGTGGTTCAGGGTCAGGAACCAAATAATTTCATCTTATTATTAATGTGCCGTGTATATTGACATGATAATGCACAAAGATGATTTCCCAAAGTTGAGAAAACAAGTTAGCTTTACTAACATGAGGGGGAGACATGATAAACACTTGAGAAAAGGTTACATGGGATGAATTTCATTTGTATATGTAAATCCCCAAATATCATGATATGAACCTGAAGTTCATAAAAGGGATAATTTAATTGCAACATATTGCAAAGCATGCTATACGCATTTGCTGACCCAAAGAAAGTAACTAAATGGAAGAGATACAATTCAAGAAGAATTGATTCCATATGAAAGACATGTAGTTTTGAACCTATAGTTCAAATGCTTGAAAGTATAAAAGTCAAAGGTATGTATAGTCAGTTTTCGATATCTTATTTGTCTAGCATGACATGGAAAACTTGATATGCATCTAAAGTCTATTATATGGCTTATATGACTTAACTTGAAAGATTTAAGTTGCTTGAAGCATATGCAATTCTTGGTCCTGAAGTACCACATCCTTAGTACAATTTGTGTACATATGTATCTTGCTATAACTATAAGCATGATGGCATTGAGAATGCATCTATGGAGATATTGAAGAGTTATTCCACGACATTATATGAAGATGTTCATATCTATCAAGAATGATGATTTCAAGGTGCGGAATATTTATTCAAGTCAATATGGTTGATTTATTTATCAAATCTCTACCAAAGATCGTTTTGAAGATGATGCACAAGATTGGAATACAAATGTTCAAGGATATAAATTGATGTTCTTATTAGGGGGAGTTAATGCGCGTTGCACTCTTTTTCCCTTACAAGGTTTTGTCCCAAATGGGTTTTCCTTGCGAGGTTTTTAACGAGGCAACCAATAGGCGCATATTCAAACATGTGTACTCTTTTTCCTTTCTTTAATTTTTCCCATTGGGTTTTGGTTTTAAGGTTTTAACGAGGCACATTGTTGAATAGGCATTCAAGGGGGAGTGTTATGAAATCTCCTATTTAAGGTGAATGTCTATAATTAGAGAGATTCTAGAGTTCTATTCTTAGTAGCTAAATCATCCCCCTCCCTATAAATAAAGGGGTCTTCTACCATTGTAAACCATCCCTAACATTCTCTAAGTATCAATGAGAATACTTCTCTCTCTCTATTCTCTCTATTGCTCTTGTTCTTACATTATTGTTCTTGTCTTTTATATTATTTCATAACAAAATCTAATTTTTTAAAATTTTTTAGGAGTAATTATGTATATTTACGTGCTCACAGGTGGGGGCATTCTGTATCACTACCTACTCTTTTCTTCAATTATATATCCTTATTGACTCTGTTTGTATTTTGCTACTATATTTACTTGGATCAATTTAATTTACGTGTTTATAAATCATATTATAAATTTAACTGTATAGTTTACTCGTAAATAAATATTTGAGTGAGAATCAAAACCAATATGGTGATAGTTGATATGAAAGGGTCATCATATACATTCTGGAACGGCCAATATTCGTAACATTCAAATTATTCCAAACTTAGGGTTTTTCAAGTTCTATTTGAGCAAAAACTGGGGCTCACCACTGTTTCATAAATACGCTACAAAGACTCAGTACCACAGCTAATCAACTTGTGCAGCCTTAGCTATTTGGTTTGTTCTTTTAAAAAATTGGCGAGACAGTTGATTTTTCACTCTTATTCCACAGGCCTCAAAGGCAATTGCATGTGTTTGTACATATCTTGAACAATTTTAACACTTCTATTTTAATGCATATAACTACTTATTCAAAATTACTTTCAAAAATTATTTTTTAGCACTTAATGCGTATTATATATTTTTAATTACCATCTAACAGAGACGGGCTATAAGTGTTGTTTGGTTTATCTACATACTAAGTAAACACCTAAAGTGTTATAACAAGTCAAGTATTTATAAGGCAAAATTAACAAAAATCATAAATATGGAGTATAAATTTTAACTTATAAACATTTTTTATTCGACTAAAATTTAGTATTCTGTCTCAAAAATCTCTATTTTTTTTGGTAACCTCCGAAATACCTTCCCAAAAGCAAAAACTCCGAGCTACCTCCTCATTTCATTTCCATCATTAGTTTCTATTCATTTTTTAATATTAAACTTGAGCCGACATCTATCGGAAATAACCTCTGTACATATAGAATGTAGGGATAAAATTTGCGTACATACTGTCCTCCTCATACTTCACTTGAGCAATACGTTGGGTATGTTATGTTATTATTGTCTTCTGTTTTCTTTTTCATGTAAAGAGTTTTAGATTTATTTTTACTGTAGACAACGTTAAGGATATTTAAATGATTAAATCACCTTAATAGCAAAATTGATTATCATCACCTTAAAAAATTGCTTATCCTCTTCACCTACAAATCAGTTAAAGCCAATTAGCCAACATGATAGGGGAAAAATTCATGTTAATGTCAATACCTTTTTTCAAAGTAATGATAGAAACTTTTGTGGCAATATTTTAAGGACTCCTTTGGACAAGTATTTTAGCCGTTTTAGAAGATTAAGATTAGTGGCAAAAGAAGACTAAAAATTGGCAAATGTCCTGCCACCTTTTTGCTATGCAAAAGCCAAATTTCATGCAACTTCTACTATAAAAAGGCATCACTTGACAAGAAAAAATCATCAGCAAAAACAAGTATTATTTCTCTCCTTTTCTTTCGCTCCTTCCTTATTCTTTTGTTGTCCAATATTATCAATATTGGTTATTTCCTTTCTTATTTACTTAACCTACTTGCTAGTTAGGTTTGTAATATTTAATTTTGCTGATTTCTGTATCCTTCCTAATAGAGGTAGGCTTGTTTAATCTAGGGGAAACATTTTACATTGCTGAAATAGTTTCTTAGGACAGTGCCTAACACGACTCAAGCCGATCCATATATTTGTTGATAAATAATATTATTACAGTATTATTATTATTGTTATTTTCGGTGTCAGATCCCTAACACTTTTTCCTTAGTAAAAAAAAGAAGAAACTTCTTTGAAAACCTGTTGACTTACATATGACTTGAGCAAACATTCGGCGAAACCTAGTTGATCTGTAATTTGGTCACCAAATGATTTTTTTTATTTATTATTTTGCACCCATTAAATTAAGATTTTAAAACAGGTAAATGCTTGTTTTTTTGTAAGACCATCCATGAGTCAGTCATGAGCCCAGTGACGCAACTCATGGCATGCATTTGTCCCATTGATTAGATTTGTAATTAAAGTAATTAACTAACTAAAATTGCCATTTTCTTGAAGGTTTAAGACAAAAAAACAGCTAATCATAATTATGCTTCCCTTGCATTGCCCAACTTTAAGGGCAGAGGATTGCAAAAGGGCCAGAAGGGTGCTAGTCTTATGCTCCAAACCTACAAACATCCGTAACAAACATGCACTAAAATATGCCACTCAAGGAAATACAGTTTAAGAAAATTACTTGCTACATAGTGTATATCATGAGGAATTGCTCGCCACTAGTAGGTGCAAATTAAAGGGATTGTTAGATCTTTCCATTTTTAATAAGAGATTTCAATAAAGACGAAATCAATATTTGTACGAAATTTTTAAATTCGGGCTCTAAATTTATAATTTGTACATATTTAAAGAATTTCATAAAGCACACATAAGATTTAGGTTAAAATTATTGAATTCAGTCGAACATGCAGTCGAAACTATATACATTCTCTCCCGTATTTTGAATTCGAGCTTCACGAATAAAATTTTATTTTGGTAAGGTGCACTTTATCTTTTATATATCCTCCTTAGCGAGCTCTATTTTTCATGAATCCAAATTAATCAGATAAGTTAATTTTGAATACCGAAAACCTATTATTGAAAAAACAAAAAGAAAAAATAAAAAAAAGGAATCATGATGAATTGGCATAGTTTTAAAGCAAAGATGACCATTCGTGCAGCAAGAGTGGCAAACCACATCAATTGTTGCTTCCGGCATGGACGTGGTTGATGAGCTTTTTGTTCTTTAAGTCACACAGACCTTGTCTTCTATGTCTTTCTATGATACCAAAACCTGACACTTACTTTTCAAAATGTAACTTTATTATAAAAGGTTTCTAGAGGCCCTTTGTTTAATCTTGCGAATACTACAAGTAATTGGTGAAAAATGAAAATAGCATGGTGTATGGGTCAAAGCTTGACTTCACGATAATTAACGGAATTAATTCGTCCTTAAGTTTATTTACGATTAATAAATAGTACGGCCATTTATTAAATAATGGAATCTAGGGACTACCCGATTTGACTGGTAAGGCCACGACCTACCCGCCACTACAAAAGTGTCCCCTCAATGTGGTCGCAGCTACTCAGTGCCATCTCATTGCCAGCTCACCCTGCTCGCAGCTATATATATTAAGCGGAAGAACCCTAGAAGGGGGGCTGCTTCTTCTTCTCCTTCACCCCCACTTCTAAAAGAAAGAAATATCATTGTAAGGCTCTGAACCTCTCCATGGAGAGGCAGACCAAATCGATCTCATCAATAAAAGATATTTACCCGTCTTCTCGTAACCAATAATTATTGTCTCTTAAGTTTTATTCTTTTAGTCTTTTGGTTTATTACGATCTGCTATGATTGTCCTTCCATTTATTCTAATTGATTTATGCTTATAAAGCGTATGAGAACTTTGAGTTAAACAATTTGGTGCCATCTGTGGGGATTTCATAGCAGAATCGCGTAATTCATCCTCGGACCGGAGAAGAAAGGAAACACCCAGAAGGGAAAAGAACCAGCTCAAATGAACCAAAGTAGTGCATCGGGTGAAGGGAACTCGAAAGCTCTGGCAAGAGTCCTAAGCCTCGACTACCACCCCATTCTCCAAAAAACAAAAGAAGAAGAAGAAGAAGAAGAAGAAGAAGAAGAAGAAGAAGAAGAAGAAGAAGAAGAAGAAGAAGAAGAAGAAGAAGAAGAAGAAGAAGAAGAAGAAGAAGAAGAAGAAGAAGAAGAAGAAGAAGAAGAAGAAGAAGAAGAAGAAGAAGAAGAAGAAGAAGAAGAAGAAGAAGAAGAAGAAGAAGAAGAAGAAGAAGAAGAAGAAGAAGAAGAAGAAGAAGAAGAAGAAGAAGAAGAAGAAGAAGAAGAAGAAGCAGAAGAAGCAGATTCCCCCCCCCCCCCCCCCACGGGGAAACCACGGGTGAGATGCCCTCATCCTCTCGATACAGGACCCTACCGAGAAATGGCACGAAGGCATCTCAAACCAAAATCCATAGCAAGAATGGCCTCTACAAACTAGTCAAGAAGGTTACACATAAATCGGACAAGATCTCAAACAAAAACCTAACACCTGACGCCCTGCTCACAACGGGTCGTGCGGAAAGACAAAAGGTTCAACTTGTTAGAAACACGTTCTCAATGCAACATACTAAATGTGTACTCTTTTGTAGGTTTTGATGAATGACAAACGAAGCAAAAATTGATATATGACGGAATTCAAGTACAAGCGCACAATGGTTGCGAATAAGATTGAAGTTCAAGATATAGCTTTTAATTGTTATTGAGTTGTTCTAAATTGTAATCTCGGTCCTATAACTTGACTCATAGTATGGCCTCTCTCATAAAACAATTTTCCAAAATCATGCATATTTAATTCTGTGTCAAAAAGATTTTAAATCATGCATATTTACATTAGACAAAATGTTTTCTAAACCTGCCTCAAAAATCTGGGCTAAAATAATCGATTATGTACTTATGATAATCGATTGTTTCTGAGCCAAGACTGCATGACAATCGATTATGAATTAATGGTAATCGATTGTGAGTAAGACAGTGAACATCAGGTTTTTTCCAAATCTGCATGATAATCGATTGTGAACTAATGACAATCGATTGTTGTTGAGGTAAAGTTTCTCAATACTCAAAATAATCGATTATGAACTAATGGTGATCGATTGTGTTGAGTTGATGTCTTCCAGTGATTTTAAATTTAATTAAGTAATCGATTATGTCTTTAGATAATCGATTATCACTGAGACAGTAAGTTTTATGATTTTCAGAAAATAACAAGTAATCGATTGTTGCAAAGGACAATCGATTGTTGAAGCTGGCCGTTGTCAAATGATTTTCAAACACCATAAGGTAATCGATTATTGATTCTAGATAATCGATGTTTTGCTTAAAATCTGGAAATGATTTTTAGAACGTTGCTGAAGTAATCGATTATAGATTTCATATAATCGATGTTTTGCTTAAAATCCGGAAATGATTTTTAGAACGTTGCTGAAGTAATCGATTATAGATTTTATATAATCGATGTTTTGCTTAAAATCCGGAAATGATTTTTAGAACGTTGCTAAAGTAATCGATTATGAACTTAGTGTAATCGATTATCTGTTTTTGAATATTGCCAGTAATCGATTATAGATTATGTATAATCGATTGTGAAGCGTTAAATCTGGGATTGATTTTTAAACTGACTGGCAAATAATCGATTGTTTGGTCTTAATAATCGATTATCACTGAGTAATTTCAGCAACTCTTAATTGGCAATTAGACAACGGTTGAACCAACTTTTTCAACTATAAATACAGCTTCATTTCAGTGTTTTAAACACAACAACATACACAAACTGATCATTACATTGCTATAAGCTTTCATTCAATTGTTCTTCATTTTCTACTCATTTCATAAAGCTTTTGAGAGCCATATTATTGCTTAAAGTTGTTGTGATCTTGAACATATTCTTTTACTCATATCTACTCAATAAGGAGTACTTTAGTTAAGTGAGTGTCCAAGTATTTGATATACTTGTAAGAGAATTGCGATTCTCTTGTTTCAAGGAACTTGCGTTTCCTTGGGTGAAGTCTTTGAGATTGCGATCTCCGAGCAACTGTTTGAGGCTTGTGTCCTCAAGTGTGTAACGGTTTGTTGAGCACCCTTAAGCTTAACAAGATAGTGAAAAATCTCGAGAGAGTCTCTCGGGGACTGGACTAACCACGTTGGTGGCCAACCAGTATACATCTTTGTGAAAGTTTATTTTTCTGCATTTATTTTACTTCCTGCAAAGTTTAAATTCCGCAAGAAAACGCTAAATTCTATTAATACGCTATTCACCCCCCCTCTAGCGTAAAGCGTAGTTTCTAACAATTGGTATCAGAGCCCAACTCTCTGAAAACTTAACCGTTTGAGAGAACCATCCATGGCTTCTACTCTTGACTCTTTTGCAGGAATTGAAGAAGGACAATGCTCTACACGACCTCCTCTATTCAACGGCACAAACTACTCATACTGGAAGGAGAGGATGCAAATCTTTGTGCAATCAAATAGCTTTCATTTGTGGAAAGTATTCACCAATGGAAACCAAATTCCAACCAAGAAGGTGGAAGACGAATGGGTTCCAAAGACCGAAGAGGAATATACCGCGGAGGATATTCGTAAGGTTCAAAATAATGCCAAAGCTATAAATTTATTATATTGTGCTGTTAATGCTAACGACTACAGGAAGATATCATGTTGCAAAACAGCAAAAGAAATGTGGGATAAGCTTGAAGTGACATACGAAGGAACCGACCAGGTACGAGTAGCTAAAATTGATTTCTTAACTCACTCTTATAAACTATTCCACATGAAGGAAGGAGAGAAAGTAGACGAAATGTTTGAGCGATTCTCAATGATCGTGAATGATCTACACGCCCTCAAAAAGACGTTTACGGATAGAGAACTTGTCCGGAAGATCCTCAGAAGTCTCACTCCGGCATGGCGATCAAAGGCCGATGCAATCCAAGAATCCATTGGCATCACAAATGTCACAATTGACGCATTAAGAGGTAATCTCAAAACCTATGAATCAACTATACGTAACCCGTTTGTTGATGATCAAAGAAGGCAAAGGATTGCTCTAAAGGCTAGCCAACCACAAATTGATGAGGAAGGTGACAACGAGTTTGGACTCGTTATCAAAAGGTTTCAAAAATTCATGCGCAAAGAGTATGAACGCAAGAACAAAAAGCAAGGCGATCAACTAAAATGCTATGAATGCGGAGAAACCGGGCACATAAAATCAAATTGCCCTAACATCAAAAAGGAGAAGAAACCCTTCAAAAAGCAACGTGCATACATCTCTTGGGGAGGAGATTCCGGAGATGAAGCAAGCGAAGAAGAAGACGATGAAGCAGCAAATTTATGTCTCATGGCTCAAGAAGACGGCAAAGACGAGGTAAGTCAACTCTCTTCTCAAAATTTCTTTACTCTTGATGAAATGAGAAATGCTTTTGATGAACTATATGCTGAATTTATCAAAGCGTTAAAAACTGTCAAAAGTGTTAAAGAAAGCGCTTCTCTAAAAGAAAAAGATTTTCAAACACAGCTTTCATTAAAAGAAAAAGAATTAGAAAAACTGGTTTTCGAAAATGAGAAGCTAAAAGAGAAAAACAAGTTTTATGGAAAAAGAAGTGCTGATAAACCTGAAGGTTCCACTAGAAACTGTTCTTCTTGTGTGCTTCTTAAGAATGAAGTAGCTAGACTTAAAGGCACATTAGATAAGTTTAATTCTTCGCATAAAAACTTGAATGATGTGCTTGTTAATCTAAAATCAACTAAACATGGAATAGGATTCAAGAATGAAGAAAAGGTTGGTGCTAAACCACAACAACCTAGAGCTCAACCTAGGACTAATAACCAAAATGCTTATCCTAGAAGTAGAAATCCTAGAAATAACTTGCATGTTAGACCAAATAGTGAAAATGCTAGAAGACCTAGAAATGATGCATATTTTAGGCCAAACCTTGAACAATTTAGAAGACCAAGAAATGACCCTCCACCTAGAAATAGATATTCTAGAAATGATGCACATTTTAGACAAACTTGTGAACCTCCTAGAGCTCAAAATAGGAGAAACAATGGTGTTCAAAGTAGAGTAAGCAACCTTCATTCATCTAGTTACTATGTACCTAGAAAAATGCATAATCCCAACGTGACTTGTCATTATTGTAGACGTATTGGTCATATTGCTCCCGCTTGCTTTACTCGTCATAGACATATAAATTAATTGCATCATTATAACATGCCTAACCCTCAAGGACCCAAGATGGCATGGGTACCTAAAGAACATTAATTTGTTTTGTAGGTGTGCTTGAAGGGATCAAGTGTACTATGGTACCTTGATAGTGGATGCTCCAAACACATGACGTGAGATGAATCCAAATTCCTTCAACTAGAGCACAAAGAAGGAGGAAGTGTCACATTTGGTGATAACAATAAAGGAAAAATCATCGGCATTGGTTCGGTCGGTAAGGACGAAAACTCCTCTATTAAACATATACTACTTGTGAAAGGTTTGAAGCATAATCTCTTGAGCATAAGCCAATTATGTGACAAGGGAAATTTTGCTCTATTTAATTCGGATGAATGTCTTGTATTTAGACGTAGTGATTTCAAGATCATACTTCGTGGTTTTAGAATTGATAATATCTATATGGTTGATCTTGCAAACTCCTCACCCGAATATGTTGATTGTTTAGTAAGCAAAGAGGATAACTCTTGGCTATGGCATCGTAGAGTAGCACACATGAACATGCATCTTTTGAACAAGCTTCTTTCTCAAAACTTAGTAGTTGGTCTTCCCAGTTTAAAGTTTGAAAATGATTCTATTTGCGATTCTTGTCAAAAAGGGAAGCAAACCAAAGCATCTTTTAAATCCAAGAATATTGTTTCAACGTCTAGACCTTTGCAATTACTTCACATGGATTTATTTGGTCCCTCTCGTATTGAAAGTCTTGGTAAAAATAAATATGTTTTTGTAATTGTTGATGACTTTTCTAGATTTACTTGGACTCTATTTCTTGCAAATAAAAGTGATGCTTTTCAAAATTTCAAGTATTTCCTTAAGCGTGTTCAAAACGAAAAGGAATCGACCGTCACTTCGATTAGAAGTGATCATGGGGGAGAGTTTGATCACAATCTCTTTGCGGATTTTTGTGACGAACTCGGAATCGAACACACCTTTTCCGCTCCACGGACACCACAACAAAATGGAGTGGTGGAAAGGAAAAATAGGTGTCTCGAAGAGATGGCTAGAACCATGCTCGACGAAGCTAAGATTCCCAAATACTTTTGGGCGGACGCCGTGAGTACCGCTTGCTATGTTTTAAATAGAGCAGCAATTCGGCCGATACTCATGAAAACCCCATATGAACTTTATAAGGGTAGAAAACCCAACATTTCTCATTTACGTGTTTTTGGTTGTAAATGTTTTGTTCATAATAATGGGAAGGACCAATTGGGTAAGTTTGATGCTAAATCGGATGAAGGTATTTTCATTGGTTATTCCTCACATAGCAAAGCATATAGGATCTTTAACAAAAGAACCCAAATTGTGGAGGAATCCCCTCATGTTGTGTTTTCCGAAGATAATACTCGCTTGGCGAGAAAGGAATCCGGTTTTGATCTTGCAGGTATCTTGGATAGCTTGAAAGATAAAATCCAAGAAGAACCTTCAAAGGAAAACAAAAATGAAATTGGGGAACAACCAACGGAAGAAGCGCCACAATTAGAAAAAGGAATAAATACGCCTAACGAGTGGAGAACGATCAAGGATCATCCTCTCGAACAGGTAATTGGCGATGGTGGAGAAAAGGTAAGTACCCGAAACTCCCTCAAAAACACTTTAGAACTTACTGCTTTTGTTTCTCAAATTGAACCTAAAACCATCTCCGAAGCAATTGGGGATGAATTTTGGACCTTGGCAATGCAAGAGGAGCTTAACCAATTCGAACGCAATAACGTTTGGGATTTGGTGCCAAGACCCGAAGGTCATTCTATAATTGGTACGAAATTGGTTTTTCGCAATAAACTAGATGAAAATGGTATAATCACTAGAAACAAAGCTAGGCTTGTGGCAAAAGGCTATAGTCAAGAAGAAGGTATTGATTATGAGGAAACCTATGCTCCCGTAGCTAGATTAGAAGCTATTCGTCTATTACTTGCTTTCGCCTCTTCAATGAATTTTATTCTATATCAAATGGATGTGAAAAGTGCTTTTCTAAATGGTTTTATTGAAGAAGAAGTTTATGTCAAACAACCCCCCGGCTTTGAAGATTTTAAATATCCCGATCATGTTTTCAAACTCAAAAAGGCTCTTTATGGTTTAAAACAAGCTCCTCGAGCTTGGTATGAAAGGTTGAGTAAATTTCTTTTGGAAAATGATTTCATTAGGGGAAAAGTTGACACAACCCTCTTTGTCAAGCATAAAAACAATGATATTTTATTAGTTCAAATATATGTAGACGATATTATATTTGGTGCTACTAACAATGTTTTATGCAAGGAATTTTCCGATCTAATGACTAGCGAATTTGAAATGTCTATGATAGGCGAGTTAACATTCTTTTTGGGGTTACAAGTGAAACAAATGAAAGAAGGTACATTCATATGCCAAGCCAAATATTGCAAAGAACTACTAAAACGCTTTGAGATGAACAATGCAAAAGAAATGGCTACTCCCATGAGCACATCCGATCATCTAGACAAAGATGAAAAAGGTAAGGAAGTCGACACTAAAAAGTATCGAGGTATGATTGGCTCTCTTCTTTATCTTACCGCTAGTCGTCCGGACATCATGTTTAGCGTGTGTTTATGTGCTCGCTATCAGTCATGTCCGAAGGAGTCTCACCTTACTGCGGTGAAACGGATATTAAGGTATCTCATTGGTACTACAAATGTGGGTCTATGGTACCCCAAAGGCTCTTCATGCCAACTTATTGGATATTCCGATTCCGATTTTGCTGGATGCAAATTGGACCGCAAGAGCACAAGTGGCACTTGCCATTTGCTCGGTAGCTCTCTTGTCTCTTGGTTTAGTAAGAAACAAGTAAGTGTTGCGTTGTCTACCACCGAGGCTGAATATGTAGTCGCAGGGAGTTGCTGTGCTCAAATCCTATGGATGAAACAACAACTCTTGGACTATGGCCTAAGTCTTGATCACATTCCTCTTAGATGTGATAACACTAGCGCCATATGCTTGACGAAGAACCCCGTTCTTCATTCGCGAACAAAACACATCGAAATTAGACATCATTTTATTAGAGATCATGTACTCAAAGGCGATGTCGAAATTGAATTTGTTGAAACCAAAAGCCAATTGGCAGACATCTTTACCAAGCCTTTAGAGAAAGAGTCCTTCTTCCGAATTCGCAGTGAACTCGGGATCCTTGACTCCACTTTGATCTAAGTCATGCATTGCATTTTCTTTCCTACATGATTTCTAACTTGAGCGTCGGAGGCGTCTAACTTCTTTTTGCAGGTATCACCCTAGAGCTAAGAGCAATTCTTAAGCAAACCGCGAATCTGCAGCAATGTCCCTATAAAAATCGATTATCCCGTATCAATAATCGACTACCCTCTAACTTTTTTTTCCAATAAATAAACCTTGTTTATTTCATCTTTTTGCATCTTTCCTTACTATTTTTTTGCTAATGGCAAAAGGGGGAAGAAAACGGGATATCGGGTATGCACCACCTCTTAATTCATTGATTGCTTATAAGCTAAAATTGAGGGGGAACTCTTAAATTGAGGGGGAACAAGAACAAAATTGCATAATTGTTACTTGTCTTGAATTGTCAATATCTTTTGCCTAAATTGCATATCCCGCTTAATGTTTGCCATTATCAAAAAGGGGGAAATTGTTAGAAACACGTTCTCAATGCAATATACTAAACGTGTACTCTTTTGTAGGTTTTGATGAATGACAAATGAAGCAAAAATTGATATATGACGGAATTCAAGTACAAGCGCACAATGGTTGCGAATAAGATTGAAGTTCAAGATATAGCTTTTAATTGTTATTGAGTTGTTCTAAATTGTAATCTCGATCCTATAACTTGACTCATAGTATGGCCTCTCTCATAAAACAATTTTCCAAAATCATGCATATTTAATTCTATGTCAAAAAGATTTTAAATCATGCATATTTACATTAGACAAAATGTTTTCTAAACCTGCCTCAAAAATCTGGGCTAAAATAATCGATTATGTACTTATGATAATCGATTGTTTCTGAGCCAAGACTGCATGACAATCGATTATGAATTAATGGTAATCGATTGTGAGTAAGACAGTGAACATCAGGTTTTTCCAAATCTGCATGATAATCGATTGTGAACTAATGACAATCGATTGTTGTTGGGGTAAAGTTTTTCAATACTCAAAATAATCGATTATGAACTAACGGTGATCGATTGTGTTGAGTTGATGTCTTCCAGTGATTTTAAATTTAATTAAGTAATCGATTATGTCTTTAGATAATTGATTATCACTGAGACAGTAAGTTTTATGATTTTCAGAAAATAACAAGTAATCGATTGTTGCAAAGGACAATCGATTGTTGAAGCTGGCCGTTGTCAAATGATTTTCAAACACCATAAGGTAATCGATTATTGATTCTAGATAATCGATGTTTTGCTTAAAATCTGGAAATGATTTTTAGAACGTTGCCGAAGTAATCGATTATAGATTTCATATAATCGATGTTTTGCTTAAAATCCGGAAATGATTTTTAGAACGTTGCTGAAGTACTCGATTATAGATTTTATATAATCGATGTTTTGCTTAAAATCCGGAAATGATTTTTAGAACGTTGCTAAAGTAATCGATTATGAACTTAGTGTAATCGATTATCTGTTTTTGAATATTGCCAGTAATCGATTATAGATTATGTATAATCGATTGTGAAGCGTTAAATCTGGGATTGATTTTTAAACTGACTGGCAGATAATCGATTGTTTGGTCTTAATAATCGATTATCACTGAGTAATTTCAGCAACTCTTAATTGGCAATTAGACAACGGTTGAACCAACTTTTTCAACTATAAATACAGCTTCATTTCAGTGTTTTAAACACAACAACATACACAAATTGATCATTACATTGCTATAAGCTTTCATTCAATTGTTCTTCATTTTCTACTCATTTCATAAAGCTTTTGAGAGCCATATTATTGCTTAAAGTTGTTGTGATCTTGAACATATTCTTTTACTCATATCTACTCAATAAGGAGTACTTTAGTTAAGTGAGTGTCCAAGTATTTGATATACTTGTAAGAGAATTGCGATTCTCTTGTTTCAAGGAACTTGCGTTTCCTTGGGTGAAGTCTTTGAGATTGCGATCTCCGAGCAACTGTTTGAGGCTTGTGTCCTCAAGTATGTAACGGTTTGTTGAGCACCCTTAAGCTTAACAAGATAGTGAAAAATCTCGAGAGAGTCTCTCGGGGACTGGACTAACCACGTTGGTGGCCAACCAGTATACATCTTTGTGTAAGTTTATTTTTCTGCATTTATTTTACTTCCTGCAAAGTTTAAATTCCGCAAGAAAACGCTAAATTCTATTAATACGCTATTCACCCCCCCCCTCTAGCGTAAAGTGTAGTTTCTAACACAACTACGGTTGAAAAATAACTCAGGCTACGTGCCCTCGCCCAGAAGTTCAACTATGAGTTGAACTGGGACTCAGGCCATCTGCCTTCGACAGCAAAAAAAATTTGCAAAGGTTCAACGACGGTTGAACAATAACTCAGGCTATGTGCCCTCGCCAAGAAGTTCCACTATGCGTTGAACTGGGACTCAGACTATGTGCTTTCAACACCAAAAAAATTTTTTTGCATAGGTTCAACTATGGTTGAACAATATCTCAGGCTACGTGCCCTAACCCAAAAGTTGAACTATGAGTTGAACTAGGACTCAGGCTATGTGCCTTCGACATCAAAAAATTGCAAAGGTTCAACTACGATTGAACAATAACGCAGACTATGTGCCCTCGACCAAGAGTTCAACTATGAGTTGAACTGGGAATCGGGCTATTTGCCTTCGATATTAAAAATTGCATAGGTTCAACTACAGTTGAACAATAACTCAGGCTACATGTCCTCACCCAAAAGTTCAACTATGAGTTAAACTGGGAGTCTGGCTATGTGCCTTCGATATAAAAAAATTGCAAAGGTTCAACTAGGGTTGAACAATAACTCAGGCTACGTGCTCTCGCCCAAAAGTTCAACTATGAGTTGAACTAGGACTAACGCTATGTGCCTTCGATATCAAAAATTGCAAAGGTTCAACTATGTTTGAACAACAACTCAGGCTACGCGCCCTCTTCCAAAAGTTTAACTATGAGGTGAACTAGGACTCAGTCTATGTGCCTTCAATATAAAAAATTGCAAAGGTTCAACTAGGGTTAAACAATAACTCAGGCTACGTGCCCTCGCCCAAAAGTTCAACTATGAGTTGAACTGGGACTCATGATATGTGCCTTCGATATCAAAAATTGCAAAGGTTAAAACTACGGTTGAAAAATAACTCAGGCTACGTGCCCTCGCCCAATAGTTCAACTATGAGTTGAACAGGGACTCGGGCTATATGCCTTCGACATCAAAAATTGCAAAGGTTCAACTACGGTTGAAGAATAAGTCAGGCTATGTGTCGTCGCCCATGAGTTCAACTATGAGTTGAACTGGGACTCAGGCTAAGTGCCTTCGATATCAAAAATTGCATAGGTTCAACTACGGTTGAACAATAACTCATGCTACATGCTCTCGCCCAAAAGTTCAACTATGAGTTTAACTGGGACTCAGGCTATGTGCCTTCAATATCAAAAATTGCAAAGGTTCAACTACGGTTGAACAATAACTCAGGCTACGTGCCCTCACCCAAAAGTTCAACTATGAGTTGAACTTGGACTCAGGCTATGTGCCTTCGACAGCAAAAAATTGCAAAGGTTTAATAACAGTTGAAAAATAACTCGGGCTACGTGCTCTCGCCCAGAAGTTCAACTATGAGTTGAACTGGGACTCAAGCTATGTGCCTTCGATATAAAAAATTGCAAAGGTTCAACTAGGGTTGAACAATAACTCAGGCTATGTACCCTCGCCCAAAAGTTCAACTATGAGTTGAACTGGGACTCAGGCTATATGCCTTCGACATCAAAAATTGCAAAGGTTCAACTATGCTTGAACAACAATTCAGACCACACAACTTCACACAAAAATTCAACTACCGAATAAAGCGAGACTCAGGCCAAGTGCCCTCACCATCGGACGCTGGAAGACCTGCTCCTGTACGAGCGAAGGGACAAGTTAAGCACCCTCGCCAATCAAGTAAGTGCGTCTAACTCAAACTAGGATTCGAGTCGCAATACGTTCGGCCCTAGTCGAATTATAAGGCCACGGCCAACAATTCGACCACGCCTAAACTGGGATTAAGTCTATACGCCACCCTCGCCAAATAACGGCTACAACTTACTCATACCGAGTAAAGTAAAATGATAAGCGAAAAGCAGTCAATCACGTCTAAGGCCATTGACTCTAGCAGGCCACCTAGTTTTTGACTAGGGTGAGCAAACGACCCGGCGACAGTCGAAATCACCCGACTAATCAAGACCGTCAACATCGTCATGGCCAAAGCCACCGACGCTACCACGACAAAGTTGTAAG
This sequence comes from Nicotiana benthamiana, assembly GCA_034376525.1. Taxonomy (NCBI): domain Eukaryota; kingdom Viridiplantae; phylum Streptophyta; class Magnoliopsida; order Solanales; family Solanaceae; genus Nicotiana; species Nicotiana benthamiana. The sequence continues at coordinate 76,306,464 of CM067328.1, read as the reverse complement.
GAAATCAACGTGCTCTACACCCAGAAAAATCTAAAGGAGAAACCCCCTTGAATGAGTGAAAAAAAAAAACTCGGAAACAAAAAGAAAAGAAGAACATAAAATTACATATATATTAACAACTTCATTTACAACGGGCTATCCCTGCTTACATATAGCCAACACAGGCGAACAAAGAAAAAAGCCAAATGGCAACAAAAAAACAAAAAAAAATAGAATCAATGCTAACTCAATAAAAACCCCTTTTACTCAGCGCCACCCACGCCACCCTCATGGCCGCCTGCACCATCATCAGCACCCTCAGCGTTATCATCGGTCACTGGAGTGGCCGGGTCGAAGCCACAGCCAAGTCGAGCCTCACGAGCCTTTTGGCGGGCTCCCTCATAAACAGCCTCAGGCACAACGCCGGCCTGCCACTATTTCATGTACACATCAAGCTAGGCCTCAGCAAAAGACCAAAGGTCACGATCATGGCCGTAAGAAGGCGCTTGATTCCTCAGGCGCTGATTCTCGGCCTCCAAGGCTGCAATATGGTCTGCTGCAGCTTGGGCATCCCATTCATAAATGCCGATGCGTTCCTCCAGTCCCGCCACTCTAAAAGCCGCAGCACTTCTTTCGAGCTCACATTCCCTCTCACGAACGCGGACCGCTGCCTCTAACGCCCCAGGCTTCGTCGATGCGTCCCTGACTTGCAGCCTTGAAGTAGTGAGCTCCTCATCCAGCGTGACCACCTGCCTAATAAGGGACTCAGAGGCCTCCGCCAAAGCCTCCTGACTCCGGTGCTCCTCTCAGCTGCAACATTTCTCTCGGCCTCCACCCTCTCGTCCCTACGACGAAGTTGCTCCTCAAGAGCACTAACCCTGCTCTGAGCTTGCTACACTAGAATCTCCCGCCTCGCCAACTCCTCAACAAACTCCCGGTTGCGGGGATCATTCCTCAGGCGCTCGCGCATCACCCGACATCTATCCCAGTAGCGGCAATACTTCTCCAGCGCCAGCAAGAAGAGTCTCGAGCGAATGTTGGCCCGGCGCACGCTCTCTACCTCCAAAAGAAAAGACTGCAGGACAAAAGTAGCTTTTAAGTTAGGAAGCAAACCAAGGCAAGAAAAGAAACGAAAGGAAATCGGCACACGTACCCTGAAATCATCACGGCCACCTCGGTCATCAATCTGACGTCCGAGACGTCCTTCAGCGGCCTGCTCTCCTCCTCCAAGCACAAGGGAGCAAACATCAGTATCAAATTGTCCTCCTCGAGAAGCAAGTTATGGTCGGTAGGAATCTCAGCATAACAATACGGCCCCTCTACATGCGACGTCGCATTAGTAAAGCCTTTCTGGATCCTGCGGACATCATCGGACTCCAGTTCGGATATGGAGTCTAACTCCCCTCCCGCGGCATCCCTTCCCTCGTCCGCCGGCCGAGAGGTCAAAGCTTCTCCCCCCCACTATGGGGTTAACACTGGCTTCCCTAGCCAAAGCAGTTGCTGAGGAACCAAACTCCCTCTCAGCAGTTGGGATTGACGATGGAGCCGCCAAAGCGACAGACTTATTACAGCCTAAGCCAATTCGGGCAACCCCCATTATGTTTTCCCCCTCAAGGGCAGGCATAGCCTCCTCCTCCCCCTCGGAACCCGATGGTGGGGAATCCAAATGTACCACCTTCGCAATAGGCGTGAAGGCGACCCTTCGCTCACCAATGGTCTCTCCTCTTTCTTCTCTTCCTCCTCCTCCTCATCCAACGTTGTTTCCGCCCTGGGGCGAACAACCCCCAAAGACGCCTCGACCCGAGTTGTAGACCGCGTTGGGGAGTCGGCTACCGACGACTCAGCTGAAGTCGCCCTCAGAACTGGGCGTGGAGTCGGTGCCATAGCCAATTAAGCAGTCACACCCGGCCTGCAGAGAGCAAGTTGAGGATCCCTCACACGGAGTACCACCCCTGACCAACAAAGGAAAAAGAATTAAGAGGAGAGAAATTCAACACGACTAAAAAAGAACGATGCAATTACTCAGACACTCACCCGCAGCGTACCTGCAGCGATGCCTTTCCTAAAAGGGCATCAATGTGCGAATCCTTGCTGTCTGAGGAAGTATAGCCTCGACCCATTAGCCAATTCCAAACAGAGGTGTAGGGGGCCCCCGCTCAGCTACAAATGCAAGATAAAAGTTAACACTCAGTAGAACAAAAAAAATACAAAAGAACAGAGGGTAGGACCCGACAAATAGGTAACTCACGTATGTGGTTCCAAGTCTCTGGAATTCTCTGACATTCCCCACCAAGTGCTTAGTCCTGATGTAGAAAAAGTTCTCGTAAGAATGAAGGTCGACCGTGTTGTCTAGCTCAACAGTTGGACCCCAGGCCCCACAAGGGACCATCCGAATCATGGTACCACAGACCCTTTGAGGGGTGTACAGGGTCAACACATGCCTCAATGTTATTTCCCTTTGCGCCAATCCCGCATACTTTGGGAGCGTGGCAAAGAGCTTGTAGAAGGAGGGGAGGAGTTGCCCAGGGCACACTTCGTTGTAACAGCAAAAATCCGTCACCAATGCCGGAAGTGGAAACTTGAACCCTAATCTTAAAGGGTAAGCGTAGAAACCTCAATATCCAGGGCGGTCGATGTGAAACCTCTCCTCGCTCCTAGCAAGGGAAATACCGGCAGAACGAGGAATACCCCAATGCTCCCTAAATTGAACGAGGCCCACGCCCATTAACGGGGCTTCATCAACCTGATCCTCCCCCTCATCATCGGTGAAGTCGGTTACCAGACCCCCGGGCAGAGAAAGGATATCGACCACCGATGGGATCCGATCGGTCTCTGGTGATTCGGTGACCCTCGTCACCGCAGAAGACCCATCGACCGCCGGAAGAGTCACCGGAGAAAGCTTTGTGTGAGAACTGCTTGCCATTACTGATAGCTGGGCAATGAACAAATAAGATTCAGCAAAGAAGGAACAAAGATGGAGATTGAGTGAAAGAAGACGAAGAACAGCACAAATTAACTAAGAAAAAGAGTGAGAGAAGTTGCTTCTACATAAATCTTACTTAAACAGATGCTGAAAAGTGAGAAACGAGTGATATAACTCGTTATTTATACTGCAAAAGTGGCTTTCACAAATTCCAAAAGCCATCATTAACTGCATCCCCAACCACAAAACGATTCGAATCCACAATAACATGTGTCATTATGACAGATATCATGAAACGGCTTTGCAGCCGTCAATCGACACTTCACCTTCAAAGCGAGTTTAATGACCTGGATATGTTGGATGGACGTCCAATATGCCTCGATACACCGAGCACTGTTGCAATGCACATCAAGCCCATCCATAACCGCAGCAGCCGCCTACGGGAATACATTGCCCCAGGCGAAAACGTCATACGGCCATCTCCTAAGTGTAAGAGGCTACGGCCGTCTCCTAAATGTAAATGGCTACGGCCATCTCATAAGTGTAAGAGGCTACGGTCGTATCCTATATGTAAACGGCTACGGCCATCTCATAAGTGTAAGAGGCTACAGCCGTCTCCCAAATGTAAACGGCTACGGCCATCCTCCAAGTATAAATGGCTACGACCACATTTAAAATATAAAAGTCTATATATGTGGCCGTCTCCTAAATGTAAAAGGCTATGGCCGTTTCCTAACAATGTAAACGGCTATGGCCATCTCCTAAGTATAAATGGCTATGGCCGTACCCCATGTAAAAGTGGCTACAGCCATTCCTAAGTATAACTGGCCACGGCCATCTTCAAAGCACAAATAGCAACGGTCGTTCCAGATCACGGCCGAAACGATGTCTGATCCCCTCTTCCGAGTCTGTTGATTCGCATTCGGTAAAGTTCGCTTATCAAGTTCGACCGAATTTCAGCCTCAATAAGCGAAGGGACTAACTGTATGGGTCAAAACTTGACTCCACGATAATTAACGGAATTAGCCCGTCCTTAAGCTTATTTGCGACTAATAAATGGTATGACCATTTATTAAACAATGAAATCTAGGGATTACCCGATTTGACCAGTAAGGCCACGACCTACCCGCTACTACAAAAGCGTCCCCTCAATGTGATCGTAGCTACTCAGTGCCAGCTCATTGCTAGCTCACCCTGCTCGCAGCTGTAAATATTAAGCGAAAGAAACCTAGAAGGGAGGCTGCTTCTTCTTCTCCTTCACCTCCACTTCTAAAAGAAGAAAATATCATTGTAAGGCTCTGAACCTCTCCATGTAGAGGCAGACCAAATCGATCTCATCAATAAAAGATCTCTACCCCCCCTCCCCGTAACCAATAATTATTGTTTCTTACGGTTTATTCTTTTTGGTCTTTTGGTTTATTACGATCTGCTATGATTGGCCCTCCATTTATTTTAATTGATTTATGCTTATAAAGCGTATGAGAACTTTCAGTCAAACACACGGGTTATTTAGTTTTTCGGATTGGTAATTAAAAAAATAGCCAACGTTTGTAAAGTCATGGAAAAATAGCCACTATTTTACTATAACACGGAAAGTTCCAACATAATATACTGGAGATTGGAACACATGTATATAAACTTCCAATATATTATGCTGGACCAGTATATTATGATAGAACTCCAGTATATTATGGCGGAACTCCAGTAGATTATGCTGGAAATTCACAAGATGGTCGATTGGAAACAGTCTTTCTGCCCTTTCGGATCGAGGTAAGACTCGTCTACATATTACCCTCCCTAGACCCCACTTTGTAAGACTATACTGGGTAGTTGTTGTTGTTATTAGAAACTGCTTTTTACTTTCTGGTTGCGATGAAGTAAACCTGGCCTTCAACTAACCTTACTATTTGCTAAAGATACTCCATAATTCCTCCGACTAAATTTATATAACGTAGTTCAACTCAAATAAAGTTTAAGAAAGAAAAAAAAATTTATGTGATGCATGGAATCTAGTAAATGAGTTAGGGATGAATTTACACTTAGTAACTTTAACTTAAATTATATATATCTATATTTAAAAAGTATACTAAGCAAGTACAAATATAATAAATTTAGCATCAAGAAAAGACGTGTAAAATTTTGAATTTGAACCCATAAGTTAAAATTTTGAATCTACCTTTGTATGACATACTTTAACTCGCTACAGAGTCTAAGAGAAAATATAATTAAGCTTATGATGTTAAATTGCTTACCTCTAATTACATATGAAAAATTTCTAAGTTTAAGATCACATTTCTAACCAATTTACATAATGTGCCGGCAAAAAGAAGTACGTCACGTTTATCACATCATAAGTTCACCAACACAGACTACATGGATAGCAATTAATTCAAATGATGACGTGGACGAGTGACGATCCAGTTGACTGATTAGTTCTTTTAAAACCGACCTCAAATTAAAACAAATAAATTAAAGTAGTCAAAACTCAAATTTGATTGTATGGCCTAAACTATTTTTTTTTTAAATATTGCCTAAACTTCAAATCTAAGATAATTCAATCTTATCTGCAGAACTTTATAAAATTTGATTTCTAATTCTATATGTTATCATGAAAGTTTACGCAACGTTTACTTTTCCAATTTTGACGTTCAAATACATATCAAATGCGACGAATTCAGACATTATTTTGAGTGGCCAAATATAATTATAATAACTAATAGAAGTATTCAAACGCTTACCTATAAGTAAACATCTCTTAGTTCTTTCCAAAGGACCTTAAGTTGACATATAGATAGTATTTGCAAATAATGAAGTCCATGTTCTTCTTACAATTTTCTTTTATGTCACCTTCAACTTGAATTTTGAAATACCAAGTTTGAAAACGAAAAATTAGTTTAAAGAGTATCATAAGTGAAATAATGATTGATAAAACTTTAATACTTTTTCAAGTAAAATTTATGTCAAAACACATTTCCTAATTTTTATATACTCTTTTTAAAGTTCAACTTCAAATGCTCAATTTTTCAACTTGAACAAAATATTATGGTAAAATCTCAAAAGCAAGGGCAGAGCTACCATAATAACTATAGTTTTAGATGAATTCAATAGCTTTTGCTTAAATTTTGTATTTATATTAAAAGATTTATTAAATATCAATACACATTTAATTGTCCGTTAGTGCTTGTAACATATGTTGTTGTTGAGCCACACTCACATTTGCTGGTGTTTGGCAAATATTAAGTAAGGATAATGTAGGTAGTTGGGGCGGTGAATAACCATATAGTTCCTAAAAGGGGGCAGTCTTCAGTGCACTATAGTAATTGGTGTTATACCACCATTTCGCCAAATGAAATCACTTGGTCCATAACTTAGAATTATCAAACACCATTGCTCGTAGATAAGTTTCCAAGCACATATTTATCCTTTCTGTCTGCCCATCTGATTGTGGATGATAGGCTGTGCTCATGTTCAATTTGGTGCCCATAGCCTTGAAAAGGTGTTGCCAAAAATGGCGGATGAATATAGGGTCTCTATCAGATACTATTGCCAAGGTAGTCCATGTAATCTATAGACTTCCCTGTGAAATAGATCTGCTACCTCCTGAGCTGAAAATGGATGTTTGAGAGCCAAAAAGTGACCAAACTTGGTAAATCTATCAACTACCACCAACACTGCATTCTTGCTCCCAGAGTTGGGTAGCCCCTTCACAAAATCCATGGATATGTTCTGCCATGTCTAGTCTGGTACTGGAAGTAGTTGAAGGAATCATGGTGGATAGATATTTTCAGTCTTTACTCTTTGACAAAATCACACTCTTATACTCATATACACACATCTTTTTTCATATTTAACCAATGAAATATAATTTGTAATCTTTTACAAGTACTTTGCTGACTTGAGTGTCCACCAATGGCAGAATAATGCATAGTTTGTAGGATATTTTCCCTTAGACTAGTGCCCTTTCCCACATAGATTTTTTGTTTGTACCTGATGACCCCCTGATGCAAAGTATAATCAACCTTGCTTTTTGGAGTTATGGTTAACTCCCTCAGTAGTTCTAAGGCTATTGAACCACCATCATAGTTGTCAACAATGTCTTGTAGCCAAGTAGCATGTGTGTTGTATATGGCTAAAAGAGTAGAATCCTCCTCATAAATCTTCTTGAAAGGGCATCTGCCACCTTAATGTCACTACCTTTCTTGTATTGAACCTCATAGTTGTCATACCTCATTTTTTCACTACACTCCGGAAGGTCATAATAAAGAAGTTTTTCGAATTAAATGACAATAGAAACGGGATTATTATTAAAAAATTCAGAGTCGCCACTTGGAAAATTTATGGTGTCCCTGGTTAAATCCCGAATCGAGGAAATGATTGACTGTGTTTAACAGTTCGCAAATCAGAAATTCGGGCAAGAAATAATATTAACTCGGGTGAAAGGGTTAGGCATTCCCGAGTTACGTGGTTCTAGCAAGGTCGCACAACTATCATATTTGGCTTAATTATCTGATTTTAAAATATTTTGAACCTAGGTGCAAATTTCAGCTTTTAAGAGCTTTTATTTAATTTTGAGGAAGATTGAACATCATTTAAAACATATCATTAGATCGCACCGTATGAAAAACACCCGCGATCCTACGCATATTTTATTCAACATTTCAAGATTTTGATTTGGATAACATGAAATGCACACCCGAGTTAAAGAAGGTAAATTATTAAAATACACGCCTAAAGCAACTACATGTGATTAACTTTGCGATGGCCATAAAAATATGCTAAATGGAACGCCTCAAATTCTGGATTTTAAAAGAAATAATTAAGCGAGGGCCACACATTTGATATTTTTATTTGGCACAACACACCTCATCATTTTAAAGGGTATTTAAACTAACAGCTCGGAGGGCCATAGACTATGTCTTATCTAGTATGGAACGCCTCAATCTAATTAAAGGAGTTAATAAATTAACTTTAATGTGGTTAAAGGTTCTCAAAAGCCATTTATTTAACCAACAACAAGAGTAAGGTCCCTAGTTCGAATCAACAAATCACTATATTTTTTAGTAATTGTGCCCACCACTGTTGTGATAATCCAAATCCCATAATAAGAAAAGACTTTGGATCTCAGCTCGTGTTCATCCATTTTAAAAGAAAATTTCACAACTTGAAACTTTCGAAGAAAAACAAGTGCAAGCATTAAATTCAAAACACATAAACCTTCAAATTTTTTCTTTCTAATCATAATCTTTCAAGTTTTGCTCGTGATCTCACTCCATAATATAATAAGTAATAACACATATTTATAATCAACAGATTGAAGTTGGGCCTACATGAATACAAGGTTATGAAAACTCAATAGTCACAAACATGGAATTATCTTTAACCATACATTACAAGTACATTTCGAATTAAATTCAAGGAAACAAACTCATGTGAAGAAGATCATGGTTAAACAGTAGAGGAACATCTTTAAACCTCAAAACAACTCAAGTCTAGACTTCAAAAGGCGACATTAAATACCTCTAATACAACATTTCATGCATCAGATATGTCAAAAAATACTTATTAACACAGCATTCTCAATAGTCCTAATGCTAGATCTAATACATTCTGATTTGGCCCATGAATGACGAAATCCACAAGCAGAAACCAACACTCAAAACTAAAAGCCTTTCTACAAACCTCAAATAGGCATAACTTGAACATAGACCCTAATTTTGCATGAACATACCTCATTTGAAGCCTAATAGAGATAGTTATGAACCATATTCCAACACATGATGCTGATACATATATTAACAATGAAACCAGGTCATCAAAACTCTATGTAAATAGTTACAAACCACTTATGTAAATCTAAATTAGACAAAAGGTCATAGTAAATCAAAAAACCAATTAGAAAAAGAAAAATGAAAGAATTCTCATGCTTCAACTCTTCAAATCAATTCATTTCTCGAAATATTACTTCACAATTAACAGGTCACAAAGTGGTGTACCTGGAAATTGAAAAGAAAGAAGCAGGTTAATCAGAAATCCAGCAACAGTAACAGGACAACAAAATCATCAGTTTAAAACCAGATTTCAAAACCAGAAAGTGAGGTAAACACAATCCAGAACACAGCTTCAATTCAAACAATGGACCAAGACACCTCAATCAAGCTTGATTTAATTCATTTCGAGTGTTAGCTAATCAGCACTTATTTCAGTACCAGGAGAATTCCAGAAATTACGAGAAGAACTCAATAAAACAGTATTAGAATTTTTAGGATTTTCAGCTCTTAAATATCTGACTTGAGCTGCAAGTAAAAATGCCTTTATAGGCAAGCTACTAGGTCAGCCTTAGGGGTTTAGTTATTTAAATTTAGACCTTTTGGGATTTCCTTTTTTTCCTTAAAGACCCCTGAATTACTGACTTGTAGATCAAGTTAAATCTGAAATTTCCTAGCAGATCCCTACTAGAAGCTTCTGAAAACAGTTACCAAAGATTCCCTATGTCCTATATCCTAAACTACCCTCAAATGGCCCTGTAATTACTCTCAGCAAGTCAAATGAGTCAAGCTGACCCAAGTGGATTGAAACAGCCCCGGGCTTAACAACCAATCTTGAGTCCAACACTCAATTGGACTTTCTGATTTTTCAGGGTCCAATTGACATCAAAAAAAGTTTCCAATTTGAAATACTGACCAAAATTCCCTAAAAGAAAACTAGGAACCTCTCTTTACAAATGCAACCAAACAAAACAAAGATGAATAAGCTAATTATCCATAAGTTGTCTAAATTAAGACATGATTAACTAGGAATTTAATGAATCATAAACTTAACATGCCTCACAAACTAAAGATGTTGCATAAATAGAATTTACAAAGAAAACAAAGAAAAGAGGAAAACAATGAACGAAGGAACCAACTTGAACTAAGAGGATGAATTTTCCAACAACATTCTTGTAAAACTAGGTTAAATAAAAATAAAAAGAGTAGGGTAATAGGATATAAAGAAAATACAAAAGGATGAAAAAAAGGACGTACCAAACTAGAATTCAAACCCAACGGAGACACATGACCCGACAAAATTGATGTCGATTTATTGTTCTTGGTCAAGAAAAAACTGAGCGACACCAGTTTTGTTGAATCTGACCATAAAAACTCGAGGGAACAATGCCCTACGGCCATGCATGCTACCGGGTTCCATGGAAGGGATTTTTGAGCTCTTATGGCTCGATCTCGAATCTAAGATTCGAAGATCTCTTGGAAGATCGAGGGAAAATAGATAGGTATTTGGGATGAGGGTGTCAGGATGGTTCTGTCGTTGATTTTGAGGTTGTTTGGAGGTTGTGCTGCCGGGTTTATGGTGGTTGAGAAGAATGGCGGCGGGTAGGGTTCTGGTTGGGGAGAACTGTGAAGGAGGCAAGTGAAGGGGGGCGCATTTGGACATTTATATCTTCATCTATCCCTGCTTCAGGACCATTGGATCAAAGATCCTCGACAACTGGGATTGAATGGAGGGGAGATAGTGTCATTTAACTAGGGGTGGGAACTGGACCAGGTGCCCTATAGGACTGGGCCGGGTGAGGGGTTATGGACGAGTATTGTGGGGTTTAATTAATTGTGATGGGGATTGACTTAAAGACAGCCCAAATTTATACTTTTTCTTTTATTTCCCCTTTTTTGAATCTTTTTATTTCCTTTTTCTTTTCAAAAATAAAAATTTTGAATTAAATCCTAGGACCTAATTAAACTTAAATGATAATTAATACAATTAATTAAAACAACTTAGAAAAAATACTAAAAGTTGAATTTAAAAAAAAAAATACAAATTAAACTATATTTTTTTGGTGATTTTCTTTATATAAAATGACTTAATTACTCAATTACTCCTACAATGCTAAATTAAGTCCTAAATCCAAATGCAGCTATTTTTTTATTAATTAATATGCGCAAAAAAATTCAAACAATTAATAGAAAATGTCACAAAAATCAAAAATAATGCAAACACTGAAAGAAATTATTTTATTTTGAATTTCTAGGAGTAATTCAAATAGAGCAAAAATCATGTGCTCAAAATAGTCAAGGCCATCAATTTGGTTAACCGTTTCTGCTGCAAATCTGTAGTTACCTTCTGCTCTAGCAGGTATTTCAAACGTTGGTGATCACTTTTAATAATAAATTGCCCCTCTTGCAAGTAATGTCTCCATTTATCAACAACTGATATAACTACCATATACTTTGTTTCATGAGTAGATAACCCTCTTTACTTGAGTGCTAAAGCTTTGTTGAAGAAAGCTATAAGCCTACCTCAATGCATCAACACAGCACCTATCTCTGTAGCACATACATCAGTTTCTATCACAAAGGGTTTGGTGAAGTCAACTAATCCAAGCAGTAATACTGTTGACATAGTTGTATTTAACTGCTAAAAGGTTGTCTCTACCTCCCCATTCCATTGAAAGGCATTTTTCTTAAGTAGATTAGTTAGTGGTTGGCTTATGACACCATAGGATTTAACAAATCTCCTATAGTATCAAGTCAACCCCAGGAATCTTCTTACAGCCTTCACATATTTAGGTACATGCAAGTTTATCATTGCCTCAAACTTTTAGCTGGGTAAGTAGAAACCCCTTTACCTGAGAAAATATGTCTCAAGTACTCCAATTTATCCTGTCCAAAAGAACACTTAGATAGTTTTGCATAATGTTGCTCCTTCTATAAGACCTCCAGCACCCTCTTAAGGTGTAACACATGATCCTCTATAGAAGAACTATAAACTAGCATATAATCAAAAATCACCAACACAAACTTCCTTAAAAAGGGTTTGAGCACATGGTTCATGAGGCTTTGAAAAGTAGCAGGAGCATTGGTCAAGCCAAAGGGCATGACTCTAAATTCATAATGCCCTAGATGTGTTCTAAATGCAGTTCTATAGATTTTCCTTTTCTTCATTCTTATTTGATAATAACCAGCCCTTAAGTCAATTTTTGAATAAATTCAAGAGGCATTAAGCTCATCCATAAAGTCATCTATTAAAGGAATTGGAAACTTATCTTTAAATGGCATCTTGTTTAATTCTCAGTAATCAATGCAAATCTTCAGCTTCCATCTTTTTTCTTGACCAATAATGCAGCGCAAGAGAATGGGGAATGACTAGGTTGTATAGTAGCATTGTTAACCATTTCACTAGCTTACTTTTTTGTCTCATTTTTCTGAAAGTAGTTGTACTTGTATGGTCTAACACTGATTGGTGCTTGTCACGACCCTAGTTCACCAATCTTGAACCTGTCATGACGACACCCAATCTTCGCAACTAGGTAAGCCTGACACACTGCGGAAATTCAACAATCTTTGCGGAAACAATAAATAAACATAAATAGCATAAGATAATGTATAGAGTGCCGCCTAGCACATACATGTCGACTCCAAATAACTTAAAAACCTCCAAGACACGAAAATCCACGGGAAACACAGGTTAAGAGAAAAGTATAACATATGGCTCTAACATCCAGGAGTATCTACAATAAGTGAGTACATGAATGAAACCACTAGATAAATGGAGAATAGAAGGAGACTCTTCGGCTCTGTGGACGCGTCAGATGCATACCTCAAATCTTCGAGTATAGCTCCTAATCACTGATAGCGCGCCTGATCAAAAGTACCTGGATCTGCACAACAAAAGTGTGCAGAAGAGTAGCATGAGTACACCACAACGGTACTCAATAAGTGCCAAGTCTAACCTCGATGGAGTAGTGACGAGGAAGGTCGAGGCCCTACTGAGAAGAACATAAGAAATAATGTAAAAATAAATAAACACCAGATAATGAAATAAATCCCAAATATCTAACAAGAAAGTAATTAAAACAGAACGGCTACAAGTATAGACTACGAACACAAAGCAAATCACTCAAAAGTCAGGATCTCTACATGGAGCTCCGGGAATCGAACCCGCAGTCCTTCATACCATTAACACAGGATCTCCGGGAATTGAACTCGCAGTCCTTTATACCAATAATAGAGGATCTCCGAGAATTGAACCCGCAGTTCTTTACACCAATAACAGAGGATCTCCTAGAATTGAACCTGCAGTCCTTTATACCGATAATAGAGGATCTCCGGGAATTGAACCCGCAGTCCTTTATACCAATAATAGAAGATCTCTAGGAATTGAACCCGCAGTCCTTTATACCGATAACAGAGGATCTCTAGGAATTGAACCTGCAGTCCTTTATACCGATAACAGAGGATCTCCGGGAATTAAACCCGTAGTCCTTTATACCGATAATAGAGGATCTCCGGGAATTGAACCCGCAGTCCTTCATACCAATAACAGAGGATCTCCGGGAATTGAACCCACAGTCCCAAAATAGAATATACACCACCACAATTCAATATTTAACAGAAAGGAAGCCAAATGCGAGCAACAAGTAAAGTCGAGAATCTAACATGCTTTGCAAGAAAGACATATATGGCAATTTAGTCAAATAGAGCAAATAAGTTCCTAGCATGCTTCCCAAGGAAAAACAGTTATTTCACCTTAGTCAAATAGAACAAATAAGTTATAAACCTGCTTTCCTTAAATCAAAACAAGCGAAGTTTCATTTTAAACATTTAAATATGGAAGAAAACACAGTTTAAATAAGCTAAGTGAGGCGAATTTCCAACAACTAGCACAAGTACACGCCCGTCACCTCGCCCACCAGGCTCTTAAACAATGACAAACATGTCCTAAGGGGAGAGGTCCCCCACACAAGGTTAGACAAGTCACTTACCTCGAATTAGTACAAAACCGCTAAGAAACAATGCCCTTGCATGAGTATTCGACTCTGAGTGGCCCGAATCTATTCAGACCAATTACATGTTGTAAATAACATCGCAAGCAACGGATTACACTCTTAAAATTAATGCTAAGGCACGAAATTAGGTAAATGACCAAAATGCCCCTCAGGACAATGTCTCGAAATCAAATAATTTTCACATTTTCAGAAACCTCGTACTCTCACGAGTCTAACCATGTAAAAATCTCCCAAATTGTTGGTCAAATATATCCTCAAATCACAATTGTTTAGTCAATGAATTTCTACCCAAATTCCTCCATTTTTGGACCTTAATTTGAATTTAAAAGATGAATTTAACAACTAAATAATAAATTAAAGCTGGAAGGATCATATAAACGTTACCGAATAAGCTCTTCTTCAAAACTCACTCAAAATCGCCTTGGTCCGAGCTCTAAATTGATTTTTCAACTTATGAAATTTAAGCCTCGGATAAACCCTTTTCTCTACTGTGATTTCTACTTTTGCGGATGCAGGGACAGCTTCTGTGGTCCCGCTTTCGCGGTACCGCTTTTGCGCTCAAATAGCCGCTTCAGCGAATTCACTTAAAATCACAACTTTTCGTTTCCGCGGCGATATATCGCGAAGGCAACCCCCCGCTTCTGCGAAAAGGTCTACCGCTTCTACGGTCTCCTGGCCCAGGGCCCCTTCCGCTTTTGCAACCTCTGAGCCGATTTTGTGCGGTGCTTATGCGGTCGCCAAGCCACAGAAGCGGAAACAACAGAAGCAGCACAAGAACTTCATCCAAAAATTCCAAAACAAGCCCGTCGAGCATCCGAAGCACACCCGAAGTCCCCGAGACCTCAACCAAACCTACAAATCTATCCCTTAATATCATCCAAACTTGTACCAATCCTTAAACTACCTAAAACAATGTTGGAAACACAATTTAATCAATGATTTGAACTTAAATTTTCCAAAACATAACCAACTTACTTTCGATTCAAAACCTAACCAAAACACGTCCGATTGACCTGAAATATTGCACGCACGTCCCAAATGATGTGACGGTGCTACAACAACTTCCGGAATCCCGTTTCGACCCTCGGATCAAAAATTCACTATCGGACCGGAAACTTCAAAATTCTAACTTTTGGCATTTATAGTCTAAATGAGCTACGGGCATCCAAAATACATTCCAAACACACTCCCAACCCCGAAATCACCTAACGGAGCTAACGAAACCATCGGTTTTACATTCCGAGGTTGTCTTGACACTGTTCTGATTACAAAAAAATTTCCAACACTTAAGCTCTCATTTAGGGACTAAGTGTCCCAAAACACTCCGAATTCTATTACCGAACATCCTGACAAACCAAAATAGCATAAATGAACTTAGGGGAAGCAGCTAATGGGGAAACAGGGCATAAATTCCAAAGACGATTTGCCGGGTCGTCACATCCTCCTACACTTAAACCTACGTTCGTCCTCGAACGAGCATAGAGAACATACCTGGAGTAGAAAAAAGATGAGGATATCGACTGCGCATATCCCACTCGGTCTCCTAAGTCGCCTCAGTGGTCAGCCCACCACTGAACCTTTACTGAAGCTATATCCTATTACTTGAGCTTTCGAATCTGTCTATCCAATATTGCCACTGGCTCCTCAACATATGACAAGTCATTGTCCAACTGGACTGAAGTGAACTCCAACACCTGAGACGGGTCACCATGATACCTCCGGAGCATCAAAACATGAAATACTGGATGAACCCCGGCCAAGCTGGGAGGTAAAGCAACCTTCCCAGCCTACTTCAAAATCTCAAATGGACCAATGAACCTCAGGCTCAACTTTCCTTTCTTTCCAGACCTAATGATGCCTTTCATAGGCGAGACCTGAAGCAAAACCCGCTCACCAACCATAAATTAAACATCACGAACCTTCCGATCCGCATAACTCTTCTGTCTGGACTAGGCCGCACGGAGTCTATCTTGAATCACCTTAACCTTCTCAACTACATCCTGAACCAAATCACCGCCCAATAATCTAGGCTCGCCCAGCTCGAACCAACCCACCGGGGAGCTGCATCTCCTACCATATACGGCCTCATAAGGTGCCATATGTATACTGGACTATTAACTATTGTTGAATGAAAACTTAACTAATGGCAAGAACTGATCCCATGACCCTCTAAACTCAAACGCGCACGCACATATCATATCCTCAAAAATATGAATAGTGCGCTCGGATTGTCCGTCAATCTGAGGGTGAAAGTTGTACGCATGGTCACCCGAGTGCCCAACTCATGTTGGACGACACTCCAGAACCGTGATGTAAACACTGAACCCATGTCTGAGATGATAGAAACTGGAATGCCATGCAGACGGACAATTTCCCTGATATAAGTCCCTACTAACCGCTCAGCTGAGTAAGAAGTGCACACTGGAAGGAAAGGAGCGGACTTGGTTAGCCGATCCACAATAACCCAAATAGAATCGAACTTCCTCGCCATTAGAGGGAGAGCAGTCACAAAATCCATGGTGATACTCTCCTATTTCCACTCCGAAATCTTTATCTGCTGGAGTAACCCTCCCGGCTTCCGGTGCTCAGCCTTTACCTGCTGACAGTTGAGGCATCTAGCTACAAACTCTACTATGTCCTTCTTCATACGCCTCCACCAGTAATGCTGCCTCAGATCCTGATACATCTTCGCGGCACCCGGATGGATGGAATACCGCGAGCTATGGGCCTCGGTCAATATCAAATCCCGAATATCATCAACAGTGGGCACACAAATACGACCCTGCATCCTCAATACCCCGTCATCTCCAATAGTCACATCCTTAGCATCTCCATGGTGAACTATGTACCTGAGGACAATCAAATAAGGATCATCATACTGTCGCTCCCTGATACGATCAAACAATGAAGATCGAGAAACCGCACAAGCTAGAACCCGACTAGGCTTCGAAAGATCGAATCTCACGAGCTGATTGGCTAAAGCCTAAACATCCGTTGCTAAGGGTCTCTCTGAAGCTGCTAAATATGCCAAACTCCCCAAACTCTCCGCCCGGCGACTCAAGGCATCGTCTACCACATTGGCCTTGCCGGGGTGATAAAGAATAGTAATATCATAATCCTTCAGTAGAACCAACCATCTCCTCTGCCGTAAGTTCAGATCCTTTTGCTTGAACAAATGCTGCAAACTCTGATGCTCTGTATAAATCTCACAAGGCACACCATACAAATAATGACGCCAAATCTTTAAGGCATGAACAATAGCAGCTAACTCAATGTCATGGACAGGATAATTCTTTTCATGCACCTTAGACTGTCTGAACGCGTAGGCAATCACCCTACCGTCCTACATCAATACCTCTCCAAGTCGAACTCGTGAGGCATCACAATAAACCATATAGTAACCCGAACCAATAGGCAAAATCAGAATAGGGGCTGAAGTCAAAGCCGTCTTGAGGTTTTGGAAGCTCGCCTCACACTCGTCCGACTACTAAAAAGGAGCACCCTTCTGGATTACTCTAGTCATAGGGGCTGCAATTGACAAGAACCCATCTACAAAACGACGATAATACCCTGCCATGCCAAGGAAACTGCGGATCTCTTTAGCTGAGGAGGGCCTGGGCCAACTTTGCACGGCCCCCACCTTCTTCAGATCTACCCGAATGCCCTCACTCGATACCACGTGGCCTAGAAATGCCACGTAACTCAACCAAAACTCATATTTTGAAAACTTTGCATACAATTTCTTTTCTCTCAGGGTCTGAAGCAGTGTCCTCAGGTGCTACTCATGATCTTCCCGGCTTCTGGAGTATACAAGAATATCATCTATGGAAACAATGACAAATGAGTCGAGGTAGGGCCTGAATACACTGTGCATCAAATGCATAAAGGTTGCTGGGGCGATGGTTAGCCCAAATGACATGACAAGGAACTCGTAATGACCATACCAAATCCTTAAAGAAGTCTTTGGGTATCCGGCTCCCGAATCTTTAGCTGATGATAACGTGAGCCAAAATCACTCTTGGAAAACAAATGTGCGCCTTGAAGCTGGTCAAATAGATCATCAATACGAGGCAAAGGATATCAGTTCTTCACTGTAACTTTGTTCAACTGACGATAATCGGCACACATGTGCATAGAACCATCCTTTTCCTTCACAAACAATACAGGAGCACCCCATGGTGAAACACCAGGCTGAATAAATCCCTTATCAAGCAATTCCTTTAACTGATCCTTCAATTCCTTCAATTCAGGAGGAGCCATACGGTAAGGATGAATAGATATGGGCTGAGTGTCCGGCAACAAATCAATACCAAAATCAATGTCCCGATCAGGCGGCATGCTTGGGAAGGTCACCTGGGAACACATCGGGGAAATTCCGTACTACTGGGAAAGAGTTAACTGAAGGGGTACCAGCACTGACATCTCTCACATAGGCCAAATACGCGGCACACCCCTTCTCAACAATACGCTGAGCTTTAAGAAAGGATATAACTCTACTGGGAGTATGATAAAAGTACCACTCCACTCAAAACAAGGAGAACCTGCCATAGCCAGCATCAAGGTCATAGCGTGACAATCAAGTATAGCATTGTGGGGCGACAACCATTCCATGCCTAAGATAATATAAAAATCGACCATATCAAGTAATAAAAGATCTGCCATGATCTCAAAACAACGAATAGTAACCAATCATGATCGATACACACGGTCCACAAGAAGAAAATCTCCCACGGGATTCGGAAACATAAATAAGAGTGCTAAAGGTCTCTCAGTCTGTACCCAAATGCAGATCAAAATAAAATGACACATAAGAATAAGTAGAGTCTGGATCGAATAGAACTGATGCCTCTCTGTAACTAACCAAAATAATACATATGATAACAGAATCAGAGCCAACATCCTCGGCACGATCAGGAATGGCATAAAATTTGGCTCGGCCCCTACCTCGAGGGCGACCTCTATCTCCCCGATCCTCACCTCTGGCTGGATGGGCAGGTGGGGTGGCAGCTGGAGCTGGGACAATGGCCTGCTGACCCTCTGGGGTATGCTAGGGCTGTGGAGTCTGAGAAGGCAGACCCCTACCACGTCTGGGGCACTCTCTAACCAAGGGGTGGATATCCCCGCACTAATAAAAAGCTCTAGGAGGGTGCAGTGGCTTTGACTGACAGGACCCACCCCTGCTAGACTGACCTCTGGAGGTGCCCTGCGCAGAAGGCATACTAGAAACCAGGGAGCATAAATAGGCTCCTGAGATCTAGGAGGAGCTGGATTACTGCTGGATGAAGGAAGGGCTGAGTGAACTGGGCGACCCATATAGCCCCTACCATTACGTCTTGCTCCTGAAGTACGGGTACCCAAGAAATGACCAGACTCTCGTGACCTCTTGGCCTCTCTCTCCTCTCACTCTCTGGCATGCATACCCTCTATCCTCCTGGCTTTTCTCACCACCTGCTGATAGGGTATATCCATCTCCAACTCTCGTGCCATGCCAGATCTGATGGAAGGAATAAGGCCCTCGATAAACCTGCGAATCCTCTCACGAACAGTAGCCACCAACGCAAGCGCATGCCTAGCCAACCTAGTATAACGGATGGCATACTTAGAGGCAGTCAGAGGACCCTGGCGCAAGTGCTCAAAATCCATGCGCTATGCATCTCGAAGGCTCTGGGGAACAAACTACCTCTGAAATGTATCTAAAAACAGAGTCCAAGTCAGGGAGGCAGCGTCGTCTGGACTGTCAAGCTCAAAAGTGCGCACCAGTCGTAGGCCGCTCCCCGAAGCTGGAAAGCTACAAAGGAAAACCCACTCGAAGAAGTAATACCCATGGTGCAAAAAATGCGATGACAATCCTCCAAAAAACCCCAAAGCATCATATGTATCTAGTCCGCTAAAAATAGGAGGGTCATACTTCATGAGTCGCTCCAATCTATGCTGCTCATCCTCCAAAGCAGGTGCCCTATCCTCGGACTGAGCTGGTACTACAGGCTGGGCAGGAATAAAATCTAGAATCGGTCCCATGTGCACCCTCTGCTCTAGGGTGCGGGCTGTGGGAGTCACGGCTCCTCCCCTGGCCTGGGACATAGCTGGAGGAAGTGGAAGCAACCCTGTCTCCGACAGCATGGTATACATACTCATAAACTGCGCCAATGCCTCCTGAACAACTGGAGTAGTAGTGGCTTTGGGCGTCTCTTGTGCCTGATTCCTGACTGGGTCTACTGGTGGCACCTCAGCGGCTGCTCGCGCAGGTGCTCTGGATGCACCCCGCTCACGTCCACAACCCCTGCCATGGCCCCTGCCTTGAGGTCAAAAACATAGCACGACAAGAATTCAAATGAAGTGAATATTTTTTTCTAAAATGTTACATAGCCTCCCGTAGATAAGTTCAGACGTTTCCTTACCGATCAGCGAGACTCTATATAACAGGCCTGTTTCCCGTGACTCCTATGAACCTAGAGCTCTGATACCAACTTTTCACGATCCTAGTTCACCAATTTTGAACCTTTTATGACGGCACCTAGTCTTCGCGACTAGGTAAGCCTGACATACTACGGAAATTCAACAATCTTTGCGGAAACGATAAATAAACATAAATAGCACAAGATAATGTATAGAGTGCCGCCTGGAACATACATGTCGACTCCAAATAACGTAAAAACCTCCAAGACCCGGAAACCCACGGGAACACAGGTTAAAGTATAACATACGACTCTAACATCCAGGAGTATCTATAACAAGTGAGTACATTAATGAAACCACTAGCTAAACCGATTATAGCTCCTAATCACTGATAGCATGCCTAATCAAATGTACCTTGATATGCGCAACAAAAGTATGCAGAAGAGTAGCATGAGTACACCACAGCGGTACTCAGTAAGTGCCAAACCTAACCTCGATAGAGTAGTGACGAGGAAGGTCGAGGCCCTACTGAGAAGAACATAAGAAATAATGTAAAAATAAATAAACAGTAGATAATGAAATAAATCCCAAATATCTAACAAGACAGTAATTAAAACAGAACGGTTACAAGTACAGACTACGAACATAAACCAAATCTCTCAAAAGTCAGGATCTCTACATGGAGCTCCGGGAATTGAACCCGCAATCCTTCTTACCAATAACAGAGGATCTCTGGTAATTGAACCTGCAGTCCTTTATACCGATAACAGAGGATCTCCGGGAATTGAACCCGCAGTCCTTTATACCAATAACAGAGGATCTCCGGGAATTGAACATGCAGTCCTTCATACCAATAACAAAGGATCTCCGGGGATTGAACCCACAGTCTCAAAATTAAAATACACCCCAACAATTCGATATTTAACGGAAAGGAAACCAAATGCAAACACCCAGTAAAGTCGAGAATCTAACATGCTTCGCAAGAAAGACATATATAGCAATTTAGTCAAATAGAGAAAATAAGTCCCTATCATGCTTCCCAAGGAAAAATAATTATTTCAACTTTGTCAAATAAAACAAATAAGTTACTAACATACTTTCCCTAAATCAAAACAAGCGAAGTTTCATTTTAAACAGTTAAATATGGAAGAAAACACAGTTTAAATAAGCTAAGTGAGGTGAACTTCCAGCAACTAGCACAAGTACACACCCGTCACCTCGCGCACCAGGCTCTTAAACAATGACAAAGATATCCTAAGGGGAGAGGTTCTCCACACAAGGTTAGACAAGTCACTTACCTCGAATTTGTACAAAACCGCTAAGAATTAATGCCCTTGCCACGAGTATCCGACATCGAGTGGCCCGAATCTATTCAAACCAATTACATATTGTAAATAACACCGCAAGCAACTGATTACACTGTTAAAATTAAAGCTAAGGCGCGAAAATAGGTAAAATGACCAAAATGCCCTTCTGGACAACGTCTCGTCAAATAATTTTCACATTTTTAGAAACCTCGTACTCTCACGAGTCAAACCATATAAAAATCTCCCAAATCGGAGGTCAAATGCTCCCTCAAATCTCAATTGTTTAGACAATGAACTTCTACCCAAATTTCTCCATTTTTGGACCTTAATTTGAATTTAAAAGATGAATTAAACAACTAAATGATAAATTAAAGCTAGAAAGGATCATAGAAATGTTACACAATAATCTCTTCTTAATACTCACTCGAAATTGCCTTGGTCCGAGCTCTAAATTTATTTTTCAACTTATGAAATTTAATCCTCGGATAAACCCTTTTTTCTAATGTGATTTCCGCATTTGCGTATCCAGGTCCCGCTTCTGCGGTCCTGTTTTTGCGGTCAAATAGCTGCTTCAGCGGCTTCATTTAAAATCTCAACTTTCCGCTTTCAGTGGTCATAAATCGCGAAGGCGACCCCCCGCTTCCGCGGAAAGGTCTACCTCTTCTGCGGTCTCCTGGACCAGGGCCCCTTCCGCTTTTGCAACCTCTGAGCCGCTCTTATGGCGCCGCTTCTGTGGTCCACAAGCCACAGAAGCAGAAACAACAGAAGCAGCACATGAACTTCATCCAAAAATTCCAAAACAAACCCGTCGAGCATCCCAAACACACCCGAGGTCCCCGGGACCTCAACCAAAACAACACCGGAAACATAATTTAATCAATGATTTGAACTTAAAATTTCAAAAACTTAACTAAACTTACTTTCGATTCAAAACCTAACCAAAACACGTCCGATTGACCTAAAATTTTGCAAGCACGTCCCAAACAATATGACGGTGCTACAGCAACTTTCGGAATCCCGTCTCGACCCTCGGATCAAAAATTCACTATCGGATCAAAAACTTCAAAATTCTTACTTTCGGCATTTATAGTCTAATTAAGCTACGAGCATTCAAAAAACATTCCGAACACACTCCCAACCCCGAAATCACCTAATAGAGCTAACGGAACCATCAGTTTTCCATTCTGAGGTTGTCTTGGTAGTGTTCTAATTACGGACCATTTTCCAACATTTAAGCTCTCATTTAGGGACTAAGTGTCCCTAAACACTCTAAGTTCTATTACCGGACATCCTGACAAACCAAAACAGCAGAAATGAACTTAAAGGAAGTAGTTATGGGAAATGGGGCTAAATTCCAAAGACGACCGGTCGGGTCGTCATAGTGCCGCTTCAGGTTTAATTGGAATGTGATGATTGTGATGGACCGACCCGTCGTTTCATGCGTTTCCATCTTGTTTTATACTTCCTCATGTTTCAATATAGGTGTTTGGTAAATTTGAAGTGATTCAGATAGAGTTTAGTAATAAATAAGACAATTAGTCTCTTTAAGGAAGAATTAGTTTGGAAAAGTCAATTGAATATTGACTTGTGGGTTAGAGGGATTGAAATTGAATTTCGATGATTTGGTTAGCTTCAAGGGATGATTTAAGGCTTAGAAGCGCAATCAGAAGTGATTTTGCAGGTCCGTTGAAGAAGTTAGCCTATTTTGGCGAAGTTAGTATTTTGGCGATTTCTGGTTGATAGGTGAAATTTTGATCCGGGAGTTGGAATGGAATTTTGAGTGTTTCAGTAGCTTCTTAAGGTAATTTTGGACTTGTGTGCAAAATTTCTGTTAATAAGGAGGTGTTTAGGTTGGGTTTTTTGATTGATAGAGAATTTTGAAAGTTTTAGTTTAATTTAATCCTTGATTTGATGAAACTTGAGAATGTTGATGTTAATAATAGTGTTTTTATGGCTTGAGAAAGTTTGAATAAGGTAATATAACATATCTGTGCTTTTGGTTGAGGTCCAGAGGGCCTCGTGGTGATCTCGAATGGCCAATGGGTCATTATTGGAAGGTTTTGGAACTGTTGTTGCTGGTATCTAGTGTTGTCCTTCGCGTCCATGAGGTCCTATCACGTTCCCGAAGTAGAAATTGGCTTCTGAGACTTTTAGTCTTCGCGTTTGCGACAGTACTTCGTGTTCGCGAAGAAGGAATTGTCATTGGGACTTTTGGGATGTTTTTCGGGATGAGTTAGGATGGTTTTCATTGTTCCATCATGCTTATTTCGCACTTGTGATTATTATTACCAATGAAGTTGACCTTTTCTTGCTAAGTAATTATAAAGTGGTGCATTGTTGTTCTGTTCGCTGGCCTAGTCCTCACGAGAGGCATCATCACGACCGGGTTGAAATTTTAGGTCGTGACAGTAATCATGAGTTCTTCTTGGTGGTAGACAGTTTAGTTTAGCAAATACTCTTGGTAATTCATCTATAACTTCTTGAATCTTGTCAGGCATGCTCCTTTGCACTTCTGTAGTTTGCACATTAATTGTGAACAATTGTGCCTACAATACCTACCCCTTTTTCAGTAGCTGTTTCACCCCAGTAGCTGTCACACTCTCTTGTCTGACCTCCTCAAAATATCCTTTTAAATTCACCATTTTTTCCTTCATAGAGACTTGTAGTCTATCTAATAAAGTCAAACAGAATTGGGTTGTGTTTTTTCATCCAATCATCCCCTAAAACTACAATACATCCCTCAATATCCAATAACCTCGATTATCTTCAAGTTTAATTCCCTGAGTTTTCCATTTGAACTGAGGACAAGAGAGATAACTCATTAAGTGCCCTCCATTGGCAACATCTACTCTCATTGGTACATCCTCTTGAATTGCACACCCAACTGCTTGGTAGTGCTGCTAGCTATGAAGCTGTGAGTGCTGCCACTATCTGCTAGAATTATCAGCACCTGCATCCCATATACTCCTTTTCAGCTTGATAGTTGTAGAAGTATATAATGCATTGAGGCCGATTTCCTCATCTATAATAGCCTCTGGATTCTTATCAGGGTCCATCTCATTCTCTAGTTAGTCTAATATCTCTAGCTGTTCCTGTTCAGTGGTTCCTGACAATGCAATTAGTTGTTTGCTCTGGCAAAAATGCCCAGGGAAGTATCTTTCCCCATACTAATAACATTCTCCCCTAGCTTTCCTCGCTTCAAATAGTTTGGTCCCTGAGATGCATGAGGACTATTCTCCTTCTGAGGTCTACTCAGTGTAGTACTAGCATGAGTACTCGTCTGAGTGGACGGGTTTCCTCCATACCTCTTGTTCTTCCTGCTCATTAACTCCATTAACTCCTCCTTGTGCCTAGCTTTTTTTACTGTATAACTTACTGAATGAGGATCAAGTATCTTAATAGTGTGCCTAATCTCTACTTAAGTACCCATATGAAAAACCCTAGAAAGAACTCTTCAGGTATAGTTTGATGTTTAATTAACACCCATGACTTCAAATCCTCAAACCTTTACAAAGACTCATTAATTGTTCCATTTTGCTCCACTCTTTTAAAAATTCCTACAAGTTAAGGTTACAATTATCAGCATCAATGAATCTTTTAGGGATTCTTCCATGAAGTTAACCGATCTAATAGTACCTCTACTCAGTTGATAAGAAATACCTAGCTGCTGATCTACAGTTTAAATATAGTACAACAGTCTCAAGTTTATGTTATAGGTCAATTATATGATTGTAATGAAAATATATCTCACATTTTCGCAACCAAGATTTGGATCTCCCTCTTCGAAGTAAGGTAATCGACCTTGGAAATGTATGGGCAGTTGTTGGAGCACGTCCCAAGATTCTCGTGGATCACCATCATTCTTCCCCTACTACCAGATCCTCCTATTGTATGAGCAGTGGTTGGATCACTTCCCAAGATTCATCATTGCTTGCAAAGAATTAATCCATCATAAGATCGAATTTGTTATTCAATTCATTAATTTTAGAGTCATTTGACACCAATTTTTTACTAGTTGCTGCCATGTAACTATGCAGTTGACTTTCCAATTTTTTGACTATTTCTTCTGTAACTTTACTCTGGTTTCTGGTACAGTCATGGTGCCAGGAGGTTCTCTAATATCAACTTGTAATAAACTAGGACTTACTTCAAAAAATAATGAAAATGAAGAAGGCAATAATAGAGAACACAAGCTTTTATTATTCAGCTGTCAATGAAATTGTATTACAATAGTTCCACCATAGCCACTGTAAAGTTGATACTTGTATGATAGAAGAAGGAGAAGAAGGAGAAGAAGAAAAAGAAGAAGAAGAAGAAGAAGAAGAAGAAGAAGAAGAAGAAGAAAAAGAGTTGGTTAGAGAATTGAGAGAGATAGAAAAAAGAGAGAACACTAGGCAGTTAGGAAGTTGTAACCGAATATTACCAGTAATTGCTTGAGTCTTCAGCTTTCCTTGTATGTACTTTTTGTTATTATCATTACGCTTCTAATTCAATGGGCTTCAATGAATTAAGGTAATTTTTCATAAAGCACCATCTTTTTGGTCTAATTAGCCATTTATAGATACCTTTTGCTATATTACATGTTATAGATATCTTTTATATTTTTATACCATGTATTTCCTATGTTTATGCTTTTGTATTCATTAATACAACAAACAATATATGCGTAAAATCTGAAATTCCAGCTAAGTTTGACATTTTTTAGCTGTATTCAAGCAACATTAACATTAAATACAACAACGTATCTGCGAAACGGAAGGAAATAAAATCATATGATATTCTCCTAATTTAACTCAACGAACTAAAACAATCCCTCATTAATCTGTATTCGAAAGACACATAATAAAGATTATAGCTGAATAAAGAGAAAAACATATGAATAATACAATTGAATACAGTAAAATACACCTTAATTCATCTGAATAAAACACTTGAATACAACAAAAATACAACTGAATACAACCGAATAAACTCTTGAATGCAATAAAATACAACTAACTTCTACTTAATAAAATAGTTGAATATAACTGAATACAGTTGTATAAAACACTTGAATACAACTAACTACTGCCGAATAAAATAGTTAAATACAACTGATTAAACCTGAATACGAGTGAATACAGCTGAAGAATATATTCGAATACAACTGAATACAAATAGGCGATTTGGCGATCTAGAGAGAGAAACAGCCTTATGGCTTCACCGGACGGCGGCCAACTATCCATTCCGGCTGGTCAGCCCCTAACACATCTACAAAACCCAATCCTTGGAACTTCTGGTGCAAGAAATCGCTGACGCTGTTACCCGCAACGTAAAGGTGTAATGGGCTGAACCTGTTTAACAATTCTCTAAAGAATCTTGGTGGCCTCTTCATGTTTATGCTTTCGCTTCAGAGCTTTGATTTTCCATACCTTGTTTAGATCCCTCCAAATTCATGTTTTTTCCCCTAAAGCAAACCCTAGAATCTGATGCTAAAAGCGATATCTTTTAGGATCATGCCGGAATCAAAACAGTTAAAGAAGTAGTCTATGCTTGGGATTGATATTTGAATTTTATGAATACACATAGTGAAATGAGGAAACGATGAAACCCCAAGGATTCGGAAATCAAATGTTTGCTCCTCTATGATTATGTGAGAGAAAATACAAAAAGGGAGAGAGAAAAATAATAGTTAGCAAATATGGTGCATTAATTGTAGGATGTAACTATATTCAGATTTTTTGCTATAAAAGATAAAAGGTATTTGTAGGATGTAATATTTTAAAATGGTATTTATTATTGATAAATATGATATTAACGTTTTCTATAGGGCATAAAAATTTCATGAATTAACCCAGAGCCCAAATGCTTATCTGGCCTAGATGCCTTATACTAAGTGATATAGAGAATGAGCCCATTTTCCTAATTAGTGACCTAGAATTCTCAGAACATAACAAATTCAGTATTTATATCCATTTAATGCATAAGTTGGAGAGAAGAGCTAACTCATAATTTTATTCTTGAATAATTTAGTGTATGTTTGGAAAGTCACCCTGTAATTGAAATTGGTGTAATTACTAGGGTAGTAATTGCATAGCCCAGTAATTACCTTGTTGTGTAATTACGACGACATGTTTCTTTATCATAGCGTAATTACATATTTATTGGTCGCGCAAGTATAATTACACAGTTAAATTAAATCTCAAAATAAATAATTATCAAAATTTAAGATTTAATATAATAAATATATGCCTATTAATATTTATAAGTATAAATGATATTATATTTGTTATTTAAGATGTATATTTTTTCTTGAATATACATTAAATTAGTAATCATATATCTATAACTAATATTGTGTGTATATATATATATACATATATATATATATATATATATATATATTAAATTAATAATATTTAATGTAGATACTTATAAAAGTTAAAAATAAATGTGTTGTAAAAATATCATGGAATTCATGTTTGATAAAATAAGTTTATATTTTCAAATATAATGTAGATGTTGCACAAAATTAATCTATCAATTCTAACTAAAAAATGAACAACATGCAATGTGAGTCAATACCACTAAAATAAGTAAATTAGAATCATGAATATAGCATAATTTTAAAATTAAAAAAAATGTTTAACATATGTCAAATTCCAACATAATAATAGTAAGTTCCACTCCAACTTAAAATTAGGAAACATGATAAGTTTATAACCACATTCAACAATAAAATTTCACTTTAATTGCATCACTCATTATATGTCAAATTTGCCAATGACTCATTATTTCTAATATTAAGTGGTGTAGTTTTAAGAAATAAAACAATAAAATAAATAAAAAATAAAATGTAAGCAATTATATGGAATCACAAGAAGTAAATATAGAGAAATAGAAGATAAATAATGTACAAAGAAAAATATTTATTTAAAATTTAAAAAGATTTTAAAAAGTAAAAATAAAATTAAAGATTCAAATAATAGAAATAAAATTTGTAAAGAAAATAAATAATAATAAAAACAAAAATGAAAGAAACTAAAAAGAAACCTTAATGCTAGAATGCTTATAGAGATGAATGTTACTGAAGAACTACCGAGAGAAATATGGTTAATGGATGCAAATGGGAGGAAATTTTTACAAGAAGTTGTTTATGACTGGAAACCTTCTTATTGTGAAAAGTGTCTAATGGTTGGTCATAACTGCTTGGCCCAAATGAAGCAGAAAACACACCAACCTACTCAAGTGAAGAAGGCTAAAGTGACTCAGGGATGGAGAACCAAGGCTCCAGTACAAACTGATACTATCCAGAATGAGGTACCACATCAACAGAATGATCAACATGAGACAAGTCTGAGCAATGAGATCCATAGAGAACCTAATGACTCTCCAACACTGGTGACAGAGAAGACTAAACAAAAAGAGAAAGGGAAGAAAGTTCAAAGTTCTGAATTCAACCTCATCAACTTTCCACTTTTATCCCCTATTGTTGTTACCAATCGTTTTGAAGAAGTCTCCAATAGTAGAGTTGAGATCCCTCCAGGAGATAGAGGAGGACCAAGTAACTGCTAATGAAGTGGTTAGTCTGGAACATTAGAGGTGTAAATAAAAGGTACAAACAAAAAGAAGTTACGGAGTATATAAGAAGAAATAATATTAACCTTGTTGGTTTGGTAGAAACTAAGGTTAAAGAAAATAATGCAGGAAGAATTGCTAAGCTGTTGTTTTCTGGTTGAGGTTTCCTAGCAAATTATAAAAGTTCTATAAATGGTAGAGTGTGGATATTATGGGACACGAAGTTGCTCACAGTCACTGGTATCCATGAGGAGGCTCAATTGATACACTGTAAAGTCAGAAGCAACATTGAGGATGTCACTTGCTATGTAACTGTGGTATATGGACATAATGGGGTAGACCAGAGAAGATATTTATGGAAACATCTGCAGGATTACTCAACTTCTATTAATGAGGCATGGTTAGTTGCTGGAGATTTCAATGTTGTGCTATATGCTAGTGATAGATAGTCAAGTAATCTTGTTAAGTATTTAGAGACTCAATAGTTTACTCAATCCATACAACAGGTTGGGCTTTCATAACTACCTTGGAAAGATGATTATTTCACCTGGACAAACAGGAAGACGGGCACTGATAGAGTATGCACTAGACTGGATAGAGTATTTGGTAACTATGAATGGATGACCAAGTGGAGTCATGTGGAAATGTTATATGATCATCCCCTAATCTCTGATAATAATCCTATGACAGTAACATTGGCAGATGCTACTAGGAAAGGTAAGATACCTTTCAAATTTTTCAATGCATGGACTGAACATGAAGACTTTCACCATCTGGTGGAAAATAACTGGCTCTGGGCTCTATGAAATCAGTTTGGTCCAAACTCAAATCATTGAAAGGTCCCCTAAAGTCTTTAAATATTAAAGATTTTAAGAATATTGCTTAGAGAATTGACCATAGCATACAAGAATTGAAAGACATACAGAATCAAATGGCACTGGCATACAATGATGAGTTGCAGCATAAAGAGAAAGAAATAGTATTGAAGCTGGAAAGATGGTTCGTGATTGAAGAAAGTATCCTATAACAGAAGGCAAGAGCAAAATGGATTCAACTTGGAGACTCTAACAACAAGTATTTTTTGCTGTCCTTAAAGAAAGAAACCAATACAAGCAGATCACAGAACTTACTACAGTAAGGGGTCTTAAAGTTACTACACAAGCAGACATTAAAAAGGAGATTACTGAATTCTATAAGTCATTAATGGGCTCATCAGCTACTTCCCTTCCAACCATAAACAGAATGTATATGGCCAATGGTCCTATCTTAACACAACAACTTAGAAGAGAGCTAAGTGCTGATATAACTGAGCTTGAAATTGTGGAGAGTTTAAAGGCAATTGGGGATGAAAAGCTCCAGGAATTGATGGATAAAATGCAGTATTTTTCAAGAAAGCATGGAACATCATTGGCAAGCAGATCATTAGTGCAATGAAGGAGCTCTTCCAAACAACCAAGATCTATAAGCCAATAAATTGTGCCACCCTTACATTAATCCCTAAAATCCCAGCCCAACCACAGTTAAAGAGTATAGACCAATTGCATGCTGCTCAGTTTTATATAAAATGATCTCCAAAATCCTAGCCAACAGACTACAGAAGATCATGCCTAATATCATTTGTGAGGCTCATGCAGGCTTCATTCCAGGTAGGAAGATTGCAGATAATGTCATCCTGGCCCATGAGTTGATCAAAAACTATTCCAGAGCCAATGTGACTCCCAGATGCATGATAAAAATTGACCTTCAGAAGGCTTATGATTCTGTTGAGTGGATCTTCTTGCAACAAGTAATGGAGGAATTGGGCTTTCCAACCAGGGTCACTAACTAGATCATGGAGTGTGTCCAAACAGTAAGATATACAGTATTGACTAATGGGGAAACAACATAACCATTTCAAGCTACTAAAGGCCTCAGACAAGGAGATCCGGTATCCACATTCTTATTTGCAATAGTTATGGAGTATCTTAGCAGATCACAGGCTGAATTAAGGAAAGATCAAGATTTTTTATATCATCTTGGATGTAAAAAGCTGGGCATTACTCACATAAGCTTTGCTGATGATCTTCTCTTATTTGCTAAAGGAGAAATCAAGTCTATCACTGCCATGTTCCAGTACTTTTCCCAATTCATTGAAGCTTCAGGACTGAAAGCTAATCTGGGCAAAAGCTCAGTATATTTTTGGAGGGGTAAAGCAAGAAGAACAGCATCAGATTATTGGTCATCTTGGCTATGTTCATGGAGAATTACCTTTCAAATACCTAGGCATTCCTCTATCCACCAAGAAGAAATATTGATTCAATGGCAACCTTTAGTGGAAAAGATCACTGCTAGGATCACATCTTGGACTGCCAAGAAACTGTCCTATGCTGGGAGGCTGCAACTTGTTCAATCAGTGGTATTTGGTATACAGGCATACTGGGCTCAACTCTTCATTATCCCAACTAAAATTCTGAAGCTAATTAAAGCAATCTGTAGAAGCTTCATCTGGTCTGGATCAAATGTCATCACTAAAAAAGCTTATATATCCTGGGAAAGAATGTGTATTCCTAAATTAGCTGGTGGATTAAACCTCATTCACTTATCTCTGTGGAACAAGGCTGCAATTGCTAAACTCTGCTGGGATTCGGCTCACAGGAAAGACAGGTTGTGGGTAAAATGGATTCATGCTGTATATATGAAGCTGCACCAATTGGAGAACATGCCTATTCCCAGATAAGCTAGTTGGATGGTTAGGAAGATCATAGCAGCAAGAGATGTGCTGCAACAACATCGAGGCCTTAATATGCAAGTGTGATCCATTAGACAACTTTATCTACTTCAGATTGGTCAATTACCGATAGTTCCTTGGAAGAATCTAACTGTTCAGAACTGTGCCAGACCCAAAGTTGTGTTCAATTTATTGTTAGTACTCCATAACAGGCTTCCAACCAAGGATAGGCTCACATTTTGGGGAATTAATGTTGACCAGAAATGTGTGTTGTGCCAAAGTCATGCACAATCCAGAGAACATTTATTCCTTACATGTCCATATTCAACAGATTTAAGGGAGCAAACACTGACCTGGATTAGAGAAGACCATCCCAGAATGCAGATCTGGGACCAATATCTCCAGTGGATAATTAGCAAAGCTAATGGAAAGTCTAGTAGAGCTAACATCTTCAAAATGGTGACTACAGAACTATTCTATACTTTGTGGCTGGAGAGAAACTCACGGATATTTGAGAATGCCTTATAGAGTGTAATCACCACCAATTCTCTTATCCCTCTTGAGAGTTGGAGACTTTAATTACACCCCTCAAATTACATTAAATTCCATGCTGACCAAGTAATTATTTGGTCAAACAAGCATACCAAACTATGTAATAACATCCAATTACACCCAAATCCATTTTCAAGGTAACTTTCCTAACATGCTCAGTCTTACTAGAAGACGTTCCTTTTTTTTTAGGAACGTAAATTAGGATGGTGGCAAATTTTAATAAATTAATTTACACATACACAGGTAAATAATCCAAATCGAAGACGGTGAGTACTATTGTCCTAATACTAGACTAGCTCCCATATGATTCAGTAAGAGATCAATCTAGCTAACTGTTATAGTATAAAAGGTTAGAAATTATGGGTTAAAGAGAAAGACTTCTTCTTCTCTATAAAAAGTGTTCCTCTCCTCCTCCTTCCTCCTATTCTATAACTTTGCACTTACCCACCCATAGCTCTCTAATTCTCTCCAATAGTATGATTAACACTAATGAAGTTAATTCTCTGGACCAAAGAAACATGCCCAAAATAAACCTAGCTAATGGAAACTCACCTCAGTCAGCTTCAAACGAGAGTATAACCATGAGAACAATAATAGGATTTACCAACACAAAAACTATTCCCACGGACATGGAAATATGCAAAGAAGCTCACACGAATAAAAATGAATTAATAACAAAAGACATAACAAATACAACTGTATGGGTCAAAACTTAACTCCATGATAATTAACAGAACTAACCCGTCCTTAAGCTTATTTGCGACTAATAAATGGTACGGTCATTTATTAAATAACGCAATCTAGGGATTACCCAATTTGACCGGTAAAGCCACGACCTACCCGCCACTACAAAAGCATCCCCTCAATGTGGTCGCAGCTACTCAGTGCCAGCTCATTGCCAGCTCACCCTAGTCGCAGCTATAAATATTAAGCGAAAGAACCCTAGAAGGGGGGTTGCTTCTTCTTCTCCTTCACCTCCACTTCTAAAAGAAGAAAATATCATTGTAAGGCTCTGAACCTCTCCATGGAGAGGCAGACTAAATCGATCTCATCGATAAAAGATCTCTATCCTCCTCCCCGTAGCCAATAATTATTGTCTTTTACGTTTCATTCTTTTGGTCTTGGTTTATTACGATCTAATGCGACTGTCCCTCCATTTATTCTAATTGATTTATAAGAACTTGAGTTAAATAATTTGGCGCTGTCTGTGAGGATTTCATAACATGATCGCGTAGTTCATCCTCGGACCAAAGGAAAAGGAAACACCCATAAGGGAAAACAACCAGCTTGAATGAGCCAAAGTAGCGTAACGGGTGAAGGGAACTCAAAAGCTCTAGCAAAAGACCAAAGCCTTGACTTCCACCCCATTCTCTAGAAAGCAAAAGAAGAAGAAGAAGAAGAAGAAGAAGAAACAGATTCCCCCTCCCCTCCTACAGGGAAACCACGTGCAAGATACCCGCATCCCCTCGATACGGGACCCTTCTGGGAAATGGAACGAAGGCATCTCAAACCAAAATCCACAACAATAATGGCCTCTACAAACTAGTCGAGAAGGTTACACAAAAATCGTACAGAGATGCTTTCATTCTTTCTTGTTAGATGTCTTGTAGATTTGTGTTTTAGAAGAATTTTGTATTATTTTAATTTGTTTATTAGTTCTATTATGTGTTTTCCTTTCCCATATTCATTTATTTTCGTTCTATGCTTCTTGAGTTTTAGTTTGTGGGGTGTGAACCCATCGATGTTGGCTGAGATTTGGTTAACCAGGTGTTTTTCATGTGGTTTTCGTGGTTATTATATCATCAGCTGTGTTGTGGAGGTTGAAAAGAGTTCCTATTGAATATGAGGCTTATGGCCGGTATAAATTTGATATCAGGCAAGTATTGTTATCAAAAATGTTATTGTGGGACTATATGTTGTGTGCATGTTGTATGGTTGTACCTTGTATGTGTTGGCTTGTATTGAATTAGCTAGTTGAGACTGATACCGGATATGGACATGGAATCGGGTCTTTTGGAAACGGATAGAAGGTGAGGAATCTAGTTTGAAGGCTTAATGGTATTGATAGAAAGGTTAAACTTCAGCTGAGATGGTGTCGTCATGCCTAAAAGTATTGGGGTGACATGGGATCACCCGCGGGTGTATATTGGAAGTGCGCACTCAGTGACTTGAGGACCTTGAGGTGAATCTTAGCACGTTCGATGGCGAATGTTGGTTTTAAGAGGGGATGATGTAACGACCCGACCGGTCGTTTTGAGAAATTAAGCTCAGTTCAGCAGAATAAGGTCTGTAACCGCTTCATAAAATGAGTATCGACTTGCGTGCATGGTGGAATTCGACTTATGGATGGTTCAGAGTAAAATTGGAAGAAGGAACCTCGTTTTGGAAAGTGGAATGGTAAAAAGTTGACTGGAATTGAACTTTTGGGTAAACGATCCCGGAATGAAATGAGGATGACCTCAACAGCTTCGTATGATGATTTGGGAATTAGGCGCGCATCCATATTCAGATTTGGATGTCCGTAGAGTAAATTGAGGCATTTCGGCGAAAGTTGAAGTTGGAAAAATATAGAAGTTTGACCCATAGTTGACTTTTGAGATATCAGGGTCAAAATGTGATTTCGAGAGTTGGAAAAGCTCCGTTATGTCATTTTGGACTTGTCTACAAAATTTGGTATCATTCCGAGTTGAATTGATATGTTTCGACATGAGAATCGCTATTTGAAGATTTGAAAGTTCATAAACTTGATTTTTGGTTTGAATAGCCATTTTGATGTCGTTTTATGTGATTTGAAACTTTGAGACAGTCTCTCTTAGGTTATATGACTTGTGTGTGTGATTAGATGGGGTCCCAGAGGCCTCGGGAGTTTTTGGGATGGGCTACGGGTCATTTCCCCTTGCTTTTGAACTGTTGATTGCTGCTTATGGTACTCCTTCAATGCGATCGCGATTAGGCCTCCGCGATCGTGTAGGGTTATCTTGGCCCTTCTTCGCATTCGCATAGACCAACTACTGGACCCCCCCCCCCACACACACTCACACTTTCTTCAATGCATTCGCATTAGTGCTTTCGCGATCGCGAAGCACTGCCTGTACCTTCACCGCATTCGTGTCCACCCCATCGTGTCCGCATAGCATATTTCTGGGCCAATCAATAATTCCTCTACGTGATCGCGACCCTTGTTGCGCTATCTTGAAGAACAAATAACTGGCAGATAGTTTTAAATCCCAAATTCGAGGGTTTCACCATTTATTCACATTTTGACTTCTAGAGCTCGGTTCTAGCAATTTTTAATGGGTTTTCGCCTAGGCGACTTGGGTAAGTGTTTCTCACTCGATTTAGACCAATTTCTATGAATCTTCTCTTGATTTCATCCTTTAATTTCAGATTTTTAATGAAAAATGGGTAGAACTTCATAGACCAAATTATTGAGTTTTGAATGGGCATTTGACCTCCAAATTTAGAGATTTTTGTATGGTTAGACTCGTGAGAGTATGAGGGTTCTGAAATGTTAAAATTATTTGATTTCGAGATGTTGGCCTGAGGGGTGTTTTGGTCATTTTACTTAATTTCGCGCTTTAGCTTTGAATTAAAAAGTAGAATCAGTTACTTGAGATGTTATTTACAATGTATGATTCAATTGAATAGATTTGGGCCATTTGGAGTCGCGTACTCGTGGCAAGAACGTGGTTGCTAGTTGATTTTAGCCGGTTTGAGGTAAGCATCTTTCCTAACCTTGTGTGGGGGACTTCCCATTAAGATTTGAGCCTTCTCCATGTATGGGAGGTGACGAGTGTGTGCTCAGATTTATTTATGGTAAATTGTTCCTTTTAGGCTCTTAGACCCTTGTAAACAATGAGTATGAAGTTGTTCTTGAAACGATTTAGTTCCCTGTTATTAGTTTGACCTCTACATATCTTACTTGGAAGTTATTTGCTCTTTTGGTTTATTCTTGCTGCTTAATTGACCTTTTCTTGTTTAACTGAAGACATCGACCCTTATATAGCCACGTTAGCTTTCCTTACTGCTTGCCTTTAATTGGAAATTATTATTTTATCTCTCGTGTAATTAATGGGCCTTAATTGAAAAGAAGTTAGATATATTATGCTTAGATATTTCCTTACTTGAAATTTATTTGATTTTTGTTAACTTCCTTGTGATTGAATTACGTATTATGGAATCATGCTTCGTAGTACTTTCTTCCTTGATGAGTTATTCTTATTGCGCTTAGTATTTGTCTGTTACGGTTATTCCTTGTGATTTAGTTGTACCATCTACTGGTGACTGGAAGTACCTGAGTTGATTCCTTTGCCTTGTTCCATATATATATTTGCATTTGTTTTGCTGTATTTGAGATGGTGGTGCACGAGGTTTCTACCGTGCAGTTGTGGATATTGTGGTGCACGAGGTTTCTGCCGTGCGATTGCT
Source organism: Nicotiana benthamiana (assembly GCA_034376525.1). Classification (NCBI taxonomy): domain Eukaryota; kingdom Viridiplantae; phylum Streptophyta; class Magnoliopsida; order Solanales; family Solanaceae; genus Nicotiana; species Nicotiana benthamiana. The sequence goes on along the minus strand of CM067328.1, from coordinate 76,269,838 downwards.
GATACTTTTATGCATGAGTTTTCTGCCGTGCAGATGTTGTTGAAGTGTTGCACGAGGCCTTTGCTGTGCTACTGTTGCTATTGATGTTTTTGCACATGCGTTGTAATAAGGAGGGATATGTTATATACTTATATGTGGGTTGCGCATGTGGAGGGATAAGGTAGGAACATTGTGATGCACATGTGGCAAAATAAGGCGGTGCTTACTACAATATTATTGGTTGCACACTTTGCAAACTAAGGTGGGCTATGTCAGGAGCTGATTGTAATGAATTGTGAAGGTCGGTGGAGGCATTCCTATTGTGTTGACTATTGTGATTGTGGGTTGGTTACCTGTATGAGTTTTATCATTCGGAAGTCGTGAGGAAACATTGTACGTATGTCCTCGTAGTAGAATTCTTGTTAGAAAGCTTGCACAAGCATACACGTAGTTGAATACTCCCGTTAGAGGCGAATTACTCCTACTTTTGCTAAGGATGGAGGTACACCCTCATTTATCCATTTATATGTGAGAGTAGCCATAGTTAGCCAGTTAGTGGTCAGCATGACCGAGAGACTGATGGGGCACATGATGACAAGTGTTAGATTGCAGATGTTGGGTTTTCAGGAGTTGTGGTTGTTCGAGATTTCTTGTAAAAATTGTGGAAATAACTGAATAAGGCCTTATGTGAACATCACTATAGGATATGAGTTATTGACTTGTTTTTCCCTTGTTGTGTTGTGACTTCATGATTTGGATTGTGATTTCTGCCATCATTTTCATATCATCATTTATTGTATTCTTGTTGTTTCTTATTGCTCGTTTACCTTAATGCGATTTGTAGCATTTTTAGCCATCCGTATAGTCTTCACATATTTACATATCATTTCTATTATTTCTATGATTATATTTTTTATTAACCAGTAGGTGTATTGACTGTTCCTCGTCACTACTCCATCGAGGTTAGTGTTGATACTTGCTGGGCACCGTCGTGGTGCGCTCATGCTACTCTTCTGCACAATTTTGTTATGCAGATTCAGGTACTCCATGCAGCTCTGTCAGCGTTCGAAGGAGGCGTATCGGTGGAGACTTCGAGGTATATCTGCTATGTCCGCACACCGAGAAGTCCCTTTCCAGCTTTCTGTATTAAGTGTAGTTCTTTCAGTATTTCTCATTTGTATAGATATGCTTGAGTCAGAGCGTCTTACGTATCCCTTAGCTTGTGATTTGTGAGATTCCGGGTTTTGGCAACCTTTATTAGCTATGAGAGTTGTTATTGTGTCTGCCAGTCGACACCTTGAACACTGATTTATTTCAACAGTTCAATTTTATTATTTTCTTCCGCAATTTAGTTTATATTCTACATTGTTAGGTTTACCTAGTCATAGGAACTAGGTGCCATCACGGCATGTTCACGGAGGGCGAACTGGGGTCGTAACAACAGTGACCCATAAATGCCAATCAGCTACTAAAACTAGAAACTAGCTAGGAAATTGAATAAAACAGTGTATTTTGGATTTTTCTATCGAATTTTTATTTGTTTTTGGTTTTTTATTTAGGAACTAAGATCTAGAAGAATATTTTGATCTGAAATTTGAATTTCAGATTTGAAGAGTTTGAAGAGAATTTTTGGGGGGAATTTTAGGCTTCCAAACTTTTTAGAATTTTCATATTGTGTCAAAAACTTCTTTATCAAGGTACTAGGGCTACCTTTTATAGGCAAGGAAGGGGGCAGAATATGCTGAAAGGCTTTACCCATTTTCTCCTCTTTTGTATTTTCAGAAATTACATATTAATCTTAAAGTTGTGGCTTGTTGCCCAAGTTACTACTTTTAAAAAAGCCGAAACTTATACTAAGACCCATTCTACAAGGATATACGGTGTTCTAGCTTTATTACTTTACCTATGGAATGCCTATACTACCCCTACGTGAATTCTAAAATTACCATGTCTTAACAAACCACCCATTTTATATGCCTAAACTACCCTTGGTTGCCCCTGAAATTGCTAACCAAACCCAAACCCATTTGTCCTAGTTAGAACTCAACTATATTTAACCAAGGAGTGATTCATTCAGCCATGTCCAATCATCCTAACTTAAAAAATTGAACTTGGTCAATGCTAATTAACACTAACATTGATTTAACAACAAACAAACCAATAAAAATTGAAACTAAAACAAAATAATGAACTGAAATCAAACTCAATCCAAGTCAATTCCAAGGAAACAAAAACAGACAGAAAACCAAATTTAACTAACTAGATCAATTAAACATAACAGAAACAATCCACTAAAACCTAAATCGAATTTAACTAACTAAATAGAACTAGGCATCGAAACAAATCGAAATATAATAAAACCTAAAATTATAACAGAAATAGGATCAATAAAAACAAATCAATTAGAGCCCTTAATCAATTAGCATGAAGAACAATCAACCAAGGAGAAGCATATTACGTGAATAAAAAAAATTAAACGAAAAGTAAAGGACACTTACTGATATGGTCTTCTACGGACTGACTCCAAATTTGACATTAAATTAATTTTATATGTTTATATTATCAAAAAAGACAAATAATATGAATCAAAAACCAACAGAGCGCTTGAAATTCCCAAAACTGATTGAAATTTGAAAACCCTGCATCTAAACTTGGAGAGGTTTCGTTGTGATTTGATAGGTTTTGGTTTGATATTAGAGATGAGGAGGGTTAGGAGAGTACAGGGTATGAATTTGGTTAAATTTGGACGAGTTTGCACGTTGGCCGAAAATTTGATCCAATATTCGAGAAGATTGGCTAGCAATTGAGGGATGGTATTTGGGGATTTGGAAAGAGGAGGGAATGTGAAACTTGTAGTGAAATTTTGGGTGTATTTGGAGCATTTCCGCCGGCAGAGGCGATTTTCGGTCAGCAGCAGACAACGATGGATGGCGTAGATATGGTGGGGTGATTATGGCGTTACGCCGGATGGAGGGCCATGTTTTAAGATTCGAGGGAATTTTCGCACAGTTTTATTATTAAAAAATCACTCAGGGCCGTTGGATTAAATAGAATGGATGGCTTGGATTATGTGACGCCAAACGACATCGTTTCATCATGGGGGGAGGCTAGACCCGATATTTTTGTGATTGGGCCATTTTGAACTTGTTTTTGGGATTTGGGGGTGGAGTTGTTTAGGCTGGCCCAAAATTGGGTGTTTATTAGGCTTTTCTTTTAATTCTTTTTATATGTTTTCTTTTCTTTCACTTATTTTTTTAATTATTTTCTGATTTGTAAGATAAAAAATAGAAGACCCAAATTGACTACAAAATTATACTAATTAAAATTCCAAAATTAACTAATTTCTAATTTAAAGGAAAACGTAAGACAAATTCTAAAAATGGGAAGTAAAAATGTCAAGAACCATTTTTTGTTATTTTTCTTATTTTTGTTATATTAAACTGCATACTATTTTGTATTTTTGGAATTATATCAAGTAAAAGGCACACAAAAATGCAAACAAGACACAGAATCATGCAATTAATTCCTAAAAATTCAAATAATAAAGACAAATCCTAATTGTAAGGAATTTTGTAGGAGTAGTTTAAGCGTGGCAAAAATCACGTGCTCACAGCTGCCCGTCTTTGCTCGAAGACATGAAGGGTTTTCGAGCAAAGATAAATGAGCACCATGAGAGATTTTTGCCCGCTTAAAATTCCATGAGAAGCATTATTTTTGAAAATCGTCTGACCGAACACTGCTTCAAAGGTTGCCTACATATCCTTGGCTATAAAGGAATCAGATTAGTGTAGTTCTGGAGTGTCGGTAGCTGTGACTACCAGGAGTTGTGATTTCACTGTTGTTGTTGCTGCTACTGCTTCCTGACTTCCTTATTACACAAAAAGGAAAGTCAAAACTAAGCTAGCTATGCCTATCAACTATGAGTTACAAGATTCATATCTATAATTCTCTTGAAACTTGATATTGAGTCTTAGCTGATTTTACTATGGACTTTGATCTAAATCTGGATGCTCATAAGTTAAAGGTGTTTGTTTCTTTCTGCAGCATGGAATCAATACAGCATTGGCGGAGCTTCTAACTTCAATCAGATTTTGACCAATCTGCAACTTTGTTTGCTTCAACATTTGAGTTCATTTATTTTTATTCTTTTCTTTATTATGGATGGACACTCATCCCGTAGGTCATCTCGAAATCCTGTACCTCGGGTTCAAACCTGCTCAGACAACAAAACAAACAAACAAACGAAATTTTCTGCCCTAGTTTTTACTAGGAAAATTTCGTGAGTTATTTGCAATAAAAATCTGAACACGTTCTTTTTTTTCTTTTTTTTTTTTACTTATCTATGATGGAACAAATGAGGGGATTGAAAAACCTATGTCTAAAAAACGCAACTCGGGGATTGGAGTCCTAATGTTGGCAAAAGGTAAAATTCTCAACTCGGGGATTGAAGTCCTAATGTTGGCAAAGGGAAAAATGCTAAACTCATGGATTGGAGCCTTAATGTTGACTAAAGAAAAAATTCTCAACTCAGGGGTTGGAGACCTAATGTTGGCTAAAGGGAAAAATGCTCAACTCTGGGATTGGAGCCCTAATGTTGGCTAAGGAAAAAAACGCTCAACTCAGGGATTGAGTTCCTAATGTTGGCAAAAGGAAAAATGCTCAACTCAGGGATTGGAGCCTTAATATTGGGTAAAGTAAAAACGTTCAACTCAGGGGTTGGAGCCCTAATGTTGGCTAAAGGGAAAAATGCTCAACTCAGGGATTGGAGCCATAATGTTGGCTAAGGGAAAAATGGTAACTCAGGGATTGGAGCCCTAATGTTGGCTACGAAAAATGCTCAACTCGTGAATTGGAGCCCTAATGTTAGCTAGGGAAAACACTCAACTCAGGGATTGGAGCCCTAATGTTGGCTACAGAAAAATAAACTCAACTCAGGGATTGGAGCCCTATTCTTGGCTAAGGGAAAATGATCAACTCAGGGATTGGAGCCTTAATGTTGGCTAAGGAAAACGCTCAACTCAGGGATTGGAGCCCTAATGTTGGCTAAGGAAAAATAAACTCAACCCAGGGATTGGATCCCTAATGTTGGCTAAGGGAAAATGCTCAACTCGGGGATTGGAGCCTTAATGTTGGCTAAGGAAAACGCTAAACTCAGGTATTGGAGCGCTAATATTGGCTAAGGAAAACGCTCAACTGAGGGATTGGAGCCCTAATATTGGCTAAGGAGAAAAACGCTCAACTCGGGGATTGGAGCCCTAATGTTGGCTAAGGAAAACGCTCAACTCAGGGATTGGAGCCCTAATGTTTGCTAAGTAAAGCGCTCCACTCAGGGATTGGACCCCTAATATTCGCTAAAGGAAACGCTCTAATTAAGGGATTGGAGCCCTAATATTGGCTAACAAAGTACCGGGTTCATATTGGGAATTCTAAACTATCTTCTTTTTGGGATATTCTTCTTTTGTTATCTCTTTTATTTATTTTGATAAAAAGCAGGAAAGGGCTTGGAGGAAACTTCCCTTTTGCATTGAATGTTTGTTGCAAAGTTGTTTCAGCACTTGCACATTTTCTTTCTTTTGGTTGCACATCTTGCATGGTTGCTTTGGATTGCACCTGTTTCAATTTTCACACAAAGAAAATATTTTTGTTTGAAACGGTGGTTGGTTTGGTGGCCTTGAACATCTCAATTGCTTGATCCTGCCTCATTTTCGTTGAGAACTTTACTGTTTACTGGCTCTGGGTGTGAACCCCTTTCCAACCGACAAAACTCAACTTTCAAGTTTTAGGATGGTCCGCCCGCGTAGGACTTTATCTTTTTACTTTATTCTGCTGCTCAGACCTTTATCTTTTACTTTCTTTCTTTTCCAATATTTTTGCCAGCCAAGATTGGCTTGACACACCCGTTGAGGCTGGGTCCTTTTCTTGAACTTTTTGCGAGGAAAAGCCCTGTAACAACTAGTCCTTCCACCTTTTCTTTGTAATAGTTTCAAAATAAATGTTAGGATGAAAGGGATTCAAGGAAAGGTAAACAAAGATTAGGAGAATGAATTTAGATAGAAGAACCCGTTTCGGGGGAGAAGAAGGACTTATCTGGGGTGCATGCTGGCTTCAAACTGACATGACATGCTTGTTGGACCGGATGCCCGACCCGTGCAAACTTTCCAGTTCTCATGAACCCATTGATCTCCGTTTCTAAACCAGGGAACCTTGCCAGGACTTTTAATGATGAGATATCCTCTTTTCGGCAGACAATGCCATTTTCGGGTTTTCGCCAATCGACTTCTCTCATGTCTCTTCTCATCGTCGCCCCATAGTGCTCTTGCGAGTTTTCACTAAGCGGACTCTCTCATTTTTTATTTCTCTACTCCTGTCATCTTAAGGTGCCCGAAGTTTTTCACCAATAAGACTCTCTAATGTTATTTCTCTCAATAATGCATCGGATTTCAAAAATGATGTTTGTCAATTCCCACGCCTTTGGAAAGTGATCCGAAGGACTTGTACTCGGGTTTGGGTAAACGAATTTTGAATAGAACTACAACTTTGGAACCATTTGGTGGGTTAATGGTCAAATTGTTACAACATATGCCCCATTTTCAATTTTTGCAAAAAAATTGGATTTTGTTTTTGTGTGACTGAACCACAGTGAGAGCCTGCCTACGTATCCTTTCAGAATCAAGTCAGATGTAGTTCAAGGAAACATTTGTTTTTTGTTTTTGTTTTGTTTTTCTTTTCTTTTTATTTTTCTTTTTCTTTTCTTTTTCTTTTTCTTTTCTTTTCTTTTTCAGTTGTTTTTATTTTCTTTTTCTTTTTCTTTTTCTTTTTTTTTCTTTTCTTTTTCTTGTTTCTTTTTTATTTTTCTTTTCTTTTCTTTTATTTTCTTTTTCTTTTTTTTCAATTTCACTTCCGGGTTCCAAATAGGGTAATCAAAGAAAGGTAACTGGCTCAAAGGGTTTGCGAAGGATTGATAGTGTTTGGATAGCGGGAATGAAAGCCTTCGTCATCTCAACTTCGCAAAGACATCGCCGAAGCAAGTTTAGACATAGTAAATTTTTACTGTATCCGCATTCACAGTTGCTTCGGGATCATTTCCTGTGATGTCACCCAAATATAATGCTTTTCTTGGCAATATTTTTCCAATGATGTATGGACCCTTCCTATTAGGAGTAAATTTTCCTTTTGCTTCCTGGTGATGAGGAAGAAAGCGCCTTAAAACCAATTGTCCTACTTTAAAATTCCTGGGTCATACTTTCTTGTTATAAGCACGGGCCACGCTTTGTTGATACAACTGCCTTTCATAAACTGTGGCCATCTATGTTTCATCATTTAAAGACAAATGTTCAAGCTGAGTCTTGACCCACTCACTATCCTCAATTTTTGCTTCAACAATTATCCGGAGCGAAGGGATTTTTACTTCTACGGGTATTACAGCCTCAGTCCCGTAAACTAACAAATATGGGGTGCTCCAACTGATGTGCCCCGAGTACAACGCTCTTTATAGAAGTACTCTTGTTTTAACGTATGGAGCTTTCCCGAACCACGAACCAATTTTTCTTCATTTGTTACAACTCTTTATTTTATTTCCTCAAACTTACCTTCTTTGTCTTTGGACTTTTGATTCATTATTCCGAAGCCTGACAGCGTTCTTGAGATCTGGGCATGAAGTTCGCCAGCATGTCATGTTATTTAAAGCTGCATTATTGAAATTGATAGAAATATAAAAGAGAAAACATAGCAACATTCAGAAAGAATAAAGAAAATGAATGATGAAATATTGATTTCATATCTTGGAATTGGAATATAACAGGGTTGACATTCAGGAATTTTAAAGACAGAAAACATACGAGTTACACCCTGGGATAACTCGCGATGCAAAAAAGGTGGCAGGACAAGTCTACCGGGACTCCCGCCTGATCAGGAATGGCGTAGCCTTCCAGTTTTGAATTTTAGCATATGGTCTCATGTATAGAACCTAAGCGGTGCTTGTGCCTTCTTCCAGCTGAACCATGTGGGCTTCGTAAAGCATTTTTCTCATTGCCCCACATATATCTTTGATTTCTTAGGCCGTGAAGGCCTCATCATCTTCTTTCTCACTATATTTTGGCTTGACAAAGGTCTAATAGAGGTGTGGCAATGGATTTGTCAAGACTCGTCCTTCCTTTTTTCTCTCATCTGCCCAATTTTTATCGTTCGGGGTAGGATGGAAACCTATCCCGAAGAAAGTTTCGGTTGTGGGTAGGGTTATTGGCTTCGATATTCCTTGTAGAGCTTTTCCCAATCCTTTTCCTGGCTGAAAACCATCTTTGATCATTTCCTTTTGCACCATGATCGAAGCATTAGATAGGAAAGTGTGGGGGCAAGGGCTCCCCTCCTCGTACTGATCCTCCATTATAACTTTAAAAGCTTGATAAACAATATGTTCACTTTCCTCCCCTGCCTCCAAAAATTTGATAGATGGGTCCCGATAAATAAACTGCTCGTCTTCTCCGTGGACCACAATTTCCTAATCGACATACTCGAACTTCACCATTTGGTAGAGGGTGGAGGATACAGCCCCCGCAGCATGGATCCAGAGCCTTCCAAGTAGAAAATTGTAAGATGTATTCATGTCGAACACCTGGAACATCACCTTGAAGTCCACTGGGCCTAAGGTTAATACTAGATCGATTGCTCCGACGGTATCCCTTTTAATGCCATCAAAGGATCTTATATATACATTATTGGGATGAATCCTCCCAGTCCCGATTTCCATTCTCTACATTGTAGAGAGTGGGAACATGTCAACACCCGAAACCCCATCCACCATTACTCGCTTGACATAGTAACCTTCACACTTGACAGTCAAATGTAAGGCTTTGTTGCGAGCCGCTCCCTCCGGTGGAAAGTCATTTTTATTAAAAGATATTTGATTGACAACAAAAAACCTTTCTTCCATTCTTTCAAGATGTTTGACCGAAGTATCAGCTGGTACATAAGCCTCATTCATAGTTTTCATTAAGATCTTCTGATGCTCGGCAGACCTCATTAATAAAGACAACATAGACACCTGTTCAGGATACTTTCGCAACCGATCGACCACTTCATAATCAGGCATCTTCATTTTCTGGAAGAAAGCCTCTACTTCTTTAGCACTCACAAGCTTTTTAGGTGGAAAGCGCTTTCATGTGGCATGGTTTCCTGTACATTTGAATATTTCTCCGCAAAGGTATTTCCTGGGAGTTCTCCCGTGATTTCTTTACCCTTGTATGTAACAAATATCTGCTGATAGTTCCATGGAACCACAGATGGGTCTGTCATTTGCTTCTATGGCACGCGTCCAATAACCACTGGCTCATTCAGCCAAAGTGGTTTAATTGTCCCCCGAACACACAAGCTCCTTTTGGCACATACATTGGTGTTCCCTTTTTCACTTCAAATTTCTTTGGAGCACTTAGGGTCAATGTTATTTCTTGGCAACCTCGTAGAACATAGATAATCTCATTTTTAGGAGGCACCATCTCTACTTTTGTTTCAGCCTTCTTCCCAGGTTCAGTCTTGGTAGTTTTATTCTTCTTTTCCCTTTTTTCTAACTTTGGGGTTGCCTTAGGATTCCTTTCCACATCAACAATAGCAATTATAGCTTTCAAAGATGGATCAAACTCCTTGTCTTCATAAATCATCCCAATCACCGGCCCGTTATTGTAAGCGGGCAACGGATTGTTAGTCACATTTGGGACCTCCTCATCTCATAGCACTACCTTTCCTTGTTCTATCAAATTGTCCACTACTCTTTTCAAGTTCCAATAGTCATTGGAATCCTTTCCTTCTGCCCCTGAATGATAAGCACACCTGACACTGGCTCTGTATGCAGGCGACGTTGGATTTTGCCTTGTTTGAGGAACTAGCTGCAGTAGACCCATTTAGACAAGCTTTGGGAATAGATAAGAGTAGGGTTCACCAATGGGTGTGAAGATTTGTCTCCTGGTAGCTCACGAGGAAGAAAATTCTTCTATGGAGGACGGAGATTATAGTGGTTCTGGTGAGGAGGCCGATTTCTTTAGAATGCGGGTTGATATTTTTTGGCCTGTGGTTGCGGACGGGCATAGGGTTGAGCGTTAATGACCGCATAAGGTGGGGAATCATATGCCATATCAGTATGAGGATAGTATTGTTGAGGGGTTCTTTTGGAGAACGTTGTCTAGGAGCCCGGTATCTTCTTCCCCATAATGTTGCCATAATCGTTTCCTCTTTCTTTTTACCTTTGGCCATTCCTCGAGACCCGCCTTGGATGGCTTGGGAGGTTGCTCTGATGGCCAACTGACTCAAAATCCTGCCCATTTTCAAATTCGTTCTCTACTATTTCCCCAATTTTAATGGCCTCTGCAAAGGGCTTGTCCATGGCTGACATCATATTTTGGAAGTAATCGGGTTCTTGGGCCTGAAAGGAAGACACTGACCATTTGTATTTCATCCATGGGAGGCTTCACTCTCTATGCCTGTTCATGCCATTTAATAGCATATTCTCTGAAGCTTTCTGAGGGTTTCTTTTTCAAATTTTACAAAGAATTCTGGGTATGGTGCGATTTCAATGTTATATTGAAATTGCCTTAAAAAATCTCTGGCAAGATCGTCCCAAAATTTCCATCGGGAGATGTCTTGGTCCATATACCATTCTGATGCACTGCCTACTAAGCTCTCTGCAAAGTAAGCCATCAAGAACTCTTCGTTTCCGCCGGCCCCATGCAGTTGATTACAATACTTCTTTAACTGAGCGATGGGATCGCCATGCCCATCATACTTTTCAAATTTTTGTGTTTTGAACCCTGAGGGTAGATGTACATGAGGGAACATGCACAGATTTGTATAAGAAATGCTTTTTTGACCACTCAACCCTTGCATATTCTTTAAACTCTGCTCAAGACTCCTTATTCTTTTCACCATCTCGTCTTGCTCGGGAGCTTTGGGAGTTTCATTTTTTTTTGTGAGCTCATATAGTGGTGGCTGAGGATAAGCATATGTGGGATATTGCGGAAGTCTTGGCTAGTAAGTAGGAGTTTGATAAGTAAAGGTCGATGGGTCAAATGTCGGTCTTTGGACTGCGGGCTGTGTTTCAGCAGAGGATGGCGGAGTAGTGAAGATGTTAGGAGCTGTTCCAGATATGAATGATTGGGGCTGAACCTTAGCAATTGCTCCCACAAAATGAGCAGATATAGTAGGTTGTCCCAGCGGGACGTTTGGGTGGCTGATGGGAATGTTAGAGGTACCTGTTGGTCTTGGGAACAACTTCGAAAATCCAGGGATGACACTCGGAGGTTCTTTTCTGTTTTTCCATGCGTCCCACATATCCATTACCCTTATATGTAAGATTCTATTTTCTTCAGCCGTTGCGGAGTCTGAGGTCGGGATTCTCGAGAGTGGCTGTCTTCCAAAATAGGGATTGTTGGCAGGTTCATTTCTGACGACATCTCTGTACTACCTTTAGACCTGGTAAAGTAGTTGTGCGAAGCCAGTTTACCACAAAGCCAACCACCTATATCTATATACCTGGCGGAAATTTTTACAGCAACAAACGATTAGTTTGAGGCAAATAACAGATAGGTAATCGCACATTGGGGTGTGATGCACCTACACAGTTGAATGAGTTTCTACATGTTTTGCAACGGCTGCATGCGTCATCCCGGCTTTCCTTCCTTAATTTTCTTATTCCTATTTCTTTTCTTTCTTTTATTTCTTTCTTTCATTTTGACTACTTTTCCATGATTTATCTTTGGTTTTCTCATTTTCTTCCCGCTCTTTTGCTTCTTTTGTTTTTCCTTTATTTTCTTCCCTCTCTTTTTGCTTTTTCTTTCAAGGTTACGGTTTGCTTTTTCTTTCAAGGTTACGGTCGAATCTGATGAGGATTGCCTACGTATCACGACCTCGCATGAATCAGACCTAGCGTAGTTCGTGAAATAAGGTTACTAAGCTAACTCTTTTTTTTGAATTTTGAAAGAAATGATTTTAAGGGAAATATTTTTTATTTTTATTTTTATATATATATTTTCAAAGAAAGACTTCAAAAAAATTGTTTTCAAAATTTGTATATTTTTTTCATTTTCAATTTATATAATATATCTAAGGAGTATTTTAATGATTTATTTTGAACTAAAAGGAAAAGTGGCTATTTTTCCAAAAAATTTCTTTTTTTAGAAAAAACAGGGACTTGGTTTTGCAGATACGGCCTTTCAGCACTTTTGGGAGGACAATTTGAAGCAAGGAAATTTGTGGACCCGAGCGAAGGTGTTAGGCACCCACGGATCCCGTGGTTCTAGCACGGTTGCTTAAACGGTTATAAATGGCTACGATTTGATTTTAATATATGTTATAACTTATGTTCTTTTAAACTTTAAACCGCTTTTATTATTATTTTAAAGAGAATTGCAACGTCGTAAAAATGCATCTTGAACCACGTCATATAAATACACCCGTGGTTGCTGACACATTTTTACTTCGCTGAGATTTGGATTTGTACCACATAAATGCGCACTCGAGTTAAGGAAGGTAGTGTTATAAAAATACGCACCTAAAGAGAATAACGCGTTATTATCTTTGGGGAAGGCAGTAAAATTCGCTTAACGGCTGTTCCCGAAGTCTAAGTATTTTTAGAATAAATATTTATGCATTTTATTTGGCGAAGCTCATCTCATTTTTTATTGAAAGATCCAACCGAAAGTAAACTATGATTTTCTATACTTTTTTTTATCTCTAATAATAAAGAAAAAGTCTTAATTAAATTGTTACTGGATTGAAACAAATCAAGTGATAATTTTGTACCAAAGCCAACCATTGGGCTTCAAGACAAGCCCAACGAAAGAGAGTCGCACTCATGGCTGCATCGAAAATTGGCCAGTCACAGACTTCAACCCAGGCCCAAACGCACATGGTCATTAGAGCTGGACCTGGGCTACTCGCTATGGAACAGAAAAATACGCCTCTGAAAAAAGAGGTTGTTAAGCCCAAGTGGATAGACCAAACACAGCGTTTCAATTTGAATAATTACCCCTGGACTTGTTTCAGGTTATTTCACTTAGACACAAGAAATTACAAAGCTTATTCAATTGATTTACCCTAAAAACTCGATTTTGTTCTGAAATCCGTAAAATACAACAACAACAACAACAACAACAACTATTTCAAATGATTTTTGCAACCTATCACGTCTTCGGCTCATTTCTTTCAAGGGAACTCCTATAGAATGCAATGTTAACCAAAGGTGAGCAAAGCAAATTCGTAAGATAAATGATCTCAGTTTTATTCACCAGTAATTCAACTAAACTTCCAAATTAAATCTGACGAGATTGCAAATAGCAGCGACTATCCAAGCAGAATGTTTCAAAAAAAACAGTCCTAGCTCGTGTGACCTTTTAAACCTAATGAGTTAACTAAAACTTGAAAATACAAGCACAATACTAAAAATTCAAGTGAGCGACATAATCTAACAATATAAAATCAATCCTAATAACTTAGAAGCAGTCCTATACAACCGTGTGTCCATTATTCATGTAAGTAAAGTTCAAACTACACTTCATGTATTATGTATCCAAATGTGCGCAGTCCAGTAAGTCTAAATTTAATTATAGAACTCAATTAACAAAACAGAAATGAATTGAAGTCAACTACGACTAAACGCAAAATATAGACAAGTTAAGCAGATGAAGAACACGATATTCCATCCACATTCTGAAAATTACATCACCACGGTTCAAGACATGTACCTAGAATTGGAACACAAAATGAAGAAGAAGTAGAGATCAGATGAGGCAGGAAGAACATGCAACAGCACTTTGAATTCAAAAAGCCAAAATTACACCGAGCTTCAGCCCCAAAAAAAGTAAGGAGTCCAAAAATGCTTTAAAACCAATATGATCAACAGATTAAACAAAACCAAATTCAACTAAGCACAAATGACTTCCAAAACGAAACCAGTAATACCTCATTGCAAAAAAAACACCCAAACTGATCCCAACATGTCTTGATTGAACCCAAAACTACTCAAAATCAACCAGGAATACCTCTAAAATTTCAAATTACCAAAACACTGATCCAGAAATGCAACGCAGCTACTAAAACAAGAAACTAGCTAGGAAATTGAATAAAATCATGTATTTTGGATTTTTCTACTGAATTTTTGTTTGTTTTTGGTTTTTTATTTAGGAACTAAGATCTAGAAGAAGATTTTAATTTGAAATTTGAATTTCAGATTTGAAAAGCTTGGAGAGTATTTTTGGGGGAGTTTTAGGCTTCCAAACTTTTTGGAATTTTCAGATTGTGTCAAAAACTTCTTTATCAAGGTACTAGGGCTACCTTTTATAGGCAAGGAAGGGGGCAGAATGTTCTGGAAGGTTTTAACCATTTTTTCCTTTTTTTATTTTCAGAAATTGCGTATTAATCCTAAAGTTGTGGCTTGTTTCCCAAGTTACGGCTTTTAAAAAGCTGAAACTTACACTAAGACCCTTCTAGAAGGATCTAGGGTGTTCTAGCTTTGTTTTCCTACCTATGGAATGTCTATACTACCCTTACTTGAGTTCAAAAATTACCATGTCTTAACAAACCAGCCCATTTTAGATGGCTAAACTACCCTTGATTGCCCCTAAAATTACAAACCAAACCCAAACCCCTTTGTCCTAGTTAGAACTCAACTATAGTTAACTAAAGGAGTGATTCATTCAGCTATATCCAATTATCCTAACTTAAAAATTGAACTTAATCAATACGAATTAACACTAACATTAAATTAACAACTAACAAACCAATAAATATTGAAACTAAAACAAAATCATGAACTAAAATCAAAATGAATCCAAGTCAATTCCAAGGAAACAAAAATAGACAAAAAACAAAACTTAACTAACTAGATCAATTAAACAAAACAGAAACAATCCATTAAAACCTGAATCGAATTTAACTAAATAATTATGACTAGGCACTAAAATAAATCAAAATAAAATAAAACATTAAACTATAATAGAAATTGGATCAATAGAAACAAATCAATTAAAATCCTAAAATTCTAAATCAATTAGCACGACGAACAATCAACCAAGGAGAAACATATTACGTGAATAAAAAAATTAAACAAAAAGTGAAGGACACTTATTGATTTGGTCTTCTACGGACTGACTCCAAATTTGACTTTCGATTAATTTTATATGTTAATTTTATCCAAAATAGACATATTACATGAATCAAAAACCAACAGAGCGCTTGAAATTCCCAAAATGGGTTAAAATTTAAAAACCCTATATCTAAATTTGGAGATGTTTCGTTGAGATTTGAAAGGTTTTGGCTACATATTAGAGATGAGGAGGGTTAGGAGAGTACAGGGTGTGAGATTGGTTAGATTTTGATGAGTTTGCATTTTGGCCAAAAATTTGATCAAGAGTGGCTAAGAATTGAGGGGTTGTATTTGGGGATTTGGAAGGATGAGGGAATGGGAATCTTGTGGTAAAATTTTGGGTGGATTTGGAGCATCGCCGTCGGCGGGGGAGATTTCCGGCCGGAGGTGGATGCTGTAAATACGGTGGGGTGATGATGGTGTTACGCCGGCATTACAAGGAGGGCATGTACGAGGATGCAGGGTTATGTTTTAGGGTTTGAGTGAATTTTCGGACAGTTTTATTATAAAATACAAATCACTCAGGGCCGTTTGATTAAAGAAATGAACGGCTTGGATTGTGTGACGCCAAACGACGCCGTTTTATCATGAGGGGTTTAATCGGATATTTTTGAGATTAGACTATTTTGAACGGGTTCTGGGGATTTGGAGGGTGGAATTGTTTTGGCTGGCCCAAAATTGGGTCTTTATTAGGCTTTTCTTTTAATTCTTTTATATATTTTCTTTTCTTTTGCTTATTTTTTAATTATTTTCTGATTTTTATGATAAAAAATAAAAAACCTAAATTGACTACAAAACTATACTAAATAAAATTCAAAAATTAACTAATTTCTAATTTAAAGGAAAACTTAAGACAAATTCTAAAAATGGAAATTAAAAATGTCAAGAACCATTTTTGTTATTTTTCTTATTTTTCTTATTTTTGTAATATTAAAATGCATACTATTTTGTATTTTTTTGTATTATATCAAGTAAAAGGCGCACAAAAATGCAAACATGATACAGAATCATGCAATTAATTTCAAAAAATTCAAATAATAAAGGAAAATCCTAATTCTAAGAAATTTTCTATGAGTAGTTTAAGCGTGGCAAAATCACGTGCTCACAGCGGGTACTTTGTCGGTGTGGCCGTCCGCAGCTCGTGCCGACACTGCCCACCTGGAAGACCACACATTACCAGCGGGATTATTGTGTTAGGGTGGACGACGCATATTTGGCATGGCTAGAGGAGAAAATATTTACTTGGGACCGGCGATTTGACCTGATTCTGCCCCTTCCCCCTTTCCCCCTCCCCACTGAGTCGGCCGGATACTAAGCATAATTATACGGGCTGGTACCGCGGCCTTACCTGACTTTCGTTGAGAATCACACTCATCACGATGGCGGTCGATACGTTCCATACGCCAGGAGGCACAAGGAACTAATATGTTATTTGGTATTCTTACTTATTACTGTGTCCTATTGTTAGAAATTGTGCGTCCACCAGACTATATTGAGAACCGAGTTCTCTATGTGTTTCCTCTGAAAATACTGATGAACCAAACTGTATAGGGATCTGGTCCTATATCAGTTCGGTACAATGCTAAGTTTGTGTGAGTTCAACAAATAGCAGAGTACCTGGTCCTTCGTAGGGTTCTGCTGTGAATGCTAGTAAAGCTGTGTGTGTAAATGAGGCCGAGGATTTTTACGGGAAAAATCCCACACAAGAGGATCAAAAAATAATGACCTACACTTGTAGGATTTTAACCTCACTAACTTGCAATCTCCATATTACAAAACACTTTACAATAACCCTATTTCAAAGGCTTCAACTAACTTGTGATGCTCTCATCACAAGCCACTATATAACTGCCCTAGTTACAAAGAATTTGACTAACTTGTGGTATTTCCACCACAAGCTACTTTGTTACACTACGGTTACAAAGGCTTTGACTAACTTGTGATGTTTCCACAACAAGCCACTTTGTCACACAATGGTTACAAAGGCTTTTGCTTATGAATCAACCAAATAAATGCTTCTAAGAAAGCCAGATAGGAGTTACAATGAAGAACATGTAACAAAGACTCAACAAACCTAAGGACTTAAGATATTGTCGATCTTGGATCAGGTCCTTGAGGTTGCAGCAGCCTTGTTCTTGAGAGAGGTTCTTGAGCACTTGAGAGAATTTTTGTTTTCTGTGTTTGAAAGTGTTGAACCAGAATCTTATGCCTTACATAAGGTTTATATTACACAAGACATCCTTAGTGATGTCCAATCTCAATTGGAAGTGACTAATGCACTGTCTTTTGCATTATTGTAGGCAGTCACTTTCTACAATTGCTTTCCACCTGTAGTTGACTTGTACTTCTGTCAGAGAACTCTAAGGAACCAGGTCCATGTTGTCTTCCTCTTTTTACAGTTGCGGACAGCACTCAGTTGTGTTCCAGCTGTATAGTTGACTTATACTACTGTGAGAGAACCCAAAGGGACCAGGTCCCTGTTGTGTTCCTCTTTGTACAGTTGTGGGCAATCACTTTCTACAGTTATGTTCCAGCTGTATAGTTGACTTGTTCTTCTATCAAGGGAGCACCAAGGGATCAGGTTCGTGATCTGGTACTTGTGCACACTGCCCGGATTATCTTGAGTTAAGTAACTTGAATCATTGTACTTTAGCTTATTAGAGAAAGAGTGGGTGCTAGGAACAGTATTGTGCGGTAGAATCTTCATTTCCAGCTGTGTCCAATTGACTTTGTACTGCCGTGAGGAACCTAAAAGTATCAGGTCCTTGTCTGGGTTTCTACCTCCTAAAGTTGTAGCAAGTCCACATTTTGCTGGAATCTTTTGGATGTAGTGTAATCCTAATGTGTCAGGTTCCCTATCTAGTTCTTGACATTAAATTTGTTAGATCATGAAAACACAAGGCAAAGATATTGAAAACCTATCAATTTCCCCCTTTTTGATGATGACAAACTTAGTTAGAGTTCAGAGAACCAGGTTGAATAACAGGAGACCAAAGGTACCCCCTGATATTATGCCCTTGCTTATACATATTTCCCCATATGTTCCCCCTGACCTTTTACGAACGCTCTTGGTCTTTTATCTGGTTCCATACAGAAAGTTTGTTAGATCATTTAAACATAGCTTAAAAGACCTTAAGTCTATCAATTTCGCCCTTTTTATGATGACAAACTTTTAACATTGGTGATTATTTGATTATACCAGATAAGGTACCAACAACTGCATATGTTCAACCTGACTTTTTTCTTAACCCTGACATATGTTCCCCTAACACTGACATATGTTCCACCTAACTCGATTCACTCGATTCTTTCCCCTTTTGGCATCAACAAAATGACACAATAAGACAAAAAGGCAAAAAGAAGTCCAACAGAGCTAACTCATGCCACATATGTGTACACAATAATAATAAAAAATAGAAGCAAAAGGGAAAACAAGCATTGTACAAGAAAAAGAAGAGCTGTTTTATTGAGAAAAATTTTGGCTTTTTCAACAGAGCAGCAACGGTAAAATCCAACATGCCATTAAAAAGAGAAACAAAAAAGAAATACAACAGCCACAAACTTATTAGAGCAAAGGATAACTGGCTACTGAGAGGACTCTAGGAGGCACTAGAAGAGGGAGGCTTGGAAGATGAGGCAACAATACTTTTGATAGTTAGGGCCATGTGGGCAGTTGTAGACAACTGTTACTCAAGCAGTTTCTCCAGCAGGTTCTCCACTAGTTGCCTATGTCCAGAATTTTCTCACACCTGCCATCTCCTAGAGTGTTGGGCAAGCGTGCAACCCCACAAGACTTTTCTGGGGGCTCAAACTCTCCTGGCCAAGGCCACTGTCACTTGGAATGGTCTTTATTAAACCAAGTCCTCCCGCAGCTTCCCACTTTGGTTTCTAAACATTTCAATAAACTTTTCATTCCTGCTTGCAACAGCCACAATGTCACCCTCAAACAAATTTTTCTCAACCACAAACTTTTGTAGATATTTTCACTAAGAAGTTGATTCCTCCACATCATTTTTATCAACCTTAACCACTAGAATGTGTTTATCAGTCACAATATCCCCTATTTCATCAACCTCTACTTCTTTTTCTTAATATACTGCTTACTATTCTGCAAGGCAGACTCAAAAGCCTTTGTCTTCTTCAATACCTGGTTTGTTTCAGCTAAAAGAGAATCAAGTTCTTCAACAGGTTCTTCTGTGATGGTGTCATGAACCAGAGACTCAAAACGCACCAGAGTCCTTTCATCCCCTAAGAATGGAGTTTCTTCCCCTTGAGATTTAGGAACAAGGAGAAGTAAGGTTTGTAATAAATGGAAGTGAGCCAGGGTTTGATGGATGAGTATAGGTGACTAGAGATAAGGAGGAAACCGGCATCAGTACAGTAGTATCAGGTATAGTGCACAAGTGGGTTTTTAGTGATGGTGTTAAGGGAGAAAGAGATGTGGGAGTGATGTTGATGGCAAGAGAAAAAGTTGATTATGTGGTGACCATGGTGAGAGAAGTGGTAGAGAGTTCTGAAGGAAAAATTAAAAAGATGCAAAGAGAGACAATGGCCTAGAACTGCTGGTCTGAAAAGTCAGATGATGTGGCAATTGAATTAATTTTGCCATCCTTTTTCTTAACAAGCACGTGAAAAACACATTATTACTAACCTGTGGTGCAGGAACCAGGTTCTTGACATGTTTTGTAAAAGGGTTTTTTTAGCTCTCCTCCGAAGTTCAACACTGTACCTTTAGATTCTATGATCGTCATGTGTATTTACCTGCAACGGTATAGATGTGAGCTAGGCCTAGTAAGAAGAACTTTTTCCAATTTTAGCTTAGTGTGACTATCATAGTCATGTCTGCAGTCCAGGTTCTCAATTAAGTTTAATTAATCCCAGTGTCATCTTGTTTCTCAAAGTGTTCCCTGCTCAGAACTTTGGCAAAGATGTCTATACATTGATCTTCTGTGCAACAAAATCTTATACAAACAAGACCTTTTTTCCACATTGTCCCTGAGAAAATGGTGCCTGACATCAATGTGCTTGGTTTTCTTGTGTTGAACAGGGTTCCTTGCCATGTTGAGAACACTAGTTTTGACACATAGAAGTGGTACACAATCAATATATACACCAAAAACGTACAGTTGATGCTTGATCCAAAGTGAATGAACACATCATAAGGCAACTGCAATGTATTCTAAAGGATAGAACATAACCATGTTCTGTGTACCCGTAAAATATCTCAGAATTCAATTAGCAGTATTCCGATGAGATTCCTTAGAATTTTTTTGGAATCTTGGAGATAATCTCACACCAATTACAATGTCTGCCCTGTTGGCAGTAAGGTAGAGTAGTGTCACGACCCTAGTTCAGCAATCGTGAACCAGTCATGAAGGCACCCAGTCTTCGGGACTAGGTAAGCCTAATACATTACAGAAATTCAACAACCTTTACGAAAACGATAATTGAATATTGAATAACATAAGATAATGAATAGACTGTCGCCTGGCACATATATTTCAACTCAAAATAATACAACAACTTCCAAGACCCGGAAACCCACAGGCCACACATGCTAAGAGTAAAAACATAACATACAACTCTAATATCCGAAAATGTCTAAAATAACTAAATACCCGAATGAAACTACTAGCTAAAAGGTAGAATAGAAGGAGACTCTTCGGATTTGCAGACGCGGCAGATGCATACCTCAAGCCTCCAAGTGAAATGTTCCCTGATAGCAACTGGCGGTATGCCTGCTCAGATGTACCTGGATCTGCACAACAAAAGTGTGCAGAATAGTAGCATGAGTACACCACAGTGGTACTCAGTAAGTGCCAAGCCTAACCTCGGAGGGGTAGTAACGAGGAAGGTCGAGGCCCTACTGAGGTAAACAAAAGAATAATATAAAATGAATAGACAGAAGGAAATACAGTAAAGATCGAGTATCTAACAAAAACAGTATGTATAACTAAACAGGCTACAAGTGCAAATCTACAATTCAAGAATGAGCACTACAGGTTATTTATCATCGGGGATCTCCTGGTATCCTGATGATCTCCTGCTATCCTTATTATATACACAAGGAATCTCCAAGTATCCCGAGGATCTCCTAGTATCCTCATCATATACACAAGGGATCTCCAAGTATCCCGAGGATCCCTTAGTGTCCTCTAGTTAATCAGTTATGCATTGGGGATCTCTTAGTATCCGCCAGTTAATCAATCCTGTGACGAGGATCCCTTGGTATACCGCACTTCCAAATATCGGAACAAAGTACGAACATGGGAAGCTCCCGGGATGCCGTCACGTAGTCACAATAGTAAACAACCCACAACAAACCAATATTTAGCAGAAAGAAGCTAAGTGTGGACAACAAGTAAAAATCTAGAGTCTAGCATGTTTCACAAGAAAGACAAATATTTTAAATAGAGCAGATAAGTTACTAACATGCTTTCCCTAAGCCAAAACAAGTGAAGTTGCATTTTAACAGTTAAATATGTGAAGAAACACAGTCTAAATAAGCCAAGTAAGGTGAAATTTCAACAACTAGCACAAGTACACGCCCGTCACCTCGCGCAAAAGCCATTTAAACAACATCAAAGATATCCTAAGGGGAGAGGTCCCACACACAAAGTTAAGCAAGCCACTTACCTCGAACCGGTACAAAACCGCTAACAAATAATGCCCTTGTCACGAGTATCCGACTCCGAGTGGCCCAAATCTATTCAAACCAATTACATATTGTAAATAACGTCTCAAGTGACTAACTACACTCTTAAAATTAAAGCTAAGGTGCGAAAATAGGTAAAATGACTAAAATGCCCCTAAAGCCAACGTCACGGTATCGAATAATTTTTACATTTTCCGAAACCTTGTCCTATCACGAGTCTAGCCATATAAAAATCTCCTAAATCGGAGGTCAAATTCCCCTTCAAATCATCAAAGTTAGGCCTAAAAACTTTACCCAATTTTCATTCAAAATCTGAAATTAAAACTTGAATTCGAGATTAGATTAGTAGGTTTTAGTCATAGAGGAGTAAGGAATCATTACCCAATCTTCTTCTCTTCAAAACTCGCTAAAAATCGCCTTCTCCCGAACTCTCAATTGATTTTCCAAATTTTGAAACTTAACCCTCGATTTTACTTTTTCTGAACAAGGATTTCCGCTTTTGCGGCCAGGGACTGCTTCTGCGGAAAATTAACCGCTTATGCGGTTTCACTTGAAAGCCTAAGTCTTCTCCTGCGGACAATTAACTGCTTTTTCGGTTCCACCTTTACGGAGAGAGGACCGCTTCTGCGACTCCCACAAATCCCCCCAGCTTTCGCTTCTGCGGTCCCTCACTCGCAGGAGCGAGTCCACTTCTGCGGATATAAAACCGCTTCTACGATTCCTAGCCTTGAGCCCCCAAAATCGCATTTTCGGCACCTAAGCCGCTTCTGTGGCTCCACTTCTGGTCCCCAAGCCCCAGAAGCGAAAATACCAGAAGGGTGAAGGCCTAAAGTTGCACACTTTAGAAATTTCATCCGTCGACCATCCAAAATCATCCCGAGGCCCCCGGGACCCCAACCAAGCCTACGGACATGTCCCATGACATCAATAAAACTTGAACCAATCCTTAAACCACCTAAAAGAATGCCGGAAACTAGAATTAATCGATTATTTTAACTTAAAAACTTCAAATTCCAACCAAACTCGCTTTCGATTCAAAACCTAAACAAAAGACGTCTGATTGACCTGAAATTTTGCGCGCACGTCCCAAATGACATGACGGCGCTACAACAACTTCCGGAACCCCGTTTCGACCCTGGTATCAAAAATTCACTATCAGACCGTAAACTTCAAAATTCTAACTTTCGGCATTTCTGGCCTAAATGAGCAACGGACATCCAAAATATATTCCGCACATGCTCCCAACCCCGAAATCACCTAACAAAGCTAACGGAGCTATCGGATTTCCATTCTAAGGTCGTCTTTACACTGTTCTGATTACGGACCATTTTCCAACACTTAAGCTCTCATTTAGGGACTAAGGGTCCCAAACCACTCCGAATTCTATTACCGAACATCCTGGCAACCCAAAATAGCAGAAATGAACTTAGGGGAAGAAGTTAAGATGGGAACGGGGCATAAATTTCAAAGACAACCGGCCGGGTAGTCACATCCTCCTACACTTAAACATTCGTTTATCCTCGAACAAGCATACAGAACATACCTGAAGTAGCAAACAGATGAGGGTATGGCTGCATATGTCCCGCTCTGTCTCCCAAGTCGCCTCCTTGGATGGATGACCCCGCCACTGAACCTTTACTAAAGCTATATTCTTTGACCTGAGCTTTTGAACCTGCCTATCCAATATTGCCACTGGCTCCTCAACACAAGTCATTTTCCAACTGGACTGAAGTGAACTCCAATACGTGAGACGGGTCACTGTGATACCTCCAAAGCAGCGAAACATGAAATACTAAATGAACCTGAGCCAAACTGGGAGGTAAAGCAAGCTCATAAGCAACCTTCCCAACCTACCTCAAAATATCTTATCCGCCAATGAACCTCGGGCTACACTTCCCTTTATTTCCAAACCTCATGACGCCTTTCATAGGCAAGACCCGAAGCAAAACCCGCTCACCAACCATAAATGATACATCACGAACCTTCCGGTCTGCATAACTATTCTGTCTAGACTGGGCCTCACGAAGTCTGTCCTAAATTACCTTAACCTTCTCAACCGCATCCTGAACCAAATTAGTGCCCAATAGCCTGGCCTCACCCTGCTCAAACCAACCCACTAGGGATCTGCAGCGCATTCCATATAAGGCCTCATAAGGTGCCATCTGAATACTGGACTGATAATTGTTGTTGTATGCAAACTCAGTTAATGGCAAGAACTGACCCCAAGACCCTCTAAACTCAATCGCGCACGCATAGAGCATATCCTCAAGAATTTGAGTAGTGCACTCGGACTATTTATCCGTCTGAGGGTGAAAAGCTATACTCATGGTAACCCGGGCACCCAACTCGTGCTGGACGGCTCTCCAGAACCGTGATGTAAATACAAAATCCCTATCTAAGATGATAGAAACTTGAATGTCGTGCAGAAGGACAATCTCCGTAATATAAATCCCTGCTAACTACTCTGCTGAGTAAGAAGTACACAGTGGAATGAAATTAGCGGACTTTGTCAACCTATCCACAACAACCCAAATGGAATCAAATTTCATCACCGTCAGAGGGAGACGAGTCACAAAATCCATAGTGATACTCTCCCATTTCCAATCCGGAATCTCCATCTGCTGGAGTAACCCTCCCGGTCTCTGGTGCTCAGCCTTTACCTGCTGACAGTTGAGGCATATAGCTAAAAACTCTACTATGTCCTTCTTCATCCGCTTCCACCAGTAATACTGTCTCAGATCCTGATACATCTTCACGGCGCCCGAATGGATGGAGAACCGCGAGCTATGGGTTTCAGTCAAATCAACTCCCGAATATTATCAACATCGGGCACACAGATCCGCCCATGCATCCTCAATACCCCGTCATCTCCAATAGTCACATCCTTCGCATCGCCATGTTGAACTGTGTCCCTGAGGACAACAAAATAAGGGTCATCATACTACCGCTCCCTCATACGATTAAACAATGAAGACCTAGAAACCACATAGGCTAGAACCCGATTGGGCTACTAAAGGTCCAATCTCACGATCTGACTTGCTAAGGCCTGAACATCCATCGCCATAGGTCTTTCTGAAGCTGGTAAATATTCCAAACTCCCTAATCTCTCCGCCCGGCGACTCAAGGCGTCGGCTACCACATTGGCCTTGCCCGGGTGATGAAGATTAGTAATATCATAATCCTTCAGTAGCTCCAACCATCTCCTCTTGCGCAAGTTCATATACTTCTACTTGAATAAGTGCTACAAACTCTGATGATCTGTATAAATCTCACAAGGCACACCATACAAATAATGACGCCAGATATTCAAGGCGCGAACAATAGCAGCTAACTCATGGTCATGGACAGGATAGTTCTTTTAGTGTACCTTCAATTGTCTGAACGCGTAGGCTATCACCATACCGTCCTGCATCAACACTACTCCAAGTCCAACTCGTGAGGCATCACAATATACTGCATAGGACCCCGAACCAGTAGGCAAAATCAGAATAGGGGCTGAGGTCAAAGCCGTTTTGAGCTTTTGGAAGCTCGCCTCACACTCGTCTGACCATTGAAAATGAGCACCTTTCCAGGTCAATCTAGTCATTGGGGCTGCAATCGATGATAACCCCTCCATAAAATGATGGTAATACCCCGCAGGGCCAAGGAAATTGCGAATCTCTGAAGCTGATGAGGGCCTGGTCCAACTCTGCATGGCCTCCACCTTCTTCGGATCTACCCGAATTCCCTCACTCGATACCACGTGGCCTAGGAATGCCACAGAACTCAACCAAAACTCACATTTTGAGAACTTTGCATATATTTTCTTTTCTCTCAGGGTTTGAAGCACTGTCCTCATATGTTTCTCATGATCTTCCCAACTCAGGGAGTATACAAGAATATCATGTATGAAAACAATGACAAACGAGTCCAGATAGGGCCCGAATACACTGTGCATCAAATGCATAAAAGCTGCTAGGGCGTTGGTCAGCCGAAATGACATGACAAGGAACTCGTAATGACCATACCGAGTCCTGAAAGGGTCTTCGGGATATCCGGCTCCCGAATCATTAGCTGGTGATAACCTGAGCGCAAATCAAT
This sequence comes from Nicotiana benthamiana, assembly GCA_034376525.1. Lineage (NCBI taxonomy): Eukaryota > Viridiplantae > Streptophyta > Magnoliopsida > Solanales > Solanaceae > Nicotiana > Nicotiana benthamiana. The sequence continues at coordinate 76,243,997 of CM067328.1, read as the reverse complement.
ATTAGAAAACACATATGCGCCCTGAAGCTGGTCAAATAGATCATCAATATGAGGCAAAGGATATCGGTTCTTCATTGTAACTTTGTTCAACTGACAATAATCAATACACATACGTTTAGAACCATCCTTTTCTTTACGAACAAGACAGAAGCACCCCATGGTAAAATACTGGGTCGAATAAAACCCTTATCAAACAATTCCTATAACTAATCCTTCAACTCAGGAGGAGCCATACAGTAGGGAGGAATAGATATGGGGTGAGTGCCCAGCAAAAAATCAATGCCAAAATTAATGTCCCGATGAGGCCGCATGCCCGGAAGATCAGCTGGAAACACATCGAGGAAATCCCGTACTACTGGGACAGAGTCAACAGAAGGGGTATCAGCACTGACATGTCTCACATAGGCTAAATACGCGGCACACCCCTTCTCAACCATACGTTGAGCTTTAAGAAAAGATATAACTCTGCTGGGAGTGTGATCAAAAGTTCCCCTCCACTCAATACGCGGAATAACTGACACAGCCAGCGTCACGGTCTTAGCGTGACAATCAAGAATAGCATACTGGGGTGACAACCAGTCCATGCCCAAGATAATATCGAAATCAACCATATAAAGTAATAAAAGATCTACCCTAGTCTCAAATCCATGAATAGTAACCAAAAATGACCGATATACGCGATCCACAACAAGGGAATCTCCCATGGAAGTAGAAACATAGACAGAAGAGCTCATGGTCTCTCAGGCTATACCCAAATGCGGAGCAAAATAAGATGACACATAAAAATAAGTAGAGCATGGATCGAATAGAATTGATGCCTCTCTGTGACCAACCAATATAATACATGTGATAACAGAATTAGAGGCGATAGCCTCGGCATAATCAGGAATGGCATAAAATCTGGCCCGGCCCCTACCTCGAGGGCAACCTCTACTCCCCGATCTCCGCCCCTGGATGGCTGGGCAGGTGGGCTGGTAGCTGGAGCTAGAACAATGGCCTGAGAGTCCCGCTGGGTGCGCTGCTGTTGAGACTGTTGTGGAGGTGAACTACTCCTGATCTTAGGGCAATCCCTCACTACATGGCAGGTATCCTTGCACTCATAACAAGCTCTGGGAGGGCGCGGTGGCTGTGACTGGCTGGGGCCGCCCCTGCTAGACTGACCTCTGGAGGTGCCCCGCGCAAGAGGTACACTGGAAACCGGAAGTGCATAATAAGGCTCTTGAGATCTGGGAGGAGCTCGAGCACTGCTGGGTGAAGGAAGAGCTAAGTGAACTGGGCGACCAGTATAGCCCCTACCATGGAGTCCTGCTCCTTAAGTACGGGTACCAGAGAAATGACCAGACTCTCGAGACCTCTTGGCCTCTCTCTCCTCTCACTCTCTGGCATGCTTACCCTCTATCCTTTTGGCTATACTCACCACGTGCTGATAGGGTATATCCATCTCCAACTCTCGCACCATGCCAGACCTGATGGAAGGAATAAGACCCTCGATAAACCTGTGAACCCTCTCACGAACTGTAGCCACCAAAGCAGGCGCATGCCTGGACAACCTAGTATAACGGATGGCACACTCAGAAATAATTATAGGGCCCTAGCGCAAGTGCTCAAACTCCGCGCGCCATGCATCTCGGAGACAATGGGGAACAAGCTCCCTCTGAAACATATCTGAAAACTGAGTCCAAGTTAGGGAGGCAGCCTTGTTCGGACTGTCTAACTCAAAGGTGCGCCACCAGTCATAGGAGGCTCCCCAAAGCTGGAAAACTGCAAAGGAAACTCCACTCGAGGCAGTAATACCCATGGTGCGAAAGATGCAGTGACAATCCTCCAAAAACCCCAAAGCATCATATGTAGATCGCGCGCTGAAAATAGGAGGGTCATTCTTCTTGAACCGCTCCAATCTACGCTGCTCATCCTCTGAAGCAAGTGCCCCACCATCGGGCTGAACCGATACTGCAGGATGGGCATGAATAATATCTGGAATCGGTCTCATGTTCACCCTCTACTCTGGAGGACGGGCCGCGGGTGTTTGGGCTCCTCCCCCAGACTGGGGCGTGGCTACAAGAAGGGGAAGGAATCCCGCTTGTGATGCATAGTATACATGCTCATAAACTGCGCCAATGCCTCCTGAACAACTGGAGTAGTGGTTGTTGTGGGCGTCTATGGTGCCTGAGACCTGGCTAGGTCTGCAAGTGGCACATCGGCGGCAACTCGCGCAGGTGCTCTGGCTGCACCCCGTGCACGTCCACGACCCCTGCACCGGCCCCTACCTCTGATGGCTGTAGGAGGGGGTGCAGGTGCCTGATTGTCCCGGGTCGTGCGTGTCCTCACCATCTATGAGAGAATAGAAGACAGAAGTTTAGAATCGACGCCAAAAATATAGCACGACAAGAATTCAATGAAGTGAAGATTTTTCCTAAACAGTTACATAGCCTCCCGTAGACATCTCCGTACCGATCAGCGAGACTCTAAATAATCGGCATGTGTCCAGTGACTCCTATGAACCTAGAGCTCTAATACCAACTTGTCATGACCCTAGTTCACCAATAGTGAACCTGTTATGACGGCACCCAATCTTCGCGACTAGGTAAGCCTAACACATTGCGAAAATTCAACAACATTTACGAAAACGATAAATAAATACTTAATAACATAAGAAAATGTATAAAGTGCAGAGCCTGGCACATACGTTTCAACTTAAAATAATGCAACAACTTCCAAGACCCGAAAACCCATGGGCCATACAAGCTAGGAGTAAATACATAACATACGGATCTAATATCTGAAAGTTTCTACAACAACCGAATACCCGAATGAATCTACTAACTAAAAGGTAGAATAGAAGGAGACTCTTTGGATCTGCAGACACGGCAGATGCATACCTCAAGTCTTCAAGTGAAATGCTCCCTGACAGCTACTAGCGGTATGCCTGCTCAGATGTACCTGGATCTGCATAACAAAAGTGTGCAAAAGAGTAGCATGAATACACCACAGCGGTACTTAGTAAGTGCCAAGCCTAATCTCGGTGGGGAGTGACGCGGAAGGCCGAGGCCCTACTGAGGTAAACAAAAGAATAACATAAAATGAATAGACAGAAGGAAATACATTAAAGCTCGAGTATATAACAAAAACAGTAAGTAAAACTAAATAGGCTACAAGTGCAAATATACAATACAAGAACGAGCACTACAGGCTATTTATCATCGGGGATCTCCTTGTATCCCGAGGATCTCCTGGTATCCTCAATATATACACAAAGGATCTCCAAGTATCCCGAGGATCTCCTAGTATCCTCATCATATACACAAGGGATCTCCAAGTATCCCGAGGATCCCTTAGTATTCTCTAGTTAATCAATTCTGCGCTGGGGATCTTTTAGTATCTGTCAGTTAATAAATCCTGTGCCGGGGATCTCTTGGTATCCCGCACTTCCAAATCTCGGAACAAAGTACGAACAGGGGAAGCTCCCGGGATGTCGTCCCGTAGTCCCAATAGTAAACACACCACAACAAACGAATATTTAGCAGAAAGAAGCTAAATGCGGACAACAAGTAAAAACCTAGAGTCTAGCATACTTCACAAGAAAGAAAGATATTGCAATTTAGTCAAATAGAGCAGATAAGTTACTAACATGCTTTCCCTAAGCCAAAACAAGTGAAGTTGCATTTTTAACAGTTAAATATATGAAGAAACACAGTCTAAATAAGCCAAGTAATATGAAGTTTCAACAACTAGCACAAGTACACGCCTGTCACCTCCCGCACAAGGCATTTGAACAACAACAAAGATATCCTAAGGGTAGAGGTCCCCCACACAAAGTTAGGCAAGCGACTTACCTCGAATTGGTACAAAACCGCTAAGAAATAATGCCCTTGCCACCATAAACAATTTCAAATACACACTGCGCCCTGGATATTCCTTTCTTTTGGCAATAATACACCCATATTTCTGGTGAACGGATGTAATACACTCTTTGATGTTGTACCTAATGGACACTTCAATGTGTGGAATCAATTGAAGAGAAATCAAGTTAACATCCAAGTAGAAGTGATTCCCATTGAATGTGTCCATTTTACAATTGTGGGTGCCAATATTTACTCACTTTTCACTACCCTATTTCTTTCTTGCTCGCACACCATCCAAAGACAACCCGTAAACCATCTACGGCTAACAACCTTGTATACATCCGTACTTGACTCCCATACCGTCATCTCACGGCACTCTTTTATGTTGTACATTTGTTCCGCCCTGCTTAGGCACGCTTTATCAGAAAAAGCATGCCTTTTTCCAGCACCGTTGGTCTAGACTCATCCCGCATTGCCATCCGAATTTCATCAAAATCCCTTGTGAGATCATCCACATCCAGCATACTCGGCAAATGATCAAGGTAGGGAATATGACTTGAATGAAACGGCACGTGGGACTTGTACACTCATGGTGTAACGGAAGGTGGATCATGCTCCCTCGTCAAATCAGGTTCGGCATTCCGGTCCTCCTCATCATCACTCTCGTCAAGGAAGGGTGTGTCATCTCCAGACTCATCGGCATTGTTGTCATAATCACCATTATCTTCCTGACTCTAAGCCTCTACCAAATCCCGAGTAAATGCATCATTTGCAGGAAACTGATTGAGGACAGGACCATCAAGTTGCTTGTTTTCACTACACAAATGATAAAATAATAGGCTACTCAAATTGATAAATACTTTACATATAGCTATATCTCTTCACTTGCAAGTCATAATGTGTTGACATTTTATGATGGACATTATCATGTTGGTGATGACTCTCGGATGGACCATCGTGATCCAACACACCAAAATTACGCATATTCTAACTGGGTGTGGGTTCATAAGTAGGAAAATTTATATGTGGACGGTACCCCCTATCAAATATATGAGTGTTAATACAAATTCATTACAACAAAAATAAAGATCGTAACATAAAGGAAAATTGAAGTTTAATGATCGTCTTGTCGATTATGTAGGAGAAGAATTATTTTCTCGCTCCTCATTCGCCCGTGGAGATAAGTTTAGACCTGGCAAACTTTTTCAGCCGGAACTTGTTCGGCTAAAACTGCTCCAGAATAATGACCCGATGATTGAGGGTTATCCCTGCTTTGCACAACCTCATTATTGCGAACGTCTTCAAACTTCATGTACATGTCCAACATTTTTATCAAAATAAGTTCCCGGTATTCATCCGGAGTCCCCAAGAAATCTCTCAGAGTTTCATCATCCTCGATGTTAAACTTGGCGTAATAAGCAACTCCTTGTAGAGTCACAGAATACAGTTATCTTCCAGTTATTCTACGATTCACTGAATGTTTGCTCAACCTCATTTTATTACATAACAATGATACCAGTCTATCGTATTCCATTGTAAGTGGGAACTTAACATGACTCTTTGGAGATAAACTATAGCTCATAGAGTTATTCCCTACCACAACCTCATCCCCACCCCTCCCCCCCTCCCAATATAATGAAACCATTACTTTTTGCTCTTCAGACATTATGAAAAAACGCTTGAGGTTTTAACAAGAAGAAATAATTTAACAGGAGTTAGGAATTTTTTTTGAATGATTTTATGTAAAATCCTTAATGCCTTTAAATAAGGCAATGTCTAGCTCCGGGGTTGAATTAATTGAGGCGTAGCGTTCTTTTAAAATGCGTTTTATATTTTTGAATTATTGTTATATCAAATCAGTGCAGAAGTGTTATTGGTGGGCCCACAAATCCGATAAAACGTATTTAAAAGATATTTTATATAAAACGTCTTTTTAAAAGGCATTTTACCTTAATGTTGAAGCGCAGTTCAAAAGCACGTTTTATATACTTTGATCACCAAATTTTTTATAAACTTATTTCAATATTTTGAATCTAAAAGAATCACAATGGGATCCGGACACCTAAACAAAAGGGACAGTACAATATTCTAACCGCACTTATAAAGTAGTAGTAACTTTTTACTTATAAAGTAGTAGTAACTTTTTACTTATAATCCAAAAAAGCCATATAACTGGTCTTAATTAAGAATTTTACTGTTTTAGCGGTTGGAGACTTTTATATATTATTCTTCTGACACAGAAAATTGCTGTCCTACTACCAAACAAAAATTAGAAGGTGCATTAAGATCTTGGCAAACATCTAGTGTTGTCGGGAAAACTGGCAATTTTGGATTCTATTTTGTACTTTTGCAGTTATTTTCCAAAAAATTTAAAGCCATAGAAAAAAAAAACCGTTTATATGGAAATAAGAAGAAATACAAAAACAAAAAAAAAAGTCATCGACGAGAGGGCATGTAGTGGACCTGCTATTATCCAACCTTGTGTAGATCTGATTATCATGTGAAATGAGAGAAGAAGTTGTGATTATATATTTGAAAGTTCAATTATTAAGAAGAAAGAAAAAAAAAAGAACTTATTCCTAATAATGTAGATGCGTTAAAATCACATTTGTTTGTTTCTTTAGTCACATCATTTTTCGAAAAATCAATTCTAAATTGTCTTCTTATTATCCCAAGCGTGAGGATCATCTTTTGGATAGCCATTAGCCAACACGTGGTTGTTCATATGTGATAATTCATAATGTGACTAACAAATTCAAGATCGAGCTACCTAATTTGAACAATTACATGCAATTATTGAATACGGTTATGGTTATTTGTATTTCAATATATGAATGAACATGGGATCATTTTACGAAAACCACATGTTATGCCGACCTTCGATTCAAATAAATATTTTTAAATCTTAATGAAAATATTTTCTTATAAAATATTATTCACAACAAATATTTTCCGTTATACCAATCAAGGGAACATGATGTGAAAAGAATCGAACATGAAAACCCATAGCTTACATTTTTATGATGGGGTAAATAATTTGATTTTTCTACGTAATAACTTTTCTCATAACAAAATTATTCTCCAACAAGCCAAGCATTTTTATGATAACGTATACAAGCATAGTAAATGTAGAGTTAATTGCTTAGATTGTCACTCAATTGGGGTAATTGGCCGTTAAAGTTATTTATTTTTGTTTCCCAGAAGTCACTTTATCTTACCTAATTGCTCCCTCCTACTGTGACTTTTGCTTTGCATGCATACTAAAAATAAATGTTCACTTTTACTTAGCACTTTACGCATATTAAGAGAAATTAATAAACTTTTTTTTGTTTTACTCATAGTATTTATAACTCATTTCAAATGATTTTCTCGAATCCAATAAAATATGCATCAATTAATATGTGTATCATAGTAAACTACACTTTATTTATTATTTTTTAAGGGACATAAAAAGTCAAAAGGTACCAAGTAAAAATGACAAGGGAAAGTAGCTACAATGACTATCTTTATGGAATTTTGTATTTTTAATGCGACTTAATAACGTGATAAGTTAAAAGGGGGATGGGTCGGGTCATGTATGGTGTCGATTTAGGATTGGATTAAGTTCTAAATTGATATATCTTCGTAATTTTATTAAATCATACTGAAAATACAAGATCCGATACAAATGACAATTATATTAGAGTTATTTAGGTAAATTTGTTATAAATAGAATTCAATTTATGGTGAATGTCTATATTTAGAGAGATTCTAGGGTTTATTACATTAAGTCAACCTCTCCTTATGAATAGAGGGTCCTATTCTATTGTAATTCATCCCAAAATTCACTAAGAATTTCTCCTCTCTCTTTCTCTGCAATATTGCTCTTGTTCTCTTTATTGTTTTATAGCGCGTTATCAGCACGAGACTCTAACCAATTGAGTAGAAGTTTTTGGAATTGAGCATAATAATTGTCAATTGTTCCATGAACTTCCTTCAGGTTTAAAATTCTGGATTTAGGGTAAGTATTTTACTTTTCTCTTTCAAGTTCTTGAAATTCTATAATTTGATTTTATATATAAGCAAGGATAACAAAGTTTGATTATAACTCTAATAGAGTTTGTAAGAAATTACACCCACATGCAGTGGTAAAATTTCTATGTCTGGTCATGATCAAATTCATATGATTGTGGGCAAAGAATTGAAAGTTCGTCCCATTGAATTTACTCCATTCTCATTCCCTTAAGAGAATGTGATATCAATATGTGATAAGTATGAAAGAAGACAAAATTACTACTATGAATGTATCAATAGATGTGGACATGATAATAGACGAAATTATAATCGTCATTATTATAATATTGAGAATAATAAGGATTCTCAAAATAATTCTTCACTATGTGAAACTAATATTTGTCATCGGTTGATATGAGATTTTATAAAGCACATATAGATGATTATGGTCCACTCATAAAGTGAATGTGATAACATCTAATTTATGAATACATATTCATTCTTAAAAGAATATGAACGTGCTAGTGGTAGTGAATATACCACACTCACTTCTAGATGAAGGTTTGAGATGAAATAAGAAAATAATGTCATTATTATGTCATGAATTATCACTGGTCACGTACTTATTGTATGCCAAAATATTATGGCAATGTGATTATTAAAAGACAATGGTAATGCAAGAAATAGATCTTGCATATAATTTGACCATGACCACAATGGTATAACTTTTTCTTTAAGAGAGATATTCACAACATGGATGTTGATGAATTTGTGGTAGTATAAAATCAATTGAGAGCTTTGGAAGAGCCAATTATTACTATTTTGGAGGAATACAATTGATTATCATGTCAATTTATTGTGTTGTAGTAAGTCTCAACGAAACTTATTCAGTTTCCAAAGTACACGCGAAAGCGGTTCATTATATTGAGACTATAATAAAGGAAAAATTTAATATCTTCTATTACTACAACTTGTAGCTGGATAAAATATATGTGAAAAACTACCCGTTTTATTCTCCAATTTGTACTACATAAATAAAAGAACATCACACTAAAGTGGATGTTTATTGATATAAAACTCATATCATAATAAACTTGGAGTTTATTGATAATTGCACATGTCATGGTGTAAACTTGAACTTATCAATACTGATAATTTATTCAACTGGCATAATCAGTTTAGCCATATCAATTTAAGTATGATGTGCAAAAATTATAGAGAATTCACATGAGTAAAAAAATTAGAAAGTTCTTTACGAATTCTCTTATATTGCTTGTTTTCATTAATTAATTGACCAACTAAAATTAGGATTGAATCCCATGAATGCTGGTATCAAAGGTGAATATGGGCCTATTCACCTGCCATGTATACCACATAAGATGCATCTATGAGATGGTTATATATGCAATTATTATTAACCCGCAACATGGTGTTTTGCGAGATAACTTGCTCAATAATTTAATTTCGAGCGTAATTTCTAGATTTTCTATTCAAGAAGTTTATCTTGATAAGTTGGTTTATTTCACAACTGGTTTAGCAAGATGATTTATTGAGTGCCTCCACTTAATAGCTAAAATTATTTCTTATGAGAACAAAGTTATCTATATCAATATGATATAGGTTATATACGAAAGTATATTACATTCTCCCCTCACAAGTGGTTCAGAGTCAAGAACCAAATAATTCAATCTTATTATTATTTATGTACGGTGTATATTTATTAATACCGTAACACACAAAGATGGGTTCTCAAAGTTGAGGAAACAAGTTAGTTTTTCAAACATGAGGGGGAGACATGATAAACAATTGAGAAAAGGTTACGTGAAATGCATTATCATGAGTACATCTAGATACTCGAATAGAATAATATGAACTTGAAGTTCACAAAAGGATAAGTAATTTGCAATATATTGCAAAGCATGCCAAACGCATTTGTTGACTCAAAAAAAATAACTATATTCTCATTGTAAAAGCTCATATTAAGTCCTAGAAGGACAAAATCTGTGGTACGCTTAAAGCATATAGACAAATCGGTTTCAAGTATAAATTCGTGACAAAGAAGATAAGCAGTGTTCAAAGTGATCATAATAAGAAGACAAGTGATCTAGAAGATCACATGACATAACACTTTATAAAATCTCATGAGAGATTCAGGTACCTGAATATATGAATGAAGAGATCTCTATGTTATGTCTTTATGAAACAATATTAGAATCGATATAAAATGTTTGTCGATGACATCTATCATAGCTCTAACTATAGATGGGGATCTTAAGTCAATCAAATATAGACACAAAAATTTTGATCAAATGGAAGAGACAAAATTCAAGTAGAATTGATTCCATATGAAAGGCATGTAGTTTTGGACATGTAGTTTAAATACTTGAAAGTATAAAGTCAATGATATGTTTAATCATTTTTCGATATCTTATTTGTCTAGCATGACATAAAAACTTGATATGCATCTAATTAAAGTCTATCAGATGACTTATATGACTAGACTTATACGACAATTCTTGAAGAATTTAAATTGTTTAAAGCATATACAATTCTTGATCTTGAAACACCACTTCCTCGATGCAATTTATGTACAAATGTATATTGCTATAACTATAAGCATGATAATGTGATAGTGAGAATACCTCTATGGAGATATTGAAAAGGCCACTCTACGGCAGTTTATGAAGACATTACATCTCTATGAATAATGATGATTTCAAGATGCAATATATTTGTTCAAGTTAATATGGCTGATTTGTTTATCAAGTCTCTAACAAAGATCGTTTTGAAGATGGTGCACAAGATTGGAATGCAAATGCTTATAGATGTGAAGTGATGCTCTTATCAGGGGGAGTTAATGCGTGTTGCACTCTTTTTCTCTAATAAGGCTTTGTCCCACTGGGTTTTCCTTGCAAGGTTTTTAACGAGGCAACCAAAAGGCGTTTTATTAGATATGTGTACTCTTTTTCCTTTTCTAGAATTTTTTTTCTCATTGGTTTTTCTTTTTATTATGGTTTTAACGAGGCACATTATCTGTTGAATAGACATTCAAGGAGGAGTGTTATAAATATAATTCTATTTATGAGAGAATTCTATTCTATTGTAATTTATCCCAAAATTTAATAAGAATTTTTCATCTCTCTTTATCTGCAATATTACTCTTGTTCTCTTTATTGTTTTATAACAAAATTAAAGTAATTCTTACTTTAATGGCCAGTTCTCCCAAATTAAGTGACCATCTAAGCAATCAATTCAGTAAATATAGTAAAATTTCTTTATTAAATGAATTTTAATTAATTTACCTGGAAAGATATTTAAAGCTCCAAATCATCTAGGATTTATCTTTTTCAGTAATGGTAAAACAAAGTAAACGTGAAAAAGAGAGGTAAAAACAGCATCAGTCGTGGCTAAAAGCGAAAAGGTGCATTAATTAAAGGGTAGGTGTTAACTTCCAGTAATACATACAGCCTAGGATTCGAAAGGATACAATCATCGCGATAGTGGGTCCATTTCTCCCTCTTCCTCTTTTCAATTTAAATAATAGCCGTTTCCTTTTATTTTAACTTCTTTTTCGCTTTCTTTTTATACACAGTTAAAGTTAATTAAGTGCAATTTTTTGAAAGAAAAATAAATAAAAATAGTGGATGTTTGACTAAGTTTATAAGCTGGTAAAACTGGCTTATAAATATTTTTAGCTTATTTATGTATTTGGTTAAATTAAAAGTGCTTACAAGTTAAATGTTTATAAGCCAAAAATAAGTTAAAAGTCATAAGTTGGTCTCCCCCAACTTATCAAATTTCAGTTTATAAAAACTTTAAGTTTGATCAAAATATTTACTATTATATCCCTAAAATACTTCTTTTTAAAATAAAACTCTTCGTAAACTCAGTTCTTCAGCTGCTTATTATTAATTTTAGCACTTTTATTCAAACACGTAGTTGCTTATTTTTTAAATTAATTTCAACATTTAAAAGTACTTTTCAGTACCTAATACTTATGAACTACTCTAACTCAGCTAAGCCAAACAGGCTCATAGTACGTATATAGATTAGTTACTGAACTGTCTTTGCAGGAAATCTTTGATGTTCTTTTCTTTTTGAACCTTTTCCCCTCACAAAATTAAGAGGAAAATTATTTTAATAAATTACAATTATACACTAGGATTTTAAAAAATTTTGAATTTAAATGTATGACAAATATATAGCACAAAGGAATGTATGAAGAAGGAAAATCAATTAAATCGACCTATATGTTTGACCCAAAAGATACTAAATACTTTGTAAGTGAAAACAATCAAAGTGAATCAAAGGTAAATCGTAATCGAAGATAATAGGACCTAGAAATATGTATTATGTTTCTTATTGCTTCCAACAGATCGGATATTCAAGAGAGAAGAAGAAAAAGAGAGAGAGGGAGAGAGAAATTTGTTCAATAAGAATATCGCATGCCCCTTTACAATATTAGGATCCTCCTTTACATAGTAGGAGACCCTCCTTGAAATAATAAAACAATACAGAGATTTGTCACGTTCCTTCGAGGAGACGACGAGATTGATGATGCGCTTCACTCCCGCAATCTTAGGTTGTGCCCTTACTTTGGTTATCGTGTACTCGTTGGTCGTGCCTACCAGCGTGGAGATGTAATGGGCAAAATTTGACCCTATACAGTTAGTCCCTCCGTTTGTCGGTGACGCATCGAGATGAGTTCCCGATGGACGGAACCATGAACCTTGTTCTGGTAGAATTTGACCACGCTTTAAGGCGGCAGCACGAACGAGAGCCAACGAATGAACATGTGAGTTTCTTGAAATGCTGACGCACAATCTCTTTCTTAGAGTGACGTCATCATACACATGCGTCATCATCACGCATATTCCCGATGACGCACGAAAAGCATTCTAATGCTCTATTTGTCGCACATGTCTGAACTCCATCTCTTCGTTTTCAATTTCACCAACTCTATAAATAGGGAAAGCGTTTAACTTTATTCAAATTTCGACCATTTGCAAGCATTTTCTGACCTTCTAAGAAAGCAATCCCTTTCTTCGAAATCTTACCGTTTCTTAGAAGTCACACTTTTTGTTGTGTCATATACCTTTCTTAAATATGCTTTTAATTTTCTCAAGACCTTGACATATTCCTTGTTCCACTACAATCCTTGATCTTTTCTCAACACGTTGAAAAACTATGGCACCTGTCGGAGGACCGCGAGATGAACCTAGATATGGCGGCTATTCGTCCCGTTAGCTTTTATGCATGCTTTTTGATTTCAAAGTCTCGGTTAATGCGTCTATTGCCTTAATCTAGTCCGGGTTGACCTCGATACCTCGTTGTGAAACAAGGAAATCCAAAAACTTTCCTGAGGCCACGCTGAAGGCGCAATATTCCGGGTTCAACTTCATCTTGTATCGTCTTAGTATATTGAACGCTTCTTTCATATAGTCGATCTGGTCTTCTTTTTTTGCCGACTCTTCTAGCATATCATCGATGTAGACCTTCATTGTCTTGCCGAGCTGTTCCTTGAACATTTTGGTAACTAGTTTCTGATACGTTGCCCCTGCATTTTTGAGTCCAAAGGGCATTACCTTGTAGTAGTACATCCCTTGGTGGGTGATAAAAGTTGTCTTCCTAGTCCTCCTCGGTCATCATGATCTAGTTGGAACTGGAGTAGGCATTTAAGAAGCTTAGTAGTTCATGTCCTGCGGTGGCATCGATCAATTGGTCGATGTGGAGTAATTGGAATGAAACTTTAGGGCATGCCTTATTAAGGTCGGTGAAATCCACGCACATCCTCCATTTCCCATTTTTCTTTTTGACCATGACGACATTGGCGACCCATTGGGTGTACTTTGATTCTCTCACGGACCCGTTGGCTAGTAACTTATCTACTTCTTCACTGACCACCTTGTTGATTGCGGTATTGAACTTCCTTCAAATTTGCTGCACTAGCGGATATAGTGGGTCGATGTTCAGCTTGTGAGTGGCGATGTCTTTCAGGATTCCTGGCATATCAGAATGAGAAAAGGAAAATAAATCTGTGTGGTTAGATAGAAATTCATGGTACTTACTTGGGTCGTAGAGGATGTGCCCAATGTAGGCTTTCTTTGTGTGATCGGTGCTGTCCAGCTGGACTGGGTCGAGATCCTCGACCATCGCTTTGCAGGCTTATACAACGTCTGGATCTTTGATGGCTTCCATCGTCAGGTCTACCTTAGTCCCCGACATGGTTGATTGTTATGCCTCCATGCTTGCTCCTTTCAACTGTTTGGTATGGGCACAGTCTTGAGTGATTCGGTAGCATTCTTGTGCGGTGCTCGGCTCGCCCCGAATGCTAAATACTCCCCATGGGGTAGGGAACTTGATCACTTGGTAGACGCTTGAAGGGACCACTCGCATAGAATGTACCCAAGGGCATCCTATGATGGCATTGTAGGTTGTCTCCTAGTTCATGTCGTGGAAAGTGTTTTCCAGCGTGACTTACCCCGCTAAAACTGGCAATGATATCTCACCGGAGGTCTGTTCCACTGCATTGTTAAAACCTGTCCGTGTTGTGCAACGTGGTATTATCTTATCTTCGAGTCTCATTTGCACGAGGACTCTTGGATGGACAATATAGGTATCGCATCCATCGTCGAGCATGATTCTCTTAACATCAGTATCAGCAATACGTAAAGTTATGACCAAAGCATCATAATAAGGAAAAGACAAACCGTCGGCATCAAATTTATCGAAGGTGATACTATCTTCGAAGTCGTCATACCGTTTGTGGGTGATTGTTCGTTTCAATTTGTGCGCGGTGGTGAACTTTACGTGGTTGATTGCTGAATCATCGCGACCTCCAAATATCATGTTTACGGTGCGTGCTGGCGAAGGTGGTTGCGGTGGCCCTTGGGGTTGTTCCCGCCCTCGTGCGAAGTTGGTCTTTCCCTTATTGCTAAGCAGCTCCCTCGGGTATCCTTGGTTTAGCATACTGACTAACTCTTGTCGTAGACCTATATAGTCTTTAGTTTTATGTCTTCTTTCCTGATGGAACTCGCACAGGACATTCGAACTATTTCTGATGGTGCCAAGCTTTTCCAGTGTGTACACTATTTCTGAAGGAGAAACGCAAAAGTTATGGGCAGATAATAAAGGGGGCATGCCTTTTTCATTCCAGAGTGGAGCGACATGTCGTTGCAATGCCTTTGTGTGCATTTGCGATGGTGGACGGGAGGATCTAACGTAGGGATGACGCATTTCTTTGTTGAAATGCGAGAGTTATTCTCGTCGCCCGTTGTTGCGCCTATCCCTTCTTGCTTTTGATTGTATTGTCGTTAGCCATAGGGTTGGTCCATTGGGGTCATCCTCATCCGCTCGTACTTTGGCACAGTAGGCATTGTAGATCTCTTCCCATGTGGTGGGGGATATTTCATGAGTCGGCTCAGTAGCTTTTTGGTCGCCCTTGAACCATCTCTATTCAGCCCGTTTTGGAAAGCTACGACTGCCACGCCTTCTGATACATTTGGTTCATCCTTACCCTGTTGAACCTGGCCAGGAAGTCCCTAAGTCCCTCTCATACGGTTTGCCTGTTAGCGAAGATATCGTTGACCCTGGCCTCAGCTTTCTTTGCTCCCGCATGGGCAGTGGCGAACTTATCCTCCATTTCTTTGAATGTTAATATTGTCCTAGATGGTAGTTTAGAGTACCATTTAGGTCCCCTCCTGTCAACGTTTCTCCAAACTTTTTCAGAAGTACGGATGGTACTTGCTTTTTTGGCTCACCATTGCCTTTTACAGCGGTCACATAGTGAATTAGATGGTCCTTGGGATCCATAGTCCCGTCGTATATCCTAAGGTAGGGTGATATTTTGAAGGTTTTCGGGATCGAGTAAGAGGTATCCTCCTCGTTGTACGGCTGTTCAACAAACCATCCTACGTCGCATTTTGGCAATAACTTAGGAGCGCCGGGAATTTTGTCTACTCTTTTCTGATGCTCTTTCATTTAATCTTAGAGTGCCTTGTTCTCGTTCTCCATTTCTTCCATCTTATTGAGGATGGCCGCGAGTGCACCATAATTGGCCTGGACGTCGATCTGGGTTTTATTTGTTCGTACAATATCAGGTTCACTGGTGGTAGCAACGACGTCTGCTACAGATGGATTTCTGATATCGCTTTGGGGTGACTTTTCAAGCAAGCTATCTAAAGTGTTCATCAACCACTTCTCCAGTAGTTTCTTGTCCATCAGAGACAGTGTTTCTTTGACTACAGATGTAGAGGCTCCTTTCTCGTGCAATATTGTCAGATCTTCAAATGGAGAGGGTGAGATATCTCCATCCGGTGCACTAACAGGTATTGTACTCAAGATGTTTTCTATACTGGCCTCGTTGGGAGGGCCTATGAGATTAGCTGTGAAGCCTGTTATTGCTTTCATTCTTGTGTCATTTTCTACTATCTTCGGCTTCTGTAGGGTGTAAAGAACATTGGTTCATTGTTCTTTTTGATATTCTAGGTGCAAACTATGATTTTGATTGCCGAAATCCCCACAAACGGCGCCAAGTTATTTGACTCAAAAGATACTAAATACTTTGTAAGTGGAAACAATCAAAGTGAATCAAAGGTAAATCGTAACCGAAGATAATGAGACCTAGAAATATGTATTATGTTTCTTGTTGCTTCCAACAGGTCGGATATTCAAGAGAGAAGAGAGAGAGAGAGAGAGAGAGAGAGAGAGAGAGAGCGAGAGAGAGAGAGAGAGATTTTTTCAATAAAAATATCATATGCCCCTTTACAACATTGAGATCCTCCTTTATATAATAGGAAACCCTCCTTGAAATAATAAAATAATACAGAGATTGGTCGCGTTCCTTCGAGCAGACGACGAGACCGATGATACGCTTCACTCCCACATTCTTAGGCCACGCCCTTACTTTGGTTATCGTGTACTTGTTGGTCGTGCCTACCAACATGAAGATGTAATGGGCAAAATTTAACCCTATACATTGTACAGATAGTATACATAACTTGTTTTTAATTTTCCTGAATGGCGAAATGTAGTAATACTACGTATGTTGATGGAAGATATTTTATATTAATAAAAGTTAGAAGGAAAACATAATTTTAAATATATTAAAAATTTATATTTGTAAATTTAATTATGAGATTTTTGTGGTTATAAATCACTACGACTAAAATAAAAATTGTAAATTATAAATAATCAATATAATAAGAAGAATAGTATTGCAGAGAAAAGTAGGGAGAAAGAATTCTTATTGATTTTGATGGAAGATATTTTATATTAATAAAAGTTAGAAGGAAAACATAATTTTAAATATATTAAAAATTTATATTTGTAAATTTAATTATGAGATTTTTGTGGTTATAAATCACTACGACTAAAATAAAAATTGTAAATTATAAATAATCAATATAATAAGAAGAATAGTGTTGCAGAGAAAAGTAGGGAGAAAGAATTCTTATTGATTTTGGGATCAATTACAATAGAATTGGACCTCTCTATTTATAGGGGAAAAGTAATTTAGCCACCAAGTAACAAACCCTAGAATCTCTCTAGAATATAGGCATTCACCTTAAATAGAATTCTATTTATAACACTCCCCCTTGAATGTTTATTCAACAGATAAAGTGCCTCCTTAGAACCTTAACTAAAATAAAACCCGCTAGGAAACAATTCTTGTAAAGGAAAAAGAGTACACACATCCAACAATACGCCTTTTGGTTGACTCATTAAATACCTTACAAGAAAAACCCAATGGGACAAAATTTTGTAAGGGAAAAAGAGTACAATACGTATTAACTCCCCCTGATGAGATCATCAATTCACATCCTTGAACCTTCGCATTCCAATCTTGTGCACTAGCTTCTTGAAGGTTGACGTCGGCAGAGATTTGATGAGTAAAATCACGTTATTAAGTCCAATGAATATGTTGAACCATGAAAATTCTCATTATCACATTATCATGCTTATAACTATAGCAAGATATATATGTGCACAAATAGCACTTAAGATATGGTACTTCAAGACTAATAATTATATATGCTTTAAGCGATTTAAATCCTTTGTGGATTGTCATATAAGTATAGTCATATAAGCCATTTAAATAGACTTTAGATGCATATCAACTTTTCATGTCATGCTAGACATATAAGATATCAAAAACTGATTGCACATATAATTGACTTTATACTTTTAAGTGTTTGAACTGCAAAAATGACATGTCATTCATATTAAACCAATTCTACTTGAATTGTGTATCGTCTATTTGACCAATATTTTTGTATCTGTCTCGACAATCTTAAGATCCTCATCTATACTGAGCACTATGATAGATGTCATCGACAAATATTTTATATCGGTTCCAATATTTTTTCATAAATACATATCATAGAGATCTCTTCATTTATATATTCAGATACTTGAATCTCTTATGAGAATTTATAAAGTGTTATGTCATGTGATCTTCTAGATCACTTGCCTCATTATTATGATCATTTTGATCATTTGCTCATCTTCTTTATCAAAAAGTTCTTTTTGAAACCAATTTTTCTATATGCTTTAAGCGTACCATAGACTTTGTCCTTCTAGAACTTAATATGAGCATTTTCAATGAGAATATTATTACTTTCTTTCGGTCAGCAAACACATATGACATGCTTTTCGATATATTGCAACAAATTATCTTTTTATGA
This sequence comes from Nicotiana benthamiana, assembly GCA_034376525.1. Lineage (NCBI taxonomy): Eukaryota > Viridiplantae > Streptophyta > Magnoliopsida > Solanales > Solanaceae > Nicotiana > Nicotiana benthamiana. The sequence continues at coordinate 76,225,477 of CM067328.1, read as the reverse complement.
ACTTCAAGTTCATATTATTTTATTTGGATCTAGATATACAAATAATAATTCATTCCACGTAAAAAAAATTCTCAACTGTTTATCATGTCTCCCCCTCATGTTAGAAAACTAACTTGCTTCCTCAACTTTGAGAACCAATCTTTGTGTGTTATAGTGTTAATCAATACACACCGCACATAAATAATAATAAGATGGAATTATTTGGCTCCTGACCCTGAACCGTTTGTGAGGGGAGAATGTAATATACTTTCGTATATAACCTATATCAAATTGATATAGATAACTTTGTTGTCATAAGCAATAGTTTAGCTATTAAGTGGAGGCGCTCAATAAATTATATTGCTAAACCAACTGTAATGTAAACTAATTTATCAAGATGAACTTCTTGAATAGGAAATCTGAAAATTATGCTCGAAATTAAATTATTGAGCAAGTTACCTTGCAAACACCGGCTAGATTGCGGGTTAATAATAATCGCACATGTAACCATCTCATAGATAAATCTTATGTAGTATACATGGCAGGTGATGGACCCATATTCACCTTTGATATTTCCAGCATTCATGGGATTCAATTCCAATTTTAGTTGGTCAATTAGTTGATAAGAACACGCAATATAATATAATTCGTAAAGAATTTTCTAATTCTTTAATATTTACCCATGTGAATTCTCTATTATTTTTGCACATCATACTTAAATTGATATGGCTAAACCAATTATGCCAACTGAAATAAATTATTAATATTGATAAACTTCATATTTACTCCATGACATGTGCAATTATCAATAAACTCCAAGTTTATTATGATATGCGTTTTATATCAATAAACTTCTACTTTATTGTGACATTTTTTTGTTTGTGTAGTACAAACTGGAGAATAAAGTGGGTAGCTTTTTACATACATATTATTCCGCTACAAGTTGTAGTAATAGAAGATATTAAATCTTTTCTTTATTTATAGTCTCAATATAATCAACCGCTTTCACGTATACTTTGGAAACTGAATAAGTTTCTTTGAGACTTACTACAATACAATACCTTATAAGTAATTAATTGTGTTTCTCCAAAATAGTATAATTGGCTCTTGCAGAGTTCTCAATTAATTTTGTACTACTATATATCCATCAACATCTACATGGTGAATGAGAAAGTTATACCATTACGGTTATGGTCAAATTTATATGCAAGATATGTTTCTTGCATTAATGTTATTATTTAATAATCACATTACCAAAATATTTTGGTGTACAATAGGTACGTGATCAATGACCATTCATGCCATAATAATGACATTATTTTCATATATCATCTCAAACCTCCTTCTAGAGGTGAGTGTGGTATATTCCCTACCACTAGCACGTTCATATTCTTCCAAAAATGAATATGTATTCATAAATTAGATGTTGTCATATTCACATCATGAATGGACCATAATCATCTATATGTACTATATAAAATCTCATGTCAAATTAATGGCAAATATTACTTTCACGGAGTGAAAGATTATTTTGAGAATCCTTATTATTCTCAATATCACAATAATGACGATTATAATTTTGTCTATTGTCATGTCCGCATTCATTGATACATGTATAGTAGTAATTTTATCTTCTTTCGGACTTATCACATACTGCTATCACAATCTCTAATGAGAATTGAGCAAATTCAATGGGACGAGTTTTCAATTGTTTGCCCACAATCATACATTAATTTGATCATGGCAAGACATAGAAATTTTACCATGTTGGGTGGTTATAATTTATTTCAAACTCTATTATAGTTGCAATCAAAATTTATCGTCTTTGCTTGTAATTAAAATCAAAGTATAAATTGTCAAGAATTTGAAAGAAAAAAGTAAAATACTTACTATAAAACCAGGATTTAATCACGAAGGAAGTTCATAGAACAATTGACAATCTTATGCTCAATCCCAAAGCTTCTACACAATTGGTTAGAGTTTCGTGCTGATAACATATTATGAAACAATAAAATAAGAAGAATAGTATTGCAGAAAAAAATAGGGAGAGAGAATTCTTATTGATTTTGGGATCAATTACAGTAGAATAGAACATCTCTATTTATAGGGAAAAATGATTTAGCACCAAGTAATAAACTCTAGAATCTCTCTAGAATATAAAAATATTAACCTTAAATAGAATTCCATTTATAACAAAAATTATTTTTTTCATATGTTTTAATATTGATCTCTTCCTTAGCTAATTGCCTATTTGTTTTTTCGGTTAAGGGTCAAATATATCCTTGTACTATTCAAAATAGGCCATATTTATCCTCCGTTTGAATTCTTTATCAAATATGTCCCCACCGTTATACATTAGGGCCATATATATCCCTCAGCCGTAAAAACACTCTCCCATATATTTAAATTACGGTTAATGGTCAAATATATCCTTGTACTATTAAAAATAGGCCATATTTATCCTCCATTTGAATTTTTTATCAAATATGTCCCCACCGTTATATTTTTATCAAAACACCCTCCCATATACTTTTAGTAACACGTGGCATCTTATGATTGGACTAGACGACCCGCCCTACTCCTTTAATAAAACTCGCCCCGAGCCAATGAAATTTAGTCTTCTTCTCCGTTCAATCCCTTTAATACTAGGTTGTATGGCCTATGTTAGCATGGGTCCAATAATACAAAGGCTAAAACTCTATTTTTATATAAAATTATAGCTATATAAATTGGCTCATGAAAATGACCCTCAAAATCGGATAAGACGAAAATGTATGCTAATTGTTGGATATTAGTTACATGCATCAATGAATAAAATGTCCACTCTTGAATGTTAAGCGGTCACTCTTTAACGCCATGAGAGTACTATTTCTATATTGAAAACATAATTATTATTCTTCTAATGATATCTGGTGAATCTCACTCCCAACCCATGAAGCTGCAGATGGAAGTATGAAACTATATTTCTGTGCTAGCTTTCTTTTATTTTGTACTTTTCTTTTTCCAAATTGGCATCTTCATGTAGAGTTGCGGTCTGTTAAGTTTTTGGCTTCTAGACTTGCAAAATTTCTCGCATATCGTATAGCTACAAGTACATGAATTATAAAGGAAAAAATAGAATAGCAATAGTAGTACTAGTATCCGATAAGCATTCAAATGGATAATAGTTTAGAAATCAATATGGTGTTGTACTACATAAGTTATGCAATGAACCAGACACAAAAACTACCCATTAGTAAATAACATACTCAATTTCTTCTTTTTTTTCGGTCCATCTCATATTTATGGCACAGGATTATTATCACTCCCTACGTTTTAAGGCACCCTCAAAAAACCTTTTCATCATATAGCAAAGAAGCATGCATTTTGTAGAAGCATAAGCATATTGAAGGGATTGAACGGAGAAGAAGACTAAATTTCATTGCATCGGGGCGGGTTTAATTAAAGGAGTGGGGCGGGTCGTCTAGTCCAATCATAAGATGCCACGTGCTACTAAAAATATATGGGAGAGATTTTGATAAAAATATAGCGGTGGAGACATATTTGATAAAAAATTCAAACGGAGGATAAATATGGCCTATTTTTAATAGTACAAGGATATATTTGACCTTAACCGTAATTTAAATATATGGGAGAGTGTTTTAACGGCTGAGGGATATATATGGCCCTAATGTATAACGGTGGGGACATATTTGATGAAGAATTCAAACGAAGGATAAATATGGTTTATTTTGAATAGTACAAGGATATATTTGACCCTTAACCGTTTGTTTTTTTGGTTGCTTTAGTTGGAAAAATCAAGCTCAGATTAACCAACCAAATAGACACAAATCTAGCCAGGTCATCACAATTAAATCAATCAACGGTGATTATGAGTCTAACGTGTTTTTAAAGACCAGTCTCCATCTGTGATTAAACCCAAACTATAAATTTGCCTTCTAATTTCATTTCATCTGTCCTTTTATCGCTCGAATCTATCCTCTCCTTTCTGATCCCTTTATTAAATTTCTTTCTCGAACTTTCCTTTATCAGTTTTCGAATTGGTTGTAAATTTCGCTTTGATTTGTTCTTCATTTTCAGAAGCGTTCTATTGTTTAATTATTTGAGCGCGAGAATTTGGTGCTGAATTCCGCCGTTTTAAAAAGGTTTTGGAACTGTGATTTTCATTTGTGTGCTTCGTTTCCTTTTTAGTAATTTCGAGTTTTAGCAAACCAAAAGTGGGAGAAAATATTGTGTTTTTTTTTAGCAAAAAACACTGTTGCTGAAGAATTTGCAGCAGTTTGAGTTTTTGCTAAAATACAATCTGTGATCTGATTGAATTTGAATTTTCAGTGCTTCTCTAAGCTCAATTCGACGCCATTTTGACTGCAGTTTTGATCGGTAAAGCTTTGATATATTCATTCATTTTTAAATTTTTTGATTTTTTGTTTTGGTTTTTGTCGTTTTTTGTTTATGATATGACAAGAGCAATATTGCAGAGAAAGAGAGAGAAATTCTTATTGAATTTTGGGGTGATTTAAAATGGGGTAAGACCCCTCTATTTATAGGAGAAAAAATGACTTAACCTCAAAGTAAAACTCTCTACAAGATGGACATTCACTCTAATTAGAATTCTATTCTTAACACTCTTCCTTGAATGTCTACTCAATGAGTAATGTGCCTTGTTAAAACCTTAACTAAAATAAAACCCAGTGGGAAAAAAATTTTAGAAAAGAAAAAGAGTACACATGTTTAGATATGCGTCTATTGGTTGCCTCGTTAAAAACCTTGCAAGGAAAACACAGTGGGAGAAAACCTTGTAAGGAAAAAAGAGTACAACGTGCATTAACTCCCCCTAAAGAGAGCATTAATTTACATCCTTGAGCCTTCGCGTTCCAATCTTGTGCACCATCTTCAAGAGATTATTGGTAGAGATTTGATAAATAAAACAGCCATATTAACTATAATGAATATTTGCACCTTGAAATCATAACTCGTGATAGATATATAATGTCTTCACAAATATCGTCGAATGACTCTTCAATATCTCCATAAAGGTATCCTCGCTATCACATTCTCATGTTTATAGTTATAGCTAGATATATTTGTGCATAAATTGCAATGAGGAAGTGGTACCTCAAGATCAAGAATTGTAGATGCTTCAAGCAACTTAAATACTTCATGGATTCTCATATAAGTTAAGTCATATAAGCCATATTATAGACATTAGATGCATATCAAGTTTTCATGTCATGCTAAACAAATAAGATATCGAAAACTGATTGCCACACACCATTGACTTTATACTTTTAAGTATTTGAACTACATGTCCAAAACTACATGTCTTTCATATGGAATCAATTCTACTTGAATTGTATCTCTTCCATTTGGACAATACTTTTGTGTCTATATTCGATAGACTTAAGATTCTCATATAAACTTAGCGCTATTATAGATGTCGTCGACGAACATGCTATATCGGTTCCAATAAATTTTCATATAGACATAACATATAGATCTCTTCATTCATATATTCAGGTGCCTGAATCTCTCATGAGATTTTATGAAGTGTTATGTCATGTGATCTTCTAGATCACCTTGCCTCCTCTATTATGATCAATTTGATCATTTGCTCATCTTATTTATCAAGAAGTTCTATTTGAAACTGATTTGTCTATACGCTTTAAGCGTACCATAGATTTTGTCCTTCTAGGACTTAATATGAGCATTTGCAATGAGAATATAGTTACTTTCTTTGGGTCAATAAATGCGTATGGCATGTTGCAATATGTTGCAAATGAATTATCTTTTTATGAACTTCAAGTTCATATTATCCTATTCGAGGATCTTGATATACAAATGATAATTCGTTCGACGTAACTTTCTCTTAATTGTTTATCATATCTCCCCGTCATGTTAGAAAAGCTAACTTGTTATCTCAACATTGAGAACCCATCTTTGTGCGTTATGGTGTTAATTATAATGTACACCGCACATAAATGATAATAAGATGGAATTATTTGGTTCCTGACCCTGAACCATTTGTGAGGGAAGAATGTAATATACTTTCGTATATAACCTATATCAAACTGATATAAATAACTTTGTTCTCGTAAGCAAGAGTTTAGCTATTAATTGGAGGCACTCAATAAATTATTTTGCTAAACCAATTATGACGTAAACCAACTTATCAAGATGAACTTCTTGAATAGAAAATCTGGAAATTATGCTCGAAATTAAATTACTAAGCAAGTTACCTCGCAAGCACTGGCCAACTTGCAGGTTAATAATAATCGCACTTGTAACCATCTCATAGATGCATCTTATGTGGTGCACATGGTAGGTGAATGAGCCCATATTCACCTTTGATATTTCCAGAATTTATGGGATTCAATCCCAACTTTAGTTGGTCAATTAATTAATGAGAACAAGGAATATAAGAGAACCCGTAAAGAACTTTCTAGTTCTTTAATATTTACTCATGTGAATTCTCTATTATTTTTGCACATCATATTTAAATTGATATGACTAAACTGATTATGCCAACTGAATAAATTATCAATATTGATAAGTTCATTTTTACACCATGACATGTGCAATTATCAATAAAACTCCATGTTTATTATGATATGGATTTTTATATCAATAAACATCTACTTTATTGTGGCATTCTTTTATTTGTGTAGTACAAATTGAAGAATAAAGAGGGTAGCTTTTCACATACAGATTATCCCGCTACATGTTGTAGTAATAGAAGATATCAAATCTTTCCTTTATTTATTGTCTCAATATAATCAACCGCTTTCGCGTATACTTTGGAAACTGAATAAGTTTCTTTGAGACTTACTACAAAACAATACCTTATTGGTAATCAATTGTGTTTCTCCAAAATATTATAATTGGCTCTTACAGAGTTCTCAATTAATTTGGTACTACCACATATTCATGAACATCCATATAGTGAATATCTCTTTTGAAGAGAAAATTATACTATTATGGTCATGGTCAAAATTATATGTAGATATGTTTCTTGCATTATTGTTGTCCTTTAATAATCACATTGCCAAAATATTTTTTGCGTACAATAGGTACATGACCAATGACCATTCATAATGATATTATTTTATTATTTCATCTCAAACCTCATTCTAGAGGCGATTGTGGTATATTCACTACCACTAACACGTTCATATTCTTCCAAGAATGAATATGTATTCATAAATTAGATGTTGTCACATTCACACCATGAATGGACCATACTCATCTATATGTGCTTTATAAAATATCATATTGTCAAATTGATAACAAATATTACTTCACAGAGTGAAGGATTATTTTGAGAATCCTTATTGTTCTCATTATCACAATATTGACGATTATAATTTCGTCTATTGTCACGTCCACATCCATTGATACCTTTACTGTAATAATTTTGTTTTCTTTCAGACTTATCATATATTGCTATCACATTCTCTAAAGTGAATGAGAATGGAACAAATTCAATGGGACGTGTTTTCAATTCTCTGCCCACAATCATACATGAATTTGATCATGGCAAAGCATGAAAATTTTACCACTTTGGATGATTGTAATATCTTTCAAACTCCATTAGAGTTGGAATAAAAATTTATCATCTTTACTTGTATGTAAAATCAAATTATAGAATGTCAAGAATTTGAAAGAGAAAAGTAAAATACTTACCTTAAAACCAGGATTTAATCACGAAGGAAGTTCATAGAATAATTGACAATCATTATGCTCAATGCCAAAGCTTCTACACAATTGGTTAGAGTCTCGTTAACGTGTTATGAAACAATAAAAGAACAAGAGCAATATTGCAGAGAAAGAAAGAGAAATTCTTATTGAATTTTGGAGTGATTCACAATGGGGTAAGACCCCTTTATTTATAAGAGGAAAAATGACTTAACCTCAAAGTAAAACTCTCTACAAGATGAATATTTACTCTAATTAAAATTCTATTCTTAACACTATTTGTTTTTTTGGTTGCTTTAGTTGGAAAAATCAAGCTCAGATTAACCAACCAAATAGACACAAATCTAGCCAGGTCATCACAATTAAATCAATCAACGGTGATTATGAGTCTAACGTGTTTTTAAAGACCAGTCTCTATCTGTGATTAAACCCAAACTATAAATTTGCCTTCTAATTTCATTTCATCTGTCCTTTTATCGCTCGAATCTATCCTCTCCTTTCTGATCCCTTTATTAAATTTCTTTCTCGAACTTTCCTTTATCAGTTTTCGAATTGGTTGTAAATTTCGCTTTGATTTGTTCTTCATTTTCAGAAGCGTCCTATTGTTTAATTATTTGAGCGCGAGAATTTGGTGCTGAATTCCGCCGTTTTAAAAAGGTTTTGGAACTGTGATTTTCATTTGTGTGCTTCGTTTCCTTTTTAGTAATTTCGAGTTTTAGCAAACCAAAAGTGGGAGAAAATATTGTGTTTTTTAGCAAAAAACACTGTCGCTGAAGAATCTGCAGCAGTTTGAGTTTTTGCTAAAATATAATCTGAGATCTGATTGAATTTGAATTTTCAGTGCTTCTCTAAGCTCAATTCGACGCCATTTTGACTGCAGTTTTGATCGGTAAAGCTTTGATATATTCATTCTTTTTTTTTAATTTTTTTTTGATTTTTTGTTTTGGTTTTTGTCGTTTTTTGTTTATGATATGTGCGTTGCTCATAGACAAATGGTCGTTTAAAATTAAAAAAAAGAAAAGAAGAAAGAATATATGCAGGAGTTTGTAGAGTTTAATTCATGTGGCTAGAGTTGATCTTGGCTTGTGACTTTCTCACTTTTCTAATTTTTTTCTTTCCCACGCGCCTATGTAAGCACCTAAATGTCTTAGCTGGATTTGTACGCTTCTATATTATATGTATATATGAAGTTTTTTAAATATTTTGTTGTTGTTGTTGAGAATTTGTTAATTTTGTGATCTGATAATGATTGCGTTATTGGTTTGTAGCAAGGAGTGGTCTATTTTGATGTAATGTTGTCAAAGATTGTAGCTTGGAAGTGCAGTTGATTAAATAGAGGAAACTTATAGATTGTGAAAATTTTCACTAGTCTTCTGGTGAATTGAATTCCTTCAAATATGGCTTTCGACGTTGGGATGCTGCTGGGAAATATTATGAACAGGTTATCAACTTCTGATCATCAGTCGGTGGTCTCAATAAACTTATTTGTTGCACTTATCTGCGCGTGTATCGTGGTCGGTCATTTGTTGGAGGAAAGTAGGTGGATGAATGAGTCCATAACTGCCCTCGTGATTGTGAGTTCATTTTTTGGTAATATCAATTTTTTTCCTGCTGGAAAAGCCTTTTTGATTGAAAATAAACTGATCTTAGTATATGTGTTTGTGGTTTCACCTTTGGATGACAGGGTCTTTGCACTGGAGTTATCATTCTACTAATAAGTGGTGGAAAGAACTCTCGTATTTTAGTGTTCAGCGAAGATCTTTTCTTCATTTACCTTCTTCCACCGATCATTTTTAATGCTGGGTAGGTTTTGCATTTAAAAGTATTGACCTTTCCTGAGAACAAGATGTTACTTGTGCAGTCTATTATAATGTTTCTTCAGCGATCACAATGAACGACAATAACTAATTAAAGACTGCTTGGATATAACTAATGCATTTTCTTCAAATGCTTAGGGTCCAAAATGCTGTACCTTTTAGCATTGCTTGATGTACATTTTCGGTTATGTCTTATTGGGTTACTTTTCCATCTCTGTCAGATAAAAGAGCTAGAATTTCTTCTGTTTCTGGGATAAAGTCAGCTGTTTGTTTCTGATAAAAAGAAAGAGCTGGTTGAATCAATAAGTAGTTGCTAAAATGCTAACTTTCTTGGTTCCAGATGTTTGATATCTGAACTTCTTAAGCCATTCATAGGTTCTCATGTGGAGCTTACTAACTTCTTAATTGAAGGTTTTCTTTCCTATATTAGGGTTGGTTTTTAGAGCTTGTAAGGTTTTCTATCAGTTCAAGAAATTTTACCTAGCAAATTTATGAGCTCTAATCAACTGATTTTAAACTTTTGTCTTGTATACAGAAATCCTTTTTGAGGTAAATGCTTATGAGGAAGTTGTTTTCTAGTGTTTGGTTGCCAGAAATGATAGGCGGAAATCATTTTCCATAGAACCATCTCAATTTATATTTTCATATTACTTGCTTAAAGTAGCACTTAGACATTGTTACTGATGTTTAGTACTCAAGAGTTTCATCAAAACACTCTCGAATTTGCTAATATTGTTATTAATATTGAATATATATTTTTGATGAAAGCTATTTTCCACCACCAACTAAACACCAAAGAACACTTTCCAGAAAATATACTTGTTGGAAAACATTTCTTAGGAAAACATTTTCCATTAAAAATGGCTTCTGTCATACCGAAAACCTAATGGTTCTTTCATCACGATGTTAAAGTTCTTGTGGTCTTGTGAACTCATTGACCTTTTAAAAGGCTAGCTACTCAGTAGCATACTAGCATGTGATATTTGTTTAATTTAACTAGGTTTTAAATTGTTCAGAAGTATCACGATGAGTTAATTTTCTCCATGTTATTCTTTTCCTCAGGTTCCAGGTGAAAAAGAAATCATTCTTCCGCAATTTCAGCACTATCATGCTTTTCGGAGCAGTTGGCACCTTGATATCATTCATTATCATATCATTTGGTGTGTATTTCTATCCTTTCCATCTTCTGTTTTTCATTTCCCAATGTAGGAAGTTTCATAGAACTTTTTACACATGATTCAGCCATTAGTAATAATGTCTATTTTCATGGTCAGGTGCCATTGGCATTTTCAAGAAAATGAACATTGGAGATCTTGATATTGGAGATTACCTTGGTACTTTTTGCTTTTTCCTCTATGTTATTTATTTTCGAAGTTGTGATTGATAACTTCTCTGCTTGTCTCTCATCTATCTCTTTTCCTTTCCAGCAATTGGAGCAATCTTCTCTGCAACGGATTCTGTTTGCACCTTACAAGTAAGTATAAGTCGTACTTACCCAATAAAAAAACTATTAAGTTGTAGCATTGTTGGCTGGTCAAACTTGCTGGCACTCTAACTAATCAGGCATTTTTATTTGGAAAATGTGTAGGTGCTTAGTCAGGATGACACACCCTTATTGTACAGTCTAGTGTTTGGGGAAGGTGTTGTGAACGATGCCACATCTGTTGTTCTGTTCAATGCTGTCCAGAACTTTGACTTATCTCATATCAACACAAGCAAAGCTCTGCAATTAGTTGGAAACTTTCTGTACTTGTTTGCTTCAAGCACCATCTTAGGGGTTGTTGTGAGTCTCTCTCTCTCTCTGCATGCTTGTGCGTCCTTATTTTTTATTTCGTGTGCACATGCGTTGCACTATTTACTCAAGACTGACATTTGATTATATCCGTGGTGCAGGCTGGTCTACTGAGCGCCTATATAATTAAAAAACTCTACTTTGGAAGGTTCGTGTGTATTTATTTTTACAAATAAACATTCCCTTTGTATGCTCTTGCTAGGTAGTTGCAATTGGCAAATATTTGGATATAAATATTTGTCCTGAAGTTGGTAATTGGGGCTTGTGGGAAAGACTAGTCAAGAGAACTGGCTACCGTTGCCTTCTTTGGAATTTGTATTCTGTTATATTGCACAATTTTAAGCTTACATGAGAGGCGGGAAAGATATTGTCTTCTCATAATGGGCTTTGATTACTTCTTGATGAACTCCAGGCACTCCACTGATCGTGAGGTTGCTATAATGATACTCATGGCTTATCTATCATACCTGCTTGCTGAAGTAAGTTTCTCGACTGTGGCTTGCTAACCTTTTTCTCTTTTTATAAGAAAATTGAATCACTTCCTTTCTTGGAGATGTTTATTTTTAGATATAGTTATATAGTATATTGAAAGTCTGAAGTTGATTGCAGTTATTCTATTTAAGTGCAATCCTCACTGTGTTTTTCTGTGGGATCGTGATGTCTCACTACACCTGGCATAATGTGACTGAGAGCTCAAGAGTGACCACCAAGTATGTCATACAACTTTTAGAACCATATTGCTGGAGTGTATTCAATTGCTCCTGTTTGTGCATAAGATGGTTGAATTCTAACATATTCTTTTCAACTGTTTCCCAGGCACGCTTTTGCTACATTGTCATTTATTGCTGAGATATTCATATTCCTTTATGTTGGTATGGATGCTTTGGACATTGAGAAGTGGAAATTTGTAAGCGACAGGTGAAGTTTCTATGTCATTGAAGTTCATCATATACTATTGATTATATGTAAATGGCAAAAGCTTTAAACATGATTGATGGTTGTTTTTGTTTTTCAATTTATTTGCAGCCCTGGAATATCAGTTCAGGTTAGCTCAATACTGCTGGGTCTTGTTATGGTTGGAAGGGCAGCCTTTGTTTTCCCCTTGTCATTTTTGTCCAACTTGACCAAGAAGTCTCCAGAGGAGAAGATTGGCTTTAACAAGCAAGTATGTGTTAATAACTGTTAGTTACGCTAAGCCCCTCAAGTCACATGGCCTCTCATTTTATCCCTTTGTTGATTTTGCAGATTGTAATATGGTGGGCTGGACTTATGCGAGGTGCTGTTTCGGTGGCTCTGGCTTATAATCAGGTAAAATACTAGCATCTGATATCACTCTGGTATCAAATTTGGTGGTTCTCTTTTCACGTTGCATATAGTATTAGGACAATTTTCTGACTGATTACTTAATTTTATGGTTGCAGTTTACCAGAGGAGGTCATACTCAGTTACGTGGTAATGCAATAATGATAACGAGTACCATCACTGTTGTCCTTTTCAGCACAGGGGTAAGATATCTGAACTTTCTGTATGCATTTGACATGCATGAAGTAGTGAAACATACACCAAAAGGTGCACCTTCACGGTCCCAATAAGAAGCTAAGCATCACAAATGTTTTCTGGGATTTCAATGACAAGCTTTCAAAAAAAAATTTGAACCAAACAGAGTGGCAACATTACACAAAAATGTGTGCCTTCACGTCCCAATAAGAAACTGAGCATCACAATTTTTTTCTGGGACTTCAATGACATGCTTTCAAACAAACATTTGAACCAAACCGAGTGGCAACATTACACCAAAATGTGCGCCTTCACGGTCCCAATAAGAAACTGAGCATCACAATTTTTTTCTGGGACTTCAATGACATGCTTTCAAACAAAAATTTGAACCAAACAGAGTGGCAACATTCCTCTAGCACTTGTCTTATACTTTCTAACCCGTGTTTTCCTGCTATAATTCATGGGTTTGATGGGTTATGCGTCTAGGATATAGGCTTGGAAGCATAGCCTGTGTGGCAATCTGTAGCAGCATAGAGGATTTATATCATAAATGGTTTTAGTTAACCAGATGTTAAACATTTTGTGGAGAATAACTGCTTTCCCTGATTCAAATGATTCACCCAACCCAAGTAATGACTTTTCTAGGATCTCATTCTTTCAACTAGAAACATTTCGGGGAAAAAAAAAGAAAGACAGAGGAAAAGCGAAACATTTAGAAGGATTTTTAACGTACTGTTTTTGGCCTTTACAGGTGTTTGGGTTGATGACAAAACCTTTAATTAGATTTATGCTACCCTCACCAAAACACTTGACCAGAATGATCTCTTCTGAACCAACGACCCCAAAATCCTTCATTGTGCCACTTCTTGACAGTGCACAAGACTCAGAAGCTGATCTGGGCCAACATATACCCCGTCCCAACAGTTTGCGGATGCTCCTATCAACCCCATCTCACACTGTGCATCGTTACTGGAGAAAATTTGACAATGCATTCATGCGTCCCGTTTTTGGTGGAAGAGGTTTTGTACCTTTTGTTCCAGGATCACCAACTGAACCAAGTGATCATTAATCGCACTGATGGAGATGCAGATTGTACGTTTCAGCCTTGGAGAGGGAAGGTGGCAGCTTTTTGGGTTTGAGGTTTTGTTTTATGTCAATATCTTTTGAGTGTTTTCATGTGGTTAAAAAGGGGTTGTCTAGTTTATAGGTTGCAAATAAGTATATTCATTTTCATTTTGATGATCATGTTTTCAGCGCAGTTCTCACTTTTGGTCATTGCTGACAATTTATGTGGGGAATTCCTAGAGGTTTTCTCCGTTACAATTTTTTCTTTTTTGATAATTTATCAAAACACCAAATAGGTATATATTGTAAGCTTTGTGGCACAGTTAGCTTGATTATCTTGTAAAATTTCCTACAGGTTAGAGATTTGTTTTTTATATGTTGATTTCACATGGTTGTAACGTTCCCATTGTAGAGAAAAGACTGATAAAATTTCCTGTTGAGCTTCGTCAGTGCACTAATGTTTGGAAAAATCTTTCTAGTTTAATTTAGAAGTTCTCAATTCCGTGCGTGAGATCAATCTCTTCCTGATACCACTTTAGCACTTAAGTACACAAGCTTTTTCGGAAGAAGAAATACTCGCAATGTAGTGGAGACAAGTGCATCTGACTAGGATCAAGATAGCATTTTCAATGACTAAAAACTGTTAGCTGCTATGGACAATTGATCTAAAGCTTGAGTAGGGAGAAGACTAGGCTCAGCAAGAGAGAAGAGAAGCAAGTACTGTTTCATTAAAAATAGTTGACGAAGAAAAAATGAAACCGTCTACTAACAAAAGAGTACAGATATTTATGTGTACCTCTAACTAACAACTAACTACCTTTATTAACAAACTAACCAACCTAGTTAGTTATTACAATAATAGTTAGCTATAGTTAAGTATCAGCTTGTTGATTCAATCTTCAACACTCCCCCTCAAGTTGATGACTAGTACACATTCTTCAATCCAAATTGATTCAACAGATACTCATGTACATATTCAGTTTTCAGCATTTCTTTATATAGTTTTTCCCTTACAAAGTGACAATCAATGTCAATATATTTTATTCTCTTATAAAAGTATTTGAATTGCTGCCTTATTGTCACACACTAACTTCGCATGCAGACTAACTTTGATTCCTAGTTGTGCATATAACCTATCAACCAAGTGATCCCTGCTGCACAGGAAGTCATGAATCTGAATTTTGCTTAAGCTGACCTTCTGGAGACAGTGCTTTGCTTCTTGAATTTCCAGAACACTAGGGCATTTTCAAACTTCTCCAGATAACCCGTTACTGATCTTCTTGTTTGCACACAAGCTCCCCAATCAGAATCAAAGTAGGCAGTCAGATTCTTTAAGTCTCCTGCAAGCATAAGCAATCCCAAATCAGATTCCTGCTTTATATATCTTACTACTCTTGATGCTGCCTTCATACGAGAGATTCTAGGACAATGCATAAACTGACTCAAGACATGTACTACAAAGGAGATATCAGGTCCGATCATTGTTGGGATCTCTTAGCATTTCATCACTAGTGGCATTTCCTTCTCTGAAGGACATATCATATTCTATGGTGGTCAGTTTTTGGTTGACCTCCATAGGTGTGCTAGCCGGCTTTGCTCCACTAAGGCCTACTTCAGAGATCAACTCTAAAGCATATTTCCTCTGATTCATTAGAATCCCCTTATTTGACCTTGCAAATTCAATTCCTAGAATGAACTTTAGTTCTACCAAGTCTTTCATTTGGTACCTGCCTTGAAGATATAACTTGTATCATATATCGGCTTATAATTGTTGCCAGTAATTAGAAGATCATCTACATACACAAGAATGATCACAATATCATCTCCAACTCTTTTGACAAACAGAGAATAAACATACTGACTCTGTTGAAACCCCATATGTACTAGTGCTTCTGCAAGCTTTAGATTCCACTGCCTGGATGCTTGCTTATGGCCATACAAGGATTTGTAGAGTTTATAGACCTTTTGAGACCCTCTATGTCTAGAAAACCCCTCAGACAAAACCATGTATACTTCTTCATCTAGGTCACCATTGATAAAATCATTATGTACATCCATCCATTTGATAGATGTACCAATTTTGTGGCAGCAATAACAATAACAGATCTGACTATGACCATCATGGACACTGGTGGAAAAGTTTCTCGATAGTCCAAACCTTCTCTTTGACTATAACCCTTAGCCATTAGTTGATCCTTGAACCTCTCAACTTTGGCTGTATCCTTGTATTTGACCCTAAACACCCACCTACAACCAATAAGTGTCTTTCCAGGAGGTAGGTCTACAAGATACCATATACTGTTATCCTCCGAGGCATGTAATTCAAGCTGCATAGCTTCTATCCACCTAGTATTAGATGTAACTTCCTTGAAAGAAGATGGTTCTAAAGCTTCTGAGTAGGCTGAGATTGATTGTTTGTAAGTAGGGGAGAGATGACTATAGTCCACATGTGCAGAGATAGGAAAGTTGCACTTGGTATTTTGAGTCTTTGTGACATAGTCCTTGTGACGACCCAAAGGGGTCATCACCGTAAGTTTTCCTTTGCTTACACTTCCGAGGCCTTGAAAACCTCTTATCTGGTTGCCTCGATTTGCATGCGCAGTCCGGGAACGAAGCCGAAAGATTTTTATGTGAAAATATTTGAACTCTGTGTCAAAAAAAAAATTATGAATTTTGATACTAATATTCCTATGGTTGGCTTTGATCAATATATTGGGTAAACGGACTCGGACCTGTGATGTGACAGTCCTGGAGGGTCCGTAATGAAATTTGGGACCCGGGTATATTCCCGAAATCAAAATCCGATGTCCCAGGCCCGAGTTCGGAACTTTTCTGTAAAAGTATTTTATGAATCTGCTTAAGGAAAAATGAAAACGGAAATTTGATAAAAATAATGGTATTGGGCTCGTATTTTGGTTACGATGCCCTGTCCAAGTCTTAAATGGGCATAAACTCTATCTGTAAAGTTTGGTTGAAAACGGACGTCGTTTGATATGTTTCGGACTAAAGGTGGAAAAGTTGAAAGTTTTGAACTTAGAAATGAAAATTTATGTGTTTGGAGGTTTGATTATATGTAAATGGTGTTATTTTGGCGATTTGATCGCACGAGTGAGTCCGTAGGATGCTATTTAGTTAGTGTATAGATTTGGTTGGGTGCCCCAAGGGCTTGAGAGTGATTTGGAGGTGGTCCGGGATGGTTTCACTTAGACGAAAAATAGTCAGATGTTGCAGACACCAGTGCGGCCGTGATCATTTTTGTGCGGACCGCGCTAGAGACATGCGGCCGCGAGGCTCTTCCATGCCGTCCGCGTGGCTGAGTCGTGCTGGGTGCTGGTTAACCAGCGCGGCCGCACACCAATCAGTGCGGTCCGCGCTGGGTGGGTTCAGAGGAGCCCAGTTTTCCATTTCATTCGACGCGGCCGCGTCACATTTTTTGTGCGGTCCGCGTCCGGCCATCAGAGAGGAATAAAAGTTCGAAAAATCTCAGTCTTTTCCACTTTTCAAAAACCCAAAACCTAGGGAGCGATTTTCCAAACAACTTTATTCTCCAAAACAATTGGTAAGTGATTTCTAACTTAATTTTCCTGCTCTTTAGCATCTTTTAACATAACTTCAACTTCAATCAAAGGTTTTCACAAATAAGAATTTGGGGTTTGGGGGTAGAACCTGGGTTTTCACAAAATTGTGGATTTGGACCTTAATTTGGGGGCCGATTTCAAAACAAATTGCATATATGAACTCGTGGGGGAATGGGTAACCGGTTTTGGTTCGAGCCTCGGGTTTTGACCACGTGGGCCCGGGGGCATTTTGGGAATAGTTGAGTAAAAATTTGATGAATTTTATTCTTTTGCATTCAAATTGATTTAACTAGCATTTGTTGATACATTTGAGTAAATTGTGGTTAGATTCGACCGGTTTTGAAGCGAATTCGAAGGGTAAAACTATTCTAGAGGCGTGAGTTGAGTTGGAAGCAGTTGAGGTAAGTGTTCGATCTAACTTTGGCTTGAGGGATTAGGATTAGGATGTTATTTGTTATATGCTATGTGGGTCGGTGTATAGATATGGCGACGATTACCTATGCGTCCGAGTCAAGCATGACCGTGAGGTCGTATTTTGCCATTAAATTGTGAAGTAAATTAACAATTGTGATAATTACTTGTTACGAGAACCATGAAGTGAAAGTTGAGGGTTTAATTAACTAAAGAGGCATTTTTGGTACTTTTCCTTACCGGGACCATTTGTTGAGTTGTATTCCCTTGCCAGGACATAGAGTTGAGTTGTATTTTCCTTTGCCGGGACCATGTATTGAATTGTTCTCCCTTGCCGGGATACTTTGTTTGATATATATATATATATATATATATATATATATATATATATATATATATATATATATATATATATATATATATATATTTCCTTGTTCCCGTTTGGCTGTGACCATTCATTGGGAGAGGAAGAGAGGGTAAAATCAAGAAGGGGGATGTCGTGCACTGTTTTATGAGAGTAAAAGCACGAAGGGTGATGCCGTTCACTGTTTATCGAGAGTAAAAGTACGAAGAGTGATGCCGTGCCTTGTATTTGATATTCATGGTGAGGAAATGAGTGTAAAAGCACGAAGGGTGATGCCGTGTATTGTACTTGACTACCTTGGTGAGGAATGAGAGTAAAAGCACGAAGGGTGATGCCGTCCAGCTATTGATTCATTGGCTATCTTGTTTAATTGTTATTTATTCAGTTTCATCTCCTGATTGTAGAAATTACAATTGAACTGTTACTCCCCCAGCATGTTCCTTTCCCCTTTATCTGCTTATATTCTTGCTTTCTTCATGTTATTACATATATCTGTACAGGTTGGTTGTAATAGGTACGGTTTAGCCTCGTCACTACCTCGCCGAGGTTAGGTCGGGCACTTACCAGCACATGGGGTCGGTTGTGATGATACTACGCTTCTGTGCCTTTTTGTGCACATGTCAGGACCTAGGCTACGAACCGCAGGTTTAGACCGGGAGTGATCTTTCTGTCCAGAGGCTCTGAGGTAGTTCGCTGGCATTCGCGGGCCCCGACTCTCCTTTATCTAATTCCTTCAATTTGTTTAATTGTACCAAATAGACATGTTATGTATTTTCGTTCAGACTATTGTTTTTAGTACTCTCTTTTAGTAGTCCATGAGCAGTGACACCAGATACTGGGTAGAGATTTATGTTAGTTTCCCGTATATTGATTTTCGTTACTATTACTTGACGTCTTCCGCATGTTTAATTAATTATTTACGCACTTAATCTGTTTCAGACTTAAATTTTCTGGAAATGATTATAAGGTTTGGCTTGCCTAGCTTCGACAGTAGGCGCCATCATGACTCCCTAGGATGGGTAAATCTGGGCCGTGACAAGTTGGTATCAGAGCACTAGGTTACTTAGGTCTCACAACTCACGGACAAGCTCGGTAGAGTCTGAGGGATCGATACGGAGACGTCTGTATTTATCTTCAGAGGCTACAGAGTTTGAAAAGTTTCGCTTTGTTCATTCTTGTCGTGCGATTCTGTTTCTCAGATATTGAGTGTCATTCTACTCTGTTCTTTCACAGATGGCGAGAACACGTGCGTCTTCTTCTTCCGCGCAGCAACCCGAGCCCCCAACAGCAGCTCCTGCGAGGGGCAGGGGCCGAGCTTAGCCCCAGGCAGCAGTTCCAGGGGTGGAGCCTCATATTGATTTTGATGAGGAGGTTCCAGCTCCACAAGCTCTAGTGGGCCCAGCTCAGGTCCCACGAGGAGGGTTGTTTTCTTCGGATCTTCAGGATGCCCTTGTCCGCATAGCAGGCTTTATGGACAGTGTGGCCGGAGCAGGATTGCTGCCAGTAGCACCAGCCACTTCTCAGGCTAGATGAGGGCTTCAGACTCCTGCTACATATACTCCGGAGCAGGTAGCTCCCCAAACTCAGGTTCCATTGGTTTAGCCCGTAGTGGCAGCTCAGGCAGGTACTAGAGCTTAGGCAGGAGATGGGACAGACTTGTCTTCGGATGTTTTATGGAGACTTGATCAGTTCTCCAAGCTTTTCACTACTATCTTCACGGTGCGTCATCGGAGGATCCCCAGGACTTTCTCTACAATTGTCATGAGATCCTTAGGACTATGGGGATAGTGGAGATCAAGGGGGTCGATTTTTGAATTTTCATACTTGTGGGGTCCGCCAAGACTTGGTGGAGAGATTATTGTCTATCTAGACCAGCAGTGGTCCCCCAGCCTTGACATGGGATCAGTTTGCAGAGATATTTTTGGAGAAGTTTCTCCCAGTCACTCAGCGGGAGGCACTTCGCAGACAGTTTGAGCATCTTTAGCAGGGTTCTATGACAGTTACACAGTACGAGACCAGATTTGTTGACTTGGCACGCCATGCAGTAGTGATACTCACTAGAGATCGGGAGAGGGTCCGGAGGTTTATTAATGGATTGATTCAGCCCATTCGTCTACAGATGGCTGTGGGAGTTGGCTGTGATATTACTTTTCAGGAGGCGGCCAATGCGGCACGTCGAGTAGAGATGGCATTGGCTCGAGGAGGTAGTCAAAGTTCAGACAAGAGGTCTCGACATTCTGGCAGATTTAGTGGTACCTTATCTGGAGATAGGGATTTCTATGACAGAGGCTATCCCCCGAGACCTTTCCAGTCAGCACTTCAGGTTTCTCATGGCACGTCAGGCGGTGGTGGCACCAGCAGTATTACTCAGACCAGCAGTCTTTCAGCGCACCACCAGCCCCCATCAGTGCACCGCCACTTCAAAGCTTCAAGGGAGGACATACCAGTCGACAAGGCCAACAGTCTCAGCCGCCGAGGGCATGTTATGGTTGTGGTATCACATGTCATGTTGTCAGATTTTGCCCTCGAGCCTCGAGTAGTTCTCAGCAGCCGGGTCCTCACCCTATGATTCAGGCATCAGGTGATCCACAGGCCGCCCAGCCAGCTAGAGGCAGGGGTAGGGATCATAGAGGTGGATGGATAGACCGTAGAGGTGGAGCCCAGACAACCAGAGGTAGGGGTCAGCCCGCAGCAGATCGTCCCAGAGATGCAGTTCAGGGAGGTGGGGGCCAGCCCCGTTGTTATGCATTGCCAGCCAGGCCGGAGGCCGAGTCATCTGATGCTGTGATTACTGGTACTATACTGGTCTGTGATAGGGGTGCCTCGGTATTATTTGATCTGGATCTACTTATTCTTATGTGTCATCCTATTTTGCACCCTATTTGATTATACCTAGTGAGGATATGGGTATTCCTGTATATGTATCCACACCGGTTGGTGATTCTATAGTGGTCGACCGAGTGCATCGTTTTTGTATAGTGGTATTTGAGGGTCTTGAGACCTGTGTTGATTTATTGCTTTTAGACATGGTGGACTTCGATGTTATATTGGGGATGGACTGGTTGTCCTCGTATCATTCTATCTTGGACTGTCACGCCAAAACCGTGACTTTGGCCTTGCCAGACTTGCCCCGACTTGAGTGGAGAGGGACCCCGGGTCATGCCACCCGTAGTGTTATTTCGTATGTCAAGGCTCAACGTATGGTCGAGAAGGGGTGTTTAGCATATTTGACATATGTTTACTACTCCAGCGCAGAGGTCCCATCTATCGACTCTGTTCCTATTGTTCGGGAGTTCCCCAAGGATTTTCCTTCAGACCTACCGGGTATGCCGCCCGACAGGGATATGGACTTTTGTTTTGATTTGGCTCATGGCATTCAGTCAATTTCTATCCTGCCGAATCGCATGGCCCCGCCAGAGTTGAAAGAGTTGAAAGAACGTCTTCAGGATTTGCTTGATAAGGGTTTTATTAAATCCACTGTATCACCTTGGGCTGCGCCAGTGTTGTTTGTGAAGAAAAAGGACGGGTCGATGAGGATGTACATTGATTACCGGCAATTGAACAAGGTGAATACAAAGAATAAGTATCACCTGCCGAGGATTCATGATTTGTTTGACCAGCTCCAGGGTGCCAGAGTGTTTTCGAAGATATATCTGAGGTCTGGTTATCATTAGCTGAGGATTAGGGCGCCCGATGATTCTAAGATAGCTTTTTGTACTCGGTATGGGCATTATGAGTTTTTGGTCATGTCATTTGGATTGACCAATGCCCCGGTAGCATTCATGGAGTTGATGAACCGAGTGTTCAGGCCTTACTTGGATTATTATTCATTGATGATATCTTGGTGTACTCCCGCAGTCAGGAGGAGCATGAGTAGCACCTCAGAGTGGCTCTTCAGACTCAGAAGGATAGCCAGTAGTACGCTAAATTCTCAAAGTGCGAATTTTGGTTGAGTTCAGTAGCATTCCTGGGTCATATAGTATCAGCAGAGGGTATTTAGGTGGACCCAAAGAAGACAGAGGCAGTCAAGAACTGGCCTCGGCCAGTTCCAGCTACATATATTCGGAGCTTCTTGGGGTTAGCTGGTTACTACATACATTTTGTGGAGGGATATTCATCTATCGCAGCCCCGATGACTAGATTGACTCAGAAGGATGCCAAGTTCAGGTGGTCAGATAAGTGCGAGGCGAGCTTCCAGAAGCTCAAGAAAGCCCTGACTACAGCATCGGTATTGGTTTTGCCCACGGAATCCGGGCGTTATACTGTATATTGTGATGCTTCCCCCATCGGACTTGGTGCAGTGTTGATGCAGAACGGTAAGGTCATAGCATATGATTCGAGGCAATTGAAGATCCACGAGAAGAATTATCCAGTTCATGACTTAGAGTTGGTAGCCATTGTTCATGCCTTGAAGATTTGGAGGCATTATTTGTATGGTGTGACGTGTGAGGTGTACACGGATCACAAGAGCCTTGAGTACTTGTTCAAGCAAAAAGAGTTGAATTTGAGATAGCGGAGGTGGTTGGAGTTGCTAAAAGATTATGATGTTTCTATTTTATACCACCCAGGGAAGGCCAATGTGGTGGCCGATGCATTGAGTAGAAAGTCCACCAGCATGGGTAGTCTTGCATATATTCCGGTCAGCCAGAGACCGCATGCCTTGGATGTTCAGACCTTGGCCAACAGATTGGTGAGATTGGATATTTCTGAGCCAAACAGGGTGTAAGCTTGCACAATTGCTCGCTCGTCATTGATGGAGCGTATCCGGGAGCGGCAGTTTGATGATCCCCATTTGTGTGTCCTGAGAGACACGGTGCAGAAGGGAAGTGCCAAGGAGATGACTTTGGGAGATGATGGCATATTGAGGTTGCAGGGGCGAGTTTATTTGCCCAATGTTGATGGTATTCGAGAGTCGATCTTAGCAGAGGCCCACAGTTCTCGGTATTCTATTCATCCGGGTGCCGCGAAGATGTATCAGGATTTGAGACAACATTATTGGTGGAGTAGAATGAAGAAAGACACTGTTGCATATGTGGCTCGTTGTCTAAATTGCCAGCATGTTAAGTGCGAGCATCAGAGGCCCGGTGGGTTATTTCAGAGGATTAAGCTTCCCGAGTGGAAGTGGGAGAGAATCACTATGGATTTTGTTACTGGCCTTCCGATGACTCAGAAGAAGTTCGATGCTATATGGGTTATTGTTGATAGGTTGACTAAGTTAGCCCATTTCATCCCAGTTGCCACCACCTATTCATCCGAGAGGTATGCATAGATTTATATCAGGCAGATCGTTCGCCTTCATGTGGTGCCCATATCTATTATTTCGGATCGGGGTCCGCAGTTTACAACACATTTCTTGAGAGCGGTGCAGCATGAGTTGGGTACCCATGTCTAGTTGAGTACAACATTTCACTCCCAGACAAAGGTCAGTCCGAGAGGACCATTCAGATTCTTGAGGATATGCTCCGAGCCTGCGTTATTGATTTCGGAGGCTTGTGGGACCAGTTCTTGCCGTTAGCGGAGTTTGCCTACAACAACAACTACCAGTTTAGTAGTCAGATGGCCCCGTTTGAGGCGTTGTATGGTAGGCGGTGTCGGTCCCAGTCGGATGGCTTGAGCCGGCAGAGGCTCGATTATTGGGTATAGATTTGGTACAGGAGGCCTTGGATAAGGTCAAGATCATTCAGGACAGACTTTGGTCAGCTCAGTCCAGGCAGAAGAGTGTTGCAGATAAGGTCAGGGATGTTGCTTTCATGGTTGGTGAGCGGGTATTGCTCTGTGTATTGCCTATGAAGGGCGTGATGCGGTTTGGGAAGAAGGGAAAGCTTAGCCCTAGGTATATTGGCCCATTTGAGATTCCTGACCTTGTGGGGAAGGTGGCTTGTAGGCTTGCGTTGCCGCCTAGCTTGTCAGCTGTGCATCCGATTTTTCATGTATCCATGCTTTGGAAGTATCACGGTGATCCCACCCATGTGTTAGACTTCAGTACTGTCCAATTGGACAAGGATTTGTCGTAAGGAGCCGGTGGCTATTTTAGACCGACATGTTCGACAGTTGAGGTCGTGGAGTTTTCCTTCAGTGCGCGTTCAGTGGAGCGGTCAGCCTCCTGAGCCATCGACCTGGGAGTCCCGAGTCTGATATGCGGAGCCGTTATCCCCATCTATTCCCCGAGTCAGGTACTTCTTTCTTTTGTCCGTTCGAGGACGAACGATTATTTTAGAGGTGGAGGATGTGACGATCCAAAGGGGTCATCACCTTAACTCTCCCATTCCTTACACTTCCGAGGCCTTGAAAACCTCTTATTTTTTCACCTTGATTTGCGTGCGTAGTCCGGACGCGAAGCCAAAAGATTTTTATGTGAAAATATTTGAACTATGTGTAAGAAAAAAGCTATGAATTTTGATACTAATATTGCTATGATTGACTTAGGTCAACGTCTTGGGTAAACAGACCCGGGCCCATGATGTGACGGTCTTGGAGGGTGAGTAATGAAATTTGGGACCCGGGTGTATTCCCGGAATCGACATCCGAGGTCCCATGCCCGAGTTTGGAACTTTTCTGTGAAATTGTTTTATGTATATATTCAAGGAAAAATGAAATTGGAAATGTGATAAAAAATAATGGTATTGCGCTCGTATTTTGGTTCCGACGCCCGGTACAAGTCTTAAATGGGCGTTAGGCGCTATCTGTAAAGTTTGGTTAAAAACGGACGTCGTTTGACGTGTTTCGGAATAAAGGTGAAAAATTTGAAAGTTTTGAACTTAGAAATGAAAATTTATGTGTTTGGAGGTTTTAATTATATGTAAATGGTGTTATTTTGGCGATTTGATCACACAAGTGAGTCCGTAGGATGCTATTTAGTTAGTGTATATGTTTGGTTGGGAGCTCCGAGGGATGAGAGTGATTTGGAGGTGGTCCGGGATGGTTTCACTTAGACGAAAAACTGTCAAATGTTGCAGACACCACTGCGGCCGCGATCATTTCTGTGCGGACCGCGCTGGAGCCATGCGGCCGCGAGGCTCTTCCGTGCGGTCCGCGTGGCTGAGTCGTTCTGGGTGTTGGTTAACCAGCGCGGCCGCACACCAATCAGTGCGGTCCGCGCTGGGTGGGTTCAGAGGAGCCCAATTTTCCATTTCATTCGACGCGGCCGCAACACATTTTTGTGTGGTCCGCGTCCGGCCATCAGAGAGGTATAAAAGTTCGAAAAATCTCAGTCTTTTCCACATTTCAAAAACCCAAAACCTAAGGAGCTATTTTCCAAACAACTTTCTTCTCCAAACGATTGGTAAGTGATTTCTAACTTAATTTTCCTGCTCCTTAACATCTTTTAACATAATTTCAACTTCAGTCAAAGGTTTTCACAAATAAGAATTTGGGGTTTGGGGGTAGAACCTGGGTTTTCACAAAATTGGGGATTTGGACCTCAATTTGGGGTCCGATTTTAAAACAAATTGCATATATGAACTCGTGGGGGAATGGGTAACCCGGTTTTTGTTCAAACCTTGGGTTTTGACCACGTGGGCCCGGGGGCATTTTGAGAATTTTTGAGTAAAAATTTGGGAAATTTCATTCTTTTGCATTCAAATTGATTTATCTAGCATTTGTTGATACATTTGAGTAAATTGTGGTTAGATTCGACCGAATTTTAAGCAAATTCGAGGGGTAAAGCTATTCTAGAGGCGTAAGTTGAGTTGGAAGCAGTCGAGGTAAGTGGTCGATCTAATTTTGGCTTGAGGGATTAGGATTAGGATGTTATTTGTTATATGCTATGTGGGTCGGTGTATAGGTATGGTGACGGTTACCTATGCGCCCGAGTCAAGCATGACCGTGAGGTCGTATTTTGCCATTAAATTGTGAAGTAAATGAACAATTATGATAATTACTTGTTACGAGAACTATGAAGTGAAAGTTGAGGATTTAATTGACTAAAGAGGCATTTTTGGTACTTTTCCCTTGCCGAGACCATTTGTTGAGTTGTATTCCCTTGCCGGGACATAGAGTTGAGTTGTATTTTCCTTTGACGGAACCATGTATTGAATTGTTCTCCCTTGCTGGGATACTTTGTTTGATATATATATATATTTCCTTGTTCCCGTTTGGCTGTGACCAATGATTGGGAGAGGAATAGAGGGTAAAAACACGAAGGGTGATGCCATACACTGTTTTATGAGAGTAAAAGCACGAAGGGTGATGCCGTGCACTGTTTATCGAGAGTAAAAGCACGAAGGGTGATGCAGTGCCTTGTATTTGATATTCATGGTGAGGAAATGAGAGTAAAAGCACGAAGGGTGATGCCGTGTATTGTACTTGACTACCTTGGTGAGGAATGAGAGTAAAAGAACGAAGGGTGATGCCGTGCAGATGTTGATTCATTGGCTTTCTTGTTTAATTATTATTTATTCAGTTTCATCTCTTGATTGTAGAAGTTAAAATTGAACTGTTACTCCCCCAACATGTTCCCTTCCCTTTTATTTGCTTAAATTCTTGCTTTTTTCATGTTTTTACATATATCTGTACATATTGGTTGTAATGGGCCCGGTTTAGCCTCGTCACTACCTCCCGAGGTTAGGCCGGGCACTTACCAGCACCTAGGGTCGGTTGTGCTGATACTATGCTTCTGAGCCTTTTTGTGCACAGGTCAAGACCCAGGCTACGGACCACAGCTTTAGACCGGGAGTGATCCTTCAGTCTAGAGGCTCTAAGGTAGTTCGTTGGCATTCGCGGGCCCGATCTCCTTTATCTAATTCCTTTAGTTTGTTTAATTCTACCAAACAGACATATTATGTATTTTCGTTCAGACTATTATTTTTAGTACTCTCTTTCAGTAGTCCGTGAGCAGTGACACCAGATACTGGGTAGAGTTTGGTTATTAGTTTCCCGTATATTGATTTTCGTTACTGTTACTTGACGTCTTCCACATGTTTAATTAATTATTTAAGCACTTAATCTATTTTAGACTTAAATTTTCTGGAAATGATTATAAGGGTTGGCTTGCCTAGCTTTGACAGTAGGCGCCATCACGACTCCCGATGGTGGGTAAATCTGGGTCGTGACAGTGCTATATCCAAATAGGAGGCTTGCTTGGTCTGGAAGATCTCCAACAACCTGTGGGAGGTTTATCACTGTTTGCATCACAAGAAGGAACTTCAATAGCAAGTTCAGAATTATCAAGTGCAGCAGTAGGCTCAAAATTGTCAAGTGCCTGCATATGCTCTTATGTTGAAGGAATTGCGTTAGATGTCTGTTATAACTCAATGTCTGAGAAGTTGTCAATCTCTGAATTCAAGGATGATGATGTTGGAATAACTGATGTTGTACAATCAAAACTATAGGGAGAGTAAATCCAAAACAGGAAACACAGGATTGCCATATAACACATAATTAAAAGGAAAAACATTTTCGTTCAATATTACATTTATGCTCACTAGAAATATTTTTAAGTGCAATTCATACAAAAGATATACCTTTTGTGTTGAAGAGTATCCCATAAACACAGTTAAGAACAACCTTAGGTGAGAACTTATCTAGTACTTTGGGAGTGGAAGCATAATACATGCAACCAAAGACTCTGAAGTGAGACAGAGAACGAGAATGCAAATAAAGCATCTCAAATGGTGAATTGTAGTCAAACACTTTAGAAGGAAGTCTGTTCAGTATATATACAACAGCAGTAACATACTCACCCCAAAACCTTAAGGGAACAAAAGCTTGAAACCTGAGTGCCATTGCCATATTTAAAATGGTTCCATATTTTCTTTCTACAACCCCATTCTATTGGGGTGTATATACACATGAACTTTCGTGCATACTACCAAGACTAGATAGCAGACTTTTGAAATCAGTACTAAAAAAATCACTTCCATTATCAGTTCTGAAAGTCTTTACAGCTGTGGAAAATATATTTTAAACTTGAACAAGAAAATTCTTTAGCACAACATAAGCTTCAGACTTAGAGTTTAATAGAAAGATACAAGTTTATCTACTATAGTGACAAAGAAACTTCTTCCATCATGTGTAGAAAATTTATATGGCCCCAAATATCGTAGTGAACTAATTCAAAAATGGACTTAGTTACGGTATTACTAAGCTGAAAAGGAAGTTTGGTTGCTTGGATAGTGGGCATAGTGTACAGTGGAGACTGTCACTAGCAGTTAAGTTATTCAACTTGTCTACTTTTTTTATTATAGCTAAGCGAGCATGTCTCAATCTCTTGTTCCACAAACAGCTTGAGCCTGCAAGAGGAGTAGTAGCTGTAGATGCATTTTTATTTGAAACTAAACTGACATCGTTCGCAGTAAACTTTTTGTTATTTTATTTATTTGAAATTACATTACCATTTTTAGTTGTTTACTGAAATATTTAATCTCTGCCTCGAATTAATTGAATAGACACATGGCACAAATCAGTAAGTGCATTGAGCAATAAAGGATAAATCATCACTAGACGGGGCCTCCACCCTATGCCCAGACTCTTAAAGATGAACCCGGACATAATATTTATGTGATATGATCTCCCTTTAACAGTTTAACACATTTCTCAAAGATTGAGTGAATTTATGAAACAATATTTTTTTAGTTAAAAATAATAATATTACAACCAGATATAAATAGATGAAAATTAACAGCATTCTGAGAGGCTTTTGATGGATTGGCAAGGATAATATCTGCATGCTTACAATGAATTAGATTAAACAGAGTCCGTCCAAATATTTACAAATATTTTCATTAGAAGAAGAGGAAAAAAATATATCAGATGCTCAAAAACTAATATTGTCATTGACATTGCAAATGTATTCATCCAATAAAATTTCAGAAAAAGAAAAGAACACAAGAAAGTCATAAAACTCTTATTATCTGTTACAAGTACAGATAACAATAATTTTGAATAACGAACCTAACTTTAAAAAAGAGGAGAAAAAGTCTATTTCTGAAATTTTATTAAAAAGAACACAAGAAAGACATAAGTATAAGATATCTATCCACATATAGTTTGAAGAATTTGGCATACCAACGATAACTTTCTTTTCTAATTTGAAAAAGAAGTGATAAAAAACAGTGCTTTTATCTTTACATCAATTCTCAGTACTCTTCTCTCTATCCACAACTATACAAGCAAATAATGAGAATCCAGAAGTAGAAAAAACAGAAAAAGGTATAGGAGGAGCAATTAGTTACCATATGTTCTCTTCCATGGAAATATATAAATTATATAGGATTCTTGAAACTGAACCGATTTTTGAAAAACAAAACATCATCATAACGGTTTAGTGTTAAAGTCTCTCCCTTTAATCATTTAGAAAGTTCATTATTTTTTCAAGAATTCCTAAAAATGAACTGTTACAATAAACGATTGTTTATTAAAGTCATATATATATATATATATATATTGAGCTAAAAGCTATTTTGAGATACCTCCTTTAAGCACATAAAGTCCATGTTCCTCTCTACCAATCCCTTTCACCTCACTACTCTAATGATCGTGAAATATACAAATGTCAAGAAAGAAGCATACCATACATTTTAGTTCCTTAGTGAATTGTAAGAGAGTAAATTAAAAAGTCTAGAATGTAGAGTACATTGGAAATCTTCTGATTATCCAACACAGATGTACTCACTATGTGTGAAATTGACACTACATTACCATTAGGGAGATGAACTATATTTTTCTCTGTCGTAGAAAATAATTTATGTGTTTGTAGTAACTCAAGTCTAGATGTCATGTGATTTGAGGCTCTAGTATCAATTATCCAGTCAATATTGACACACTGACACAAATGTATTCACATGATTACCTATAATAGCTATTTTGCAAGATGAGCTGGAACCTTCTGCATTTCCGTTGGAGATTATTTGAACAATCTGCTGGTATTGCTCCTCAGTGAAAAATGGTTGTGTCGGTGTCATTTGTGGCATCACAGGATTGGCTAAGATTAATCCCTTTTGATGGCGAACCCAGTTCAACTGATTTGCACAGTTGAGGTGCTCTTCCTCTGCTGCAAAGTTTGGATTACGTGCAAAATTAGCATAGAGTCTAGGTGCACATCCTTTCTTCTTAAACTTGAAATATGATGGATAGCCTATCAGCTTGAAGCAATTTTCTTTAGTATGCCCTTTAGTTATTCTTTGCCTTGACGCTGTGAGGGCTTCCGGTCCTTGAGTATGAGTACTCCTATCCGCTCGTCTTCCCAAACCAATTTATCTATTTGAGATGTCTCCATGTGTGGCGTGATAAGATAAGGACCACTAGGGCCCGACAATATTCACACCGAACATTGTTCTTTCTTTGTCTATAACCTCCACTTATGACATTTGGACCTTTATTCCATACAACCGAATGCTCTCTAGACCTTCTGCAAGCTGCGTAACGTAAGACATACTTATCAGATTTCTTTGACTCTTTTGATGTTACATCTCGTACCTTAGCATTAGGATATGCCTTAGTAAATCCACATGAGTTCGAAGGGGTTATTTCTATTACGAGGTGAACATGAAATCCCCAAAGAAATATTCTTCTGGTTTTAAATATTTTAGGACAACAGAAGTAGTTGAATGCAGAGGATTATAGTTTTTTGTTTGGAATCTATTTCTTTATTTTGGAGGATTGATATGCCCACGTTATGCATATGATGCTAGTTTCTGACATTCTTATACTTCCATCTTTTAGTGAATGCACTTAATTTCGTCACTTCCTTTCAGTAATGGCTGAATGAAATATATAGCTTAAATGCTTTCTTTAAAAAGTGACGAGAGGGACCAAAATTGTGAATTGCTCTTAATAATTTAAAATACAATGTTAGTAAAAGGTTGATTATATTTTTGATTTAAAATACGGTGAAAGCTAAAGATACAACAACAACATCAACCAAGTATAATCCCACATAGTGGGATTTGGGGAGTCTAGTATGTACGCAGACCTTACCTCTACCCTAGGGTAGAGAGGCTGTTTCCAAATAGACCCCCGGCATAGTTCCCTCCAAAAACTTCCCACCTTGCTCTTGGAGAGACTTAAACTCACAACCTCTCAATTGGAAATATTTAAGCATAATGCTTGGCTGTATTCATCGGTTTTATCTTCTAGTCTAGTATGTAGATTATTGACCATGAATAGATTATCTCAATTACATCTGCATAATCCTGACATTATGCGCTGTATAAAAGTGTGAGATGGTTCTTGTCTTTCTTTTACTGGTTCTCTTTTTCTCCTGAAGAGTAAACTATTTTAGTAAAGCTTTATAAGTATAATTTTGGATAGTTACCATTATTATTATTTTCAGATATAATAAATTATACTCATAATATAAGAAAGTTATGAGATTTTGTTTATTGTAAAAGAAAAATTACTTTCTCACAAGAAAAGAATGTTATCTTTTTATCATTTTAAGAATTAAGCATATGAGAATTTCTACTCTTTATACGAGATTAGCAAAATCAAAAATTGAGAATATATATATATTTTTACATGGAAATTTTAATAATATAACAGTGTATAAATTTATTTTACATGGTACTACCCGGCCTTAATCGTACGGTGTATGAAGTGCATAAAAAAATAGATAGAATTTAAAATAATTTAAAATAATTTTTAACTATACAGGTAATTAGTTAATTATTGAATAGTGAAATATTACCTAATTAATCAATTGAACGTGGGATAAAAATATATCCCAAAAACGTGGAAGCAACCTAAGATATAAATTAAGTGGCTCTTACTATATATTTGTAAGGTGGCAACATAAAGTTGCCTTTATCTTGTCTGGGTAAGGACTTTGCTAGAATCTGTTTCATATTTCTTGACTAAAGCTATTTCTCAAGTTATAACCAGGCTTAGACATATTAATTTGGGTTGAAGTTGCATTAATAGTGTGACGATCCAAAGAGTCATCACCTTAATTTTCTCTTTCTTCATGTTTTCGAGGCCTTGAAAATTTCGCTTTTAATTGCCTCGATTTGTATGCCCAGTTTGAGCGTGAAGCCGGAAAATTTTTATGTTAAAACATGTGAATTCTGTGAAAAATTTGAAGAATTTTAATATTAATATTGATATAGTTGACTTTGGTTATCATTTTAGGTAAACGGATCCGGACCCGTGATGTGCGGTACCGGAAGGTCTGTAGAAAAATATGGGACTCGGGCGTATTTACGGAATCGAAATCCGAGGTCCCAAGCCCGAGTATGGAATTTTTGGAAAAAATTATTTTCCTAAAAATGATATGGAATTTTTGAAAGAAAATGATTTAGAAAATATAGGTATTAGGATCGTATTTTGGTTCCGACTTTCGGTACTGCTCTTAAATATATTTTAAGCATTATTTGTAAAATTTGATTGAAATCGAACGTCGTTTGACGTATTTCAGACCTAAATATCTAAAGTTAGAGGTTTATGAATCTTGAAATGAAAAAATGGTGATTTTGGGGTTTGATTCATTAAATTTGATGTTATTTTGGTGATTTGATCACACGACTAAGTTCGTTTTATTGTGTGTATTTGGTCAGGAGCCCCGAGGGCTCAGGTGAGTTTCGGATAGGTGTCGGAGTGTTTTGGACTTAGAAAATCTGGTGTTTTTGCTGGTTGCTGGTGTCCAGGTTTTTGTTCTATGCGATCGCATTGGTTCTTCCGCGATCGCATAGAGTTAATTTGGTAGTCATCAGTTTTTTCTATGCGTTCGCATTACTCATCCACGATCGCATAGAGTAAATTTTGAGGTCCACGAAATCCTTCTTTGCGATCGCATTACTCCTATGCGATCGCATAGAGTAAACCTTCTATGTGATCGCATTACTTCTCCGCGATCGCATAGAGAAAAGTTCAACCCTCCTTCTATTATTCTACGCGATCGCATCCCATGACCCTGCGATCACAAAGAGCAAATTTCGCCCAGTTGATTTTTACAGCTTGAAAACAAAACCATTTCGGTATTCTCTCAAATTTCTCACATGAGCTCTTCCATAAAACTCTCCATAAATGATTCTCAACCATTTCTTCTCCATAATCTCTTGGATAAGTATTCTTAACTCCTTTTTCTCTTAATTTCTTCCATTAAACTTTAATTTGCTAGCCCTAAAGTATGAATTCAAGGTCGAAAATTAGGGATTTGGGTAGAACTAGGACTTTTGGAAATTTGGGCAATTCAACCTTAATTTGAGGTCGAATCTTAAAACAAAATGCATATTTGAACTCGTGGGGTTATGGGTAATTGAGTTTTTGTCCGAGCCTCGAGTTTGGACCAGGTGGGCTCGGGGTCAGATTTTGGTATTTTTGGAAGAATGATAGGAAATTCATTTCTAGGCTATGGAATTGTGTCTTTGGGCTGTTATTGATAATATTGAACCTAATTATGCATAGATATCGTTGTTTCAGAGTTGGATTCTAGAGGAAAGGCAGTGTTAGAGGCTTGATTGCTATTTTCGGACCGAGGTAAGTAGTTGATATAACTTTGTCTTGATGGAATAGGATTATGATATTATTTACTAAGTGCTAATTGTGAAGTACGGTGTATAGGCATGGTGACGGTTGTCTATGCATCAAAGTCTAGCATCACCACGAGTGTTAATTGCTTTTAATTCGAATGATGTGATACGACTTCTTGTTGAAATTGATTTAGTTCACGTGATATGAACAGTTGAGGATAAATAGTGATTTGTATAATTTTGGAGCATTGGCTCGATTTGGAACTTGTTGGCAGCCAAGTATTTAAAAGCGATAGTACTGTGAGTATTCCCTTGCCGGGATTTAGATATTTTTTGAATTCTCCCTTGCCGGTATATTTGGGCTGTTAGTATTATTCCCTTGTCGGGATTCCTTGTATTTTTTTGTTACTCCCCTCGCACTTGAGTTTCAAGTGTTTGTTTGTTTGGGTGAGATCTTCTTGTTTAATATTGAGGATCGGGTTTCACGCCGCAACGGTATTGATTGGGGAGGATCGGGTTGCACGCCGCAACATACATATAATTGAGGATCAGTTTGCTCGCTGCAACAGATATATTTGAGGATCGGGTTGCTCGCCACAGCAGATATATAATTGAGGATTGGGTTGCTCGCCGCAAGAGATATATAATTGAGGATCGGGGTGCTCGCCGCAACAGATATATTTGAGGATCGGGTTGCTCGTCGCAACAGATTAAGTGTGCTTGATTTCTTATGTGGAGTTTCCTGTTATTGCTTATCAGCTATTGTTGTGTTGTTTTACTTCTTATCCGATAATTGTATATTAAACTATCTTACCCCATAGCATGTTCCCATCCATCTTAAATGTTAAATAGAATGTATTTTCCTATTATTGCACATACATCTGTACAAGTTATTTGTGGTAGGTACTGTCTAGTCTCGTCACTATTCGACGGGGTTAGGCCATACACTTACCAACACATGGGTCGGTTGTGCTGATTCTACACTCTGCGCTCTTTTGCGCAGATACAGGTTTCGGGCAGCAGTAGCAGCAGTAGTGCGAGTGTTGGCATTCCGCTCAGCGAGACACCCTTGCAGGATCCGCGGGACTCGGCATCTCCTCTATCTTTTATTCTGTCTGTTATCTCATGTATTCGAGATAAATAGTTTTATATTTCTTTCGAACGGTGTTGTTTAGTAAATTCTTATCAGTTCGTGAGTAGTGACACCGGATACTGTGTAGAGGTGTATTTTGAAACTTCCGCATTTATTTCAGAGAATTATATTTGAGACTTCCGTTTTAGTGTTAAATGTTTTAATATTGTTAATATTGTTGATTGTTCGTTAATGAAGTATATGATATTTGGCTTGCCTAGCTCCTATTAGTAGGCGCTATCAGGACTCTCGATGATGGAAAATCCGGGTCGTGACAAGTTGGTATTAGAGCACTAGGTTACATAGGTCTCACAACTCACGAAAAAACTTGGTAGAGTCCGAGGGATCGGTATGGAGACGTCTGTATTTATCCCCCAGAGGCTACTGAGTTAGGAAAAACTTCACATTTTTTCTTTCTTGTAGTGCGTCTCCGTTTATCAATCACCGATTTAATTTCTACTCTATTCTTTCGCAGATAGCAAGAACACGCGCCTCTTCATCTACCGCTCGGCAGTCCGACCCCGAGCAGCTGCCCTAGAGGTGGTGCCCCAGGTTGATTTTGAGGAGGAGGTTCCAGTTATACTAGCTCCGAACGGCCCAGTTCAGGTCGCAGAGGGATTCATAGACATCCTAGTTCTTCAAGACACATTGGTCAGATTGGTGGGATTTGTGGAGAGCGTCATTCAAGCGGGTTTGTTTCCAGTGGTTCAGCCAACGGTGGCAGGTCAGCAGGGTGCAGTGGCTCAGGCCGGGAGTGAGATCATTATTCAGGAGGCGGCCAATGTAGGCCGTAGAGTTGGGATGGTACTGCCACAGGGAGGTGTTCATAGATCGGATAAGAGGCCCCGTCATGCAGGCAGATTCACCAGTACCTTGGCTGTAGGTATATGTTCTTATGGTAGAGGCCATCCTTCCAGGCCCTTTCGGTCATCTCCTCATGTCACTCATGGTACCTCATGTGATCATTCTGGTCGACAGGGCCAGCTGCAGTTTCCTCAGTTGCAACATTTGTGTAGATGTTATAAGTGTGGAGAATTTGGTCACATCAGGAGACATTTTGCCGAGGTTGAGGAATGCTCACCCGCAGTAGTCGAGGTTTTGCAATGCTTGTGGTGATCTGATAAACATTGTAAGATTTTGCCCTCGAGTTTCACGTGGTTCTCAGCACCAGGATCTTCGTCCTAGGTTCAGGCACCAGCTGCCCTACAGCCTACCCAGCCGGCTAAAGGCGGGGGTAGAGGTCTTAGAGGTGGAGTTCAAACCGCCAAAGGTAGGGGTCAGCCAGCAGCCAGTTTGGAGGTTGAGTCTTCAGATGCAGACATCGTAGGTACCATTCCGATGATTATTAGAGATGCTTCAGCTCCATTTGACCCTAGATCTACGTATTCATATGAGTCGTGCTATTTTGCACCCTATTTTGTTGTGCCTAGTGAGTCCTTGGGTATTCCTGTATATGTGTTTACACCGGTGGGTGATTCTATAGTGGTCGACCGAGTGCATCGTTCCTGTGTAGTAGTATTTGAGGGTCTTAAGACCCATGTTGACTTATTGCTCTTGGATATGGTGGACTTCGACGTCATATTGGGGATGGATTGGTTGTCCCCTTATCATGCTATTTTGGATTGTCACACCAAGATTGTGACCTTGGCTTTGCCAAAATTTCCCCATTTAGTGTTAAGAAGGACTTTAGATTATTCGACCCCCAGTGTGATATCGTATGCGAAGGCTAGACGCATGGTTAAGAAGGGGTGTTTAGCTCATTTGGCGTATGATCGCGGCTCTAGCACAGAGGTTCCTTTCATTGGTTCTGTACCTATTGTTCGGGAGTTTCCCCAAGGTTTTCCCTTCAGACCTGCCAGGCAGGCCGCCTGACAGGGATATCGACTTTTGTATTGATCTGGCGCCGGGCACGCAGCCTATTTCCATTTTGCCGTATCGCATGGCCCCGCAAGAGCTGAAAGAGTTAAAGGAGAAGATTCAGGACTTGCTTGATAAGGGTTTCATTTGACCCAGTGTATCGCCTTGGGGTGCGCCAGTGTTATTGTGAAGAAAAAATAGGACGGTTCGATGAGGATGTGCATTGATTACCGACAATTGAACAAAGTAACGATTGTGAACGGGTATTCACTGCCGAGTATTTACGATTTGGTTCCATCAGCTTTAGGGCGCCAAGGCGTTTTCAAGTATAGATTAGGAATTTGGTTACCATCAGTTGAGGATTAGGCATCCAGTGTCCTTGAGATAGTTTTCCTCGCTCGGTTCGCGCATTCTGAATTCTTGGTGATGTCATTTGGGTTTACAAATGCCCCATCGTCTTTCATGGATATGATGAACCGAGTGTTCAGGCCCTATTTGGATTTTTTCGTGATTGTCTTCATCGATGATATTCTGATATACTCCCGCAGTCATGAGGAGCATAAGCAACACCTCAGAGTGGTTCTTCAAACTATGAAGGATAGTCAGTTATACGCCAAGTTCTTGAAGTGCGGGTTTTGGGTTGAGTTATGTTGTATTCCTAGGTCACGTTGTTCAGTAGAGGATATTCAGGTGGACCCAAAGAAGATCGAGGTAGTCAAGAACTGCCTCGACCGGTGTCAGCTGTAGAGATTCAAAGTTTCTTCTAGTTAGCAGGTTACTACCGATAGTTCGTGGAGCGATTTTCATCCATTGCAGCCCTGATGACTAGATTGACCCAGAAGGGTGCCCAGTTCAGATGGTCAGATGAGTGTGAGGTGAGCTTCCAGAAGTTCAAGATAGCCCTGAGTGCGGCAACAGTATCGGTTTTGCCCACGGGATCAGAGCCCTATACTATTTATTGTGATGCGTCCCGTATCAGGTTTGGCGCAGTGTTGATGTAGAATGGCAGAGTCACAACATATGATTTGAAGCAGTTGAAGACCCACGAGAAGAATTATCCAGTTCATGACCTAGAGTTAGCATCCATCGTTCATGCTTCGAAGATCCGGAGGCATTATTTATATGGTGTGACGTGTGAGGTGTAATAGATCACAAGAGCCTTCAGTACTTGTTCAAACAGAAGGAATTGAATTTGAGGCAGAGGAGGTGGTTGGAGTTGTTAAAAGAGTATGATGTTTCTATCTTATACCAGCCGGGGAAGGCCAATGTGGTGGCCGATGCATTGACTAGGAAGTCCGCCAGCATGAGAAGTCTTGCCTATATTACGGTCAGCCAGAGACCGCTTGCTTTGAATGTTTAGGCCTTAGCCAATCGATTTGTAAGGTTGGACATTTCTGAGCCTAGCAGGGTGTTAACTTGCAGGGTTGCTCGTTCGCCGTTGATGGAGCGTATCCGTGAGTGGCAGTGTGATGATCCTCGTTTATGTGTCCTGAGAGACACGGTGCAGAGTGGAGGTGCCCAAAAATGACCTTGGGAGATGATGGTGTATTAAGATTGCAGGGGCGAATTTGTGTGCCCAATGTTGATGGTATTCGGGAGTTGATCTTAGCGGAGGCTCACAGTTCTCGGAATTCTATTCATCTGGGCGCCACAAAGATGTATCAGGATTTGAGGCAGCATTATTGGTGGCGCAGAATGGAGAAGGACAATGTTGCATATGTGGCCTATTGTCTGAACTGTTAGAAGGTTAAGTACGAGCATCAGAGGCCAGTGGATTATTTCAGAGGATTGAGCTTCCCAAGTGGAAGTGGGAGAAGATTACCATGGATTTTGTTATTGGCCTTTCAATGACTTGGAAGAAGTTTGATGCTATGTGACTTATTATTGATAGGGTGATCACGTCAGCGCATTTTGTTTCGGTTGCCACCACATTTTCGTCCAAAAGATTAGCTGAGATTTATATCAGGGAGATCGTTCGCCTTCATGGGGTGCCTATATCTATCATTTTGGATTGGAGTCCGCAGTTTACCTTGTATTTCTGGAGAGCGGTACAACAAGAGTTGGGCACCCAGGTTTAGCTGAGTACATCACTTCATCCCCAGATGGATATTCAGTCCGAGGGGACTATTCTGATTCTTGAGGATATGCTCCGAGCCGGTGTTATGGATTTTGGAGGCTCGTGGGACCCATTTTTTCCGTTAGCAGAATTTGCTTACAACAACAGCTGCCAGTCTAGCATTCAGATGGCTCCGTATGAGGTATTGCATGGTAGACGATGTTGGTCTCCAGTTGGATGGTTTGAGCCGGAAGAGTCTTGGTTGTTGGGTACCGATTTGGTACAGGAGGGCTTGGATAAGGTACGGATTATTCAGGATAGACTTCGTACAGCTCAGTCTAGGTAGAAGAGTTATGCAGACTGCAAGCTCTAAGATGTTGCTTTGATTGTTAGTGAGCGAGAATTGCTCCGTGTATCGCCTATGAAGGGCGTGATGAGATTCAGGAAGAAGGGAAAGCTTAGCCCTAGGTTTATTGGCCCATTTGATATTCTTGATCACGTGGGAGATGTGGCTTATTGACTTGCCTTGCCGCCTAAGTGTTCCGCCATGTATCCAGTGTTCCTTGTATCCTTGCTCTAGAAGTATCACGGCTATAAATTGCACGTGTTAGATTTCAGTACTGTCCAATTGGACAAGGATTTTTCATATGAGGAGGAGTCGGTGGCTATTTTAGACGATCATGTTCGACAATTGAGGCCGAAGAGTTTTCCTTCAGTGCGCGTTCAGTGGAAAGGTCATCCTCCTAAGGCATCGACATGGGAGTCCCAGTCTGATATGCGGAGCCGTTATCCCCATCCATTCCCCGACTCAGGTACTTCTTTCTTTTGTCGGACGAACGATTGTTTTAGAGGTGGAGGATGTGACGGCCCTAAGGGTCATCACCTTAATTCTCCCTTTCTCCGCGCTTCCCAGGCCTTGAAAATCTCACTTTTAGTTGCCTCGATTTGCATAAGCAGTCTGGGCGTGAAGCCGGAAAAGATTTATGTTAAAATATGTGAATTCTGTAAAACATTTGAAGAATATTAATATTAATATTGATATAGTTGACTTTGGTCAACATTTTGGGTAACTGGACCCGGACCCGTGATGTGACTGTCTCGGGAGGTCCGTATGAAAATATGGGACTCGGGTGTATTCCCAAAATCAAAATCCGAGGTCCCAAGCCCGAGTATGTAATTTTTGAAAGAAATTATTTTCCTGAAAATGATATGGAATTTTGGAGAAAATGATTTAGAAAATATAGGTATCGGGTTCATATTTTGGTTCTGACGCCCGTTATAGGTCTTAAATATACTTTAAGCGCTATATGTGGAATTTGGTCAAAATCGGACATCGTTTGACGTGTTTCGGACCTAAATAACTAAAGTTAGAAGTTTATGAAGTTTGAAATGAAAAAATGGTGATTTTGGGGTTTGACTCATTAAATTTGATGTTATTTTGGCAATTTGATCGCACGACTAAGTTTGTAGGATGTTAATGAGTTAGTGCGTGTGTTTGGTCGAGAGACCCGAGGGCTCGGGTGAGTTTCGGATAGGTGTCGGAGTGTTTTGGACTTAGAAAATCTGGTGTTTTTTCTAGTTGCTGGTGTCCAGGTTTTTGCTATATGTGATCGCATTGGTTTTCCGTATCGCAAAGAGTTGATTTGGTAGTCATTAGTTTGTTCTGTGCGATCGCATTGCTCCTTTGCGATCGCATAGAGTAAATTTTGAGATCCAGGAAATCCTTCTATGCGATCGCATTACTCCTACACGATCGCATAGAGTAAATGTTGAGGCCCAAGTTTCCTTCTATTGGACCGCATTACTTCTCCGCGATCACATAGAGCAAAGTTCAGCCCCCCTTCTTTTCTTCTAGGCGATCGCATCCCAGGCCCTGAGATCGAAAAGAGAAAATTTCACCCATTGATTTTTACAGCTTAAAAACAGAACCATTTCGGGATTCTCTCAAATTTCTCACACGAGCTCTTCCATAAGAATCTCCATAGATAGTTCTCAACTATTTCTTCTCCATAATCTCTTGGGTAAGTATTCTTAACTCCGTTTCCTCTTAATTTCTTCCATTAATCTTTAATTTGCTAGCCCTAAAGTATGAATTCAAGGTAGAAAATGGTGGATTTGGGTAGAACTAGGGCTTTTGGAATTTTGGGCAATTCAACCTCAATCTGAGGTTGAATCTTAAAACAAAATGCATATTTGAGCTCGTGGGGTTATGGGTAATTAGGTTTTGGTCTGAGCCTCGAGTTTGGACCATATGGGTCCGGGGT
The DNA here is from genome assembly GCA_034376525.1 of Nicotiana benthamiana. Classification (NCBI taxonomy): domain Eukaryota; kingdom Viridiplantae; phylum Streptophyta; class Magnoliopsida; order Solanales; family Solanaceae; genus Nicotiana; species Nicotiana benthamiana. The sequence continues at coordinate 76,184,569 of CM067328.1, read as the reverse complement.
CGGATTTTGGTATTTTTGAAAGAATGATAGAAAATTCATTTCTAGGCTATGGAATTGTGTCTTTGAGCTACTATTGATAATATTGAACCTAATTATGCCTAGATATCATTGTTTCAGAGTTGGATTCTAGAGAAAAGGTGGTGTTAGAGGCTTGATTGCTATTTTCGGGCCGAGGTAAGTGGTTGATCTAACTTTGGCTTGAGGGAATAGGATTAGGATATTATTTACTATGTTCTAATTGTGAAGTACGGTGTATAGGCATGGTGACGGTTGTCTATGCACCGAAGTCTAACATGACCATGAGTCTTAATTTCTTTTAATTCGAATGATGTGATACGACTTCTTGTTGAAATTGATTTAGTTCACGTGATATGAACGGTTGAGGATAAATAGTGATTTGTATAATTTTGGTGCATTGGCTCGATTTGGAACTTGTTGGCAGCTAAGTGTTTAAAAGCGAACGTACTGTGAGTATTCCCTTGCCGGGATATAGGTAATTGTTGAATTCTCCCTTGCTGGGATATTTGGGCTGTTAGTTGTAGTCCTTTGTCGGGATTCCTTGTATTTTATTGTTACTCCCTTCGCACTTGAGTTGCGATTGTTTGTTTGTTTGGGTGAGATCTTGTTGTTAAATATTGAGGATCTAGTTGCGCGCCGCAACAGTATTGATTGTTGAGGATTGGGTTGCACGCCGCAACAGATATATAATTGAGGATCGGGTTTCCCGTCGAGACAGATATATTTGAGGATCGGGTTGCTCGCCGTAATAGATATATTATTGAGGATCGGGTTGCTCTCCGCAATAGATATATAATTAAGGATAGGGTTGCTCGCCGCAACAGATATATTTGAGGATCGGGTTTCTCGCCATAACAGATACATTTGAGGATCGGGTTGCTTGCCGCAACGGATTAAGTGTGCTTGATTTCATATGTGGAGTTTCCTGTTATTCCTTATCAGTTAATGTTGTGCTGTTTACTTCTTATGCGATAATTGTATATTAAACTGTCTTACCCCATAACATATTCCCCTCCCTCTTAACTATTAAATAGAATGTATTTTCCTTTGTTTACTCATACATTTGTACAAGTTATTTGTGGTAGGTCCTGTCTAGCCTTAGTCACTACCTTGTGGGGGTTAGCCCAGGCACTTACCAGCACATGGGGTCGGTTGTGCTGATTCGACACTCTGCGCTCTTTTGCGCAGATACATGTTTCAAGCAGCAGTAGTAGCAGTAGTGCGAGTGTTAGCATTCCGCGTAGCGAGACTCCGAGGTAGCCTTGTAGGCGTCCGCGGGACTCGGCGTCTCCTCTATCTTTTTATTCAGTCTGTTATCTCATGTATTTGAGACAAACAATTTTATATTTCCTTCGAACATTTGTGTTTAGTAAATTCTTAGCAGTTCGTGAGTAGTGACACCAGATACTGGGTAGAGGTGTATTTTAAAACTTCCGCATTTCCTTCAGAGAATTATATTTGAGACTTTCGTTTTAGTGTTAAATGTTTTAATATTGTAAATATTGTTGATTGTTCGTTAAAGAAGTATATGATATTTGGCTTGCCCAGCTCCTATTAGTAGGCGCCATCACGACTCTCGATGGTGAGAAATCCGGATCGTGACAAATATGGAAGGTAGGCCTATACAATTTGTAGTCTGAACTCCATACTCCATAACATTCCCTCACATTGACATGTTTCAAGCACATGAGCTTAACTACAGGACCAAAATTCCTAATGAGAATCAGCTGCTAGTGTTCGTAAACGCAGAACTATCAGTTTTTTCCCCTTTCAAGCTCCTAACTTTGGTTTATATGGAGCTAGCTATGGAGATTGAATTGTTCACGGATGCAATGCCGGAAGAAGAAAACTGTTCGTTTGGTGTAAATAATGATGATTATTCAAGTTTGAATGGTGAAAACTTGGATTTTTTTTGGTTATCTTGGTTATCAGTTTGATGTTATGGAAAAGATAAAGTAGGAAAGTTTGTTTTGTTTTTTTTGGAAGAAAGTTGTGATCTTGACTATATGGAAAGTGTGATTCTAATGTAAAAGGGTGCATAATTCTTTTGGAGTGCAGAGTGATCCTTTAATTAATGAAATTGTTGATAAAGAACACTGAACTTTGGTGCATAGCTAGCTCAGCTATGTTAATGCTATCCCTTCTTTCTTTTGGCATGATAAAAGTAATGATATGTAAACGTAATTCTATTTCATATGTTAGAGAGGTCAAAGTTAGAGCTTTCAAGCCTATGCGGTCCGCAGTCGAGTTTGTGCGGACCGCACTAGAAGTCTCCACAGTCACAATCCATTCTGTGTGGTCCATGGAGCCTGAGTTCAGAGAGTCAAGTTTTCAAGTTCAAGAGCCTAGTGCGGCCGCACACCATTTTGTGCGGTCCGTATTGAACCGCATGGACATATTTTTCAGTTTTTCAGCTTAGTATAAATAGAACCTTTTTCCATTTTAGGGCATCAAACGTTGTAATAAAGTAGTTGCGTTCGTGAGAAGACTTTTCTTAGACATTTTGGGCATTTTAATTAGTTTTAATCATTGAAACTTTGTATTTACTTTAGTAATTAATTAATATGTATTTTTTCATCTATTTTTCTGATTTTCTCTTCAACCATTAGTAGCTAGACCCATTAGCTAGGGTTGTGGCTCAACCCTAGTGGGGGTAATTGATGGGTGTTGTGATTTAGGGATATATTGACTGTGGGTGTTTGTTATTTGGGTTAATTTCATGGTTCAATTTATGAATTAGTGGTTCCAAACACTAGTTTGTGCTAACTTGACTTGGACTCTTCTTGAGAAAGAGAGCCTACGTCTCCGAAATTGACTCAACAAGGAATTGGGATGGACTCTAGAGATTTGATAGTTCCAATTAAAGGGTTTAACCTCGAGAGAATAATACGAAACTTAAACCCTAGTTGCTTGGGCAAATTTGCATACCCAATTGGTCTTGAGAAAGTTAATTGGGCAAAATCACTCTTTCTACCAAGAGGTGTAGAATGGGTAATATCGAGCAACGGTTATAGCATATTCCCTAATCACGTCAATCATGCCTTAGATGTAATTACCCGTCAATTGACCACCTAGGTAAAAGTCACTACCCTAGTGCCTTTTAAACTATTAGATACAGCTTGTAGTCGTTTACTCATAATTTAATCTAGTTGAAATTATTATTTGTAGTTTGATAATAGTAGAATATTAAGAAAATCCAAAAATGAATAGAAGTGATATTTGGAACAAATACGCAATTCCAACCTAAATAGATACTCGTCTCCATTCCTAGATCTCTATGGAAATCAATCCCGACCCCCAAATCGGGTAAAAGCTATTGCGACCCTCTCTCTATTCTTTTTAGTGGTGTGGAGTAGGCTATTAGCACCGTTGCTGGGGAGCTAACGGTTTGTCTATCTATTTATTAGTTTTGTGTATTTTTCTTCTTTCCTTCTTTGTTACTTACTTTTTGTGTCACTACTCAGGTACCAATATGGTATTGAACAACGCTAATGACCCTCTTGGAAACGTGGTAGTGGGGGAAGTGGTAGATGATGTCGGAGAAGATGAGGTGCCTCTTTTACCTCAAGGACGACGTAGAGGACGAATTGCAAATGCTAATATTCCAGACCCTCCTCCGCCATATCCAAGAGTGGATCCTAGAGTATTACGGAACCAGGGCTATGCAAGTGCTATTGTCACACCCTGAATCCAGGCGGGCAATTTTCAGATAACCAATATGATGTTGACCTTACTTGATTAGCGTGGGTACTTCACGGGCGCTGCAGATCAAAATGCCTACAAATATATCAAGGGGTTGGTTGATACATGTTGGGGGAGCAAGCAGATGAATGTGTTCGAGGATGCTCTTAGGTTGAGACTTTTCCCATTCTCACTTTAGGGGAAGGCGTTAGATTGACTCGAGAGGCTCCCCAACCAAGATTGGCTCGAGAGGATCCCCAACCATTTCATCACAACATGGGATGAGTTGGCGGAAAAATTTATTGCTAATTTCTTCTCACCCGGGCATCTGGCGGCACTTCGAGATGAGATATTGGCCTTCACGCAAGGGCCAACGGAACCTTTGCATGAGATTTGGGAAAGGTATAAGACAATGGTGAAGGAATGCCCCAATAATGAAATGACCGAGGCCATGATCCAACAAAACTTCTACTGAGGCATAAATACTACCAATAAATGCATAGTGACCTAGTTGACCAGAGGCAATTTCATGAAACTGTCATATGAAGAGGCATGTGATATACTTGATGAAATGGCAGACACTTCTTCAGCATGGAGAGCAGAGCAAATGCGCCTCAAGGTGACCCTACAATTATCTATTTGCACAAGGAATTGCATGATCATTTTCAAGCTATTGTTGAGCTTACTACTACTATGAACCAATTGGCTAAGGCGTAGTTGCAACAAGTTCAAAACCCTCGCTAAGGCAATGCCATGGAAAGTGTTAATATGCTTGTCCATAAGAGAAGGCAAAGAGGGCAACAATCTCAAGGAAATTATGAACAATATGATAATGACTGTGGTGGCTTTCAAAATGATTGTTACGATGACTAAAGTGAAGAGGAACAATATGTCAACAACTATCAAGGCAATAGAGGCAACTCTTCAAACCAACAATGGCGACCCCGAGGAAATCGAGGGAATCAACAACGAGGTGGTGGTAATTGGAACAACAACAACCAAAGTGGTAATTGGGGGAACAATAATCAAGGCAACCAAGGGAATTGGAATGGTAACAACAATTGGGGCAACAATAATAATAAAGGTGGATGGATCAATGGGAACCAAGGCAACTAGGGGCAAGGCTTTCAATGGCCCCCAATGTACCAACAACTGAACAATCCACCTCCATTTCAACCTCAAGGGCCTAGTTATTCGGGAAATGATATGGGAAGAATCAAAATACTGTTTGAACAAATGATGAAGAAGAACCAAGACTCCGATGCTTTGTTGGCCTACTATAATACCTTTATCTAGAACTCGGAGGTACAATTAGGCCAAATCTCCCAATCATTAAATAATCTCCCTAAGTGTGCTCTACCAAGTGATATGGTAGTGAACCCCATGGGTGGGAACAATCAAGTGATGGCGGTTACAACCAATAGTGGGAGATACGATGATATGAATGCCTCAAAAGAGAAGCAAGTCGTGGATGATGATGTTAAGTTTCAAGAATATGTAGGTCCTTTGATAGTTGAATATGTGGCTGAAAACAATGTGAACAATGAACTAAGGATATACATTGATGAGTCCAAGGTGGAAACTCAAGATGCCGTGAACCCATCTAGGGAACATATGATTGACATGCCCGAGCCGGTGGCACCCAAAGCCATGGCACCTTTACCTAGGCCACCTCCACCTTATCCTCAAAGGCTAGTAAAGAAAACAATGATAAACTTCAAAACGTTTATTGACATGATGAAAAGCCTTTCTATCAACGTGCCTTTGGCGGAGGCACTTGAGCAAATGCCGGGATATGCCACGTTTATGAAGGATTTGGTGACGAAGAAGCTATCAATGGATTGTGAAACAATAAAAATGACCCGCCAAGTTAGTGCTATTGTACATTCAATGGCCCAAAAAGTTGAAGACCCCGGAGCTTTTACCATCCCTTGCACTATTAGAAGTGCGGATTTTGCCAAGGCCCTTTGTGATTTAGGGGTTAGCATAAATTTGATGCCTTATTCGATCTTCAAGACATTGGGAATTGGGAAACCTAGGCCGACCTCAATGAGACTTCAAATGGAGGATCGATCGATGATGCGACCTTTGGGCATTATTGATTATGTGCTTGTCCGGGTGGAAAAGCTTATGTTGCCGAACGACTTTGTCATTTTGGATTGTGAAGTGGACTATCAAGTCCCCATCATTATAGGGAGACCATTCCTTGCAGCGGTGAAGAAATTGGTTGATATTCAAGCGGGTGAGCTCACTTTCCGAGTGGGCGATATAAAGGTCGTCTTTCATGTTTGCAAATCTATGAAGCAACCCAATAGCACCGATGTGGGATCATTTATATACCTTGTCACAGCTGTGGTTGTGGATGATACAAGTGCTATGATCAACGTGGAGGATCCCTTTTAGGTCATGCTATTAAATCTTGATGTCAATGATGATGCAAGCCGGGTGGAGTGCATCAATGCTTTACATGGAATGGGCTCTTATACTTATGAGCCTAGAAAATTGTCTTTGGATCTTAAAAACCGGAAAACGCCACCAACAAAGGCATCAATTGAGGATCCACCGATGTTGGAGTTGAAACCACTTCCTCCACACCTCAGGTATGAGTTCTTAGGCTCAAATTCTACTCTACTAGTTATTCTTTCTTCTTGCCTTATTAACATGCAGGTTGAGGCCACTTTCGCGGTGCTTCAAAGGCGAAAAAGGGCAATTTGATGGACTTTGGCTAACATTCAGGGAATAAGACTTGCATTATGTATGCTTCGTGGAGGATAATGAAATGCCTACGTTGGGGAAACAAAGAAGAATGAACGAGGCAATGCAAGAAGTGGCGAAAAAAGAGATGATCAAATGGTTGGATGTTGGGGTTGTGTACCCCATCTTCGATAGCTTGTGGACGTTTCCGGTGCAATGTGTACCAACGAAGGGTGATATGACCGTGGTGACAGACTCCCAGAATGACTTGATTCCTACAAGAACAAGCACATGTTGAAGGGTTTGCATGGACTATCGGAAGCTAAACAAGGTGACTCTAAAGGATCACTTCCCATTGCCATTCCTTGACCAAATGCTAGATTGTCTTATGGGGCGTGCTTTTTATTGCTTTTTGGATGGATACTCGGGATATAACCAAGTCATAATCACTCCAGAGGACCAAGAGAAGACCACCTTTACATGTCTATATGGCACATTCGCTTTCTCTCAAATGCCATTCGTATTGTGTAATGCTCCGGTGACTTTCCAATATGCATGATGGGTCCATTTGTTTGCTCTTATGGGAATACTTTAATTCTTGTGGCAGTTGACTATGTCTCAAAATGTGTTAAAGCCGTGGCTTTGCCTAATAATTAAGCCCGAAATGTTGTTGCATTTCTCAAGAAGAGCATTTTTATAAGGTTTGGTACTCTGCGGGCAATCATAAGCGATGGGGGATCTCATTTTTGCAATAAAGCTTTCGACATGTTTCTTTCCAAATATGGTGTCAATCACAAAGTTTCCACCCGCAATCACCCTCAAGCAAGTGGTCAAGTGGAAGTTTCCAACTGGGAAATCAAAAGCATATTGTCAAAGACGGTCATTGCAAATGGGACCGATTGGTCGAAGAAGTTGGATGCCGCTATATAGGCTTCTAGTACGGCTTTTAAGACTTCTATTCGTATGTCTCCGTATCGATTGGTGTTTTATGAAGCTTTCCATCTTCCGATCGAGCTAGAGCACAAGTCCATATGGTCTTTGAGGAAGATTTATGTTGAATGGGATGTTGCAACCAATCTTTGCAGTGAAGAACTCAATGAACTTGATGAATTTCGATTCCATGCTTATTCCAGTTAATCCTTGTATAAGGACAAGATGAAGTACCTTTATGATAAATATGCTCGTGGAAAGGAGTTCAAAGTTGGTGATTTGGTTCTCTTATTCAACTCTTGGTTATGTTTGTTTCCTGGAAAGCTCAAATCCAAATGGAGTGGACCGTTTGAAGTAGTGTTTGTGACCCCTTTTGGTGCTCTTGATTTGAAAAATAAAAATGGTGATGTCTTCAGAGTTAATGGGCACTGGGTCAAGTAATACCTTGGGAAAATTGATGATAAACACATGGTGTCACTCCTTCATCTCAAATGATGTGATGGTAACATGCGTTGTGCCACGACATTAAATCAGGCGCTTCTTGGGAGGCAACCCATGTGTTTTTCTTCTTGCTTTCTTTGATTTTCTTTGTAGTATAGGATTGATTTTTGGGATAATTGGTTGTGAGATGTTGCAGGGTTGTGTTGATGTAGTGTAAGACATGGTGGAAAAATGCATAGATCTCTGAAGTTTACAGTGCGGCCGCAGTACATTCTATGCGGACCACACTGGTGTGGGTAAAATGAAACCTCTCTGAAGTTTGCCACCGCGACAGCACTACATTTTGTGTGGTCCACGGTGGACCTCTACGACCGCCGTCCATTTTGTGCGGATCGCAGAGGCTTTCCTCCTCAATCTTGAACATAATTTTGTGTGGTACGCACTGGTAGGTGAGACTAGGCCCTAGAGGCTTTTCTATAAATAGCCCTTGAGGGTCTCCTGTTACCCTTTTCGAAATTTTGAAACTCATAAGCAATTAAGTACTATTCATCTTCCCTCTTACCTGTAACGCTTTGCCTAGGAACATCTCTTCTCATTTCATCTCATAATTGGTAACATTACTGCCCTTTTTCCTTGTTTAGCTTTGTTAATTTCATTTAATTTTCATTTTTTTCTTATCTTTTATTTCTTACTTCTCCCGTGATTTCTTAATTTGTTAGGTTAGGTTAGTTTGATTTTTGATTCTTATATACTTAGTTGGTGTAATGGACTGGGTAAACATTTTGGAACTCTAATTAGGTGGAAAATTGGACATTAAAGGCATACTTGATGAACTCTAAGTGAGTGCCATTTTTGGGCACTCAGTGCGGACCGAGGTCTTTTTTATGCGGTCCACGGTGTACTAGTGCGGTTCGCAATACCCTTTTATGCGGACCGCACTGATGAATTTTAGAAGCTGAACCTTAAGGCTGTGGGCCGCACTACATTTTGTGCGGACCACAATGGCAAGATACAGAGGGTGGGTATTCTGAACCGACCCCTGTACGGACCGCACTACCATTTTGTGAATATCACACTGACCCTTGTGCGGCCGCACTCCATTTTGTGCGGTCCGCACTGGGTGTTTTCTGAGAACTTCTACAACTATGTTGCATTGTTCTGCAACATTGAATTTTAACAGCTTCTTAGCTATGCAACTAATTCTAATAAGTTTATGTGACTATGTTTGCAGATAATGGTTAAAAAATGAGGGAAAGGCCTAAAACAACCCGGCATAGGTGAATCCTCCGGGGGGGGGGGGAACTCCCCAAGTTAGAGAAAACATACAAAAGATGAGGAAGGCAATAAAAGTAGCTGACCGAGCTTGTGATCAGTCGGGGAGTGAATATGTTCCCTCCCTGTACATTTCTTCAGAATCAGTGCCAGAATATGTGGAAGATTGGCCAGGAAGACTCAGATTGACAAATGATACTCCCCTACCATCACCCTCTTCCCAAGCACTAAAGCATGTTTCTACTGAGTCGTCTAAGGGCTCAACAACCGGTAGTGGGGAATACTCCACCTCCCCTACATATTCAGTATCCGAGGAAGGTGCAGACGGAGGTGAGGAGGAGGTACAGGGAGATGATGAGGTAGCTGAAGGTGGTGAGCCTCAAATAGGAGGCGTGGCTATAACTAGGAAGCCCGAAGCTTGGGAGGATAGGTTCGTTAGTGATGTGGCATACCATAACTTTAGGGAGTAGTGGCCGGTGAGAAAATTGATTCCGTAGAGGAGCTTCATGGATAGAGATTTACTTACCCATAACCCCAACGGGCAAAGACAATTTTGAACTAGAGTGGTTTGGGAGCACTTCCTAGATTCTTGTGTTGACGCCAATGAACACTTTGTCATGGAGTTTTACTAAAATGTAGCCCACATAAAAAAGGGCTTCAAAGTGACCAAGGTTCGAAACCTCAAGGTTTTGTTTGATGGGAAGTCAATCAACGAATATCTAGGTTTCAATGAGGAGGATGATACATTGTATATGGCGAAGATGGAGATGTCCGAGGAGGTCCATCCATTGTTAGCTCAGTACATGGAAATCCCAGGTACCGTCCATGACTCGTTGATTGCTAGAGTCAAAATATTGCGCATGACCTTGAACTTTGAGGCGAGGGGATGGGAGATGTTTGTTTGCTGCTGGTTGGATCCTACTACTCATGATAAAATCGTTCCTCTCCACCGGGATGTATTGAGTGCTTTGATTATGGCATGATACCCCATTAATGTGGGAAATGTGATGTCTCAGATTATTGCAATATTAAGAGCAGAGCATGACCTAAACTGCCCTTTCCTCAGCTTCCTCACTGAGTACTTCACGGACCTAGAGGTGGAGAATAGGCCATATGACATCAAGGTCAAGGTGACCGCCCTATTTTCTCGGTATAGCGTGAAGGGAAATGACAACCCCAAGGGAAAGAACTACAAAGCTCCCGCTTCTGCCCCAACTGGCCCGTCTAAAGAGCTAGTTATGGTAGAGGTCCCTGCTGGGCCTACCACCACTCTTTCTGACATCCCTCCCGGACCTTCCATAGTTTTAGCCATTCCTCCTAGCCCTTCCACTTCAGAGGCCCGGAGATCCCGTCTACTCGGGCTCATCCCATTACTACCCACCAGCTGAGCCAGGCCCTTCTGAGTATAAACAACTGGATGTAGACTGCCTCGTTCAAGTTTTCCATGTTGACTACTACTGTAGAGGCCAGTCGGCTCCCCCAGTCCCATAGGTGCCCTAGTTTATCGAGGATACACCCAAGGAGATTCTTGACAACCATAAAAAGATCCTTGATACTCAGGCTGCACTTTTAAAGGCAGTCGATTCACATAGAAAGGCTCTCAAGGAGATTTCTCAGGAGCACAAGAAGCTGCGGTAGACACGAGCCTCCAAGGAGTCCTTGAAGGAGCTGTGGGTAGATGTTGATGGACTGAAGGCAGACCGGCTGCCTTTAGATTATTGCATGATGATCCAGTCCTAGCAGCTCAGCCACAGCAGGAGTAGACACAGAGGCCTCAATGATCCCCATAGCAGATGATGCTATCATCGAGTTGGCGGATCCACATGTGACCTCCTCCAGTCAGCCACAGGATGTACTAGTTCCAGAGCCTTTTGAGGTCCAGGCCCATGTCCCAGTAGCAGGGGAGCAGACCACCGGGAACCAGTATGAGGTTCCCGAGTACACAGAGGACCTAGGGACCACCCATGATCCTATGCAGACATACATGGCTTAGGGAGTCTTCTATATGTTTTTTCTGTATCGTTTGGTGCTTATTTCGACTAGTTGGAATTGGGGACAATGCCAGCTTTCATTTGAGGGGGTATGCCCTACTATTCATTTGATGGATGACTGTATATATTGATACATTTTTATACTTTCATGATTTTTCATCTTTGGTTTGTACATAATTTGATATTTAGTTACACTTAACGAACTTTTATTTCACTTTGGGTCTGTATATAAAGTTACATTATATTGTATATATTCAACTTCCATTGCATATTCAAATCCCCTATCGTATATATTCATTCAATTTTCCGCAAAAAAATCATTTTTAGCTTCTTATATATGTTTGTAGATTTTTGTTTTTTTCGGACATTTTCAATAAGCCTTTAGTTTTCTTAATGCCACGATTATTTCCAAAGGTAGATTGTTGTGTGAACCGGATGGCTATTCCCAATAATGGAGGGTGTGACCTACTTAAGGGTTTGAGTACGTTTTTCTTTTTGTTTTTTAGTGTTTGTAGTTAAGGGTACCTCAAGCAAAGCTTCACTTAGGCCTAGCACATTTGCCTTTGATCCCATGGTCAAAAACAAATTGTTGTGTTTGGAATGGTGAAAATTGTGACCTTAAGACTCTTGTGTTGACCGATAATCATCAAGTGGTTTTTTCGGGACCATTGTGTGCTCAAATTGTATCTAAGGTCGTTGTGGGCCCCCAATTTTATATCTTTAACGATCCCTTAGCTTGTGTGGTGAGTAATTGAATTGCAAATCCAAGTCCTGAGCCATTGGTCTAGAACTTGCCCTGAATGTTTGTTGAGGCCAAATCTTATGGGAATTTTGACTTGAGACGTGATTATAGGCTCTCCTTGATCCAAATGATAGTTTGATCAATTCCATATCCTACCAATGATAAGAGCGCTAGTCAACCCTTTTGAGCCTTATACCTTTTTCTTTTAAAAACCTATGATACAAGCCTATACTTGTTCTTAAAGATGCCCTCTCTTGGCACCCAATCTTTCCTTTATCACTTGGCAAAAGTATAAGTTTGGGGGGAGGGGAGGGAGACGAGGATAGCAACAAAGTGGTAAAAAGGCGCAAAAATGAAGAAAAAGAAAGGAAATGAAAAAGTAAAGAAAAGCAAAGAAAAAAAGAATGCTCAATGTGAAAAAGAATAAAAAGGGATTCAAGAAAAGCAAAGAATGAAAGGTGTGGAAAGTTGAAAAAGGAGAAAAGGTTTGAAATCATGATATAGAGTGACAGTGCGTCTCTCTAACCCCTTAGAAAAAAGTGAAATGAATCATAAAGTCAAGTGAATTGTGCCAAATGAATCAAAAGAAGCTCTTAAGGGAAGATAGAACCTACTTAGACCAAAACATTCCCTACCCTAAACCAAAAGCCTTCACAATGCTCTTGTGTCGCACTTGATCCATTTTTTTTCAAAGAGTAAATGTTGTTAATGACTCATTTGTATTGAGGGAAATTTTTAGTTCCAATTGATGCTAGTTGAGGTTACTTTAGGTTAACTGAAATTTTATTGGATTTTCCCTTATGGGGTAGGTCTTATTTTGTTTGCTTGAGGACAAGCAAAAACTTAAGTTTGTGGGAGTTGAATAACTAGGGATTTGGACGCATTTTATACTCCTTTTTGCTTACGCTTTTATTACAAATTCAAACACAATTGTACGAAAAGACTCATAAGTTGTGCTTGATTGTTTGTTTTGATCAACAAAGTGACAAGATGTCAAAGATTGGCTCAAAAGAAGTGAAACTTGCACAAGTACTAAAGACAAGACAAACTTAGCAAAACCAGGCCTAGTGCGGCCGCACTACACTTTGTGTGGCCCGCACTAGGGAGGGTCAGAGACTTGGAATTGTAGGCACTGAGGCAATATGGCCGCACTGGAGTCCACGCTGCCGCACTACCACTTTTTACGATCTGCATAGCCACAATTCAGAGAGGTCAAAGTTGGAGCTTTCAAGCCTATGCGGTCCGCGGTCGAGCTTGTGTGGACCACACTAGAAGCCTCCGCGGCTGCATTCCATTCTGTGTGGTCCGTGGAGCCTTGGTCCAGAGAGTCAAGTTTTCAAATTCAAGAACCTAATGCGGCCGCGCACCATTTTGTGCGTTCCACACTGACCCCGTAGGGGCATTTTTGTCCAATTTTTCCAGCTTAGTATAAATAGAACCTTTTTCCATTTTTAGGGCATCAGACGTTGTAATACAGTAGTTGAGCTCGTGAGAAGGCTTCTCTTAGCAGTTTTGGGTATTTTTACTTAGTTTGAATCATTGAAACTTTGTATTTACTTTAGTAATTAATATGTGTTTCTCTTCATCTATTAATCTGATTTTCTCTTCCAGCATGAGTAGCTAGACCCATTAGCTAGGGTTATGGATCAACCCTAGTGTGGGTAATTGATGGGTGTTGTGATTTAGGGATAGATTGACTATGGATTTTTGTTGTATGGGTCAATTTCTTGGTTTAATTTATGAATTAGTGGTTGCAAACACTAGTTTGTGCTAAGTTGATTTGGGCTCTTGTTCAGAAAGAGAGCGTAAGTCTCCAAAAGTGACTCAACAAGGAATTGAGATGGACTCAAGAGATTTGATAGTTTCGATTAAAGTGCTAAACCTCGAGAGAGTAATATCCGACTTAAACCCTAGTTGCTTGGGCAAATATGCATACCCAATTGGTCTTGAGAAAGTCAATTTGGAAAAATCACTCGTTCTGCCGAGAGGTGTAGAGTGGGTACTATCGAGCAATGGTTATAGCATATTCCCCAATCACATCAATCGTGCCTTAGATACAATAACCCGTCAATAGACCACCTAGGTAGAAGTCACTACCCTAATTCCTTTTAAACCATTAAATACAACTTGTAGCAATTTACTCTTAGTTTAATCTAGTTGCAATTATAATTTGTAGTTTGATAATAGTAAAATATAAAGAAAATCCAAATATGAATAGAAATATTTGGAACAAATACGCAATTCCAACCTAAATAGATGCTCGAATCCATTCCTATCTCTTTGTGGAAATCGATCCCGACCCACAAATCGGGGAAAAACTATTGCGACCCTCTCTCGCTACTTTTTAGTGGTGCGGAGTAGGCTACGAAGAATACTTCATTCAGAAGAATCTCAGAAGCGACCATGATTTTGTGTGCTGCTTCCTTTTTTGGTGACTCTGTGAGAGCCACTAAGTCCAAAATGGAGGAGTTCAGATACTGATCAGGATCATCCTCAGAGAGCTCTAACACCTGAGTGGTAGAACTTTCTTAGTGTTATTAGGTGAGATAAGAATAAGGAGAAGACATGGGGTTTTGAACAGTTTGATGGAGAAGGAGAAATAATAGCAGATGAGGAGGAAATAGATGTGGGTGCAATAGCATTTGGGATATGGAAGAGCGGATTTCTGGAGATGACTCTAAAAATAATAGGGGACTGGAAGTGGCGTTGATAGTATGAGAAGGAAATGATTGTTCATTTGCCATTGTAGGATGATTTAGTTGAGAATTTGAGTGAGATAAATGATAAGAGGGGATCACAGAGATACTGAGGAGATGAAGGTTCAGGACAGCTATGTGTGTGTATGTGTGTGAGAGAGAGTGTTTTATGGGAAGAAGGATAATAATGAGAAGGGAGAGAAAGTGGTTCCAAATGGTTTTGGAACGATAGTATGTTTGTGGGAATACGTAACGTGCATAAGAGGTAAAAGGATTTGAAAGATAAGAATTGACATGAAGACTATGAAAAGTCAGATGATGTGGCAGTTGCATTAATTTTGTTAACCTTTTTGTGAAAGCATACGAGAAACAAACACATTACTACTAACATGTGGTACAGGAACCTGATTCCTGAACAGTTTTTGAAAATGATTTTAGCAGCTCTTCTTTCACATTTTAGCATTGTACCTTTAGCTTCTATGATCGTCATGCGTGTTTTCCTGCAACGGTATCGATGTGAGTTAGGCTTTGCCAAAAACACTTTAGCTAGTTTTACCTGAATGTGATTTTCATAGCCAATTGATGAGGAATCGGGTTCACAATTAGGCTTCAATAGCCCTAGCTTCACCCTGTTTCTTTCATAATATTCCATACTCAACGTGTTTGGTCCTCTTGTGTTGGACCGGGTTCTTTGCCATGTTAAGATCATCTGCTTAAGCTATTGAGAGAACCACTAGGTAGTATTTCCTCGTACCCCATGAGAATAAGCACGATCCAATAGAATAAGCCATTCGAGATGTGCTATTCTTAACCCCAGATAACCTTGTTTCCTTGTGGATAGGAGCTTTTGTGTTTCCACTTGGGGACTGAAGTTTGATTAGTAGAGAAACTAAGCAAATTAAGTGGATTTCCCTCCAATCCTTGTTCTACTACATGTGGGGTACCTTGCACTACATCTCCAACTCTTCATTCAGGTTTAGTGATCGTAATTGAAGTACCAGGTTCCTCTTGAGGAGTGAAAGAAGATGTTGCGTTGTCTTCACCTGTCTCCTTCATCTGACTCATCATATCATCCTTGCCATTTGAAACATCAGATATTTCCCAGGAACCAAAAGTGGTTTATTATCTTTATCATTACTGTTTCCTCCCTTGTTAGAAGAGTGAGTCTCGTTGAATAGCTCATGAACACTTTCTTCAACACATTGTGTCCTTTTATTGCAGACTTTGTAGATTTTGCTTTGTGAGCACGTGATTTTTGCTATGCTTAAGTACTCCTATAGAACTCATTAAATTAGAATTTTTTTAATATTT
The DNA here is from genome assembly GCA_034376525.1 of Nicotiana benthamiana. Taxonomy (NCBI): domain Eukaryota; kingdom Viridiplantae; phylum Streptophyta; class Magnoliopsida; order Solanales; family Solanaceae; genus Nicotiana; species Nicotiana benthamiana. The sequence goes on along the minus strand of CM067328.1, from coordinate 76,168,793 downwards.
GAATTTTTAGGAATTAATTGCATGATTTTTCTGTTTGTTTGCATTTTTGTGCATATTTAGTTAGCACAATTCATAAAAATATAAAAATATGGTATTTTGTCAATTTTACATTCTTTGTTGGGATTTAATTAGTTTGAGGAAATTGATTAGTTTAATTTTAGTTGAATCCATGTTTTTGCTTTTAACACAAAAATAAAAATCAGAAAATGAAATGAAAATTGAATTGAATTTAAATAAATGAAAGGAATTAATTGAAAAGGAAATAAAAGAGGAAAGGAAGGTCTAACTTGGGATTCAGCTTGTTAAATTTGTTGGCCCAAGCAAAAATTCCCAATGACTAAGTCAAAACCTTCAAAATTCCACCCCAATCAACCCAATCCACAAAACTAACCTGGTGCAGTCCCCAGGCCACTAAGACGACGCCGTTTTGGCATCAAGAAATTCAGGTCGTCTATCTCCCCCTATCCAACAGTCCAGAGTCGTCCAAGGTAATTACATAGAAGTGTAATAAACACTTTACAACCCTAGAGACAATGTTCTCCTCCTCGTACCCACTGTCCCCGCCGGCTCCACCTTACGCTGCTACCGGAAATCGCCTCACGGCGGCGTCCGACATCAAATGACGCCCAAACTAAGACCGTAGAATTTCCTTCCTCCCCTCTTGCCAAGCCCCCAAGCCTTTGCCCTCGAATCCCAACCAAATGCCTCAAATATGTGAAACCCTAGGCGCCACTGCCACCGTGCACGGCGACGCCCATGTCCAAATCCCACCATATGAACACGTGGTATCTCCTCCACCCCCACATCTCAAATATCCAAATCCTTTACCTTAAATCAGTCAAGAAATCATTGAATTTGCAACAGAAAGTGACGGTCCACACCCTAGTTCGCTGAATCGACCCCAATTAACACCCTAGGGTTACCTCGCCTCCCTCGTGTTGAATCCGATGTCAATAGCATTTGAATTTCACCAAAGTGGTATGGATTTCAAATCTAAGAAGCAAGATTGTAGAAGTCATATCAGTAAGGTCTTTTCCTTATTATATGATTATTTCTTCTGTTTGTTTTTTATTTTCGTTGTGATAATTGTTAGTCAATGAGTTTTTGTTTAAATTCTCCTTGTTTTATTTTATCTTTGATTTTCGTATGCATTAATTTCTTGATTTTGTTTGTTCTTGTTCAGTATTTCATCTCTTTTAGGATTAATTTAAGGCAATAATTTGATCTGATTTTTTTCTTGTTTTTTATTTGATTTGATTTCTGATTTGAATCAGTGGGTTATTTTGTTTTGTTTATCATATAATTTGTTATTCGATTTGATTTTCGTTCTTGAATTAAAATTAGGGTTTGATTTCCAGTGAGTTGTTCTTGTTAATTTGATTTTAGTATCTTAGCGTTATAATTTTAATTTGTATTTGCTTATAATCTTCCTTCAATTCTTTATGTTATCGTTCAGTTGTTCATTGTTACCAGCCTTAGAACATAGTTCAACTAGAATTAATTTCAGCTCTAATTAGAATTAATTTTTAGGAAGTGTTTGGTTATACCTGAAGGGTTTTAGATTTTTGTTGATTAATTATGAAAGGTTGGGTTAGTTTGTTAGGCTCAGTAATTTAGAATAAAGACAAAGGTAGTATAGGCATTCCTACATAAGAATAATGTTGATGTTCTAGACTCTTCTAGAAGAGGGTCTTAATGTAAGTTTCAATAGCTTTAGTGCAGTGACTTGAGAATCAAGCCAAAAACTTTAGCACTAATGAGTAAAATATGAAAATAAAAGAGGGGAAAAAGGTGTGAGTGAAATCTAGAAGCTTCTTCCCCTTCTTCTGCCTATAAAAGGCAGCCTAACTGCCTTCTTTCCCAAGTTTTAGACATCTGAAAAGCTCCCCAAAAAATGCTCTTCATGTTTCAAATATGAAATTTGAATGTCAAATTCAAAAACCTTCAAAAACCAAACAAAAAGGGAAAAACAACAGAAAACTCAAAAAAAATAGTTATATTGTTCTTCTTTAGATCAATTGCTAGTTTTAGCTTGAAAATTCCTAGTTTTTTATTGATGAAACACCGAAGCTGCTCTGGTTTTATTTCGAGTCATTCTGGGGTTATCAAGTCATTTTGGGTCCTAGGATTGTTTTCGAGTGTGTGTGGGTTCTATCAAGTTGATTTTTTGTTATTTTGTTGGTGTTGCTTCTACTTCATTCACTCCTGGGTTGTTGTGAACTTCTCCTGGGATTTGAGATTATTTTTGAGTTGTAACTGCCTTTTGTTTGCTGCTGCTGACTTCATTTCCTTCTTTCGTGTTCAAATTCCCAGGTACACATTCATAGTTCATCCCAATTTATCTCTCAAGATGGAAATAAATTAAACGTTGTTTGATTCATTCGAATAATTTCCATTAGTATATTTTAGTATTATTGAAACTATTTTCAATTGTAGTTAATTAAGGACTGTTTGGACTGTAATTAAGAAATGCTGGAATGGTATGGTTATGTGAACATTTTGTAGCTTTGTTAATTTAAAGTTGTTTGGTTTTGATTTGTTTCACTGTGACCATTAAATCTGGAATAGCAAGTAAGTTTAGTGTTAATTCAGTTCTATTGAAAGCATTAGAGTGTATTGGCTTGTTTAAATCTTGAAATAGCATACTCACAACTACATGATATCCCGTACATTTGGCAGTTTTAAAATATGATTGGTTCATTTCATTGGTTTATATCTGGGTTCAGATTGCAAATAAATTTTAAGATGTGTAGTGGTTGCAATTAATTGACTGTTGAACATTTCGTAATAGGAATAATAATTTGTCATGATGCATGAGTTTAATATGTACGCCAAAACTGGATTAAGATCGACATGACTGGATAAGAATGTTAAACAAGGCCCATTTCCCTTTTAATTCAATTAATTTGAGGCTTGGGTAGTACAATTTGAGGCCTGGGCCCAATGGCAATATCAGAAGCCCAAAGCTGGGCAAGTTCTAAATAGAAATGCAACAACATTTACCTGTTTCATGGGCTGAGTTCAAGGCCCAAGAATGGTGAGGTTCTGAATTTACATGATGTTCATGGACCCAAATATAGTAGTTCTTAGACAATAAAAATTAACTAGGGCCTTTTCTTCATTTTTAGAGACAATACACAATAGAAAATTATAGCTGCTTTAGGTTGCATTTTTAAAATATACGACGTGCGCCGTCCCAAATAAATCACAAATTCGTGGCCCTCTTAATTGCTTTTATAAATACTTAGACCTCGCGACATGCCATTTAGCGGATTTCATGGCCTCCCGCAAAGTTAATATTACGCTAGTGGCTATAGGCCCAACATTTAATAATCTTACTTTCTTAAACTGGCGTGCATATTTGTGTGACCCAATCCAAATCTCAACAAAGTTGAAATATGTCAAAAACCACGTGTGCACTTATGTGACGTGGTTCGAGACGTAGTTTCACGGCATTGCAAGTCTATTTAAAAATAATAATAAAAGCGGTTCAAAGTTAAAAAGCACATAAGTTGAAACATATTTTTAAAATTAGATAAATAACCAAATATGACGGTTGAGCGACCGTGCTAGAACCACGGAATCCGTGAATGCTTAACACCTTCTCCCGGGTTAACAAAATTTCTTACTCAAATTTCTAGTTCGCGTACTGTTAAACAAAGTCAATAATTTTCTCGATACGGGATTCAACCGGTTACTCGAGACACCATTAATGGCAACTCTCAATCTGTAATAAATAAATCCCGTTTCGATTGTCCTTTAATTGAAAAAACTCCTTTACGCCCTTGCGTGGTGTAGGTAAAAAGGAGGTGTGACTGCTCTGGCGACTCTGCTGGGGATACAACCATAGAACTTTGGTTCATGGTTTAAGAATTCAAGCTTAGAATAATTGTTATGTTTGTCTTTATCTGATTTTCCTACATATTTCATACTAAATGTGCTAAATTCTTTGCCGCTTTGATATCATCTGAATTGTATATAAACTGTGACGAAACCCTTCTCTTCTCACCTCTGGAGATGTGCTTACTAGTTGAGACTCCCTATTCTGTTAGTGTCATACCCTAAAATAAGAAAGAGGTCGGACAACTTACTAAGCCAGATGACCTTTTGGTTCCCAGTACGTATCCCCCTCCTCGCCTCGAGTTGTCTGCTCGGGTACATACTCTAGAACACATACCCCGGTTTTGAACCTAGAATAACTTGACTTCATGCCGGAACCCTAATAGGAAAACGTATTTTCATCACGTGCATTTGCCGTAGGAGACTCAACACAGGGGTTGGGTCCGTCTAGGACAGGTAACCTAAAATAAAAGAGCATCCTAATGCATCTTACATGTTACATGTACATTTATTTGTCTCGGACTTACATGCTAACCGGCTTTGAATATTTGGGAACAGTTGAAGAAAAAGAGAAATAGCAATGTAGAGAGTTAATTATCGATTTTAGAAAAACCAATGTCCAAGTAGTGCCGAAACTCTGCCAAATTTTTTGAGAAAAAATAAGAAAAAAGAAAGGTGTTTTAGTTTGTTTTTTACCATTGAAAAAGAAAAACAAAAAAAGATTTTTATTTTCAAAATAGTTTGTTTATTTACCAAGGAAAAAGAAAATATATAAAAGAGTTTTGTTTTCAAAAAATAGTGAGTTTTATTTTCCCGAACTACGTAGGTTTGATTCTCACCGAACGTGAGATACGTAGGAAACCCTCATCGGGTCCAACCTCCCCTTTGCAAAAATAAAAAAAAATGTCAAAGTTGTAATTTTTGTCATAAATAAGTAAGGAGAGCCCATTCTTGTCTAAAATAAGCCGATGTCCCTAAAAGGGCGCCGGAAGATTGTTTTTCAAGAACATCCACCTCTGGTCATTTTTCAGGATTTTAGACGATTTGCCAACGCAGCCTTAAACGGCCTCGAAGTGCTTAAAGGTTGCAAACATGACCTTTTATTTTAATTTGATTAACAAGAAAAAGAGTCATTGGTCAAGTGAATACCGTTTAGATTTTGGTCAAAATAAGCCAATCCAACTTCGCCAGCGTTTTAAATTATTTTTGCCAAGATAGCCATAGAGTATCTTTTAGTTCTCGGAAGGCTATTTTCATAAAAGAACGGACAAGTTTGTGAAGTGTCATAAAATAATCCTCCCCGGCCTCAAAATCCATGTGAAATAGGGAAGGGGCCACGTTTGCAAAACAACCATTTGGTTAAAATTGGCAAATAGGGTAAAGAACCTGTCAGTTTGTTTTTTCTTTTGATTGGATTATGTGGCTTGTTTGATTTTTGAGTCTGTATTTTGTCTTTTTGTCAGAGTCTGATAGTTTGTCGTCAATTTTTAAATCATTGTAATCAAAGTTTGTTTTGTTATGAAAAATTAAAAAGTCCCAAAATATATTTTATTGTTTTTTACCTTTTATTTTCATGAACTACGCTTGGTCTGATTCATACGGGGTCATTGTACGTAGACAATCTCCATTAGATTCGATCGTTACCAAATGAAATGAAAAAAGGAAAAAACAAGAAAGAGAGTGAAAAGAAAGAGGTGAAAAAACAAGAGAGAAAAGAAGAATAAAAAGAAAATAAGAAATCAAATGATAGAATCATCGGTAAAACACGAGGGATTGGGAAATAAGAACAAAGAGCAAATAAAGGCAAGAGTGAGAAAGAAAGAAAAGAAAAACAAAATTGCAATCGAAAAAGCCGAGATGATGCAAGCAGTCGAGCAAATGCATAATAGGATCTGTTAACTGCTTAGGTGCATTCACTCCCCAAAAGTGCGGTTATCAAGTTTGCTAATGCGCTAACCATTAAACAAGTTGTTGTTGATGTTGAGTCCAGACAGGTGGTTAGTGGATTTTCATTCTGGCAACCCATTCCTAAAACACCCGATCAAAAGACAAGCTGACAAGCCAAGAATCAGATACCAGTATTATGGACCTGAGAAAAGAGGGAGAGGTGATGTATGTTAATGAAATGAAGGAGGTAATGTATAAGTTGAGGCAGCAAATGGCTGAGATGCATCATGCCTGGGCTAAGGGCCAGTCGGCGCTGGTTTATCTCGCCAATCCGGCATATATCCCACCTCTGGCTCAGTCTCAGGAGCCTCTTACTGTGAATTCATCTCCAGCCTTTCCTTTCTACCAACAGAGCCATGTCACCTTATACTCTACCAAGCTCCACCATAAAACTAAACCCTCTACCAATCACCCCTGTCTTTGTGGCGCCTCCACCTGCCACATTGCACAGATCTTCCAGTGAGCCACTGTTTCAGGCTCACGATAGCCAGTACTATCTTCCTGAGCCTACCTTTAAAGCACCCGAGCCATACTCCTACACCCCTCACTTTGAGCTCATAGTGGAAACAGAAAATCCACTTAAGAACCCGGAGCAGGAAGAGATGTTTCGAAAAGTAAAAAGCCTGGAGAATTCCTTCAGGAACATGCAAGGGTTGGGTGGCCAAGTCAGTGTGGCCTATAAAGATTTGTGTCTTTTCCCGGATGTTCAATTGCCAGCAGGGTTCAAAAAGCCTAAATTCGATCTATATGATGGGAATGGTGACCTGGTGGCCCACCTGAGGGGATTTTATAGCAAAATGAGAGGGGCAGGTGGAAAAGATGAGTTACTGATGGCGTACTTCAGCCAGAGTCTGAATGGGTCTGCTTTGGAGTGGTATTTACAATAGGACCACAATAAGTGGTATACTTGGGATAACTTGGCATAAGTGTTCGCCTGCCATTTTTAGTACAATCTAGAAATTGTTCCAGATCGCCTGTCGTTGATAAAACTTGAGAAGAAGCCTAGGCAAAGCTTTAGGGAGTGTGGGTTCCGCTGGAGACAATAGGCTGCGAGGGTCGACCCTCCGATCAAAGAAAGCGAGATGGTCGACTACATTTTGCAGGCTTTGGAGCCGACTTATTTTGGGCACTTGATAACAACAATTGGAAAATCTATTAATGATGTTGTGAAGATGGGAAGTATGGGCAAGGAAGGACGTAAGACCAATAAAATCATAAGCTATTCAGCGATCAAAGCAACCACCCAGGCTACCAAAGTGGCACTGGGGTGTGCTTGGGAAAAAGAAGAAAGAAGATGTTGCAACAGTGGAGTCTGGAGCATGGTCCAGATCTAGAAGCCCTTCCTCCTACTACAACCAACCCCGACCCCACTGCCCAAATTATCCCAACACTCTATATATCCCTCCACAACACTATTACCCATCGCCAGATCCATATTTTTCCGTCCACCATGCTAAACATATGCCTAGCCTCCGACTCAGGCGCAATGGCGTGCACCGGCTCCCCAAAACTCATACTAGCTCCACCAAACACCTATATACCCCAAGAGCCTACAGAACCCCCCCCCCCCCCCAGAATGGGTCATTGACCAAATCCAGCCTCCAAAAATGAAAGAGTACGAAAAAAAGACTTTCACTCCCTTGGGAGAATCAAATACCAGTATTTTTCACAAATTGAGGCAGTTAGGCCTATTGAAACCATAATTCCAAATCCCCTTCCTAGAAATCTAGACCATTCAGTAAGTTGTGAATATTTTTTGAGGGACCCAGGAAATGATACAGAGAAGTGTTGGAAACTGAAGACCGCTGTGCAAGAGCTCATTGATACTCACCGAATCGAGGTTCAGGCCCCAGAAGCACCAAATATTTACCAATTTCTGTTGCCAGCTCACCATGAGGTCCACATGATTGAATTGATACACAAGGGAGGGGAACCCAAGAAACCCTTGCAAACTGTGATGATGATCTGTTCTGGTGAAACTAGTTTGAAGGAAAAATCAACCAGTGGGAAAGCACTGGTTCAATTCAAAGGGGTGGACGGTATGCCAACATGGTAGACGAGAAAGGGTCATCAAACATTGATGCGGTAAAACCCGAGCCAGTCAAAGTGGTGGTTCAAGGGGTAACAAACAAAACTGTGATGGTTGTGACGGGAGCTTGCATAGAGCTTGTTATTGTAAAGCCAGAAACTCAGTTGCTAGTGACCAACAACGAAACTATTCCTTGGAGTTATGAAGAGGTGGTTGTGACATATAAGGGAAAGGAAGTCAAAGAAATGTTGTTCGCCGAGGTTAACATGGTCACGCAAGGAAAATATGCAGTTCATCGGACCACGTTCAAAAGTAAACAATTGGGAAGCTACTCCTCTTCTTACTAAGAGGGAGTCTTGGTAGTCGATTTTGATTTTCTATTATTGTGAGGATTATTCCATGGTTTGTAATTCAGATATTATGTTCCGTCCAATTGGATGTGTTAAAGCCATGTTATCTTCAATGAAACGCAATTGTCTTTCTTTCTTCTTTCCTTATTCTATTTCAGTTTTCTTTTCTTCTCTTTACAGTTCTTTTTATGCGGATATCAGTAACATGACATGCATGAGGAATCCACAGCCCAGTCATAAACGCTGGTCTAATTCTAAAGTAATAATACAAGAAATTGAGTGTGATTATGAATTGGAACATGACGATGATGAATGGGTGAAAAACCGCCTGGAAAGGTTGAGTTTGATCGATGAGAAAAGATTGGTATCAATGGGTCACGGACAATTGTACCAACAAAGAATGGCAAGAGTGTACAACAAGGAAGTGCGTCCGAGGAGGTTTGAAGTGGGACATTTAGTGTTGAGACGTATTTTGCCTCATTGGGTTGAAGCAAAAGGAAATTTCGGCCCAAACTGGCAGGGGCCATTTGTTGCAATAACAATGTTGTCTAATGGTGCACTACATCTAACATATGTGGAAGGAAAATGTGTAGAAATGACTATCAATTCTGATGCATTCAAGAGATGCTATGTATGATTTCTTTATTTTATTATACTTGTTTGCATTTGGAATATGTTGAAGATTGAAATGACGAAGATATTTTGTTTTGCTATCTAAACACTTTATCCTGTGTCACCCCTTTGAGCCTTGTTTATTTTCTTTCATACCCCACTTTCAGAATAAATATCACAATTCGGAAATGCAAGTATGGAGCATAACCGAGTGAAAAGAAAAAGGAAGGGAGAAAAAAAAAGAAGAAAAAGAAGAAAAAGAGAAAAAGGAGAAAGAAAAAGAAGAAGAAGAGAAACATGAAAAAAAAGAACAGAAAACAAAAGAAAAGAAAGAAAAGAGGAAAAAGCACAAAAACAAAGTAGTTCCTATGACGTGAACTATGTTTGACTTCATCTCGAACGGGTACATAGTGAGGCTCCATTTGAGGTTCAGTCACACAAAAACAAAAATCCAAAAGCCCCCAAGCGAAAAACTGGGGCAGAAGTTGTGTTAGTTGTGAAAGATCTGATTCTGAACGTTGAAATTTTAACTCATTTTGAATTGTTTTTGAGCCTTTTATACCCTTTTCTTTTTAACGCATCAAAAACCCCACGTTACGGTCCAAAGGAAGACCTTCTGATCATTCTTCAAGAAATGCCAATAAGTCAAGCAGGTAAAGGTGATTCATGATAGGGACAACACTCTGGTTCAAGCAGGAAAGATAAAAAATGAGAGAGTCTTATTGGTGAAAACCCTCACGAGCACCGTAAGGCGACGGGAGCTGAGATAAATAAAAATGAAAGAGTCTTATTGGTGAAAACCTTCATAGGCACCGTAAGACGACAGGAGCTGAGAGAAATAAAAATGAGAGTCTTATTGGTGAAAACCTTCACAGTCACAGTAAGGCGACGTGAGTTGAGAAAAATTGAAATGAGAGAGTCTTATTGGTGAAAACCCTTACGGGCACCTTGAGGTGAGAATGAGTTAAAAGAAAACAAATATGAGAGGTCTGTTGGTGGAAAACTGTTTTGAGGTACTGCAGGATGAAAAAGGTCAAGGTTTGGGTAAAGTGATCAAGTTATGGAATTTCCGAGGCAGCAAGGTACGGTAAATGGAAGTTGATTGATTTAATAGATTGGGCCGATTAGTCCGAAATGCATGTCATAACCATTGGTACCAGCTGTTCTGGTCAGATAAGTTTCTTTTTCTTCTCTTTTAGCAGTCACGGTTTTGCATTATTCGTATCCTTAACTCATAAAATCATTGCATTTCATTTGGGGGGGGGGGGGAGGGGGAGGGAGGTTATCCATCTAAAGATGTTTCAATGTTAGTTTTGTTCAAAGCAAGTGAAAAGGGATATCAAAGCTCACTACCAGTTTTTGAAATTGCAAAGCATAGCGTGGTCGGAACATATTAAAGACAACATGAGGTAAGATGGAATACAGGGGATCACCGAAAGTTTCATCGGTGAAATGATTGGGTTATATCGTAGGAAATGCAAAAGTAAGACAAAGGGGTCAGAAATGTGAAATAACAACAAGGTATAGAACAATGGGTTTGTCGAAGATCATGTGGTTTGAAAGTCGGACAGAAAGTCAAGCAGTTCAAGGCCAGTTCAGGGAAGTAGGTCAAGGAAAAATGCCGCTGCAGGGATATCCTCAACAAAAATGCCATCAACTAACCACCCTTTTAAATTGACAAAATTTTCTTTGATTGAAACAGGGGCAGAAAATTTGATTATTTCCGAGGAGCTCTTTGTAAGAAAAAAAACGAGCATTAATCATGTGTGACCGTAAAGTGGGGTTTGATAAAAATATATGATAATCACGAATAGAATAGGGAAATATAAGTTGGTGTCAGAGTTTGTATGTTCAAGATAAGATTCAGTTAGGAGTTGTCAGGACCTCCCTGGATAATAGGATGCTTTTAAACTCTTAGTAATAGTTGTTATAATGATTCAGTTAACACTCACCCATGCACCTAGCTTCCAAACTGGGGAAGAAAAATTTCTTTGTTTTGTCTATTTTGTAGAATTCAGGAGCCCGCCTAGAGAACAGAGGCATTTATTTCAAGTTTTGCCAATCGGGAGCCCGCCCGTATAACAAAGGCATTTATTTCAAGTTCTGAAAATCAGGAGCCCATCTGGAGAACACACGCATTTATTTCAAGATTGGAAATCAGCAGCCCGCCTGGAGAATAGAGGCATTTATTTCAAGTTTTAGCAATCAGGAGTCCGCCTGAAGAACAGAGGTATTTATTTCAAGTTTTAGCAACCAGGAGCCTTCCTGGAGAATAGAGGCATTTATTTCAAGTTTTAGTAATCAGGAGCCCGCCTGGAGAACAAAGGCATAAATTTTCAAGTTTTGAAGTCGGGAGCTCGCCCGTAGAACGGAGACATATATTTTCAAGTTTTGAAGTCGGGGGTCCGCCGGTATAACAGAGGCATACATTTTCAAGTATTAAAGTCAGGAGCCCGCCCATATAACAGAGGAACATATTTTCAAGTTTTGATCTCGGGAGCCCACCCGTATAAAAGAGGCATATATTTTTAAGTTTTGAAGTCGGGAGCCCGCATGTATAACAGAGGAATACATTTAAGTTCAAGAGTCTGAAGGAAAAAACATATCACTTTACAATTCAAAGCGGCAAGGGATTTCACCAATAGAACACAAGACAACAAGACACCAAGAAATACAAGATCAAGTTTGAAGACATAGATAGGACATTTGTAAATCGTAGATCATAGTTTAGTCTAGCTTCTTTTTATTTTGACATAGTGTCATATGGGAGGTCAGCAAGCAGTAGCAGCAGTGAAATCACACCTCCTGGTAGTCCCAGCTACCAAATCTTCCAGAACTATACTGACTTGATTTCTTCATAGTCAAGGATATGTAGGCAACCTTTGAAGCTTTGATCAGACGGTTTTAAAGATGCTTCTCCTAGAATGCCAAGCAGGCAAAAATTCGTCATATTGCTCATTTATCTTTGCCCGGAAACCCTTCGTGTCTTCAAGCAAAGAGGGGCAGCTGTGAACACATGATTTTTTTTCATGCTTAAAGTACCCTTATAGAATTCATTAAAATTAGAATTTTTCTTTTAATATTTGAATTTTTAGGATTAATTGCACGATTTTTGTGTTTGTTTGCATTTTTGTGCATATTTAGTTAGCATAATTCATAACAATATAAAAATGTGGTATTTTGTCATTTTTACATTCTTTGTTGGGATTTAGTTAGTTTGAGAAAATTAATTAGTTTAATTTTAGTTGAATCCATGTTTTTTATTTTAACACAAAAATAAAAATTAGAAAATGAATTGAAAATTGAATTGAATTTAAATAAAAGAAAGGAATTAATTGAAAAGGAAATAAAAGAGAAAAGGAAGTTCTGACTTGGGCTTCAGCTTGTTAAATTTGTTGGCCCAAGCAAAAATTCCCAAAGCCAACTCAAAAACCTTCAAAATCTCGCCCGAATCAGCCTAATCCACAAAACTAACCCGGTCCAGTCCGCTGGCCACTAAGACGACGCTGTTTTGGTGTCAAGAAATCCAGGCCGTCAATCATCCCCAATCCAATGGTCCAGATTCGTCCAAGGGAGTTACATAATGTCACGACCCCAAACCCCGGTCGTGATGGCGCGAAACAACTTGTAAGGCAAGCCCGACCATATATCAATTCCAGCCAAAAACAATGACTAAATTACCAATTTTAAGATAAAATCTCAGTTTAATAACCATAGGAATACTGCGGAAAACATATTCAACAGTTATAACAGCCCGAACGATCCGGCATCACAAGTTTGAGCCACTAAATACACAGAACACTGACCAAAGCACAGTAAAGTCTAGACATAGAAGCGAAAGATAAATGAAAGGCGACATCAGGTTTTGCGGACGCCAGCAGCTACCGTGATAACTTCGGAACGGATCTAGGCCACAGAAAATAAGCACAGCTACGCCTCTGGGATCCCTGTATCTGCACACAAGGTGCATGGAGTATGGGATGAGTCTACCAACTCAGTGAGTAGTAGCAATAAATAATAACTGAATGTAGGGAATCCAGTAAAAGTACTATGCAGTTCTAATTGCAACAGCAAGAACGGTAAATAAGTACCAACTAGAGGGAAGAATATGATAAATTACTTTCCTTTCCATCCGACCAGTTACTAACACTACTGCGGCGCGCAGCCCGATCCCATTCCAGATATATGAGTATATTGCTGCGGCGCGCAGCCCGATCCAATATAATATATATAATGTTGCTGCGCAAAACCCGATTCAATAAATATATATAATGCTGCGGCGCGCATCCCAATCCAATGGATATATATTGCTATGGCGTGCAACCCGATCCAATAAATATATATAATACTGCGGCGCGCACCCCAATCTAATAAATATAGCCGGCTCCACTCACTGGGGGTGTGTACAGACTCCGGAGGGGATCCTTCAGCCCAAGCGCTATAATACTGCGGCGTGCAGTCCGACCCATATATCACTATGGCGTGCACTCCGATCCATATAATATAGTACTGCGGCGCGCAGTCCGATCCAATACATGTATATGTATATACTGTTGTGGCGTGCAGCCTGACTCGATATATGTGTATATTTATCAAATAGCCTCGCTACGGGGTCCTTGACCCCTCTCAGTCAATATAGACTTGGCCTCTCGGGTCCACTCCGCTAAGACAGGGTATTCAACCCTAGGTATTACTCATTTAGCGTGCAAGTTACAACGTCTGGTTTATTTCATGATTTACAGTCAAAGTTAGGATAGATAGTATGTGTCTAATAGGGAAAGTGAGGTCAAACAACTCAACATGATCCCTAGGAGTTTTACAGATCGGCACAAGGCCCCAAACATGGCAAGTAGCCCAAAATAACCGAGCTCAAGCTCAGTCTTAGTCAAGAAGTGCAGTAAGTCATCAATCAGGATGGATCAAGTCCGAGTCCCCAAGATACATCACGACGCTCATCACAAGACGCGTGTCGCATCTGAACATAGCACTGCATAGTGCAAATACGGGGTTTCAAACCCTCAGTATATCATTCATAGCCATTACTCACCTCAAACCGGCAAAAAACCTAGCTCGCCTTGCGCTTTCCTTGCGTATCGACCTCCTTGAGTGTAGAATCTGACCAAAACCACAAGGAATATGCCAAATAGGCTAATGGGACATAACCCAATAGTAAGGACTCGAAAAACACTCAAAAACACGAAGTTGGCAAAACCCGAGCCCCGGGCCCACTTCTCAAAAAATTACAAAATTCACATTTTCAGAATCCTCGTCTTGCGACGAGTCCGTACATATAAAACTCATCAAAATCGTAGTCCAATTGCTCCTCTAAATCCCCAATTTTTATTTTAAATTTCAAGCCCTAGGATATCAACTTTCACACCCAATTTCAGAGAATTAATGGTTGATTCTTAAATAAAATGACATATTAAGGCCACGAGACTTCCCTCCAATCACTTCCTGTCGAAATCCCCTTCAAAATCTGTCAATGAGCTCTCAAGGTATTGTAAAAATGGAGGAAATAATATGAAGCTCGCGGATGAAATAACCCTTAAAACTTAACTGCCCAGGTGACTTTTCCTCTATGCGATCGCGAACTTCCTCCGGCGATCGCATAGAACAACTTCTCAGGCCTCCCCCAATGGCCTATGCGAGCACGACCTTAACCCTGCGATCGCACTGCTTCACCCGCTAAACCTACGCAATCGCAAACAAGCCTCTACGAACGGAGGGCACAACTCCCTCAACCTACATGATCGCACCTACGAACACGCGATCGCATTGAACAACCTCAGAACCACCCGCCAGGCCTTCTACGTGAATGCGGAGCCAAACCTGCGATCACAAATAACAATTGTCTGCAACTGCTGAACCTTAAAAATCTAAAACATTTCCCAACTTCAAATCCTTTCGATAGCCATCCGAAATTACCCCGAGACCCCGGGACCTCAACCAAAAGCACTAACATGATCTAACACTTCATTCAAACTTGCTTGGGCCATAAAAATACCAACATTAACATCAAAATTATCAAATTCCTCAAATTCAAGCCTAAATCAAACTATGACTTTTCCAAATTCGCATTTGATCCAAAACCCAACCTAAACACCTCCTAATAATCTGGAAAGTTGTACACATATCAAAAATCACCTATCGGAGCTACTGCAACTGTCGGAACTCTATTTCGACCCACGGATCAAAATCTCTCTTATCAACCGTAATTCGCCAAAATTCGAACTTAGCCAATTCAAGCCTAACTCTACACCGGACCTCCAAATTAAATTCCGATTTCGCTCCCAAGTCATAAATTACCATTCAAAACTAGTCGAATCATCGAAAATCTGTTACGAGCCCTCTAACTAATAATTCAATGTCGGGTTGACTTTTCCAACTTAATCTTTTCCTTAAAGATACTATTTGTCTCATTTCTATCCAATTTCAACCCAAACCACTTCAAACTCACCCAACACATATATCAACACATGGGGAAGCATAATACGGGGATAACAGAGCTAAAATATATAAGACGATGGATCGGGTTGTCACATCCTCCCCAACTAAAACAAACACTCGTCCCCAAGCGGGTCAAGAAACATGCCTAGGACCTCAAACAAACGAGGATATCTGCTTCACATCTCCTGCTCGGTCTCTCAAGTGTCCTCCTCCACGGGCCGACCTATGCACTGCACCTTCACCGAAGCTATGTCCTTAAATCTCAACTTCCGAACCTGCCGACCCAAAATAGCCACTGGCTTCACATCATAGGACAAATCCTCCTCTAACTGGATCGTGCTGAAGTCTAATACATGAGATGGGTCTCAAACATACTTCCTAAGCATAGAAACATGGAACACCGAATGAACCCCTGACAAGCTGAGCGGCAAAGCAAGCATATAGGCCACCTCCACAATCCTCCTGAGTATCTCAAAAGGTCCAATGAACCGCGGACTCAACTTCCCATTCTTTCCAAACCTCATCACGCCTTTCACAGTCGAAACCTTCAACAAAACCTTCTCGCCCACCATATAAGATACGTCCCGAACCTTCCTGTCTGCATAACTCTTCTGCCGCGGCTGAGCCGTATGAAGTCTCTCCTGGATAACTTTCACTTTTTCCAACACATCCTGAACTAACTCTGTCCCCAATAATCTAGCCTCGTTGGGCTCAAACCAGCTTACTAGAGATCTACACCATCTCCCATATAAGGCCTCGTACGACGCAATCTGAATGCTGGACGGATAGCTGTTGCTATAAGCAAACTCCACAAGCGGAAAGAACTCAGCCCAAGAACCTCCAAAATCAATAACACAAGCACGCAACATGTCCTCCAATATCTGAATAGTACGCTTGGACTGTCCGTCCATCTGAGGATGAAAAAATGTGCTCATCTGAATCTGAGTGCCCAACTACCGATGTAAAGTCTTCCAGAACTGGGAGGAAAACTGAGTTCTCTGTCTGAGATAATAGAAACTGGGACCCCATGCAACCGCACAATCTCACGGATGAAAATCTCTACCAGCCGCTCCGAAGAATAGGTGGTACACATCGGAATGAAGTGCACATACTTGGTCAACCTATCAACAATCACCCAACTAGAATAAAAAATTCCTCGACGTACGAGGGAGACCACTTACAAAGTCCATAGTAATCTTCTCCCATTTCTACTTCGGGATATCCATCTGCTGAAGCACACCACTAGGTCTCCGATGCTCATATTTGACCTGCTAACAATTGAGACACCTAGCTACATAACTCACAATGTCTTTTTTCATTCTTCTCCACCAATAATGCTGCCTTAAGTCCTGATACATCTTCACGGCAGCTGGATGAATAGAATACCGCGAGCTGTGGGCCTCCTCTAATATCAACTCTCGAAGCCCATCCACATTGGGCACGAAATCCGGCCATGCATCCGCAACACACCATCACTACCAATAGTCACATCCCTGGCATCATCATGCTAGACCATGTCCTTCAGGACACACAAATGCGGGTCATCATACTGGCGCTCCCTGATGCGATCATATAAAGAAGACCGGGAAACCACACAAGCCAACACCCGACTAGGCTCAGAAATATCCAACCTCACCATCCGATTAGCCAAGGCCTGAACATCAACTGCAAGGGTCTCTCCCCAACTGTAATGTACGCCAAGCTACCCATACTCACCGCCTTCCGGCTCAAAGCATCGGCCACAACATTGGCCTTCCACTGCCGCTTCCTCAAATTGAGTTCTTTCTGCTTAAACAAGTGCTGAAGACTATGATGATCCGTGAACACCTCACAGGACATGCCATATAGATAGTGCCGCCAAATCTTCAAAGCATGAACTATAGTAGCCAGCTCCAAATCATGAACAGGGTAGTTCTTCTCATGAGGCTTAAGCTGACGTGAAGCATACGCAATAACTCTACCCTCCAACATCAAAACACATCCAATCCCAACTCTCGAAGCATCACAATATACCGAATAAGAGCCTAAAACTGATGGCAATACTAACACCGGAGCTGTAGTCAACACCGACTTGAGCTTTTGAAAGCTCTCTTCGCACACATTTGACCACACAAAAGATGCATTTTTCAGCGTCATCTTCGTCAAAGGCGAAGCAATAGATGAAAAACCCTGGACGAACCTGCGGTAATACCGCGCCAAATCGATGAAACTTCGAATCTCAATAGCTGAGGATGGTCTGGGCCAACTCTGCACCGCCTCGATCTTCTTTGGGTCAACCTGAATACCATCACTGGACACCATGTGTCCCAGAAAAGCCACGGAACTGAGCTAGAACTCACACTTGGAGAACTTCGCATAGAGCTTCTCCTCTCTCAACCTCTGCAATACCACCCTCAAGTGCTGCGCGTGCTCCTTCTGGCTATGCGAGTATAGTGGTATATCATCAATAAATACGATCACAAAAGAATCCAAATACGGTTGAAATACACTGTTCATCAGGTGCATGAATGCGGCTGGGGTATTAGTCAACCGAAATGACATAACCAGAAACTTATAATGCCCATATCTAGTCCGGAAAGCCATCTTCATAATATCAGAATCTATGATCTTCAGCTGGTGATAGCCTGAACGGAGATCAATCTTCGAGAATACCTTTTCCCCCTTAAGCTGGTCAAACAAATCCTCAATACGAGGTAGTGGATACTTGTTCTTCACTGTCACTTTATTCAACTGTCTGTAATCAATGCACATTCTCATTGTGCCATCCTTCTTCTTTACAAATAACACCGGTGCGGCCCACGACGACACACTTGGGTGAATGAACCCCTTATCTAGGAGTTCCTGCAGCTGCTCTTTCAACTCCTTTAAATCTGCTGGTGCCATACGATAGGGAGAAATAGAAATGGGCTGAATGCTCGGCACCAAATTGATACCAAAGTCAGTATCCCTCTCCGACGGCATGCCTGGAAGGTCCGCTGGAAACACATCAGGGAATTCCCTCACCACGGGGACAGAATCAAGACTAGGAGCCTCAGCTCCAACATCCCTCACAAATTCCAAATATGATAAACATCCCTTCCCAACCATTCACTGGGCCTTTAAGAAAGAGATTACCCTACTGGGTACATAATCTGTCATACCATGCCACACAGTCCTCGGGATACGCATGGCCAATCTGACTATCTTGGCGTTATAGTCCAAAATAACATGGCACGGTGATAGCCAATCCATGCCCAGAATAACATAAAAAATATACCATGCTTAATAGTAGCAAGTCAGCTCGGGTCTCCAGACCCCCAACAGTAACAACACATGACCGATATACGTGATCCACGATAATAGTATCACCCAACGGGGTACATACATGCACCGATAACGCAAGACACCCTTGAGCACTCCCCAAATGATGAGTAAAGTAAGAAGATACATAAGAATATGTGGATCCAGGATCAAATAAAATTGAGGCATCCCTGTGGCAGACTGAAATAATACGTGTAATAACAGCATCCGAAGCAACAACATCTGACCTGCCCTGAAGATCATAGCAATGGGCCTCACCACCACTGGATCAGCCTCCCCATCTGGGGCGACCCCTAACTGCCGGCCCCTCACCCCTAGCTGACAGGGTGGGTGCTGAAGACACTAGGCCAAAAGATGATGGCTGACCCCTCTGCTAAGATTAACTGGAAGAACGACGGGGACACTCCCTCCGTATATGCCAAAACTCCCCACACTCATAACAACTCCCTAGCGCTAGGGGCTGGGACTGAAGGGAACCCCTCACACTAGAGTAGCTAGCCGAAGAACTAGGCCGACATTAACCCTGAACAGATGGGGCGTGAGATGAACCCTGTGCTGGAAGTACGCTCAGAGATAGCTAACCCTGCTGAGAGCCCGGATAACCCCGATCGGAAGATGAACCACGGTACTCTGACCATACTGGATGTGAAGCCCTAAAAGAACGACCCCTACTCTAGTTATACTGGCTCCTAGATAGAGCACCACTGGAGCCACCTGATCTTCGAGCCCTCTTCGCCTCGCTCTCCTCTCTCTCCTAACGCCGAGCCGTCTAAATATCGCGGGCTATATCCACCGCCTCCTCAAAGGTATGACTCAGGACCCTCTCTCGAGTCATCGGAATATGAATGGGATAAATGAGCCCGTTCACAAATCATCCGATCCTCTCCTGATCCGTCTGAACCATCCACGGAGCATAACGGGCTAACTCTGCAAATCTCACCTCATACTGCATTACAGGCATATCCCCCTGGCGAAGCATCTCGAACTGCGTACGTATTTACTCTCTCTGAGACCTAGGTACCCACTTCTCCAAAAAGATAGTGGATAACTCCAGCCAAGATAACGGTGCTGCACTTACCGGCCTACGCCGCTCATATGCCTCCCACCAGGTGAAGGCTACTCCTGAGAACTGAAAAGTGGTAAAAGATACCCCACTAGTCTCCAAGATCCCTGCTGTCCAAAGAATTTGTCGACACATATCGAGAAACCTCTAGGCATCCTCGCTTGAAACACCGCTAAAAGTCACAGGTTAAAGCCTGCTAAACCTCTCTAGACGACACTGCTCGTCATCTGGCATCACTGGTGCCCCATCATCCTAAACTGGAACAACTGGCGGGACATGGGTAACTGGCTGAATAGGGGCAACTGGCTGAGCTGGTTGTGCCTCTGGGGTCTTCAAACCATTTTTACCCTGCTCTGGAGTGCGAGCTATGGGGGTCTAATGACCACCCCCGGTCTGAGAAGTAGCCGCCGCAGTGGTAGCTGATACCACCTTAGCTAACCCGGTGCAGACGGATAAGATCTTAGAAAACGTCTCCTGGAGACCAGGTATCACAATGGGCACTGCCGGTGCCTGAGCAGATTCTGCTAGAGCCTCCATAACTGGGGGCTGATCCTGAACAGGAGCAACAGGTGGGTCAACTGGTACGGCCCCTGCTGCTCTACCCCGACCACGTCCACGAACGCGTCCACTGCCTCTAGCTGGTGGCAATGGTGGTCGACCGCCAGGTCCGGTAGCACGCGTTCTCGCCATCTACGAGAGAATAGAATACACAAGTTAATTCCTAGATCTACAAAGTCGCATGACAAGAATTTCAAGAATATGAAGTTTTCCTAAAGATTCTTCAGCCTCCCGAGGATAAGTACAGACGTCTCCGTACATCGCCACGAGACTGTACTAGGCTCTGATACAAACTTGTCATGACCCTAAACCCCGATCATGATGGCGCCAAACACCTTGTAAGGAAAGCCTGACCATATAATCAATTCCTGCCAAAAATAATGACTAAATTACCAATCCTAAGATAAAATCTCAGTTTAATAACCATAGGAATATTGCTGAAAACATATTCAACAGTTATAACAGCCAAAAAGATCCGGCGTCACAAGTCTGAGCCTCTAAATACGCCGAACAGTGACCAAAACACAATAAAGTCTAGACAAAGAAGCAAAAGATAATGAGAGGAGATATCAGGTTCTGCAGACGCCAGCAGCTACTTTGATAACTCCGGAACAAATCTAGGCCACAAAAAATAAGCACAGCTACACCTCCGGGATCCCTCCATCTGCACACAAGGTGCAGGAGTATGGGGTGAGTCTACCAACTCAGTGAGTAATAGCAATAAACAATAACTAAATGTAGGAAATTCGGTAAAAGTGCTATGCAGTTCTAATTGCAACAACAAGAACGGTAAATAAGTACCAAACGGAGGGAAAAATCTGATAAATTACTTTCCTTTCCATCCGACCAGTTACTAACACTGCTGCGGCGCGCAACCCTATCCCACACCAGATATATGAGTATACTGCTGCGACGCACAGCCCGATCCAATGTAATATAAATTATGCTGCGGCGCGCAGCCCGATCCAATAAATATATATAATGCTATGGTGCGCATCCCGATCCAATAAACATATATAATGTTGCGGCGCGCAGCCTGATCCAATAAATATATATAATGCTGCGGCGCACACCCCGATCCAATAAATATAGCCGGCTGCGCTCACTAGGGGTGTGTACAGACTCTGGAGGGGCTCCTTCAGCCCAAGCGCTATAATATTGCGGTGTGCAGTCCGATCCATATATCACTGCGGCATGAAGTCCGATCCGTATAATATAGTATTGCGGTGTGCAGTCTGATCCAATACATGTATATGTATATACTGTAGCGGCATGCAGCCCGACCCGATATATGTGTATATTTATTAAATAGCCTCGTTACAGGGTCTTTGACCCCTCTAAGTCAATATAGACTTGGCCTCTCGGGCCCACTCCGCTAAGACAGGGTATTCAACCCTAGGTATTACTCATTTAGAGTGCAAGTTACAAAGTCCGGTTTATCATGATTTACAGTCAAAGTCAGGACAAATAGTATGTTTCCAATAGGTAAAGTTAGGTCAAGCAGCTCAACATGCTCCCTAGGAGATCTACAGATCGGAACAAGGACCCAATCATGGCAACTAGCCCGAAATAATCGAGCTCAAGCTTAGTCTCAGTTAAGAAGTATAGTAAGTCATCAATCGGGATGGACCTAGTCCGAGTCCCCAGCAGATACATCACCACACTCATAACAAGACGCATGTCTCATCTCAACATTGCATCGCATAGTGCAAATACGGGTTTCAAACCCTCAGTATATCATTCATAACCATTACTCACCTCAAACCGGAAAAAATCCTAGCTCGCCTTGTGCATCGACCTCCTCGAGTGTAGAATCTGACCAAAACCACAAGGAATATGTTTAAATAGGCTTATGGGACATAACCCAATAGAAAGGACTCGAAAAACACACAAAAACACAGAGTTGGCAAAACTCGAGCCCCGAGCCCACTTCTCGAAAAATTACAAATGCCATGAGTCCGTACATATATAACTATTCAAAATCGCAGTCCAATTGCTCCTCCAAATCCCCAATTTTCATTTGAAATTTCAAGCCCTAGTTCATCAACTTTTACACCCAGTTTCAGAGAATTAATGGTTGATTCTTCAATAAAGTGACGTATTAAGGCCACGAGACTTACCTCCAATCACTTCACATCGAAATCCCCTTCAAATTCCATCAATGAGCTCTCAAGGTATTGTAAAAATGGAGGAAATAATATGAAGCTCGCAGATGAAATAACCCTTAAAACTTAACTGCCCAGGTGACTTTTCCTCTATGCGATCGCGAACTTCCTCCTGCGATCGCATAGAACAACTTCTAAGGCCTCCCCTAATGGCCTATGCGAACGCGACCTTTACCCTGCGATCGCACTGCTTCACCCGCTAAACCTACGTGATCGCAACAAGCCTCTGCGAACGTAGAGCACAACTCCCTCAACCTACGCGATCGCACCCATGAACACACGATCGCATTGAACAACCTCAGGACCCCCCTCCAGGCCTTCTACGTGATCGTGGAGCCAAACCTGTGATCGCATAGAACAATTGTCTGCAACTGCTGACCTTCAAAATCTGCAACAATTCCCAACTTCGAATCCTTCCGATAGCCATCCGAAATCACCTCGAGGCCCCCAGGACCTCAACCAAAAGCACTAACATGATCTTACACTTCATTCAAACTCGCTCGAGCCATAACAATACAAACATTAACATCAAAATCATCAAATTCCTCAAATTCAAGCCTAAATAAAACTATGACTTTTCCAAATTTGCATTTGATCCAACACCCGACCTAAACACCTCCGAATGATCTGAAAATTTGCACACATATCAAAAATTACCTAACGGAGCTACTGCAACTGTCATAAATCCATTTCGATCCCCTGGATCAAAATCTCTCCTATCAACCGAAATTAGCCAAAATTCGAACTTAGCCAATTCAAGCCTAACTCTACACTGGACCTTCAAATTAAATTCTGATTTCGCTCCCAAGTCATAAATCACTATTCAAAAATAGTCGAATTTTCGGAAATCCGTCCCGAGCCCTCTAACTAATAAGTCATTGTCAGGTTGACTTTTCCAACTTAAGTTTTTCTTTAAATCGACTATTTGTGTCATTTCTATCCAATTTCAACCCAAACCACTTCAAACTCACCCAACACATATATCAACACACGGGGAAGCATAATACGGGGATAACGAGGCTGAAATACAAAAGACGACGGGTCAGGTCGTCACATATAAAAGTTTATTAAACAGTTTACAACCCTAGAGACCAACGTTCTTTTCCTCGTACCCGCTGTCCCCACCGGCTTTGCCTTACGCTGCCGTCGAATATCGCCTCACGGTGGAGGCCGACATCCAGTGATGCCCAAACTAACACCATAGAATCGCATTTCTCCCCTCTTGCCAAGCCCCCAAGCCTTTGCCCTTGAATACCAACCCAACGCCTCAAATAGCTGAAACCCTATGCGCCGCCACCACCGTGCACGGCAATGCTGTCGATGCCCCCTCTTTCCATATCGTGCATGAGAGTGTTCGAAAATCGGGTATATGACATTATGAGATGACAACTCTTTATTCTCTTACAAGAATTTGGTTATGGAGTTTTGGAGAGTCGCCACCTAATGATTATAGTACATTAGGACACTTTAAAGAGATGAAGAATTTTGAGAAGAAGGAAAACCAGAGTTCGGGTTAGGGCTTAGGGATTATCTCGAGAGGAAGGTGTTAGGAACCCCTCAAGATCCAATAGTGTGGTTTCCAGCAATGCTATAATTGTGACTTTAAGAAAATAGAAGAAGCAAGTAAATTTTGCACATAAAGATCACAAATAAGTTTGAAAGCTTAAGGAAAGGAAAGGAATACAATTTTTTCAGAAAAAGGGATTGTTTGAAGAAAACATAATTTAAAGAAGATATTTGCAAGAAAAGGGGAAAGGGGGTCCTGGGTTTATCCAAAATATGGATCAAATCAATGAAATATCCAGTAATCACTCATCAAAAGAGGGGTCGCATATGATATTAGCGCAACGGTCATCATATCCATATTCTACCCTTCCTTCCATGTAAATGTATTTAAATGCGATTAGTCTCGTTTATTTATTGCATACTAGTACCCGTCCTGACCTATCAGACCCGGGGTATCAAGACTATTATTCCAAAAGGGGAAGGAGAGGGATATATGCATATATGGAGTTCAAAGGTTAAAATTTTAGTTGTGACATACAATACAAGTAAAAAATATAGGGATGACCAATACAAATAGATAAGGCTCAAGTAAACCCCTTAATCAAATAAGACTTAGTTTAGCATGTCTTGGCACATACTGATTTGGTCTTTAAATTAAGCTTAAACAACGAACAGACTGGTTTAACACACATATTTGGAAAGAAAGTCCGCACTACAAAACTTGGATCCAATTGTCAGAAATTAAGGTATTTTAGGCAAGTGATTTAGAAAGTATTGATTTCAGAAAAAAAAATAGTCTGATGCAGAAGAGTTTTGAAAAGAAAGTATTGACTTCAGTAAGTTGAGAAATGAGTAAAAAGGAATCATTAGACTATCTGAGTATAAAACATAGAAAGTGTTGTGAAAAGTTTCAGAGACAGAAATATCTAAAGAAACAGTAAGTTATAGAACTGTTTTAAAAAAAGTATAATTTCAGAGAATGAGTAAAACACGTTTAGGCAGGATGTTTAGAAAGGAAATGTTCCAGAAAAAGATGTCGATTCCAAGAATTCAAAAAGCATACTGGTTCGAAAGAGTTTTGTCAAAAGATTAAGGCTCTTGAAAAATATTACTGAATTAAGACGTTAAAGGTTAGTGAACAGATATTTATTACTTAAAATGAATTAGTCGAGCTTGATGCAAAATCCTAGAGGCATGATATCTATATTTAGATTTTAGTACATGTTATTGTACTGATAAAAAAGATGATTGTTTAATTAGCCCTATAGCTTGCCTAATGAGTATGCAGTCCTTAAAGATATGATTTTTATATGTGTTGATTACATGAACGTTAAAGTCCTATAGGCAAGATCTCTAGGAATTTGCAATATGATTAAACATTAAACCTTATAGGCAAAATCTCTAGATGACTTGCAGTATAATTAAACATTAAACCCTGTAGGTATGGTATCCAGGTGACTTTGAATTAGAAATAATGGACAATCCTATAGGAATGATTTCTAGTAAGAGAATTAAAGTTCTAAAGGAATGATATCTACCCTTTACTGATGCAAGAAAGTAAAACCCCTCCCACGCCCTTATACTATATTTCCTAAAGTTCTTTTATACAAATTTGTCATAGAACCAGAAAAGGATGAAAGTAAGTATAAAATACATCAAAACTATAGCCAGATCCAAACAACCTAATGCAACCTTAGTGTCTAATAACATTTGATTAACCATCTTTCGGAATCCAGATTTCCAAAGCCTCCTCTTTATCAAAAGTGTTTAATAGTTTCAATGAATCTCTATGATTCTCGGCATTGCTTACACTCAGGATACCATTAGAATTAGAATAGTGCAGTGTGGAATAGCCAACCCTTAGGCATCCAAGTATAGAGGAAACTCCAGGGTCCTAAAGCATGGCTTGCAAGAGAGGGGTAGAACTTAGAGCTAGGAGCAAGTGCAAAGTGATTGGTGAACCATAACAAATGGTGGTCACACCCAGCCATAGGTGCAGACTGGAACACCCCTGACCATTTGTTTGGTCAAACAAGTTAGGAGCATACCTTGAATGTCAAACCTAAGTCTTGTTAGTGATCAGAACACTATCAGACCTAAGTCAAGGCTCAAACACATAATAGGGGACAAGGGAAGTAGGAATTATCTGAGTTAAAGAGTTCAAAGAACCCAGTTCAGGGCCATAGACAACAATAGTGTTGCTATGGCTGGAACTGCAACTCACACAGAAAGGGGAAAGGCAGAGGGGTTCACATAAGAGTAGTAATAACAGGATTGGAGAAACATAGTGAAGAAAACACAACAAAACATAGAAAGTGCACATGTAGTGGATGAGCATTATTAAATTAATAAGAACATACCAATTGAAAAATAATAAAATAGCAGAACAACAGAGTAAGCAAACAATAAGAAAACAGCAGGAGCAGACTCATGTTTGCATGCAATACACTTGAGAGTTCAGAGAGAACTCAAGAATATTTCAGAAGGTAAAAGGGAGAAAAAGAGGGTAGAAAGCAGAGATATTATAAGTTGAGAAAGCAATTTCAGTGTTCAAATGTGTGAAAGCATGTTTAATGCAGAGAAGTTGTGTGTCAAAAGTATAAAAGGGTAGCCCCTTTTATAGTGCAGAAACAGGTTCGAAGAAGGCAAGCAAAATAATTTGAAAATCATTCTCAAAGATTTCCCTTAAGTTAAGGGATTGATTTCAAACGGGTATGATAAATAAGGAAAGGTCTTTGATTTAAAATCTTTTCTAGAGTAGCATAATAGGGGTAAATACACAGAGCATTATTTACGGAAATAGTTCAGTAGCACGTTGTTTGGGTCAGATAAGGAAAGACAATCAATCAATAGCCGGTAAAATCAAGATTTGTGTCTTGGTTCGAACGAATCCAACCGAGAAAGGTGAAGAGGAACTTAATTTAAATAAAATCATCAACAATCAATCAGAGGCTTTTAAAAAGGACTCGGAATTAATCACAGGTTGGTCAAAGGCCTTTTTAAAGGAGAGAATGTCATATAAAAAGCATATAGAGACAAGAGAAAGTTGTTGCAAAACTAGTATGAAATCAAAGTAACCAAGAAGGTTAGGTTTTACAAACTCGGAATGAGTCTGCAATAGGGTCAGGGTTCTGACTGGAACCCTAGTTCAAACACAAAGTTGAGCTTGTTAATAACCCCCTAATGCTAGGGTTTCTGACTCGAATCAGATGAATAGACGAGAAAACAACAAATAGAATAGGCTCAGTAGCAAGTTTGAAACATAGGGAATACATTCAAGCAAAGTTTTTCACTCAAACAAGTTTAGAAGCCAAAAAGCGATACAAGTTTAAGAAAACAGTAGTTGGAGCGTGCTTAGGAAGAAATTGGTAAAAATCTTATAAAGCAAGCAAACATAAAGGACCCAGTAGGGAATACATACAATAGAAGTCACATAGTAGAGATAATCATACGAGCTTAGGCTAAAGGCACAGGAAAGATGAAAAGCATGGAAGGATCATGCTTAACAGAAAGAAAAAATGGAAGATCAAATACGTGCGTAGTAGAGAAGAAACATACTAGATAAACACACATGAAACACACAAAAAGAAAAGAGAAGAAAGAATCAGAACATTTTCAAGAAACCCTAGTTTGAAAATGAAATGATTTTAAAAGAAAAAAAATTGGCGAAAACCCTTGAAATTATCGAATGTAGCACAGATATAGCACAGATCTAAGAGAAAACAAACAGAAAAACCTTGAATAGCTTTAGGTTCCTCGGAAACCCTAGAAACGAGAAGGCTTGTAAAGGGTCTGGTCTCGAACAGATCTGAGCCATAGCTAGGCTCTTAAAGCTCAAACACGTCAGAACACAGTTAGAGAGGCCATAGAACCACAGATCTGTGGAGGATATGCTCGAACACCATCGATGTCAGACCTTGAAATCTCCAACAAGCAAGGCTTGGGGGGAAAAGGTGAGCACAGTCCGTCCATAGCCTGAGAAGCCATGGACTCCTATGAGATTGATCGGAGAAAACGAGGGAGGAGATTAGGGTTTCGAGTGCTAGGGAGCATTTGAGAGAAGGAGAGAGTTCGAAGGCGGCGGTCGAAGAGAAAATAAGGATTAAGGTTAGGTCATTTGGAACTAAAAAGGAAAGGGTCATTTGTGGTCGTTGCTCAAAAGGATCAACAACCTGGATTTAAAATAATCCCGGGCGGCTTTAGTTTAATTGGTCAGGGGTTGGAATAGCCCAATTGGGCATCCGGATTGGGGTTCATTGGGGTAAAGATTGAAAGTAAATTGAGGTTATAATTGAAATGAAATGTGGCCAAAATTGAAATAACCAGTTTTCCCTTATTATCTTATAAAAAATAGTAAAATTTTTTTAAAAAACAAATTAAGGGTGCTGAATCAGTTAATAATATATAAATGTTAACTTAAAAATATTACCAATTTGTAATTATAAAGTGCTATCAAATCTTAAAGAGGCTAGCATTATAAATTTATGCAATTTAGCTTTAAAAATACCAAACTGTTATAAAACAATAAAAGAACAAGAGCAATATTGTAGAGAAAGAGAGAGAAAATTCTTATTGAATTTTGGGGTGATTTACAATGGGGTAAGACCCCTCTATTTATAGGAGGAAAAATAACTTAGCCTGTAAAACTCTCTACAAGATAGACATTCACTCTAATTAGAATTCTATTCTTAACACTCCCCCTTGAATGTCTAGTCAATAAATAATGTGCCTCGTTGAAACCTTAACTAAAATAAAACCCAATGGAAAAAAATTCTAGAAAAAGGAAAAAGAGTACACATGTTTAGAAATGTGCCTATTGGTTGCCTCGTTAAAAACCTTACAAGGAAAACCCAATGGGACAAAACCTTGAAAGGGAAAAAGAGTGCAACGCGCATTAACTCCCCCTAATGAGAGCATCAATTCACATATTTGAGCCTTTGCATTCCGATCTTGTGCACCATCTTCAAAACGATCTTTGGTAGAGATTTGATAAACAAATCAGCCATATTAACTTGAACGAACATTTTGCACCTTGAAATCATCACTTGTGATAGATATATAACGTCTTCACAAATGTCGTGGAATGGCTCTTCAATATTTCCATAGAGGTATCCTCGCTATCACATTATCATGCTTATAGTTATAGCAACATACATTTGTGCATAAATTGCATTAAGGAAGCGGTACCTCAAGATCAAGAATTGTATATGCTTCAAGCAACTTAAATCCTTCATGGATTGTCATATAAGTTAAGTCATATACGCCATATTATAGACATTAGATGCATATCAAGTTTTCATGTCATGCTAGACAAATAAGATATCGAAAACGGATTGCACATACCTACTTAGCGCTATGATAGATGTCGTCGACGAACATGTTATATCAGTTCCAATAAATTTTCATAAAGACATAACATAGAGATCTCTTCATTCATATATTCAGATACCTGAATCTCTCATGGGATTTTATGAAGTGTTATGTCATGTGACCTTCTAGATCACTTGCCCCATTTATTATGCTCATCTTCTTTATCAAGAATTTCTATTTGAAACCGATTTGTCTATACACTTTAAGCGTACCATACACTTTTTCCTTCTAGGACTTAATATGAGCATTTGCAATGAGAATATAGTTACTTTCTTTGGGTCAGCAAATGCGTATGGCATGCTTTGAAGTATGTTGAAATTGAATTATCTTTTTATGAACTTCAAGTTCATATTATGATATTCGAGGATCTATATATACAAATGATAATTCGTTCCATGTAACTTTTTCTCAAGTGTTTATCATGTCTCCCCCTCATGTTAGAAAAACTAACTTGTTTCCTCAACTCTGGGAAATCATCTTTGTGCATTATCATGTTAATATACACTGCACATCAATAATAATAAGATGAAATTATTTGGTTCCTTACCCTGAACCACTTGTGAGGGGAGAATATAATATACTCTCGTGTATAACGTATATCAAATATAGATAACTTTATTCTCATAAGAAATAATTTAGCTATTAAGTGGAGGCACTCAATAAATTATTTTGCTAAACCAACTATGATGTAAATCACCTTATCAAGATAAACTATCTTGAATAGAAAATCTGGAAATTATGCTCGAAATTAGATTACTGAGCAAGTTACCTCGCAAGCACCGGCCAGGTTGCAGGTTAATAATAATCGCACATGTAACCATATCATAGATGCATCATATGTTGTATACATGGCAGGCGAATGGGCCCATATTCGCCTTCGATATTTCCAGAATTTATGGGATTCAACCCCAACTTTAGTTGGTCAATTAACTAATGAGAACAAGTAATATAAGAGAATTCGTAAAGAACTTTCTAGTTCTTTAATCTTTACCCATGTGAATTCTCTATTATTGTTGCACATCATACTTAAATTGATATGGCTTACCCGAATGCCAATTGAATAAATTATCAATATTGATAAAATTCAGGTTTACATCATGACATGTGCAATTATCGATAATCTCTAAGTTTATTATGATATAGGTTTTTATATCAATAAACATCCACTTTATTGTGGCATTCTTTTGTTTGTATAGTACAAATTGGAGAATAAAGTTGGTAGCTTTTCACATGCATATTATCATGCTACAAGTTGTAGTAATAGAAGATATCAAATCTTTCTTTTATTTATAGTCTCAATATAATCAATCGCTTCGCACATACTTTGGAAACTGAATAAGTTTCTTTGAGACTTACTACAATACAATACCTTATTGGTAATCAATTATGTTTCTCCAAAATAATATAATTGGCTCTTAAAGTTGTACCATTATGGTCATGTCAAAATTATATGCAATATATGTTTCTTGCATTATTTTAATAATCATATTGCCAAAATATTTTGGCGTACAATAGGTACGTGACCAATGACCATTCATGCTATAATAATGACATTATTTTCTTATATCATCTCAACCCTCCTTCTAGAGGTGAGTGTGGTATATTCAATACTAATAGCATGTTCATATTCTTCCAATAATGAATATGTATTCATAAATCATATGTTGTCACATTCACACCATGAATGGATCATAATCATCTATATGTGCTGTATAAAATCTCATGTCAAATCGATGACATATATTACTTTCACAGAGTGAAGGAATATTTTGAGAATCCTTATTATTCTCATTATCACAATGATGAAGATTATAATTTCGTCTATTGCCACGTCCATATCCATTGATACCTTCACGGTAATAATTTTGTCTTCTTTCAGACTTATTACATAGTGCTATCATATTTTCTGCGGGGATATGTAATTTTGTTATCCTTTTCAAATCCGTAAATGCGTCTGGCATTTGATTTGCTATTCTTTGCAAATGAATAAACTTTTGCACCTCTTTTTCACAAATAGAGGCATGTGGATCAAGATGAGATAATGATGGATTTTTCCACAAAATTTCCCGTTTGGTTTCACCAACTTCTCCCCCTAATTTTGGGAAAAGTGTCTCATCGAATCGACAGTCTGCAAATTGTGCAGTGAACAAATCCCCTGTCAATGTTTCGAGGTAGCAAATAATGGAGGGTGATTCAAACCCAACATATATTCCTAACCTTCTTTGCAGACCCATTTTGGTGCGATATGGCGGTGCTACAGGCACATATACTGCATATCTAGAAATTCTTAAATGGGATTTAATATGTTCATGACCCAAAATTAATTGCAAATGGGAATATTTGTGATAATTTACCAGTCTGAGACGAACTAGCATTGCTGCATGCAAAACGGCGTGACCCCAAACTGAAGTGGGCAGCCTCGTTTTCATGAGTAACGGTCTTGCTATCAATTGCAGACGTTTAATTAAAGACTCTCCAAGACCATTTTGAGTGTGAACATGAGCTTCAGGATGTT
Source organism: Nicotiana benthamiana (assembly GCA_034376525.1). Lineage (NCBI taxonomy): Eukaryota > Viridiplantae > Streptophyta > Magnoliopsida > Solanales > Solanaceae > Nicotiana > Nicotiana benthamiana. The sequence goes on along the minus strand of CM067328.1, from coordinate 76,137,088 downwards.
CCACTTTTATCTAAATTGATAAGCAATAATCATTAAATGCTTGGGATGAAAACTCAGCAGCATTATCTAGTCTAATAGACTTAATTAAATTATCGGAAAATTGTGCCCGTAATCGAATTATTTGTGCCATTAATTTTGCAAATGCAAGGTTGCGAGATGACAATATGCACACATGAGACCATCTTGAAGATGCGTCTATTAAGACCATAAAATACCTAAACGACCCACTAGGTGGGTGAATAGGTCCACAAATGTCCCCTTGTATACGTTTCAAAAACGCAGGTGACTCAATTCCAACCTTTGTTGGTGATGGTCTAATAATTAACTTGCCTTGATAACAAGAAGTGCAAGAAAATTCATTATTTAAAAGAATCTTTAAATTCTTTAATGGATGCCCATTTGAGTTTTCTATAATCCATCTCATCATAATTGATCCAGGATGTCCCATTCGATCATGCCAAAGTACGAAAGTATTGGAATCAGTAACCTTTTGGTTTACGGTAGAATGTGCCTCAATTGCACTAATTCTTGTCCAATACATGCCACAAGATAAAGATGGGAACTTCTCAATAACCCTCTTTTGGCCAGAGACATTCTTTATAATGATGAGATATTCAAGATTATTCTCATCTATTGTCTCAATATGATATCCATTTTGAATGATATCTTAAAAACTCAACAAGTTCCTCTTAGACTTGGAGGAGAACATTGCATTCTCTATGATAAATATTGTTCCTTTAGGCAGAGTTATAGTTGCTCTTCCGGAGCCTTCAATCAATTTACTACTACCAGAAATTGTAGTAACATCTGTCTTACACATACTTAAATGAGAGAAATATTTCTTCTCTTTGAATATCGCATGTGTGGTGCATGAATCAATTAAACAAATAATTTAAAATAATATACATAGTCATGCCTTAAGTACTGATTCACAGTGACAACTTGCAATACATTCAAAGTTCAAAACGTGTTCATGTATTGTTAATTGACACCAAATATAGTTCTATACATGTATATGTCTAAATGTGTTAATAAGAAATTTTACAATATTGCATACAATTTTGCAAAGTTTTAAGACAAATATGATTTTAGTTACAGCTTAGACAGCGCAACAATTCCACGTGGAAAATGTGCCATAATGTAGACTACACAAATAAATGCCATGGGTACAAAAACTGTTGAATATACACAAGAAAAATACTTATAATTGTAAGACCTACTTCCACTAAGCATGGACAAGATTAGATGCCCAATCAACTATAAGTATAAATCAGTGTTCTCTTTTACAGCACTATTGGTTTTCTTATATAAAACACCTGTTTCTCTATAAGCATATAAGGAATAGTAAAATTACACATTACTCCCTTCATCCTAATTTACATACAGTTTCCATATAGGCACACCTCAAAAAGCTCGACTCTGTTCAACCACTATACATTTTCACAAGTTTGAAGAATTCAAATTCTTTAAAATAAATAAATCATAACTCTAAAGTGATGAACTGATTTTCAACCATTACTTCGATATCTTCTTCGCGTACCCCAAATTAATACCCTAGGGTCACCTCGAATCCCTCATGTTAAATCTGTTGTCAATAGCATTCGAATTTACCAGAGTGGTCTGGATTTCAAATATAAAAAAGCAAGACTGTAGAAGTTATATCAGTAAGGTCTTTTCCTTCTTATTAGATTATTTCTTCTATTTTTTTTATTTTTGTTGTGATAATGGTTTGTCAGTGAGTTTTTGCTTAAATTCTACTTGTTTTTGTTTTTATCTGTAGATTTTTGTAGGCATTAATTTCCTGATTTTGTTTGTTCTTGATAAGTATTTCATCTCTTTTAGGATTAATTTAGGGCATTAATTTGATCTGATTTTTGTCTTACTTTTAATTTTATTTGATTTGTGATTTGAACCAGTGAGTTATTTTGTTTTGTTTATAATATAATTTCTAATTTGATTTGATTTTTGTTATTGAATTAAAATTAGGTTTTGATTTCTAGTGAGTTGTTCTTATTAATTTGATTTTAGTATCTTAAGGTTATACTTTTAATTTGTCTTTGCTGATAATATTCCTTCAATACTTTATGTTATAGTTTATTTGTTCATTATTACTAGCCTTAGAACATAGGTCAGCTAGAATTAATTTCAGCTTAAATTAGAATTAATTTTTAGGAAGTGTTTGGTTATAGCTGTAGAGTTTTAGATTTTGGTTGATTAATCATGAAAGGTTGGGTTAGTTTATTAGGCTCAGTAATTTCAGAATAAAGACAAGGGTAAATAGGCATTCCTACATAAGAATAATGTTGTAGATAAAGCTAGGACACTCTAGACTCTTCCAGAAGAGGGCCTTAGTGTAAAGTTTAGTAGCTTTAGTGCAGTGACTTGAGAAACAAGCCAAAACTTTAGGACTAGTAAGTAAAATCTTAATAAAAGAGGGGAAAGAGGTTTGAGTGAAATCTAGAAGCTTCCTCCCCTTCTTCTGCCCATAAAAGATAGCCTATCTGCCTTCTTTCCCAATTTTTAGACATCTGAGAATCTCCCCAAAGAAAGCTCTTCATGTTTGAAATCTGAAATTTGAATTTCAAATTCAAAAACCTTCAAAAACAAAACAAAAAAGGAAAAACAAAAGAAAACTCAAAAAAAAATTGTTCTATTGATCTTCTTTAGATCAATTGCCAGTTTTAACTTGAAAATTCGTAGTTTTTTGATTGGTGAAACTCAGAAGTTGCTCTGGTTTGATTTCGAATCTCTTTTGGGTTAGATCAGGTCATTTTGGGTTTATTCACCTCCTGGCTATATTTTTCGAGTGTGTGTGGGTTCTATCAAGTTGATTATTTGTTATTTTGTTGGTGTTGCTTCTCCTTCATTCACTCCTGAGCTGTTGTGAACTTCTCCTAGGATTTGAGATTATTTTTGAGTTGTTGATGCCTTTTGTTTGTTGCTGCCGACTTCTTTTCCTTCTTTTGTGTTCAAATTCCTAGGTACATATTCATTGTTCATCCCAATGTATCTCTCAAGCTGGAAATAAATGAAATGCTGTTTTATTCGTCCGAATAATTTCCATTAGTATATTTTAGTATTATTGAAACTGTTTTCAATTATATTTAATTAAGGACTATTTGGACTGTAATTAAGGACTATTGGACTGTTATGGCTATGTGAACATTCAGTAGCTTTGTTAGTTTAAAGTTGTTTGGTTTTGATTTCTTTCGCCGTGACCATTAAATCCGGAATAGGAAGTTAGTTTAGCGTTGTTAATTCAGTTCTATTGCAAGAAATAGAGTGTATTTGCTTGTGTAAATCTAGAAATAGCATACTCACAACTACATGATATCCCGTACATTAGGCAGTTTCAAAATATAATTGGTTCATTTCATTGGATCATTTCCATGTTCAGGTTGCAAATAAATTTTAATATGTGTAGTGTTGCAATTAATTGAATGTTAACATTTAATAATAGGTATATTAATTTGTCATGATGCACGAGTTGAATATGTATGCAAAAAACTGAATTAAGATTAACATGCCTGGATTGGAATGTTAAACCATGCCCATTTCCCTTTTAATTCAACTAATTTGAGGCCTGGGAAGTACAATTTGAGGCTTGGGCTCAATGGCAATATCAGAAGCCCAAAGCTGGGAAAGTTCTAAATAAAATGTAGCAACATTTACCTACTTCTTGGGCTGAGTTCAAGGCCAAAGAATGGCCGAGGGTCTGAATTTACATGATGTTCATGGACCCAAACATAGTTGTTCTTAGACAATAATAATTAACTAGGGCATTTTCTTTATTTTTTAGAGACAATACACAATAGAAAATTGTGGTTGCTTTAGGTTACCCTTTTAAAATAAACGTGGTGCACGGCGCCAAAATAAATCACAAATTGCGTGACCCTCTTAATCACTTCTATCAATACTTAGACCTTGGGACACACCATTTAGCAAATTTTATGGCATCCCGCAAAGTTAATAATATGCTAGTTTCTTAGGCCCGACATTTAACAATCTTACTTTCTTAAACTGGGTGCACATTTATGTGACACAAATCCAAATCCCAACAACGTTGAAATGTGTAGAAAACCCCGGGTGCATTTATGTGACGTGGTTCAAGACATATTTTCACGACGTTGCAAGTCTCTTCAAAAATAATAATAAAAGCAGTTCTAAGTTAAAAGCACATAAGTTGAAACATATTTTTAAAATTAGATAAATAACTAAATATGACACTTGAGCGATCGTGCTAGAACCACGGAATTCGGGAATGCTTAACGCCTTCTCCCGTATTAACAGAATTCCTTACTCGGATTTCTGGTTTGCGGACTGTTAAATAGAGTCAATAATTTCCTCGATTAGGGAGTTAACCGGTGACTTGGGACACCATTAATCTCCCAAGTGGTGACTCTGAATCTATAATAAAAAAAATCCTGTTTTGATTGATGTTTAATTGGAATAATTCCTTTACGCCTTTGCGGGGTGTAGGTAAAAAGGAGGTGTGACATGCTTTGAGAGGAATATACCAGAATGATTCCTTCAACGCTTTTTGCCTCAAACTTCCCAAGCTGGTCCTTCCCGTTATTGAGAACATAGTTTTTGCATCCAAAGGTTCTTATATGAGTTATCTTCTGTTTTCTTCCATTGAGCAACTCATAGCGTATTATGTTTAGAAGGGACCTGATCATACATCTGTTCACCAAGTAGCACGTGATGTTTATTGCTTCTGCCCATAATATTTGGCGATTCCACTATCGATAAGCATTGTATGTGCCATGTATTTCAAAGTTCTATTCTTCCTTTCAACAACACCATTTTGCTGGGGAGTCCTTGATGCTGAGAAGTTATGAGTGATTTCATTACAATGCTCATCAAGTTTGGCATTTTCCAGATTCTGTTCCTTGGTCAGATCTGATGCATGCTACCTTCAATTCCATATTTACGTTGATCTTCTCAAAAGAGACAAAAATACCTCGAAGGTCTCACCCTGTGTTCTAAGAACCAGTGACCAGGTCAATCTTAAATTTTGGCAGACCACGAACTAGGTCCCTTTAATTCAGTTTATTCAGAAGTGAGAACTTGCATGCCCTAATCTTCTATGTCAAAGTTCTTCATCATCAACAACTAACTTCAAGAAACTCATATCACCCGATTGTAGAGATTCAATGTCAGCAATGTAAATGTTCTTGTATCTTTTGGCTACTAAGACCACTTCGCCAATTACCATATTGGTATCTGTTCACACTATTAATACGAACTATACTTTGTTCTCTTTATCACAAGTTTGAGAAACACACAAGAGATTGTGCTTCAGGCTATTCACATAGTACACATTCTCAATTGAGTGTGAAAGAGACTTTCTAACTTTTCCAACACCGAGAATGTACCCATTTTCATTTTCAAAGGATAAATTCCCCTCCCTGCAGGGCTTTCGGTAAGAGAAAAATCGATGGTGTTTCTAGTTATGTTCTTTTAGCATCCACTGTCCATGAACCATTGCAGTCCGCTTCCTCTCACTGTTCCCTGCACATATAAATTATAGGTTTGATTTAGGAACCCAAACTAGTTTGAGTCCCTTGTTATGAGAAAAGGGATGAATAAGAGCTTTTCTAATCATGTAGGCAATATTTGTTTCTTGCGAGTGGTACTTGGTCCCTCTTTAGTAGTCGCTTTTTTAGTAAACAATTTGTTTTCTGAACAGATTGAACCCTAGCATGGCAATTTTCTTTGAAGTTCTCATTGTTCCCACAGTGGGTACAAAGTCAATTATCAGGAACTGTGACATACTTCTTGTGAGGGTTGTAAGGAGTTTTCTCCTGTTGAAACTCGATTCCCTGCCTGTTTCCACTATTGTTGAAGTACATGGCAGTGACAACATCTTAGGACTAGGTCCACTTGAGGGATTTCTCAAGATCAATTTTTACTTTCTTCTATTTAGCTTGAACTTGCCTATTTTTCTCGGGGTTACCACATATACTAGCTTAACATCATTTAATTCCTTTTCAAGCTTTATGTGTGACTCATTAACTACTTCTTTACCTTCTCAATACTTGCAGGCCAAAGTTCTGAGAGTCCCTCAAAAGTTTCCTCTATATCAGTGATTATCACCAAAAAGTCATCCCTCTCTTGCTCAATAGCTGCAATTTTCTCTTCTAGAGTGTGCTTTTTATTGCTATTGGTTTCCATCAAATCAATAACCACTACAATCAAGTCATCTCTCTCATTTTGTATATTATTTATTTTTTCGTTCAGATCTTCCTTTCTTTTTCAAGATTAGTTATGGTCTCATTTAGATCAACTACACAGACCACTAGATCATCTCTAGAATGTTCAGCATCTCCAAGCTCTATGGTCAAGATATCCCTATCATTAGTAAGGCTATTATATACGTCAATTATAATATTTGATAATGTAATTAATTTCTTGGAAGAGTAAGACTTTAGATTTCTCTGAACATCCGTGAAATTCACCTCATCATTTTCATCCTCTTTATCATCGAAATATTGAGCCATCAGCGCAATCAGTGAGTCATATTTCGTTGCTTCAGTTCCAACTGTCATCATTGAGCTATTTTTTACATCTGGTTCCCCTTCTGATTCACTGGAGGAGTGTCCCCAAGCAGCAAGAGCTTGCTTCACAACATTGTAAGCTGCACTTTTTTGACTGAACTATTTGTTAGGAACCGAGATCCTCTTTACTTTTGTCAGAGTTTTGTTTGTATTGATCCTGATTCAGAAATGGGTAGTCCTTGATAAAATTCCCTAGCTTTCCGCACTTGTGGCATAGATCATTGTTCCTTGCCTTACTTGAACTATCCCTTTTTGTTATGCCACTATTTTTTCGAATCATCTTTTGAAACCTTTTTGTAAGATAGTCCATATCACTATCTTCTTCACTTGAGTCACTGTTTTGAGCCTTGAGCACCAGGTTCTTCTCCTTCTTTGGCTCTCTCCTTTCACTGTCTTTCTTTCTTTTCATCTCTTATATCTTCGAATTTCCAATCAGATCATCCATGGTTAGAGTTTGTAGGTCTTTAGCTTCAGTGATGGCATTCACCTTACTCTTCCAAGAGCCAGGTAAAATACCGAGAATCTTCCTTACAAGCTTGTTTCTTGGAATAACTTCTCCAAGTGAATGAAGCTAATTTATGATGGATGTTAATCTAGTGTGAATACTTTGTATAAATTTATCATCCTTCATCCTGAAGAGCTCATACTCAGTGGTGAGCATGTCAATCTTAGACTGTTTAACATGAGTAGTTCCTTCGTGTGCGATTTTCATTGCTTCCCATATTTCCTTGGAAGAATCACAAGCTAAGATTCTGTTGTACTCATTAGGTCCTACACCACATACTAAGATTTTCATGGCATGATAGTTCTTTTCTACGGCTTTTCTATCAATATCACTGTACTATTTTCTATTTTCGGCACCATTTGTCCAGTTTCTCCAATATTATTCATAGGAATATGTGGACCATCACAAATGACGTCCCATATATCTGAGTCTTCTGCCATTATAAAATTATGCAAGCGAGTCTTCCACCAGCCTTAATACTGACCATGGAATCTAGGAGGTCTGTAGGTTGGTTGTCCTTCCTCAAAGTTAGGTGGAGCAACCATTGAGATCCTTTCTAGGTGTTAACCTTTTAGAGAGAACCTGCTCTGATACCAATTGAAAGTTTATATGAATCTACCAAGATATAGAGTACCTGGTCCTCTATGAGTTTCCACTGAGAATACTAATTAAAACAGTAAGTAAAAGAGACACAAGATATTCACGTGGAAAAATCTCAACTCAAGCGGACAAAAACCACGACCTACACTTGTAGGCTTTCAACTTCACTAACTTGTAAACACACTATTACAAGCCACTTTGTAATGCCTCTATTACAAAGACTTCAACTCAAATAACTTGTGATACACTTCTCACAAGACACTTTGTCACTAGTTACAAAGACTTTAGCTTATGACTAGCTCTAGCCATAACACAAACTCAAAAGTTTTATGATTTTGAGTTTCCTAATACAAAGCATAAAAAAGCAAGATAGGAATTCCAATGATGAACAAAAAACAAGATTACAACTCAACTACGGATACACATAGACTCATTATGGAACTGATCCTTAGTGACTTCTTGTTCTTGACAGACTTGTGACTTCAATACTTCATCAAATCTTTAATTGCTTGAGATAATATCACTAAATACTCAAGTGAATATCTTTTTCCTTGCACCATGTTATTATACTACCAAAGACATCCCAAGGATGATGCCAATTCTTAGTTGGTACATGTTTCTCCCCGATGGGAAGTGACTGTTACACCGTCTGCTGCACTATCGTGTGTACAGTTACAGGAAGTTACTTTCTGTAGTTGCTTTCCAACCATATAGTTGACTTGTACATCTATCAAAGGACATCCAGGGATTAGGTCCCTGTCTTGTTCATCCTTTCTTTTTATTTGCAGCAGTTCACATTAGCTGGAGTTCAGGCTGGGCTTCGTTCATTTGTAATGTGTACCAAGTGTGTCAGGTTCGCTATCTGGATTTTCACAGTAAGTTTGTTAGATCATCGAAGCATATGGCAAAGACATTGAAATCCTATCACAAATAAATAAAGAGATATTCGAATTTGAAAAGTTTTAATAAAACATATAAGGACCAATATAAATCTTAGTATGACTATGTGGATACAACTGCATTGGTTTATATTAAATGACTAAGTGTAGACATCAAGTATGCAAAGGAAGTAAGGTCCTAAGTTTTGTAGCCTTAACAATCACCCCGTGCTACATAAATAATACTTTGCAACTTCCCTTAGGTAGGAGTTGCTCATATTATTCAACGAGCACAAACTATCATCTCCTGCTACGCGATTACTATGTTAAAGTTGATTACCTAGAAGCGTTGTAATTCAATTCTAGGTTGTACCCTATGCGTGCACTACCCGTCCCATACCTATGGTCCAAGAGACTTTAAACCTTTATATGGGTGATTCTAGATTTCACATAGAATGCTTAAAATAATAAAACTAGCCACATTCAAATATATGTAGGACCACACATAAGTACAATTAAAGGCTCAAGTTAAACTCCTCACATAAACGACAATGCACGCGGACAGTTAGGTAGTAGACATTTTCAAACGCATTAGAGTCATTAAGTCCTATAGGCATAGTTTCTAGGTGATTCTAATTTCTAAGTACTAACCAAGAAGTATGGCAATGTATAGCTAGATTAAAACATTGCTAATCCTATAGCCATGATTTTTAATTATTTGTGCAATAAGGCTGTGAAATGATCTCAGAATCCCAAATTACCAGTGTTGGTTTTATAGGCATGCTTCTCAAGCAAATGACAATGTCCTATAGATGTGATTTCTAACAATTGAAATAATATATATATATATATATATATGTATATATATATATATATATATATATATATATATATACATATAAATATATATAGGGGTGTCATCTAAGCGTGGAAATTTGATAAAGTAACAAAGTAATTGATTAATCGATTAAAATCATATACTCATGATATCTTAAAGAGCGTTGCGTTAAGAGCAATAGAAATAATTGGTTGATTGATTATTGAAACCTTATAGACATGGTATTTAGATGGGCAGTAGTGAAACATGTGTTATTTATCCTATAGGCATGTTGTATAAGTGTGCACCATAGTAAACCTAAAAACAAGTGTAGAAAATACTTAAACATACTTTAGATAGGTTGAGTGAAGTGTGTGATTTCCTATAAACATGATTTATATGAAGGGTAGAATAGGGACATACTAAATAAATAAGGCATGTTAAAGAAAATGGCGAATAGAGAATATAGACCCTATAAGCATGTTTTCTACCATTTTATGCAAGCATTAGAATAAATATGTTTCCCCCGATTTCACTAGCAACCCAATTATTCCTTATTACAACTTACAGGACAAAAATAGAATAACGAACTCAAGGTAACAGAAATACAGACTGAAATAGATACATACCTTATCAAATAGTATAGGCCTGCTACAAAATAAACTAGTCAATTTTTGGGCATTCAACAACCTCATTAACCAACAGACCCAAATCTCAGGCTCCAAAGGAAGAAGAATAACTTACATGGCGAAATGGATGCCAAACTTAACCATATAGGTGACAAACCGCTCATGGAATTTATCAACAAATTTTCACACTTAACTCCTAATGCTAACAACAGTTCTAGCCAAACAACATAAACAAGAATACATGAAATACACACAAGTTCACAAGGCACGTCCATGCTTGTATTTTCAGAAACAAAGATAAAGTAACAGGATTGACCATCATAGGCTAGTGAACTTTCCAAAAAAGAGTTTCTAAAGTAAACGGATACAAATATAGCATAAAATATCTTTAGACACAAGATTTAAACATGAAAATCTAATAGTCATAGACAAGAACAAGTAATACATAGTCTTCACATGGAAGTTTAACATGAAAGCCTAGTGAAGACAACATAACAGAACAAGTTCATGGTCAAGCCATCACTTTTTAGAGATTTGAGAATGATGAATCTTTAACATGCTGAGTATCAGTTGCAATACTCTAAAGGTCTCAATTAATACTGAGGAACATAGGATTGGGCAAGTGAAAAACACAATAGATTTACGAATAGCATGGGAACGAGTCTTAACAGTACGACTCCAGAAAGATGACAGGTTGGGCATAAATTTCTCAACATGGATTTTACGACATTCTAGGTATGAGTTGGTTGTTCGTAATATCACAGGACAAGGAAAGAAACCAAACTCTGAATATGCAGCAATAATAAGCATTCAAACACATACATTAGCAGGCAGAATCAAGATAACAAATAGGCAAGCTGAACTACTAGAAGGCATAGAGCCTCAAGAAGGTCTTCAAAACATACAATGACATGTTGATTCATACCAATTCTCAGAGACATAGATATGCATCGCAGGAATACAAACGGAAAGAAATGAAATTTGCAAGAGTCATAGATACATTACTAGTTACAGAAGAATAAGTAGACAAGAGGAGTAATTTAAGCAGCACTTCAATGTTATTAGCAAAACGAACAGTGAAACCCAGGAATCTCAGTGGGTCATACTTCCTAAGAGTTTCGAATGAACCCCGGGTAGTGCTCACACTGAGAAAGGTTCGAGAATTAAATTCTGGTGGCCTTGGATTTCAGCCAACCAAAATATTGAGCTTAAAAAATATAAGACAAGAATGAATAAGAGAACAATAGTTGTTTTTAGCGATATAGTTTGTCCAAAGGGGAAACTGGGGAAGGGTTTATATAGTAGTCGAAATCACATATCTAAACCAAGAAACACAGTAAATCAGACATAAATAAGGAAAGGATAGAATGCAGAATTATTTAAGAAACAATTAGAAAAAAGAATTAGGCAAAGCCTAATTTGACAAGAACCAAAAATCGGTTAAGGATCTTAATAAATCGGACCCATATAGACTGTTAGTGAGTGTATATAGACAACATATTATCTAAATCTCGAAGGTATGAAGATGATTGTGTTCTATTTAGGACTGTATACTTGCCATATATAGGCAAGTATGATGTGATACCAATACCATGTAAATAACGGAGAGATCGAGCAAATATGGAAGGAAAATTATGGGGAGATTCGATATTATAACTGGAATTGTAGAAGATTGAAGAGGCGGCTGTTAGGGTTTTATAGGAGAAGAAGAAAGTAGAGATTATTTAGGGGTGGTTATCTTTGAAAAATGGGGCTAGGGTTTGGGGCGGATATAATTAAAGAAGGCGGTGGTTTTTGGGCCATTGATCTCTAAGATGAAAGATCAAGATTAAAATAAGAATGGGCGAATCACGGAGACGGGTCCCGACCGTGTTAGAATTAGTGGTCTTGTCTAGTTTGGGCTGGAGAGTCAATCGAGGTGTTTTTTTTGGGGCACCCCAAGGCAAGTGCCTAGGGTTGGTTTTTTATTAATAACATAAAAGAAAAGAAAAGAAAATACAACAAATAGAAAAAGTACAACAAATCGAGGTGTTGGGCTGATGGTTTGGGCCAAATTTTATCCGAAAACTGGCATGTTTTGGGCCAGCTCTTGAAACCCTTAAAAATTCAATTAAAAAATTACTAATCTAATAAATGGCAAAAAAGAAATATTTATGCTATAAAACTACTTAAAAATAATAACTCGATATTATTAAAATATGCAACGCTACTTTGAATATGCAGCAAACTCTGAATATGCAGCAATAATAAGCATTCAAACACATACATTAGCAGGCAGAATCAAGATAACAAATAGGCAAGCTGAACTACTAGAAGGCATAGAGCCTCAAGAAGGTCTTCAAAACATACAATGACATGTTGATTCATACCAATTCTCAGAGACATAGATATGCATCGCAGGAATACAAACGGAAAGAAATGAAATTTGCAAGAGTCATAGATACATTACTAGTTACAGAAGAATAAGTAGACAAGAGGAGTAATTTAAGCAGCACTTCAATGTTATTAGCAAAACGAACAGTGAAACCCAGGAATCTCAGTGGGTCATACTTCCTAAGAGTTTCGAATGAACCCCGGGTAGTGCTCACACTGAGAAAGGTTCGAGAATTAAATTCTGGTGGCCTTGGATTTCAGCCAACCAAAATATTGAGCTTAAAAAATATAAGACAAGAATGAATAAGAGAACAATAGTTGTTTTTAGCGATATAGTTTGTCCAAAGGGGAAACTGGGGAAGGGTTTATATAGTAGTCGAAATCACATATCTAAACCAAGAAACACAGTAAATCAGACATAAATAAGGAAAGGATAGAATGCAGAATTATTTAAGAAACAATTAGAAAAAAGAATTAGGCAAAGCCTAATTTGACAAGAACCAAAAATCGGTTAAGGATCTTAATAAATCGGACCCATATAGACTGTTAGTGAGTGTATATAGACAACATATTATCTAAATCTCGAAGGTATGAAGATGATTGTGTTCTATTTAGGACTGTATACTTGCCATATATAGGCAAGTATGATGTGATACCAATACCATGTAAATAACGGAGAGATCGAGCAAATATGGAAGGAAAATTATGGGGAGATTCGATATTATAACTGGAATTGTAGAAGATTGAAGAGGCGGCTGTTAGGGTTTTATAGGAGAAGAAGAAAGTAGAGATTATTTAGGGGTGGTTATCTTTGAAAAATGGGGCTAGGGTTTGGGGCGGATATAATTAAAGAAGGCGGTGGTTTTTGGGCCATTGATCTCTAAGATGAAAGATCAAGATTAAAATAAGAATGGGCGAATCACGGAGACGGGTCCCGACCGTGTTAGAATTAGTGGTCTTGTCTAGTTTGGGCTGGAGAGTCAATCGAGGTGTTTTTTTTGGGGCACCCCAAGGCAAGTGCCTAGGGTTGGTTTTTTATTAATAACATAAAAGAAAAGAAAAGAAAATACAACAAATAGAAAAAGTACAACAAATCGAGGTGTTGGGCTGATGGTTTGGGCCAAATTTTATCCGAAAACTGGCATGTTTTGGGCCAGCTCTTGAAACCCTTAAAAATTCAATTAAAAAATTACTAATCTAATAAATGGCAAAAAAGAAATATTTATGCTATAAAACTACTTAAAAATAATAACTCGATATTATTAAAATATGCAACGCTACTTTGACATAAATAATGTAATAAACGCAATTATTTGTAGAATATAGGCTATTCTTGCAAAATTATGTAAATAGCTCAGAAGTACAAATATAATTATGTGAAATGAATTCAAAATATTGTAATACATGTATGTGGTCGTAAATAACAAATTTTGATGATTAAGTCGTCACAAAATAATTTGAAAGGGTAATTAATAAATAATCAAGTAATTTAATTTCTATGGAATCAATTTAAGAGTTCTAACAATTGTGGAAAATTATAAAAAATACCTGTATAATTCTTGTAAATTAGGTAATGATTCTAAATTATATTTTAAAAGTATATATACTATTTGAAAAAATTTGAGGGGAAAATTGAGTATCAACAATTGCCCCTCTTTACCCGAAAGAGTTGTTGGGTAAAGAAAATGATGATCAATTTTTTTCTGAATTTAGTGAGGAGTGATGTATTTCGGAACAAGGGGGCCAAACCCTGATCTTGAGTTGCCTACATATCCCTTTTGTTACGAGAATAAGGTCGTGTGTAGTTCTGGATCCAACGACGAATGAAACCGATAGAGTTGTTATAAGAGTGGTCGTATGTTTCAAAAAGGTTCTTTTGGGTAGGATAGTGTCGTAGGTAACAACAATATTAGGTGGAGCTATGAATGCGAATATAACATTACATATGTACGAGGCAGATATTTGAACGGTTTTAGAACAAGAGGCAATAAATTGCTGATAATCGGTCCCATTTGAGATAGTCAAAATATACGAACATTGTGAATGGAAACCAGAGCGACAATTGCTCTGTTTTTAGAATGGTTACCTCCTGACTTACCTGCAAAATCTAAAGCACGATTCGTGCAAATATATATGGATTATTGCAAAAAATTTAAACATGATGCAAATTCCCTTTGGACCATGAAAGTTTTCTTCGAACGAAAAGATAGATGTCCTTAAACCATGACGTCTTGGGCAATGAAGAGTATGGTAAGGGATTTGCAGGTCATGGAATGGTGTCCTTGGGCCATGAGGATGGTTCCTTTGGACTATGACGCCTTTGAATAATGATACATTATTTCAAGGGATCCTCCAGGTATGGAAAGGTGTCTTTAAGCTATGAATATGGTTCCTTCGGACTATGACACCTTCGGACAATGTGGCTGATGTTCTAAACATCCATACCACACTATAGGAGGGGGGTGATATATGTGGTACCCCATTTTTGATCTAGAAGAACTTGGTTCTTCTAGGTGTTCTAATTACTATTGTTGTGGAATTAAAAGTACAGAAAATAAAGAACACAGAGATTTTATGTGGAGAACACCTAGCTCGAAAGGTGAAAAAACTACGACCTACTACTGAGTAGGATTTTCCCAAACATCCACTAAAATCACTGAGCCAAAACAACATTTACAAAATCTCTTTGTAAACCTAAGGATTAACTCTAATCCCTGTGTAGCACAAAGCCTCAACTGTTGTGATACCTTCAAGTTAGCCTATAACTTGAACACTCAAAGTACCTATTACAAATGCTTCTACGAAAGATGAAAAGGTACAACTTTAAACCACCAACTACAATTGAAGTAGAATAAGACTAAACACTATGGAACTGGTTCTTCAATATCGTTTATGTAGCTTCAGAAGTGCACTCTTAAATCTCACATAAATTGCTTGCAAAATTGCCTTGCGCTTTTGCTCTCAATTTACTTTAACTTCTGCGTATGTGCAATATCCCATTATCAATCACTTCTATTTAATGAATTAGTAATTAGAGTTTGATTGAGAGTCAATTGCTGATCTTCTATCGAAGTTGAGTCGTTGAATAATACAAAATCTAACCCTATCCTTTATCTGGATTGTGTCCTCTTCCCATGAGGAGATTTTCTCTCCTCATCCAATATGCAACATTTTCTATCAGTTAAGGAGATATTGTTGCTTGATCACTGAGACTTATCTCCTTTGTGTGTATCTAACATGTGTAGGTTGATAAACACTGTACCTCACATGATGGACCTCGTCCATAACTGAGTTTATTCGTCATTCTTCAAAACTTCACCTGAACTTGGGCCAACAAATTTTCCCTTTTTTATGACGACAAACTCTGTGCTCTTACTAATCAAAGAACTTGTAGGAACTCAGCTTGACCATCAACACATTAACTTAGAATTTTAACTTATCAAGAAGGACCAGGTTTAATTAGGTTATGAATATCACACTATTCAGAATAAAGAGTAAAATACAATATCTCTTCCCCTATTTAGCATCATTGAAAAGTTGCATACATTGTGAATCCCAGATTTTAGTAATTACTTATGGAAACTTGGGCAACTACAAGTGAAAACATGGATTAAATCATCAATAATCAACAAACATATTCAAACTATTAAGATCAAAATCTGCATAGAAGAAGAGAAACATCATTTGTAATTGATAAGATATGTTTCCACCAACAAACCACAAAAAGAAATAAAAACTTCCAAAATATGAGCAAAAAATGAGAAAAGTCCCTAATCTAGGTCACTAGGGGTACTAGACTGACAAGTGAGGCTTGCTTAGTTGGTAAAAGCACCTCCACCTACGACCGTTAGGTCTTGGGTTCGAGTCACCATGGAGGGGAAGTGTGGAAGCACTATAGATCCTCCTAATTTGGGAGGGAAAAAAAGGGGTACTAGACTGGTTCAGAAGACAACAACTGGATATTCTAAGGCTTGGAGGAACTAGAGGGATGGGTTTGGAGAAGGTTGAGCATATTCTGAAGTATCCCATTACTCTACTCCTTCTCTTTTGCTAGCTCAGCTCTAAGTCCACCTCTTTCAGTTTCCGGTTTAGCTACATGAGCCTGGAGCCTAGCAATTTCACCATCCTTAGATCCACACTCTTGAACCAAAGCCCTAACCTTCCTATTCACAGGTGTCTTCAGAGTTGAACCAGGTTCAACTGGGGTGGCATTGACTGGATAGTCATAAGCCAGAAGAGTCTTGATGCCAAAGTGTTCCTTGCTTGATGCCATCTCCCTTTTTTTTAAAGGCACATTCAGCCTGTCCAGAACAGTAGTCAATATGAACCCATATGGGGCAACATGAGCCTTGGAGCCATTTATGACCCTGTCCGGTAATTTGGCAATAAAAGCAGGCAAATTGATCTGCATTCCTCTCACAAGGCACTCCATAAGAACCAGGTCGATGTAGTTGGCAGTGCACCTTCTCTCCTGTCTGGGACACATGCACTTGTTAACAAATTCTAACAAGACCTTGTGCTCAGGCCTCATCTCACTTTTTTGCACAAACCTGGCTTCAGGGACATCTTTAGCAGTTGCAGCATCACAAGAATTCCTAGTGATTTGAAGAGCAGTAGGGAGAGAATCTAGACATGGACACCTTTGCCTTGTATAATCATCATACCCCTCACTAGGTATGTCTAGAATCTTACCCCACTTGAGTGAATCAAACTTCACCCTTACTCATTTCACTAGGTGGGTGACTACCCCATTCTTCACAGTGGCATTGGGCATGACTCAATCAGCTCCTTCCTGGCCAGCCTCCCATCCATTTCAAGGAACATGTCCTTCCACCCTTGTGCATCTAGGGCATCCACCAATCTTCTCATTCCTAGCTCATCCATGTCTCTCAACAGTCTTCCTTTCAAAAAATTTCTTAAAAATGGCAAACCTATCTTGTTCTTTCTCAGATTCCTCCTCTTCTTCTTCTCCACTCCATTCTTCTTCTTCCTCAGTAATCTTTTACCTGTTTTCCTTTCGCTATAGATCTGGTTCTTTTGGCTAAAGAGGGTTTAGCGGATACATCTTCAGAGGAAGACTTCTTGGAAGAAACCTTGGAACTTTTGGTTTGGGTGTAGGAACCTCCAAAGTTGTTCCTCTTTCTTGCTGGACTAGTTCTATCTCTTCTTCTTCTTATTTTGCAACCTCAGAACTCTCCACAACCTTTTCTTTTCCCTTCTCCTTCTTCTTCTTCTTCTTCTTTCTTTTTTCCAGAGCTTTCTGTAACTCAGCTTAACTTTCTTTAACCCTGCTTCTAGTGGTTCTTCCCTTAGGTACTGAAGGTACAGTAGGTTTTGGGGATGACATTTTTCTTTTGTTTGTTGGCTTGGAAGTATTTGGAGTCTTTTGTGTGGAAGATTTGCTCTTTTTTGGATCATAACTGGCCCAACCCTCTTCAGATGATCAGCCAATGTTTCTTCAGCAGATGAACCAGGTTCATTGTTACATGCTTAGATGAACAATCCCTTCAGCCGCTTCCCCAGAACCACTTCCCCCTGACTTGTTTCCACCTTCTTCAAAACCTCTACAGATAGCCAGAACTTTTTCTTTCCTATTTCCCCTCTCATCAACACTTGCTCCCCCTCTCGCTCTTTTTCTTTCTTTTTACATCCACTTTTACTAGATTCAGCCCCCTTTAAAGCTTAGACCAACCAGGACAAACCTATTTTCTACATTTTCAACCACAGTAAAGAATACCATACAAGAAGTTATCTCACCAGGGGTTTCTAGAATTTTGTCAATGTCAGAAGACCAATGTTCTTTACCTTCGCTGGTAAAAATAAAATCATCAGACTCAAATCATGAGTCAGATTCTTGAGCATGACTTTCCTTCCTCTGGCTAGCCTTAAATTTCTCAATTAGAAATTTCCTTAAAGCTCCAAAAGCTATAGTTTTTCTAGCCAGCATTTTCTACCTACGATACCTAGGTTGTGGGGTTTCACTAGGGGTGTAGATGAGGATATATTGGAAAGGGATACTGGTGGGGGAGTTCCAGGATTATCTTGGGGGTTAGTCATGGTAGATTGTTTCTTATGAAACATTTAGGAATTTTGGAGATAAGAAGGGCGATTAGAACTTGAGAACAGTTTTGATGGTTATGGACTAATGAAGGAGAGGTGTGGTTTGTATTTAAAGGTTATTAGAACTAAATGCAGTAATGACAACTTTTTCTGAGGTCAATTAAAAGTCCAATCAAGGTGTAATTTTGGTCTCTTAGTAATTATTAGGCATCGCTAGATTTTAGGCAAAAATCCTAGTTTTTGGAGTTCTAGGGGAACAAAACTGGTTCAGTACTCAACGGATATAATTTCTGGGAATTTGATGAATATTAGAATTCTGCTCATGATTGGAAAGATATTTTTTGTAATTGAGCATAGTATAGAAAACATACATGAGCTCTTCATATAAACACATACTGATGAACCATGTTCTTCATATAGAACTCTCTTGAACATGCCTCAAATGCCAAAATAGAAAAAACTTTATAAGAGATCAGTGAGTCATTTTTATACATATGTCATAGGAGTATACTAATTAAAGTATGAACCAGAGTGAGAATTGATCTAGATATTTACACAAATTTAGAACTCATAATCAAAAAAATTCAATTTTTAATTTTTTTTTCAATTTTTGTTTCATTGTGCATTCTGAACTGGACCTATTAGGTGATTTTAATAATCCCTAATTCCAACCTGTTCCTCTCAATGTTTTCTCTACTCGGTGCTTTAGTAAAAGTGTCAGCTATTTATTTATCAGTAGCACATAATTCTATTGAAATCAATCCTTTTTCATAGTTATCTCTTAAGAAGTGGTGCCTAACATCTATGTGCTTAGTCCTCTTGTGATGAACATGGTTCTTTGTCATGCTTATAGAACTAGTGTTATCATAGAATATTGGAATACATCCCACTCCAATTCCAAAATCTACTAGTTGTTGTTTGATCCATAGCAATTGAGCACAACAAGAAGCAACAACAACAAACTCAGCTTCAACACTATATAGGGCCACTGAAGTTTGCTTTTTGGTAGCCCATGACACAAGACATGAACCAAGGAATTGTGCCATTCCTGAGGTGTTTTTCCTGTCCACTATAAAACCTGCATAATCAGTATCAGCATATCCTACTAGATCAAAATTACTACCTTTAGGATACCAAAGACACAGATCAGTGGTGCCTTTTAGATATCTCAGTATTCTCTTGACACCAGTCAAGTGGGACTCTTTTGGATTTGCCTAAAAACGAGCACAAAGCACTAAATTTAAAACAATGTCAGGTCTGCTTGCAGTAAGATACAAGAGTGAACCAATCATACCCCTATACAACTTTTGATCAACTAATGAACCAGGTTCATCAATATCTAATTTAGTTGCAGTTGCAATGGATGTGTATATTTCTTTAGATTCCTCCATTTTAAACTTTTTGATTAGCTCTTTTCTATACTTATGATGATGGATCATGGTTCTATTTGGACTTTGTTTGATCTGCAAGCCTAAAAAGAAGTTACGCTCACCCATCATGCTCATTTCAAACTCACTCCCCATTAATTTTACAAAGTCCTTACTTAGCATATCAGTAGTAGCCCCAAATATGATGTCATCCACATATATTTACATAACAAGGAGATCTTTACCTTTTTCCCTTAAAAATAAGGTGTTGTCAATTTTACCTCTTTTGTAACCATGCTTTAGTAAGAATTTGGATAGTCATTCGTACCAAGCTCTTGAGGCATGCCGGAGCCCATAGAGAGCCTTGTCGAACTTGTACACATGCTCAGTACATTCCTTGCTCTCAAACCCTGGAGGTTGTTTCACAAACACATCTTCCTTTAGGTAGCCATTCAGGAAGGAACTTTTTACATCCATCTAATGAAGAAGGAATTCCATGTGTGCTGCAAAGGCTTTGAGGAGCCTGATTGCCTCTAGTCTTGCATCTGGAGCAGCTGTCTCATCATAGTCTATGCTCTCCTCTTGGATGTATCCTTATACCACTAGTCTTGATTTGTTTTTTGTAACTGTTCCATCTTCATCAAGTTTGTTTCTGAAGACCAATTTTGTACCAATGAATTATTTGTCCTTGGATCTTGGAACTAGATGCAAAACTTGACTCCACTAGGGGGTTTGATTCAATTTCTCCTTGATTAGTTCCCCCTGTCAGGTTTCCCTAATTTGAAGGACATGTTCCATCATCTGTTCCTTCTTTTCATGCCACCTTGACTTGTGCCGGGGATTTAGTCAATTCCATTACCAATCCAATATCCTCATTGTCATGTTCCTATCCCTCAGAAAGAATGTTAGTTTCATCAAATACAACATTTACACTTTATTCTACACACAGAGTTCTTTTATTAAACACTTTATATGCTTTGCTATGTGAAGAATATCCCAAGAACACTCACTCATCACTTCTGGGATCAAACTTACCTAGGGAGTCTTTTCCATTATTGTGCACCTAGCACTTGCAACCAAATGTCCAAAGATGGGTCATGTTTGGTTTTCTCCTTTTAAGTAGCTCATAGTGAGTCTTCTTTACCAGAAGTCTAGTCATGCATCTATTGATTATGTAACATACAGTGTTTACAGCCTCTGCCCAGAAGCTATGGGGAAATTTTACTAGAAAGCAACATGGTTCTAGCCATGTCCTCAAGAGTTCTAATCTTCCTTTCAACTACTCCATTTTGTTGAGGGGTTCTAGGGCAGAGAAATTATAATCTATACCATCAGCATTCAGCAAACTTGAAATTTTTAAATTCAGTTCCATGATCAGACCTAATGGATGCAAGTTGATTTCTTAATTGTTTCTGAGTTTTTCTAACAAATGCAATAAACATGTCAAATGCTTCATCTTTGGAGGTTAGAAATAGAACCCATGTAAATCTAGAATAATCATCAATAAGCACGATTATATATTTCTTTCCACCTTTGAGCATGGTTCTTATTGGACCACATAGATCCTTATGCACCAGTTCTAACGACTTGGTTGTACTTACCATTTTCTTGCTTTTGAAGGACGATCTTACCTGCTTCCCTCTTTCACATGTCTCACAAAATTTGTCTTCCTTAAACTTGATATTAGATAATCCTATCACCAAGTCTTTAGAGACTAATTTGTTTAGCAGATTTAGAGTTGCATGACCAAGTCTTTTGTGCCATAGTAGGGGATCATTAACCAACACACATATGCAAATGAGTTCATTTTCTGAGAGAGTAGACAAATCTATAATGTAAATATTGTTAACTCTTTTTCCCTGCAAAACAATCATGTCAATAGTAAGGTTAATTACAAAGCATTTGGTAGAGGTAAAAGCTACAAGGTTACCTCTATCACACAATTGTGACATACTTATTAGGCTATATTTTAAGACATCTATCAGGTAGACATTCTCTATGGAATGAGAATCTGTTTTGCCTTCCTTTCCAACCCTAATGATCTCACATTTATTTCCATTTCCAAAGGACACATTACCTCATTTTAAGACCTCAAGTGAAAAGAATCGGTCCTTGTTCCCAGTCATATGTTTTGAGCATACACTATCCATATACCATATTTTGCTCCTCCCTTTCACTTTGACCTGTAAAAAGAAATCAGGGGTTAGTCTTAGGAAGCCAAAATATTTTGGGGCCCTTTCTATAAGAAAAAGGATGAATTAAATTCCTTCTTTCCCACCCAGGCAGCTTGTTTTTCTCTTGAACAAAGGCTTTGTTCTTTTGACTGACTTTTTCTTTTGTATTACATTCATTTTTGTAATGGCCAGTCTTGCCACAGTCTGTCCAGATTTTATTTTCAGGAAGTGTGAGGTACTTGATTTTAGGGTCTCATTTTGGAGCATGAGTCCCATAACCAAGTCCCCTTTTGTTGCTACTATGATGCTCTTGCAGCCAAGAAAGTGCATCAGAAGCATTCTTCCACTTGCAAGTTCTGTCTAGTTCATGTTTCACCTATCCAAGTTCTTCCTTTAGGAATTTGATGAATTCATCTTTCTTGTATAATTCATCTTTCATTTTCCCAAATTTTATTCTAGAGTGAGATACGTGTGATCAGCTTTCTTCTTTCCTGTTCCTAGTTTCAGTTTTAAGTTTTCGGACCTAAGTTCTAGGACACTATTATCAAGTTCAAGAACCTGGTTCTTCAACTCAACATTTGTATTATCACTCTCATTAGCCCTAGACTCTTGACTTTTGCATTCTGCTTTTAGGATCACACATTCCCTAGACAGAATTTCCTTCTCATTGTTAATTATCTCATACTCATCAATAAAGTCTAGTAATAGCTCAACCAACTTCTCTTTAGACAAAAATTTAATCTTGTCTTTGAGATGAAGGATACATACCTCTTGTTCATCATCCAATTCTCCGATGGCCATTAGTGCTTGCTCTTCTTCAGCTTCAGCTTCTGAGTCTTCATCTGAAGTTTCTCCCCAAGCAGCAACCATAGCCTTGGTTGAACCTTTGTTCCTTTTTGGTTGAACCTATTCCTTCGTCATGTTCCTTCATTCAGCCCTTTTTTTTCCACTCAGTTTCCCATTGAGGGAAATTCTTGATCATGTATCAGCCTTCTCACACTTGTAGCAACCCTCATTGGTCTGCTTCATAGGAGCTCTTGATTTGTTGAAGGTATCTTGAAGAACCCTTTCCTCTCATCAAGTACTTTTTGAAATCTCTAATGGTCATAGCCATCTCATCATCTTACAAATCTGAACCTCCAACAATTTAAAGAGCTAGGCTTCGCTCCTTCTTGGGTGTATCCGTCTTCACGGTTTGCCTTCTCAGTTCATAACAAGTAAGATTTCCAATCATTTCATCCAGTCTAAGAGCTGCAATATTCTTGGATTCCTGAATAGCAATGATTTTGCTTTCCTATGAGACTGGCATAGCCCGTGTCAAGATTTTCTCAACCTTGTCTTTTTCAAGAATAATTCTTCCAAGAGACTTAAGTTCATTTGTCAGTGTCGTGAACCTAGTATACATCTCTTGGATAGTTTCTCCTTCCTTCATAGTAAAATTCTTATATTGAGAATATAGCGGTGTTCCTATGGATCTTTTCACTTGAGGTGTTACTTTATGAACCACTTGCAAAGTGTCCCGTATCTCCTTAGCAATAGTACAGCTTTGGATCTTACTGTACTCATCTGGACCTAGTCCACAAACAAGCCATTTCTTGGCCTTAGCACTTTCCTCCCACTTCTTTAGATCTTTTGCAGTACAGTTAGCCCTTGTCTTTGGCACATCCACTCCATCCTCATTTTTCATTGTAGTTGCCAAAGGACCATCAATGACTTTATCCCATAGTTCATATTCTTCTCCTATGATGTGATCCTTCTTCCACCAAGAGTAGTACTGTCCATTGAATAGTGGAGGCCTGGCAGTGGATTGCTCTTTCCAGTTCCCAGGTGGCACACTCATGTTGATCTTTTCCTAAGGTGTTAGCCTCTTCAAGGATAACCTGCTCGGATACCAATTGATGTGCTAAACGTCATTACCACACAATAGGGGGTGATTTGTGTGATGCTCAATATTTGATTTAGAAGAACCTGGTTCTTCTAGGTGTTCTAACTATTACTGTTATGGAATTAAAAGTACAGAAAATAAAAAACACAAAGATATTACGTAGAAAACACCTGGCTCATAAGGTGATAAAACAACGACCTACTGCTTAGTAGGATTTTTCCAAACATCCCCTAATATCAATGAGCCAAAATAGCATTTACAAAAACTCTTTGTAAACCTAAGGATTAACTCTAATCCATATGTAGCACACAGCCTCAACTCATGTTGATCTTTTCCTAAGGTGTTAGCCTCTTCAAGGATAACCTGCTCGGATACCAATTGATGTGCTAAATGTCATTACCACACAATAGGGGGTGATTTGTGTGATGCTCAATATTTGATTTAGAAGAACCTGGTTCTTCTAGGTGTTCTAACTATTACTGTTATGGAATTAAAAGTACAGAAAATAAAAAACACAAAGATTTTACGTAGAAAACACCTGGCTCATAAGGTGATAAAACAACGACCTACTGCTTAGTTGGATTTTTCCAAACATCCCCTAATATCAATGAGCCAAAATAGCATTTACAAAAACTCTTTGTAAACCTAAGGATTAACTCTAATCCATATGTAGCATACAGCCTCAACTGTTGCGACACCTTCAAGTTAGCCTACAACTTGAACACTCAAATTACCTATTACAAATACTTCCCTGAAAGCGGAAAAGGTACAACTTTATACCACCTACTACAATTGAACTAGAATAAGAATAAACATATGGAACTTGTTCTTCTATCTCATTCAAGTTGCTTCAGGAATGCACACATAAATCTCACATAAATTGCTTGCAAAACTGCCTTGCTCTTTTGCTCTCAATTTAATTTAACTTCTGCGTATGTGCAATATCATGTCAAAGAGAACAATCACTGCTATTTAATGAGATAGTAGTTAGAGTTTGATTGAGACTCAATTGCTAATCTTTCATCAAAATTGTATCCTTGAACAAATACAAACTCTAACCCTATCATTTATCCGGATTGTGTCCTCTTCCCATAAGGAGACTTTCTCTAGTCATCCAATATGCAACTGTTTCGATCAGTTCAGAAGATATTACTGCTTGACCACTGAGACTTATCTCCTTCACGTGTCTCTCACATGTCTAGGTTGATAAACACTGTGCCTCACATGATGGAACTTGTCCATGACTGAGTTCATTTGTCATTCTTTAAAACTTCACCTGAACTTAGGGCAACAGTGGCAGTGTTTCAGCCCATGAAAAATGTAAAGATATGATGATACCTATCGTTTTATAGAGAAAATATGTGATGCTTAGTCGTATGTAAAGACGAGACTAGACAAAGCTCGGTCTCGTATGAGATATGGACAGTTCTTACCCCTATGAGAAGAAGGAGGCACTGCTTAGTTTTATGCAGTGTAGCAGAGACAAAGTTTAGTCTCATGTAAAGTAGTGGAGACACTGTTTATTCTCATGTAGAAAAGGAGGCAATTCTTAGCCTCATGCAAGGAATGGAGACAATGCTTAGTCTCATGCAAAGATAGGCAGTGTTTAGCCTTATGCAAGGTGAGGGCAGTGCCTAGCTCTATAGAAGGAGTAGAGACAATGCTTAGCTCATGTAGAAAAATCAGTGCTTAGCCTTATACAATAATGGAGGCAATACTTAGCCTCATGCAATATATAGAGATAGTGTTTGATCTCATACAAAAAAGACAATGTTTAGCCTTATGCAGTATTGGAGGTATGCTTAGCATCATGCAAGGTATGGAGACTATGCTTAGTCTCACGCAAAGAAAGGCAGTGCTTAGCCTTATGCAATAATAAGGGCAACGCTTATCCCTGTGCGAGAAAAAGCAATGACTAAGTGTAAGAGGGTGAAACATTTCTTAGATTGATGTGTTGCGTCTGGAAATTCTTGTTGTTGTGAGGATACTGATCCTGTTGTGTGTATATGGTTAAATCAGAGGGATCGATTTATTGCCATTATGGTATGTTCGGGGAGTTATATCGATATCTTGAGGTTGCGGGATTTCGGTCAAGCTCCCTCCCTCGAGGTTCATTCACGTCCGATGAATTAAATATTACGCAGAGGGAGAATGAAATGTTGTGAGAATTCGTGACTCCTTTCTAGACAGAACAAATGGAATTAACCCCGGTCTCCGATAAATGAGCAGTGCAGGCCTTTACTCAAGGCCTGAATGAACAAAACTTGGTAGCCTCAAGGCAGTTGAAAGAGAATCTGATCGAGTATCCCATTATAATCTGGTTAGACATTCACAATCGATACCAGTCAAAGATCAGGGTCAAGGATGACCAGCTGGGAGCCCCATTGGTCTTAGTATATCCGAGCAGACTCTTAGTGAAGGCATGAAGATCAAATAAAGATATGACCAGTCGTACCCTAATGATAGAATGTATTCTCCGAAACGCAATATGCTTCGCAACGACCGACAAGTGAACAAAGGACAGAACCCTCGGGGACCTCTCAACAAAGGTGGCTTCGACGGAGACATGGGGCCAATAGGGGCGCCTCACCTATTAGAGTATAGCTTCAATTTCGAGGTATCAGACATCATGTTCGCCATCACAAAAATTAGGGATACCAGATTGCCTAGGCCTATACACTCGGATCCTTCCCAAAGGCAGTAAAAATTGATATGCGAGTTTCATAACTCGCACGGGCACATAACCGAGGATTGCAGGCAACTGCAACTGGAAGTGGACCGACTGCTTGATAACGAGAACCTTCGAGAATTTCTCAGCAAGCGGGCTAGAAACCAGTCCTGAGAAAGGGAAACAACCAAAAAGAACAAAGCAGACGATCCCCAACACGTTATCCATACGTTTGTTTGATGCTCGCTCCCAAACGTATTCAAATAAAGGACCACATAGCATCTGCCAAACGACCGCCAAAACCTGAAAGCGCCATCGCCACCAACGTATCACCTCTCCCTTTTCCTATGCTTTACTTCATGGTAACTCTTGTGAAGGCCAGCGACCAAGGCAGTTGGGATGTCGCTCCGGCTTGGGGGCCCTGAGGTTTCAAAGTGTCCATTGCACTTCCTAAGAAGGATTCAACAAGCCTATTGGAATTTCTTTGCAATCAAACATGTACTGGTAAATGACAAACAAGGTTCAAATAGGAAATAATGTACCGAGCCAAACTGTCTAACAAAGTATGTCCGCATAAGTCGGGCTTACGGCAGTACAACGGCATGTATTCACGCCAAGAAATCAATGAATATCTTTCACCAAAAGCATCTCATACTCCAAAAGAAATTTCAGCATGCTCTCGGTAGGGATTCGGAGCCTGACTCAGAGACTGAACCCAAAAAAGGTTAAAATGCATACGCCTATTGGCAAAAAATAAAAGCCGTTTTCGCCGGCCTAATAATGAACTAGCCTTTTTGTTGGTTATTGGAACACTAACACTTACTAAAAAGAGTTTTCCTTGGTCTATGAACGGG
Source organism: Nicotiana benthamiana (assembly GCA_034376525.1). Lineage (NCBI taxonomy): Eukaryota > Viridiplantae > Streptophyta > Magnoliopsida > Solanales > Solanaceae > Nicotiana > Nicotiana benthamiana. The sequence continues at coordinate 76,109,718 of CM067328.1, read as the reverse complement.
AAGGATGAAAGCGAGTCAGTATGCTAATATCTCATCTGCAAGTCAGCCTTCCCATAGGTTCTTTTCTCAAAGAATTGGAGGAGGGAAATCTTGATAGAATTTCAAAAAGCAAACGACAAGTCGAAGGAAATAAAATAGGAAAAATGTATTTATTTTTCATATTTTTAAGCTAAGATTAAACAAATGGATTCGCAAATAAAAGTGCTAATGCTAGAACCAATCCATAAATTGTTAAAGCTTCCATAAAAGCTAGACTAAGCAATAGCGTATCTCGTATTTTTCCCTCTGCCTCAGGCTGTCTCGGGATACCCTCTATTACTTAACCCGCGGGAGTCCCTTGACCAACTCCGAGTCCAATAGAAGCAAGCCCTACAGCCAATCCAGCAAAAATAACGGAAGCAGCAGAAATCAATGGATTCATGATCTTATATATATTTTACCTAACTAGGGTTCGCGTTGGTGGAGGATTTGCATCGGAAAAAAGAGGGATTCTGGTTGTAAGATATCGAATGAAACCGTCGCTGGAATTGAGATCTTATTCAAAGAGAAAGATATCAAATATGTGGAGTTTCTTTTTGTATATTATATGGATGATCCGATCCGCAAGGACCATGATTGGGAATAGTTTGATCTTCTTTTTCTAAGGAATAGTCGAAATAGAATCAACTTGAATTTGGGACCGCTATTCGAAATATTAGTGAAACACTGGATTACTTATCTCATGTTTGCTTTTCGTGAAAAAATACCAATTGAAGTGGAGGGTTTCTTCAAACAAAAAGGGGCTGGGTCAACTATTCAATCAAATGATATTGATCATGTTTCCCATATCATCTCAAGAAACAAGTGGGCTATTTCTTTGCAAATTTGTGCTCAAGGCCATATTACAGGTTCAGAGATTTCTACCAATCCAAAGGTTGAATCGACCCGATTGATATCTCGATGAATAAGAGTACAGAAGATACAAATTTAGGGGTTCCCCATCTTATTTTTACATACTGCGGTGAAACGTAAGCTCAATCTACAATATGTTATGAAAGTTATGTGCATAAGAAGAATACAAGAATAAGCGTTCCTTGTCGACAATTATGGCCCGGTGGCTCCCTCCTCACCGTCTTCAGGATCGAACAGAAGGAACTTGGAATCATACTCCTCCCTTTTGGATTGCTCAATCTCCCCCGTGAGATTGAAGCATCTCGCTTGAATCTCCTAGAGGATTCCTTCCGATATCTACACCTTGCATACTCCTTGCTATTGCTTGCACGATCAAGGGCTCTCTTCAGCTCAGCTTTAGCAGCGGTAGCACTCTCCGTATAGGCTGCCACTTTCTATCCTGCCATGTTATTACTCATCACAATCTCGGCCCGCACATTCACCACCTCGATTTTTGCCTTCGAAAGATCGAACAAAAGCCTTTCGATCATTTTTTCCCGAGCAGATTTGCTCGCAGAAACGGTCTGGATTTGCTCCTCAAGAGAAGAAACCCTTTCATGAGCGCTCTCTTTGTCCATAAAATTGGCACTCACATGCGTCTGCAGCTCGTTTAATTCGCGTTTGACTTGGCCAACCTCGCCCTAGAACTGTCCCAGTCATCGGCCTTGTCATTCAACTGAAACATCAAAACATCAAGACGCCAAGAAAGAAAGGGAGTGCAAGCCAGTATGAAATATAGGGTACCTATTTTTCTAGGCAGATCTCACGGGTCCAACAAAGATTCTGAGGGTGGGGAACTCGCGAGGTGAACAACTAGCATCAGTAGAGTCTAGTATCATGTCTAGCCGCCCCATCTCCGTGTATTTACACTTAGTGCATTTTGTACCATGTTGTATTCTCCCTCCTATATAAACGGTATCCTCACCACCTTGTAAAGGGCTGTTGTTTCTCCAACCATTCTACACAAGATATGTAATATTTCCCTCTCTCTCTCTCTCTCTCTCTCTTATATCTAGCTTACTCGCTTCAGGCTAATCTTACCATTTATTGCTTTCATATTTGTTCTTTATTTATTGCTTAATATTGGCCATAAAGAGCCTTTTTTAATTATATCTTAACATTTATCCCATTCCCGACTACCCTCAATAGCTAGAGCTCGAGCCGGACATCGACCACGGGGCCTTTCATCATTCTGTCTGAAGCTTGAGTAGCAAGCCCCTCGATTTGGTTACTGTGCCATTTTAACTTGTATTTCGTCATTAAACTTCATACGCCTATCATCAATTGCTCTAAAAACTAGCATAAAAATGGATCATGTATTTTTAGAGTCTCATTTAAAAATTTAATTGCTGTTACAATTTTTACTGTAAAACAGCTTGGCGCCCACCGTGGTCTAAAAACAATAGTGATTATTTTCTTGTTTGTTTCATTACACAAACGCAAGTTATCCTTCACACTTTTATTGTTCGCGATCTTTTGATTTCAGGTCGAAATGCATGGCTTGGTAAATAAAGTTGAGAACGACTACCTCGAATGGCAAAAATGGTATGGCTGTCCCAATTGTTGGAGCACCACCGCAAAACCCCGATAACGCACATCAACCGATTCCACCAGACGCGCAGTAGGTCGACGAAACCTCACACACCGATAGAAGCACACAACATAGCGACCAACAGGAAGAAGAGAAGACCCCGGCTCGGGAAGTACAGGAAGTTTGTCTTCGCGATATTTTTGAAATGTTGCAGGCACAACAGTTGGCTATCGCCCAGTTGCAAAGCCACCCAAAGACTCCCAGGACAGTAGCACGGAAACTACTGCCCCAGCAAAATAGGTACCGGTGAGGTCAAGTAACAACGGATCAGTAGTCGATCCTGCCATCGTGAAATGCTGGAGGACATATCAAAAAGGATTGAGTGAGGCAAGAAAATGATATCAGCCAATGATAAGAAGGTCGAAACTTATAACTTTAGAGTAGACCAAATCCCATGCGCGCCCCCGGTCTTAAAGGGTGTAGATTTAAGAAATTTCGTGCAACGGCTGTTCCCAGAAGAAGCAGCTCCAAAACCCTTTCCAAAGACGTTCAGAAGGCCAGAACCTTCAAAATACAATAGGACCTCGCATCCCAAGGAACACGACACTGCCTATATGTGCGCGGTGAAAGGAAACAACATAGAAGATGATGAGATCGAGTCCGTCTTACTGAAGAAGTTTGAGGAAACTTTCTGGAAGGGGGCCATGATGTGGTACCACAACCTAGTTCCCAACTCGATAGATTTTTTCGCCATGCTAGCAGACACCTTCATAAGGGCGCACGCCGGTGTCATCAATGTAGCAACAAGGAAGTCCGATGAATTAAATATTACGCAGAGGGAGAATGAAATGTTGTGAGAATTCGTGACTCCTTTCTAGACAGAACAAATGGAATTAACCCCGGTCTCCGATAAATGGGCAGTGCAAGCCTTTACTCAAGGCCTGAATGAACAAAACTTGGTAGCCTCAAGGCAGTTGAAAGAGAATCTGATCGAGTATCCCATTATAATCTGGTTAGACATTCACAATCGATACCAGTCAAAGATCAGGGTCAAGGATGACCAGCTGGGAGCCCCATTGGTCTTAGTATATCCGAGCAGACTCTTAGTGAAGGCGTCAAGATCAAATAAAGATATGACCAGTCGTACCCTAATGATAGAATGTATTCTCCGAAATGCAATATGCTTCGCAACGACCGACAAGTGAACAAAGGACAGAACCCTCGGGGACCCCTCAACAAAGGTGGCTTCGACGAAGACATGGGGCCAATAGGGGCGCCTCACCTATTAGAGTACAGCTTCAATGTAGAGGTATCAGACGTCATGTTCGCCATCACAAAAATTAGGGATACCAGATTGCCTAGGCCTATACACTCGGATCCTTCCCAAAGGCAGTACAAATTGATATGCGAGTTTCATAACTCGCACGGGCACATAACCGAGGATTGCAGGCAACTGCAACTGGAAGTGGACCGACTGCTTGATAACGAGAACCTTCGAGAATTTCTCAGCAAGCGGGCTAGAAACCAGTCCTGAGAAAGGGAAACAACCAAAAAGAACAAAGCAGACGATCCCCAACACGTTATCCATACGTTTGTTTGATGCTCGCTCCCAAACGTATTCAAATAAAGGACCACATAGCATCTGCCAAACGACCGCCGAAACCTGAAAGCGCCATCGCCACCAAGGTATCACCTCTCCCTTTTCCTATGCTTTACTTCATGGTAACTCTTGTGAAGGCCAGCGACCAAGGCAGTTGGGATGTCGCTCCGGCTTGGGGGCCCTGAGGTTTCAAAGTGTCCATTGCACTTCCTAAGAAGGATTCAACAAGCCTATTGGAATTTCTTTGCAATCAAATATGTACTGGTAAATGACAAACAAGGTTCAAATAGGAAATAATGTACCGAGCCAAATTGTCTAACAAAGTATGTCTGCATAAGTCGGGCTTACGGCAGTACAACGGCATGTTTTCATGCCAAGAAATCAAAGAATATCTTTCACCAAAAGCATCTCATACTCCAAAAGAAATTTTGGCATGCTCACGGCAGGGATCCCTCCACTGAGTATGTCCCAAAATACTTGGAGACTTAGCATCAACATGTTGGCACCCGCACGACATCAGGGTCAAAACTACATGCTCATAAGGTCCCAACGAGGAAATTTCGAGCTCACGAGTAACTGTCTTCGGACCTAAGCAAACTCGAAGACTCGAAGGCTATTGTCAATCGCTATTTACTGGAAAAAGTCGAAGCCGTAAGACCCCGAGCGGGTAGACTCGGTCTAGCCAGATCTATTTTACACAGCAACAGAATCTGTAAGACCTCAACGGCATGACAAAGTTGTAAGACCTCAACAACATGACATAACTGTAAGACCTTAACAGGCAAGAAAAACTATAACACCTCAACAGACATGAAAAAACTATAAGACCTCAACAGGCATGAAAATTTTGTATGAAACTTACTAAAGGCATAAAACTCAATCACAAAGTTAGGGATATATGTTGCATTTGTAAGACTCCCGAAAAGGCATAACCTTGATGTAGACGCCTGAACTACCACACTCGGGATCAAAAATGGGTGTGATCAAACATATTTGACTACGGTCAAAACGGTTGCACCAGCCAAAATAACACAACTCGAGGATGCCCGACCATCGCTAACAAAATCATAGGCCATTACTTTGAATCTACTTCGAAAAGAACTAGTTAAAATAGGCTACCCTCAATAGGCAAACAAGTTTCGACCATGTCAGCTCCAAATCACAATGCTTCGAGCTACTCAACCTACGAGCTAAACTTTTTGAGGTGCTTGAGCATTGCCGCTAATGACTTAAAATTGAGGTTCTTCCCAAACCGACGACGGGTCAGGCAAAATCATTTCGAAAAATTCTTAACGAGAAAAAAACAAAGCCTACATATGCCCACGGGAAAAAGCGTAAGAGCCATTGTCGCCAACCAAACGAGCCTCAGGACCACACAATAAAATGATGCAATGACCAACAGTGAAAGAGCCATTGTCGCCAGCTTGAATATTTAAAACTTGAGATTAAAATGAGCTCAAGTCATAACCCGATTTGGAGATTGGATCAAAAATAGTTAACTACCCATGCCTAAGGGCACATCATAGGTGCCATTATCGCCAGCTCCACAAGCCTTAGGTCCACATACATAAAAGGTCTCTTCGACCCAAAGTGTAAGAGCCACTGTTGCCAGCCCATGCAGATGTGAAACCTGAGGGTCGATTGAGCTCGATTCGGAGCCTGACTCAGAGACTGAACCCAAAAAAGGTTAAAATGCATACGCCTATTGGCAAAAAATAAAAGCCGTTTTCGCCGGCCTAATAATGAACTAGCCTTTTTGTTGGTTATTGGAACACTAACACTTACTAAAAAGAGTTTTCCTTGGTCTATGAACGGGAAGGATGAAAGCGAGTCAGTATGCTAATATCTCATATGCAAATCAGCCTTCCCATAGGTTCTTTTCTCAAAGAATTGGAGGAGGGAAATCTTGATAGAATTTCAAAAAGCAAACGACAAGTCGAAGGAAATAAAATAGGAAAAATGTATTTATTTTTCATATTTTTAAGCTAAGATTAAACAAATGGATTCGCAAATAAAAGTGCTAATGCTAGAACCAATCCATAAATTGTTAAAGCTTCCATAAAAGCTAGACTAAGCAATAGCGTATCTCGTATTTTTTCCTCTGCCTCAGGCTGTCTCGGGATACCCTCTATTGCTTAACCCGCGGGAGTCCCTTGACCAACTCCGAGTCCAATAGAAGCAAGCCCTGCAGCCAATCCAGCAAAAATAACGGAAGCAGCAGAAATCAATGGATTCATGATCTTATATATATTTTACCTAACTAGGGTTCGCGTTGGTTGAGGATTTGCATCGGAAAAAAGAGGGATTCTGGTTGTAAGATATCGAATGAAACCGTCGCTGGAATTGAGATCTTATTCAAAGAGAAAGATATCAAATATGTGGAGTTTCTTTTTGTATATTATATGGATGATCCGATCCGCAAGGACCATGATTGGGAATAGTTTGATCTTCTTTTTCTAAGGAATAGTCGAAATAGAATCAACTTGAATTTGGGACCACTATTCAAAATATTAGTGAAACACTGGATTACTTATCTCATGTTTGCTTTTCGTGAAAAAATACCAATTGAAGTGGAGGGTTTCTTCAAACAAAAAGGGGCTGGGTCAACTATTCAATCAAATGATATTGATCATGTTTCCCATATCATCTCAAGAAACAAGTGGGCTATTTCTTTGCAAATTTGTGCTCAGGGCCATATTACAGGTTCAGAGATTTCTACCAATCCAAAGGTTGAATCGACCCGATTGATATCTCGATGAATAAGAGTACAGAACATACAAATTTAGGGGTTCCCCATCTTATTTTTACATACTGCGGTGAAACGTAAGCTCAATCTACAATATGTTATGAAAGTTATGTGCATAAGAAGAATACAAGAATAAGCGTTCCTTGTCGACAATTATGGCCCGGTGGCTCCCTCCTCACCGTCTTCAGGATCGAACAGAAGGAACTTGGAATCATACTCCTCCCTTTTGGATTGCTCAATCTCCCCCGTGAGATCGAAGCATCTCGCTTGAATCTCCTAGAGGATTCCTTCCGATATCTACACCTTGCATACTCCTTGCTATTGCTTGCACGATCAAGGGCTCTCTTCAGCTCAGCTTTAGCAGCGGTAGCACTCTCCGTATAGGCTGCCACTTTCTATCCTGCCATGTTATTACTCATCACAATCTCGGCCCGCACATTCACCACCTCGATTTTTGCCTTCGAAAGATTGAACGAAAGCCTTTCGATCATTTTTTCCCGAGCAGATTTGTTCGCAGAAACGGTCTTGATTTGCTCCTCAAGAGAAGAGACCCTTGCATGAGCGCTCTCTTTGTCCATAAAATTGGCACTCACATGCGTCTGCAGCTCGTTTAATTCGCGTTTGACTTGGCCAACCTCGCCCTAGAACTGTCCCAGTCATCGGCCTTGTCATTCAACTGAAACATCAAAACATCAAGATGCCAAGAAAGAAAGGGAGTGCAAGCCAGTATGATATATAGGGTACCTATTTTTCTAGGCAGATCTCACAGGTCCGGCTCTGGTCTACCTCACGCCGTAAGGAAATGAGCTCGCTTTCCTTTGCTGCATAAAGAAGCTTGAGGGATTTCTCCCTATCCAAATCCTTCCGCAACGGGGTCTTGCTACGAAGTAGCTTGAATTTATGCTTGTCAAAGGCCTGTGAAGAAAGCCAAATAAAGAAAAACAAAGGGGAAAAAGAAAAGCACGGGGCCGGAAAAATCTTATAGCAGTCAAAACTCACCATGAGGCCCAAACGTTGAGCCTCGCTTAAGGTCGAAGTAACGTGCGATGGCATACCTCTTCCAGAAGGTGGATGATCAACTGAATTGCTTCTCCTTAATCCCTGAGAGGGAGTCGCCTCACTGCAAGCCTTTTCGCACCCCAGAACATCTTTTCTTTTATCAATACTCCCATCTCCCTTTGGACTGATCTCACCACTGGCGACTATCATAAATCGAGAAAGCTACCATTTTTTAGGCCACTCGGCTAAATCAGGGACCTTGCTCGGTGACCAACGAGTTGCTACAAATAAGGAACAAAAAGATATCATTACGGAGCCTGCCTCATGTCAAAACGATGATAGTTCATTTGAGGTACTTACATGTGAAGTTCCATTTCTCAGGAAATGGCAAAAATTCTCCAGGAATGACATCGGTTGTTCGAATCCGAACAAACCGATTCATCCATTATCATCCTCGTCTCGTTGCTGCCGACTATAGGAGCTTGGGTGGATCGACTCTGAAGAGCAATCAGGCCCCAATAATGCAATGGCTGATATAACCTCACGAAATTGCTATTCTATCCCGGCCTTGTCGGCAAAATATCTCATCGCATGCATTATTCTCCAGAGGGATGATCCTGCACCAATGTCACCTGGTATCTCTGACAGAAATCGAGCACGACCTAGTCGGAGGAACCCGGCGCAAAAACATGTGTGTATACACTCAAAATTTCCTCAAGCATATGTCATAGCGCTCTCCTATGGGAAAGGTACTTGTAATATCACACCTTCCTCCCATCCGACATATATTTTCTGATCATATCGAGGTTTTCCTCTCCTACTGATGAAGTGATCCTTGACACATGCTTCTAGTGGCTCGAAACATTTGGGGATTTCCCCAGCTTAACAACTCTCCTTAATGCAGGGCATCCCAAGTCTCACTCACTTGACATTAGAGGCGAGCTGCTGGTGCCAACTGAATGCAAAATGCAGGAGGGACTCCCCTCAACCTGATGATTGGACATCTACGTAGCAGTCATGTCTACAGCAAAATATGGGGGGATATTAGGATTTGAGCAAAAATTTTCTGAAATAAGGGAGTGAAAGTACTAGCACAAAGCCCAGGCTCTGCAGAAGAGATAGCCTTTTCAAAAAATAGATTCACCATTAGAAAGACGGACGAACAAATTTATAGGGGCAAAGAAACAACTGTCCGCCTACCCAAGAAGGCCCATTAATTCTGGCTCCATTAACATTACCCAAGAGGGCCAATTTTATTGGATCATACAAATATTGTTACCCCACATAAAAAAAAATTGAGAGGCCTCAGGGAGCCCCCCGACATCACGAGCATTAGTGCGAGAGAAGCTGTCGATTCAAACCCAAGCCATGGCTTGTCATAGGGTTCTACTTGCTCCGAGATTAGGTTCGGAAAGGCCAACGTCGAGAGGCAAAAGCTAAATCTTGAAAGCAAAGGGGCAAAGAAAGAAGAGACTAAAAAAATCTAATAGAATGAAACCCCCTTTTTTTTACATTTCAAAAAACATCCTTTTGCAACCCATCCCCCCGGAGGCAACATACAAAGGGGAAAGGAAGGAATACAAAATGACTCGGAGACTACTCCTCAATGCTATTCTCTTCGCCCTCGTCGGGGGTAACTTAAATGCCAGTTCTTCCTCTACTTCATGGGCCTCCTTGAGATCACCTGAGAGGTCGATATCTTTGGCTCTCATTTCCTTTAGGGTTTCTCTCCTTGCCTCCGCCTTAGCACGCTTAATAGCTTGGGTTAATTTCTACTCAACTGCTATTGATATGTCGTGAGCTATTCTATGCGCCATGGCTGCATCATCCTTATTTGTGGCAGTGCTTCATCGACCTTGGACTTAGCCACGGCCAAGGAAGCAACCTCCCTGTGAGCATGCTTGAGAAGATCCCGGGATGTCACCAACTCCCCGGCCGCTATTTCATTCCGCTCCCTCATCCTGGAGATCTCCGTATTCAGTTGGTTAATCTGTGAGCTGCTCTGATTGATCTATTAAAGAAAGGTAAATCAGTATATATGGGAACACGAGAATAAAAGTCAAGCACGAAAAAGGTAAAATAGATGAGAAACAAGATCGTCCTTCTCCCGGAGCACCGTTTCCAAAGCAGCTCGTAGCTCTCCTACTTCTTTTCCTCCCCGGGCAGAGCAAGCCTCTGAATCCTGGAGCATCGAGGTAACTTTATTACACTCTTTTTCATGAAAAGAAAGCTCCCCACGAAGCTGAAGGATGGCATGATTGTACATCTCCTTGCACTACGGCATAGCAGAAAACTTAGAAAGATAGAGAATGACGTTCGAGGATGAAAAAATGCACAAAACATGGCTATCACCTACTGCATGAATTTCTCCGCCGCTTTGACAGTGCTAGGAATATCAAGATCGAAACTATCACTAACACCATCAAAGATGTCGGAACTAGAGCCTCCCATATGGAGAGGAATTCCCGTTGTGGCACCGACCATCCCTTGAGCATCCCGCATTGACCCTGACGAGACCTGGAAGCACGAGACGAAGTCGTTCAGGTCATCAATCTCCAGGAGGCAACCCATGATCCAGAAAGGCTCCGAGCCCTGACCCTTCAAGATCAATGGTAGCGGTCCCCTCGGTGAAAACTGCATCGAATCCATACATGATTTGAAGCCACATCAATACCCTTTTCGAGGGTCCGCGGTTCACGAGACCAATTGGAATTAGTCGTTTGAACTCACCAGCCTTCGATCGAGGCACTTGTAAGGCTCTCACATTCAACCTTATCCTCCACTCTAGCGGGCATCTGTCGTCATCCTCTCCCTCGGTGTCAGGTTTGACTGTAATGTTAAAGCAAAAGTCCCAGCAGCGGCTCGATGCTCAAGTGAATTTGATTTACCGCAGGAAGGACAATATTTTCCTTGCTTTTCCTCTTCTTTCAGGCTCCATAGCCCCTACGTCGCTGCAAGGAGGTAGCCTCATCAACACATTCTCGCCAAGACCTACACAAGTGCGGGAACCGCAAGATGTCACCACCAAGGGCACGGGGGGAAACACAAAAATAAGACACAAGAGGTAAGGAAACCCTACTATGATTCTTGACCACTTATCTCCCCTTGGCCAGGTCGGTCCAAGACAGAACAAAAAATGGGAAATTCTCGTCTCACCTCTTGATCCATCCTGACAAATCTAGAACCACCTTGGGTTACCAAGCAGCGGCTGCATGAAGCACAAAGAGATCGTCATTTCAAAAAGAAGAATAGTTGAAAAGTGGTTAAAAGAAAATTTTCTTGCGTCGATCATTCCACCTCTCCAAGAAGGGCATCCTCTGAGCCGAGATGATATATGAGGTCTTTACCCAGATAAGCCTGCTCATCCATCTTCGATCCTTTCCCTCATCGATGCTCGAGAAAAATGATATTTTAGATCGATGACGGAGCCTGATTAAACCTTTATAAAATTGAAGGTTGGACATCCTAATCAGATAATTGAGGGTAAAGATCTCACCCTCAACCCCTTCGGTGAAATGGCGAAGCATGAACACTACAACTCCAAAAAGAAGGGTATACCTGACCAAGCGTCACTTGGTATCGGTCGCAGAAGTCAAGGATAACCAGGTCTATCTTCGGGGGAGAGGACTTAAAAGAATTATCAGGACCCTAGCTGAATGGGTAGGTGTAAACGTAAAGAAAGGCGACCTTATGGTCCATTATATTATCATTGGGATCGAGAATCTCCACCCCTACTGCCTTACTCAACCGATAGTCCGTACTCACCGTGCTAATATTGGTCACAATTCTAACATATCAAGACATATGCTCACACAGTCAGACCAGCACAGTGTAGATGAAGTGCGACATCAAATTCCTTTGACATATCGAGATCAGGTTGGGTACATTGTTCCAAAGAAGGAATCGCTCTGGTATCCTCCTTAGATGATCGAGATGATGATGCAGCATCGCTCCGCCCGGGAACCATAGCCGTATCAATGGTAAACAGTTAATGCATTTATAGGAACCGCTTGGGCAGCTGAAAGGATGAGCCAATAGCAGTTCGTGGGTTCCTCATATCGCATTTTGATGACCTTTGCACGATTCTTTGGATCATGAAATTGAATGCTCATAAATGGTTGACATTATGGCAATGATGACCTCGATATGACGGTTCAAAATCGTTTCCAATTACTTCATTCTAGGAAACGCGGAGACTATCTATATATGGTGAAATCAGAGGGACCTATTTCTCACCATTAAGGTATGTTCGGGGAGTCATATTGATATCTCAAAGCTACGGGGATACGGTCAAGCTCCCTTCCCCAATTTTCATTCATGTCCGACCCAACAAAGATTATATAGGTGGGGAACTCCCGAGCGAGCAACTAGCATCAATATAGTATAGTATCATTCCTAGCCGTCCCATCTCCATATCTTTACACTTAATGCATTTTATACTATTTTGTATTATGATAACTAGGGATTATGATGCATTTTACACTCTTTATTGCTTAAGTTTTGATTAGAAATGTGTACAAAATAGTTCCAAAGGCTCACATATTATACTTGATTGCATTGGTCAACAAGGTCACAATTCTTAAAAAATCAGCACAAAAGGAGTGAAACATGCACAAGTACCAAGAACAGGGCCAAGCTCAGTAAAACAGGACTAGTGCGGCCGCACACCATTCTATGTGGTCCGAAAAGAGGAGGTTCAGAGAGTGTGCATCTTAGGCAACCAAATAATGCGGTCGTAAAGTATTTTGTACGAACTGCATTGACTTCATTACGGCCGCACTCTACTTTGTGTAGTCCACAAAGTCAAGTTCTGAGAGTGCTAATTTGGAAGAAAACTGTCAATGCGGTCCGCGGTCCATTTTGTGAAGACCGCAATAGAAGCCACCGCGGCCACGATGCATTTTGTGATGCCCGCGGTGGCCAAATTCAAAGAGCAAATTATTTCAGCCAAGAGCCTTAGCGGGGCCGCACTCAATTTTGTGCGGACCGCACTAGTCCCGCAGGGGTATTTTTTTTAGAATTTTTAGCCTCGTAATAATAGTTTCTTTTTACATTTTTAGGTCATCAGTTGTATTTTGATGAAGAGTTGCGCTCGTGAACAGTACTTCTTTTTCTTTCTCGAGTAATTTTAGCTTAGTTTCATCGTTGAATCTTTAAGTTTTATCTAGCAATTAAATATTATGGGTTTTTCTTCATCTATTTCATTGATTTCTTCTATAATCATGAGTAGCTAGATCCAATAGCTAGGGTTGTGGCTCAACTCTAGTATGGGTAATTGATGGGTCTAGTGTTTTGATGCTTGATTGTCTAAGGGTGTTTGATATTTGGACTAATTCAGGATATTAATATTAAGTTAGTGGTTGAAAACACTAGTTTATTCCTAGTTGACTTTTTCTTCTTGAGAAAGAGAGCCTAAGTCTATGAAATTTGTCCAACATGGAATTGGGACGTATTCAAGAGATTGATAACCCCAATTAAAGGGTTAAACCTCGAGATAGTAATACCCGACTCGAACCTCAATTGCTTGCACAGATTATCATACCTAATTGGTCTTGAGAAAGTCAATTAGGGCAAAATCACTTGAACTACCGAGAGGCATAAAGTGAGTAAAATCGTGCAATAGTTATATCGTAATCCCCAAATATGAAAATTTAGCTTTAGAATCGAGAATCCGTCAATTAGCCACCTAGGAGATAGTCACTTCCCTAGTGCCTTTTACCTATTTACACAACTTTCAATAGTTTACACTTAGCTTCACATAGCCTAATTTAGCATTTTAGTAGTATAAAATTAGAAGTAAAGTCAAGACCAATTATGAATAGAAGTGCAATTAGGAACAACTATGTAACTCCAATTTAGATAAAAACTCAAATCCAATAACTAGCTCCCTATGGAAATCGATCTCGAACTTTTTGGGTAAAAGCTACTTCGACCTCTCTTGCTACTTTGTAGTAGTACAAAGGTTGGATTGGATCACTTTTTGGCACCGTTGCCGGGGAGCTAACAGTTTTGGCTATCTATCTAAATAGTTTTATGTATTGTCCTTCTTTATTTCTACGTTACTAATTTATGCGAACTTAAGGTACCAAATAGCAGCAACAACAACGAAGCTCTTGGAAATGTGATTACGGTGGAGGAGGTAGATGATGTTGGGGATGATGAGGTGCCTCTTGTACATCAAGGACAACGTAGAGGCCGTCAGGCCAATGTCGATGACAATATTCCAGACCCTCCTCAGCTACCTCAAGAGTGGCTCCTCGAGTGCTTCCAAACTAAGGCTATGAAAGTGCAATTGTCCCACCCCGGATCCGGACGGGCAATTTTCAAATTACCTATGTGATGCTGACAGAGCTGGAGTAGTGTGTGTATTTCACGGGCGCTGCCAATCAAAATACTTACAAATATCTCAAGGGGTTCGTGGAAACCTATTGGGGGAGAAAATAAGAAAATGTGTCCGAGGATACACTTCGATTGAGACGCTTCCTATTTTCACATAGACGGAAGTGATTGGATTGGCTTGAGTGACTTCCAACCATTCCATCACTCTTGGGATGAGTTGATGGACAAGTTCATTGCAAAAAATTTCTCACCGGGGCATACATTTAGATTTGAGATCTTGGCTTTCAAATAGGATCCCACCCAACCATTGCATGAGATTTGGGAGCGTTATAGAACAATGGTAAAGGAATGCCCCAACGAAGATATGACTGAGGTGATGATCCAATAGACTTTCTACTGCGACATTAACACAACAAACCAGTGCATAATGAACCAACCTTTTGGGCAACTTCATGAAATTGACTTATGATGAGGCTTGTGACATTCTTGACGAGATGACTGAAACTTCCTCCGCTTGGATAATTAGAGCCAATTTTCCCCAGGAGTGACCCCACGGTTACTTATTTGCACAACGAGTTACATGATCATGGGCAGGCTATAGTTGAGTTGAAAACTACAATGAACCAACTAGCAAAGGCGCAGTTGAAAAAAGTTCAAAATCCTTGCCAAGTGAATTCTGTGGAGGGTGCCAACATTATAGTCAACAAAAAAAGACAAAGAGGTCAACAGAACTGAGGGAATTCGAAACAATTTGACAATGATTGTGGTGGATTCCAAGATAATGGTTATGATGGGCTTCTGAAGAGGTTAAATACTTCAACAAAACTAATAAGGCCAAAGGGGAAATTCATACAACCAACAACAATGGAGACCCCAAGTTAATTGGGGCAATCAATAACAACAAGGCAATGGTAATTGGGTGAACAAAAACCAAAATTCCAATTGGGGCAATTAGAACAATCAGGGTAATTGGAATGATAACAACAACAACTGGGATGGTAACAACAATCAAGGTAGTTGGAACAATGGCAATCAAGGAATCCAGGGGCAAGGCTTTCAAAGGACCCTAATGTACCAACAACCGAACAATCTGCCCCAATTTCCATCCCAGGGTCCTAATTTTTCCAACAATGATAAGCGGAGAATTGAAATGATATTTGAAAAAATGGTAAAAAAGAATGCAGATTCTGATGCTCTCCCACAATGCTTCAATTAGAAGTTTGGAGGTTCGGTTAGGACAAATCTCATAGTCCTTGAATACTCTCCCTAAGGGGGCTCTACCAAGTGATACGGTAGCAAACCCAAAGAGTGGGAACATTCATGTTATGATGGTAACTATAAGGAGTGAACGAGGCGGTGAGGTGAATGCCTCCAAATAGAAGCAAATTTTGAGTGATGAAGTTGAGTTGCAAGAAGATGAAGTTTCTTTGATGGTTGAAAATGTGATTGATAAGAATGTGAATGAAGAAGTGAGGATTGATATTCAAAATGCTGAGGTGGAAACTCAAAATGACGTGAACCTATCTAGGGAACATGTAATACACATGCCGAAGATAGTTGTGCCTAAAGCCAATGCTCCTTTGCGAATGCCACCTCCACCCTATCCTCAAAGGCTCGTGAAGTAGAAAAATGAGAATCAGTTAAAAAGTTCATTGATATGATGAAGATCTTATCCATCAATGTGCCTTTGGTGGAGGCTCTTGAACAAATATCGGGCTATGTAATGAAGAACTTGGTGACAAAGAAACAATCCATGGATTGTGAAACTATCAAGATGACCCACCAAGTTAGTGTAATAGTGCATTCAATGGCCCCGAAGCTTGAAGATCCTGGTATATTCACCATTCCTTGCACTATTGGGAGTGAGGACTTTTCTAAGGTTCTATGTGATTTGGGGTCAAGTATTGACTTGATGCCCTACTCAAGTATCAAGACTTTGAGTTTTGGGTAACCGAGGATGACTTCCATGAGATTACAAATGACGGATAGAACGATCAAGAGACCATTGGGTATTATTGCTGATGTCCTTGTCCAGGTGGAGAAATGTATCTTGCCAGCTGACTTTATGATCTTGGATTGTGAGGTGGATTATGAAGTTCCAATCATATTGGGGAAACCATTCTTTCTACTGGGAAGGCCTTAGTTGGAGTGGGAGCAAGGGAACTCACCTTCCGGGTGGGTGATGAAAAAATGGTCTTTCATGCGTGCAAGTAAATGAAGCAGTTAATAGTTCCGAGGTGTGCTCTTTTGTGGACCTTGTCTCAGTAGTAATATTTGATGATACTAGTGCAATGATAAATGTGAAGGACCCTCTAGAGGTCGTATTGTTGAATCTTGATGTCAATACGGATGAAGGCTGAGTGGAGTGTGTGAATGCTTTACATGGGATGGGATCTTCATCTTATGAGCTTAGGAAATTATCTTTGGACCTTGAGAATAAGGAAAACTCAACCAACAAAACCTTCAATTGAGGAACCTCCGGTGTAGGAGTTGAAATCGTTGCCTCCACACCTCAGGTATGAGTTCTTAGGCCCTAGTTCTACTTTGTCAGTTATTATTTCCTCTTGTCTTACTAATATGCAGGTTGATGCCACATTGGCGCTTTAAAAGCGAAAAAAGGCAATTGGATGGACTTTAGCTGATATTCGAGGGATAATCCATGCATTCTGTATGCACAATATTATTCTATAAAATGATGCATAGCCCTCATTGGAACACAAAAGGAGGCTGAACGAGGCAATGCAAGAAGTTGTGAAAAAAGGAGGTGATCAAGTGGTTGGATGCCAAGGTTGCGTACCCCATCACTGATAGTTCTTGGACATTGCCGGCGCAATATGTACCAAAGAAGGGTGGCATGACCGTGGCTGCAAATTCACAAAATGAGTTGATTCCTGCCAGAACCGTCAGCGGTTGGAGGGTATGTATGGACTACCGCAAGTTGAATAAAGTGACCCACAAGGATCACATTCCATTGCATTTTCTTGATCAGATGCTAGACTGACTTGCTGAGCGTGCCTTCTACATTTTCTTGGATGGGTATTCTATATACAACCAAATCTTGATTGCTCCAGAAGATCGGGAGAAAACCACATTCACTTGTCCATATGGAACCTTTGCCTTTTCTGGGATGCCATCTGGGTTGTGTAATGCACCGACTACATTTCAGCGGTGTATGATGGCCATTTTTACCAATATGGTGGAAGATATTTTGGAGGTATTCATGGACGACTTTAGTGTTATGGTTTATTCACTTGATGAGTATTTGAAAAATCTTGATAGAGTGTTGACCCGTTGTGAAGAAACCAATCTTGTTCTTAATTGGGAGAAATGCCACTTCATGGTCGAAGGGGGCATAGTACTTGGGCATAAAATTTCTAAGCATGGTAAAGAGGTAGACAAATCAGAAATTGATGTGATTTCAAGGCTCCCTCTCCCTACCTCTGTCAAGGGAGTTAGAAGTTTTATTGGGCATGTCGGGTTCTACCGGAGATTTATCAAATACTTTTCAAAGGTAGTTAACCCCTTATGCAAGCTATTGGGAAAAGATGCCAAGTTTGAGTTCTATGAAGATTAATGGAAGCCTTTGAACTTCTCAAGCACAAGTTGACCACCACTCCTATCATTTTCGCACCTAATTGGAGCTTGCCTTTTGAGCTCATTGTGATGTAAGTGATGTTGCGGTTGGGGTAGTTTTGGTTCAAAGACTGAATAAAATGTTTCATCTAGTGTACTATGCGAGCAAAACTATGAACGATGTTCAAGTGAACTACACGGTGACCAAGAAAGAACTTTTTGATATTGTGTTCGCAATGGAAAAATTTCGGCTGTATCTTATGGGTGCCAAGATCATAGTCCATACTGATCATGCCGCACTCGGGTACTTGATGATGAAAAAGGATTCCAAAGCTAGACTGATGTGATGGGTCTTGTTACTTCAAGAGTTTGATTTGGAGATTGTCGACCAAAGGGTAGTGAAAACCAAGTGGCGGACCACTTGTCTTGCTTGGAAGAGAAGGGGAGAACTCGTGATGGCCTAGAGATCAATGATTCATTCCCCAATGAACAACTCCTTTCGATGTCGGTGAATAGTATGCCATGGTTTGCGGATGTTGCTAATTTCTTTGTGACTAGTATAATCCCGTGTGAGCTCTCTTCTAACCAAAAGAAGAAGCTCAAATGGGATAGTTTGGATTTCTATTTGGATGAGCTGTACTTGTTCAAGATTTGCACGGATGGTGTGATCCTAAAGTATGTCCCGGAGGAAGAGCAATTGAGTATCTTGGAGGCATATCATTCCTCTCCCTATGGTGGCCATCATGGCGGGGGCGAGGATGGATTCCAAAGTTTATATCTGTGGGTTTTATTGTCCAACTTTGTACGAAGATGCAAGTGAAATTGCGAAGAGGTATGATGAATGTCAAAGAGCGGGTGGAATTTTGAAGAAAGATGAGATGCCTCCCAATACCATTCTTGAGGTTGATATTTTTGATGTATAAGGTATTGATTTTATGGGGCCGTTTTTTAGCTCGTGTGGGAACACATACATTCTTGTGGCGGTTGACTATGTTTCAAAGTAGGTATAAGGCATGGCTTTACCATACAATTAGGCCTGGAGTTTTGTTGCGTTTCTTAATAAGAGCATTTTTATAAGGTTTGTCACTCCCCGTGCAATCATAAGTGATAGGGGTCTCATTTTGTAATAGAGCTTTTGACACTTTGCTTGAAAAATATTGTGTCAACCACAATGTTTCTACTCCTTATCATCCTCAAGCGATGGCCAAGTTCAAGTCTCAAACAGGGAAATCAAGAGTATATTTTCTAATACGGTCAATGCAAATAGGACCGATTGGTCAAAGAAGTTGGATGATGCTCCATAGGATTATAGGACTGCTTACAAGACGCCTATTGGTGTGTCTTTGTATCGGTTGGTTTTTGGAAAAGCTTGCCATCTATCAGTTTAGTTAGAGCACAAGGCCATATGGGCTTTTAGGAAGCTGAATCTTGAATGGGATGTGGCAGTAAATCTTTGTGTGGAGCAGCTTAATGAACTTGATGAAGTCTGATTCCATGCCTACTTGAGTTTGACCTTGTACAAGGACAAGATGAAGTACCTTCATGATAAATATTCTCGTGGCAAGGAGTTCAAAGTGGGTAGTTTGGTTCTCTTGTTCAACTCTCGGTTATGTTTATTTCCGGGAAAGCTTAAGTCAAAATGGAGTGGACCTTTTGAAGTGGTGTTTGTGACTTCGTATGGGGCCCTTGACTTGAAGAACAAAAATGGTGAATGGGTGCGGTGAAATCTAGGAGGCCGACTTCTCCTTGACAAAATTCTTCGAAGGGTGATCCCAGAAGCCCGAGATCTAGAGCCAGTCTCTTCCCTCAAGATCGGCTGATGCCCTGCCAAGGATAATGTCGACAAATGTCCCCACGAACACAGGAACCTCCCGATGAATGCATCCAGGATCAATAATGATTATTCGAGAGGATCGACATTAGCCCGCGTGTACGTCATAAAGCTATCTTGTTGTACCATCTCATTTTTTTGTCACGCAACGTATCTTGCACTAAGTTTGGGATCCCTTTTCCATAAAGGGGAGTCTCTAAAACCTTGTAAAATAGAGCTCAATATATTCTACTCGAGTGCAATAATATCTCTCTCTCTCTTTCTTCTCTCTAACTCACTTGCTCTCACTGGTTAGAGGCCATTTAGCATTTATTGCCTCCATACTTGTTCTTCATTATATCGCTTGGTATTGGATATAAAGAGCCTTATTTGATCATATCTTAACTGTTATCCCATTCCCAATTTCTCCCGGATAGCTTGAGCTCGACTTGGACATCGACCCCGATGTCCCTCATCGACCAGTCTTACGCCCGGGTAGCAAGTTCCTCGGTTCGTTCAACTCCCCATTTTAGCTCGTATCCCCTCGGTAAACCATGCCCAGATAGTAAGCCTTTAGGTTTGATTATCGCCATGTTCTTAGCTTGCATTCCATCATTAAACTTTTTATTCTCAGCATCAGCTGCTCTAAACAACTCGCTCGAGAATAGATCATGTATTTTTAGAATCTCATTTAAAAATTTAATTGCTATTACCATATTACGATAAAAAGTTTGGCGCACACTGTGGGATAAAAATAATAGTGATTATTTTCTTGTTGGTTCCATTGTATAGATGCACATTATCGTTCACACCTTTTCTTTTCCAAAGATCTCTTGATTGCGGGTCAAACTATCTGGCTCGGTAAACAAAGTTGAGAACAACAACCTCAAAAACCACGGCGAAAACGACGTGGCTGACCCAGCCGCTGAAACACCACCACAGAATCTCGATAACGCGCCTGGACCGATTCTAGCGGATGCGGATTCACAGGGCGCACAACAAGTCGACGAAGCTTCTCACAGCGACAAGATCATACGGCACAGCAGCCGACAGGAAGCTCAAAAAACCCCGGCCCGGGAAAAACAGGAAGTTAGTCTTCATGTTATTTTAGAAATTTTTCAGACAAAACAATTAGCCATTTCCCATCTGCAACGCTGTCCGAAGACATCCATCACAGAAGCACCAGAGACAGCTCCCCCCGCTGAGCAAGTACCCAAAAGGTCAAGCAATAACGGGTTAGTGGCCGACCCTATCATAGTGAAGAGTCTCGAGGACCTCACCAAACGGATCGAATCGAGTGAGAAAATGATTGCATCCAACAATAAAAAGGTATAGATTTACAACTCTAGAGTCGAACAGATCCTGGGTGCGCCCCGATCCTCAAGGGTTTGGATTTGAAAATTTTCATACAAAGGTTGTTCCCCGAGGAAGCGGGCTTGTAGACCATTCCAAGAAAGTTCAGAATGCCAGAACTCCCTAAGTACAACGGTACCACTGACTCTAACAAACACGTTACTGCCAACACTTGCGCAGTAAAAGGCAACGATGCAAAGAATAATGAGATCGAGTCCATATTGCTAGATAAATTCAGATAAACACTTTCAAAGGGGGCCATGATGTGGTATCAACTTGGCTCCCAACTCCATAGATCCGTTCTCCATGCTAACAGACTCCTTCGCAAAAGGCACATGCTAGAGCCATCAAAATAGCAATGAGGAAGTTTGACGTTTTCAAAGTCAAGAAAAGAGAGAACGAGATGCTGTGGGCATTCGTATCTCGCTTCCATATAGAGTGGATGGAGCTACCACCAGTCTCTGGTGACTAGGTAATGCAGGCCTTCATCTAAGGCCTGAACAAACAAAGCTCGATGGCTTTGAAACGGTTGAAGCAGAACCTGATCGAATATTCAGTCGTGACTGTTGAAACACGTTCTCAAGTCGCTAAACTAAACGTATGTTCATATTTGTAGGTTTTGATAAATGAAAAACCGACGTGAACGGAACTTTGACATATGCCGAAGTCCAAGCACAAGAGAAACAAAGATCAAGATTTAGTAAAGCAACAAAGTTATACATGAGTCGTTCTATAATTGTGATCTTGATCCGACAATTGATTCAAGACATGGCTTCTCTCGTAAAATCATTTTTATCAAACCATGCATCTTTATTTTAAAGAAAAATGATTTTCAAACATTTCATTTTAACCAAAATGAATTTTAAGCATGTCTTTCAAATCTGGACAAAGATAATCGATTATGTTCTTTATGATAATCGAATATGTTAAAGCAGTGTACACCAGATTTCACAAAGCTGTAAGATAATCGATTATGTACCTTATGATAATCGATTATGTTAAGGCAGTGTACACCAGATTTTACAAAACTGCAAGATAATCGATTAGGTACCTTATGATAATCGATTATGTTAAGGCAGTGTTCACCAGATTTTTCAAAGCTACAAGATAATCGATTATGTGCCTTAGACTAATCGATTATGTTGAGACAGTGAGCATCAGATTTTTTAAAGTAGCAAAATAATCGATTATGGCTTTTCTGGTAATCGATTATATTAAAGACCGTTGCCAAAGTATTTTCAAACACTGAAAAATAATCGATTATGTACAATCAGATAATCGATTATGTTAAGCATAAAATCGGGAATTGATTTTTGAACGTTGTCAGGTAATCGATTATACAATTTGGATAATTGATTATTCTGCTTAAAATCTGGGATTGATTTTTGAACGTTGGCAGATAATCGATTATGCAGAATCAGATAATCGATTATCCTAGCACAAAATCAGCAATTTGTGATTGGCAATTAAGCAACGGTCTTGGGTGTTTTGAGCACTATAAATACAACTCAAAATCACTCTTCTAAGCACAACAACTGATTACATTCTTGCTAAAGCTTACATACTCTCTTTGCAATCATTTTATATTCATTTCATAAGTTTTTGAGAGCCAAACTCTTGACTAAGTTGCTGCGTTCTTGAGCGTATTTATTTATTCATATCTACTCTTCAAGAGAGTTCTGTTTAAGTGAGTTCTAAGTGTTTGTACACACTTGAAGGGATAGTCTAATCCCTTGTTGTAAGAAGGAAAAGTAGTTCCTTGGTTTGAAGTCTTGAGGTGCGGTATCCTCGAGCAGGTTGAAGTCTTGTAGAGTGTATATCTACGAGCAAGTGTAACGGTTTGTTAAGCACCCGTAAGCTTAACGAAGTTAGCGTAAAACTCGAGAGAGTCTCTCGGGGACTGGATAAACCACGTGTTGTGGTGAACCAGGATAAAATTTGGTGTGTTCTCTCCTTATCTCTTTTATTACTGCACTTACATTATTCCTGCAATTTTCAATTCCGCAAATTTACCTTGTTTTTTATTATAACGCTATTCAACCCCCCCCCCCTCTAGCGTTAAGCGTATATTCTAACAATTGGTATCAGAGCCATACTCTCTGAAAGACTTAACAGTTTGAGAGAAACTTTCCATGGCTTCTACTCGTAGTGTTTATGCAGGAGTAGGTGAAGGACAATGCTTCACAAGGCCACCACTTTTCGATGGCACCAACTACACTTACTGGAAGGAGAGAATGAGGATTTTTATACAATCAAACAACTTCCAACTGTGGAAAATTATCAAAAATAGAGAACTACAACCTACCAAAAAGGTTGGAGAAGAACTCATTCCAAAAACGGAAGACGAATACGACGACGATGATATCAGAAAAATAGAGAACAACACAAAGGCAATCAACATGATGTATTGTGCAGTGAACCCCGATGACTATCAAAAAATATCATGTTGCACCACTGCCAAGCAAATGTGGGACAAATTAGAAATCACCTACGAAGGTACGGACCAGGTAAGGGAAGCTAAAATTGATTTCCTAACCCACGAATATGAACTGTTTCGCATGAAGGAAAACGAGAAGATAGATGACATGTTCGAACGATTCTCAAAAATCGTTAATGACCTACACGCCCTCAAAAAGACATTCACGGATAAGGAGCTTGTCCGGAAAATTCTACGAGGCCTCACTCCGGAATGGCGTTCCAAAGCCGATGCTACCCAAGAATCAATCGGCATCACAAACGTCACCATCGACGGACTACGAGGTAATCATAAAACTTATGAATCAACTATTCTTAACTCTCCTTTGGATGATCAGAGGAAAAGAAAGATTGCGCTCAAAGCATCAACTACTCAACCTCAAAACGATGAGGAGTCAAGTGATGAAGATGTCGAGCTTGGACTCGTTATTAAGAAATTTCACAAGTTCATGCAAAAGAAGTATGAACGAAAAGGTAAGCAACAAGGCGACCAATTGAAGTGCTATGGATGCGGAGAAATCGGGCATATCAAATCAAATTGTCCAAACATCAAAAAGGAGAAGAAACCATTCAAGAAACAAAGAGCATACATCTCTTGGGGAGGCGACTCCGGAGACGAATCAAGTGATGGAGAAGAAAACGAGACCGCAAACTTGTGTCTTATGGCACACGAAGAAACGCAAAATGAGGTATGTACTACTTCTAAGAACTACTTCACTTTAGAAGAAATGCAAGATGCATTTGATGAGTTGTATAAAGAGTTTATTAGCGCTTCTAAATCTATAAAAGATTTAAGAAAACAATTTTCTTCAAAAGAAAAGGATTTTGAAAAACTTACTCTTGAAAATGAGAAATTAAAAGAGGAAAATAAGTTTTATGGCAAATGAAGCGCCGATAAACCCAAAAGCTCAAATAAGGATTGTACTTCTTGCAAATCTCTAAAGGAAGAAGTAGAAAGTCTTAGAAGCACTTTGCACAAATTCAATTCTTCACACAAAAATCTCAATGAAGTGCTTGAAAATTTGAAATCCACTAAGCACGGTATAGGCTTTAAACACGAGACGAAAGAAAAAGTTGAGTCCATTCCTAAACCACCTAAGACTCAACTTAGGCAAAACAAAATAAATGTCAACACCCAACCTAGAAATTTTAATCCTAGAATTGCATCTCATTCTAGAACAAATGCTAGGAGAAATATTGGAATGTATAGACCACCTAGACAAGATTTTCGAAAACCACATCAAAACTATATTTCTGAAAATGTAGTGAAAACTAGAAGAAACGTTGGCATGTATAGACCACCTAGACAAGATTTTCGAAAACTACATCAAAACTATGTTCCTAAAAATAGAGTGAATAATTTTAGAACCCCAAATTATTATCATCCTAGAAGAATGCACAATCTGAATGTCATTTGTCATTATTGCCATAAAATTGGACATATTGCTCCCGCATGCTTCACTAGATATAGACATTTCACTGCAGGGCAATCACACCAATATGTTGCACCTAACGCACAAGGACCCAAAATGGCTTGGGTACCAAAATCTCATTAATTTGTTTTGTAGGTGTGTTTGAAGGGATCAAGTGTACTTTGGTACCTTGATAGTGGATGCTCCAAACATATGACCGGGGATGCATCAAAATTCCTTCAACTAACACCCAAGGAAGGAGGAAATGTCATTTTTGGAGACAATAACAAAGGAAAGATTATCGGCATTGGACCGGTCGGTAAGGACGAATCCTCCTCATTAAGCATATTTTGCTTGTTAAAGGTCTTAAACATAATCTCTTGAGCATAAGTCAATTATGTGACAAGGGAAATCTTGTATTGTTTGACTCCGAAGAATGCTTAGTTATCCGTCGTAGTGATTTTAAAATTATTCTTCGTGGTTTTAGAATGGATAATATCTATATGGTTGATCTTGAAAATTCTTCATCAAGTTATGTGAATTATCTTTTGAGTAAAGAAGACGACATGTGGTTATGGCATCGTAGAGTAGCTCGTGTAAATATGAATCTTTTAAACAAGCTAGTTTCACAAGATTTAGTACTTGGTCTTCCAAACATGAAATTTGAAAAAGACTCTGTTTGTGATTCATGTCAAAAAGGGAAACAAACAAAGGCTTCTTTTAAATCCAAAAATGTTGTTTCAACCATTAGACCTTTACAACTTCTACACATGGACCTTTTCGGACCTTCTAGAATTAAAAGTCTTGGTGGAAATCTTTATGCTTTCGTAATTGTTGATGACTATTCCAGATTTACATGGACGTTATTTCTTGCTCATAAAAGTAATGCCTTTCATGCTTTCAAAAGTTTTCTTAAACGTGTTCAAAATGAAAAGAACATAACCGCCACTTCCATAAGAAGTGATCATGGGGGAGAGTTCGATCACAATCTCTTCGCGGACTTTTGTGACGAACTCGGTATTGAACATACCTTTTCGGCTCCACGTACACCACAACAAAATGGAGTGGTAGAACGTAAAAATCGATGTCTCGAAGAGATGGCTAAAACCATGCTCGAAGATGCCGAGATTCCCAAATATTTTTGGGCGGATGCCGTGAGTACCGCAAGCTATGTTTTAAACAGAGCTATCATTAGACCGATACTCATGAAAACTCCCTATGAACTCTATAAAGGAAGGAAACCAAATCTTTCTCATCTTAGAGTCTTCGGTTGTAAATGTTTTATTCACAACAACGGAAAAGATAACTTGGGAAAATTTGATGCGAAATCTGATGAAGGAATTTTTCTTGGTTACTCATCACGTAGCAAAGCATATAGAGTGTTTAATAACCGAACTAAAACTGTGGAGGAATCTCCTCATGTAGTATTTTGTGAAAATGATGCTCGCTTGGCGAGAAAGGATTCTTGTGTTGATCTTGCAGATGCTTTAAAGAAAATCAATCTTCAAGACGAGGTACAAAAGGAGGATCCAAAGGAAGTTCAAGATGAAGTCATGGAACAACCTTCGGAAGAAGTACCACCACAAGAAGAAGAATCGATGATGCCTAAGTCTTGGAAGACATCTGAAGATCATCCTCTTGACAAGGTAATTGGCAACATCGAGAAAGGGGTAAGTACACGAAACATTCTTAAAGATACTGTAGGACATATGGCTTTTGTTTCACAAATAGAACCTAAAACCATTTCTGAAGCAATTGGGGATGAGCATTGGACCTTGGCAATGCAAGAGGAGCTTAACCAATTCAAACGTAATGATGTTTGGGAAATGGTGCCAAGACCCGATAATCATACCATAATTGGCACGAAATGGGTTTTTCGGAATAAATTAGATGAAAATGGTATAATCACTAGAAACAAAGCAAGGCTAGTTGCTAAGGGTTATAATCAAGAAGAAGGCATTGATTATGAAGAAACCTATGCACCCGTTGCACGCCTAGAAGCCATTCGTCTATTACTTGCTTTTTCATCATCTATGAATTTCAAATTATTTCAAATGGATGTCAAAAGTGCCTTCCTCAATGGGTTTATTCAAGAGGAAGTGTATGTTGAACAACCCCCGGGTTTTGAAGATTTTACATCTCCCGACCATGTCTTCAAGCATAAGAAAGCTTTATATGGTCTTAAACAAGCTCCTCGAGCTTGGTATGAACGTCTAAGTAAATTTCTCTTAGAAAATGAGTTTGAAAGGGGGAAATTTGACACCACACTTTTGATCAAAAATAAAAACAATGACATTCTATTAGTTCAAATTTATGTCGATGATATTATTTTTGGTGCTACTAATGATTCTCTATGCGAGGAATTCTCTAAGTTAATGACTAGCGAATTTGAAATGTCGATGATGGGTGAGCTAAACTTCTTCTTGGGGCTACAAGTGAAACAAATGAAAGAGGGAACTTTCATTTGCCAATCCAAATATTGCAAGGAGTTGCTAAATCATTTTGAAATGAGCAACTCCAAAGCAATGGCCACCCCAATGAGTACATCCGACCATCTTGACAAAGATGAGAAAGGTGAGGAAGTAGACACCAAAAAGTATCGAGGTATGATCGGATCTCTTCTCTATCTTACTGCCAGTAGACCGGACATCATGTTTAGCGTGTGTTTATGCGCTCGATATCAATCATGTCCGAAGGAGTCACATTTAACTGCGGTAAAACGGATTATGAAGTATCTTGTTGGAACAATAAATGTGGGACTATGGTATCCCAAAGATTCTTCATGCCAACTTGTTGGCTATTCCGATTCCGATTTTGCAGGTTGCAAATTGGACCGCAAGAGCACTAGTGGCACTTGCCATTTGCTCGGTAGCTCCTTAGTTTCTTGGTTTAGCAAGAAGCAAGTTAGTGTTGCGTTGTCCACAACCGAGGCTGAATATGTAGCCGCGGGGAGTTGTTGCGCTCAAATCCTTTGGATGAAACAACAACTCTCGGACTATGGCCTTAGTATCGATCATGTTCCTATTCGATGTGACAATACTAGCGCCATAAGCTTGACGAAGAATCCTATTCTTCACTCAAGAACGAAACACATAGAAATTAGACATCACTTTATAAGAGATCACGTTCTCAAGGGCGATGTCGAAATTGAATTTGTTGAAACCAAAAATCAATTGGCCGACATCTTCACAAAGCCTTTAAAGAAAGAGTCCTTCTTTCGAATTCGTAGTGAACTCGGGATTCTTGACTCCACGTTGATCTAATTCATGCATTGCATTTTTATGTTTTAACGATTACTAACTTGAGCGTCGGAGGCGCCTAATTCTTTTTTGCAGGTATCGCCCCAAAGACAGGGGGAATTATCAAACACTGGTGCAGAATAATCGATTTGTCTAAAGTCAATAATCGATTATTTCCCATTTATGTTTTATGTTTCTTATGCTGGAAAATTGACATAATCGATTATGCAACACTACAATCGATTATCTAACAGTTCTGGCTTTGCAGGATATTAGCTGTTAAATATGAAAATCGATTATCACATATCCCTAATCAATTATGTTGACATTTATGTTCAGGTGTTAAGTCACTGTGTGAAAATAATCGATTATTTAAAACAGTGTAATCGATTTTCCTATTACCGTCTCGGATGTCCGATACTACATTTCCTGAAATAATCGATTATCTCAAAAGCACAATCGATTATTCCCCGAGTAAATGAATAATGTCTTGTTTCGTCGTTTTTCTAGTTTGCATAATATTCTGTCTTTTATTTACATGTATTTGCAATATTGTTTAATCAATAAAGAGTTAATGTCAAAAGGGGGAAGATATGGGCTATGCACATATATACATATTGGATTGAGGGGGAATTCATAACTTGAGGGGGAACTTGTTGCATATCTATATACTTGTCTTGGATCGTCATTATGAATTAATTAATATGCATATCCCGATATTGGTTTGCCATTATCAAAAAGGGGGAAATTGTTGAAACACGTTCTCAAGTCGCTAAACTAAACGTGTTCATATTTGTAGGTTTTGATAAATGACAAACCGACGTGAACGGAACTTTGACATATACCGAAGTCCAAGCACAAGAGAAACAAAGATCAAGATTTAGTAAAGCAACAAAGTTATACATGAGTCGTTCTATAATTGTGATCTTGATCCGACAACTGATTCAAGACTTGGCTTCTCTCGTAAAATCATTTTTATCAAACCATGCATCTTTATTTTAAAGCAAAATGATTTTCAAACATTTCATTTTAACCAAAATGAATTTTAAACATGTCTTTCAAATCTGGGCAAAGATAATCGATTATGTACTTTATGATAATCGATTATGTTAAAGCAGTGTACACCAGATTTTACAAAGCTGTAAGATAATCGATTATGTACCTTATGATATTCGATTACGTTACACCAGATTTTACAAAACTGCAAGATAATCGATTATGTACCTTATGATAATCGATTATGTTAAGGCAGTGTTCACCAGATTTTTCAAAGCTACAAGATAATCGATTATGTGCCTTAGACTAATCGATTATGCTGAGACAGTGAGCATCAGATTTTTCAAAGTAGCAAAATAATCGATTATGGCTTTTCTGGTAATCGATTATATTAAAGACCGTTGCCAAAGTATTTTCAAACACTGAAAAATAATCGATTATGTACAATCAGATAATCGATTATGTTAAGCATAAAATCGGGAATTGATTTTTGAACGTTGTCAGGTAATCGATTATACGATTTGGGTAATAGATTATTCTGCTTAAAATCTGGGATTGATTGTTGAACGTTGGCAGATAATCGATTATGCAGAATCAGATAATCGATTATCCTAGCACAAAATCAGCAATTTGTGATTGGCAATTAAGCAACGGTCTTGGGTGTTTTGAGCACTATAAATACAACTCAAAATCACTCTTCTAAGCACAACAACTGATTACATTCTTGCTAAAGCTAACATACTCTCTTTGCAATCATTTTATATTCATTTCATAAGTTTTTGAGAGCCAAACTCTTGACTAAGTTGGTGCGTTCTTGAGCGTATTTATTTACTCATATCTACTCTTCAAGAGAGTTCTGTTTAAGTGAGTGCTAAGTGTTTGTACACACTTGAAGGGATAGTCTAATCCCTTGTTGTAAGAAGGAAAAGTAGTTCCTTGGTTTGAAGTCTTGAGGTGCGGTATCCTCGAGCAGGTTGAAGTCTTGTAGAGTGTATATCTATGAGCAAGTGTAACGGTTTGTTAAGCACCTGTAAGCTTAACGAAGTTAGTGTAAAACTCGAGAGAGTCTCTCGGGGACTGGACTAACCACGTGTTGTGGTGAACCAGGATAAAATTTGGTGTGTTCTCTCCTTATCTCTTTTATTACTGCACTTACGTTATTCCTGCAATTTTCAATTCCGCAAATTTACATTGTTTTTTATTATAACGCTATTCACCCCCCCCTCCTCTAGCGTTAAGCGCATATTCTAACAGTGACCTGGTTGGACGTCCACTACTGATATCAGTAAAATATCACAGTCGAGGATGACCAGCTGGAAGCCCCCTTGAAGCTCAGTGTACCCAAATAGACTCCTAGCAAAAGAATCAAAATAAAACAAAAAAAGGTACCAGTCGTACCTCGAAGATAGAAGGAACGCCCTAAAGCGCAACCTACCTCGCAATGATAGGAGGATCCATCGAGGATAGGACCCTCGAGGGCTCATCAATAGAATCGAGTTGGATCGAAACATAGTTCCAACAAACATGTCTTGCCTATCAAAATACAACTTCAGGTTCGATGTTCCAAACACCATGTTCGCTATCATAAAGATCATAGAGGCCAAGTGGCCCAAACCGATACAGTCGGATCCTTTACAAAGGAATAAAAACTTAGTATGCGAGTAACACAACTACGAGAGGAAGTGGATCGACCGCTTAACAAAAGATACCTTCAGGAATTCATCAGTGATCGGGCCAAAAATCAGTTCTGAAAAAGGGAGGCAATCAAGAAAAACGAGGCAAACTAGCCACAAGACGTCATCCACATGATCATGGGGGCTTCGATGCCCCACAAGAACCCCCGATGAGAAGAACCAAAAATATCCATCACCAGAGAAAAATGAACTTGGGAATATATCCCCGAAGACGCCCTCAAGTTCAGCGTAAAGGACACCGAGGCCCTGTCTCCACCCCACAACGATGCCATGGTAATCTCCTTTCTTGTAAATTATTTTCAAATAAAACATGTACTCGTGGATCCAGGTAGCTTGGCCAATATATTCAGGTCGAGGGTGATTTAACAGCTTGAACAAATCATGCCCGCCACTCGGGTTCTCAATAGATTCAACATGGCGAGCAAAATGACGAAAGGAGAAATCGACCTTTAGGTTACCGTGGCTGGCAAAACCCAAGGCACTAAATTATGCCATCGAGGAGATATGAGGTATAACGACTTATTTGGGGGGCCGTGGATACACTACATGAGAGAAGTATCATCTACCCTCCACCAGATGATAAAGTTCCCGACAAAGGACGGGAGCAAAATCATCTAAGGGGAACAACACGCGGCAAGGGAATTGTTCGTAATACAGGACGTGGTACCAACGCTCATGCCTCTACGAGCGAATCGAATCTCACCCCTGGTTGAGCTTGACAAAATGAAGTAGAAATCCATGATGCGTCTCCCCCCCCCCGGCGGATATAATGGACCAATTTCGAGGCATCATCAATATATCTCGCTTCAAGGTATGATGATCCCACCTTTTATTTTGAATTTGGAATTAACCTTCGTGCAGAAACCCGATCGGAGTTAACCGAACACTAGTGCTATAGCAAGACCTCAAGTCTTCAAAAGCGCTCTTGTTGCACTCTTTTCCTTCAGCTGAGTTTTTATCCCAGAAGTAGGGTTTTTATCAGCAAGGTTTTTAATGAGGCAATAACTGTGAGCTGCCTAAGGGGGAACTTGGCAAAACACTCAAGACTTCCCTTACAGCCGACTTTTGAATAACAGTGGGTATTCCCTTAGAAAGCTGCCCGCTCGTAAGAGTTTTGGAAGCGCCAAATAAAGTTCTTATAGGAAAACAATGTATCAAATCGCACGATCTATATAGTCAGGTCCCGTCAGCAAAAGCATGTACTATTGTATCGGGAAATCAAAAAATACCTTTTTGTCAGAGAAAAGAGGGGGAACTGCTTCTAAAAGTAAGGTAACAAATTCTTTCAGCAAACTTGTCCCGAAAACTCGAAAACAAATGCCAGCAGTTCAAACGCTCAGACGGCCTCTAGATCGAAGCTCTGAAATCACAAAAACTTCAGGAAAGGAAACATGGAAATCTCTAAGCGATCGAATTCGACCTAATCGGTTCAACACAACAAATTATGTTACGTCAATGGATCAAAGAAAATTTTTCAGCATCTCATTCTCCAAACAAGGAAATCGCAGCTTACTCTCGGCATAAACCCCTCCACCTAATGCATCCCGAAATACTCAGAGACTTAGCGTCAACAATATGGAACCCGCACGACCCCAAGGCCGGAACCCCGGGCTCATAATACTCCAGCAAGGTAACTCCGAGCTCACAAATAAACGGCCTTTGAGCATATGCAAACTCGATGACTCAGAAACTGTCGCCAATCACCATGCACTGGAAAACACAAAACTGGAAGACCCAGAGCGGGCGGACACAGTGTAACCAGATCTATTCTACAAAGCAACACAAACTGTAAGACCTTAACAGACATGATAAAATTTTAAGACCTCAAGCGGTATGACAAACTGTAAGAAC
Organism: Nicotiana benthamiana; assembly: GCA_034376525.1. Taxonomy (NCBI): domain Eukaryota; kingdom Viridiplantae; phylum Streptophyta; class Magnoliopsida; order Solanales; family Solanaceae; genus Nicotiana; species Nicotiana benthamiana. Next base: position 76,077,170 of record CM067328.1, on the reverse strand, counting down.
TCAACAGGAATGATAAAGTTGTAAGACCTCAACAGGCATGACAAACTGTAACACCTCAACAGGAATGAAAATCCCGAATATTAGGCTATATGCGTCATTTGTAAGAATCTCGAAAGGGCATATCCTCGGTGTAGACAAATAAACTATCACTCGAGATCAAAAATAGCTCTGACCAAACACATATGACTATAGTCGAAATGACTGATACAACCAAATTGATGCGACTCGAGGATTCCCCATCGTCGCTAAACAAAAATCACAGGCTATTGCTTAGAATATACTTCGGAAAAGAACCGGTTGTAACAGGCTTCCCCCAATAGGAAAAAACGAGCTTCGACCATATCAGCTCCAAATCACAAGGCTTCACCTACTCAGCCTATGAGCTAAAAACCTTCCGAGGTGCTTAAACATCACCGATAACAACTTGAAATCGAGGTTCTTCCAGAACTGATGACGAGTCAAGAAAAATTACTTCAATGACCTTAACGAGTGAAAACAAAAGCCTACAAAAGGCCCACATGAGAAAAAACATAAGAGCCATTGTCGCCAGCCAAATGAGCCTTTGGGCCACACAATAAAAGGTCTCGACGACCAAATAGCATAAGAGCCATTGTCGCCAGCTTGAAAATTTACAACTTGATGATTAAAAAGAGCTTGAGTCGTAACTCGACTTAGAGATCGGATCCAAAATAGTTAACTATACAAGCATTCAGGCCACATATTAAAAGGTCTCAACGACCAAAATAGCGTAAGAGCCACTATCTCCGGTCAAAAAATTGAAAGAACTTAGGAGTCAATGAAAGCTCGAATTGCAGCGTGACTCGGGGACTGGACCCAAAATAGTTGAAACAACAAATACCCGAGGACGAGAAATACAGGCTAGTGTCGTCTGCCCATGCAGGTAAGAAAGAACTTAAGGGTCAATAAAAGCTCGAATCGTAACGCGACTTAGAGACTGGACCCAAAATATTTGAAACAACGAATTCCCAAGGGCATGAAATGAAACAATCAATATCTACCCGCACAGACACAGATATCGAAAGTAGGAAAGCCCGAATTAAGGCATGAGTCAGAGACTGAGCCTAAATAGCTGGGCAAAGAACAGAAGCCCCAATGCCTACTCACGTCAAAGATCGTACTTAAAAACCTATGGGCTTGCCTGATCATTTCTGGACCTATAAGGATCTCGCCAAACACTGAAACCAGCCTGCCTGGTTGAAAGCCATACAGGAAGAGATGCAGAAGAAATAAATCTTCAAGTTTCCTCCTGTCTTACAGATGCCAAAAAAAAGCACACGCTTCATCTACAAACATGCTCTGCAATATTAATTATAAAGCAAAAATATAGAGAAATTCACATTGCACTCCAAAGGGCTACAACCTGTCAGATTTGCTCTCCGCAATGTTGGCAAGAAGTTACCGAGCATTACGCCCATCCGCCTTTGCTCGGGATAATTCTTCTGAGAGAATGAAGCCCATTGTGCTGATCTCCTTGGGTACCTCCCTTCTCGATCTGAAATGAACGTATCCTTCATTCCTGTTCTCATAATCGCAGGCCCACTCCAAATTGGCTCGGACATCAGCGATGTCCTTTGAATAAATCGCCACTCCCTCATTGTCCTTGATCTGATTCAGTACTATACCCATTCCTGCACTAGTTATTCTCAACCCAAACTTTTTAGGAATCAAGATACAACTTCATGATCATATCCACTCATATCAAAGCTAAACCTGCATTTGATACATTAGTTCACCACAGGCATTCTTGGCTCGATTAGCTCTGCCCCTAAGGTACTCCTAAGCCTTCACCTTTTCTTTATAGTTAAAAAATAAGCAAAGTCCAAACTCAAAGGGTGAAAAGGCAAAATTCTTGCCACAAGAAGGAACCTACCTCATCAAAAGGCTTATGTAATGGAAGCTCAGATATGTCCCGAACCGCCACTAACTCCTTCTCCTTGACAAGAAGCCTAAGGGGACTACGCTCATCCAGGGCCCCCCGAAGAATAGAGGTAGCAGCTCAAAGCTTGAGTCTGTCGGAGTCTTATAGAGGGAAAACCTAATAAGAAAGGGAAGATCTGAGATACGGATGAATCATGCTGAAACTCACCACGAAGTGAAGCCGGCAAACCTACCCGATGGCCAAGCACATTCCTGTTAGCCCAACCCCTTTGGCCCAAAAAAGAATCCTGGAATACCAGGCTCGGATGATACACTATCCTCAGAAGCACACGCTCGTCTCGCCCCAATAAAAGCTCCATCATATTATGAAGTGCATATCTGATTTATCATCATTGCTCCTCTAGCTTAGAAATCCTACAGCTCCCTCCCCCCCAACAAGGGGGCACATAGCCTCGCCCACGAAGGATTATTAAATACCAACAATGCCCCTGCAAATGCGACGGAAGAAGGAAGGCACTACCATCATCATGAGTGGAGCTGGCAAAATGCGAGGCACGCCGTCTAAAGGCAGTTAACATCTGAGACGAGTGACTCGCCCGTGCCCGGTCTCTATTGACCCCAAATAAACAGCTACTACGAGCATGATCCATCGGCACCATGGAATCAACAAACCCTGATGACCCCTAGAAATGAAGTAGTCTCACATTACATATGGGAAGGTCGGCAACGATTCAACGCCAACCAAAGGAACCAACCATCGGCACCGCCTTCAATTTTAAGATAGCGCTCAGCCTTGAAGACCTCCGTCATAGTAAAACAGCGCTTCAGAAGGCCAATAATGCCTTCACCAACAAAAAATTGGCATACAGCTTCAAAGACCTCCGTCAAAGGAGACCGGCTTGCAAAGAAATAGGCGCATCAAACAAACACCCATATGAAACAGGCTCCTGGTGGTGACCACGATGACCCGAAGCACGGGCAGGCCTCCATTTAGAGGCCACCTTCAGGAAGTCACCGGCATCCCAGGACCGCGAGTCCTCGGGCATATTTCTTCTTGAAGGTTATTTTGAGGCCCGACGATATTATCCACGCTTTTACGCAAAGAAAGTGTCTCGGTGGCCCGAGGTTATTGGCCTTATTCTTGTTCAGTTCGAGGAGTCATAAAGAACCCACGTGAAGCTATTTTATCAACCAAAGGTCGAGAAGAATACTCTTGTCCAAGGTCGGTATCACAAGTGACAAAACAAGAGCATGCATTTTGAAATGCCAAAAATATAAAGAGATACAACAAGTGTCGAATAAAGGAATCTAGAAAATATCTTTGTATTTACAAAAATGTTCTTTTACAAAGACCCTCGGGGGTTCCTTACATATGATTACAAAATCCCATAGGGGGATCCTTATGTAAAAATAAAGAAGTACAAATAGTATGCATACAACAAGAGCCTAAGGATCTAGCCTATTCTCTGAAAGGCCGCATCTCCGTCATTATCCTCTCAGGCGTATGACCTCAAAGATAATATCTTCCAAGTCCAATCCCCTCGAGGACCTCATCCTAATACCCCTGGAATAGCATCTTCAAAAGGAAGGGTATAGAAGAGGAAGGTGGGGGAGAAGAGCAAAATGACGAAGGAGAAGCTAGAAGAAGACAAGAAGTGGCTGGGTGAAAATTTTGGCTAGTACAAACTCCGCTAGCACTACCATTTTAAAGAAACATCTTGAGACGTTACCTTGGCCCGGGAGGCAATAGCCAATAGAGACTGCCGCCACACTGCCGAGAAATCCAAAAGTGGTATAACGCGCTGAACCAAGGGAGGAGGGTGAGCAGTGGTGTATAATCTGAGACTCCTCTCTAGAAGTGGTGCATAATCCAAAGTCTCTCTTGGGGTTGGAGGAAATCGCCCATCTGCTTCATCGCCCTGAGCCAACAACGATCCCACAAGTCCAACAAAACATAAAGAACACAAGGAGGTTCATGAGGGCTATTGACAGAGCCATAGACCAGTCAGGGAGTGAGTATGAGCCCTCTCGGGAGGCATCTTCAGAAACCGTGCAAGAGTATTATCCTAACTGGCTGGAGAGAAACAGGTTGAGAGATACACCTCCAGCCTCCCCCTCTGCCCAATCATCAGTTCATATATCTTCTAAGTCAATTGAGGGCTCAGGTGAAGGTAGTGAAAATGAATACTCCACCTCTCCTACAACTTTATTATCCGTAGACGGTGCAGTGGTAGAAGAAGGGGAAGAAGTATATGGGGTGGAGACGACTAGAAACCCCGAGGCATGGCAGGACCAGTTTGTTAGTAAGGTTTCCTACCACAAATTCGGAGAGTGCTAGCCCGAGAAGAGATTGATACTTGAGCACCCGGGACCTTTTGTCTCACAATCCCAACGTGTTGAGGAAATCATAGATAGAGCTGGATGGGACTACTTCTAGGCCATGTGGAGGACGCCAATGAGCATTTGGTAAAAGATTTCTACACCAATGTGGCCCACATCAATAAGGGTACCATAGTCACCAAAGTGCAGAATTTAAAAGTGAAATTTGATGGCAAGACCATTAGTAGTCACCTGGGCTTCGTGGAGGACGATGAGTCCTTATACTTGGACAAGATAAAATTGGGTGAAGAAGCCTGTCTATTGTTGGCAGAGTACATGGAAATCCCAGGTACCAGCACCGAGTGGCTAACTGCGGGAGTGAAGATATTAAGGAGAACATTAAATTTTGAGGATAAGGGGTAGGAGACATTGGTGTGCAGCAAGATAGACCCCACCACTCACGACAACTCACTCCCTATTCAACAGGAAATTTTGGTAGAATCCATCATGAAAGGGTACCCGATAAATGTCAGGAATGTGATGTCCAGGTCATTATGCAGGTAGTCAACGAAGGTGACAGATCTTATCCCTTCCCAAACTTCCTAATGATGTACCTGGATTACATAAATATGGAGAAGTGTAAATTTGATGTGAAAGTGAAGACAAAGGCATATTTCTCATGGTACAAGCTACATGGTGATGACAACCCAAAGGGCAAGCATCCAAGGGCAAAACAACTACTTAAACTTGCCAGTCTGAACTGCCAGTAGTATTAGTGGCTCCTCCTCAGCCTCCTTCCATTTCAGCAGACATGGCCTCAGGTCTGTCCACTTCTGCAGCTCTAGAGATAACCTCCACCACTACCTACCCATTGACTGCCCACCGTCTGAGGCAAGCCCTCACCAGCATCAACAAGTGGATTCAGGCATCTACTTCTAAGTTGTCTATATTATCTACTACTGTGGCATCTCAGTCAGCACCTCCTCCTCTACAGGTCCCACAATCTATTGAGGACACTCTCAAGGATCTTCTGGAAAACCAGAAGAAGATCCTTGAGAACCAAATATTGCTAACGAATGCTGCGATTCACATGGAAAGGCATTCAAGGAACTTGCTAGGGAGGCAAAGAAAATGAGGAAGGCTCGAGCTTCAAAAGAGCCGGTGAAGGAGTTATGGGTCGAGGTTGAGAGGTTGGAGGAAGATCACCTGCCTTAATGACCCAACACCAGCACCCCAGTCCCAGCCAGATCAGGAGTCTGTGAGGCCACCCAAGAGGAAGAGGGTGATTCCCCGGTCTAATGATGCAGTTATTCAGTTGGAGGACCCGCAGGGAGGTTTCTCTAGTCAGCCCTAGGAGCCAATCCAGGCCCAAGTCCCAGCATAGCCACAGGTTACCGAGAGCCAGTCACAGGTTCCCGAGCAGTCAGAGGACCCAGGGACCCAGACTTAGGATCCCATGCAGATAGACGACCCATAGGGAGTTTCTTTTTTCTCTCCTTTATTTTTGTGCTTATTTTGGTTAGTTGGCATTAAGGACAATGCCAGCTTTCGTTTGAGGGGTAGCCTTATTTAGACATTTGGACGACTGTACATATGACAACATTCTATGCTTTCTTTCCTTTTTTATCTTTGATATGTATATAACTTTAGCACTTTATTTCACTTTCATACTTTTTACTTTGAGTTTGTATATAAAGTTACACTCTTATGTATATATTCATTTCCCTCTATTATATATTCAATTAAATCCCCTCTTGTACACATTCATTTTACTTTCCGCATTTATTTTTCCTTTCTTAGCCTCTTATTTATGTTCGTAATTTCTTGTTTTGAGTTTTTTTTACAATAAGCCTTTAGTTTTCTTAATGTCACCATTCTTCCAAAGATGGAACTTTGTGAATCGGGTGGCTCTTCCCGACGATGGATGGCATGACAACACATTTGGGTAAGGGTGCCTCAAGCAAAGCTTCTCTTGGGCCTAACACATTTGCCTTTGATCAACAAGAACAATAACAACAATCTAGTGTATTCCCACAAGTGGGGTCTCGGGAGGGTAATATGTACGCAGACCTTACCCCTACCCCGAGGGGCAGAGAGGTTGTTTCCAGGTGACCCTCAGCTCAAGAAGGAAATAGGTGACAGAAACAAGTGGCGATATTAGTACTAGCAATAGACTTATGAAAAATAACATAAAATACACACCATGACATAAAATATATAATACAATAACAATAATATAAGGGAATATAATAAATACGAGAAAGATGACAGTATACTAATATCTAGAATATAAAGTCCTGCATCAGTAGATGATCCGTAGCCATCCTAAGCTTAACTGCTAACTGTCTAGTCTCACTCTAGCGCGCTGTAAAAACATTCCCAAATTCCCCCTAACCTAAAACTTAATGATCCTATGGTCAAAAATAAATCGTTGTGTATAAGATGGTGAAAGTTGTGACCTTGAGACTCTTGTGTTGGCCGATAATCATCAAGTGGTTTTTCGGGACCATTGTGTGCTCAAATCTTATCTAAGGTTGTTGTGGGGCCTGACTCTATCTTTAGAAATCCCATAGCTTGTGTGGTGAGAGTTTGAATTGCAAGTCCAAGTTCCGAGCCATTGGTCTAGAACTTTCCCTTAATTTTTGTCTAGGCAGAATCTTAAGTGTAGTTTGACTTGAGTCGTGATTATAGGCTCTCCTTGATCTGAGTGATATCTTGAACACTTCCATATCCTACCAATGATAAAATTCCTAGTCGGCCCTTTTGAGCCTTAGACCTTTTTCTTTCAAAAACCACGATACCAGCCTTTCCCCGTCTTAAAATACCCTCTCTTGGAATGCGATATTTCCTTAACACATGAAAAAAGCATATGTCTGGGGGGAGAGACGAGGATTGCAACAAAGTAGTAAAAGGTACAAAATAAAGAAAAAGGAAAGGCAATGAAAAAGAAAGAAAACCAAAAAGACAAAAAAAGATGTTCAATGTAGAAAAGAATGAAGGGATTCAATAAAAGTAGAAAAATGTAAGGTGTGGAAAGTTGATAAGGGAGAAAAGATTTAAAATGAACAAGAAAGAGTGATAGTTTGTCTCTCTAACCCCTTAGAAAGAAGTTAAATGACTTAAAAAGTCAAGTGAATGTGTGCTAACATGAAGCAAAGAAGTTCTAAAGGGAAGATGGAACCTACCTAGACCAAACACTTCCTACCCTGAACAAAAAGCCTTCACTCTGTCTCCGCAAAATCCCTATATGATCTTAAGTTGAATGAAGCCTACATTAGTGGTGACTCACATAAGGCGCAACAATATGGGACTTAGACCCGGACTTATGACTTTTCCTTTGAGAGTGATGAGTGTATTTCCATTAACCTGGTTCTGAGTGCCACTATGCTAAAGGTGAGGTTTGCTTAGGGAGGGTTGAGGATGTGTGAGTTTGGTTCCACAACGACCAAAGTAATAGAAAGAGTTTCTTTGATGTGTTGAGTCAACTCTTGATGCTTTTGTGTCACACTAAATCCATGGTGTTTAAAAGAGTGAATATTATTAATGATTCATTTGAATTGAGGGCAATAGTTAGTCCCATTTGCTGCTAAATGAGGTCACTTTAGGTTAGCTGAATTTTCTTTGATTTACTCTTAAAGGGTGGGTCTTATTTTGTTTGCTTGAGGACAAATAAAATCTTAAGTTTGGGAGAGTTGATAACTACATATTATGATGCATTGGACACTCAAAGGCTCACATGTTCTACTTGATTGTAGGGTTTAGTCAACAAGGTGACAATTCATTAAAACTAGCTCAAAAAGGAGTGAAACATTCACAAGTACCAAAAAAAGGCCAATCTCAGTATAACATGACTAGTGCGGCCGCACACCATTCTGTGTGGTCCGTAAAGAGGAGGTTTAGAGAGTGTGCATTTCAGGCAGACAAACAATGTGGCCGCAAAGTATTTTGTGCGGAGCGTATTGACTTCATTGTGGCTGCACTCAACTTTTTGCGGTCCGCAAGGCTCAAGTTCATAGAGTGCCAAGTTGGAGGAAAACTGCCAATGCGGTCCGCGGTTCATTTTGTGTGGACCGCAATAGAAGCTATCGCGGTAGTGCGGCATTTTGTTAGGCCCGCGCTGGCCAACTTCAGAGAGCAAATTATTTTATCCAAGAGCCTTGGTATGGCCGCACTCAATTTTGTGTGGTCCGCACTAGCCCCGCAGGGATATTTTTGTCCTGAATTCTTAGCTAGTATAAATAGTTTCTTTTCTCATTTTTAGGTCATCAGTTGTATTTTGACAAAGAGCTGCACTCATGAACAGTACTTTTTTTCTACTGTGAGTAATTTTAGCTCAGTTTCATCATTGAATCTTTAAGTTTTATCTAGTAATAAAATATTATGGGTTTTTTTTCATCTATATCTTTGATTTCATCTATAATCATGAGTAGCTAGACCCATTAGCTAGGGTTGTGACTCAACCCTAGTGTGGTAATTGATGGGTTGTGTTTTGATACTTGATTGTCTATGTGTGTTTGATATTTTGACTAATTTAGGGTTTTAATGGTTGCACACACTAGTTTCTGCCTAGTTGACTTTGGTTCTTCTTAAGAAAGAGAGCCTAAGTCTATGAAATTGGTCCAACATAGAATTGGGACGTATTCTAGAGATTGACAGCCCCAATTAAATGGTTAAAAAGATAGTAATACCCGACTTGAACCTCAATTGCTTGCACAAATTATTTTACCCAATTGGTCTTGAGAAAGTCAATTAGGGTAAAATCACTCAAACTACTGAGAGGAACAGATTAAGTAGAATCATGCAAAGGTTATATCGTAATCCCCAAATATGACAATCTAGCCTTAGATTCAAGATTCCGTCAACTAGCCACCTAGGAGATAGTCACTTCCCTAGTGCCTTTTACCTATTTAGATAACCTTCAATAATATACCCTTAGCTTCACTTAGCATAATTTAGCATCTTAGTAGAATAAAATTAGAAGTAAAATCAAAACCAATTATGAATAAAAGTGCAATTAGGAACAACTACCCAACTGCAATTTAGATAGAAACTCCACTCCAATAACTAGCTCCATGTGGAAATCGATCCCAGCCTTTCTCGGGTAAAAGGTGTTTCGACCTCTCTTTCTATTTGTAGTAGTACAGGGTTGGCTTCGATCATATTTTTCCTCCTACATAAAGGGATCTCCACCATCTTGTAAAAGGATGTTGTTGCTCCAACCTTTTTATACAAGATCAATAATATTTCTCTCCCTCTCCCTCTCCCTCTCCCTCTCTCTCTCTCTCTCTCTCTCTCTCTCTCTCTCTCTCTCTCTCTCTCTCTCTCTCTCTCTCTCTCTCTCTCTCTCTCTCTCTCTCTCTCTTTCTCTCTCTCTCTCTTTCTTCTCTCTAACTTACTCGCTCGAGGCTACTCTTTCCATTTATTGATTTCATACTTATTCTTCATTTACTGCTCGATATTGGCCATAATGAGCGTTCTTTAATTATATCTTAACTATTATCCCATTCCCGACTACCCTCGATAGCTCGAGCTCGAGCCGGAAATCAACCTCTGGGCCTTTCATCGATCAGTCTGAAGCCTGAGTAGCAAGCCCCTTGGTTTGAGTACTGCCCCGTTTTAACTTGTATTTCATCATTAAACTTAATATGCTAGCATCAATAGCTCTAATAACTAGCATAAATATAGATCACGTATTTTTAAAGACCCATTTATAAATTTAATTGTTTTTACCATTTTCATGGTAAACACTGTGTATATATATTTGTGGATAATACTGCTATGTTCATTGTGCCTACATCCAAAGAAAAATCATGAGTTTTGCAGGGGATGGTTGGTCCGTGCTCTCGATTTCCTTGCTTTGTCTTTTGCCTTGAGGCCCTGTTTGAGTTACCCTAAGTAACATTTGGCTCTCGTAGAAACTAATTTTGAAAAATATCCATGTTATTTGAAAATTTATTTTCAGAAATGTAGTTGTTTGAAATATGTGATAATATACGAGATTAAATTATTTTTAAGAACTGGTGGTTGTGACGTATTTTGAGACGTAGCAACCTCCTTGCATGGAATTTTGAGGATCCTCCTCAAAATTCTGCCCCAGTTTAAGTGCGTACTTCTGGAAACACATCCCTTGGCGGTTCCAAATGTGATGACATCGGGAAAACTCGAGACCTTGACCCAATTTCTGACCATAGGAAAAATGAAGATTTTATTATGAAGTGACCGAATCCATATGGCTACCTACGTATCCCCTCTTAAATGGGAATCAGGTCAAGCATCGCTTAGTTACATCAAATAGAAAATTCAAACAATAGTATACATAGTATCTCTCGACTGCGTCTGAATTGATAGGTTTTGGCCAAATCTCTTCATCCATTTCTGCAAACATAAGTGATCCTCCTATCAATACTTGCTGAACCATGTAAGGGCCCTGCCAGTTGGGTGAGAATCTTCCCTTTGCTTCATCCTAATGCGAGAAGATTTGTTTTAGCACCAATTTCCCCAGTGCAAATTCCCTTGACCTGACATTTTTGTTGAAAGCTCTTACCATTATGTTCTGGTGGAGTTGACCGCGACATACCGCATTCATTATTTTTCCATCAATGTGAGCTAGTTTTTCATACTGCCTTCGTACCCATTCGGCATCACTAAGCTCACCTTTTTGTATGATTCTTAAAGAAGGAATTTTCACTTCGGCGGGAATAACAGATTCAGTACCAAAAACCAGTAGGTAGGGAGTTGCCCCAGTTTATGTGTGAACTGTGGTACGATACCCAAGTAAAGCAAATGGCAGCTTCTCTTGCCATTGTTTGTAGTTGTCCACCATTTTCCTCAATATTTTCTTGATTTTCTTGTTAGCGACTTCTACGACTCTGTTCATTTATGGAATTTATGCTTTGGAGTTCCTATTCTTGATCTTGAATATTTCACACATGGATTTTATCAAATCAGTGTTGAGATTGGTGGCATTGTCATATCAACAAACAATGCAGTCCCGACAAAGTCTGATACAACATTCTTAGTTACCGCTTTATAAGATGCAGCTTCAACCCATTTTGTGAAGTAGTCTATGACCACCAGAATCAACCTATGCCCGTTTAAAGTAGCGGGTTCCATTGGTCTGATGACTTGCATACCCTAAGCGGAGAAATGCCATGGTGAACTTGTTTCATTGAGTTCATTGAGTGGTACTCTTATCATGTTAACATGTATCTAGCATTGGTGACACTTCTGAACATACTTGATGCAGTCTGTTTCCATAATCATCCAGAAATATCCTTCTCTTAATATCTTCTTGGCCAAAGCGAAGCCATTTATGTGGCGTCCGCAGGTTCCGGCATGTATTTCCTCAAGCAACCTGGATGCCTCCTTGGCATCGACACACTATAGTAATCCCAGGCCAGAAGTCCTTCTACATAGAATTCCTCCACTTTGAAAGAAATGGTTGGCTAATCTCGAAGCGTGCGCTTCTGATTATGGGTAGCGTACTCTAAATATTCTCCTTTCACCAAGTATTCCTTGATGTCGTGGAACCACTGATTTCTTTCAATTTCTTCTTCATTATGAGCACGATAAGCTGGCTACTTAATTCCAATTGGGATAGGATCGATGAAATTCTTATCTGGGTGTTGTATTATGGAAGACAACATGTCTAATGCATCTGCAAACTCATTCTAAATTGTCGGAACATGATTGAATTCTATCTTTGTGAACCTTTTGATCAGCTCTTGTACATAGTGCAAATGTGGAAATATTGTGGTATTCTTTGTAGCCTATTACCCTAGAGCCTGATGCACCAAAAGAACTGAATCTCTGATCACCAGCAGCTCCTGAACATTCATGTCAATGGCCAACTTGAGTCCCAAGATGCAGGCCTCATACTCCGCCATATTGTTGGTGCAAGAAAACCTGAGTTTTGCGGATGCTGGATAGTATTGATCGAATTTTGATACTAAGATAGCACTGTGCCTACTCCTTTGAACTTTATTTCTCCGTTGAAGAACATCCTCAAACCATTATATGTCTCGGTGATATCTTCTTCTACAAACGAATTTCCTCATCGGGAAAATACATTTTCAATTGTTTGTATTCCCCATCTACGGGATTTTCTGCCAAATGATCGGCCAATGCTTGCCCTTTAATTGACTTGTGAGTTACATAGACGATGTCGAACACACTCGGCAATATTTTCCATTTTGCTACAGTACCCGTATATATGGGTTTCTGAATTATATAGTGTATGCATAGAAATTATGCCTCAACTTCTAAGGTATACATGTCAAAGTACAGCAAGTGCATTCCAACAAGGAGTGCTGGTTTCATAAGGCGTGAACTTCTTGCTTAAATAATATATTGCCTGCTCCTTTCTTCTAGTTTCATCGTGTTGTCTAAGAACGTAACCAAAAGGCCCATCTAACACATAAAATAAAGCAGATGAGGTCTTTCTGGTTCTGGTGGGACCAACATGGGTGATTTACATAAATACTTCTTGATTTTGTCAACGGCTTTATGGAATTCTCTAGTATAGCTTTTTGCAGCATTTTTCCTTAGCATTTCTGAAGATTGGCTCACATATTATGGTTCATTGTGCTATAAAGTGGCTGATGTAATTGAGGCGCCTTAAAAACAAATCACACCTTTCTTATTCGTTGGAGATGGCAAGTCCTGGACAGCTTTGACATTTGATGGGTCTAACTTAATCCTTCAGTAATTGATGATGAATCCTAACTGTTTTCTAACAGGGACTCCGAAGGCGTATTTTGCAGGATTCAACTTTAAATTGTATTTTTGAAGTCGTTCGAAAAATTTCTACAGGTCTGCTATGTGATCCAAACTCCTTTTAGATTTGATGATAACTTTATCCATGTACACCTCTATTTCCTTGTGTATCATGTCGTGGAAGATGGCTATCATCGCTCTCATGTAGGTGGCTCCAGAATTCTTCAAACTAAATGGAATCATTTTTTAATAAATTTATCCCCCATGGTGTGAAGGCTGTCTTTTCGCCATCCTCTTCATCCATCCAGATCTGATGGTATCCTGCAAAGCAGTCCACAAAGTTGGAGCTCATGCTTGGCACTGTTGTCAATCAGTATGTGTATGCTGGACAAGATAAAATCATCTTTAGGACTTGCTCTATTCAAATCTCGATAAGCGACACATACTCTAACTTTCCCATCCTTCTTCGAAACTGTCGCAATGTTAGCGAACCAAGCCGGGTATTCGACAACTTGGAGAACTTGGCTTTGATTTGCTTAGTGGCCTCTTCTTTTATCTTCAAACTTATATCCAGTTTGAACTTCTGAGCTTCTGCTTCATCGGTGGGCACATGGGATTTGTGGGTAGCTTGTGAGCTACTATGGATGTGCTTAAACTAGTCATATCTTCTTAGGAACATGCTAAGATATCTTCATATTCTTTTAGGAATCTGATGTATTCTTCCTTTTCTAACGGCAATGGATGAATGCTTATAAGTGTTTCCTTAACTATTTCGGAATTTTCTTAGGTAATGGCCTCGGTTTCCTCCAAATTAGAATTTGGTTTGTTTTCAAAGTTCTCTATTTCTCTGAAAATTTCCTCATGTATTATATCATCTTCAAATCCTCTGAATCACTGTCCTTATGTTGCGTTGTCTTATTACATGTCACAGTCATTGGTTCATCAAGATATGTAATAATTAGGCTTAAAAGAAATGTAAAAAGATATTAATAAATATAAAAAGCAATAATACATTAATAAAACTTGTAAAATGTCAACAAGTGAGGCTCGATGGATCGAGTAACTATTTCAATACTTAAAAATGTCTCAAATTCTCAAAACTATTGAAAATAAGTCATGCTAATTTACGAGGCTACCCAGGAACTCGACAGGCCCGAGATGGTGCAACGGTACAGTTCTTGAGAACAACTCCTTCCTCCACGGTATGAATGGTAAGGTTTTCCTCCTCTTCCTACTCCTCAACTATTGCATTGCAATCCATGTCTTCTTCATCTAGGAACAGATTCCTCATGCAAGCTAAGACCTCATCTTCTTCAGATCCCCACATATGTCAACTTGATGAAATGTCTCGTGTAGAGGTGGTACTAGTTGTTCTAGTGAATAATAAGGAGCACATCATGGTGGTGACAAATCCTGGTATTCTTGCCATGTGTTTTTGTATCTGAGTCCAAAAGTCATACCATGGTACTATAGTTTTTACGGGTTTGGTAATCCCTTGAAGATTTTTGGCGAGACCCTTTCCAGGTTCATACCCCGCCCATAGTAGTATGCTTTCTATCTTGTTGCTCCACTATCGATCATTTTCAATTGTGTTGACTCATTCAATGTTATGGTATGTTTCTCCACCCAGCTTCTTTTTGTTTTCGATGGCCGGCATGTTCTAATTGGTGTAGATCGGATTACTTCCATCTCCATGGATGATCACCTCATTATGATTCCACTCAAACTTCACAGCCTGATGCAGATTGAAGCCACTGCCCCGAAGACTTGTATCTAGGGTCGTCCCAACAATAGATTGTAGGTAGAAGATATGTCTAGAACTTGGAACTCGACATCAAACCAAATCGGACCCATCTGTAGAATAAGGTTGATTTCTCCAATGGTGGCTTTATGAGATCCATCAAACACCTTCACATTCATGCTTCCCCTCCGTATCTCGCGCATGCCTTTACCTAGCCTCTTCAAAGTAGTCAAAGGAAATATGTTGAGACTTGAACCTCCATCTATCAAGACCCTAGCAATGAACTTATCTTCAAATTGCACTATGATGTGTAGCACCATATTGTGACTCAGCCCTTCTAGTGGTAATTCATCTTCATGAAAAGTGATTTTATGGCTCTGCAATACCTCTCCGACCATGTTATCCATCCCCTAACTAGTGATGTTGGTGGGGTACATAAGCTTCACTTAACACCTTCATCAAAGCATTCCTATGCGCATTCAACTTTTTTAGCTGTGATAAGATGGATATCTGAGCATGAGTTTTGTTCAGGTGATCAACAAAAGAGTACTCTCTCATTTGTACCTTTCTCCAAAGATCATCGGTGCCGGTCTCGACAACATGCGGCTTAGGTGTGGCTTCCTTGCTTGTTCCTCCCAGATTCTCAGGTGTATAAACATTGCCAGTTCTACTCATTCCTTGTGACGCACCTATTTCCTCTATTTTTGCTTTTCCCTTTCTCCTTGATTCCACAATATAGTCCCATGGGATGGCATCAGACTTGTAGGATCATGTGGCAGCTACCATCACAGCGAAAGGTGTAGTTACCTCAGCTTCAAATGGTGACTAAGTCTATACCACAACTGGCGTAAGGGTGATTGGAGATGTTTTAGGAGCATCTTCCTATCGAATGAGTCCGATAGATCCTTCTTGATCCCATTCTTCATTTGTCTCTATTACATTCACTCCTTCAGCTCTATGATCCAGGAAAGGAGTTTTACGAATATTTGGTGCAGCTTGTTTTTCCTGTATGACCTTAGTGTCGATCAGCGTCTGAATCTTGTCTTTCAACGTGTGACACTCCTCAGTTATATCACCTATCATGCCCGAATAATAAGAACGTGTTTTGTTGGGTTTAATACATTAGGAGGAATTTTCCATAATAGCGGCACGAATGGGAGCAACATAACCAACAGCCTTCAGTCTCTTATGCAGTTGGTCAATGGATTTAGAAATTAGGGTGTATTGATTAGGAGCTCTGCGATCAAAACCAACGGCTTTCAGCCTCTTATATAGTAGGTTTTGAGATCTGACAAAGAACTTGTTAATTTGTTCTTCTTCAACTGCTTGCCTTACCTCTGTGGCCTCTGATCTCAAACGAGTATCATACTCGCGAAAGGTCTCTTTTGGCTACTTTTTGAAGATTTGAATGTAGAAAATGTCTGGAACATTTTTCGTATTGAAACTGAATCTATATACCAAGACAAGGTGTCTTTTGTAAGGCTTCGCATGAACAGTTTCATGTAGATTTGTTCATTATTTCCTACTCCTACAAACTTGTCACAATATGTTCTTAGATGAACTTTTGCATCACCAGTTCCATCAAACATTTCGAACTTGGGAGGTTTGTAACACTCTTGTAGTTCCACATATGGCTGAATGCACAGGTCCTCATAGTTTAGACCTTCAATGCCTTTACCACCCTTAACACTTTGAACTCTACCGGTGAACCTTTTGAGTTCCTCTGCTATGTTTTTAATGAGAAGGTCTTTCTCGGTCGATTTGGGTATGTATAGGATTTTCTGTGGGATGTGGGGTAAAGTTTCCACATATATTATATTATATTGTTGGATTCCTGGAGCTTGGGTATAAGGATGGTCATTGGTCGAGTTTTGGCATCGGGAGTAGGTTGTGGCGCATTTTGGGGAGTGTGATAAGTAGTGGTTTGTAGGTATTGAGTTGGATGAGGGTGGTATTGTTGAGGGGTCGGTACTGATGGTAGGTTAAGGTTTTAGGGAGGTGTGGAATATTGTTGTGATGTGAGAGGATTTGGTGGAGGGTATTGGTAGTGTGTGTTTTGCGATGGGGTTTGGTTTGGATAGTCTGGTTTTGCTGGTTAATGTCAAAGACATTGAAAGTGAGGGAGAGGTTTGCCAAATTTCAGTCCTTCTTGAGCTCGCCTTGTAGTTCCAGGATTTTCTGCTACAGACATAAGATGAACTCATTTTGTACCGGAGTACTTTTTCCATCTCAAGTTTCCATGTTTTCCACCATAGTAGTGTTTCTTTTCCTGATACCACTCAAATCATCCATTTTCCCTTTTCCTTTGCTTTTGTCTTTGGGATATCTTGGTAGAGGAGGAGGTGGAGGACCTCTGGAGCTGGTATGATATGTTGTTGATTCCCGTATGCACGAACCAACCTTTCAGGAATGGGAATATTCGAAAAGAAAAGAAAAAGAAAAAGGTAACCAAGTTAGTAAGGTGAAATAAAAGAGCGCTTGCATAAACATATTTCACAAAGTCATGCAATGATTCGCGTCCTAATTTGGGGACATCATTGTGCCTGGGGTAGGCATAAGCGACACGTAAACTTGGAGAAAATTGATGCCAACATTTGCTTCATTTCACAAATGCAAAAATTGAGTCACCTTTACTAAATCAGAAATAATAAAAAAATGCTAAGGTCACTTATCCTTATTACAATCGAAATCTAAAGCTAAGCTAGAAAACAGTAAAGAACATCATTTCCTAGTCTACTTGTTCCCTGAAGGACCTTCTCCGTGCTTGGCTCTTTTGACCCCATCTATTAGGTTCTCTAGATCGCGCATATCCAATAGTAAGTAAGCTTTTGCTAGATGTCCTCCTTATCTGCCATCCATTCCTTGGCAATCTAAGAGTCTCTTTCTCATCCCCCCCTCGAGCTCCTTCAATCCTTGTTCCAAGTATTCCAATATTTCTGTTGACATAGTGGTAATCTCCTTCCATTCCTCTATCGCCTCCATGTTCACTTTGTGTTGTTCCAGATGTTTAGCTTCAGACTCGAACACCCTTTTATGAAGCCTTTTATACTTAACATGTGCCTCAGCCACCTTGTCTATGATCTTATCCTTTAGATTGAATCCTGGCTGGACGTCTTCTGTTATGTCGTCCTACAACCATGATAGATAGTAGTACATATGATCGGCGTGATACCTGTCTGGATCAATGGTTTCTCTTTCCACAATGATCTTTTGGTTCCACATATGTTGCACCTTGAACTTAAATGGAATGACATCTACTTTGAAACCTACCTTGTACTGGACCATGTTGGAAACCCGAGGTATGACTTGTTTTCTCCCTTCTTGCCTCTTTACCCTTATGGGAGCAATAGGATGGATGCCTCCCAACTCGATCAGTACCAGATGAGTAGTCTCGCTTGACCTGATGATGAACTCACTGCTAGGAAACCACTCAAATATCCAATGTACCTGCTCGTCCGTTAGATTGCTGAAGAAACACACCCAACTTAAAACATTTCAAGGTTGTGCACACTTGTCTAGGATAAATGACATTTTCTTTGGGTTATGGTTAGATATGTAGTCATTCAGCAGTCTTCACATAAGCTCTTGATGATATTCTCCTCTCTGAAAGTGTTCCAGCAGCCAGACTTGTAGTAATATATTACAACACTCAAAGTGTCCAAATCCCTGTTTGCACCGATCTAGAGCACGGTACTTCTCAGCTAAGATCATAGGGATGATGGTATAAGTTTTTCCCTTGATGTGTTCCATCAAGGTCCTGGCAGCCATGGCTAAGCGACTATGAATCCTTCCTCCCTTCATTGGAAATATCAACAACCCGAGAAGCAGACAACCAACACATAAACCCGACAGTGCACCAAACCAAAGGAAGTAATGGTTAGTTCATCATGATGAAGACGATACAACTTTCTATGCTCATAACCCTCGTAAAGTAATTCAAAAGGGATGTATGACTTCTTTAGACATAGCAGCTCGTCATTCTTCTTAAAACCCATCATTTTTGGAAATCCCAGGGGAGTCCAATTCTCTTGTACCAGTAATCCAGGACTATCCCATGGCAATTTGGAAAATCCTCCTATTTATTCTAGGAGAGGATCCATTTCTATATTCCAAATCATAAAACATCTTTCTTCTCATCCCAGAACATTGTAGCAGCCTCAATCAATTTCTCTAATTGGTCGAATGCTTAGCAGGGATGGCAGGTCGCCAAGTACTCTTGTCATATGATTATTGTCGCAAGGTGCAATATCTTTCCACCAGTCAAATAGCAAGGGTGGGATGTTTTGGACCATACCAAACCTGGGGATTTCATGCTTCATTTTCTGCAAACAAACAAAAGTTAGCCATTTTCCTCTCCAAATTTGACTACTTTCGCAATAATGGTCAACACATTGGCACATTTTCTCCAAGTAATACACATAATATGACAGTATCAATTGGGATTGTGGAAATCCCGTCGGGCTTTGGATAAGGTTTATCTTAGCAGGTTGTTACGTAAATAATGCTTTAGCTCGTACTAGGTTTAGCATGATGCATGTACATTTCAAGTTTGAGTATGGTTTCTATAATGTTCTAGACTGGTACTTCCAAGTGGACAACTTGAGAGGGAAACACATGGGACCGTCGACTACACTGCTGATCGACTAGTCTATCACAAATAAACCTTTTCGATTTAAAAGGGGTAAATTATTAGAAGAGTGCAAACGCTCATGAAGCACAGCTATGTTGATAATTGGCACGAGTGGAGTAAGATGTGGAGCATGTTTTATGCAGAAATAATAACACTTTTCCAAGTATTTGCATGATAAAATACGTAAAAGTAGTAAATAAAATAGCAAAAGCAAATAGAGAAGAAAGACAAAAGAAAGAATTAAGTTTAGTTCATAAAAACATGTGCGGGAACGTAATAAAGTAGGTAAGGAAGTGGAATGGGAAAGGCATGATGTAGCAGTATTAGACAAAATAAAAAGAAATGGAGAGCGGTCATAGCAAACAAAGGAGGATAGGGAAAATGATGTCATAGCAAATTTAAAAAAATAAAAGTGAATAAGGAAACAGATGTGTATGTCATAGCAAATTTTTGACAAATAAAGGTGAGTAGGGAAGGGATGCGCATGTCATAGCAAATTCAAACAAATAAAGGTGAATAGGTGAAGGTATGTGCATGTCATAGCAAATTTTAACAAATAAAGTTGAATAAGTGATGTGCATGTAACAAAGAAAGTAATCCACATAAGTCAAGTTCATTACGGTAAGATCCTACGTGTAATCCTCAGCAGGGTCTCCATGCTGTCGCGTCCCTTTTTCTCTCAAAAGCGGGTTCCGACATGTGACAATTCTTTTATATAGGTATTAACAAAACAAATTCTCCTCCTAATAATTTTTAAAGTGCATTAAGGCACCAATTTGCGAATAACTCTGTTTGACTAGTCAATGCTACCAAAGATTGGGTAAGGGCTAAAATTACCTCGGAGAGAATTTGTGAGGCACTCTTCGAGGTCCACAACTGTAGGTTTTGGCCAAACATTAAAATACGTGGATTATTTAATCGGGCTGGGTGATCAAATAAATAAAGAGAGAATTAGAAGTTGAAAAGTCTTATTAAAATATATGAGGATCAGTACAAATCTTAGTATGACTACAAGGATACAACTACATTGGTCTATATTAAACGACTAAGTGTGGACGTCAAGTATGTAAAGGAATGGGGGATCCTAAGTTTTTTAGCCTAAAGGATCACCCCGTGTAATATAAATAATACTTTGAAAATTCCCTAAGGTAGGAGTTTCTCATATTATTTAGAAAGCACAGACTATCATCTCATGCTACCTGATTACTGTGTTGAAGTTGTTTACCAAAAAGCGTTCTAATTCAATTCTAGGTCGTACTTTATGCGTGCACTACCTATCCCGTACCTATGGTCCAAGAGGCTTTGGACTTCTATTTGAGTGGTTCTAAACTTCACTTAGGATGCTCAAAATGATAAAACTAGCTCACATTCAAAATATGTAGGACCACACATAATTACCATTAAAGGCTCAAGTTAACCTCCTCACATAAGCGACAATGCACGCGGGCAGTTAGGCAGTAGACAATTTCAGATGCATTAGAGTCCTTAAGTCCTATAGGAATAGTTTCTAGGTGATTCTGATTTCTAAATATTATACAAGCAGTATGGCAACGTATAGGCAGATTAAAGCATTGCAAATCCTATAGGCATAATTTCTAATTATTTGTGAAAAAAAGGTAGTGAAATGACCTCAGGATCCCGAATTACCAGAGCTGGTTTTATAGGCATGCTTCTCAGGTAGATGGGAGTGTCCTATAGAAGTGATTTCTAATAGTTGAAATTGATTTTATATATATTGTCCCTATAGGCATGTCATCTAAGCGTGGCAATGCGACGAAGTAACAAAGTGATTGATTAATCGGTTGAAATCCTACAGTCACGATATCTAAAGGAGCAGTACGTTAAGAGCAATAGAAATAATTAGTTTATTGATTAATTGAAACCCTATAGACATGGTATCTAGATAGGTAGTAATGAAATATGTGTCATTTATTCTACAGGCAAGCTGTCTAAGTGTGCATGATAGTAAAACTAGAAACATGAGTAGCAAATACTTAAACATACTTAGACAGGTGGAATGAAGAGTGTGTGATTTCCTATAAGAATGATTTCTATGAATGGCAAAATAGGGACATACTAAATAAATAAGGCATGCTAAAAAATTGAGAATAGAGCATATAGACCCTATAAAAATATTTTCTACCCTTTTATGCAATCATTAAAAAAAACCTATTTCCACATATTTCACTAGTACCCCAATTATTCATTATTACAAATTACAGGTCCCAATGGAATAATAAACTTAAGGTAATAGAAATACAGACTAAAACAAATACAGGCCGTATCAAACAATATAGGCCCGCTACAAAATAACCTAGTGAATTTCTGGGCCTTCAGCAACCTCATGAACCAATAGATCCAAATCTCAGGCTCCTAAGAGAAGTAGAATCTTCCCAGGTCCAACAACACATATGCCCCAATATCAGGCCCAACGAATAACTTACTTGACCAAATGGATACCAAACTTAACCATATAGGTGACAAACCACTCATGGA
Organism: Nicotiana benthamiana; assembly: GCA_034376525.1. Classification (NCBI taxonomy): domain Eukaryota; kingdom Viridiplantae; phylum Streptophyta; class Magnoliopsida; order Solanales; family Solanaceae; genus Nicotiana; species Nicotiana benthamiana. The sequence goes on along the minus strand of CM067328.1, from coordinate 76,055,370 downwards.
ATTGGTCCACAACTCTTCACACTTAACTCCTAAAACTAACAACAGTTCTAGCCAAAACACATAAACAAGAATACATGAAATACAGACAAGTGCACAAGGCAGACTCATGCTTGTATTTTTAGAAACAAAGCTAAAGTAACAGGATTGACCATCATAGGATAGTGAACTATTCTAAAAAGAGTTTCAAAAGTAAACTGATTGAGAATTAGTTTAAAATAACTTTAGACACAAGATTTAAACATGAAAATCTAATAGAGTCATAGACAAGAACAAGTAAAGCACAGCCTTCACATGAAAGTTTTAATATGAAAGCCTAGTGAAGACAACACAACAGAACAGTTTTATGGTCAATCCATCACTTAGTTGAGAATGATGAAACTTTAACATGCTGAGTATCAGTTTAAATACCATAAAGCTTATAGTAACCAAAAAAACATGTCAACTTCACATCAATAGGACAAACAAGCATCAAACCTTATACTAGTTGGCCAGATATAGGAGAAATGTTGGTTATGATATTTACTCTAAAGGTATCAATCAATATTGAAGAACACAAGATTGGGAAAGTAGGAAACATAACATAGTTACAAATAGCATGCGTACAGGTCATAACTTAACAGTAAGACTCCAGAAAGATATCAGGCTGGGCATAAATTTCTCAATAGGGATTAGGCCACATTCTATATATGAGTTGGTTATTCGTAATAGTACAGGACAGGGCAAGAAACCAAAAATCTGAATAAGAAACAGTAATAAGCATTCAAGCACATACGTTAGCAGGCAGAATCAAAGTAACAAGTAGGCAATTTGAATTACTAGAAGGCATAGAGCCTCAAGAAGAGCTTCAAAATATATAGTGTATGTTGATTCATACAAATTCTCAGAGATATAAATATGCAGATCAGGAATACTCACCGAAAAAAATGAAATTTGCAAGAATATAGATATATTACCAATTACAAAAGAACAAGTAGTCAAGAGGACTAATTTCAACAGCACTTCAATGTTAATAGCAAAACGAACAGTGAAACTCACAATGGGTCAGAGTTCCCACGGGTTTTAAATGAATCTCTCGTAGTGCTCACACTTAGAAAGGTTCGATAATTAAATTCCAGTGGCGTTGGTTTTCAGCCGGCCAAAAGATTGAGCCTTAGAAAATATAAGACAAGAATGAATAAAAGAACAATAGTAGTTTCTTAGCGATTTGGTCTGTCCAAGAAAAATTAGGGAAGGATTTAAATAGTAGTTGAAATTACACATATAAACAAGGAACACAGTAAATCAAACATAAATAAGTAAGGGAGAGCATGTAGAATCGTTTGAGAAACAAAATTAGAAAAAAGAATCAGGCAAACCCTAATTTGACCGGAACTAAAAATCGGTTGAAGACCTTGATAAATCAAACCTATATAGCCTGGTAAGGAGTGTATATAGACGAAATCTCATCTAAATCTCGAAGGTTTAGAGATGATTGTGCTTGGTTTAGGACTGATACTTGCCAAAGATAGGCAAGTACTATGTGTACCAATACTATGTAAATAACGGAGAGATCGAGCATATATGGAAGGAAAATTATGGGGAGATTCCATTTTAGAATTACAACTGGAGAAGATTGAGGTGGCGGTTGTTAAGGTTTCAGAGGAGAAGAAGAGAGTAGAGAGGATTTAGGGGCGTCTATCTCTAAAAAAATGGTGCTAGAGTTTGGGGTGGATATAATTAAGAAGGACGGATGGTTTTTGGGACGTCGATATCTGAGATCAACGGCAAAGATTAAAAGAAGAAAGGGACTGGTCATAGGACGGGTCCTGGTCGGGTAGAATTAGAGGGCTCATCTGGCTTGGGTTGGAAAGTCAATTAGGGTGTTGGGCTGATGGTTTGGGCCAAATTTGGTCCGAAATGTTTCGGGCTAGCTCTTGAAGCCCTTTAATATTAATTTGAAAAATTATTAAAACGTCTAATAAATGATAAAAATAATATTTATGCTGTAAAACTATTTGAAAATAATAACTCAAAATTATAAAATTATGCAATGCTACTTTGGCATAAATATTATAATAAGCGAAATTATTTGTAGAATATAAGCTATTATTGTACAATTATGTAAATAGATCAGAAATACAAATATAATTATGTGAAATGAAGTAAAAATATTTATAAACGTGTATGTGGGACTAAATAACAAATTTGGATGATTAAGTCATCACAATTAATTTGAAAGGATAATTAACAAATAATCAAGTAATTTAAATGCAAAGAAATCAATTTTATAGGTCTAAAAATTGTAAAAATTATAAAAAAATACTTGTATAATTCTTGTAAATTAATTGATGACGCAAAATGACATTTTGAAAGTATATATACTATTTGAAAAAATATGAGGCAAAATTGAGTATCAACAGCTGGTGTACTAGTTGTTGTATTCTCATCTTTAGCACCAATCACCATTAGTAAATGCAGCTTTGGAGAAAACTGTAAACCCTAGCTTCGATTTGAGATCGCTCTAAGACTATTCTGCACCTAATTCTGCAAAATTGAAGTATTCTAGAAGCAGAGAAGAGAATCGAAGGATGACCTAGATCATTGACGGTGGCTCTGATATAATGTTAGCTGCTATGGACGATTGATCTAAAGCTTGAGTAGAGAGAAGACTAGGCTCAGCAAGAGAGAAGAGAAATGATAAAAACCATTGCAAAAAGCTGAAGAAGCAAAAATGAAATCTACTAACAATTTAAGAGTACATATATTTATGTGTACCTCTAACTAACAACTAACTACCTTTATTAACAAACTAACCAACCTAGTTAGTTATTACAAAATCAGTTAACTATAGTTAAGTATCAGCGTGTTGATTCAATCGTTCAACAAAAACGATCATGTTTGCAAGAACTACTTGCAATTTGGAAAATACATTGAGGTATGATTAGATGAAGTTCCAACGTGTGTACATGCTTGCAATAGTTCATGTTGATATGATAGGTCAAAAGTCAGAGCTATATATATTATTAGTAAAGCACTTATATTGTTTAAGATTCTCTTTCTCTTCTAGAACCCAGTCTGATTCCCCCTTCGAAAGTGCCATAGCTTCTTCTATCACAACCCCAGTAATTTTAGTGTATTTTAAATAAATGATTTTTTTGTGTTTCCCAGTAGGTGTTTGATACCAGCTTTGTGATTAATCTAAATTCGAAAAAGTCACACTTTAAGTAAAACGCTTCTTACTAAAGATGACTCCATACCTGGATCTCAAATATATGATCAAGTGTACTTTTGTTGTATTTTATGGAACTGATTTTTTTTTCTCGTCCGGTGTTCGATACTCATTTTTTTATAAATTTGGATTCACAGCAAGAAGTCAGATGTTTGGGGGGGGGGGGGGGGGTAAGTAGGGGTGGCAAAATGGGTAAAAAAAAAAGTAATCACCCATATTATCAGCTAAATATATGGGTTGGATAATGAACATTTTAAAAACGGATCAAATATGAATATTATCCATATTACCCATATTTTAAATGGGTAACCACCAGTTATCCATAGGTAATAAAGTCAAAACCTCCCCAAAAGCATTTAGTCATGTTTTTACCTTTTATTAAGCAATAGTAAGTTATATACTCATGGATGCGTGCGATTCGTGTAAGGCCCTTTTAATTAGTTCTTTGTTCATGTCAACTTTGGAATTTATGGATTTTTATTTATTCCCGCCTTACTTCATCAGTTTCCTTATTTCCTTTTTGGAAAAAGGTGTAAATTTACTTTTCTATTATACAAAATATCTTTTATATATATATAATGGTGTAAAAATGTCTAAACATCATTTAAATAGGCAATTGCTGGTAATACCTTATGCAATAATTTATTAGTAATCTTATATTATGGAAAACAAAGCAGTCTTCCATAACAAGTAAAAATCAACTAATAATGTGGAAAACAAATTGCACTACCAGTGAGTTTAATTTTAATGTGTTAAAAATTATCTTCCATTATACTTCAAGTTATATAAAAAATAAGTACAAGGTATAACACAAGTTGTTTGGAATAGGAATGAATTTTGTACGTGTAGTTGATGGCTGTCAATTGTATATTCTTCCGTTTTGCTTGATAATCAACTGGGTCACACATTGAATATTTTGAGGCTAATGTAAAGTCATGAACGGATAATACGGCTAACCGTTTTATTCGCCGGTTAATCCGTTTTTTATCCATATTAAATATGGTTCCGGTCAGATATTTTACCCGTTTTTTGCATTACCCATTTTGATTCGAACCATATCCGACCCGACCCGCCCATTTGCCACCCCTAAGGGTAAACAACGCCATACTCAATGCTCAAATTTGAAATATCTGGAAGAGCACTTACTACTAAACCACAACTTTTGGTGGTATGGAAGTGATGGCTTGCAATAGCTTAATAATCAGTAATGACTTCGAAAAGCTAGTGAACAATTATATTATCTCTGGAATACACCAATCTCAGAATACAATCAGCAAACTGTATATCGACAGATCTGCCAACTTAGGCTCTCTTACCGTGCTATGTTCGGCCGGCAACTTACATGAACTTTCTTGTTAACTTGCCTGTTTAACTTTTCCTACACCATAAACTCTGTGGAAAACAAAAAGAAATTCATTTTTGGGCATGTCAAGGTATTTCTGGTTATTAATGGGTTGAAGATATGGGAAGTTAAGAAATGAGCAGGAAATATTAGATCAACCCAAATGACATTCCGACAGCTCCAGCAAGGTGCTTCCAGGTAACATACCTATTAGTAATTCTGTATTGAAATATTCTTTTTCATTATGAATTCCATCTACATACATCCACCATTTTCACAAACTAGTTAGATTGACAGCTAAAAAAAAGATGCAATGTTAATATGCTGAAGATACAGTAAGTTCCTAAACAGTTACAATATAGCAAAAAAGCCAGACAATCCTTGTTAAGCACGTAGAAGATACCCAATGGTGAGACAAATCAATGCAACCATGCAAAGGAATAACGGGGGAAACCCGACTTGAGCTCTCCTTCCAATACTCTTCGTCCTTAGTAATGCCTGTAAGAAACGACAGGCTCAAAATTTTAGAATTAGATACAGCCTTGAGGTCAATGTGATTCCACGTTCGTATGCAGAAGAATTAGGTAAAAACTATTTCGCTTAATAATAAAGAAATAGCACAGAAAAAATCTGATTATTTCAATGGGGCTTCAACCTGTTATGAAGTCACTTTAGCTACATGTAATATTCATCAAAAACATTCCTATCATCATTGTTAGTACGGAAAAGGTCTAAAATTGCCCCTAAACTATGAGAAATGAAGCAATTTTACCCTCCGTTAATAGTTGGGGTCAGATATACCCCTACTGTTACCAAATGGGCTCAAATATACCCTTATTGACTAACGGTCAACTAGTATTAAGAAAGTAACTAATCTTTCGTCGAATCAGTATTTGCCACATGTCCAAGCTTAAAATTAAACCAACCCCAAACATTCAAAATTCTTTCCCTTCCTCCTCATCTCCTCATCTTAAAAATTAAGCTTGGACATGTAGCAAATATTGATTCGACAAAAGATTAATTACTTTTTCAACAGTTGATTGTTAGTCAATAAGGGTTTATTTGAGCCCATTTGGTAACGGTAGGGGTATATCTAATCCCAACTATTAACAGAGGGTAAAATTGCTTCATTTCTCATAGTTCAGGGATAATTTTGGACCTTTTCCGTTGTTAGTACCTGAGAAAGTGATTATCCTAGAAATATGCAGCATCTAGTTGCATGGTAGCAGAATAGCCAACGTGCTTTATCGTTTCATTAGGAGGAAACTAATTTATGGTCTACAAAAATCAATTGTCTCTGCAAATTTCTTCATTGCGAACGGTTGGAAAAATTTGTTCTTTCTGAGGACATAACTACCCTCAACTCAGAAAGCAAGGCATAAAATGTAGAACTTAAGGCGAAATTCTTCTCTGATTAGGCTTGAAATGGATAAGTGCTGAATTTCTTTGAGATTCGAGAGACAACAAACTCTAGCAGGACTCCACTCCATTGAAATAGAAAGGAGCATACTTTCGATTTTCAAAAGAACAAAGCCAACATACCCTTAAATAGCATAAAATGGATCTAAAACTCTTCAAGAGAAGTTGCACTTCTGCCTGAAGCACAAGATTGACATTTCCTTAGATTCTAAAGCAACTTCGATAGGGCCATTCATTACTTTGTTAATATGTACATAGGATCAGCATCCAAACTGCTTCATCAAAATTCTTTATCCACGTAAATGGCCTTGATTAAAGTTATCACTCAACACATTATTGATTATTAATAATTGAGTTTAGGAGGTGAAAAAGTTTTGTAGTTCCCAGTAATGGTCAGTTAGCAGTAAGAAAATTAACAACAACAAACTCCTCATTAACCTGGTAACACCCTTTTAACTGTAAAGAAATCAAACCAATAGGAATTATTACCCGTTCAACTTGATTATTTAAATATTTAGTTTAGGAGGTGAAAAAGTTCTGCAGTTGTTGTCAGTTAGAAGTAAGAAAATCAACAACAACGAACTCCTCATTAAGCTGGTAACACCCTTTTAACTATAAAGAAAACAAACCGATATGAATTATTACTCGTTTACTTGATTATTAAACAATTTAGTTTTAGGAGGTGAAAAAGTTCCGCAGTCTCCAATTCCTGTGAGTTAGCAGTAAGAAAATCAACAATAAGAACTCCTCATTAATCTGGTAACACCCTTTTTAACTGGGAAAAAAAAAATCAAAGCGATAGAAATTATTACTCGTTCAACCTGAAAGAAGGCTCATTATCTTGCTTTCCTTAAAGAGATATTAGGATAATCGCAGAACAATTTGTTAGAGAAAAGCCCAAGATACACCACAAAGAGTACAAAGCAAGAGAGACAGCATAGAGAGATACAGTTACTAACCAATTCTTGTTTCAGAATTTCCACGTCTTTAATGGTACTTCGTTTCTCTTCTTTAAACTTCGCAATTATGTGTTCAGCCTGTAAGGAAATTTTCATCAAGTTCCTACTCTTTGTTCATAAAGAAATGCTAGGCCACAAGATTGCTAGAGTATCATTGTTATTCAGCACCAATGTTTTGGGGGAGGGAATTCTGCTGGCTACTTCAACAGTTGCTTACTGACACGTCAATACCAGTCCAATAGATATTGAAGGATGTGGTGTTAGTGCATAACCAAATACTCGAGTAGTAGAGTACCAGAATCTAGTACAAGAAGACTAACCTCAATTAGATGAGATTCCAGTGAATTTATCTTAGACTTTAGCTCTTCAACATCTTTGGATAGTGACAATTTTTTTGTCTCCATGTTCAGATGTTTTGATTTGACAACCTCATTGGACTCCCTACTCTTAGGAGAATTCAACTCGACATCGTCCACAGACTTTAGCTCCTCAACATCTTTGGATAGTGACAATTTTGTTGTCTCCTCGTTCAGATGTCTTGATTTGATGACCTCATTGGTATTGGACTCCCTATTCTTAGGAGAATTCAACTTGATGTCTTCCACAGTCTTTGCAAATTTTGGCTCCTCTTCTTCTGCAACAAAATCTGCACCTTTGCTATTCTCAACCACCTGCATTGAGAAGCAATTGTCTCTAATAATCATCGTAGTTCAAAAAGTTGTCATTAGACAAACGTCTTTTAAACATACTTGACATATTGTTGTTTCAACAAACCTCATCAGTATTGGACTCTGTATTTTTTGCAAAGCTCAAACCTAAGTCCAAAACCTCTATTTCTTCCTCAAATTTAATATCCTTGTTGTTCTTACCGACCTGCATTTGGGAAGAAAACTTTTACTACTGCATTAACACAGTTTCAGAAAAAGGAAATGTCTCATGATAATATGTTTTTTCTCCTGATGATGCCAGTGACCAATGACCAACCGCACCAAAAATTAATGTCACCAAAGTTAATTAGCTGGTCAAAATTAACGGAAATATGCGGGGCATTGCATACCAGTAATTCATAAGACATTCTCTATGGTTTTTATCAGATAATTAAATACTGAATTCCTGGAAGGCACTTCCATACAGGAGAGTAAAAAGTGATGATAATGCAACTTACAGTTTGAGCCGGAGGAAGATTTTCAACACCACTTGGAAACTTTTCCTGTTGCATTGAAGTCTCAATAGGTGCACCTTGCTTGGAAATTCCATTAGCGGGCTGCAGAACTGGAGAGTTGGGTGGGCTAACCAGAACAACCCTTAATTTGCACTCTTCAATATATTTTCTATTATCTTTGTTGAACTGGCAAAAGAACAAACGAAAATGAGAAACTATAAAATCATTAATTTAGACGAGGCATTGTAACTTTTACCATGCTGGGTGTAATTTCCTCTTCACTAGTTCCAAAAGGGACAACTGTACCCTGAATCAAAAATTTATCCTTGCATTGCATATCGGATGGAGCGGTCCTCTGAGCTTGCATTGTAACTGCATCTCAAGATAACGTCAGGATTAGAAACTGAAGAATGTTCTTTTGACCGGGGTCTTAATCAACCAGCACAGATACAAAGTTCGACACATCTTTGCTTGGTTGGACTAATTTTGCTACAGAGTATTTGAATTCAAGCTCAATTACGAAAACTACTATTCAGGGTCAAATCTGACTTGACAATATCTTGAAAAGTCATCTTGATAGGTCAAATTACCAGACCTCAAACTGCAAATATCAAGCATGAGCATTGAAAGGAGAAAATTAGTTGAATGAAACTTCCTTTCATGTGTTGCTGATCTCCACACATTGATACACATTGACGTCTGGATAACTAAAAAGATTCAGTAAGCAGGAGCACTAACAGAAGCTACGTCTACTTTGCTGCAATGTCTTTGCTCCCCAACTCGTAGATGACTACTCACTTGAAGAAGCATGCTTAGCGATGCAAGGATAATTGACTTTATGACTGTCAATGAATAAGAACCAGAAAGAGAAATTATATATACCTGTGAAGTCATATGTCGATTTTGGTTTGATAACACCTATATTTGGCCGGACACAGTATTTCTTAGGTGAAGTGGTCTTCACCTGTAAAACAAAAAGTACAGAGTAGGATGGCCTTTAGCTCAATCTCAACAAGGGGCAGCTGCGCATGTATCTTATTTTCTTAAGAGTTTATATGAATGCCTTTTTGACAAAATTACCATACCTTGAAAGCTACATATTGGTCTGTGATATTAGCAAGGTGAACTGCACATGAACTTTGTTTCTTCACCTCAACTAAAAGCAAAGATAAGAGTTAGAAGCGCATAAAAGAAGTACAAAATGATCTCTGAAGCCTAACACATGAATAAGCAAACATCTTTGATGCATCCCAATTTGCCAGTCTCAAAAGTTTAACTCTTTATTGAACTATCTTCCCCCTGAACGATGAAGGTGTTATAAGAACATTTCTTATTTGGCTAAATGTCAAAAAGTGATAAATGATAGATAAGATAGTTACCATCCAGTAGTTACTATTTTTATCTTTCAACCCAAGTACAACAACAACAATAACTACCCAGTATAGTCCCACATGGTGGGGTCTGGGGAGGGTAATATGTACGCAGGCCTTACCCCACCCGAAAGGATGGAGAGCCTGTTTCCAATCGACCCTCGGCTTAGAAAAAGAAAAGGAGATTTCAACCCAAGTAGGGCATTAAAAAATTAAATAACCTCTTAAATAATTTTTTCCTTTTCAGTACCTCTGAACATCATTACAAGCGACACGCATCTATTAATTCAAGAAGAATATGCAACCAAAACAGGCTTCCTCAGCTTTACTGTGGTCGAAAAGCAGTCACTACCACTCAGAATAATACATGACAAAGCCAACTCTGTACAGTGATTTCATTAAATAGCAAGTATTCTTGGGTTTAGCAGATGTCAATGCTTTCATATATTTAGCTCAAAATTTTAGTACTCAATGCAATTGAAGGGCATCAAGAGTACTTGCCAGAAAATGTCAAGTGCACCCCATATTTCCTTTCTATTTTTCATTCCATGTCAATTTTGTGAGGAAGCAAATGCAAAGTTTCAAGTACTTACATGAGAACTTGAGCTCATGAGGTTGAATCTCCATTAGTTGTGTGTTTGTCATTGTTCTTCACCTGCTCATAGTAATACAATAAACATGATTTAACCCATGAGAACCATAAACTACTAAATAAAGCAAAACAGAAACAACATAGAACAAAAATGAGAAAAGGGACGAGGAGGGATGGCCTATGGAAAACATAAACATGTGCTTATAGTCAGAGGTGGATCGACAATATGGGTTCACATGAATCCAGTAGCTTTTGTCCAAGCCCTATATTTGTATTAAGAAATCCATTAAATATCTATAAATAATTGACTGAGGAACCAGTTATAATTTTATAGTATTAAAGTTGAAGATTTGAGGTCACTTTAGGAACCCATAAATTTCAAATCATGTATTTACCTCTTATAGTACATACATTCAACTTAGCCGATCAGAATCAACTAATCTCACTGCCGACTTATCTGAGTGCAAAATAAATTTCTACATAAAACTAATCTCATTGCCGGCTTATCTGAGTGCAAAATAAATTTGTACATAAAACTAATCTCATTGCCGGCTTATCGTCACATATGTATTTTAAGGCTTTAAGCTAGAAAACAGCAGGAAATTATTGAACAAAATGAATCGCGGTAGTACAAAATGTAAATATCCAGTATCAGATGCAAATACTCCAATGACAGGTGATCAAGCAATCAAACAAGGAATCAACAAAATGATTTTTTTATAAATAAGAGCATAATAGCAAGGAACACCTAAGCCAGTGCTTACTTAGAGAGAAACAATCAACAAAAAGGAATTATTCCGTTTGGTGACAGCAGGCCGTGGAATGTTAGTAGGTGTAGGAGCAAACTAAGGCGGATCTCTCTCTCTCGCATATGTATATGACTGTGCATCAACTCATTTCAAATTGAGGATGCACTGTGGTAGAAGTTAATTGTAAGTTTGGATCAGAGAAAAACCAATCGTAGAAAATCGTCAACTAAAAGTCCAATTCAGATGCAAAAAAAAAAAAAAAAAAGATTAAGAAAAGTTATCAAGTAATTGAAAGGACAAATCAACAACGAAAAACGACTAATTAAGTGAAATGAAATGCAATGATTACTTACAGAAATTCAATATCAGGAAATGCTCCTCTTCTTCTGGTGAAGGCAATTGTGAGAGACGGAGTTGATTATATACTTATATAAAGAGATAGAAAGTAGGTGATCTGAAACACTCGCAGTGACGACTTGAAGCGAAAGAATGAGGGAATGGGGCGGTTGCTCGCTCTCTCTCTCTCTCTCTCAGTCCCTCTTTCACACACACTGTTAACGCCTAACGGAGTTATGATCGCTCCATGCTGCGGCCTTTTAAAAAGAAAAATTACTACTACACTATTTATTAATCCTGCGCTACACGCTGCTACTTTGAAAGTTTGAATTTATTAAAGTCTTTTTGGCCGAATTGATCCTTTTTCACCTTCTTTCTAATATATATATATATACACACACTCTTTTAGACTTTGGTAAAATAAAAAATTTAGACTCTTATATTAATAATTATGTTATGAAACATTAGATTATGGTGGATGTCCATAACTCCTATAACACCCACTACTTTTATCCATTATCTCCATAACTCCCACTACTCCAATACTTATGGTTGTAACTCCCACACCTCCATGATCTCCCCCATGATCTTCCTCCATGATCTCAAAAGCTTAATGACATATTTATGGAATTCTTTTAGTATACCTCTATGTAGTACTATAAATAGAGGATGAGAAATCATTTTGTAATACACATACATAGAAGAAATATATTCTCTTCTCTATTTCTCTCTACTTTGTTGTCTATCTTTTTGTTTATTACTTTGAGTTAAGTTTTGTAACACGTTATCAGCACGAAGCTCTACTATCTCAAGAATCTCTTTGAGAAAATTAAGGTATTTTTTCTCCTCCTAATTTTGTTTTAATTATGTCTGACATTATGAAAAGAAAGTTTGTTGCCCTTGAAATTTCGGGCAAGAACTACATGATATGGGTGTTGGATGCTGAAATCCATTTGGATGCAATGGGTCTTGGAGACGCCATTAAAGACAGAAATAATGCATCCACCCAAGGCTGTGCTAAGGCCTTGATTTTCTTGCGCCATCACCTTGATGAAGGTTTGAAAATTGAATATCTCACGGTCAAAGATCCACTTATCTTGTGGAATGGCTTAAAGGAGAGATATGACAACTTAAAGTTGGTCACTCTGCCACAAGCACGTGATTGGGCTCATCTGAGGCTCCAAGACTTTAAGTCTGTTTCTGAATATAATTCTGCAATGTTTAGAATTACTTCTAAATTGAAACTCTGTGGAGATACTATAACTGATTATGATATGCTTGAAAAAACGTTTACAACGTTTCATGCCTCCAATATGGTTCTGCAACAACAGTACAGAGAGAAAGGTTTCAAAAAGTACTCTGAGCTGATTTCTCTTCTCCTTGTGGCTGAGCGAAACAATGACCTGCTCATGAGAAATCACGAAAATCGACCCACTGGGTCTACACCATTGCCTGAAGTAGATAAGGTGTATTCCCATTATGCTAAGCGTGGAAAAGGCTATGGCTTTAATCGTGGTCGTGATCGGGGTCATGGCCGTGGACGTGGACAAGGAAGAAATTTTCCTGGTGTTAGTCACCCTCCAAAGAGATATAACCACCAAAAGCGGAAATGGAATTATGAGAATCCAAAAGCAAATAGTTCAGAAACTATATGTTATCGTTGCGGTGGAAAAGGGCAGTGGAAAAAATTTGCCGTGTACCAAGACATTTGGTTGAGCTTTATCAAGCATCTCTAAAGAGTAAAGGCCCTGAAACCAATTTTGTCTCTGACAATAATTTTGACATCACCCACTTGGATGTGGCAGACTTCTTTGAGCACCCTAAGGGGAAAATAGATCACTTGATCGGTGATGGATCCATGGTTAAAGAAGATTGAGCAGTTTGATATTTTTTATTTTTACTTATTCGTAGTAGTTAATGAATAAACAATTATTATAGTTTACATAAGTTATCTATTATTGTGATATGGTTCAAATTTTATATTTTCTACTTTAAGCTAGTAAAGCTAAGTATCAAGCAAGTATTCGTTAAAATTATAATATGCTTGAAATAAAAAAAAATATCTTTTATTTGTATTATGGTTTTAAAATATCTTTTATGAGCACAATAATCTGTATTATGGTTTTAAAATATATAACTTTAGATTACACATTCATCTTATGCTTTATTTGTAATGATTTTTCAGTAAGTTAATGGATTAACATAACAGATAATCGATTAACCAATATATTCTATTAAACTGAACCTTTTCCGCAAGGCATGTTAGTCGACTATCCGATTTAGTTAATCGACTAACCTCAGCAGATTTTGAAAATATTGTTTAATTATTAAGCAACGGATACAAGAGTATTAGAAGGAGAATAACTATGATAAAAGATATTTTTTGTATATTTCTTTTGTATGTCAAACCATGGGAAGCAAATATGGATATCTCACAAAGCAAACTTGGATCAACTTCCAATTGTAAAAATATTTGTTTAATTGATTCATGTACCACACATACGATATTCAAAGAGAAGAAATATTTCTCTCATTTAAGTATGTGTAAGGCAGATGTTACTACAATTTCTGGTAGTAGTAAATTGATTGAAGGCTCCGGAAGAGCAACTATAACTCTGCCTAAAGGAACAATATTTATCATAGAGAATGCAATGTTCTCTTCCAAGTCCAAGAGGAACTTGCTGAGTTTTAAAGATATCCGTCAAAATGGATATCATATTGAGACAATAGATGAGAATAATCTTGAATACCTCATCATTACAAATAATGTCTCTGGCCAAAAGAGGGTTATTGAGAAGTTCCCATCTTTATCTTGTCGCCTGTATTGGACAAAAATTAGTGCAATTGAGGCACATTCCACAGTAAACCAAAAGGTTACTGATTCCAATACTTTTGTACTTTGGCATGATCGATTGGGACATCCTAGATGACGGATTATAGAAAACTCATATGGGCATCCATTAAAGAATTTAAAGATTCTTTTAAATAATGAATTTTCTTGCACTTCTTGTTATCAAGGCAAGTTAATTATTAGACCATCACCAACAAAGGTTGGAACTGAGTCACCTATATTTTTGGAACGTATACAAGGGGATATTTGTGGACCTATTCACCCACCTAGTGGGTCCTTTAGATATTTTATGGTCTTAATAGACGCATCCTCTAGATGGTCTCATGTGTGCCTATTGTCATCACGAAACCTTGCGTTCGCAAAATTAATGGCACAAATAATTCGATTACGAGCACAATTTCCTGATAATCCAATTAAGTCTATTAGACTAGATAATACTGCTGAGTTTTCATCCCAAGCATTTAATGATTATTGCTTATCAATTGGGATAAAAGTGGAACATCCTGTAGCTCATGTTCACACTCAAAATGGTCTTGCAGAATCTTTAATTAAACGTCTGCAGTTGATTGCAAGACCATTACTCATGAAAACGAGGCTGCCCACTTTGGTTTGCGATCACGCTATTTTGCATGCAGCAATGCTAGTTCGTCTCAGACCGACGAATTATCACAAATATTCCCCGTTGCAATTAGTTTTGGGTCATGAACCTAATATATCCCATTTAAGAATTTTTGGATGCGCAGTATATGTGCCTGTAGCACCGCCATACCGCACCAAAATGGGTCCGCAAAGAAGGTTAGGAATATATGTTGGGTTTGAATCGCCCTCCATTATTCGCTACCTCGAAACATTGACAAGGGATTTGTTCACTGCACGATTTGCAGATTGTCGATTCGATGAGACACTTTTCCCAAAATTAGGGGGAGAAGTTGGTGAAACCAAACGGGAAATTTTGTGGAAAAATCCATCATTATCTCATCTTGATCTACATACCTCTATTTGTGAAAAAGAGGTGCAAAATATTATCCATTTGCAAAGAATAGCAAATCAAAGGCCTGGTGTCGATTATGAAGAAACATATTCACCCGTAATGGATGCTATAACTTTCCGTTATCTCATTAGTTTTGCTGTCCTTGAAAAACTTGACATGCATTTAATGGATGTGGTTACTGCCTATCTTTATGGCTCACTTGATAATGAGATATACATGAAAATTCCCGATGGATTCAAAATGCCAAACACTCATAATTCAAAGTCCCGGGAAATATTTTCAATCAAATTGCAAAGATCTTTGTATGGTCTAAAGCAATCAGGACGAATGTGGTATAATCGTCTTAGTGAGTATTTATTAAAGGAAGGCTATATAAATGATGCCATTTGCCCATGTGTTTTATAAAGAAAACAACATCGGAATTTGTTGTACTTGCCGTATATGTCGATGACATAAACCTCATTGGAACTCCCATAGAACTCCAAAAGGCAATTGATTATTTAAAGAAGAAATTCGAGATGAAAGATCTCGGAAAGACAAAATTATGTCTTGGTTTGCAAATTGAATATTTGGCAAACGGAATTTTTGTTCATCAATCTGCCTATATAGAAAAGGTATTGAAACGGTTTTACATGGATGGAGCATATTCTTTAAGTACTCCGATGGTTGTTCGATCACTTGATGTGAATAAGGATCCATTCCGACCGCAAGAAAAGAATGAAGAGCTACTTGGTCCTGAAGTACCATATCTTAGTGCAATTGGCGCACTAATGTATCTTGCAAATACTACAAGGCCTGACATAACTTTTTCAGTTAATGTCTAAACAAGATATAGCTCTGCTCCCACAAGGAGACATTGGAATGGAATCAAACATATATTGCGGTATCTAAAAGGGACTACCGATATGGGCTTATTTTATAGCAATAATTGCAGTCCTGATCTTGTTGGTTATGCTGATGCTGGATATTTATCTGACCCACACAAGGCTCGATCTCAAACAGGTTATGTGTTTATCTGTGGAGGCACTGCCATATCTTGGCGATCAACTAAGCAATCAATTGTGGCTACTTCATCTAATCATGCTGAGATAATCGCTATTCATGAAGCAAGTCGAGAGTGTGTGTGGTTGAGGTCTATAATACATCATATTCGAGACAAATGTGATTTGAAATGTGACAAACTACCCACGATTTTGTATGAAGACAATACAGCATGCATAGCCCAATTGAAGGGAGGATTCATAAAAGGAGATAGAACAAAGCATATTTCACCAAAGTTATTTCACAGATGATCTTCAAAAGAATGGTGATATCAATGTGCAACAGATTCGTTCAAGTGATAATATGGCTGATTTGTTCACAAAATCTCTACCAACGTCAACCTTCAAGAAGCTGGTACACAAGATTGGAATGCGAAGGCTCAAGGATGTGAATTGATGCTCTTTTCAGGGGGAGTTAATGCGCGTTGCACTCTTTTTCCCTTACAAGGTTTTGTCCCACTGGGTTTTTCTTGCAAGGTTTTTAACGAGGCAACAAAAATGCATTTTGTTAGATATGTGTACTCTTTTCCTTTTCTAGAATTTTTTTTTCCCATTAGGTTTTATTTTAGTTAAGGTTTTAACGAGGCACATTATCTTTGGACATCCAAGGGGGAGTGTTATGAAATATTAGATTATGGTGGATGTCCATAACTCCTATAACACCCACTACTTTTATCCATTATCTCCATAACTCCCACTACTCCAATACTTATGGTTGTAACTCCCACACCTCCATGATCTCCCCCATGATCTTCCTCCGTGATCTCAAAAGCTTAATGACATATTTATGGAATTCTTTTAGTATACCTCTATGTAGTACTATAAATAGAGGATGAGAAATCATTTTGTAATACACTTGGATACATAGAAGAAATATATTCTCTTCTCTATTTCTCTCTACTTTGTTGTCTATCTTTTTGTTTATTACTTTGAGTTAAGTTTTGTAACAAATTACTTTTTCTATTAAATTGTAAATAATTATTCCTCTTTTCACCAGTTAAGATGGGTGGTAATAGGTTTTTCCTTTCCACGAAGATGACATCGGTATGTGCATAAATAATATGCATTAGTTTCGCGTATTAGTAATACTTTATTTGGTATATTTTTTTAATTTATGTATAACTAATACAAATATTAATTATACACCTTATTGGTATTATCATGTTTAGCTAATGCATATCAAATCATGGTATTAGTAATATCAAGGCTATTAATACATTCATTAATAGCCTTAAAGACAAAATTATCCTTAAAATTCCTTAAAGTTAAAGAATATAGAGGGCATTTTTGTAAACAGATTAATTCTTCTAAAAATTATGTAACGCATTTTAAAACAAGAGGGGTTGCTCTGATGGTAAGCAACCCTCACTTCCAATCGGGAGGTTGTGAGTTCGAGTCTCCTCAAAAGCAAGGTGGGAAGTTCTTGGAGGGAAGGATGTCGGGGGTCTATTTGGAAACAGCCTCTCTACGCAAAGGTAGGGGTAAGGTCTGAGTACACACTACCCTCCCCTGACCCCACTAAGTGGGATTATACTGGGTTGTTGTTGTTGTATGTAACGTATTTTAATTTTTAATATATTATACCAATTAATGTATAAAAAACAATCTCTGCATAACTAATGCTTGCATTACTAATACATACATTACTAATCCATATATTACTAATACACTCTATTCAGCATTATTCTTATACAGCCTATCAAACCACCCCTTAGCTTCTTAATATTTTTAGATGTCAAAAATTGCGACTTATAATATCTTAGTATATACGTTTCATTATGTATTTGTCTTTAGTCGTTTTAAAAAGGTAAATTAATTCGGTCTCTTTAGCACTGGTGATTATTAAATCCATCAATTTCCTTTGACGGATCATGTTTGATTAAAAGGTTGAGATAAGTTTTAATTAATCGATCATATTTAGAGATCTTTGTTTGTGAGAGAGAGGGAAACAGAAAAGAGTTATAGATGTGTGTGAAAATTGAGTATGCGGAGGGATGATTACTTAAAATTAAAAAAAGAGAAAAGTGTTATGAAATAATGTAAAAGACAAGAACAATAACTCAGAACAAGAGCAAATAGAGAGAAGAGTAGAGAGAGTTCTTCTTATTGATACTTAGAGAATGTTAGGAGTGATTTACAATGGTAGAGGGCACCTCTATTTATAGGGAGGAGGATGATTTATCTACCAAGAATAGAACTCTAGAATCTCTCTAATTAAAGACATTCACCTTAAATAGAAGTGTATTTATAACACTCCCCCTTGAATGTCTATTCAATGATGTGCCTCATAAAACCTTAAAACAAAACCCAATGGGAAAATTAAAGTAAGGAAAAAGAGTACACATGTTTGAATATGCGCCTATTGGTAAACCCAGTGGGACAAAACCTTGTAAGGGAAAAAGAGTGCAACGCGCCTTAAACTCCCCCTGATAAGAACATCAATTTATGTCCTTAAGTCTTCGCATCCCGATCTTGTGAACTAGCTTCTTGAAGGTTGACTTTGGTAGAGATTTTGTAAACAAATCAGCCATATTTTCGCTTGAACGAATCTGTTTAACATTGATATCACCATTCTTTTGAAGATCATGTGTGAAGAATAACTTTGGTGAAATATGCTTCGTTCTATCTCCTTTTATGAATCCTCCCTTCAATTGAGCTATACATGCTGCATTGTCTTCATACAAAGTTGTGGGTAGTTTATCACACTTCAAACCACATTTGTCTTGGATATGATGTATTATCGACCTTAACCACACACACTCCCGACTTGCTTCATGAATAGCAATTATCTCGGCATGATTAGATGAAGTAGCCACAATTGATTGCTTAGTCAATCGCCAAGATATGGCGGTTTCTCCACAGGTAAACACATAACCCGTTTGAGATCGAGCCTTGTGTGGGTCGGACAAATATCCAGCATCAGCATAACCAACAAGATCCGGGCTGCAATTCTTGCCATAAAATAAACCCATATCGGTAGTTCCCTTTAGGTACCGCAATATGTGTTTGATCCCATTCCAATGTCTCCTCGTAGGAGCCGAGCTAAATCTTGCTAAGACATTAACTGAAAAAGATATGTCAGGTCTTGTAGTATTTGCAAGATACATTAGTGCGCCAATTGCGCTAAGATATGGTACTTCAGGACCAAGTAGCTCTTCATTCCTTTCTTGTGGTCGGAATGGATCTTTGTTCACATCAAGTGATCGAACAACCATCGGTGTACTTAAAGGATGTGCTTCATCCATGTAAAACCGTTTCAGTACCTTTTCTGTATAGGTAGATTGATGAACAAAAATTCCGTTTGCCAAATATTCAATTTGCAAACCAAGACATAGTTTAGTCTTTCCGAGATCTTTCATCTCGAATTCATCCTTTAGATAATCAATTGCCTTTTGGAGTTCTATAGGGGTTCCAATAAGGTTTATGTCATCAACATATACGGCAAGTACAACAAATTCCGATGTTGTTTTCTTTATAAAAGCACACGGGCAAATGGCGTCATTTATATAGCCTTCTTTTAACAAGTACTCACTAAGACGATTATACCACATTCGTCCAGATTGCTTTAGACCATACAAGGATCTTTGCAATTTAATTGAGAACATTTCCCGAGATTTTAAATTGTGCGCGTTTGGCACCTTGAGTCCATCGGGAATTTTCATGTATATCTCATTATCAAGTGAGCCATAAAGATAGGCAGTAACTACATCCATTAAGTGCATGTCAAGCTTTTCATGGACAGCAAAACTTATGAGATAACGAAAAGTTATCGCATCCATTACAGGCGAATATGTCTCTTCATAATCGACACCAGGCCTTTGAGAAAAACCTTGTGCAACAAGGCGTGCCTTATATCTCTGTACCTCGTTTTTCTCATTTCTTTTGCGTACAAAGACCCATTTATAGCCGACAGGCTTAACACCATTAGGTGTTTCAACTATAGGGCCAAAAACTTCACGTTTTGCCAGCGAATTCAATTCTGATTGAATTGCTTCTTGCCACTTTGGCCAATCCTGTCTTTTTCGACATTCTTCAACAGATTGAGGTTCGAGATCCTCACATTCTTGCATAATGCTAGATGCTACATTATAAGCAAAGGCATTATCCACCACAATATCCACTCGATTAATATTTGCCTCAATATTAATTGGATTTAGGAATAGTTCCGTATTTTCCAGAGTCTCGGGCTCAATGGATTCTTCATGAATCTCAGAATTTGTTAAATCATGAGATTCTTTCGTGGTGTCATTTTGATCGTTCTTTTTCCTCTTTCTAGGATTTCGATCTTTGGAACCTAATGGTCTGCCACGCTTCAGGCGTGCATTTGACTCATTGGATATGACACTAGATGATTGTCCAACAGGGACATCAATACGGATTGGAACATTTTCCGCGGGAATGTGGGATTTCGTTGTCCTTTTCAAGTCCGTAAATGCGTCAGGCATTTGATTTGCTATTCTTTGCAAATGGATAATCTTTTGTACCTCTCTTTCACAAATAGAGGCATGTGGATCAAGATGAGATAATGATGCATTTTTCCACAAAATTTCCCGTTTGGTTTCACCAACTTCTCCCCCTAATTTCTGGAAAAGTGTCTCATCAAATCGACAGTCTGCAAATCGTGCAGTAAACAAGTCGCCTGTCAATATTTCGAGGTAGCGAATGATGGAGGGCGATTCAAACCCAACATATATTCCTAACCTTCTTTGCGGACCCATTTTGGTGCGGGATGGCGGTGCAATAGGCACATATACTGCGCATCCAAAAATCCATAAATGGGATATATTGGGTTCATGACCCAAAACCAATTGCAACGGGGAATACTTGTGGTAATTCGTCGGTCTGAGACGAATTAGCATTGCTGCATGTAAGATGGCGTGACCCTATACCGAAGTGGGCAGCCTCGTTCTCATAAGTAATGGCCTTGCAATCAACTGCAGGCGTTTGATTAACGATTCTGCAAGACCGTTTTGAGTGTGAACATGAGCTACAGAATGTTCAACTTTTATCCCGATTGATAAGCAATAATCATTAAATGCTTGGGATGTAAACTCAGCAGCATTATCCAGTCTAATGGACTTGATTGGATTATCTGGAAATTGTGCTCGTAGTCGAATTATTTGTGCCATCAATTTCGCAAACGCAAGGTTGCGTGATGACAACAGGCACACATAAGACCATCTACAGGATGCGTCTATCAAGACCATGAAATACCTAAACGACCCACTAGGTGGGTGAATAGGTCCACAAATGTCCCCTTATATACGTTCCAGAAACGTGGGTGACTCAGTCCCAACCTTTGTTGGTGATGGCCTGATAATCAACTTGCCTTGATAACACGAAGTGCAAGGATATTCATTATTCGAAAGAATTTTGAAATTCTTTAACGGATGCCCATATGAGCTTTCTACAATCCGTCTCATCATGACCGATCCTGGATGTCCCAATCGATCATGCCAAAGTACAAAGGTATTGGAATCAGTAACCCTTTGGTTTACTGTTGAATGTGCCTCAATTGCACTAATTCTTGTCCAATATAGGCCACAAGATAAAGACGGGAATTTCTCAATAACCCTCTTTTGGCCGGAGACATTCTTTGTGATGACGAGATATTCAAGATTATCTTCATCCATTGTCTCAATATGATAGCCATTCCGGCGTACATCTTTAAAACTCAACAAGTTTCTCTTAGACTTGGAGGAGAACATTGCATTCTCTATGATTAACGTCGTGCCCTTGGGCACAGTTACAATTTCCAGAGCCTTCAATCAATTTACTACTTCCAGAGATTGTAGTAACGTTTGTACATTTTAAAATAGATATATTAAAATTTGTACATTTTTTGCTGTTAATAAATATTAGTACTGTAGTTTATATAACAGCAAAATAATTATCATTTTCTTTTTTTTTTTGCTTTTATTGGAATTAAGTAGCAAAAATATATTGTTCATAACTTCGTGTTAAAGGTAAAAGGTAAGATTATCTAATGTAATCGAGTTCTTTAAGACTATAACCTAAGCAGCTACTAAGGAAACTTTATTTCCTCCAATCAACTTGAAAAAGAAAACTTATTAGTGATTCTTCTGTTTTCTTCTTCCTGTTTTTGAGAATTAAAAAAAATGAAAGCACTTTAATTAATGGCTATATCTACGTGCATTTTTCTTTCCATCTTTTTGAGCTCTCATTCTTTCTAGAGCTGTCACTATGGGCTAGTCCAACCCGGCGTGACCCAGCCCACACGGGCTTTGGCATGTGAGGGTTTGGGTTGGATTGGCCGATCCACTATTTTGATGAACATTAAAATGGAAGAAATTTGAAAATAGCTAAATTCACAATTTAAAAAATAAATTTGAATGAAAATATTGTTTAAGGTCCGGAAAAATACGCCAGCATAATATATTGAAATTCTAGTTTAATATATCGGCCAGCATAATATGCTGGAGTTTGGAGCACCGGTGCTCCAGTCTCCAATATTTTATACTAGAGCCACTAAAGTATATCGGTCCAGCATCATACACAGGTGCACCGAACTTCAACATATTATGCTGGACTAGTCTCTGTTGGTGCAAAATAGTAGCTATTTTTCAATGACTTAGCAAACATTGACTATTTTTGAATGATCAGTCCGAAAACTGGCCAGACCATGCTAGTTTAACCATTAAAATAGTTAGCCTAGCCCATCCCTATGTAGGTCATAGACACCACGGGTGGCCCTGTTATTTTTAAAATTATTTTTCATATATATATATACACCCCAATTATTTTTCTAATAGATTACTATAAAACATAAAAAAGGAGGACAATATTTCATTCGTTGAAAGTCAATACTCAAAATTCTTTTCAAGGTGTTCATGGCATATCTAACACCAACAAAGTATCTTCATCAAGTATATTTGTATTCTCTTGCGAAACAAAGACGTCTTAGAATCTTCATTTTTACATTAGTCTATAATTATATGCAATGTTACTTAGTTAAACATTAAGGAATAACTAAAATTTTAAGAATAAAAGTATTTTGATTCGCATAAAGAAATATTACCAGCTTAAGATTGGACTGACCATCTTGTTATTTTTAGTTTCCTATATTTTATATTTTTAGTTATGCATACTATTATGAATATCTAGTTTGTTATCTAGGGTTTTGATGGAACCTATTCGAGGATGATTTTTCTGTTACGTTAATATAGATTTGTTGTAGTATTTTCTCTATTTGTTCAACTATATTATTATGGTGGTTGGTTGAGAGCTCTCAATCGACTGTGCCTATTTATTGTGTAGTACTCGCAAAAGACTGCATATTAAGGTAGTTGTTGAACAACATCAATCCTAACGTATATGAGGGATGAATACGGAGGGTTTAAAGGTGGGATTAGGGATAACGAAACCTTGGGTACGATCCGAGTGAGCTGTACTTAATGTGAACTAGCGTAATTCAGGAGAATATGTCTAGTAAATTGTGATAATTACTCCAGAGAGAGTTACGACAATCAGAGCGCTCATGAACGGTAGAGAATACTTAAACAAATTTATAAAAAAACGTAGCGGGAAGGGTTCCGATAATAAGGAAAATCATTACTCTAGACCTCCTTAATCTTGTCTCTAACTCTTAGTATCATTAGTTGTTAATTTAATATTTTAATTTGTTAGTCAATCAGTTAAACACAAGAATCTTAATATCTATAAGTTAGGAATTGATCAAGGTTGTCTTCTTGGTGATAGTGAAGAACGGTAGCTAACCCTTAGTTCTTGTGTGATTCGACTTCGGACTTGTAAACCGATTTATATTTCCAATAACCGCTTAGTTATCTTTATAAGGTATAGTTGGGCATGATCAAATTTGGCGTCGTTGCCAAGGAACTAACCGTATAGTTGTAGCTGTATATACTGCTAGATTTCGAGTTTGAACTTTTATGTTGTTTTGTTTTATTATATTGTAATTGTTGATTTGAGAAACATGACATCTTGGAATAATGGGAATTTAGGTGCAGATAATTCTACTATTGATCCTCATACATATTGTGAAGGAAACCACCGCTATCAAAATTATCAAAATTCGAGAGTGAATTATGTGCACCTGTCACACCACCTTTTTACATACCTACCCCGTAAGGATAACGTATAAGGGATTTTTTTTCATTTTAAATGACATTATTCTAATCGGGGTTATTTATTTATTTAGAGTTGCCACTTGGGAAAGATTTGGCTTTTAGTGTCCCAAGTCACTGGTTTGACTTAAATCCCATATCAAGAAAATTGTCGACTTCCCAATTGGAGTCTGCGAAGCAGAAATTCTGAATAAGGAATTATGTTGACCCGAGCGAAGGTGTTAAGCACCCCCGGATCCCGTGGTTCTAACAATGTAAACTATTATAAATGGCTGAACATCTGATTTTAATACATGTCATAACTTATGTGCTTTTTAGCTTTAAGCTCCTTTTATTATTATTTTAAAGAGAATCGCAACGTCGTGAAAATTCTCCTTAAACCATGCCACATAAATGCTCCCGCGGTGTAACGACCCGACCGATCGTTTTACTATTTAGAACCTGGTCCCCTTAAATAAAACTCCCCACGCCTTCCTCAGCTAAATTACGATTTGCGGAGGCGATCGGTTCGAGAGTTAGAAGAGTCTTGAGTGAAAATAAAAACCAAATATTACCTTAAAGTTTTCTTTAAAAGCCAAGTTTGACTTCGGTCAACTTTCTTGGGAAACGGACCAAGATTTATGATTTGATAGTCCCGAAAGGTCCGTAGAAAAATATGGGACCTGGGCTATGCTCGAAATCGAATTCCGAGATCCCTAGCCCGTGTACAGAATTTTTATATAATTGATATATCAAAATTTTAATGAATTAAAGAATCTAAGTAATTGTTAAAAACCTAGGTATAGGATTCGGATCTTGATTCCAAAACTTGGTACAAGTTCGAAATATCATATAAGACCTACCCGTAAAATTTGGTGTCAATCCGAGTAGCCTAAAGGCATTTTGACCCGTTGATAGGAAGTTAAGAACTTGAAGTTCAGTAAGTTTGATCAAATGGTTTTGGGGTCCGATTCGTTGATTTAGTGTTGTTTTGGGAGTTTTGAGGTTGTGACTAGGTCCGTCTCGTGATTTCAGACTTGTCGGTATGTACGGGCGGGGCTCGAGAGCCCCGAGCGTCAAATGATCGAGGTTTGAGCGAAGTTAGAATTTTAAAGGGAGCAACATCTGCTGCTTCTCTCAAAACCGCTTCTGCGGCTCTTGGACCACTTAAGCGGAGACCGTAGAAGCAGTCCTCTTATCGCAGAAGCAGCCAGTCGGCCCATGTGAAAACCGCAAAAGCGGCCAAGGAACTGCAGAAGAGGATCCCGCTTATGCAGCCCCCAAACCGCAGAAGCGGTCAACCTATCCTCGCCCCAATACCCCAGATGCGGCTATTTGATCACAGATGCGAGGCCGCAGAAGCGGTCCCCAAATCGCAGAAGCGGAAATCACAGGGGCAGTGAGCTCATTTAATACGGGCTCAAGTGCATTTATCTCCCATTTCATCCATACTTTGGCGATTCTTGAGCTTCCAAAGAGAGAGTTTCAATATAACATCACAAGGTAAGTAATTTCCATTCACTCTTAGCCTAAATACATGATTATCACATAGATTTAACATCGATAATCAAATAAAATCATGGGTTAGAGTTAGACCTAGGATTTTGATAAAAATGAGATTTAACCACCTAATTAGTTAGGTAATGAACCAAAATGTACATATTAGTAATCCTTAGGTTATAGAGAATATTTTCCTTCGAAAAATCTCGGAATACGGGCACGTGGGCTCGGGGTCGAAAATTTGGAAAATTGCGGAAAAGGTTGGGAAACCACGTAAATAGTTAGAATTCAACCTTGTAAGCCCTTATTGACTAATCCTCACGTTGTTTAACTAGTTTGTGCACGTTCGGCTTCGCCTTGAGGTTTCGAGCTCGTTCTTCTCATTTGGAAGTGAGGTTTGGAGCGGAGTGAGTCTCCTTTCTAACTTTGTGAGAGGGAATTGTCCCTCTAAGGTTAATAAATGATAAATTTGCTATTAATTGCGGGGGCTACGTACGCACTAGGCAACGAGAGTTCGTGCGTAGATACTATACTATTAATGTTTGGGTAGTTTAGGACCCACACCATGCCTACTTTGAACTTTTCCTTGTTTGAACTATGTGAATGGTCTTCTATGACTTGCTAGAGAGTAGAGGAGAATGAAAAATGAACATATTCTTACGTATGAACTTGGAAAGAATTTCTCTTGCATATACTTGATGCCTTATTGTGCATTCTTGATATTTCTTGATATTGTGGATCGGGCCGATCGCCTCGGTGAAATAGATGTATCTATGATACGGGTCGTTCGACCCTTGGCAGTGCATAAAAATTTATATTCCGTTGGAGTGGGCCATCGACCTCGGTATTGTTGCGCAGGATTTATATGTTTGTACTTGAGCTTAGGCTTTTTCATGATTTGTTACTAAATAAATAAAAGAAGTATGATAAAGGAAAACATGACTACAAACATGATATGACTTCCGTGGTAACTGTTACTTAATTTCATTATTCATGCTGAAAATTGTACATCATTATCATGATATTATCTGGACCTAGTAGGTATCAAGTTGACCTCTTGTCTCTACTTCTCCGAGATTAGACGGGATACTTACTGGGTACAAATTATTTATGTACTCATGCTACGCTTCTGTACTTAAATGTATAGGGTCTGAGGACGATTCATCTTGATATTGTCAGGGTGCACGCCAGTGAGTAGCTGTTGAGACTTCTACAGTGAGCTGCTTTCCCTTACACATCGCTCGGCAGCCGGAAGAAGTATTCTTTTGTATTTTTGCTATCTTTCCCTTATTTCAGACAGTAGGGTAGAGATGTGTATAATCTACTAGTTGCCCTTACACTGTGACACCAGGTCTTGGCACGTATACTTTAGTAGACTGGTATTTTGGGTTATGTAAATATTATACTCGTCATATTTACTTCTTTAGTTCTGAACCCAAGCTAAATGGGTATTTCATTTTCAAAAAATTGGTACAACCCTACATTATTGTTAGTAATATTCCGCACATGGATGGCCTGGCAAGGTTGTTGGGCGCCATCACGGCCTGTTCTGGAAATGGGTCGTGACAACATTGTATCAGAGCACTAGGTTCACGTAGGTCTCACAGTATTACAGGAAAACATAATAGAGTCTTATATATCAGCACTGAGACATCTGTATTTATATTCGAGAGGCTATAGGGTATTAGGAAAAACTACTCTTTGTTTACTTCCTATCGTGTAGTGGTTAGTGTACTAAATTTTCATCTCTATTCTCTCACAGATGGTGAGGACTCGTACTGCTAATGTTCCAGACCTAGGAAGGGATGCTCCCCATGTTGTCAGAGGCCGAGGTAGAGGCCAGGGGAGGGCACCGGCCCGCGGTAGGGGACGAGGGCATCCCAGAGCCATTCCAGTTATTCCTCCAGCAGACCATATGATTGAGGAACAGGGTGAGGCACCTGCAGTTGAGCCTACCCCGGTAGACTTCATGACAGCACCGGGATTTCAGGAGGTTATGGGCTGTATGCTTCGGTTCATGGATTCTATGACCCAGGCTAGTTTATTTCCAGTAGAGCTATCCACCTCACATACGGAAGGGGGAGCACAGAGCCGTACTGCTCAGGCTCCAGGTGGTACAGCCGCCATATATCAGACTTTGGGTGCACTACCCGTGGATGGGGTTCAGCCAGTTATTTTTGTGGCACCCCAAGTCGTGCCAGTTGTGGGGGGTGACCCGCAGAAGCTTTTAGACAGGTGGACTAGACTTCGCCCTCCAGTCTTCAGGGGTGAGAGTCATGAGGATGGACAGGACTTTATCGAGAGGTGTAGGGATAGACTACACAACATGAGGATATTGGAGTCATATGGAGTTGACTTTACCACATTTCAGTTGGAGGGCAGGGCTCGTAGATGGTGGCAGTCCTATATTCTTAGCAGGCTAGTTGGTTCTCCTCCCCTCACTTGGGGTCAGTTCACCCAGCTATTCCTTGATCGGTATATTCCGCCCTCGGAGAAGCAGCATCAGATGTCAGTGACCGACTATGAGGCAAGATTCTCTGAGTTGTCCCTCCATGCACTTATGATACTCCCCACGGAGGCAGAGAGGGTGCGACGATTTGTAGCAGGTTTGCATCCCACTATCCGGAACACTATGGCTAGGGAGGTCGAGATGGGCACAGGTTATCAGCTTACACTTGAGATTGCTCGTAGGATCGAAGGTTACCTATCACGCCCCAAATTTGAGGTACATGACCGGCACTTGACTGGGTATCCTCAGTCAAGCGGACCTGGGTGCCTTTATTTATTCCCACATGTTACCCATATTTTTCATTACTTATTAATCAAGTGAAACAACTACTTGTAATTGAAATACCTTTTACAAAAGCACACATACATAGATGATCTTTAGCGTGGTTTACAGCTTACAACGCCAACTATACAAAGTACATATTACATAAGTTCATAATCCTCAGTTCCTGTCTACGGAGCCTCTAAGATGAAAGGAGATAGTACACCACTTGCCCATAGCAATGCTCCGGATATACCTATTACAAACACCAAAACAAGATCCCAAAATAGAAGTGGCATGAGCCATATAGGGCCTCGAGAAGAAAGGGGCACATCGAATCAGCTGACGGGAAGTGATGAGGAGCTAGGGTCAGTGGACTGGAGTACCTGCTATAGATCCACCTACAATCATAATACGAATGTAGCGCCCCCGGAAAAAGGGATGTCAGTGCATTTGAATTGTACTAGTATGTATGAACAAACCTTGTCCCAAGTAATCTCATGCCGTACACAAGTAGAAAATAGTAGTAGAAGCAACAACCAAACACAATAAAAGTACAATCAATCCGAACAAGTTTGCACACTTTCATGTTTTCCCTTTTCCGCAATTCCACAATAATGATTTCACAAGTTTGCTCAAGTATTTACTTCAACACTGATTTCGATCACTTTTCCACCCTTATTACCTCGACTATCCTTATTACCTCGGCCGCCCTTATCACACCAGCCCACACCTTATGCCTTCGGGTTGCGGCGTGGAACTCGTTCCCGCCGCGAAGTTTACAATTCACAAACAATACAACAACTATCAATAACTCACAAGAAGAGCAACAAAAATGCTTCTCAAGACACAGGCACATCAATGTTACAAGTGTTTCCATAACCAACAGTACCAATTCCATCATATTCAACTGTTAATATGCAATTCAAGTCACCACAACAAATGCCCACAACAATTCAAGTAAATTGTTACCACAGTTGTTCTGATTTCACCATTTATGAATCCCGTTAATCACTTATTCCTCGACTTTTACCACAAGATGCATTCACAATCATAGCAGTCACAAGAACCTCACAAATAACCCACATAGATATCAACTACTAAGCAATTCACACACCAAACAAGGCTATTTCACAAGGACCAAAGTTAGCCATACATACCTTTCATGAGTTTTCTACGATATCTCGAAAATACTAGCAACTTAAATCTATTTTTAGACATAGCAAAATTGAGCAAAAATTAGAAAGATATTCATAACTCTAGCTCATTTGAGCATTTTATCAAATAATAGAAGAGCATCTTGATCTCAAATTCCCTTTTCAAGACTTTCTTCATTCCCTAACCCAATATTTACTTATTTAAGTTAAACAATCTTCCCATAAATCTAAGTTGTACATGCATGCATACACAATACTAATACCCCCAAGAATCATACATCAATAACCCATCTTATAATCCAAAATTGAAATTAAAAACGTAGGGTATATAATCTTACTTCTTAGCTAAAGATCTTATGATTGGGTTCTTTGATTCTTGAAGATTGATGCTAAATTTGGATGATTTAGATGTTGAGTCCCTCATTTTCTCTCTAAAATGCTCTCACATCTCTCTAAAATTGGTAGAAAATTACCCCAAATGAAGCCCCAAAGGCTATATATTAAAATGGGGATCGGGTTATAACAATTAGAAAATTAACCCTCTGATGTCAATTCTGTTATAGCATAATGCACCGCAGAATGAACATGCGGGACACAGAATGTACCGCACAATCGGTGCCCAAAAATGAGCTACAATGGTTTAATATACGGTTTGATTTGCGACCGCAAAATGAAAATGCGGACCGCAGATCTGATATGACATAGGATCTCATTTTCCAGCCTTTGGTAATTTGATCATATCTTTGTGTAGGAATGTCAAAATGACAAACGGTTTGAAGCATTGAAAATTAGACTCAAAGATCTTTCATTTTATATGCTATTCACCACGTAAAACCATATACATAATTATATATTCTCGTTTAAAGTGGAGATTTGTCCGAATCCATTTGGAATTTTGGCCTATTACAAAAATCTTCCCATTTGGCATACACTTACGCTTCCATTTGGACCTCACATCACTTACCATAAGACTCATGCTCATATTTACCAAGTCTAATTGATGTCCACCATGATAATAGCACATAAAATATTATAATTAGCCTACGTGGCACGGCAAAATCCTAGATTACTTAACGAAATTTTCCGGGGCCATACATTACCGTCAGTGAGAGTTTGAGCAGCTCCAGCGGGAGAAGAGGGTCAGGATCTCAGGAGAGTTTAGAGGCACCCTAGTTAGGGGTAGAGGCCACTCCGGGAAGGGTCAGCCCAGTAGGGCCCCAGCTGCAGCACCACCACCTGCTCGGGGTGCTCCAGCGCATTCATTTTTTCAGCACCATACCAGAGAGTTCTTATCGCCCACCGGCTGTTCAGGGTTCTTCCACTGGGTATTCAATTCCTCCAGATTCTTGCGAATCTTATCTCAGTGCTATGCCGGAGACTTTATACCGCCCAACGGCTATTCAAGCTTCTTCTAATGGGTCTTTCGATTTTTAGAGTTAGCTATATGGGCAGCAGTCTATCGCAACATGTTGCTTTGAGTGTGGAGACCCAGGCCATATGAGGAGGTACTGCCCCAGGCTTTGGGGCAAGGCTATACATCAAGGACAGAAGGTAGTGGCTCCAGCACCAATGACCTAGCCACCTAGAGGTGGAGGGCAGACCGGTAGAGGTCGTCATAGAGGTGGTGGCCAGACATGGAGAGGTCAGTCAGATGCTTCTCAGTCGAGCAGAGGCCAGGTAGCCGGTGCTCCATCTAGATTTTATGCTCTTCCGGCCAGTCAATATGCATTGGCCTCAGGCACCTTCATCAAAGGTATTATTTCAGTCAGCGGTAGGGATGCTTCGGTATTATTTTATCCAGGATCTACCTATTGTATCCACTCTATTTTATCGCTTTATGGCCATCTCTTCTGAGCCTTTGGGTGTTCTTGTTCATGTGTCCACCCGTGGGTAATTATGTGGTTGTGGATCGGATCTACTGGTCTTGTGTTGTTACTTTCTGTGGTTACGATACTAGAGCAAATCTCTTGTTGCTTGATATGGTAGATTTTGAGATCACCTTGGGTATGTACTAGTTATCCCCATATCGCACCGTCATTGATTATCATGCCAAGACTATTTCACTAGCGATGCCAGGATTGACGAGATTGGAGTGGAAGGGTTCCACAGTTGATACCCCTAGCAGGGTTATTTCTTTTCTGAAGGCTCGGCGTATGGTTGAGAAAGGGTGTTTGGCTTACCTGGCTTATGTTGAAGACACCGCAGCAGAGTCTCCGACGATTGATTCAATGCAGTGGTCTGAGAGTTTGCCGATATTTTTCCCTCTGATCTTCTAGGAATGCATTCGGATCGTGATATTGATTTCTGCATTGATTTGGCTCCAGGCACTCATCCTATATCTATCCTACCATACCGTATGGCTCGTAAGGAGCTGAAGGAGTTGAATGAGCAATTGGAGAAGTTATTAGCAAAGGGGTTTTTCAGTCCCAGTGTGTCGCCTTGGGGAAAACCAATGCTACTTGTAAAGAAGAAGGATGGGACTATGCGGATGCGTATTAACTACCGCCAGTTGAACAAAGTCACCATCAAGAACAAGTACACATTGCCGTGCATTGATGATTTGTTTGACCAGTTGCAGGGTGCTAAGTTGTTCTCTAAAATTGACCTGAGATTAGGGTACCATCAGCTGAAGATTCGGGATTCAGATATTTCAAAGACTGCATTCAGGACTAGATATGGCCACTACGAGTTTCTGGTGATGTCCTTTGGGTTGACGAATGCTCCAGCGGCGTTCATGGACTTGATGAACCGGGTGTCTGGCCTTTTATTGATTCTTTGTTATTGTCTTCATTGACGACCTCTTGAAATACTCGGGTAGCCTAGGGGAGCACGAGCAGCATTTGAGGGTAGTTCTTTAGACCTTGCGGGAGCAGAGGCTATATGCCAAGTTCTCCAAGTGCGAGTTCTGGCTAGAGTCAGTGGAATTTTTGGGGCATATTGTGTCGGGAGAGGGTATTGAAGTGGATCCCCAGAAGATTGAGGCAGTCCAGAGTTGGCCACGACCTACTTCAGTGACCGAGATTAGGAGCTTCCTAGGGTTAGCAGGCTACTACCGGCGGTTTGTGCAGGGCTTTTCTTCTATTGCTTTGCCCTTAAATAGATTGACCCAGAAGGGTGTCCCATTTCGCTGGTCCGATGAGTGCAAAGAGAGCTTCCTAAAGCTCAAGACGGCTTTGACTACCGCACCGATTCTTGTATTATCTTCCGGTTTGGGGATGTATAATATATATTGTGATGCCTCTCTCGTTGGCTTGTGATGTGTACTGATGCAGGGGGACGAGTTATTGCATATGCTTCACGTCAGTTAAAAATTCATGAGAAGAACTACCCAGTGCACGATCTAGAGTTGGTAGCGATTATTCATGCTCTCAAGATATGGAGGCATTATTTATATGGGGTGTCATGTGAGGTTTACACCGATCATTATAGTTTGCAGCACCTGTTCAAGCTGGGGGACCTTAATTCGAGGCAGCGCATGTGGCTTGAGTTACTAAAAGATTATGATGTTATCATTCTTTATCACTCGGGTAAGGTGAATATGGTCGTAGATGCCTTGAGCAGAAAGGCAGAGAGCGTGGGCAGTTTGGCATTTATTCCTGCTGCGGAGAGACCATTGTCTTTGGAAATTCAGTCCTTAGCTAACAGACTTGTGAGGATGGATATTTCGGAGTCCAGCTGGGTTCTAGCATGCGTGGTTCCTCAGTATTTATTGTTAGGGCAGAATAAGGCCCGACAGTTCGATGATCTGTATTTGGCAGCCCTCAGAGAGATGCTACTTCAGGGAGGTGCCAAGGAGGTTGCTATCGGTGAGGATGGAGTGTTACAGCTTCAGGATCGTGTATGTGTTCCTGATGTGGATGGCTTGTGCAGGAGGACTCTAGAGAAGGACCACTATTCGATGTACTCCATTCATCCGAGTGCCACGAAGATGTATCATGACTTGAGACAACATTACTAGTGGCGGAGGATGAAGAAGGACATTGTGGAGTATGTGGCTAGATGTTTGAATTGCCAGCAAGTCAAGTATGAGCACCAGAGGCCAGGTGGCCTACTCCAGCACATGCCCATTCCGGAATGGAAGTGGGAGCGCATCACTATGGTCTTCATGGTTGGGTTTCCGCAGACTTTGCGTAAGGTTGATTCAGTGTGGGTTATTGTGGATAGGTTGACTAAGTCGGCCCACTTTATTCCAGTGGTGACTATTTACACAGCGGAGAGGTATGCTCAGATTTATATTCGGGAGATAGTCAGATTGCATGGGGGAAGTGAGCTCAATTATACGGACTCAAGTGCATTTATCTCTCATTTCCTCCATACTTGGGCGATTCTGGAGCTTCCAAAGAGAGGGTTTCAACATAGCATCACAAGGTAAGTAATTTCCGCTCACTCTTAGCCTAAATATATAATTATCGCATAGATTTAACACCAATAATCAAATAAAATCATGGGTTAGAGTTAGACCTAGGGTTTTTGATAAAAATGAGATTTAACCATCTAATTAGCTAGGTAATGAACCAAAATTTACATATTAGAAATCCTTAGATTATAGAGAATATTTTCCTTCAAAAAATCTAAAAATCCGGGCACGTGGGCCCAGGTTCAGAAATTTGGAATATTGCGAAAAAAGTTGGGAAACCACGTACATAGTTAGAATTCAACATTGTAAGCCCTTATTGACTAATTCCCATGTTTTGTTAACTAGTTTGTGCGCGTCCGCATTCGCCTTGAGGTTTCGAGCTCCTTCTTGGCATTTGGAAGTGCGATTTGAAGCGAGGGGAGTCTTCTTTCTAACTTTGTGAGAGGGAATTGTCCCTCTAAGGTTAATAAATGATAAATTTACTATTAAATGTGGGGGCTACGTAGCAGTAGGTGTCGAGAGTCCGTGCGTAGCTACTATACTGTTAATGTTTGGGTAGTTTAGGACCCATACCATGCCTACTTTGAACTTTTCCTTGTTTGAACTATGTGAATGGTCTTTTATGACTTGCTAGAGATTAGAGGAGAATGAAAAATGAACATATGCTTACATATGAACTTGGAAAGGCTTTCTCTTGTATATACTTGATTCCTTATAGCGCATTCTTGATATTTCTTGATATTTGTCAATCGGACCGATCGCCTTGGTGAAGTAGATGCATCTATTATACGGGCCATTCGACCATCGGTACCGCACAAAAATTTATATTCTGTTGGAGCAAGCCGTCGACCTCGATGTTTTTGCGCATGATTTATATGTTTGTACTTGATCTTAGGCTTTTTCATGATTTGTTGCTAAGTAAATAAAAGAAGTAAGTACGATAAAGTAAAATATGGTTACAAACATTATATGACTTCCGTGGTAGCTGTTACTTAATTTCTTTATTCATGCTATAAATTGTACATCATTATCATGATATTATCTGGACCTAGACGAGATAATTACTGGGTACATATTGTTTATGTGCTCATGCTATGCTTTTGTACTTAAATGGACATGGTCTGGGCCGATTCATTTGGATACC
The DNA here is from genome assembly GCA_034376525.1 of Nicotiana benthamiana. Taxonomy (NCBI): domain Eukaryota; kingdom Viridiplantae; phylum Streptophyta; class Magnoliopsida; order Solanales; family Solanaceae; genus Nicotiana; species Nicotiana benthamiana. The sequence continues at coordinate 76,020,339 of CM067328.1, read as the reverse complement.
ATCAGGGTGAGTAGCTGTTGAGACTTCTACGGTGAGTTTCTTTCCCTTCCACATCGCTTGGAAGCCGGAAGAAGTCTTCTTTTTTATTTTCGTTGTCTTTCCCTTATTTGAGACAGTAGGGTAGAGATGTGTATAATCTACAAGTTGCCCTTATACTGTGACACCAGGTCTTGGCACGTACACATTAGTAGACTGGTCTTTTGGGTTATGTAATATTATACTCGTCGTATTTACTTCTTTAGTTCTGTACCCAAGCTAAATGTGTATTTCATTTTTAAAAAATTAGTACGACCCTACATGATTGCTAGTAATATTCCGCACGTGGCTGGCTCGACAAGACTGTTGGGTGCCATCACGACCTGTTCTAGAAATGGGTCATGACACGCAGCTATTGACACATTTCGATTTCGTTGAGATTTGGATTTGGATCACATAAATGCGCACCCGAGTTTAGGAAGGTAATGTTATTAAAATATGTTCCTAAAAAGACTAATGCGTTATTATATTTGGGGAGAGCCATAAAATTCGCTAAGCGGCCTGTCCTGAATTCTAAGTATATAGACATTTAATGAGGGCCCCGCAATTTATGTATTTTTTTGGTGAGGCTCATCTCATTTATTATTTAAGAAGCAAATCTAAAAAGCGACTATGATTTTCTATTTTTATTGTCTCTAAAATAAAAGAAAGAATCCTAGTTAATCAATATCGTTTAATACAAGTCAAGTGATAGCTTCAAATTACCATGCCGTTAGGTTCAAGGGCAAGCCCAAGCATATGAATTGCAACTTAAGCTGTAACCAAAATAGGCCAGACGCAGGCCTTAGCTCATGCCCACACAAGAAGGGAACTAGAACTGGCCTGAGCTGTGTGTCAAGTCCCTTAAGGCCTAAACTTTAGGAAACTGGGTTGTTGACAGCCCTATCCTTTAAACCAAATAATACTTCAATTCAATTGAAGACAAAGACATGTTGGATTCATTTCAAATTATTCTAAACACGTTCAATGATTGGTGAAAAACACTTTCAGTTGGATTCAGTTGCTATCTAAATCGAATTAACCAACTCACTGACCAAAACTCAACAGCTTTGAACATTTCTTCACTGACTTATACTCAAGCGCTAATAATAACTTGAAAAGACCATTTCGAGTTCACATACCAATCAGTTGTAAAATACTTACTCATGAGAAATTGTTTAAGCCATAAACTAATTCTAACAATTATGTTGAGATTCCAACTACTGAAGCACATTTAGCTCAGAAATGAACTTGATGTGGCCATCACACCATGATTTCAACTTAATTGCAATTTAAACTGCTTCTGATTTTTAAGTATTAAACCGACAAATGCTAAACTAAGTACTCACTACACTAAGTCTAAGGCTAGAATAACCACAAATTAACAGTCGAGCAGTCTACATAATTAAACTCAGTCAGTCCAGTTATACATTCAAAATTGATTACAATGTACAACAAGCCAAACCACATAAAATTTTCTAAAACGTAATGAAATTATAAGAACGACAAATCTACATAATAAAGCTTAGTTTTATTTTATTTTCCAGCAGGAGATAGTACATTGAAACAGACTCGAGTGCGTACCTGAATTTGAAATACAACAAAAGGAATGAGAGGTCAACAACAACAACAAGCAATATTACAGAGTGTGAGTACAACCAGCAAAGTATTGACAACAGCCCAAGGCAAGATCCAGACCCAGAGGTGTTCGAAAATCACATAGAATTACCTGATCAACTCAAAACCAACTCAAATGAGCCCAAAATCACTCGACAAAAAATCAATAAACCTTAGAAACTTTAGCAGACAAACGTTGAACTAGATGAGATGAAAACTAATGCCTAGAACTCAAAATTGGACTAGATGAAGCAATGTAACAGTGTTTTTGTTTTTCTATAGCCTTTTATATTTTTTTTAAAATTTTCTAAGATGAGAAAGAAAGCTTCGGATCTGGAGTTTGAATATGAATTTCAAATTAATCTTTTGGAAGCCTAAGACTATTTTTGGAGGGAATTTTTGGCTAAAAACTTCTCCAAATAAAGCAGATACGCTGCCTTTTATAGGCAAAATTGAACATTCTCTCAGTTTTTCTAATTTTATGAATCATCCCCTCAATTATTGACTTGTTGTCCAAGTAATACTTTATTATTTACTATTTGATCCCTCACTAGAAGCTTGTAGTATTTTCAGGTAACAACTACCGGACTCTTCACCCTATAATTCTTAAACTACCCCTTTATTTGATATGAGATTAATGGCTAGCCTAACTACAACCTTAGCCCCTTTTACCCCCTAAAATTACTAACCTTGTTGAATTATCAATTATAACCAACTGATTAAGCTAATCAACACTAACTAATTATACTAGGCCTAATGATGAATGGAAATCACATAGTGAACTAAAGAGTTGTTGACAACAATCACTAACTAAACTAATTAACACTGAACTATTCAACTAAATCAAAATTAGGGAATACAAGTGAAAGAAAAAGAGAAAAATGACTAATAACCAGTCTGAAATTAAAAGCAAACTAACTAAAATCTAGGCATTTAAACAATTAAGAACAGAATTAGAAGAGAATTGACAGCAATTAAGACACACATCAGACTGGAAATTTACAATTAAGAGAATAACATCAAAAAAGAGAAATAAACAAAGAAATGAAAACTCAATACTCACTGACACGATTCAAAAAAGTCCAACTAACTCTGAAAGTTGAACTTCGGCCATCTCCGGTGATATTTGAGCTCCAATGACGTTGAACTCCTTATGAGGAAGAGGAGAGGATCACATGGTATTAATTTGGAGTGGTTTGGCGCAATTAGGGTTTTGGCCAGAAAACATCAAATCGATATTCGAGAAGTTCTAGCCATATTCGAGGGTCAGGGCTTTGGGGGTTTGATAGAGGAGGTTGCGGTGGTCCTATGGTGTATATTTGGTGGAGTTTGAGAAAGGTGATGTCTTGGCCGGAAAATTTCGATCGAATATACGACAGGTTCCAGTAGGATTCGAAGGAAATTAACCTTGGATTTGGAATAAGGCGAAGGAGCGGAGTATATGTTGTATTTTTTCGGTCGAACAGAGATGGGCCACCGCCACGGACGATTTTTGACGGTGACGTTATAGGGCTGGTCTTTGGGGTTGATTTGGGTGGATGATAGGGGGGTAATAATCCGACATTTTATTACCCTTAGGACCCCTAGTTATTGACTGTCTGATCAAAATAACCTCGACGGTCCAGATCTGTTTGGCACTAAATGGGATCATTTTAGGTTATATTGGAGACGGAACGGGTGGGGTTGGATTGGGCTTGGACGGGTATGGGGAATGGTTTGGACTCAGATTTAATTAAAGGCAGCCCAATTTAGAGCAGCCCTAATTACTTTATTTTCTCTTGTTTTCCTTTTTCATTTCTTTTGTTTATTCTCTTTTATTTGCTTTTATTTATTTTTGTTTTCATTTTTTATTTTTTATTATTTTATTTAAAATGCAAAAAAATTGAATAAAGACCAAATATATTTTCAAAGTTAAACTAATTTATTCCTAAAATTGTTTAAAATCTATTTCGTGACAAATTCACAATTACAATTAAAAATGCCAAAATGGACTATTTTGTTATTTTTTTTTTCATATTTTGTTCTAGAACAACTAAACCACTAATTAATCCTAAAATATAAAATTAGATCCTAAATGCAAATGTCAAGCATATTTTTTATATAAATTAAAAATGCATGAATAAAGTGCAAATAATTAATAGAAAAATAACACTAAATCACAAAATTGTAAAATAATGAAAGAAAATCATTGTATTTGAATTTTTGGGAATAATTCTCTTAGGGTATAAATCACGTGCTCACAGTTGCCTCTCTTTGCCCGGAAACACGAAGAGTTTTCACACAGATATAAATGAGCAAAATAGAGCGATTTTTGCCCGTTTGAATATTTCGTGTGAAATATTTTTGAAAAGTTTGGCCGCACCCTGCTCTGGAGGTTGCCTACATATCATTGGCTAAAAAGAAATCAGCTCGGTGTAATTCGGGAGTGTCTGGTAGATGGGACTACCAGGAGCTGTGATTTCACTGCTGTTGATGCTACTACTGCTTGCTGACCTCCTCATTACACCAAAAGTAAAATCAAATCTAAGCTAGTTATGCCTATCAACTATGAGTTACAAGATTCCTATCTATAATTCTCTTGAAACTTGATCTTGAGTCTTAGCTGATTTTGCTGTGGACTTCGATCTGAATCTTGATGCTCCCAAGTTGTAGATGTTTACTTCTTCATGCAGTATTGGGTCAAAACAAGACCAGCGGAGCTTGTAACTTCAATTAGATTTTGATCCATCTGCATCTTTGTTTGCTTCAACATTTGAGTTCATTTCTTTTTACTTTTTTCTTCTTTTCTTATTCTGGGTAGAGACTAATCCCGTTGGTCATCTCGAATCCTATACCTAGGGGTCAAACCTACTCAGACACCAAAACAAACAAACGAATGAAATTTTCTGCCCGAGTTTTCACTAGGAAAATTTCGTGAGTTATTTGCGATAAAAATCTGAACTCATTCTCTTTTTTTCCTTTTGTTTTTGCTTATCTATGATGGAACAAATGAGGGGATTGGAAGCTCTATGTCTAAAAGGCGCAACTCAGGGATTGGATCCCTAATTTTGGCAAAAGGAAAACGCTCAACTCAGGGATTTGACCCTAATGTTGGCTAATGGAAAACTCTCAACTCAGGGATTGGAGCCCTAATGTTGGCTAAAAAAAATTCTCAACTCAAGGGTTGGAGCCCTAATGTTGGCTAAAGGGAAAAATGATCAACTCAGGGATTGGAGCCCTAATGTTGGCTAAGGAAAAAATGCTCAACTCATGGATTGGAGCCCTAATGTTTGCTAAGGAAAACGCTTAATTCGGGGATTGGATCCCTAATGTTTGCTAAGGGAAAAATGCTCAACTCAGGGATTGGAGACCTAATGTTGGTTGGCTATGGAAAAAGCTCAACTCAGGGATTAGAGCTCTAATGTTGGCTAAGAAAAAAGGTCAACTCATGGATTATAGCCCTAATATTGGCTAAGGAAAATTCTTAAATGAGGGATTGGAACCCTAATGGTGACTAAGGGAACTATACTCAACTCAGGAATTGGAGCCCCAATGTTGGCTAAGGGAAAAATGCTCAACTCAGGGATTGGAGCCCCAATGTTGGATAAGGGAAAAACACTCAACTCAGGGATTGGAGATCTAATGTTGGCTAAGGAAAACATTCAACTCAGGGATTGGAGCCCTAATGTTAGCTAAGGAAAAAACGCTCAACTCAGGGATTGGAACCCTAATGTTAGCTAAAGGTAAAAGGCTCAACTTAGGGATTGGAGCCCTAACGTTGGCTAAAAAAGTACCAGGTTGATATCGGGAATTATTAACTATCTTCTTTTTGAGATTTTCTTCTTTTGTTATCTCTTTTCTTTATTTTGATAAAAAGCAGGAAAGGACTTGGAGGAAACTTTCCTTTTGCATTGAATGTTTGCTGCAAATCTGTTTCAGCACTTGCGCATTTTCTTTCGTTTGGTTGCACTAGCCTCATGCATGGTTGATTTGGATTGCACCAGTTATAATTTTCACACAAAGAACAATTGTTAGTTTGAAACGGTGGCTGGTTTGGTGGTCTTGATCATATCAATTGCTTGATCCCAGCCTCATTTCCGTTGAGAACTTTACTGTTTACTGGCTTTGAGGGTGAACCCCTTTCCAACCGACGAAACTCAACTTTCAGGATTTTAGGATGGTCTGCCCGCATAGGGCTCTGTCTTTTTACTTTATTCTAGTGCTCAAACCTTTATCGTTTACTTTCTTTATTTTCCAATATTTTTTGCCAGCCAGGATTGACTTGACACATCCATTGAGGCTGGGTCCTTTTCTTTTTTTTTTTACGAGAGAGAGCCCTGTAACAATTAGTCCTACTACCTTTTCTTCTTAACAGTTCAGAATTAGAGCTAAGCCGAATGGGATTCAAAGAAAGGTAAACAGAGAGTAGGAGAATGAATTTAAATAGAAGCGTCCCTTTCGAGGATGAAGAAAGACGTAACTGAGATGCATGCTGGCTTCAAACTGATATGACATGCTTCTTGGACTGGATGGCTGACCCTCACAAACTCTCCAGCTTCTCGTGAACCCATTGATCTACGTTTCTAAACCAGGAAGCCTTGCCAGGACTATTAATGATGAGATATCCTCTTTTCTACCGACAGCGCCCTTTTCGGATTTTTGCCCATTGACCTCTCTCATTTATCTTCTCATCGTCGCCCGATAGTGCTCTTGGGAGTTTTCACTAAGCGTACTCTCTCATTTTTGATTTCTCTACTCTCGTCGCCTTATGGTTCCCAAAGGTTTTTATCGATAAGGCTCTCTCATTTTATTTCTGTCAATTTAGAATGCATCGGATTTCAATAATGATGTTTCTCAGTTCCCACGCCTTTGGCAATTTATCCGAAGGAATTGTACTCGGGTTTGGGTAAAAAGAATTTTGGACAGGACTACAACTTTTTAACCATTTGGTGGGTTCATGGTCGAACCATTATAACATCTGCCCCAGTTTTAAGTTTCAGGAAAAATTTGGATTTTGTTTTGGTGTGACTGAACCCTAGGTAGAGGATGCCTACATATCCTTCCAGAATCAAGTTTGATGTAGTTCAAGGAACAATTTTTTTTTTCGTTTTTGTTGTTGTTGTTGTTTTCTGTTCATTTTTTTATTTTCTTTTTCTTTTTCTGTTTTCTTTTCTTTTGTAACTTTCGGGTTCCAAATAGGGTAGCCAAGGAAATGTAACCGGCTTAAAGGGTTTGCAAAGGGGTTGATAGTGTTTGGGTAGCGGGAATAAAAGCCGTCCTCATCTCAACTACGTAAAAATATCATCGGAGCAAGCTTAGACATGGTACCTTTTTACTGCATCCGCATTTACCGCTGCTTCGGGATCATTTCCTTCGATATCACCCAAGTATAATGCTCCTCTTGGCAGTATTTTCCTAATGATATATGGACACATCCGGTTAGGAGCAAACTTTCCTTTTGCTTCCTGATGATAAGCAAAAATACGCCTTAACACCAATTGCCCTACTTCAAATTTATTGGGCCGTACTTTCTTGTTATAGGCATGGGCCATGCTTTGTTGATACAACTGCACGTGACAAACCGCGGACATCTAATTCTCATCAATTAAAGACAACTATTCCAGCCGAGTCTTGACCCACTCACTATCCTCAATTTTTTCTTCAACAATTATCCGGAGTGAAGGGATTTTCACTTCTACGGGTATTACAACCTCAGTCCTATAAACCAAAAGATATGGGGTTTCTCCTACCGATGTGCCCCAAGTACAACGCTCTTTTTAGCAGTACTCTCATTTTAATGTATGGACCTTTCCCGAACCACGAACCAATTTTTCTTCGTTCGTTCCAACTCTTTATTTTATTTTCCTCAAACTTACCTTCTTTGTATTTCTACTTTTGATTCATTATTTCGAAGTATGACGGCATTCTTGGGATCTGGGTATGAATTATGCGAGCATGTCATGTTATTTAAAGATGCATTATTAGGATTGAAGAGAAATAAAAGAGAAAATATAGCAACACTCAGAAAGAATAAAGAAAACAAACGATAAAATATTGATTTCATTTATTGGATTGGGAAGATAATTATATTCCGGAATTTAAAGACAGAAAACATCCGAGTTACACCCTGGGATAACTCGCGATGCAGAAAAGGTGGCAGGGCGAGTCTACCGGGACTCGCCCCTGATCAGGAATGGTGTATCCTTCCAATTTTGAAGTTTAGCATCTGGTCCCATGTACAGCACCTCAGCGGCGCTTGTGCCTTCTCCCAACTGAACCATGTGAGTTTCATAGAGAATCTTTCTCATTTTCCCACATATTTCTTCGATTTCTTCGGCTGTGAAGGCCTCATCATCTTCTTTCTCACTGTATTTTGGCTTGACAAAGGTCTAATAGAGATGTGGAAATGGCTGGGGCAAGACCCATCCTTCCCTTTTCCTCTCATCTGCCCAATCTTCATCTTCTGGGGTGGGATGGAAGCCTATCCTGAAGAACCTTTCTTTTGTGGGTAGGGTTATTGGCTTCGATATTACTTGTAGTGCTTTTCCCAATCCTTTTCCTAGCTGAAAACCATGTTTGATCATTTCCTTTTCCACCATGATCGAAGAATTAGATAGGAAAGGATGGGGCCAAGGGCTCCCCTCCTCGTATTGATCCGCCACTACAACTTCAAAATCCTGATAAACAATATGTTCACTTCCCTCTCTTGCCTCCAAACATGGGATAGATGGGTCCCGATAAATAGATTACTCGTCTCTCCGTGGACCATAATTTCCATATCTTCATACTCGAACTTTACCGTTTGGTGGAGGGTACAGCCCCCGCAGCATGGATCCAGGGCCTTCCAAGTAGAAAATTGTAAGTTGTATCCATGTCCAACGCCTGGAATGTCACCTTGAAATCCACCGGGCCTATTGTTAATACCAGATCTATCTCTCCGATGGTATCCCTTTTAATGCTATCAAAGGCTCATACATAGATGTTGCTGGGACGAACCCTTCCAGTCCCGATTTCCATTCTCTGCAATGTGGAGAGAGGGAAAATGTCAACACTTGAGCCTCCATCCACCATAACTCGCTTGACATAGTAACCTTCACACTTGACAGTCAGATGTAAGGCTTTCTTGTAAGATGCTCCCTCTGGAGGCAATTCATTTTTACTAAAGGAGATTTGATTGACTGCGAAAAACCTTTCCGCCATTCTTTCAAGTTGTTCGACCGAAGTATCAGCCATAACATACGCCTCATTCTGAGTTTTCATCAAGATCTTCTAATGCTCGGCAGACCTCATTAACAAAGACATCATAGAAACCTGTTCAGGATACTTTCGTAACTGATCAACCACTTCATAGTCATGCATCTTCATTTTCTGGAAGAAAACCTCTACTTCCTCACGCTCACATGCTTCTTAGGTGGAAAGCGATTTCGTGTGGCATTGTCTACCTCCTAGAAATTTGAATATTTCTCAGCAAATATATTTCCTGGAAGTCCTCCAATGATTTCTCTATCCTTGTATGTAACCAATGTCTGCTGATAGTTCCATGGCACCGCATATGGGTCTGTCATTGGCTTCTGTAGCACGCGTCCAATAACTATTGGCTCATTCAGCCGAAGCAGTTTAATTGTCCCCCGGACCACATAAGCTCCTTTTGGAACATATATTGGTGTTCCCTCTTTCACTTCAAATTTATTTGAAGCACTCACGGTCAATGGCATTTCTTGGTGACCTCGCGGAACATAGAGAATCCCATTTTTAGGAGGCACCATCTCTGCTTTTGTTTCAGCCTTCTTCTCAGGTTCAGTCATGACAGTTTTGTTCATCTTTTCCCCTTTATCTTGCTTCGGGGTTGCCTTAGGCTTCCTTTCCGCATCAGTGATAGAAATTATAGTTTTCAAGGCAGGATCAAACTCCCAATCTTCACAAATCATCCTGATCATCGGCCCATTATTGTGAGTGGGTAATGGATTGTTAGTCACATTTGGGACCTCCTCATCTCTTAGCACTACCTTCCCCTATCCTATCAAATTTTCCACTGCTCTTTTCAAGGTCTAACAATCGTTGGTATCATGCCTTTCTTCCCCTGAATGATAAGCACACGGAACACCGGCTCTGTAAGCAGGCGACACTGGATTTTGCCTTGTTTGAGGAACTGGCTACAGTAGACCTATTTGGACAAGCTTTGGGAATAGATCCGAGTAGGGTTCACTAATGGGTGTGAAGTTTTGTCTCCTGAGTGTCTCATGAGGAGGAAAATTATTCTTTGAAGGACGGGGATTATAGTGGTTTTTGTGAGGAGGCTGATTTCTTTGGAATGGGGTTGACTTCAATTGGCCTGTGATTGCAGTCGGGCATAGGGTTGAGCGTTAATGACTTCATAAGGTGGGGAAGCATATGCTATATCAGAAGGAGGATAGTAGTGTTGAGGGGTTCTTTCGGAGAACATAGGTCTAGGAGCTCGGTATCCTTTTTTCCCCTGATGCTGCCATAATTGTTTCCTCTTTGTTTTTACCTTTGGCCATTCTTCTAGACCCGCCTTGGATGGCTTGGGAGGTTCCTATGATGGCCGAATGACTCAAAATCCTGCCCGTCTTCAAGCCGTTTCTACCATTTCACCAATCTTGATGGCCTCCGCAAAGGGCTTGCCCATGGCCGACATCATGTTTTAGAAGTAATGGGGTTTTTGTTCCTGAAGGAAGACAGTGACCATTTCTATTTCATCCATGGGAGGTTTCACTCCCGATGCCTGTTCACGCCATTTAATAGCATATTCTGTGAAGCTTGCTGAGGGTTTATTCTTCAAATTTGACAAAGAATTCCGTCTGGCGCGATGTCAATGTTATATTGAAATTTCCTTACAAAATCTCTGTCAAGATCGTCCCAAATATGCCATCGGGAGACGTCTTGGTCCATATACCATTCTGAAGCAATGCCTACTAAGCTCTCTCCGAAGTAAGCCATCAACAACTCTTCTTTTTCGACGTCCTCTCGTAGCGGATTACAATACTTTTTCAAGTGAGTGATGGGATCGCCATGCCCATCATACTTTTCAAACTTTGGTGTTTTAAACCCCGAGGGAATATGCACATGAGGGAACATGCACAAATCTGTATAAGAAACATTTTTCTGCCCACTTAAGCCATACATATTCTCTAAACTCTGCTCAATACTCCTCATTTTTTTGCCATCTCGTCCTGTGCAGAAGCATTAGGAGTTTGGTCTTTTTCTGGTGTGAGCTCATATGGAGCTGGCTGAGGATAAGCATATGCGGGGTACTGAGATGGGTCTGGCCAGTAAGTGGGTGTTTGATATGTGAATGCCAATGGATCAAATACGGGTCTTGGGACTGCCGGTTATGTTATAGAACATGATGGTGGAGCAGTGAAGATGTTAGGAGCTATCCCAAGTATGAATGCTTGGGGCCAAACCTCAGAAGTTGCTCCCACAAAATAAGCGGATATAGTAGGATGTCCCAGCGGGATGTTCGGGTGGCTGATGGGAATGTTAGAGGTCCCGTTGGTCTTGGGAACAACTCGGGAAATCTAGGGATGATAGTCAGGGGTTCTTTTCCGTTTGTCCATGCGTCCCACATCTCCATTACCCTCAGACGTAAGATTGTGTTTTCTTCAGCTGCTGCACACTTTGAGGTCGGGATGCCCGAGAGCTGGCTGTCTTCCAAAATAGGGATTGTTGGCAGGGTTATTTCTGACGACATCTCTGTACTACCTTTAGATCTCGTAAAGTAATGGTGCGAAGCTAGTTTACCACAAAACCAACCACATGTTTGTATAAACCTGACTGAGATTTAAACAGCAACAAACAATTAGTTTGAGACAAATAACTTATAGGTAATCGCACATTGGGGTGTGATGCACCTACACAGTTAAATGAGTTTCTATATTTTTTGCAACAGTTGCATACGTCATCTCGACCTTCTTTTCCTTGATTTTTCTCATTCATTTATTTCTATTTCTTTATTTAGCCATGATTTTCCTTTGATTTTCTCATCTTCTTCCTGCTCTTCTACTACTTTTTTTTTCTTCCCTCTCTCTTTGTTTTGTGTTTTCTCTTAAGGTTATGGCCGAATCAGATAAGGATTTCCTACGTATCATGACCCCACATGAATCAGATCAAGCGTAGTTCATGCAAATAAGGTAAATAAGCTAACGTTTTTTGGAATTTTGAAGGAAAAGCTTTAAGGGAAATATTTTTGATTTTGATTTTCCTTTTTATTTTTGAAAGTAAGACTTCTAAACATTCCTTTTTTTTTTCTATTTTTCTAACAAGAAAGAAAAACGAATATAATTTTGTATTTTGAAAGTTGCCTCTTGAATTTCGATAGAGGGACTCTTACGAAAATATTTTGGAATTTTGAGCAAAAACATCTTTGGAACCAATTTTTAAAATTTTATATATTTTATATTATTATCTTTTTGTTATATATGAAGACATCAAGGAGTATTTTAATGATTTATTTTGACCTAAAAGGAAAAAGTGGCTAGTTTTCCAAAATTTATTTATTTAGAAAAAATAGGGACGTGGTTTTATAGATACGACCTTTCAGCACTTCTGGGAGGAAGATTCCCGCAAACCATTTAAAAATGACTCAGGGTGGCTGTTCTTGCAAAATGGCCTTCTGGGGTACTTTTGGGGGCGTTCGGCTTATTTTAACAAGAATGGCATCACCCAACTTATTTATGACGAAAATTAAAATTTTGACATTTTTTTGGCTATTTTTTGCAAAAGGGAGGTTGGACCCGATGAGGGTTGCATACGTATCTCACATCCGGTGAGAATCAAACCAGTGTAGTTAGGGAAAATAAACTAACTACTTTCGAAAACAAGACTATTTTCACTGACAGATACACTATTTCGAAAAACCATACTCTTTTTTGTATTTTTCTTTCAACAAACTATTTAAAAATATAACTTTTTAATTTTTTTTCTTTTTCTTGACCAGTAAACTAAACCATTTGTTTGAAAAAAAAATTTCTTTTCCCTTTTATTTTTCATTTTTATCAAAAATGCGGCAGAGTTTCGACACTATGTTGACATATAATTAACTCTCTACACTGCTATTTCTCTCTTTTTAAATTTTCCCATATACTGCAAAGCCGGTCAGCATGCAAGTCCGATTTCCCTAGACGGACCTAACCCCTATGTTGAGTCCCCTAAGTCAAATGCAACATGATGCAAATAAGCATTCATATTAGGGATCCGACATGAAGTCAAGTTATTCTAGGTTCAAGACCTGGGTATCTGTTCTAAGCAGTGTACTCGAGCGAACAACTCGAGTCGAGGAGGGGGCTACGTATCAGGGACACACGAGATTGTCCAGCTTTGTAACTTATCCGAGCCTCTTTCTTATTTCAGGGTATGACACTAACAAAATAGGGAGTCTCAACCAGTAAGCACATCCCCGGAGGTGAGAAGAGAAGGGTTTTGGTACGGTTTATATACAATTCAAATAATATCAAAGCGGTAAAGCAATTAGCACATTTAGAATGAAACAAGTAGGAAAATCATATAAAGCCAAACATAACAATTATTCTAAGATGGAATTCTTAAACCCTGAACCAAAGTTCTGGGTTTGTATCCCCAGCAGAGTCGCCACAGCTGTCACACCACCTTTTACACACCTACCCCGAAGGATAATGTATATGGGTGTTTTTCCATTTTAAGTAAAATTATTCAAATCGGGATTATTTGATGATTTAGAGTCGCCACTTGGAAAGGTTTTGCTTTTGGTGTCCTAAGTCACCGGTTTGACATAAATCCCAAATCGAGGAAAATTATCGACTTCCCAATTGGAGTCAGCGAACAAGAAATTCTGTTAACCCGAGGGAAGGTGTTAGGCACATTCGGATCTCGTGGTTCTAGCACGGTCGCTTAAACTATTATAAATGGCTGAATATCTAATTTTAATACATGTCATAACTTATGTGCTTTTTAGCTTTAAACCGCTTTTATTATTATTTTAAAGAGAATCGCAACGTCGTGAAAACGCGCCTTGAACCACGTCAAATAAATACACCCCGTGGTTTTTGACACATTTGGATTTCGTTGAGATTTGGATTTGGGTCACATAAATGTGCGCCCGAGTTTAGGAAGGTAATAATAATAAAATACGCGCCTAAAGAGACTAACGCATTATTATATTTGGGTAGGTCCGTGAAATTTGCTAAGCGGCCTGTCCCAAATTCTAAGTATATAGATATTTAATGAAGGCCCCGCAATTTATGTATTTTGTTTGGCGAGGCTCATCTCATTTATTATTTAAGAAGAAAACCTAAAAAGCAACTATGATTTTCTATTTTTATTATCTTTAAAATAAAATAAAAAATCCTATTACTCAATATTGTTTAATACAAGTCACGTGATAGCTGTGAGCACGTGATTTTTGCCTCAAATGAATTACTTCCACAAAATCAAAACAAAAATTGTCTGTTTTATTATGTGCATTTCGAGAATTTTTCGTGATATATTATTAATTATTTGCATTGGTGTGCGCATATTTATTTGTTTAAATTAATAGAAAAAATACAAAAAATATATCGCATTTGTTAAGAATAGAATTCTAATTAGAGTGAATGTCTATCTTGTAGAGAGTTTTACTTTGAGGCTAAGTTATTTTTCCTCCTATAAATAGAGGGGTCTTACCCCATTGTAAACCACCCCAGAATTCAATAAGAATTTTCTCTCTCTTTCTCTGCAATATTGTTCTTGTTCTTTTATTGTTTCATAACACGCTATCAGCACGATGCTCTAACCAACACGTAATTTGTATAATTGTTGTTTGATCATGAGGTTCTACTAGGGATAGATGCCAAAGCCAATCCGCAGATTTTTTTTTGATCTAATCTATAATTTATTTCATATTTATAGCTACAGTGATTGAATTAGGCTTTGTTATTATTTTTTAATGATATTTTTTGTTCATCATATTTATAGCTACAGTACAACGGATCAGATGTTATAAGGCATGTGGCTTGGGTTATTTTTTATGAAGTACATTACATGCGTGACAGAGAAAGAGGTGTGGTTTGGGAGGAAAGTATTGTTATGGCCCCGAAAAATTCTCGTTTTGTGTTCCTCTCGGCCACGGTGCCCAATGCCAAAGAGTTTGCGGATTGGGTTGCAAAGCTTCGAAGTATTCAAATTTGTGGCAAAACTAATTACGCGAAGAGAATGAGCACGAGACTCTAACCAATCGAGTAGAAGCTTTGGAATTGAGCATAATGATCGTTAATTATTCTCTGAACTTCCTTCAAGATTAAATTCTGGATTTAAGGTAAGTATTTTACTTTTATCTTTCAAATTCTTGTAATTCTATATTTTGATTTTAAATACAAGCATAGACGGTAAATTTTGATTGCAACTTTAAGGTAGCTTGAAAGATATTATAACCACCCAACGAGGTAAAATTTCTATGTCTTGCCATGATCAAATTCATGAATGATTGTGGGCAAAGAATTAAAAATCCGTCCCATTGAATTTGCTTCATTCTCATTCCCTTTAGAGAATGTGATAGCAGTATGTGATAAGTCTGAAAGAAGATAAAATTATTACCGTGAAGGTATCAATGGATGTGGACGTGGTAATAGACGAAATTATTATCATCATTATTGTGGTAATGAGAACAATAAGGATTCTCAAAATAATCATTCACTTTGTGAAAGTAATATATGTCATCGATTTGACATGAGATTTTATATAGCACATACAGATTATTATGGTCCATTCATGGTGTGAATGTGACAACATCTGATTTATGAATACATATTCATTATTGGAAGAATATGAACATGCTTGGTATTGAATATACCACACTCACCTCTAGAAGGATGTTGAGATGATATATGAAAAAAAATGTCATTATTATGGCATGAATGATCATTGGTCACGTACCTATTGTACGCCAAAATATTTTGGAAATATGATTATTAAAGGACAACGATAATACAAGAAACATATCTTGCATATAATTTTGACCATGACCATAATGGTATAACTTTCTCTTTAAAAGAGATATTCACCACATGGATGTTGATGAATTTGTGGTAGTACAAAATTAAGTGAGAGCTCTAGAAGAGCCAATTATTACTATGTTGGAGAAACACAATTGATTAACAATAAGGTATTGTGTTGTAGTAAGTCTCAAAGAAACTTATTCAGTTTCCAAAGTATATGCGAAAGCGGTTGATTATATTGAGACAATAAATAAAGGAAAGATTTGATATCTTCTATTACTATAACTTATAGCGGGATAATCTGTATATGAAAAGCTACCCGCTTTATTCTCCAGTTTGTACTAAATAAACAAAAGAATGCCACAATAAAGTGGATGTTTATTGATATAAAAATTCATATCATAATAAACTTGGAGTTTATTGATAATTGCACACGTTATTGTGTAAATCTGAAGTTTATCAATATTAATAATTTACTCAGTTGGTATAATTGGTTTAGCCATATCAATTTAAGTATGATGTGCAAAAACAATAGAGAATTCACATGGGTAAATATTGAAGGAACTAGAAAGTTCTTTACGAATTATCTTTTATTGTTTGTTCTCATTAATTAATTGACCAACTAAAATTGGGATTGAATCCCATAAATGCTGGAAATATCAAAGATGAATCTGGGCCCATTCATCTGCCATGTATACCACATAAGATGCATCTATGAGATAGTTACATGTGCGATTATTATTAACCCGCAACATGGTGTTTTGCGAGGTAACTTGCTCAATAATTCAATTTAGAGCACAATTTCCAGATTTTCTATTCAAGATAGTTTATCTTGACAAGTTAGTTTACATCACAGCGGGTTTAGCAAGATAATTTATTGAGTGTCTCACTTAATAGCTAAACTGTTTCTTATGAGAACATAGTTATCTATATCCGTTTGATATATGTTATATACGAAAGTATATTACATTCTCCCCTCACAAGTGGTTCAGGGTCAGGAACCAAATAACTCCATCTTATTATTATTGATATGCGGTGTATATTTTCACTAACACCATAATGCACAAAGATGGATTCTCAAAGTTGAGGAAACAAGTTAGTTTTTCTAACATGAGGGGGAGACATGATAAACAGTTGAGAAAAAGTTACGTGGAATGAATTATCATTTGTATATCTAGATCCTCGAATAGGATAATATGAACTTGAAGTTCATAAAAAGATAATTCATTTGCAACATATTGCAAAGCATGCCATACGCATTTATTGACCCAAAGAAAGTAACTATATTCTCATTGCAGATGCTCATATCAAGTCCTAGAAGGACAAAGTCTATGGTACGTTTAAAGCGTATAGACAAATTAGTTTCAAATTGAACTTCTTCATAAAAAGGATGAGCAGATGATCAAAGTGATCATAATAAAGGAGGCAAGTGATCTAGAAGGTCACATGACATAACACTTCATAAAATCTCATGAGAGATTCAGGTACCTGAATATATGAATGAAAAGATCTATATGTTATGTCTTTATGAAAATTTATTGGAACTGATATAACATGTTTGTCTACGACATCTATCATAGCTAAGGATCTTAAGTCTATCGAACATAGACACAAAAGTATTGGCCAAATGGAAGAGATACAATTTAAGTAGAATTGATTCCATATGAAAGACATGTCGTTTTGGACATGTAGTTCAAATACTTGAAAGTGTAAAGTCAATGGTATGTGCAATCATTTTTCGATATCTTATTTCTCTAACATAACATGAAAACTTGATATGCATCTCTCTCTATTATATGGCTTATATGACTTAACTTATATGTCAATCTATGAAGGATTTAAGTTTCTTGAAGCATATACAATTCTTGATCTTGAAGTACCACTTTCTTAGTGCAATTTGTGCACATATGTATCTTGCTATAACTTTAAGCAGATAATGTGATAGCAAGGATATCTCTATGGAGATATTGAAGAGCCATTCCACGATATTTGTGAAGACATTATATATCTATCACAAATGATAATTTCAAGGTGCGGAATATTCATTCAAGTCAATATGATTGATTTATTTATCAA
This sequence comes from Nicotiana benthamiana, assembly GCA_034376525.1. Lineage (NCBI taxonomy): Eukaryota > Viridiplantae > Streptophyta > Magnoliopsida > Solanales > Solanaceae > Nicotiana > Nicotiana benthamiana. Next base: position 76,002,685 of record CM067328.1, on the reverse strand, counting down.
ATCTATACCAACGATCTCTTGAAGATGGCGCATAAGATTGGAATGTGAAGGCTCAAGGATGTGAATTGATGCTCTCTTCAGGGGGAGTTAATGCGCGTTGCACTCTTTTTCCCTTACAAGGTTTTGTCCCACTGGGTTTTCCTTGAAAGGTTTTTAACGAGGCAACCAATAGGCGCATTTCTAAACATGTGTACTCTTTTTCCTTTTCTAGAATTTTTTTCCCATTGGGTTTTGTTTTAGTTAAGGTTTTAACGAGGCACATTATTTATTGAGTAGACATTCAAGGGGGAGTGTTAAGAATAGAATTCTAATTAGAGTGAATGTCTATCTTGTAGAGAGTTTTACTTTGAGGCTAAGTTATTTTTCCTCCTATAAATAGAGGGGTCTTACCCCATTGTAAACCACCCCAAAATTCAATAAGAATTTTCTCTCTTTCTCTGCAATATTGTTCTTGTTCTTTTATTGTTTCATAACAGCATTTGCATTTGGTATTTAATTTTATAATTAAGATAATTAAGTTTGTTTTACGAAAATGAAAAATCACAAAAAATATGCATCTTTTGCATTTTTAGCCTTAAATGTCTAAATTGCGTGATTGTGTTTTAATTGTTATTTAGTTTTAGGTGATAATTGTTATTAGAAGTTAATTAGTATTTTAAGATTATTTTTATTTTATAATTTAATTTTGGCATCTTAGTTTTATTAATTAGTAAAAGAAAAAGAGAACAAAAAATAGAAGAACAAATTCGGAATGGGGCCAATTCTTGAATTAACTCCAAGCCCAACCCAATTCTACCAACCCAAAACACCCTTACCCAACCCAAAACCCCTAACCCCGTCCACAACCCAAATAAACAAAGCCCCAAACCTAACTACACTCTTCAGCCGTTTTATAATTTGAACCTATAAACCCTAGGACATCTCCATCTTCATCACAAGAAAAGAAGCAGCCATGGGAAGCTAAAAACCAGCCCCACGACTGCCATGACCACCAAACGACCCCCCCCCCCAAACCACTATGTCGATGCCCTGTCGCCACCAACAAAGACAAACAGCGAACAACCCCCCTCAAGCTCCCCCTTCGTCCAAACAACCCATCGGCCCCCTCTTCCTCGTCTCCTTCACGAACCACGCGAAGAACCAAACGAACCACTGCCCACCTCCAGTCGCTCGCCCGCCAGCAGCCACCATACGAGACCCAGTCTCGTCGACCACCCTCCAAACAAAACCATAAAACCACCACACATGCCCGCTTCACGTCCCCCATCATCAACCAGCGAACGAACAACCTTCAACGTTTGAACCTGCCTAGCCAGCACAAATCTGCCTCCTTGTCATTCAACCAGCGAACAAGACGACCAGCCCTTCTCGTTTCCTTCACATCTGCCGTAACCACCTGCTTCATCATCTCCACCAGTCAGCCGCACCAGCTCACCATCGCCAGCCTTCCAACAACCATACATGCACACACACGAGAAAAAGCTGAAAAACTGGAAAAAAGTTTGAAAATCGGATAGAAAATCTGGGCAGATTCGAGTAATTTTGGGTTTCAAAATTCTCGGGCAGATATGTTTCCGTTCGAGTTTATCGTTGTTTCGATCCGTTTAGTTGGATTAAGTTTCATTTCTGTCCGTATTTTGTTTGATATTTTTAGATCTAAAATCAGTATATATTTTTTGTTCAATGTTTATCGCTTCTTAATTATTTCTTTAGTGTGTTTTATCATTTGTTCTTGTTTAGTTTAATATAGAAATATTTAGTTTAATCACTTGAATCATTTTTCTTGATTATAATGTTGTTAGATTAAATTTGAATTTACGATTAAGTTTAGTGATTTGAATCTGTTTTATTGTTATGTCAAGTCTAAATTTGGATCCGAGTTAGAGATTTGAATTTATTTGTTTGATCTGTTAAGTTTAATTTGAATCCAGAGTTTAGTGATTTGAGTTTACGTGTTTGTTATTGATGTTGAATCTGAATGTATGTTTGTTGTTAAAAATGTTGTTCAGTCAAAATAATATTTGGTTGGTTCTTGGTTTTTCATCATATAATTTAAATGTGTTGATTGAATTTGATTAAGAATTGGTTATAGTTGCTATAATTTGGTTAATTGATTTAGGTGAGTTGGTTATAGCTGACAGGGGTAGAATAGTAATTTTTAGTAATTTCAGGGGTAGTATGAAAATTGAAAATATGAGGAATTGTTTAATAATATGGTGGGGGACAAGACTTGTGGGAAGCATAATGATGTAAAGTAAAAAAGAGGATCAATAATGTGGTCCATTGAAAAGAGGGGAACGGTCGGGTATGTGTTGACTACTTTTTACTTAATTGGAAATCAAAAATAGTATAAGTAATAATAAAAGGGTAAAAGATAGACATAGTTATAGGAATATTGGGCTGGAAAGTAAAAGAGGTAAAAGGGATAGTAATAATAGTTTAAAAATAAAAGTAAATAGGTAAAAAAAAAAGAGTCTTGCTTTGGGATATAAAAAGGAAGAGTTATTTGAAACATAAGGGGATGACAATCTGTTAAGAAAAAATTTAGAGGGAAGGAATTTAGAGAGAAAAACATTTTCAGAACTTGAGGGAAGATAATTTCAAGTATTGAAGTCGGGAGTCTGCCCGTATAATAGAGGTATACATTTCACTCTTTAAATTTCAAGTTTTGAAGATGGGTCTATCCGCCCTCAAATAGGATATGATGGGTATATCCGCCCTCAAATAGGATATTATGGGTATATCCGCCCTCGAATAGGATATGATAGGACTATCCGCCATCGAATAGGATATTTTGGGTCCATCCGCCCTCGAATAGGATAATTTAGGTTCATCTGTCTTCGAATAGGATAATTTAGGTTTGTCCGCCTTCGAATAGGATATTATAGGTCTGTGCACCTTCGAATAGGATATTTTGGGTTCATCCGCCCTCGAATAGGATAATTTAGGTTCATCCGCCTTCGAATAGGATATTATAGGTTTGTCCGCCTTTAAATAGGATATCATAGGTTTCTCCACCTTCGAATAGGATATGATGGGTCTATCCCCTCGAATAGGATAATTTTAGGTTCATCCGCCTTCGAATAGGATATTTTAGGTTCATCCGCCTTCGAATAGGATAATTTAGGTTCATCCTCCTTAGGTATTATAGGTTTGTCCGCCTTCGAATAGGATATATAGGTTTGTCCACCTTAGAATAGGATATTATGGGTTCCTCCGCCCTTGAATAGGATATTTTAGGTTCATCTGCCGTCGAATAGGATATTTTAGGTTCATCCGCCTTCGAATAGGATAATTTGTGTTCATCCGCTCTCGAATAGGATAATTTTGGGTTCATCCGCCCTCTAATAGGATATTATAGGTTTGTCCACCTTTAAATAGGATATTTTTGGTTCATCCGCCTTCGAATAGGATATTATAGGTTTGTCCACCTTCGAATAGGATAATTTGGGTTCATCCGCCCTCGAATAGAATAACTTAGGTTCATCCACCTTCGAATAGGATATTTTAGGTTTATCCACCTTCGAATAGGATATTTTAGGTTTTTCCGCCTTCGTATAGGATAGTATAGGTTCATCCTCCTTTGAATAGGATAATTGGTTCATCCGCCCTCGAATAGGATAATTTGGGTTCATTTGCCATTGAATAGGATAATTTAAGTTCATCCGCCCTCGAATAGGTAATTTAGGTTTGTCCACCTTCGAATAGGATATTTTAGGTTTGTCCACCTTCGAATAGGATATTTAGATATTATAGGTTCGTCCACCTTCGAATAGGATATAATAGGTTTGTCCACCTTCGAATAGGATAATTTAGGTTCATCCGCCCTCGAATAGGATAACTTAGGTTCATCCGCCTTCGAATTGGATATTTTAGGTTCATCCATTTTCGAATAGGATATTTTAGGTTTGTCCGCCTTCGAATAGAATATTATAGGTTCATCCACCTTCGAATAGATAATTTGGGTTCATCCGCCCTCGAATAGCATAATTTGGGTTCATCCGCCCTCGAATAGGATAATTTAGGTTCATCCTCCCGCGAATAGGATAATTTAGGTTTTTCCACCTTCGAATAGGATATTATAGGTTTGTCCACCTTCGAATAGGATAATTTGGGTTCATCCGCCCTCGAATAGAATAACTTAGGTTCATCCGCCTTCGAATAGGATATTTTAGGTTCATCTACCTTCGAATAGGATATTTTAGGTTTGTCAGCCTTCGAATAGGATAGTATAGGTTCATCCTCCTTCGAATAGGATAATTTGGGTTCATCCGCCCTCGAATAGGATAATTTGGGTTCATCCGCCCTCGAAAAGGATAATTTAGGTTCATCCGCCCTCGAATAGGATAACTTAGGTTTGTCCACCTTCGAATAGGATATTTTAGGTTTGTCCACCTTCGAATAGCATATTTAGATATAATAGGTTCGTCCACCTTCAATAGGATATTATAGGTTTGTCCACCTTCGAATAGGATAATTTGGGTTCATCCGCCCTTGAATAGGATAACTTAGGTTCATCCGCCTTCGAATAGGATATTTTAGGTTCATCCACCTTCGAATAGGATATTTTAGGTTTGTCTGCCTTCGAATAGGATATAATAGGTTCATCCACCTTCGAATAGATAATTTGGGTTCATCCGCCCTCGAATAGGATAATTTGGGTTCATCCGCCCTCAAATAGGATAATTTAGGTTCATCCTCCCGCGAATATGATAATTTAGGTTTTTCCACCTTCGAACAGGATATTTTAGGTTTGTCCACCTTCGAATAGGATATTTGGATATTATAGTTTACTCCACCTTCGAATAGGATATTATAGGTTTGTCTACCTTCGAATAGGATATTATAGGTTTGTCCACCCTCGAATAGGATATGTTGGGTCTATCCGCCGTTGAACAGGATATTGAAGTTAATCCTTCCTTAAAAGGACAATTAATTTATTTCGACACGAGTGGTCCTGCTTGTATGAACATTGCCAAGATATATATTTCATAAATCATTGCTAAATGCATTTTTTTTTCAAAGATGTTGCTGAAGTCAGGAGCCCGCCTGCAGAACAGAGGAATACATTTCAAGATCAAATCAGAAGTCAATAATGCAGAAAGCTGCAAGGAAAATCCCAACCATAACGAGCTTTACCGAAGGAAGCAGTATCCCCAGCAAACAGAACGAAATGAGGGAGCTTGTGTTCAGAAAAGGCAAAAGGCCAGTGTCATTTCCATCGGTTTGAGGAGGAAAGAAGCACCGGAGGGAACACAAGCCGACAGGAAAGCAAGGCAACATGGACAAGTTGAAGATCGATAGGATCTTGTAATCCGTAGTCTAGCCTAGCTTCTTGAATTTTCTTTTAGCACGGTGTAATAAGGAGATCGGTAAGCAGTGGCAGCAGCAACAACAGTAACAGCAAAATTACAGTTCCATGGTAGTCCCAGCTATAAAAACATCCCGAACTACATTGACCTGATTCCCTTTTAGCCAGGGATATGTAGGAAACCTTCGAAGCAAAGGTTCAGTCAAATCTTTCAAAAAAATGCTTCACTCGGAGTACTCAAACGGGCAAAAATCTCTCGTATCCACTCACTTTATATTTGCACAAAAACTCTTCATGATTACGAGCAAAGAGGGGTAGCCGTGAGCACGTGATTTTTGCCTCAAATGAATTACTTCCACAAAATCAAAACAAAAATTATTTGTTTTATTGTGTGCATTTTGAGAATTTTTCGTGATATTTTATTAATTATTTGCGTTGGTGTGTGCATGTTTATTTGTTTAGATTAATAGAAAAAATACAAAAAATATATCGCATTTGCATTTGGGATTTAATTTTATAATTAAGAGTAATAAGTTTGCTTTACGAAAATAAAAAATCACAAAAATATGCATCTTTTGCATTTTTAGCCTTAAATGTCCAAATTGTGGGATTGTGTTTTAATTGTTATTTAGTATTAGGTGATAATTGTTATTAGAAGTTAATTAGTATTTTAAGATAATATGGATTTTTATAATTTAATTTTAGCATCTTAGTTTTATTAATTAGTAAAAGAAAAAGAGAACAAAAAATAAAAGAACAAATTCGGAATTGGGCCAATTCTTGAATTAACTCCAAGCCCAGACCCATTCTACTCAACCCAAAACACCCCTTACCCAACCCAAAACCCTTTACCCGGTCCACAACCCAAATAAACAAAGCCCTAGACCTAACTACACTCTTCAGTCGTTTTCTAATTTGAACCTAGAAATCCTGGGACATCTCCATCTTCTTCACAAGAAAAGAAGAAGCGATGGGAAGCTAAAAACTAGCCCCCAACTGCTATGACCACCAAACGAACCCCCCAAACCACCATGTTGATGCCCTGTCGCCACCAACAAAGACAAACAGTGAATAGCCCCCCAGCTCCCTCTTTGTCCAACAACCCATCGTCCCCCTCTTCCTCGTCTCCTTCACGAACCAGGTGAAGCACCAAATGAACCATTGCCCTTCTCCAGTCGCTCACCGACCAGCAGACACCAGACGAGACCCAGTCTCGTCGACCACCCTCTACATAAAATCCTGAAACCACCACACACCCGCTTCACGTCCCCCATCGTCAACCAGCGAACGAACATCCTTCTTCACCTAAACCTCCCTAGCCAGCACAAGTCTGCCTCCTCGTCGTTCAACCAGCGAACAAGATGACCAGCCCTTCTCGTTTCCTTTACGTCCGCCATAACCACCTGCTTTATCGGCTCCGCGAGTCAGTCACACCTGCTCACTATTGCCAGCCTTCCAATGACAATACACGCACACACACGAGAAAAGAAGCTGAAAACTATAAAAAGGTTTGAAAAATCGGACAGAAAATCCGTGCAGATTCGAGTTATTTTGGGTTTCAAAATTCTCGGGCGGGTTTGTTTCCGTTTGAGTTCATCGTTGTTTCGATCCGGTTAGTTGGCTTAAGTTTCATTTCTTTCCGTATTTTGTTTGATATTTTCATATATAAAATCAGTATATATTTTTTGTTCATTGTTTATCGCTTCTTGATTATTTCTTCAATATGTTTTATCATTTGTTCTTGTTTAGTTTAAAATAGAAATGTTTTAGTTTAATCACTTGAATCAATTATCTTGATTATAATGTTGTTAGATTTAATTTTAATTTACGATTAAGTTTAGTGATTTGAATCTGTTTTATTGTTATGTCAAGTCTAAATTTAGATTTGAGTTAGAGATTTGAATTTATTTATTTGATCTGTTAAGTTTAATTTGAATCCTAGTGATTTGAATTTACTTGTTTATTATTGATGTTGAATCTGAAAGTATGTTTGTTGTTAAAAATGCTGTTCAGTCAAAATAATTTTTGGTTAGTTCTTGGTTGTTCATCATATAATTTTAAATTTATTGATTGAATTTGATTAAGAATTGGTTATAATTGCTATAATTTGGTTAATTAATTTAGGTGAGTTGGTTATAGCTAACAGGGGTAGAATAGTAATTTTGAGTAATTTCAGGGGTAATATAATAATTGAAAATATGAGGAATTGTTTAATAATATGGTGGAGAGCATAATGATGTAAAGTAAAAAGAGGATTAATAATGTGGTCCATTGAAAAGAGGGGAACGGTTGGGTCCGTGTTTACTTTTTACTTAATTAGAAATTAAAAATAGCATAAGTAATAATAAAAGGGTAAAATATAGACATAGTTATAGGAATGTTGGACTGAAAAGTAAAAGAGATAAAATGGGTAGTAAAAATAGTTTAAAAGTAAAAGAAAATAGGTAAAAAGAAATGAAAAGAGTCTTGCGTTGGGATATAAAAAGGAAGAGTCATTTGACACTTAAGGGAAGAACAATCTGTTAAGAAAAATTTTAGAGGGAAGGAATTTAGAGAGAAAAACATTTTCAGAACTTGAGGGAAGATAAAAAGGCATTTGAATCTTAAGAATTCTAGGAGTTTTAGAAAGTTAGGAATTAAAGAAAAAAATTGTTCTTCTTCACTGTTAACAATTAGCATCAACTACTATTGTTCATTAACGCTTCAAGCTTCTTTTTTTTGAGTGATAAAAATCAGAAGTTATTTTTGGCAACTGGATACTTCTTTGTCGGTCTGTCTCCTAGATTTCCTGTTATTCCCGCTGTTACTGGGTTACTCATGTGTTGTTGAACTGTTGTTGCTATGTGTGTTTGCTTCCTACTGATCCTCATCTTCTTTGTATTCCAATACCAAGTACACCATTTTGAATCATTTTGATGTACGCCTTGAAGAAGAAATGAAATGGCAGAAATTTATGTACTTAGTGATAGTACATTTGTATTTTAGTTAAACATTAATTATACGTTTTCCTGCTATACAAATGATAAAGGTAATCAATACGGTATTCTTGCTTAATTTGAGCTAGTTGTTAGATTATTGAATTATAGGACACATGGTTGTAAGAACTGCATAACTAATAGCTTCAGCTTTTCCAGTTCTCATGTTTAAAATAAAGTAATTCGTGATCTCTTTCTTTTCAAATTAATTTAATTGATAGATAAAAATTCAGATTTAAATTTGCAAAAATTGGAGTAGAAACAACTTGAGGTAGGTGATCTTTGAATCTTGTTAGTAACAAAGATCCGCGAATTTCAGAGAACCATATTTGGTTAATAATAGAATCAGTAGATTTGACGTATTTGAAGTATGATTCTACGTAGCAAGGCTAGATACATTTATCCATAGGCGCGAACTTGAGCAATATGAATTAACATTGAAAGTTTAATAATTTTTTTAGCTTTAGTAATTATGGTTAAAGCTAGTTGCAAATAGGTTTGAATAATTAATCTCAATAGTTTTTACATAACAATTTGAGTTTTAATCTAGCTATAATTGACTGCTTTTGAATATTAGTTGTCGAATTTCGTAATTTATTCATAATGTCAATTTTATTTATTTTATTTATAATTTTGAATTTCTTTTTTTTTATTTTCTTTCCGCTAATATTCATCTTAATCTAGCAATTAATATGTTACGTTTTTAAGCATGTAATTAATTAGGATTTTTCTCTTTTATTTTAGAGACGCACAAAAATAGAAGAATGTAGCCGCTTTAGGATTACCCTTCAAAAGTGAGGCGTGCCTCGCCAATATAAAAATACGTAAAATGCTGGGCCCTCAATAAAGGTTTAAAAATATTTAGAAAATCGGGAAGGGTCGTTTAGCGAATTTCACGACCCTCTCAAAAGATTACAACGCGTTAGACCCTATTAGGCTCGACTTTAATAAATTACATTCCTAAATACGGGCGGGCATTTTATGTGTCCCAAATCCAAATCCAAAAACATTAAATAGAGTGTGCCTAGGATAGCGGGTTCATTTGATGTGGCGCAATCTGAAAGCACACTTTAAACGACGTTCACTTTCTCAAATAAAGATATATTAAATAAAAGTGGTAAAAAGTAAAATTGGCACATAGGTTCTTCGGGTAATAAAATCGGATAAATAAGATAAATATGATAGTTGAGCGACCGTACTAGAACCACGAAACTCGGGAATGCCTAACACCTTCTCCCGGGTTAACAGAATTCCTTATCCGGATTTCTGGTGCGCGAATTGTTAAACATAGTCATTCTTTTCCTCGATTCAGGATTAAACAGGTGACTTGGGACACCATAATCTCCCAAGTGGCGACTCTGATTCTTTCCTAAATAATCCTGTTTTGATTGTCCTTTAATTGGAAATACTCCTCTACTCCCTCACAGGGTGGAAAAAGGAGGTGTGATAATAGCTTTGAATTACCATGCCATTAGGTTCAAGGGCAAGCCCAAAGCATAAGAATTGCAACTTGAGCTATAACCAAAATAGGCCAGACCATGCCTTAGCTTAGGCCCACACAAGAAGGGAACTAGAACTAGCCTGAGCTGTGTGTCAAGTCCCTTAAGGTCCAAACTTTAGAAAACTGGGCTGCTGATAGCCCTATGCTTTAAACCAAATAACACTTCAATTCAATCGAAGACAAAGACATGTTGGATTCATTTAAAATTACTCTAAACACGTTCAATGATTAGTGAAAAATACTTTCAATTGGATTCACTTCATATCTTAATCGAATTGACCAACTCACTGACCAAAACTTAACAGCTTTGAACATTTCTTCATTGACTTATACTCAAGTGCTAGTATTAACTTAAAAGACCATTTCGAGTTCACATACCAATCAGTTTTAAAACACTTACTCATGAGAAATTGTTTAAGCTATGAACTAATACTAACAATTATGTTGAGATTCCAACTGCTGAAGCACGTTTAGCTCAGAAATGAATTTGATGTGGCCATCACACACTGATTTCAACTTAATTGCAATTTAAACTGCTTCTAATTTTAAGTTTTAAACAGATAAATGCTAAACTAAATAAGTACTAACTATACAAAGTCTGAGGCCAGAATAACCACAAATTAACAGTCCATCAGTCTACATAATTCAACTCAGTCAGTCCAGTTAAACATCCAAAATTGATTACAACGCACAGCAAACAAACCCCATAAAATTGTCTAAAACATAACGAAATTATAAGAACGCCATATCTGTAACAGAAAGCTTCGGTTTCATTTCATTTTCCAGCAGGAGATAGTACATTGAAACAGGCTCGAGTGTCTACCTGAATTTGAAATAGAACAAAAGGAATGAGAGGTCAACAACAGCAACAAGCAATATTCAACAGTGTGAGTACAACCAGCAAAGGATTGACAACAGTCCAAGGAAAGATCCAGAAACCCAGAGGTGTTCGAAAATCACACAGAATTACTATATCAACTAAAAACCAACTCAAATGAGCCCAAAATAACTCGAAAACAAATCAGTAAACCTTAGAAACTTCAGCAGACAAACGTTGAACTAGATGAGATAAAAACCAATGCCTAGAACTCAGAATTGGACTAGATGAAGCAATGTAACATTGTTTTAGTTTTTCTGTAACCTTTTATATATTTTTTTAAAATTTTCTATGATGAGAAAGAGAGCTTCAGATCTGGAGTTTGAACCTGAATTTCAAATTAATCTTTTGGAAGCCTAAGAAAATTTTTGGAGGGAATTTTTGGCTGAAAATTTTCTCCAAATAGAGCATATATGCTGCCTTTTATATGCAAAATTGAACATTCTCACAGATATTCTAATTTTATGTATCAGCCCCTCAATTATTGACTTTTGTCCAAGTAATACCTTATTATTTAGACGAAATGGCTTCCTGGCCACTCAAACATGCAGCCGATTTTAAAGCCGATACACCAACTTACAAGTTTCTCATTTGAACACTTAAACTTGACAAAATGAATACTAATAAATACTTTTGACCGTTGACTATGCCTATGTGAAAGCATTGTAACTGACATGGCAAACTGTGTGCAAATCACGCTGCCAAAGGCGCGTGAATGATATTGCTTTTAATAAAAAAAAATTTAAAATTAGAATAAAATATGAATAAAATAATTAAAAAAAGAGTGTTTCCCTTCGTTTATGGCTGAAGCTGAAGCAGAAACGGGAGAGTGGCAAGTTGGAAATGGCGTGGTTATGGTGTTTGGACGTGAAGGTGGTGAGGTCGATGTTGGAACCGGGAGGGACAACGGAAGATGATGCTGTTTTGCACGTCTGTAACCCCGCCGCTGTCATTTTTTCCGGCAGAAATCTCACCGGAGTAATTTTGAGGGGCCATTTTTTCGGTCACTTTATTTTTTCGGTATTTTAATGAGTATTAAAAGACCCCATCAAATCAAATACATTAGTAATAATATAATTGCAGCACCGATTTAGAGAGAGAAAGCAAAATAATAGTGTGCATACGAAGGAGAAGAGAGATCATATCACATGTGGTGAAGAATAATTGTACAAGAAACATTCTTTTGTTTTTTGGGGTCAGCCATTTTTTCCGGCAGAAATCTCGCCGGAGTAATTTTGTGGGGCAGTTTGCTATAGACACTGCTCAACAAACTCTCACCACAGCTCACTCCCAAAATCACCACACACATAAACAATTTCTTCTTCTTCTTAAAAAAATCAGATTCGAAAAATGGCATCCCAAATCAAAAAATTAGAAGGTAAAATTGGAAAGAAAATTGGATTTTTCAATGGAGATTTGAATAAGGATTGATGTGTAATTTTTTTAATTCGCTCAGTGCTGACTGGGCGGACACGTTAGCAGAAGTGTGATACACGCACAGATGGTCAAGAGTCCAATGTGTTTATTAGTCAAGGGTATTGCTAGTTTGAGTGTTCAAATGGGAAACTTGTAAGTTGGTGTATCAGCTTTAATATCGGCTGAAAGTTTGAGTGGTCAGAAAATCATTTCACCTATTATTTACTATTTGATCCCTCACTCGAAGCTTGTAGTATTTTCAGGTAAAAACTACCGGACTCTTCACCCTATAATTCTTAAACTACCCATTTATTTGATATGAGATTAATGGCTAGCCTAACTACAACCTTAACCCCTTGTACCCCCTAAAATTACTAACCTTGTTGAATTATCAATTATAACCAACTGATTAAGCTAATCAACACTAACTAATTATACTAAGCCTAATGATGAATGAAAATCACATAGTGAACTAAAGTGTTGCTGACAGCAGTCACTAACTAAACTAATTAACACTGAACTATTCAACCAAATCAAAATTAGAGAATAAAAGTGAAAGAAAAAGAGAAAATGACTAATAAACAGTCTAAAATTAAAAGCAAACTAACTTAAATCTAGGTAGATAAACAATTAAGAACAAAATTAGAAGAGAATCGACAGCAATTAAGACACACATTAGATTGGATATTAACAATTAAGATAATAACAACAAAAGAAGAGAAATAAACAAAAAAAAATCAATAATCACTTACACGATTCCAAAAAGTTCGGCTAACTCTGAAAGTTCAACTATGGCCATCTCCAGTGATATTTGAGCTCCAATGACGCTGAACACCTCATGGGGAAGAGGAGGGGATCACATGGTATTATTTTGGAGTCGTTTGGGGCCACTAGGGTTTTGGCCGAAAAAACTTCAAATCGATATTCGAGAAGTTCTGGCCATATTCGATGGTCAACGCATTGGGGGTTTGATAGAGGAGGTTATGGTGGTCCTTTGGTGTAAATTTGGCAGAGTTTGGGAAAGGTGATGTCTTGGTCGGACAATTTCGATTGAATATTCGAAGGATTCCAGTAGGATTCGAAGGAAATTAACCTTCAATTTGGAATGAGGGGAAGGAGAGGAATACATGGTGTATTTTTTGTGTCGAAGAGAGATGGGCCGCCGTCGTGGGCAATTTCCGGCGGCGGAGTTACTGGGCTGGTCTTTGGGGTTGATTTGGGACGATAATACGGGGGGGGGGGGGGGGGGGTTATGACCCGACATTTTAATACCTTTAGGACACCAAGTTGTGGACCGTTAGATCATAAGAACCTCGACGGTCCAGATCTGTTTGGCACTAAACTGGGTCGTTTTAGGTTATATTGGAGATGGACTGGGTGGGGTTGGATTGGGCTTGGACAGGTATGGGGAATGGTTTGGGCTCAGATTTAATTAAAGGCAACCCAATTTAGAGCAGCCCCAATTCCTTTATTTTCTCTTGTTTTCCTTTTTCATTTCTTTTGTTTATTTTCTTTTATTGCTTTTATTTATTTTTGTTTTTATTTTGTATTGTTATGATTTAATTAAAAATATAAAAATTAGAATAAAGACCTAGTACATTTTCAAAGTTAAACTAATTAATTGCTAAAATTGTTTAAAATCTATTTCTTGACAAATATACAATTAACAATTAAAAATGCGAAAGTGAACTACTTTTATTATTTCTTCTTATTTTATTCTAAAACAACTTAACTACTAATTAATCCTAAAATATTAAATTAGATCCTAAATGCAAATATCAAGCATATTTTATATATTTTTATATGAATTAAAATGTACGAATAAAATGCAAACAATTAACAGAAAAATAATACAAAATTCACAATATTGTAAAATAATGAAAGAAAATCATTTCGTTTGAATTTTTGGGAATAATTCACTTAGGGCAAAAATCACGTACTTACAGCACCAACTCAATCTTATTTGTGGAATGTGTGTGATGTTTATGGTAGTAAAAATGGCCACTTTCATAGTTGTGCTTATATTTCTTATCTTCCTCCAACCCTTTACTAAGATCGTTCTACATTTTCTTGTGAAATTAATAGAAATAACGAACCTGGGGATGCGTACCTGAAGGAGATCAATAATATGTTAAAGTTCCTTTTGGAACAAAATAATGAGAAACAATTCCAGATAGAAGCCAGGCGGCAGCTATTCGTAACTTGGAGGCTCAAGTGAGTCAAGTGGTTAAAGCTTTTAATGCTCAACAAGTCAATTTTGGGTATGTGAGCCAAGAAGAGCGTGAATTTGAGGTGCTAATTGAGGAGGTCAGAGTAGAACATCAACAACCTAGTCACCTACAATTTGAGGATGTCGATGATGAAGACGCGGGACTAGAGTCAGCCAAGAACGTTGAGGATATAAATTTTGTTGACTCTAGTATCATTAATGTTGAAGATACTGAAAGTCCTGAAGTTCATGTGTGTGAGCTCATGATCCTCACACCAAATAATTTTCTACATTGTGCTTGGATGATGATATGGAAATAGAGTCATCCGAGTCTATTGAGAAGTCAAGGAATAAGAAACAAGGTGCTTACATTATGGAATTTTTCTTGCTAGAAAGACAGGACTACATAACTCATCTAAAAGACAAGAAGTGTATAATAGTACATTGGTTTCTTAGGCCAATTAGATTTGTTCCACCACCGTTGGAGCATAACCAAAAACTTGAAGCCAAATTGGGGGTTCAATTCATAAGATCGAGGTGGAGGCAAAAAGTGATTCGCGTCGTGCCACGACGTTAAATCAAGCGTTTGTTGGGAGGCAACCCAACTTTATTACTTTCTTTTATTTTTATTATTATTTTTAATTGTATTTTTTTTGTAGTGTCAATTTTTAATTTTCTAAGAATATGGAAAGTAAAGCTATTGGAAGGATGCAACAACAAACCGGATGGTTGGAACTAAGTGTATGGTACCCGCACGAAGGACCAAGCCTGGGAGAAGTCTGAGTACTCCACGAGATGCTAGTGCTTCGGCCTTTGGCCTACCAGGGAGTTTCTCTTACCCTCTTGTAGTTATGATGTGCCTAAGGGACAATGCACAATTTTAGGTGTGGGGTGAGGAGATTGTCTGGGTAACATTTCATGCTATTTTAGATGTGTTAGTTTAATTAAATAATATTTTTTATTTTAAAGGTTATACTTTTTCCGACGATGGATCTATTATACTATTTTCTTGAGGGGTTTAAGTCCAAACAAAAAGACAAATTTGTTTTTGTTAGGTGGTGTAGCAATTACCTCTAAGTTTTTCTTTGTGTCACGGTTCTTTTCCAAGGATTTTATTTGAACCGAGTCTAGTTAGTTTTTTGGAATATGAGACATTATGTTTTGAATTAACGCAATATATCTTGACTTTGTTATGCCTTGAGAATAGTGATTACATTGGTTGTGACGCTTAGGCGCAGTTTTTGACTCTTGTATAAGTACCTTACATTGTATGACCTTAACTTGCTTATCTATTTTGACTAGAGTGTCTTGATGAGTCCAATCCTGAGTGAGTTATGTGCCATGTGTGCGTAAGGTTTTGCATTATTCTGTACGTCGCATTTGATGTTTAAAACTTGACCCGTGTGTTTGCAAAGTGAAATAGTAGTTTTATTCAGTCTTGGAAGTGATATAAGCTTTTCTTTGTTGAGCAAGATATGTATATTTTACCTGCCTAATTGTTATATATTGTAGTTAACCCCTTTGAGCCTATAATCATATATCTTTGGCAAGCACATTACAAGCCTTACCCATTTGTTGGAATTAACCATCTATTTGAATCTTTTAACCTCTCATAATCACTTGAATTGTTATGAACATTGTAAAAGTTAAAGTGTGGGGTGGTTAGTTTGGTTTTTGAGTAGAACTAATGAGATAAGGAGGTGCAATATTTTGAAAAGGTAAGAGCCACTTGAATTGAAAAAAACATAGTTGGATTGTTGTGAAAAATATTCCTTGATATGTGGTGACATCAAGTGTGCGTAAAGGAGAATGAAGTTAATATATAGAGACGTAAATATGGAGTTATGATTTGACATAAGTGTGAGGTTTCAAATGTTTAAATATAAGTATTAAAGTGCTTAGGGAGGTGTAGTCACTCTTATATCTAAATGTATCGTACCCCTCTCTCAACCTACATAACAACCAAATAAAGTCATACTTGATCCTAGACTGAATAAACTTAATTAGTAGAGTAGTACACTACGGACAAGCCTATGTGCATCTTTTGTGGCATATGAATGTTATTTCTGCGAGTGAGTGAATTCTTTCTATCTCGAGCTCCTAAGTGCTCTTAAATTTTATTGTGTGGAACTACTCTCGTTTACTGTATGAGGGTACTTGATTCATGAAGAAAAGGTAATGTCAGTGACCTCTAAACTAGAGTAAGTGGGTGAGTTGTGAATAATGCGTGGTACTTGGGAGCCAAATCTTGAGGTGAAGATGTTACACTTTTGTGCTTAGTCTATTTTTAAATATTCTTGGTGTGATGAGTTAGGAGAATTATTTAAAAGGTCGTGTCTATATAAAGTGTAGTTCAATTGCTTGAGGGCGAGCAATGTTTTAAGTGTGGGGTGTTTATGACAGGCTATTATTACGTATTTTAGTTGATTATTACATTCCAATTCACTGCACTTCAGTTGAGTTTACTCTTTAATCGCTAGTATTTTATACTAATTATGTGTTTTATGCTTTGTACGAGTGATTTCGAGCTATGCAGAGGTTATAAAATAAATTCAAGTGATTTAGAATTTTGAAGTCTGAGTAAAAGCACAAGGAATTAAGCTAAGATCGTATTCAGGGATCAATGGATGATAGTTAAGGACGAACAACGGATCGAGTATGCATTTTGCGTACTACCTAGTAAAATATACATAACCTTTTGCTCAGAACTCCACTTGGGATCTACAATGTATGGTTGGAAAGCTAATTCAAAGGGCTATAATTTTTATGTTTTACATTTTACCAAGTTCCAAACAAAACAGGGTGAAAAGTGCGCATCAAATGTGCAACCGCTCACTGGCCGCACAAATAGGGCAGAACACTGGTCAATATGTGCGGCCCATCCGCAGTTGATCCGCGGCCGCGCACGTCATGTCTTGAAAAAGTGTCATTTTTCGCGTAGGATAAGGTATAATTGTTTGATCCCTATCCTACTTGGTATGTATATACATGGAAAACGGTATTTTGGCATACTTTTGACATAATTTAGGCCTAAGGAGGCAAGAACAAACTAGGAGCAAGGCAAAGAATTCTTCTACGAGTTTTTCACTTCCTTCTTCATATTCCCATTATTGGTGAATTCTAGTATTGCAGTTTTGCATACTATTATGAATAACTAATTTGTTATCTAGGGTTTTGATGGAACTTATAGAAGGATGATTTTCTTATTGTGACGATCTGACCCGTCGTCTTTTGTACTTCAGCCCCGTTATCCCCGTATTATGCTTTCCCATGTGTTGATATATGTGTTTGGTGAGTTTGAGATGTGTCGGATTGAATTTGGTTAGAAATGAGACCAATAGTCTCTTTGAGGAAAGCTTAAGTTGGAAAAGTCATCCGGACATTGACTTGTGATTTAGAGGAATCGGAATGGATTTCTGATGACTTGACTAGTTTTGGATGGTGATTTACTTGGGAGCGAAATCGGAATCGAATTTGGAGGTCCAGTGTAGAATTAGGCTTGAATTGGCTAAGTTCGAATTTCGGCAAATTCCGATTGATAGGTGAGATTTTGATTCGGGGTCAGAATGGAATTGCGAGAGTTGCAGTAGCTTCATTAGGTTATTTTGGATATGTCTCCAAATTCCCAGGTCATTCGGACGTCGTTTGGTTGGGTTTTGGATCGAATGCGAATTTGGAAAGTTCTAGTTTAACTTAGAATGAAATTCAATGATTTTGGTGATTTTTGATGTTAAAGATAGCGTTTTTTGGCTCGAGCAAGTTTTAATGAGGTATTAAGTCGTGTTGGTACTTCTGGTTAAGGTCCAGGGGGCGTCGGGGTGATTCCGGATGATTAAACAAGGAGTTTTGAGGTTAAACAGTGCTGCAGAAATGCAGCAGCAGCTGCAGGCCCATTTTGGCCTTTGCGTTCGCGAGGCAGTCCCGCATCCGCGTAGGTCTGGGTCCCTTTGGCCTTTGCGTTCGCAGATGAGGGGCGCGTTCGTGTAGAGAATTGGTCGTGTGAAGGGGTCCCGGGGCTATTGACCTTCGCGTTCGCGGCTAGGGCCCGCGTTCGTGATGAAGGAGGTGGCATTAGTGTACGCGTTCGCAATTGGGCACTGCGTTCGCGAAGAAGTAATTTTGCCAAGTGTTTAAATGGCCATCGCGGACGTAACTTGGCCACGCGTTCGCGTAAGAGGAGGCGTCTGGGCAGTGTGTTTAAATAAGTTATTTCATCCGCGAGCAAGGGCCATATTTCCTTCATTTTTACAATACCTTGAGAGCTCATTGACGGATTTTAAAGGGGATTTCAACGGGAAGTGATTGGAGGTAAGTCTCGTGGTCTTAATACGTCATTTTATTGAAGAATCAACCATTAATTCTCTGAAATTGGGTGTAAAAGTTTATGAACTAGGGCTTGAAATGTCAAACGAAAATTGGGGATTCGGAGGAGAAATTGGACTCCAATTTTGATGAATTTTATATGTACGGACTCGTGGCAAGACGAGGATTCTGAAAATGAGAATTTTGTAATTTTTCAAAAATTGGGCCCGGGGCTCGGGTTTTGCCACTTCGTGTTTTGGGTGTATTTCGAGTTATTTCGATTGGGTTATGTTCCATTGGCCTTTTTTGACGTATTCCTATTGGTTTTGACCAGACCTGGCATCCGCGGAGGTTGATTCTCGAGGGAAAGGCATTGCGAGCTAGTTTGCGACCGGCTTGAGGTGAGTAATGGGTGTAGATGATGACTCGAGGGTTTGAAACCCCGGTATATCACATTGTGACGCTATCATGAGGCTAGACACGCACTCCATGGGAAGTGCGGGGTCGTATATGTTGGAAATTCTGACTCAGTCCAATCCGAGGGATATATTGTACTATGTTGGCGATTGCTTCGCATACTATATTGATGATATCTGGGCTTGATGCCATGTTTAGGGCCTTGTGCTGACTTGTAGGATCCTTCAGGGATCGTTATCTCAGAATTATCATGATTTGCATATTATTTGAAATTAGTCCAGGTTTAAATACTATTTTTGCAAACTCAGCCATATTTATATGTTTTGAAAACTCAAATGATTTTTAAATGATATTTCGGGCTGACGAGTACTATCTCATTACTTTTGGACTGTATATGTATTTTAAATGGAAATGGTGGTAACTAAGGACACCGTGTATTTTAACTGGAAACGGTGGTAACTAAGGACACCGTGTATTTTAAATGAAAATGGTGGTAAGTAAGGACACCGTGTATTTTAAATGGAAACAGTGGTAACTAAGGACACCGTGTATTTTAAATGGAAACGGTGGTAACTAAGGACACCATGTATTGTAATGGAATTGGTGGTAACTAATGACACCGTGTATTGTGATGGAAACAGTGGTAGCTATTGTCACTGAATGATATGGCGCTTGGGCTGTAGGAGCCCCTCCGGAGTCTGAAACCCCACAGTGAGCGCGGGTACCCATATGGATCGGGCAGCACGTTCTGCAGTGTTCATGCCATGCATTGCATCTCATACATTTATTTACTGTTGCTTATTCTGTATATCTCTGAGACTAGTACTGTATAGAACTGCTCGATAGCTTCATTTTGTGTTATTTCGTGCTTTCTTATCTTCAAGTTTTTATACATGCTTATTACTCGTTGTGTTGGTAGACTCACCCCATACTCGCTGCACCTTGTGTGTAGATCCAGGTAGCGCAAGGCAGAGTTGATCCTGCATGGCGTCCGCGGGACCCGACTCTCCATTATATTTCCTGTATTTTTGTTATTTCCGCATACTCAGATTATGAGATATTTTGGTATTTATTACACTATTCTGGTAAAGGCTCTTAACTCGTGACCTCCAGATCTGTGGGAGGATATTGTGTATTGGTTGATGGTGTATTTTCTATTAAACTGCTAAAATATTTCGAATTCTTTTCGCTGTAAATGATTTGTGAAATAAGGATGCGAGCTCGTAGCTCGGAATATTGGGTGAATGGTCGGGCTTGCCTAGCAATGTGCTGGGTGCCATCACGACCGAGTTGGGGTTGTGACAAGTTGGTAACAGAGCCTAGGCTTACTAGGCCTCACGAGTAATGAGCCGGTTTGGTAGAGTCTCGCAGATCGGTACGTAGACGTTCGTATCTATCCTCAGGAAGCTGCAAAACCTTTAGGAAACACTTCATAATCTTGAACTCTTATCGTGCGGCTTTGTTGATGAGAACTGAAACTTCTTATTCTATTCTCTCGCAGATGGTGAGAACCCGTGCTACCAGACGTGGTGGACAACCCCTATTGCCACCAGTTAGAGGCTATGGACGCGGTCGTGGCCGTGGTCGTGGTAGGGCAGCAGGGGCAGTACCAATTGACCCACATGTTGCCCCTATCCAAGATCAGCCCCCAGTTGTTGAGGCTCCAGTAGCACCTACTCAGGCACCGGTCATGCCCATTGTGATACCTGGTCTCCAAGAGACGTTGGCTTAGATCTTATCCGTCTGCACCGGGTTAGCTCAGGTGATATCAACTACCAATGCAGCGGGTACTTCTCAGACCGGGGGTGGTCATCAGACCCCCCCAGCTCTCACTCCAAAGCAGGGTGCACCGGGTTTGCAGACCCCAGAGGCACCACCAGTTCAGCCAGTTGCCCATGTTCAGCCAGTTGTTCCAGTTCAGGGTGATGGGGTACCAGTGATGCCAGATGACGAGTAGCGTCGTCTAGAGAGGTTCAACAGACTTTCACCTTCGACTTTTAGTGGTGTTCTGGGCGAGGATGCCCAGGGGTTTCTCGACAAGTGTCGATGCATGCTCATGACAGCAAGGATTTTGGAGACTAGTGGGGGTATCTTTTACCACTTTTCAGTTCTCAGGGGCAGCCTTCACCTGGTGGGAGTCATATGAGCGGCATAGGCCAGTAGGGTCGGTACCGTTATCTTGGCAGGAGTTCTCCACTATCTTTTTGGAGAAGTAGGTACCTAGGTCACAGAGGGAGGAGTTACGCAGGCAGTTTGAGTTGCTTTTAAGGGAGATATGTATGTGACGCGGTATGAGATGAGATTTGCAGAGTTAGCCCGTTATGCTCCGTGGATGGTCCAGACGGATCAGGAGAGGATTAGACGATTTGTGGAATGGCTCATTTATCCCATTCGTATTCTGAGGACTCGAGAGAGAGTCCTGAGTCATACATTCGAGAAGGCGGTGGATATAGCCTGTGATATTGAGATGGCTTGCCGTCTGGAGCAAGAGGAGAGGGAGGCCAAGAGGCCTCGAGGTTCGGGCAGTTATGGTGGCACTCCATATAGGGGCCAGTTTCAACAGGGCAGAGGTCGTTCTTTCAGGCCTCATCAGTTACGCCGCCCAGAGTATAGTGGATCTTCTTCCGGTCGTGGCTGTCAGGGTCACCAGCAAGTCCAGGCTTCATTGAGTTTCCCCCCAGCTCAGAGTTCTTCACCCACTTCATTAGCCCAGGGTGCATCTGCGGTGAGGGGTTCCCTTCAGTCCCCTTCTGGAGTTTCAGTCGGATGTTATGAGTGTGGGGAGTTTGGTCATGTGAAGATTGTCCTCGACTTCGTGGTGGTAGGTTTCAGCAGAGGGATCAGCCCTCCTCTTCTTCTCCATCTTTAGCACCACCCCAGTCTAGTAAGGGTGGGGGTCAGTCATCTAGAGGCCGCCCCAGGAGGGATGAGCGATCGAGCGGTGGTTAGGCTCGTTTCTATGCACTACCAGATAGGAGAGATGTCGTTGCTTTAGATGTAGTGATCACAGGTATTATCTCAGTTTGCCACATGGATGCTTCTGTTTTGTTTGATCCCGGGTCTATATATTCTTATGTATCTGCTTACTTTGCTCATCATTTGGGGACTACCCGGGGGTGTCCTGCGTTGCTTGTGCATGTATCCACCCCGGTGGGTGATACTATTATTGTGGACCACGTGTATCGGTCTTGTCTTGTTACTATTGAGGGTCTGGATACCCGAGCGGACTTACTGCTATTGAGCATGGTAGATTTTGATGTTATTCTGGGCATGGATTGGCTATCACCGTGCCATGCATTCTGGACTGTCATGCCAAGACAGTCACATTGGCTATGCCGGGTATCCCGAGGATTGTGTGGCACGGTTCGACAGATTATGTACCCAGCATGGCAATCTCTTTCTTGAAGGCCCAGCGAATGGTTGGGAAAGGATGTTTATCATATCTAGCATTTGTGAGGGATGCTGTAGCTGAGACTCCTAGTCTTGACTCGGTTCCCGTGGTTAGGGAGTTCCCTGATATATCTCCAGCAGACCTACTGGGCATGCCGCCGGACAAGGATATTGACTTCGGTATTGATTTGGTGCCGGGCACACAGTCCATTTCTATTCCTCCCTATCGTATGGCACCAGCAGAGCTAAAGGAGTTGAATGAGCAGCTGTAGCAACTCCTAGATAAGGGATTCATTCGTCTGAGTGTGTCGCCGTGGGGTGCACCGGTGTTATTTGTTAAGAAAAAGGATGGCACAATGAGAATGTGCATTGACTACAGACAATTGAACAAAGTGACAGTGAAGAACAAGCATCCATTACCTCGTATTAAGGATTTATTTGACCAGCTTCAGGGAGCAAAGGTATTATCTAAGATTTATCTCCGTTCAAGCTATCACCAGCTGAAGATTAGGGATTCTGATATTATGAAAACTATGGGCATTATGAGTTTCTGGTTATGTCATTTGGGCTGACTAATGCCCCAGCAGCATTCATGCACTTGATGAACAATGTATTTTGGCCGTATCTAGATTTTTTTGTGATCGTGTTTATTGATGATATTCTTGTGTACTCGCGTAGCCAGGAGGAGCACGTGCATTATTTGAGGGTCGTATTGCAGAGATTGAGAGAGGAGAAGTTGTTAGCAAAATTCTCCAAGTATGAGTTCTGGCTCAGTTACGTAGCCTTTCTGGGACACGATGTCCAGTGATGGTATTCAGGTTGATCCAAAGAAGATCGAGGCGGTTCAGAGTTGGCCCAGACCGTCCTCAGCTTTTGAGATTCGAAGTTTCCTCGGTTTGGCAGGTTATTACCGCAGGTTCGTTCAGGGTTTTTCCACTATTGCTTCGCCTTTGACGAAGTTGACGCAGAAGAATGCACCATTTATGTGGTCTGATGAGTGCAAGGAGATCTTTCAAAAGCCCAAGTCATTGTTGACTACGGCTCCACTGTTAGCATTGCCACCAGCTTCAGGTTCTTATACGGTATATTGCGATGCTTTAAGGATAGGTATTGAATATGTTCTGATGCATGGGGGTAGAGTGATTGCATATGCTTCTCGGCAGTTGAATCCCCATGAGAAAAACTACCTTGTTCATGACTTGGAATTGGCTGCTATAGTTCATGCCTTGAAGATTTGGAGGCACTACCTATATGGAGTATCTTGTGAGGTGTATATGGATCATCGCAGCATTCAGCACTTGTTCAAGCAGAAAGATCTGAATTTGAGGAAGCGGAGATGGCTTGAGTTACTCAAGGACTATGATATCACCATATTGTATCACCCGGGGAAGGCCAATATGGTGGCCGATGCTTTGAGCCGGAAGGCGGTGAGTATGGGTAGCTTGGCGTACATTCCAGTTGGGGAGAGGCCCCTTGCAGTTGATGTTCAGGCTTTGGCCAATCGGATGGTGAGATTAGATATTTCAGAGCCCAGTCGGGTGTTGGCTTGTGTAGTTTCCCGGTCTTCTTTATATGATCGCGCCAGGGAGCGCCAGTATGATAACCTGCATTTGCTTGTCCTGAAGGACAGGGTCCAGCATGATGATGCCAGAGATGTGACTATTGGTAGTGATGGTGTGTTTCGAATGCAGGGCTGGATTTGCGTGCCCAATGTAGATGGACTTCAGGAGATGATATTAGAGGAGGCTCACAGCTCGCGATATTCTATTCATCCGGGTGCCGCAAAGATGTACCAGGACTTAAGGCAGCAATATTGGTGGAGGAGAATGAAAAAGGACATTGTGAGTTATGTGGCAAGGTGTCTCAATTGTCAGCAGGTCAAATATGAGCATCAGAGACCCGGTGGTGTACTTTAGCTGATGGATATTCCGGAGTGGAAATGGGAGAAGATTACTATGGACTTTGTGAGTGGTCTCCCTCGTACCTCGAGGAACTTTGATTCTATTTGGGTGATTGTGGATAGACTGACCAAATCTGCGTATTTCATTCCGGTGTGTACCACCTATTCTTCGGAGCGGTTGGCAGAGATTTTCATCCGTGAGGTTGTGTGGTTGCATGGGGTCCCAGTTTCTATTGTCTCAGAAAGGGGTACTCTTTTTTCCTCCCAATTCTGGATGATTTTTCATCGGGAGTTGGGCACTCAGATTCAGATAAGCACAACTTTTCATCTTCAGACGGACGGACAGTCCGAGCGTACTATTCAGATATTGGAGGACATGTTGCGTGCTTGTGTTATTGATTTTAGAGGTTCTTGGGTTGAGTTCTTGCTGCTTGCAATTTGCTTATAATAATAGTTATCAGTCCAGCATTCAGATGGCGCCGTATGAGGCTTTATATGGGAGATGGTGTAGATCTCCAGTCGGTTGGTTTGAGCCCAGCGAGGCTAGACTATTGGGGACAGAGTTAGTTCAGGATGCTTTGGAGAAAGTGAAAGTTATCCAGCAGAGACTTCGTACAACCCAGTCGCGTCAGAAGAGTTATGCGGACCAGAAGGTTCGGGATGTATCTTATATGGTGGGCGAGAAGGTTCTGTTGAAGGTCTCGCCTATGAAAGGCGTGATGAGGTTTGGAAAGAAAGGGAAGCTGAGTCCGCGATTTATCGGACCTTTTGAGAGTCTCAGGAGGATTGGAGAGGTGGCCTATATGCTTGCTTTGCCACCCCGTTTATCGGGGGTTCACCCATGTTTCTATGCTCAGATAGTATGTTGGGGACCATCACATGTATTAGACTTCAGCACGATCCAGTTGGATGAGGACTTGACCTATGATGTGGAGCTAGTGGCTATTTTGGGTCGTCAGGTTCGAAAGTTGAGATCGAAAGACATAGCTTCGGCGAAGGTGCAATGAAGAGGTCGGCCCGTGGAGGAGTCCACTTGGGAGACCGAGCAGGAGATGCAGAGCAAATTTCCTCGCTTGTTTGAGACTCCAGGTATGTTTCTTGACCCGCTCGAGGACGAGCGTTTGTTTTAGTTGGGGAGGATGTGACGACCCGGCTCGTCGTCTTTTGTATTTCAGCCCCGTTATCCCCGTAATTATGCTTCCCCGTGTGTTGATATATGTGTTTGATGAGTTTGATATTTGTTGGATTGAATTTGGTTAGAAATGAGACCAATAGTCTCTTTAAGGAAAGCTTAAGTTGGAAAAAGTCAATCGGACGTTGACTTGTGAGTTAGAGGGCTCGGAATAGATTTCAGACAATTCTACTAGTTTTGTATGGTGATTTATGACTTGGGAGCGAAATCGGAATCAAATTTGGAGGTTCGGTGTAGAATTAGGCTTGAATTGGCTAAGTTCGAATTTCGGCAAATTCTGGTTGATAAGTGATATTTTGATCCGGGGTTCGGAATGGAATTCCGAGAGTTGCAGTAGCTTCTTTAGGTGATTTTGGATATGTCTGCATATTTTTAGGTCATTCGAACGTCGTTTGGTTGGGTTTTAGATCGAACGCGAATTTGGAAAATTCTAGTTTAACTTAGAATGAAATTCAATGATTTTGGTGATTTTTTATATTAAAGATAGCATTTATATGGCCCGAGAAAGTTTGAATGAGGTACTAAGTCATGTTAGTACTTTTGTTTGAGGTCCTTGGGGCCTCGGGGTGATTCCGGATGATTAAACGAGGAGTTTGGAGGTTAAACAGTGCTGCAGAAATGCAGCAGCAGTTGCAGGCCCATTTTGGCCTTCGCGTTCGCGAGGCAGTCCCGCGTTCGCGTAGGTCTGGGTCCCTTTGGCCTTCGCATTCGCGTATGAGGGGCGCGTTCGCGTAGAGTATTGGTCGTGTGAAGGGGTCCAAGGGCTATTGCCCTTCGCGTTCGCGGATAGGGCCCGCGTTCGCGGTGAAGGAGGTGGTAGTGGTGTACGCATTCGCTGTTGGGCACCGCGTTTTCGAAGAAGTAATTTTGCTTATTCTGTATATCTCTGAGACTGGTACTACATAGAACTGCTAGATAGCTTCATTTTGTGTTATTTCGTGTTTTCTTATCTTCGGGTTTTTATACATGCTTATGACTCGCTGAGTTGGTAGACTCACCCCATACTCTCTGCACCGTGTGTGTAGATCCAGGTACCGCAGGGCAGAGTTGATCATTTTAGCTGCTTTTCATAGTATTATCCGGAGCTTGTCGAGGTAGCTGCATGGCGTCCGCGGGACCCAACTCTCCATTATATTTCCTGTAT
This sequence comes from Nicotiana benthamiana, assembly GCA_034376525.1. Taxonomy (NCBI): domain Eukaryota; kingdom Viridiplantae; phylum Streptophyta; class Magnoliopsida; order Solanales; family Solanaceae; genus Nicotiana; species Nicotiana benthamiana. Next base: position 75,976,051 of record CM067328.1, on the reverse strand, counting down.
TTTTGTTATTTCTGCATACTCAGATTATAAGATATTTTGGTATTTATTACACTATTCTGGTAGAGGCTCTTGACTCGTGAACTCCAGATCTGTGGAATGATATTGTGTATTGGTTAATGGGGTATTTTCTATTAAACTGCTAAAATATTTCGGATTCTTTTCGCTGTAAATGATTTGTGAAATAAGTATGTTAGCTCGTAGCTCGCAATATTGGGTGAATGGTCGGGCTTGCCTAGCAATGTGTTGGACGCCATCACGACCGGGTTTGGGTCGTGACACTTATTACGTCAATATAGATTTGCCATAGTATTTTTTCTATTTGTTCAACTATATTATTGTTGTGGTTGGTTGAAGAGCTCTCAATCGACTGTGCCTATTTAGTGTGTATTAGTCGGGAGGGAGTGCATATTTAGGTAGTTGTTGAACAACATCACTCCTAACGTATATGAGGAATTAGTACGGAAGATTTAAAGGTGGGATTAGGGATAACGTAACCTTGCGTGCAATCCGAGTAAGCCATGCTTAATGCGAGCTAGCGTACTTCGGGAGAATATATCTAGTAAATTGTGGTAATTACTCGGGTGAGAGTTACGACAGTCAGAGCGCTCATGATCGGTAGAGAATACTTAGCCGAATTTATAGAAAACGTAGCAGGAAATATTCTTACAATAAGGGAAATCCTTACTCTAGACCTCCTTAATCTTGTCTCTAACCCTTAGTATCTTTAGTTGTTAATTTATTTTTAATTTATTAGTTAATTAGTTAAATATAAGAATCTTAATATCCATAAGTTAGGAAGTGTCCAAGCTTGTTTCTTGGTGGTAGTGAACAATTGTAGCTAAGCCTTAGTTTTCTTTGGGAGTCGACTCTAAACTTGTAAATCAGATTATATTTGCAACGACCACTTGACCCTTTTTATATAGTGTTATAGCGTATATGAAGGCCCGGCGAATGGTCGAGAAGGGGTGTTTAACCTATTTGGCATATGTTTGTGATTCTAGTGCTGAGGTTCCTTCTATGGATTATGTGCATGTCATTCGTGAGTTTCCTGAGGTGTTTCCGTCAGACCTGGCGGGAAGGCCACCCGACAGGAATATTGACTTCTACATTAATTTGACTCCGGGCACTCAGCCCATTTCTATTCCGCCGTATCATATGACCTCGCATGAGTTTAAAGAATTTAAGGAACAGTTGCAAGACTTGCTTGATAAGGACTTTATTAGATCTAGTATCTCGCCTTGAGATATACTGGTGTTGTTTGTTAAGAAGGACGGATTAGTTGGGCATGACCACCAACCCTATTAAATTAGGGATTGAATTTGGCCGACCCTACGGAGTACGGGCCATATCGACAGATCTAACTTTCTTCCTGAAAACTAGATGAAGCTTTTGAATAAAGGAAAATTAACACCTAAGATTGCTTTTCAATATGCTGACTATTAACTTGTATACCAATTTTGAAGTTTGTATATGTACCATATGTTATTTTGGTCTCATTTTATATAACATGATTATTATTTAGGAATTAAATAACTTCTTCATCTAAATACAAAATTTCAAACAAATCTGAAAATCCTTTTCACCTACAAAGCTATGATTTGTAAGTTATATTTATATGGAGTTTCTAAATACATAAATTTTATTTTAAAAAATTAAAACTCAAGTCCAAATTCACACAATGGAAATGCATTGACCCTCGTACTCCAAAGTAACCACTACTATTCTTTAATGACATAATATATCCAAGATATTTTAATAATGCTGACCAAATGGCAACATTTTCATATAAATGGAGTATTTAAGTGTGTGATGCACGTATATAGGTCAAATTTATTTTCATTCAAATATATATAATTTTAAATTTCGTCATTAATAATTGGTGTTAACACAAAATCTGAAAATAGATATAAACATAATCTCAAAACCTAGCTTTAAAGATTCAAGTTCTGGTTGTTGGATAGTGGTTGGTTCACTTTCTTCTTTTCTTTTTTTATAGGAGGCTAAGCAGATTAAAAAAAATGAATTTCCCTTTTCTAAAAACTATCTAATGGAAAATGAAAAAATGATGGCATATGGCGTTAGGCTATCCACAAAGGGAAAATGTTCAAAGAGAGATGGTAATGGGTTGAGTGTTGAAAATAAAACCTACTCATTATCATTAATTTGTTCTCCTACCATGCCATACCGCCAACTACTAGGGTCATTCCTATTTCTGTGATTAGAGGAGAATTAAAAATTTAAATCTTATGGGATTAGTCTTTAAGATATTTAGCATGAAACTCATTATATTGTTAAGCTATGAGTTTAAATTTATTATTTATTGTAATTTTAAATTTTACACCTAAATTTTTATTCCGCATCAAAAATTATGAATTCAATTGAACTTGTCACTTTAACGCGACATATGCCCCTGCCTATGATTACCTACAACTTGAAGAAAGAGTACAGGTCCACAAATTATCAATGACAAATTAATTATGCTAGTAGGTTTGAATACCTAACGACTAATGTCTATACATAAGAAAAGAAAGAAATGTAGTGGAATATATGGCCAAGAATTTTCTTCCGAGAGTAAAAAAAATATTGGAAATTTTTCTTTAAATATTGCGAAGACCTTTCTGGTTATTAGTTAGTACTTTTTACATTTCTCATCTTACTGTTACTGTTGCTTCAATTTTTTTTAAATACTTGTTTTTGGGGGTTTCAAAAGAAAAGTTATAAAAATTGTTTTTCAACCAATACGATTAAAACAAAAGTTGTCGACGTTGTTAAATAATGAAGCATACTGATCGTCAACTATTTACGTTTTCCCCTCCCTAGGGTGTGGTGGTGTTGGTTGGTTGGTGGGTGGGGGGGGAGTTTGTGTACAGGAGAAAGAAAAAAGAAAAGTTTTGGGCAAACTAGAACATAAACTACTAGCTTTATCCCATGGAGTAATTTGATAAACGTAGAGAATCTTTTCACCATTGATCACTAAATTCGGATTTGCTCCCTAAAAATGAAGAAAGTTCAGAAAATGAGGCAATTTTCCTTAATAGGTCCTACGACATAAATAGCGAATAATTTAAAACAGAAAAGAAATGACATAAAAATGTTCAAAAATGATGTGTCATACACGAGAGCAACAGATTTCTCCTCGTTAGTGTCAATATTTTACTTCAACTAACACCCCAATACAAATTGCAAAAGTCAGGGTCAACAATTTTAATATTGTAAATAACAATTTAATTCATCACTTCATTTTTCTGATGTGTCAAATTCCCATTAGCTTATTCTTTCAAACTAGTGTGCGCGGTGCTTGAGGAATATTAATCATATAAAATTATTGTTGGCCCAAGATCAGTTGAAGTTTTGAAGAATGACAAATGAACTCGGTAAAGGACCAGGTCCATCTTAGGAGACACAGTTGTTATGCTCCATGCACATGAGATGCACGTGAAGAAGATAAGTCCTTGGGGATCAAGCAGCAATTTCTTTTGAACTGATCGAAAAGATTGCATATGGAATAAGGAGATGGTGCCTCCTTATGAGAAGAGAACACATCCGGATGAGGGTTGGAGTTTGGATTAGTCTAGGACTCAAACTCAATGAAGGATCAGAAATTGAGTCACAATCCAACTCTAATTACTTATCTAATAAATAACTGAGTTGTTCTCTTTTACAGGCATGCACATAGGCTGAAGTTAAGCAAAATTGAGAGCAAAAGAGCAAGGCTATTTTGCAAGAAATTTATGTGAGATTGAGCGTGCATGCCTGCTACTTGAACAAGATATAAGAACCAGCTCCATTATGTTTATTCTTATTCTAGTTCAATTGTAGTAGGTGGTTTAAACTTGTACCTTTCCAGATTTCATAGAAGCAATTGTATTAGGTATGTTGAGTATTCAAGTAACTTGAAAGTATTGCAACAGTTGATGTTGTGTGCCACACTAGGACTAGAGTTAATCCTTAGGTTTACAAGAGTTTTGTAAATGTTGTTTTTGGCTCATTGAGTTTAGTGGATGTTTGGGAAAATCCTACTAAGTAGTAGGTCGTGGTTTTTTTTCACCTTTTGAGCCAGGTATTTTCCATGTAAAAAACCTTGTATTCTTTTATTTTCTATATTTTAATTCCGCAAATAGTAGTAGTTAGAACACCTAGAGGAACCAGATTCATCTAGATCAAAAAATTGGGTACCACACAAATCACTCCTCCGCCCTCTTGTGTGGTATTGACGTTTGGAACATCAATTGGTATCAGAGCGCGTTATTCTTGAAGAGACTAACACCTTAAAAAAAGATCCACATGAGTGCACCACCTGGGAATTGAGAAGGGCAATCGACTGCCAGGCCTCCATGATAATAACTAGGTCGGAAATCCAAACTAGAGTAAGAATTTGAGAAGTAAATGTTGAAGCAATAACAACAAGGAATTAAATAACTAGAATTAAATAGATAAAAATAGAGGATATGAGAAAATTCAGGGAAAGAATTCCTAGAACTTCCAAGAATGCAAGTTCTATAGCCTTGACAAGATCAAAGTAACAACATCTTGATTTATGGAAGAAATCAAATGCCTTTGCTTAAAAAGCAAATCACAACAATAGATTCACCACTTTATGAGTAACTTGAGACAATAATCAACAACTAGTATTAATCGCCTTCTAAGAACACCACAAAGGAATCAAAGATATCATAAAAGAGAAAAAATCTTACTACCTTCAACTATGAACTAGTAAAGGTTGAAAGATAAATCTCAAAGCATAAGTAACAAAGGTTCAAAAGAACTCTCAAAGTATGATATACTTAATCAATAATGTAGTGTCTTATGAATGAGAAGAACTCCTTATTTATAGGAGAGTACTAAGGCATAAAAGTCCATAAAATTAGGCAGGGTGATTGCTAAGGCATCCAAAGTCATTACAATTAGGTAGGATGATTGCTATGGCATCCAAAGTCAATACAATTAGGTATGATGATTGCTAAGGTATCTAAAGTCATTAAAATTAGGTAAGGGGTGGACAAGACCCTTTGGAGCATATTTGGGCCCTAAAACAACTATTTTGGGCAATTGGTTTGGAATCCAATTGGGGTCCTTTTGTAACACTTTCTTTTGAGCCTCTTTTAAGCTCATTTTGAGCCCATTTGATAGACTTCAAGAGCTGAATTGGGTGACCCAATCCTCCTCTTCTTGGACTACAATTTGAGCCACCAAATAATTGTAAAACTTAGATAATTCTTCTCCTTTGTGATTGAGCACTTCCTCTATAGTTAGAAGCTTCTTTATTTCCCATTGAAGTCCAGCAACCTTAGTGTGCAATTCTTTAGCTTGAGATCTTTTAAATGGACTTCTTAGAGATTCCAAAACTCTATCCTTATCAGTGATGCTATCATTCCCCTATTCTTGAAAAGAATTCGTCCACGAATTCGATCCTACGCCAAACAAAGACAAGTCAGCAACATTGAATGTAGTACTTACTTGAAACTCACCAGGAAGGTCCAGCTTGTAAGCATTGTCTCTAATCCTTTCAAGGACTTGAAAGGGGCCATCTCCTCTAGGATGCAGATTTGACTTCCTTTTTTGAGGAAATCTCTTCTTTCTAAAGTGAACCCAAACTAAATCTCTAGGTTTAAAAATAACTTGTTTTCGACCCTTATTATTTCTCAAGGTAGTTTGCTCATTTTTTTTCTTAATTGCAAGCCTTGTTTGCTCATGAATTTTTTCATCATCTCAGCCTTTGTTCTATCATCAAGATTAGCAATATTATTGGTTGGTAATGGTAATAAATCAATTGGAGTAAAGGGATTAAATCCATAAACAACCTCAAAAGGTGACATACCTGTAGAAGAATGGATTGTTCTATTGTAAGCAAATTCAATCATAGGTAAGTGATCTTCCCATGAAGTTAACTTATCTTTGAAAACAACCCTCAACATGTTTCCTAAGGTTCTATTAACTATAGCAGTTTGTCCATCAGTTTGTGGGTGACAAGAAGTGGAAAATTACAATTTAGTGCCTAACTTTCCCAAAAAATACACGCCAAAAGTGGCTCAAAAACTTAGCATTCCTATCACTAACAATAGTTCTAGGTATACCATGCAATTTGACAACCTCTTTTACAAAGAGATTAGCAACATGTGAAGCATCATTAGTCTTTAAACAAGGAATAAAATAAGCCATTTTGGAGAACCTATCTACCACAACAAATACACTATCCTTACCACACCTTGTTCTAGGCAACCCTAACACAAAATTCATAGAAATATCAATCCAAGGTGAAGTAGGAACATGTAATGCGTGTAAAGACCATGTGGTAAACCTTTATATTTAGCTTGTTTACATTCCAAACACTGTGTGCACATTATTTCAACATCTTTTCTCATTCTAGGCCAAAAGAAATTTAGCATGTCTAATTTCCTTGGGAATCCAAAGTGCCCCATAAGGCCTCCACAATGTGCTTCCCTTACAAATATTTTACGTAAAGAGCAATTAGGGATACACAACTTATTTTCCTCAACTTACAATCTGCAAAACGTTTTGCCAAAGTCAACATCATTAGCATAAAGTCCCTTGATTTGATAAAAACCCATCAATTTGTAAGTGGGGGTAGAAACTAAGACATACTTTCTTGAAAGTGCATCGGCAACAACATTCTCTTTCCCTTGTTTGTAAGAAATTACATAAGGGAATGTTTCAATGAACTCAACCCACTTAGCATGACTTATACTAAGCTTACCTTAACTCTTAAAGTTTTTTAAGGACTCATGGTCAGTCTTAATCACAAACTCTCTTGGCCACAAGTAACGTTGCCATGTGGCTAAAGCCCTTACCAAAGCATATAGCTCTTTGTCATAAGTAGAATAGTTTAATATGGCTCCACTCAACTTCTCACTAAAGTAGGCAATAGGTTTAGAATCTTGAATCAAAACAGCAACTATTCCTTTGCCAGAAGCATCACATTCAATTTCAAAAGATTTAGAAAAATCAGGCAATTGTAGCAATGGGGCAGAACATAACTTTTCTTTCAACAAGTTAAAAGCATCGTCTTGTTCTTTTTCCCATTTAAAAGTCTTATCCTTTTTTAATAACTTCCTTTAAAGGAGAAGCAATGGTGCTAAAGTCTCTTACAAACCTCCCATAAAAACTAGCAAGTCCATGAAAACTCCTAACTTCAGTTACACTCTTGGGTTTAGGCCATTCCTTTATTGCTTTGTTTTTCTCTTCATCAACCTCAACTCCTTTAGAACTAGCTACAAAACCAATGAAAATCACGTGATCCACACAAAAAGTATATTTTTTAAGATTAGTAAATAAAAGTTGCTTTCTAAGAATTTCAAAAACTTGTTTTATGTGTCCACATGCTCCTAGTAAGTGTTAGAAAAGATCAAGACATCATCAAAGTACACCACAACAAATTTCCCATGAAAATACTTAAAGATATGATTCATTAACCTCACGAAAGTGCTAGATGCATTAGTCAAGCCAAAAGACATAACTAACCATTCATAAAGCCCATATTTGCTCTTAAAAACAGTTTTCCATTCATCTCCAGGATTCATTTGAATCTGATGGTAACCACTTATTAGATCAATTTTAGAAAAGATTTTGGATCCATGCAATTGATCCAACATGTCATCAAGACGAGGAATAGGATGGTGATACTTTACCTTTATCTTGTTGATTGCTCTACAATCCACACACATCCTCCAAGTTTCATCCTTTTTGGGTACCAATAAGACGGGAACAGAGAAGGGGCTCATGTTCTCTCTCACAAAGCATTTCTCAAGCAACTCTTCAACTTGCCTTTGAAGCTCTTTTGTCTCTACTGGATTACTCCTACAAGCAGGCCTATTTGGGATTTGTGATCCAGGCACAAAATCAATTTTATGCTCAATTCCACGTAAATGTGGCAATACATTAGGAACATCTTCAGGAAAGACATCTTCAAAATTCTGCAAAGAGAAGAAATACTACTTGGCAAAGAAGAAGTTAGTACCTCAGAATTAATCAAAGCTTATTTGTAAGTAAGTAGTATTACGGGCAACCCCTATTTTCTTGCATTTAAACACTCTTTGGCTTTTATATAGAAACTCTCTTTTTTTTCCTTACCCTCTTTCCACTCACCAATACCTTCTTTTTTTTTCACTCAAACCCCCTTTTATCTCTTCTCTAAAATTGCTACTCTCTTTCTCTCGTCCATTCCTTTTTTTTTCTAATTCTTGGCCACCTTTCTTTTCTTTTTCCTCAAGCTCACTTTTTATCCCTCCCCTTGGTTTTCCCATTGTTTCCCTCAATCTCTTTTGATCTTCAAACACTTGAGATGGAGATAAAGGTGCGAGAGTAAATTTCCTACCATTTAGTTCAAGAGAATATCTATTCTTTCTTCCAACATGAAAAACATTCCTGTCATACTGCCAAGGACGACCGAGAAATATATGACAAGCTTGCATAGGTAATATATCACAAAGAATATCATCCTCATATCTACCAACATTAAATGAAATCATGCATTGTTTGTTCACCTTTAGTTCACCACTATCATTTAACCATTGGAGTCTATCGGGAGTAGGGTGTTTCATGCATGCAAGTCCCAGTTTTTCCACAAAGTATGAACTTACCACATTAGCACAACTACCACTATCAATGATCATAGAAAAAGTTTTTCCCTTTATCCCGCACCTAGTATGGAATATGTTCTCTCTTTCTGCTTCACTATTCTTCCCAAATTGATAGTCATAATCCTCCTAACTACCTCAATCATTCCATCATTATGTAGTTCTACATCATCTTCATCACTCACCTTTCCCTCTTCTTCTCCCCCACTTTTTTCACTCTCATATCCTTCATCTTCTCTAAGAATGATGTTTCTTCTACTTAGATATTCATGCATCATATGTCCCCTTCCTTTACATTTATGACATTGAATAGAAGTAGAAGGTGTAAAAGGTTTAGGGTTAAAGGTTTTACCTCCCTCTTTGTTCTGAAATTTAACTTTACCCTTGTCTTCTTGAGGTTTAGAAGAACTCTTCATCTCATGATTTGTCCATGGCTTCTTGGAGATGGTGCCCGTCCGACCTTTCCACAAGCTAGTCTACTTTCTTTTATTTTCATTTTCTACTTTTACACACAAATCAACTAACTCATCTATTATTACATATTGTAGTAATTCTGCTACATCGGCTATTTCCTTATTTAAACCATTTAAAAACCTATCCATTGTAGCCTCTTCTTCCTTTGGACAATTAGCTTGGATCATAGCTATATCCATAGCCTTAAAGTACTCCTCCACGGACATGGACCCTTGCTTCAATGTTTGAAGACGTTGTTGTAGCTCTCTTTGAAAATGTGATGGCATGAATCTCTTCCTCATCACCTTCTTCATCTCAGCCCAAGTAGCAACTGGTGCTTGTTCTTCTTGCAATCTATCCCTAGTATGCTTTTTCCAACAAATAGCAGCATAGTCAGAAAACTCAACAACAACAAGTTTAACCTTCTTACCTTCAGAGTAGTTGTGACAGTCAAAGATGTCTTCAACTTTTCTCTCCCAATCAGGATACAAGTCTGGATCCCTTGCTCCCTTGAAAAATGGCATCTTCATCTTTCTACTACTTATATTATCATCTTCTACTCTACCTCTATCTCCCCTCCTATCTCTTCACACCATATCAAAATCAATATCATTAAAATCATTGATAAATTTTTCTTGATTTACAATGGGAGCATGGGGTACATTTCTCCTAGCTTGGGACCTAACATTATTTTCCCTCCTAAGTTCAGCTATTGTATCATTTTGATCGACAATTGTATCTCTCATTTCTTGGAGTTGCAAATTCAATCTTTCAATTTGTCGATGCATAGCTTGCAAGGTAAAATCGTTTCTTGCTTTGATTTCGGCTTCTTGGAGAACCCTTCTTTCATCGTCACTACATGTATGCGACATCCTTTCTAAAAAAAAATAAACTGAATCACACAAATTAGCTTCTTCTTTTTTTTTTCTCTCGAAATAACCTTTGTACAAAATACTTTGTAGATTTATAGTTAAACCCAACTTGTATGAAGTTCTTAGTAGTAAAATTCAGATTTTTTGGGAAGTAATGAAAGAAAAACTAAATCCTAGAACTATTAGGCTTGGTTGAAACAAGACGCGAACAAAAAGGGAAGGATATAAATATATAGATTAGAATGAGTAAGAAAATCTAGGATCCCGTCTTCTTGTTTCCTTTTCTAACTTTGGGAAACAAATTATATACAAAGAATTTTTTTTGGAGAGCAAGCAATTCTTTTTTTCTTCAATTGATTTTCGTTTTTTTCTTCAAGTTTTTAAAATTTTTTTTCTTTTGTTTTCTTTTCTTTGCTCTTAGTATTAATGAAATCCCAAGACTTACCTAGAACGAATTCTTGATAGGACCGTTGTGATACCACTTGATAAAACTAGGTAAGGAATCCAAACTAGAGTAAGAATTTGAGAAGTAAATGCGGAAGTAATAACAACAAGGAATTGAACAACTAGAATTCAATAGATGAAAATAAAAGATATGAGAAAATTCAGTGAAAGAATTCCTAGAACTTCCAAGAACGCAAGTTCTATAGCCTAGACAAGATCAAAGTAACAACGTCTTGATTTATGGAAGAAATCAAATACTTAAAAAGCAAATCAAAACAATAGATTTGGATCTTGACCGCTTTACGAGTAACTTGAGACAACAATTAATAACTAGTATTAATCGCCTTCTAAGAATACCACAAAGGAATCAAAGATATCATAAAGAGAAGAAATCTTACTACCTTGAACTATGAACTAGTAAAGGTTGAAAGATAAATCTCAAAGCACAAGTAACAAAGGTTCAAAAGAACTCTCAAAGTATAATATACTTAATCAATAATGTAGTGTCTTATGAATGAGAAGAACTCCCTATTTATGGGAGAGTACTAAGGCATAGAAGTTCATAAAATTAGGTAGGGTGATTGCTAAGGCATCCAAAGTCATTACAATTAGGTAGGATGATTGCTAAGGCATCCAAAGTCATTACAATTAGGTAGGATAATTGTTAAGGTATCCAAAGTCATTACAATTAGGTAGGGGCGGCCAAAACCCTTTGGGCATATTTGGGCCTTAAAACAACTATTTTGGGAAATTGGTTTGGACTCCAATTGGCCTCCTTTTGTAACACTTCCTTTTGGACCTCTTTTAAGCTCCTTTTGGGCCCATTTGATGGACTTCAAGGGCTGATTTGGGTGACCCAGTCCTCCTATTCTTGGACTACAATTTGAGCCACCAAATAATTGTAAAACTTAGATGATTCTTCTCCTTTAGGCTTGAGCACTTTCTCCACAGTTAGAAGCTTCTTTATTTCCCATTGAAGTCCAGCAACATTAGGATGCATTTCTTTAGCTTGAGATCTTGTAAATGGCCTTCTTGGAGCTACTAAAATTGTATCCTTATCAGTGATGCTATCACTCCACTGTTCAATGGACAGTATTACTCATGGTGGAAGAATAGGATGAAGGATCGCATCATAGAAGAAGGCTATGAACTCTGGGACATAGTCACTGATGGTCCTTTGGAAACTACAATAAAAATGAGGAAGGAGTGGAAGTGCCAAAGATAAGGGCTGACTGCACTGCTGAAGATTTGAAAAAGTGGGAGAAAAATACTAAGGCCAAGAAATGGCTTGTGTCTGGACTGGGTCCAGATGAATATACCAGGATCCAAAGCTGTACTATTGCATAAGAGATATGGGATACTTTACAAGTGCCTCATGAAAGAACACCTCAAGTGAAGAGATCCAGAGGAAGATTGCTATACTCTTTATATGAGAATATCACTATGAAAGATAGATAAACCATTCAAGAGATATACATTAGGTTCACTATACTGCCAAATAAACATACGTCTCTTGGAAGAGTTATTCTTGAAGATGACAACGTTGAGAAGATCTTGACAAGAGTTCTTTCAGTTGCTCGGGAAAGCAAAATCACTGCCATTCAGGAGTCCAAGAATATTGCCACTCTCAGACTGGATGAACTGATTGGGAATCTTACTACTTATGAACTGAGAAGGAAAACTAGGAAGATGGATACACCTAAGAAGGAGAGTAGTTTGGCTCTAAAAATTACAGAAGGTTTAGACCTAGAAGATGATGAGATGACTACGATCACTATAGATTTCAAAAAGTACCTGATGAGAGGAAAGAGTTCATCAAAAGTACAAACTTCAACAAGATAAGAGCTCCTGAGAAATAGACAAATGATGGCTGCTATAAGTGTGGTAAGACTGACCACATGATCAAGAATTGCCCTCAATGTGAGATTGAGTGGAAGAAAGAAAGGGCTGAACGAAGAAACAGGAAGAAGGAACAGATTCAACCCAAGAGAAACAAAGGTTCAACAAAGGCTATGGTTGCTGCTTAGGGTGAAACCTCTTATGAAGACTCAGAAGATAAAGCTGAAGAAGAGCAAGCTCTTGTGGCCATTGGAGAATCAAATGATGAGCAGGAGGTAAGTATTCTACATCTCAAGGATAAAATTAAATTTCTATCTAAAGAAAGGTTGGCTGAGCTATTATTAGACTTCATTGACGAGTCTAAAATAGTTAACAATGAAAAGGAAGTTCTGTCTAGTGAATGTGTTATCCTAAAAGAAAAATGCAAAATTCTAGAATCTAGGGCTGATGAGACTGATAACAAAAATGTTGAGTTGACGAACCAGGTTCTTGAACTTGATAATAGTATTCTAGAACTTAGGTTAGAAAATCTAAAACTGAAACTAGGAACAGGAAAGAAGAAAGTTGATCATTTATTTCTTACTCTAGAAGAAAATCTGGGAAAAATGAAAGATGAACTGTACAAGAAAGATGAATTGATTAAGGTTCTAAAAGAAGATCTTGGAAAGGTGAAACATGAACTAGACAGAACTTGCAAATGGAACAAAGCTTCTTATGCTCTCTCATAGTTGCAAGAGCATCATAACAACAAAAAGAGGACATGGCTATGGAACTCAAGCTCCAAAATAGGACCCCAAAAATAAGTACCTCACTCTTCCTGAAAATAAGATCTACACACACTATGGTAAGACTGGCCATTATAAAAATGAATGCAATGCAAAAGAAAAGCCCAGTCAAAGGAAAAAAGCTTTTGTTCAAGAAAAACACAAACTGCCTAGCTAGGCAAGAAAGAATCTGATTCATCCTATTCCCCATAGAAAGAGACCCAAACTAGTTTGGCTTCCTAAGAATAACCCCTGATTTCTTTTAGCAAGTTCAAGTGAAAGGGAGTAGCCAGATATGGTACATGGATAGTGGCTACTCAAAGCATATGACTGGGAACAAGGATCAGTTCCTTTCAATTGAGAACCTGAAAGGAGGTAATGTCTCCTTTGGAAATGGAAAGAAAGGTGAGATCATTGGGGTTGGAAAGGTAGGTAAGACAGACTCTAATTCCATTGTGAACGTCTACTTGATAGATGGCTTGAAATATAGCCTAGTTAGTGTGTCACAACTGTGTGACAGAGGTAACCTTGTAGCTTTAACCTCTACTAAATATTTTATGATTAACCTTACCACTGACAAGATTGTTTTGCAGGAAAAAAGAGTTAACAATATTTAAATTGTAGATTTGTCAACTCTTTCAGAAAATGAACTCACATGCCTAAGTGTGCTAGTTAATGATCCTCTCTTGTGGCACAAAGACTTAGCCATGCTAATCTAAATCAACTAAACAAATTAGTCTCCAAGGACTTGGTGATAGGGTTATCTAATATCAAGTTCAAAGAAGACAACGTTTGCGAGGTATGTGCAAGGGGGAAGCATGTAAGGTCTTCATTCAAATCCAAGAAAATGGTCCAAGACGTTGGAACTAGTTCATACGGATCTTTGTGGTCGAATGAGAACCATGAGCAGGGGTGGAAAGAAATATGTGATGGTGCTTGTTGATAATTATTCTAGATTTACCTGGGTACTATTTCTAACATCCAAAGATGAGGCATTTGTAATATTCACTACCTTTGTTAGAAAAACTCAGAAACAATTAGGAAATCAACTTGCATCCATTAGGTCTGATCATCGAGCTGAATTTGAAAATGTAAAATTTGCCGAATATTGTGATGAAAATGGTATAGATCACAACTTCTTTGCCCCTAGGACTCCTCGGCAAAATGGTGTAGTTGAAAGAAAGAAAAGGACCCTTGAGGATATGGCAAGGACCATGCTTCTCTCTAGTAAATTACCCCACAGACTATGGGCAGAGGCTGTAAACACTGCATGTTACATAATCAATAGATGCATGTCTAGACCTCTTATTGAGAAAACTTCCTATGAGTTACTTAAAGGGAGAAATGGTTGCAAGTCCTATGTGCACAATAATGGAAAAGATTCCCTAGGTAAGTTTGATCCCAGAAGTAATGAGGGATTACTATTGGGATATTCTACACATAGCAAAGCATATAAAGTATTCAATAAAAAAAATATGTGTAGAAGAAAGTGTGCATGTTGTATTTGACAAAACTAACATTCTTTTTGAGAGACAGGAACATGAAGATGAAGCCATTGGCTTGGTAATAGAATTGAATGAAGTAGCATCGAAAGAAGACACAGGTGATGGAACAGGTTCTTCCACTCAGGGCAACCTGAGAGGGGGAACTAATTAGGGAGAAAATGAAACAAACTCTCTACAAGAACATGTTCATGAACTTGTTTCTCATCAATACAACACAGGAGGATCATCTAGTAGAAACCAGTTGTTGGTGAAATCTCACAAGTATCAAAGTTCTCATACCATTGAGAACCTCATTAATGATCCAACATCTCGAGTCAAAACTAGATCACAATTAAAGAATTTGTGTGCATTTGATGATTTTCTATCTCTTATTGAACCTAAAAATATTGTTGAGGCTTTGCAGGATGCAGATTGGGTCAATGCTATGCAAGAGGAACTCAATCAATTTGAAAGAAGTCAAGTCTGGCATCTAGTTCCTAGACCCAAGGACAGGTCAATCATTGGGATCAATTGGGTCTTCAGGAACAAACTTGATGAAGATGGAAATGTTACAAGAAACAAGGCAAGGCCGGTAGTTCAGGGCTACAGCTAAGAGGAAGGCATTAACTATGATGAGACCTTTGCCCCAGTTGCAAGACTAGAGACAATCAGACTCCTCATTGCCTTTGCAGCACATATGGAACTCACTCTCCATCATATGGATGTCAAAAGTACCTTCCTAAATGGCTACCTTAAGGAAGAAGTGTTTGTGAAACAACCTCCAAGATTTGAGAGCAAGAAATGTCATGAGCATGTGTACAAGCTAGACAAGGCTCTATATGGTATCAAACAGGCCCCAAGAGCTTAGTATGAATGACTATCAAAATTCCTACTGGAGCATGGGTGCAAACGAAGTAAAATTAATAGCACTTTATTCCTAGCGGAAAAGGGTAAAGACCTCCTTGTTGTACAAATATATGTTGATGACATAATATTTGGGGCCACTACTGATAGGTTGAGTAAGAACTTTGAAAAATTAATGGGAAGTGAGTTAGAAATGAGTATGATGGGTGAATTAAATTTCTTCCCAGGCTTGCAAATCAAACAAAGCCCAAATGGGACCATGATCCATTAGCAGAAGTATACAAAAAAACTAATCAAAAAGTTTAAAATGAAGGACTCCAAAGAAATAGATACACCTATTGAAACTACCACTAAATTAGATGTTGACGAACCTGGTTCATCGGTTGATCAAAAATTATATAGGGGTATGATAAGTTCACTTTTGTACCTTAGTGCCAGCAGACCTGACATTGTTTTTAGTGTAGGGCTTTGTGCTCCATTCCAGGTAAATCCAAAGGAGTCACACTTGACTGCTGTCAAAAAAGATACTGAGATATCTGAAAAGCACCACTGATTTGTGTCTTTAGCATCCCAAAGGTAATAATTTTGATCTAGTAGGATATGATGATGTTGATTATGCAGGTTTCTTAGTGGACAGGAAGAGTACTTCAAGTGTGGCACATTTCTTGAGGTCATGTCTAATGTCATGGGCTACCAAAAAGCAAAATTCAGTAGCCTTGTCTTCTGCTGAAGCTGAATATGTTGTTGCTGCCTCTTGTTGTGCTCAATTGCTATGGATCAAACAACAGTTGGTAGACTTTGGAATTGAAGTGGGGTGTATTCCAATATTTTGTGATAACACTAGTGCTATAAGTATGACAAAGAACCCTGTTCATCATAAAAGGACCAAGCACATAGATGTTAGACACCATTTCTTAAGAGATAGCTATGAAAAAGGTTAATCTCTATAGAATTTTGTGCTACTGATAAACAAATAGCTGACATCTTCACTAAAGCACTGAGTAGAGAAAACTTTGAAAGGAACATGCAGGAATTCGGAATGATAAAGATCACCTGAAAATGTCCAAATTGGAATGCACAATGAAAACAAAATTTAAAAAATATAAAAAAATCTGGTTAGCCAGAGGGACGCCTAAGAGGTGTTGGGGAGAGGTGATTAGGCATGACTTGGCTAGAATGCGGGTTTCTGAGGACATGACCCTTGATAGGAAAGTCTGGAGGTCTAGTATCAGGGTTGTAGGATAGGGGCCCCTAGAGTTTTTCGTACTCCTCACCCGGGGTTGGGTGAGGCTTGGCAGGGCTATCCATAGATGATTTGTGTATTGGATTGTGTCTCCCTTATGGTAGTTATTTATGGTAGTTACTGTATGATATAATTGCATGCTATTTTATTTATGGTTCTTATGTTTAGATAATTATTTACGCTATTTCTGCTGAAGTTACTAATGCTCTTTTGTCTTTGTTTTTGTTTCTGTTGTTCCTTTCCTTCACTGAGCCGAGGGTCGATTGGAAACAGCCTCTCTGCCCTTTCGGGTAGGGGTAAGGCCCGTCTACATATTACCCTCCCCAGACCCCACTTTGTGGGACTATACTGGGTAGTTGTTGTTGTTGTTGTTGGTTAGGAGTTCTTAATTCAATGTAAATATCTGGACTAATTCTTACTCGGTCTCATACTTTAATTAGTATACTCATGTGACATGTGTTTACATGAATCTTTAATCTCTTATAAAGTTTTTCTATTCTGACATTTGAGCCATGATCAAGAGAAGTTTTAATTGAAGAACCTGGTTCATCAGTATATGCTCATAAGAAAGTTCAGGTATGTTTCTATACTTTGCATAATTAGAAAGATAAAATTACCAATCATGAGCAAAAGTGCTAATTACACCAACCTTTCAGAAATTCTATCCGTTGAGCATTGAACCAGTTTCATTTTCCTAGGAATCTAGCTAAAAATGGATTTTTTCCTACAAACTAGCCTCGCTCATTAATCTTTAAAGAGACGGGAATTATAATTTGATTGGACTCCTAATTGACCACTAAAAAAGCTGTCGTTACAGGCTTAATCATGATCCCTCTTTAAATACACTCCACACCTTCTCTCATCACTCATAACTGTCATTCACTTCTCCAATACTTCTAATAAACCCCTTTCTTATCCACAAATTCCCAAAAGATTTCCAGAAATTCTCCGCCGTGACTAATCCTCAAGACAATCCTGGAACTCCCCCATATATTTCCCCTAATACTTCATCATCAACATCTCTAGTTGAAACCCCAAAACATAGATTTTGCTGGCAAAAGATGTTTGCCAGAAAAACGAAAGCATCCGGCTCTCTCAGAAATGATTTAAACAAGAAATTAATGACCAGTCAAAGGAAAGAGGTTTCAGCAAAAGAATCTAACTCAAACTCTGATTCTGAAAAGTTCATCTCTGCTAGTGAAGGAGAAGGACTTGGGTCTTCTGACAATGACAAGAGTTAAGAAACCCCAGGTGAGGTAAACACCTGTTTTGTATTTTCTAATGTAGCTGAGAAGGAAGATAGTAGGTTTGTGTTGGTAGACTATGTGAAAAATATTGAAGGGGATGAGTTTAGTAGGAGGAGAAAGAAAAAGAAAGGGGATGTTCTTGCTATATCTGGTAGTGGAGAAGAAGGTGGTTTAAAGTTAGGGGAAGCGGATCAGTAGAGGCTGCTGAGGAACTTGTTCAAATGAGTAAGCAATAAGAAGAACATAGTTCTTCTGTGGAGGAGACTTTAGCAGATACTCTAAAGAAAGTAGGGGCCAGTTATGACCCAAAGAAGCACAAGGCATCTACACAAAGAACCCCAGTTGCTTCTAAACCCTAAAATAAAAGAAAAGTAACATCTCCCAAGACTTTTGCTACTTCTATGCCTAGGGGAAGAGCCACAAGGAGAAAATTTAGACAAAGTGAGGCAGAACTACAGGTAGCATTAGAGAAGAGTAAGAAAAAGAAGAAGGAAAAGGGAAAAGAAAAAGTAGTGGAAAGTTCTAAGGCTGCTGAAGAAGAGGAGGAGGAGATGGAACTGATCCATCAAGAGAGAGGTACAACTGTGGAGGTTCCCACTGTCAAACCCAAAAGAACAAGACTCCTACAAAGAAGTCTTCAAAATCTGTACCTGTTGAACCTTCTTTGGCTAGAAGATCTAGGTCTGCAGTGAAGGAAAGATAAGTAAAAATTACTGAAGAAGAAGATGAAGAGTGGAGTGGAGAAAAAGAAGAAGAATAAGAAAAAGAGAAGTCTGAACACGAGCAAGATCATTTTGTTATTTTTAGCAGGAGAAAGATATTGAATGGGAGGTTGGTGAAAGAACTTGAGGATCCAGACATGCTTAGGTTGTTAGATGTTTTAGCTGCACAGGATTGGAAGGACATGGTCATTCAAATGGATAGAAGACTAGCCAGAAGAGAGCTGATTGAATTTCATGGCAAATGACTCTATAAATAATGGGCTAGTGACCAGTGTGGTGAAAGGTGTGAAGGTGAAGTTTGATGCGCCTGAATTGAGGGCAGGATTCTAGACATTCCAAGTGAGGGCTATGATGATTATACCAGGCAAAAGTGGCCTTGTCTAGATGATCTACTCATATCACTCCAAGTCACCAGGAACTTCTGTGATACAAAGGATGTTGAAGAGGTGACACAACATAAAGTGATCTTTGAGTTTGTGAACAAGTGCCTGCTGCCTAGACAGGAGAGGAGGTACACTGCAAATTACATGGACCTGGTTCTCATGGAGTGTCTTGTGAGAGGTAAGAAGATTAACTAGCCTGCTTTCATAGTCAACCTGTTGGATAGAATCATCAATAGTTCAAAGGCTCATGCTACTCCTTATGGATTCATTCTGACAGCTGAACTAGATAGGCAGAACGTTCCTTTGAAGAAATGGGAAATGGCCTCTAGTAAAGTGCACTTTAGAATCAAGACTCTCCAGGCATGTGACTATCTCCTAAGTGTAGCCCTTGTTGAACCTGGTTCATCAGTGAAGACTCTAGTGAATAGCAAGGTTAGGGCTTTGGTTCAAGAATGTGGGACCAAAGATGCTGAGATTGCTAGGATTCAGGCTTGTGTGGCTGAGTTGGAAGAAGAACGGAATAGGCCGAAAGCATAACTAGCAAAAGAAAAGGAAAAGAGTGACGGAATGATACAAACAATGCTCAACCTACTCCAGTCCCAACCCTTTATTTCTTCAAAGCCTTAGCCTTCTTTGTCCTAGTTCTAAACGAGTTCACGTACCCCCTCCTAGTGACCCAGATTAGGGATTTTTCTTGTTTTTACTCATGGTTGGTTGTTTTTGTTCTTTCTTTTTGTGGACTATTTTGTAGAAGCACCGCCTTATCAATGACAATTTACATTTTTCTTGTTCTATGATGATTCTGCTCTTAATAGTTATATTTGTCAAGTTGATTTTTGATTAACTAAATCATACTTTCACTTGCAGTTGCCCCAATGGCCATGAGTAATGATTAATATTCTGGGATTCACGTGTTTATGCAACTTTTCGATGATGCCAAAAGGGGAAAGATATTATACTTAAAAAAAATTGTGTCTATTTTCTGAACAGTGATGTTTATGACCTAATTAAATCTGGCTGTTAATGATAAGTTAAAATTTTCAAGTGATGATATTTTAACAGAGTTCCATAGGTTCTCTGATCAGTAAAAGCACAGAGTTTGTCATCATCAAAAAGGGGAAATTTGTTGGTCCAAGATCAGTTGAAGTTTTGAAGAATGACAAATGAACTCAGTGAAGGACCATGTCCATCTTAGGAGACACAGTTATTATGGCCCATGCACATGAGATGCACGTGAAGAAGATAAGTCCTTGGGGATCAAGCAGCAATATCTTCTGAACGGATCGAAAAGATTGCATATGGAATAAGGAGAAGATGCCTCCTTATGAGAAGAGAACACATCCGGATAAGGGTTGGAGTTTGAATTAGTCTAGGACTCAAACTCAATGAAGGATCAGAAATTGAGTCACAATCCAAATCTAATTACTTATCTAATAAATAACTGAGTTGTTCTCTTTTACAGGCATGTACATATGTTGAAGTTAAGCAAAATTGAGAGCAAAAGAGCAAGGCTATTTTGCAAGAAATTTATGTGAGATTGAGCGTGCATGCCTGCAACTACTTGAACAAGATATGAGAACCAGCTCCATTATGTTTATTCTTATTCTAGTTCAATTGTAGTAGGTGGTTTAAACTTGTACCTTTCCAGCTTTCATAGAAGCAATTGTATTAGGTACTTTGAGTATTCAAGTTAGAGTTAACTTGAAAGTATTGCAACAGTTGATGATGTGTGCCACATTGGGACTAGAGTTAATCCTTAGGTTTACAAGAGTTTTGTAAATGTTGTTTTTGGCTCATTGAGTTTAGTGGATGTTTGGAAAAATCCTACTAAGTAGTAGGTCGTGGTTTTTTTTTCCACCTTTTGAGCCAGGTATTTTCCATGTAAAAATCCTTGTATTCTTTTATTTCCTGTATTTTAATTCCGCAAATAGTAGTAGTTAGAACACCTAGAGGAACCAGATTTATCTAGATCAAAAATTGGGTACCACACAAATCACCCCCTTCTTGTGTGGTATTGACGTTTGGAACATCAATTATGATTTAATATACTACATTAGTTCAATAAATGTTAGTTAATGTTTTATTATTTAATGTAGTGTACATAAATATAATAAAATCTATACAAAATCAAAGGATAGAAAACATTAGAGTAATCAAATAAATTATTTATTCCTTGTCTATTTTTATTAAATTGGCAAGTACTTAGTACTATACATTTACTAATGTAATTTTTTTTATTATTTTCTCAATTGGCTTAATATTTTGATACTACTTCTCTTCTAGTAGAACATGCATATATATATTTTCTTATTCTGAGTATATATATTTTTATACTTATATTATCCTATTTAAAATTCTTCAACTATCTACATTTATTAATAATTCTCTTGAGTGTTATTTATTTATTAATTAATTTAATAAATAAATATTATTAAATTATATTTATCCATCTCTTTTCGTAAATTTATTTCTAGTATAATATATAATTAGTTTTCTCGTTTTATATTTATTAAAAATTTAAATAATATATTTTTTACTAAATTATAATTTTGAATTTATCAAAAAAATAAAAATATAAGCCTTTTATTATTTTTATAAAAAGCGTAATATTATTTTTAATAATTAATATAATGTGTTTTGCATAGAATATACTATTATCTTACGTATAATACCTTAATAGTTTCTTCATATTTTTGTATTTTTCATTATGAAATTATGAGTTATGTTTATTAAGTAAATTGTCCTACACGAGAAATTTAATTAATACATTTATTTATATGATATCTTTTGATTTTTTAGTATTCTTCATTTATGACTTTTTTTTTATTATGATTTAAGTTATGTGTATATGTACGTCTTTTCTCATAATAATTCTAATTATTTTCATAAGTCATATTCAATTTTTTTTTTTGTATTTTCTTATTGATAATTATAAGATATCTATATCTATTAATTTAAGTAATGTAATCAATTAATTCAAAATTAGTTAGAAAAGTAGTTTATTTTGTCTTAATAATGCCACTTGACTTTTGTGGTTAAGACACTTGTCTTAATGAAATTATGAGTTATATTTATTAAGTAAATTTTCCTACATGTGAAATTTAATTAGTATATGTATTTGTATGATATCATTTGATTTTTTTTAGTATTCTTCATTTATGACTATTTATTTATTATGATTTTAGTTACGTGCATATGAATGACTTTTCTCATAATAATTCTAATTATTTTTATAAGTTTTATCCAGATTTTTTGTAGTTTTATTTTTATTGATAATTATAAGATATTTACATTTATTAATTCAATTAATATAATCAATTCATTCAAAATTTAAAATTTAAAAATAATTAGAAAAGTAATTTATTTTACAACGTCACTTGCTTTTTGTGATTAAGATACTTGTCTTAATTATTATGAGTTCTGTCTATTAAGTAAATTTTTCTACATGAGAAATTTAATTAGTATATGTATTTTTATGATATCATTTGGTATTTTTAGTATTCTTCATTTATAACTATTTGTTTATTATGAATTTAGTTATGTATGTATGACTTTTCTCATAATAATTTTAGTTATTTTTATAAAGTCCTAGTCAGATTTTTTTTGTATTTTTACTTTTTTGATAATTATAAAATATTTATATTTATTAATTCAAGTAATGTAACCAAGTACTCAAAAATTTAAAATTTTTAAAAAAAAATTAGTTAGAAAAATAGTTTGTTTTGTCTTAACAACGCCACTTGGCCTTTTGTGATTAAGACACTTATCTTAATATAGTGTTATTGCTTCTTCCATTCTATATTGATAGATAAATATAAAAAAAATACTGGTGTAAGTCTTATTCTCTAATAAAAATAGTTGAGTGCAAGATATAAACTTATATATTTGGTGTTCACGTGCAATTCATTTACTAGAGCTCATAAAAATAAGTTGCCTTGAACATATCTTATCTCGTAACAGTAAATATTTTTTAATAAAGTATTAAGTGTTATGAAATAATATAAGAACAAGAACAATAATACAAGAACAAGAACAATATAGAGAAAAGTAGAGAGAGGAGTATTCTTATTGATACTTTGGGATGATTTACAATGGGAGAGAACCCTTTATTTATAGGGAGGTGGTGACTTAGCCACCAAGTAGTAAACCCTAGGATCTCTCTAAATATGGACATTCACCTTAAATAGAATATTTTATAACACTCCCTCTTGAATGTCTATTCAATAATGTGCCTCGTTAAAACCTTAACTAAAACAAAACCCAATGGGAAAAAATTATAGAAAAGGAAAAAGAGTACACATGTTTGAATATGCGCCTATTGGTTGCCTCGTTAAAAACCTTGCAAGGAAAACCCAGTGGGACAAAACCTTGTAAGGGAAAAAGAGTGCAACGCGCATTAACTCTCCCTGAAAAGAGCATCAATTCACATCCTTGAGCATTTGCATTCCAATCTTGTGCACCATCTTCAAAACGATCTTTTGTAGAGATTTGATAAATAAATCAGCCATATTGATTTGAATAAATATTCCGCACCTTGAAATTATCATTCTTGATAGATATGAACATCTTCATATAATGTCGTGGAATGACTCTTCAATATCTCCATAGAGGTATTCTCGATGCCCTCATGCTTATAGTTATAGCAAGATACATATTTACACAAGTTGCACTTAGGATGTGGTACTTCAGGACCAAGAATTGTATATGCTTCAAGCAACTTCAATCTTTCATGGATTGACATATAAGTTAAGTCATATAAGCCATATAATAGACTTTAAATGCATATCAAGTTTTCATGTCATGCTAAACAAATAAGATATCGAAAACTGATTACTCATACCATTGACTTTATACTTTCAAGTATTTGAACTACATGTCCAAAACTACATGTCTTTCATATGGAATCAATTCTGCTTGAATTGTATCTCTTCCATTTAGCCAATATTTTTTTTTGTATTCGACAAACATAAGAT
Source organism: Nicotiana benthamiana (assembly GCA_034376525.1). Classification (NCBI taxonomy): domain Eukaryota; kingdom Viridiplantae; phylum Streptophyta; class Magnoliopsida; order Solanales; family Solanaceae; genus Nicotiana; species Nicotiana benthamiana. The sequence continues at coordinate 75,952,169 of CM067328.1, read as the reverse complement.
CCTCATCGATATTTAGCGCTATCATAGATGTCGTCGACGAACATTTTATATCGGTTCCAGTAAATTTTCATAAAGACATAACATGGAGATCTCTTTATTCATATATTCAGGTACCTGAATCTCTCATGAGATTTTATGAAGTGTTATGTCATGTGATCTTCTAGATCACTTGCCTCCCCATTATGATCACTTTGATCATTTGCTCATCTTCTTTATTAAGAAGTTATTTTGAAACCGATTTGTCTATACGCTTTAAGCGTATCAAAGACTTTGTCCTTCTGGGACTTAATATGAGCATTTGCAGTGAGAATATAGTTACTTTCTTTGGGTCAGCAAATGCGATAGCATGCTTTGCAATATGTTGCAATTGAATTATCCTTTTATGAACTTCAGGTTCATATTATGATATTCGAGGATCTATATATACAAATGATAATTCATCCCATGTAACCTTTTCTCAAGTGTTTATCATGTCTCTCCCTCATGTTAGAAAAGCTAACTTGTTTCCTCAACTTTGAGAGTCCATCTTTGTGCATTATGGTGTTAATGAAAATATACACCGCACATCAATAATAATAAGATGAAATTATTTGGTTCCTGACCCTGAACCACTTGTGAGGGGAGAATATAATATACTCTCGTATACAACGTATATCAAACTGATATATATAACTTTGTTCTCATAAGAAACAGTTTAGCTATTAAGTGGAGGCACTCACTAATTATCTTGCTAAACCAACTATGGTATAAACCAACTTATCAAGATGAACTATCTTGAATAGAAAATCTGGAAATTATGCTCGAAGTTATATTACTGAGCAATTTACCTCGCAAGCACCGGCCAGTCTGCGGGTTAATAACAATCGCACATGTAACCATATCATAGATGCATCATATGTGGTATACATGGCAGGTGAATGGGCCCATATTCACCTTTGATATTTCCAGAATTTATGGGATTCAACCCGAACTCTTTAGTTGGTCAATTAATTACTGAGAACAAGTAATACAAGAGAATTCGTAAAGAACTTTCTAGTTCTTTAATATTTACCCATGTGAATTCTCTATTACTGCACATCATACTTAAAATGATATGGCTAACCCGAATGCCAACTGAATAAATTATCAATATTGATAAACTTCAAATTTACACCATGACATGTGCAATTATCAATAAACTTCAAGTTTATTATGATATGGATTTTTATATCAATAAACGTCCACTTTATTGTGGTATTCTTGTGTAGTAGAAACTGGAGAATAAAGCGGGTAGTTTTTCACATACAGATTATCCCGCTACAAGTTGTAGTAATAGAAGATATCAGATCTTTCCTTTATTTATAGTCTCAATATAATCAATCGCTTTCGCATATACTTTGGAAACTGAATAAGTTTCTTTGAGACTTACTACAACACAATACCTTATTGGTAATCAATTGTGTTTCTCCAACATAGTAATAATTGGCTCTTCTAGAGCTCTCAATTAATTTTGTACTATCACAAATTCATCAACATCCATGTGGTGAATATCTCTTTTAAAGAGAAAGTTATACCATTATGGTCATGTCAAAATTATATGCAAGATATGTTTCTTGCATTATTATTGTCCTTTGATAATCACATTGACAAATTATTTTGGCGTACAATAGGTACGTGACCAATGACTATTCATGCCATAACAATGATATTATTTTCATATATCATCTCAAACCTCCTTCTAGGGGTGAGTGTGGTATATTCAATACCAATTTCATGTTCATATTCTTCCAATAATGAATATGTATTCGTGAATCAGATGTTGTCACATTCACTGCGGGGATATGTGATTTTGTTATCCTTTTCAAATCTGTAAATGCGTCTGGCATTCGATTTGCTATTCTTTGCAAATGGATAATATTTTGCACCTCTTTTTCACAAATAGAGGTATGTGGATCAAGATGAGATAATGATGCATTTTTCCACAAAATTTCCCGTTTGGTTTCACCAACTTCTCCCCCTAATTTTGGAAAAAGTGTCTCATCGAATTGACAGTCTGTAAATCGTGCAGTGAACAAATCCCCTGTCAATATTTCGAGGTAGCAAATAATGGAGGGCGATTCAAACTCAACATATATTCCTAACCTTCTTTGCAGACCCATTTTGGTGCAATATGGCGGTGTTACAGGCACATATACTGCACATCCAAAAATTCTTAAGTGGGATATATTAGGTTCATGACCCAAAACTCATTGCAACGGGGAATATTTGTGATAATTCGTCGTTCTGAGACGAACTAGCATTGCTGCATGCAAAATGGCGTGACCCCAAACCGAAGTGGGCAGCCTCGTTTTCATGAGTAAATGAGGAAGTCAAGATTATTCTCATCTATTGTCTCAATATGATATCCATTTTGAATGATATCTTTAAAACTCAACAAGTTCCTTTTAGACTTGGAGGAGAACATTGCATTCTCTAAAATGTTGTTCCTTTAGGCAGAGTTATAGTTGCTCTTCCGGAGCCTTTAATCAATTTACTACTACCAGAAATTGTAGTAACATCTACCTTACACATACTTAAATGAGAGTAATATTTCTTCTCTTTGAATATCGTATGTGTGGTACATGAATCAATTAATCAAAAGAGATATACGAACATGAGAATAAACAAATTTAATCCGTTGCTTCATAATTAAACAATATTTTCAAAATCTGCTGAGGTTAGTCGATTAACTTAGTTAATAGTCGACTAACTTGGGAAGCAGTCATTAGGTTAGTCGACTAACTAAATCAGATAGTCGACTATCTTGCCTTGCGAAAAAGTCCAGTTTTAATGCGAAATATTAGTTAGTCGACTAACTAAGTTGATAGTCGACTAACTTAGTAAACAGTCATCAGGTTAGTCGACTATCTTGCCTTGCGGAAAGTCCAGTTTTAATGCAAAATATTAGTTAGTCGACTAACTAAGTTGATAGTCGACTAACTTAGTAAACAGTCATCAGGTTAGTCGACTAACTAAATCAGATAGTCGACTAACTTAGCTTGCAGAAAAATCCAGTTTTAATACGAAATATTAGATAATCGACTAACTGTTAGGTTAGTCGATTAACTCTACTGGAAAATAAAAATATCTTTGAAATTTAAGTATATTGAAACATTCTAAAGAACTAATACTAACATTATATCATAAGCTAACTAATACGAGCTGATACTAATGACTATTAGTTTATTCACTAACTAATACAAATAAGTAAAATAAAATCAAATAATTCCATCTTCCTTCATCACAGATCCATCACCAATTAAGTGGTCTATTTTCCCCTCAGGGTGCTCAAAGAAGTCTGCCACATCCAAGTGGGTGATGTCAAAATTGTCGTCAGAGACAGAGTTGGTTTCAGGGCATTTACCTTTTAGAGATGCTTGATAAAGCTTAACCAAATGTCTTGGTACACGGCAAATTTTCGCCCAGTGCCCTTTTTCACCGCAACGATAATATATAGTTTATGAACTATTTGCTTTTGGATTCTCATCGCATCGTGCTTGTGGCAGAGTGACAAACTTCAGGTTGTCATATCTCTCCTTTAAGCCATTCCACAAGATAGGTGGATCTTTGACTGTGATATATTCAATTTTCGGCGCAAGAAAATCAAGGCCTTAGCACAGTTTCAAACCTTCATCAAGGTGATGGCGCAAGAAAATCAAGGCCTTAGCATAGTCTTGGGTGGATGCATTATTTCTGTCTTTAATGGCGTCTCCAAGACCAATTGCATCCAAATGGATTTCAGCATCCAACACCCATGTCATATAGTTCTTGCCCGAAATTTCAAGGGCAACGAACTTTCTTTTCATAATGTCAGACATAAAACAAAATTACATCAAGAGCGTGTCCATACTTACGGGCTTTATTACAATTATCACATTCACTTCAGGGAATGGATCATAATCATCTGTATGTGCTATATATAATCTCATGTCAAATATTACTTTCATAAAGTGAAAGATTATTTTGAGAATCTTTATTATTCTCATTATCACAATGATGACGATTATAATTCCGTCTATTGCCACGTCCACATCCATTGATACCTTAACGGTAATAATTTTGTCTTCTTTCAGACTTATCACATACTGCTATCACATTCTCTAAAGGGAATGAGAATGAAGCAAATTCAATGGGACGGATTCTCAATTCTTTGCCCACAGTCATACATGAATTTAATCATGGCAAGACATAGAACTTTTTACCACTTCACGTGGTTATAATTCCTTACAAACTCCATTAGAGTTATAATCAAACTTTGTTGTCTATGTTTGTATATGAAATCAAATCGTAGAATTTCAAGAATTTGAAAGGGAAAAGTAAATTACTTACCTTTAAGGTATACCAATAAATGTTGTGATATCTAATATACCTCTTGAGTTTCCATCCCATTGCATTACTTTATGAAGATACCATCTCTTCTATTTTTCCGTATAGAAATTCTGGAAGAAGGAAGAAATCAAATTCAATTGGTTAGAGACTCGTGCTGATAACGTGTTATGAAATAATATAAGAACAAGAACAATAATACAAGAACAAGAACAATATAGAGAAAAGTAGAGAGAGGAGTATTCTTATTGATACTTTGGGATGATTTACAATGGGAGAGAACCCCTTTATTTATAGGGAGATGGTGACTTAGCCACCAAGTAGTAAACCATAGGATCTCTTTAAATATGGACATTCACCTTAAATAGAATATTTTATAACATTAAGAAAATTTTCTTCTGAGAGTATTAAGAAGGCGTAAGAAATACCGCAGAAAATACGATGTTAATCTTAAAGCGGAAACAGGTTTCCCAAATTATTGGCTCCTTTTAGCTGAATATATAAATATTTCGATATTCCCAATAAGAAAGATAGTGAACTTGATTTATTTGTTTGATAAAAAAATTGCACATTACAATTAAAGTGATTCATCGTTAATTCTCCACTATAGTCAAATCTCTTTATAACAGTTTCGTTTGTTTCGATATTTTTTGATTACTATATTGATGTGCTGTTATAAAGCTCATAAATTATAACATAACACAAAAATTGATTCCGAAAAAACTTAACTTTTATAGTAAATCATTATTATATAGATATACTGTTATAGAGATATTTGATTGTATATCGATGCCGAACATTGATACTCGTGTACAATTGCAATTTTACACTAATTTGTTAATATTTGTATATTGATGTGTAAAATATTTTTGTACTCCCTCCGGTCCGCGTTTAATTAACTTTTTTATCTGTTTTCACACATATTAAATACTTCATATTTTAGCATTAATTAACAATAAAATTGATCATATTAACCATAATTTGTTCATTGAAAATATAACAAATACTCCTCGGATCCTTACTCCAAGGATAACTTTGGAAAAAATAAGTTAATTCCTTTTGATATCTGAAAAAATCAAATACTATGAACCACAAATAAAAACTCAAAAAATTAATTAAAGTGGACATGAGGGAATATAATCAAATTATTACATGTAATATACCGCAAATGTGAAGGAAAACTTTAAAACAGAAGTGGATAAGTTTGTGTATTCAAATCAAATTACACTAATAATGTGCAAAACTGTTTATACAATTAGTGATTACAATTTAAAATACACTAAAATATATTTTAAGACATTGAAATGGAAAAAAGCTTATATTTGGAATACCCGTGAATAAATAATTGCAAAAAATATCTTCCTAAATCTGAACGAAATAATTCTAATGAAATAAGAAAATCTAAAAAAAGAAAATTCCACATAGAACTGAAATACTCCAAAATTTCGATACAATCAAAGCAGCACAGAAATGATCAACTGAAACCCCAACATAAGAAAGGGGTCTATAAAAGCGAACCATACTCTCCTATACCCTTTATTATTTCCCCATTTGCTCCGTCTAGCTGTTCACTCTCTTCGTGTTCTCCGCCACTCTCTCTTCAGATCCATTTTCTCTTTAGATCCATTCATTCAACAATGGCTTCTTTCTCCATCTCTTCCCTTTCCTGCTCCTTCAAGCAGAATCAGGTCTATTTTCGTTATTGTCACTCTCAAATCTGTTCTTTAGATCCATTCATTCAACAATTAGACTCTTTTGTCGTTTATTCTTGTGTTTTTTTTGAAATCGTATCTGCGTAGCTTTATATTTGTGTGTGTCTTGAATTTTTGGGTAAAGATTCTATTTTACTATTTTCTTGCTGATGTGTTTTAAAATGTTTGGATCTTGTTATGGGACTTGTTTGGAGGATATTTTGGTGATGAGAAGTTTTGGTTTTGCTGCTTTATTACTGATTTTCATGTGTCCTTTTTAACGATTTCTTTGGGAATAGACTGTTATATATTGGGAATTTGTTTCACAGATTCTTTAGGTGATAAAAAGATTGAATTTTGCAGCTCTTTAAAACTATTTATTTGGGCCTTGCAGTTTTTCTTATTCTTTTCCTTTTGTCTTTCTAATAGATTAGATCTATTTATGATAGAATGTGGTAGTTGTGAAAGATTCTATTGAGGAGGAAAAATCTTCATTTGCAGCTTCACCATTTTTTTTGGTACTATAAATCTTTAGAACTAGGATACATTTTATGTTCTTTTTAACTTCTTATATGTGTTTGATAGTTTCTTTTGTCGATAAATTTTATGTTTTAACTGATATAATTATTATAATAACCAAAGCTTTCATGAAATTGCGTAAGCGAAGCTACCTGTGGAACATGAAAGGGAACTGTTGTTGCAGCTTATGGAAAGCTTGATTTCTCATAATTTTTAATCTATTTTGCTAAAACAATTTATTTGACCTATGCAACCCTTTATCTGAGTGTTTTACGTTCCTCTGTATTTATAATCAGTCGTGGCTATATAACTCTATTGACTTTGTTCCCTTGATTGGTGCAGGTGCATTTGAAGGGCTCTTCTCTTTCTGTTAAAGGAGTGAGCTTCCCTTCTATCAGGTTGAAGCCAGCTACTCGTCGCTTCAGCATTACCTGTGCGGTATTGTCTTTTCTTCCTTTCTATTAAAATTCTAATACAAGCTGCTCGGATATTCTTTTTTCTGAAAAATTGACATTTCTACTTATAAGACAAGAGGGGCTGCTCTGATGGTAAGCAACCCCCTTCCAACCGAAACCGAGAGGTTGTGAGTTCGAGTCTCCCAAGAGCAAGGTGGGAAGTTCTTGGAGGGAAGGATGCCGGGTTTCTATTTGGAAACAGCCTCTCTACCCCAAGGTTGGGGTAAGGTCTACATACACACTACCCTCCCCAGACCCCACTAAGTGGGATTATACTGGGTTGTTGTTGTTGTTGTTGACATTTCTACTTATATAACAAGTAATGCATGTTTAATAGTGTTTGCTTAGTGTTATATTTTGTTTAGCTGATAAAAGAGATCAGTGATTCTACAGTGCGTGGTATTTGGCAATTGGCAAAGCTGTTGTTATGAAGGCTTTGCTTCCTTTTTATTAAAATTCTAATCCAAGCTGCTCGGATATTCTTTTTCTGGAAAATTGACATTTCTACTTGTATAACAAGTAATGCATGTTTAATAGTGTTTGCTTAGTGTTATATTTTGTTTAGCTGATAAAAGAGATCAGTGATTCTACAGTGTGTGGTATTTGGCAATTGGCAAAGCTGTTGTTGTGAAGGCTTTGCTTCCTTTTTATTAAAATTCTAATCCAAGCTGCTCGGATATTCTTTTTCTGGAAAATTGACATTTCTACTTATATAACAAGTAATGCATGTTTAATAGTGTTTGCTTAGTGTTATATTTTGTTTAGCTGATAAAAGAGATCAGTGATTCTACAGTGCGTGGTATTTGGCAATTGGCAAATCTGTTGTTATGAAGGCTTTGCTTCCTTTTACTCAATGTAGTACTCCTATCTCAGATGACAAGATTTATTCTGTATACCTAACTCTTCTACTTCAAATTAATAATATAAAGGAGCGAAGGAGTAACATCATCTATCTTCTGGACCAAAATTTGAAAGCATTTATGTGAACATGTGTGTGTCACCTTGTATCAGTTAGGCCAAGTACATTATTATCAGTAGCAACAGCATAGCTGTTGCCTCTTTCCTAATTTTGTCTCGTCCGGCTCACTTGACAGTGACACATGGTGCAGGAAAATATGTGTTATTAGAAATTAACTTAACTGTGTGTCACTTATTAAACTAAGAAGTGTATTTGTGCAGGCTAAACCAGAGACAGTCGACAAAGTGTGTGAAATTGTGAAGAAACAACTGGCTCTTACTGACGAAAAAGTAGTCAATGGAGAGTCAAAATTCACAGCACTTGGTGCTGATTCTCTTGACACGGTATGTTCACTCAACAGCAAGCTTTTGCTGTGCTAATTCCCTGAAATGTTCTGTCGTTCAAAATGGCCCTTGAAACTTTTGTAAGTGTCTGGATATGGGATTCTCCTAAATATTGCAGGAACGTAGAAGTAAAATGGTGTGCTTTCATTTAGTAACTCTGACGAGCTACTTCCATATGTAAACTGTTCTCTGAATTTTCAGAATGATCATTCTGAATAACTTAAAATATGATATAAGTGCTGTTTATAACCCTATTTATACAAGAGTTACCAAGCTTTACTCTTATTTTCTTTAATCGAGACATCCTACCCTTCTAGTAGGGAAGCTTTAGCTGCTTGTTTTCTTTTCTTGTTGAGTATTGAACCTCCAATAGTTCATTCATGCTCTTCCCACAACCAAATTTCTCCTGTTAGAGGATCTCAAAATATAAAACTCTCAGCCTTGCTCAAAAAATTGTGCAAGTCACGTTTTGGAATGCATCTATTATCATTTATGCAGTGTCTGAATTCTGCTCTGCGGGGCTTAATTGACTTGGTTATTGATATTATCGTTCATGTTCAGGTTGAGATTGTCATGGGACTTGAGGAAGCATTTGGAATCACCGTGGAAGAAGAGAATGCACAGACTATTGCAACCGTTCAAGATGCTGCTGACTTAATTGAGGATCTCATCTCCAAGAAAGCTTGAGAAATATTGAGCTATAGAGCTTGCCTAGCAAAAGTAGGTTTGTTAGGTCTCATTTTGGTTGATAGTTTGCCTATCTTATTTAGTCGTTTAATCGTCATCTCTCCTTATGGAGAGCGTCTATTGCAGTTTGTTCCAATGAGCTAAGTCTAGATAAAAGGATTTCTTTCATCTGAGAGCAACTCTCATGTCTTGTTTCTTTAATTTACTGTAAGACATTATGGTCATAATTAAAGATATCTTGTACTATCTGTGTTTTCCTACTCCATTCTGGTACTTCTTTTTTGCCTACAGTGAAATTACAATATTCTTGAAAAAAAAATTAGTGATGTTTTAGGTTTAACTGATTAGGAATTGTTGAATATGTTGTGTGTTACAAATGATTAGTGCAATGCGGCCGAAACTGAAATGATAATTTTTGGACTCAAAGTGCTTTTGTAAAAAAAAAAAGAAGATATTTTTATACCTATTTCGCATTAAATTAATTTCGTTAACGTAATTTGTAGTAATTTACTATGAATTAATAAAAAAAATTTAAAAATGTAATTTGCAGTTATTTACTGCGAATTACCGTTGACGAGGCTGACTCCTCAAAACTCGGGCTAGACCATTTTTAAAATTATATTTCGCAATAAATTATTGGGAATTATCCTAATTCGCAGTAATTTACTGCGAAATAGCCATTTAAAAATAGCATCGTCTTCCTTAACAGACACGGTCCATTTTAAACATATTCCCCTCCTTTCTGGTCCCCCCACCCCGTCTCTAATTTTAAAAAAAATTTCGGCCCCACCCGTCCCCTAAAGAACAAGGAGTGTAGGTCCCACACACTGTTGGTTGGTTTCGATTCTGTGTTTCAGCATAATTTCGAATTCCAAAAATTTACATTGAGTTATTTCAATTTACTTTATGGAGAAACTCGTATATTCATGCATATTAGTATTGTTTGGTATGTTTACATGTGATATTATGTTATGTTTGTGTTCTTTAATATATCCGGATTGATTTATTGATACCCGAATTTATATATTATATTTGATTTATATACCTGAAGCATGTTATTTTTTGTGATAAATATAGAGCCTTGTAGTGTAGTAAAATACAGTGACTTGTAGCGTAGTAAAATATAGCCTTTTTTTTTTATAGATAAACTGTCAATTTTATTGATTCAAAAAAAATATGTACAATGTATTCCTATGGTAGTAGTATGGACTCCCACTACTCATTACATTTCAGTTCTAACTACGCAACTCATATAGACAACTATAACTAGCAATTAAGGATCAAAACTAAGGATAGCAGTTGAGCATTTGTAACCCTTCCTGCCACCTTTTACACTTCCTATTTCTTGCATGTATTAACAATGCAACTTCTTTGCAACACTGGTCTTCAGCAAATGGCTTGTTCTCAAATCTGATCAAGTTTCTACTCCTCCATAGCAATGCAACAGTAGTAACAAATGCAGTGGCAGTGATTGTCTGCTGCCAGTGTTTACTCTTAACTTTGCTACAAATCCATTTTACTTCATTCTCCCAGCATTCAATGATCCTAGCATGTCCCAACCACACACAAATTCTTCTCCATATTCTGCTGGTAATGTCACATTCAAAATAAAGATGTTTGAACTCTTCATCATGCATTTTACAGAATGCACACAGTGTTGGCATTTGTATACCTATACACTGCAACCTCTCAACTGTGGGAAGCTTTTGTTGAGCAGCTAACCAAACAGTAAACCTGTATTTAGGGAGTGCAGATGAAATAAGCATTAAGTTCCTCCATGCAATCTTAGGAAACTTAGGCAGCAAAGCAATATACATTTTGTGAATCTGAAATTTTCCAAACTTGCATACACTCTGCAGCCTGCTAGTGATATCCCCTTGCAACTGAGTATTTCCCAACACCAATGCCCTACTGTCCAGTATCTTCTTTACCACCCAAGAAGAGTTGGATGGCACAGCAACTGACTGAATGCTCCTATTCTAGATATAGTAAGAATGTACCCACCTGACCCATAGACAGTCCTTTTTATTAGCCAAATCCCAAAGAAACTTGGCTATGGCTGCTTTTTTCCATATATTCATCCTCATTATATTAAGACCCCCAGAGGAAATAGGTTGGCAAACCTTATCCCAGGCCACAAGTGCTCTCCTGGATAGTGTAGCTTTGCCTGTCCAGAGGTATGTTCTACAGATTGCCTCTATAGCCTTCAATACTTTTTTAGGTATTATAAACACCTGAGCCCAATAAGTCTGTATTCCAAAGATCACTGCCTTAATCAATTGAGTTCTGCCAGCATAGGATAACAATTTTGCTGACCAGCAAGTGATTCTTGCTGTGATCTTTTCAATGAGAGGCAAATAATGCTGTACAGCTAGCTTCTTAGAATCCAGAGGGACTCCAAGATATCTGAAGGGCAGCTGACCTTCAGTGAATCCCAGAGCTGCAATAATCTCCTCTCTGGTTTCCTGTGAGACTCCAGCCAAATAGATTGCACTCTTACTTACATTAGCCTGAAGGCCAGATGCAGCTGAGAATATAAGAAAGGTGCTGTGTAATATCTGGATAGATACTATGTCAGCCCTACAGAACATTAGCAAGTCATCAGCAAAACATACATGGGATATGTTAAGTTTCCTGCACCTAGGATGGAAGTTGAAGTTTCCATCCTTATGTAGTTGCTGTAGTAGTCTGTTCAAATATTCCATGGCCAATACAAATAGATAAGGAGACATAGGGTCCCCCTGTCTTATACCTCTCTTAGCATTGAATGGTTTAGTAAGGCCACCATTCATTACTAAGGAGTATGAGGCAGAAGAAACACAAGCCATGACCGAAGCAGTAAACTTAGCAGGGAACCCCAGTGCTATTAGAACCTGCTTCAGAAAACTCCATTCAAGTGTATCATATGCCTTTCTAAGATCCACTTTAAGAACACATCTAGGAGAAACACCTTTCCTAGAGTATCCTTTGAATATTTCATGGCTGAGAAGAATGTTATCCATGATACTCCTTCCTTCAATAAATGCAGATTGGGCAGGACCAATCAGGTCTCTAATTACACCCTTCATCCTTCTGGTAATAACTTTGGATATGATTTTGTACAGCATGCAATAGGTCTAAAATCCTTCACAGTGGTAGGGGTTTTGATCTTTGGCACAAGGGCTATTGCAGTGGTATTAATCATATGTGGCATTTGGCAGGTTTCAAAGAATTCCTTAGTAGCAGAGAATATATCTTCTTGAACTGTCTTCCAGCTCTTTGTAAAGAACTCAATAGGAAACCCATCTACTCCTGGGGCCTTATCTCTAGGCATATCAATTACAGCTGCATTGATTTCCTCCATAGTAACTGGTCTGATAAGAGCTCTTTGCTGTTCAAGTGTAAGGCATCTACCTTCTTTCATTATACTAGTATCCACACAGGGAAGTTCAGAAGCATACTCCCCCATTAATGATTGAAAGACCTTTAAGAATTCCTGTTCCACAGCAAGAGGATCAGTTAGCTTTATACCTGTATCAGTATAGATAGAAGTGATATTGTTCTGGCATGTCCTGATCCTCCATTGTGCATGAAAATACTTGGTATTTGCATTACCATATTCAATCCATGTTGCTTTGGATTTCTGCCTCATTACTTGCTCCTCCACACTGTTCCATTTTTCAAGTTCTTCTAGGAGGCATCTTTCATCATCTATCAGCTTCTGTGAAAGAAGGTTATTCTGCATCTGCACCAGTATACTGTCAAGCCTTTCCCTTGTCTGAATAATCTGTTGTTTGTATTTGGCCAAGTGGTCATTTATACCCTTTAGTTGCTGCTTCACTGCCTTCAATTTACTCCAAATCTGTTGCATTGGTGATCCATGGTACTCCTTCTTCCAAACTTGCTTAACAATGCCATGAAACTGCTCATGTTCCATGACAGTGTTATATAGCCTGAAAGGCTTAGGATGCAATGGTTTATAAACACCAAATTTAACCAGAATATGGGAGTGGTCAGATACCAATGGATTCATGTAATCAGCTTCCAAATGCCCAAACTGCTGCAACCATTGATAATTGCCCAGTGCCCAATCTATCTTGCTGTATACTCTAGAATCAGCATCTTGTTTGTTTGTCCATGTATAATGCCAACCAGCAGCTCTTAAAGCAGTACGTTGTAAGTCATCAACTGTATCTTTGAAATCCTTTACTTCAGCCTCAGTGACAAGGGATCCAATTCTGTCTTCAGAATTAAGCACACAGTTGAAGTCTCCCCTAATAAGCCAGGCATCTGGATTTGGTATGTGCAATGCTCTCAGATCATGCCACAGTTTCCCTCTAAGCTGTGCAGTGTAATGACCATATATAACACTAAACTGAAATTTGATTTGTGATCTTGTATCAGCAATAGAACAGTGTATTAGTTGGTCTGTAATAGAAGAGATATGAACTTGAATATAAGATTTCCATAATAACCAGATTCTACCATTGATAGCCTTGGAGTAATTGCACTGTGCCTTTCAATCCTTGGCCACCTTATTCAGTATTTTATTAGCTTTATGCTCCTTTACTCTAGTTTCCACTACTCCCATAACATCCACTTTATTAACAGCAAGGAAATTTTTTAATTCCTTCTGTTTATGAGGCTGGTTAAGCCCCCTAATGTTCCATGTGGCTACAATCATGGATCAGTAGAATTTAAGCTGTAAGAGGGCCCCGGATCAAACTGTTGCACCCTGCTCTCCATATCATTCATGATTGCTTTCCCTCTATTACCCGTGTCAACCACCTGTTCACTATTACTTGTGATAGCAATAGCTACTTCACTGGATTGCTCTTCTGGATTCTTTTGCTCATTTTGCTGCAAGGGACTAGTTAGACCCTCATTAAACATGTTTGAATCCTGAACTGCCTGCCCTTCAAGCCCTGCTGGATCTACAGTAACCTCTTGTTGATTTTGGACTTCATCATTGGTCACATTCTTCTTTACAATCCATTCCTTCTTCATTTGTTTCTCCTGCTGCTTAACTCTAGCTTTCAGATTCCTTATGTCTACCTGTTCCTCCTTTTCCATTTCTGAATTGTCAGTAGAATACCAACAATCAAGTGCATCATGACCAAACTTGAGGCAATGATTACAAAAGGTAGGTTTCCAGTCATACTCAACAGTCTGGATCTTAGGGCCATAAGGAGTGTCAATCTCCAGCTCATCAGGAAGGTTGTAAGCAGCATCAACTTCAATAAGCACTCTAGCAAATGAAATTTTATCATAATGAGCAGTAAATTTATCAGTATATAATGGTTTCCCAATAGAACTTGCCAACTTGCTCAATACCTCTGCAGACCAATATCCTACAGGAAGTCCTGGGAAACGAATCCAGATAGGAATGGTGCTGCGTACACTAGTCTGAAAACTGAAATCAATTTCCCATGGCCTCAGTACCATAGGCCTATTCCTAAAAGTATAGGGACCTGATTGCATGACTGAATCCCTGTCCCCAGCACTATTAAATCTAAAAATACAGTACCCTTCAGCATGAATCAGTACCTGAGGTTTGGTTACAAAATTCCACACATGCATAACAAAATTCTCCATATTCTGCTCACTAGGTCGATCTCCAATTATGAACCCAATCAATGCATTTTGCCAATAATCCAGCTGTGGTTTCAAATCCTCTTCTCTGATCTTAACAATTTTTTTACCATCTCGCATAGTAGGGGGAACAAAGGAGAGAGTCTTACCCATCTGCACATCTCTATTACCTCTGACAACTTCCGCAGCTGTTGGTACTGATTTTGCTGGTTCAACAACTTCAACAGCTATTGGTAATGATTTTGCTGGTTCAATTACTTCAGAAAATTGTAATCTCCTCGCAGTTGATTCAATCTTCTCATCATTTCCCTTCGATCGAGCCTTAACTGCTTCTTCAATCTCTGCATGTGAATTTTCCTTCGATTGGTACTTATGTGGAAGGAAGTTACCAAATGTTAGGGGTTCGAGAGTAGTTGTAATGCCATGCAAAGGTGTAACTAGCTTAAGAGGAACAACGGTAGCCGTCGGAGCAACATTTCTCCGTTTCTGGCCATTTCCGGCGTCAATCTCGTCGTGCTATTGTGCGCCGAAATGGTAACTGTTCTATTGGCGTGCTAACTTGCGCCGAGAGCATCCGTTGAGATTTTGTAATTATTGGCTGCTTAAAAAATATAGCCCTTTAACGAAATAAAATATAGCTTTTTAGCCTAGTAAAAATGTAGAGCTTTTTATAGCCTTGTACCATAGTACAATGTATAGCCTTATAGCATAGTGATGATAACTCGATGCTACGGGGCCTATAAAATGATGCTTTGAACCCATACATAATTATTCTCTTCAATTCAAAAATTTATAATAAGCTAATAAAATTCTAAAAATGTTAAAATTGAGAATTATATTAATTAACGATAACTCGATGCTACTGGGTCAAAAAAAATGAAGTCTGGATAGTTATTCTCTCCAATTCAAAAAATGAAGTCTGGAACCCATATATAATTATTCTCTCCAATATTAATCATAATTTTTAATTTAAATCTGTAAGGTAAGAAAATTCTAAAAATGTTGAACCAAAACATAATTCGGTGGTACCGGACTGTTTAAAACAAGTCAGGAGCACATACATAACTATTTTCTCAAATACTAATTATAATTAATTGTGTAATTTATTATCTAACACAATCAATTAATTATGTAGAACAATTTTATTTTAGTTGCGTTTTTTAACAACAATTTTACGTATACAGTACATCACAGCCACAAACATTGACAACCTAAAACAATAACAAACAGTAGAACTAGCGAAATAACTTGACAAATGAAACATGAAGATTCACTAACGAAATCACTTAACATGTCATTCTTTAGGAACGGCTAGCTAGTATTCTCTCCTTCATCAAAAACAGTTTATTTTCGATCTTTTTTTTCTCTTTTTCCACCTCCTCTATTTTCGCGTTCAAGTTTTCAATTTCCTGCTTGGTTGGCGCTTTCTATCCTACTGCCCGTATACACTCCATGAAGATAGTACAACTTGTCTCTGTAGTATTTCTGGTCACATGGTTTATCAACCCATACCTTAAAGTTGCATATAGGTACGCCGGGCTGCCTATAAAATTTGTTCAAACAACCCCAATAACGTCGTCCAGCTTCTTCCCAATCACTATACATCATGATCTTAGTTCCACATTCACAATTGGGGGGACGAAGGGGGCGTTGAGATGTTTGTTGCAGGAAGCTTTTGGTTAATTGAAAAGGTTGATGATAGGTTGTTGTTAAGTGTTGAAAATAACTTGAAGGCACTTCTTATTTATAGGGACTAAGTTCCAACAATACGTGGTAATTTAGTACGAATTACATGCACTTTTTTTGGGAAAAAATAACTCTTTCCACATGGGTGTGAACCTTTTCAAAATGACATGACAACTCAACAATACGTAGTATTATACTACGAATTACATGCACATTTTTCGGAAAAAATAGCTTTTTTCCACATGGGTTTGAAACTTTTCAAAATGACATGACAACTCAACAATACATAGCATTATACTACGAATTACATGCATATTACTGGGGCAAAAAATAGATTTTTCCACATGGGTTTGAACCTTTTCAAAATGATATGACAACTCAACAATACATAGTAGTATACTGCAAATTACTTAAAAATAACATTTTAGCATAGTAAAATATTCAGCCTTTTACCGTAGTAAAGATCAAGTCTGGAACCCAAATATAATTATTCTCTCCATTGTTAATCGTAATTTTTATTCTAATCATAATATATTATTTAATTTATTAAACTAACACAACCAATTAATTTTGTTTAAATTATAATAGATGTTATGGGAGATTTCTCTCTCTTCTTTCTCCCGCATCCCCAATGGTCAAATAAGACCGCCACAATAACCACAGAACAACGACGGGGTGGCCCCAGTAGATGAGAAGATGTGAGAAGCGAGGCTGAGGTGGTTCGGGCATGTGCGGAGGAGAAGTCTCGATGCCCCGGTGAGGAGTTGTGAGCGGCTGGAGATTGTTGGCGTTCGGCGAGGCAGAGGGAGGCCTAAGAAGTATTGGGGAGAGGTGATTAGGCATGACATGACTAGTATGCGGGTTTCCGAGGACATGACTCTTGATAGGAAAGTCTGGAGGTCTAGTATCAGGGTTGTAGGATAGGGGCTCCTAGGGTTTTTCGTACCCCTCACCCGGGGTTGGGTGAGGCTTGGCAGGGCTATCCATAGATGATTTGTGTTTTGGCTTATGTCTCCCTTATGACTGTTAGTTATGGTAGTCACTGTATGATATTATTGCATGCTATTTTATTTATGTTTCTTATGTTTAGATAATTATTTACGCTATTTCTGCTGGAGTTACTAATGCTCTATTATTTTTGCTTTTATTTTTATTTTTGTTTTGCCTTTTCTCCACTGAGCCGAGGGTTGATTGGAAACAGCCTCTCTGCCCTTTCGGGTAGGGGTAAGGCTCGTCTACATATTACAATCCCCAGACCTCACCTGGTGGGACTATACTGGGTAATTGTTGTTGTTGTTGTATACTAGATGTTATGGCCTTTCCTCCGCCTGCGCATCCCGGCCTGTAGAGGATCAGCTATTAGTGCTGCATGGCGACAGTAGGTCCTCCTATGTGTGGGAGGGACAGCTGTCGGAGCAGGCTCTCCGGCCCAGGGGACCTGATGATCTTTGGGATTTTATTGTTGGCCATCCTTTACACGAGCGTGTAGTACACTTCCTTCAGGATACGAGATTATATCCCATTTTTGAGCTAGGACGGATGCAGCTAGATTGGTCGCTCATCACGGCCTTTGTAGAGCGGTGGCGACTGGAGACGCATACATTTCATTTGCCCACAGGAGAGGACACTATCACCTTAGAGGATGTCCAAGTGTTATACGGACTGCGTATAGAGAGACGAGCGAGCTGAGCGTGTTCCGCCACCACCTACGATATTCCAGGAGGGCACTATCCATCTGTATCCAGAATGGTACCGCTGTCAGACACGACTGATGATCGGGAACCCTGTGCATGTACTAGGAGAGTATTACAGACCGTACGCCGGGAGGCACGAGGCACTGGTATGTTTTTTGGCTTGTTAACATGTTATAATATTAATATAGCATTATTTAATTACAACGTTAAATGTTTCACAGGCTATTGGTCATCATCGCTTCAATCAGTTGGGACAGCAGATGCAGCAGCGCACCGACTTCCCTGAATTGGTTGACTTTGGCCAGCAGGTAGAATAGATGGCTCGCCTGACACTGTTGTAGGCGATAGATGCCGAGAGGTTGGACCACGAGGCTCAGTATGCAGCGCCAGAGGCATACCAGCAGGGTAGGATGGTCCCACGAGGCACGGGTGCCCCACGCGGGAGGGGTGCCCCACGAGCCAAGGGTGCCAGAAGGGGTCGCGAGGGACGACGAGGAGGTGGTCAGCAAGATGGCATTGAAGTACCTGTCGACCCACCTGCAGAGGGATATGACGAGGCCCTTGGGCTTGAGGGGTTTGGAGATGATCATACTTACCATAGACATGAGTACCGTCTATGAAAACAACAGGACGACAATGCACAAAACTGTCACTTGCCGGTTTAATGACCAGAATACATAGTTAAAAATATATTCGGGTCTGTCCGGATTCTGCTCACGCCTCCATTCAACAACAGTGCCGGGGTTAAAGTGTTGCAATGCGGCCATGTACCTGGGCAGATTTGAAAAATACTTATCCCAGTCACCATAAATAAGTTCAAAGGCACGTTTGTGACCAAGATATGACTTTCTTTTCGTTACAGTACAACCATACTCCTGATGGAGGGCTGTAATACACTCTTTAATCTCGAACCTAATGGACACCTCTAAATATAGAATCAAGACAATAGAAATCAAGTCGACATCCAAGTTGAAGTGATTCTCATTGTATGTGTCCATTTCACATCTGTGCTCGCTAATAAATTTACCCACTTTCCACAAACCTGATAGTTTCTTGGTGGCACGCAACATCCAGTGACAACCCATAAAATATCTACGGCATACAACCTTCCATTTATCCGTAGTTTACTCATGTACCGTCATCTCACGACACTCTTTTATGCTGTAGATTTTTACAGCCCTAATTAGGTGAGCTTTATCGGGGAAATACATGTCTTTAGTCAGAACAGATGGCTTGAAATCATTCCACATTTGTGACCGAAATTAATCATCATCCCTCGTGAAGGCATCCACGTTCGGCATGCTTGGAAAATTATCAAGGTAGGGGATATTCCGCTCATGAAATGACATATGGGATTCGTACACTCTAGGTCGCATGGGAGGTGGAGGAACATGCTCCTCCTTGCCGGTTCAGGTTCAACATTCACTTCCTCCTCCTCACCACCAACCTCAAAAGGGAAGGATGTGTCATCCCCAGACTCATCCGCATTACTGTTGTAGTCACTATCATCTTCCTGACTTTGCTCATCTGCCAAATCACGAGTAAATACGTCGTCTATGGGAAGCTGTGTGAGTTCTGAAGCTTTAAGAAACTGGTTTTCCATTGCACAGAAACAAAAAAAACATAAGTTACCTAATACTTCGAAAAAATACTTTAGATATAGCTATATCACTTTACTTACAAGTCGTATTGTCTTGACATTTCTTTTTGGTGATGACTCCCAGATGGACCATCGTGGTCAAATACTCCAAAACTACGCATATTCCAACTAAGGGCCGGCTCGTAACTCGTAAAATTCATATCCTGATGGTACCCCTATCAAAATATGACCGTTAATACAAATCCAATTCAAATGTAAAATAAACTGCGCTAAAGCGTAGCAAAATTGAAGTTTACCAGTCCTCTTATTGATTATATAAAGTCGTTAAATCATTTTGTGGCTGCTCATTCACCAGTGGTGACAAGTTTAAATTAAGACAGGCTCTTTCTTCACCAATCTGTCTTGCAAAAATTGCTCCAGAATAATCACCCGATAACTGGGGTTATCCATGCTATGCATGCCCTCTTCCACCTTGACGTACATTTCCAATAATTTTATAACAATAAATTTCCTATATTCCTCCGGAATCCACAAAAAATCTCTAAGAGTATCATCATCCTCGATGTTAAACTTCGAATAGTAAGCAAACCCCTGCGGAGTCACTGAATACGAAAATATACCGATTACTTTGAAGTTAACCGAATGCCTCCTCTCACTCATTTTTTTACGTAACAACTATACCAATGTATCGTACTCCATATTAAGCGGCAATTTAACGTGACACTGTGGAGGTGAGCTGTACCTCACAGAGTTATTCTCCAGCACAACTTCACCACCCCAATATAGAGAAACCCTTATTTTTGCACTTCAGAGACTGTAAAAAAGATTGATAAGAAGAAGAGAGAAGATTAATGAATGAATGTTCATGAAAATGAAACGCCTATAAATAAGGCAAGTCCGAGCTCGGAGCATATAATTTTTCAAATGAATTTCCAATAAAATACTGTATTTTATATTTTTGAATTATTGTTGTTGTGTCGGTTAAAATAATTAGGTGGGGCCAAAAAAAATGACAATCCGCAGTAAATTAGTGCGAATTAACAATTCGTACTAATTTATTGCGAAATATCTCCATTTTTTAGCCTGGCACAACTGCTTAATAAAAATAATAATATAAACGTAATTCACAGTAAATAACTGCGAATTACATTTTTTTTTTGTTAATTCGTTGTAATTTACTGTGAAATAGGTATAAAAGTATTTTTTTAAACATTACAAAAGCACCTTGAGCCCAAAAAATTATCATTTCGGTTTCGGACTCCGCCAATGACAATGCTAACAGTAAATTACTTGTACGAATTGTCGTTTCCTAAGAGCAGACAAAGGCGCAACATAGCAAGTTTGGAGGGGGTTTCAGAGCCTCAATCACATGTAAAATTGAAAATCAAATTCTGCATGTTTTGTTTTTTCTTTTTAAAAATTCTGCATGCTTGTATTTTGGTTTAGTTCTGCATTTTTAGCATCAATACGGTCTTCTTAAAATCTCTTAGACTCCAAAAATGATAACACTATTCACCACAATAGCAAAAGCTTCAATTGGACTTGGAAAATTAAAGCCATCAACAAGATTTAGTTCTTTATTTGGATTCTCCACCACAAACTACCTACTAATCAATACATTATTTTTCTTCCACTGCTGCAATGTTAAACCCTTTGGGAATACCATCATCCAAAGTTGCTACAGCGGTGTCATTTTTTTCCTGATGAATGGTGCAACATCTGGAAGGATAATTTGCGAATACTGGATCACTACCCTTAGATATTGATGTATATATAAATTACGGGAGTGAATCCCTATAGACTGATTGAGAAGTATAGCTGGTCAGCAGCTGCTTTATCCTGTAAATGGTATGATCTTTATATGAAATGAAGCTTTATTTGTAAAAAAAAAAACAAATGATGCAACATCTGGAATTTAATTAAGAACAATTCTTTTAATAGCTTTTTATCTTGGAAAGAACTAATCCCTTTCTGTTAATGGCATATTTGGTTAGCTAGAAATGACGATCTTTTTTTATTAGAAGGCACCCATCAATTCTTATGATACCATCGCTAAAGCTACTAAATACGCCATTTTGCTTGCTAAGCATGATATGTTACAAAGAATATTATTGGACACTTGGCTTTACAAAGGGAATCCCAAATAGTATTATTACTTTGATAGAATTACTCCGATCGTATCAATTTATGTGAACCTAATTAAAAAAGAGAGAAGACTTTTTAAATTATGCATTTTGTATGACTATAAATTATCACATAGAGGTATGTTATTTTTAAATATGAAAATGGGACATTCTTTTTTCACGGACTAAAACGAAATTAAGTTCACATAAGTTGAAAAGGAGGGAGTAACTTATGCAGGGACTCAAATTGCAAAGTATAACAATTTGAGGCCTTTGGAAATATGCACCGACTCAGCTAAGGTAATTACCAGCTATGTCCATTTAGAAATAGCTCATTACAAAAATTGGTCAATTGGTAAAATATTATTAATATTAGCCAAAATGGCCAATTAGCTATTTGTAGCAAACAAATATCAAATTTTTACTTTCTTTTGAGTGAGTGCTATTAGAATAGATTGGGTATATCTTAAGGAGCTTGAATCTCAGTTTTGGGATGATTTGGTGAAGTTTTGACGTGGTTTGAATCGAAAATTCGAAGTAAAAACTGAATATGAAAAAAATGATGCGTGTATCACACAGTGTATCACATATGTATTATATTTGTATCGATTGTGTATCACATGTATATCCATGAATATCTGTGCGTGAGATACATGTGTGACACATGTAAGAATTTTTTGACATTCATTTAATTATGAATTTTGATACAAAACCAGTCCAGATCACCTCCAATCTTCCTCAAATTTTGTATATTGACTTATCTATATGTTTTTAATGAATTTCGACTATACCTATTAAAAAAATTTCTTGTTTGTTTCGATTTTTGAAATATTGGCTAGAGATTGGTAAGTTGAAACTTATATGAGACAATTTTATAGGTTTCCCTAAATTTTATGAATAGCTGATAAGTATTAGGTGCTGAAATGCATTTTTAAGTGTTGAAATTGATTTAAAAATAAGCAGTTATATATTTGGATAAAAATGTTGAAATTAATAATAAGTAGTTGAAGAACTCGGTATACAAAGAGTTTTGTTTAAAAAAAAGAAGGTATTTTAGGGATAGAATAACAACTATTTTGGTTAAACTTAAAGTGCTTAGAAGCTAAAATTTGATAAGTTAAGGGATACCAACTTATGGATTTTGGCTTATTTTTTGTTTATAATCACTTTTAATTTTATCAAACGCGTAAATAAGCCAAAAGATACTTGTAAGCCAGTTTGACCAGCTTATAAGCTTAGCCAAACACTGTCTAAGTCTTGTTCTTGTAATAAATAGTTGATACCACTGTAAACTCATTTGATCATCAATAAATTCCTTCCCTAATTTTGTCTGCAATTCAATAGTATATTACAGTTTTCAAGAGACAGTTCGACTTGTAATAGTAGTAATTTAATAGCAAACAATGGTACAGTCTGCGCAGGGAACAATAGTGCTCCCTTAATTTGTAATATTGCTATTTAAGCTTCTTTAAATTAAAGTTAACCAACAACAACAAAAAAAATCAACAGCAGTCTCATGTCTCTGAGATTAACAATTAACAATTTTATGCCCGAAAGTCATAGCATCTATGATGGACATAACTGTCTTGCTCAAGATTCAAGATTCAATCTCGCCTTCACACCATTAAGCCCCCCTTTTCCAGAAAAATAAACTCAGAGAAGCAATTATTCTTGACCCCAAAGCCAGAGTCCATGAGTCCGGAACTTAAATAGTGCCTTTTTGGGCACGAAATACCTTCCTACTATTAAAAAATGATTACATATATACATGAAACGTAGTATAATATTGTGTTTTCCTTTAACGGAAAATTAGCCATTAAAATAAAATACAATACTATACTGCGTTGCAAATAGGCGAAATCTAGGTGATTCAGCCATTGTTTGTGCCTCTACTTGATTATATTCCAATCGTATATTATGCTTAATTGATGAAGTATGGGCTTTAATGGCAAATTATACAAAATGCAGGTTAAGAAGCCTATTTTGTGCAAGAAAATGTGATTGGGACCATTCGGCAGCAATTAAGACCCCTCGGGACGGAGTGTGATCGAAGAAGACAATAAAAAGACGAAGTTGGATAACTGGGCATGCACACCATTATGCGCCGCGCTTGTACATGCGTGGCCATTACAGAGAACCCAGCGAATATGCGCGCCCACCTGCGCGCCCGCGCATGCCCAGAAAACGAAAATCCTGTGTAGGGGCAAAAGTGAAAATTTGGAGAAAAAACTACTTAACCTATATAAAGTCAAGCTCGCCCAAGATAAAATTATCAAGGTTTTCATAGGGTATTGGAAAAAATAGAGAGGCAAGACGCAAGGAGTATTTTGGATCATCAAGTTCTTCTTTTCTTCTCTTTATTTTTGCAAATTATGATAATATTAAACCTAGTTATGTTGAACAGTAGCATGAGTGGCTAGAACTCATTGTTCTAGGGTCATGGGTAAAATATAAATGTTGTTGTTTGAAGTTTAATTCGACGAAGTCGGTTTATCATATTGGGTTATTTATTTAATTCTGATTTTAATTATTTTACTGAGTAGCTAACAGTGAAATACTATCTATGAATCTGTAGTTGAACTCGAAAGTGGGAACTTTAGATTGCATATAGAATTAAATAGAGAAAGTTCTTGAACCTGGGCATCAGGGAATGGATTCGTAATTGGGATAGACATATACCCAATTGCCTTGCTTGGTTGAAATATAGGAGTTTTAAATGCATTCTTGTTTATTTTGATTCCATAGACATATAGGCGTTGAGTTGATTTGAATAGGCGAGTAAGGACTCGAAATATTCTTATGACTAATATTAACCTTGTCAATCAATAACTCAGATAAATGGATTAGTCGTTTGAAGCTAAGAACACAACGCGATTGTTAATTATGCCCGTGACCTTGAAATATCCTCCTCCATTGTTTGTTAACCGAAATTGTTGTTTGTTTAGTTAATTGCTTTAGCTAGATTAAATTGTTAGAAGCTAGTTAGAGAAACAATCAAATCTCTTTTGCGAATAAATTCTTGGGTAGATAAAGATATTGAGGTTGAACCAGTCATAAGCTAGTCATAAGTCTTTGTGGGAACGATACTCTACTCACTACTTTATTACTTGACGATCATGTGCACCTGCGTGAGTGTTTTTGATCGTAACATGCGTATTATTAAAAAATAATTTTTTTAAGAAAACGCAGTACAATACTGTGTTTTCCTTAAATGCAGTATTATACTGCGTTTCCTATTAAAATTGGAAATCACTCCTGCATGACTGCAGGGAATATTCTTTTTTAATGTAAAATACATTATAATACTGCGTTTAACTTAAACGCAATATTGTACTGCGTTTTCCTTTAAAATTTGGGCCCACCTGTAAGTGTTATGAAGATAACTGACATACCAATAATTCAGATACATAAAACATGGTATTGTACTGCGTTTTGCATAAAAAAATTTCTGTACCCCAAGTTTATTTAAAGGCGTTTGAATTTTATGAAAATCCATTCAATACTTTCCTTCAAACTTCCGTTCATACTTCTCTCTTCTTCTTATCTATCATTTTATTATAATGTCTGAAGAGCCAAAAATAAAGGTTTCATTATATGGGGAGGGAGGGGGGAGGGTGAGGTTGTTCTAGAGAATAACCGTGTAAGGTATAGCTCACCTCCATAGTGTTATGTTAAATTGTCGGTTACAATAGAGTACAATAAATTAGTATCGTCATTACGTGAAAAAATGAATGCGAGGAAGCGTTCGGTTAACCTTAAAGTAACCGGTGAATTTTCGTATTCAGTGACTCCGCATGGGTATGCTTATTATTCCGAGTTTAACATCAAAGATGATGAAACTCGTAGAGATCTTTTTTGCGGATTTCGGATGAATAGAGGGAATTTATTGTAATAAAATTACTGGAAATATACATCAAGGTAGAAGACGTTCCCAATAATAAGGGCGTGCATAATGCATAGTAGGGATAATCCCCCGTCATCGGGTGATTATTCTGGAGCAATTTTTGCTGGAAAAATTGCTGATGAAAGAGCTTGCCTTGATTTAAACTTGTCACCACCGACGAATGAGCAACCACAAAATAAATTTTTGAGTTTATATAATCCACAATACGACTGGTAAACTTCAATTTTTCTATGCTTTAGCGATGCTTATATTATGTTTTAATTGTGTTTGTATTAACACTCATATTTTTCATAGGGGGTACCGTCCGGATATGAATTTTACAAGTTACAACCCCGCCCTAGTAGGAATATGCATAGTTCTGGAGTATTGGACCACGGTGGTCCATCCGGGAGTCATCACCAACAAGAAAATATATATCATGAAACGTCAAGATAGTACAACATGAAAGTAAAGTGATATGCTATATGTAAAGTATTTATCTAGTTGAGTAACTTATCATGTTGTTCTTTTTGTGTAGTAAAAACGAGCTTCTTGATGTTCCTAACCTCACACAGTCCCCCATAGACGACATATTGACTCGTGATTTGGCAGATGCGCAGAGTCAGGAAGATGATGGTGATTATGACAACAATGCAGATGAGTCTGGAGATGACACTCCCTTCCATGATGAGGGTGATGATGAAGAGGAAGTGAATGTTGAACCTAAGATGACGAGGGAGCATGTTTTTCTACCTCCCTTTAGACCAAGAGTGTACGAGTCCCACGTGCCATTTCATGAGTGGAATATTCCTTACCTTGATAATTTTTCAAGTATGCGGAACATGGATGCCCTCACAAGGGATGATGACAAAATTTGATCAGCAATGTGGGATGATTCTAGACCAGTTGTTCTGACAAAGGGCATGTATTTCCCAATAAAGCTCGCTTAATTAGGGTTGTAAAAATCTATAGTATAAGAGAGTGTCGTGAGATGACGGTAAGTGAGTCAACTACAGAAGTATACAAGGCTGTATGCCATAGAGACTTTATGGGTTATCACTGGATGTTGCGTGCCAGCAAGAAGAAATCAGGTTTGTGGAAAGTGGGTAGATTTATTAGCACCCACAGATGTGAAATAGACACATTCAATAAGAATCATTTCAATTTGGATGTGGACTTGATTTCTCTTGTCTTGATTCCATATTTGGAAGTGTCCATTAGGTTCAAGATTAGAGTGTAGTACAACCGTCCACCAGGAGTATGATTGTACTATGACCAAAAGAAAGACATATCTCGGTCACAAACATGTCTTTGAACTTATTTATGGTGACTGGGATAAGTCTTTTTCTAATCTGACCAGGTACATGGCCACACTGTAACACTTTAACCGCGAGACTATTGTTGAATGGAGGTGTGAGCAGAGTCCGGACAGATCCGAATATATTTTCAACTATGTGTTCTGGTCATTTAAAGCAGCAATTGATGGTTTTGTGCATTGTCATCCTGTAATTTTCATAGACAGTACTCATGCATATGGAAAGTATGATATTAAGCTTTTGATTGCAGTTGCAGTAGATGCCAACAGACAAATATTTCCACTAGCTTTTGCCATTTGTACCAACGAAAGCGAAGATACATGGATGCTTTTTTTGAAACATTTGAAGCAGCATGTTGTCAAATAGCGTTAAGGTATTTGTATAATATCTAATCGATATGGTGGTATTTTAAGTTCTGTACGGCACTTGCATGAATGGCAAGAATAATATGCATACCACCGTTACTGTGTGAGGCACATGAATGCCAATTTTCAGAAGAAATATCCTGACAAGGCCTTGCATGACTTAATGTGGATGGCTGCAACTGAGCACCAGAAGTGCAAATTCACGAGTCCCATGGAAGCGATCTGGAAGATAGATCCACGATCCTATACTTGGTTGATGGGACATTAGCTTCACATGTGGACATTACATGCTGATAGCGGCAGATGATGGGGAGACCTTACTACAAACATGTCAGAGTCATTCAATGGCTTGTTGAAGTCTGCCCGTGGACTGCCTGTCACTACCATGGTCCGCGTGACATTTAAATAGAGTGCGGAGAGGTTATTGAAAAACATGGAGCTGCATCGGCATTGATGGACATGGGTGTTCAGTTTATGCCGATGCCAATGAGAAGATTTGAAAGGTGTAGGAGGCGAGCACAGTGGCATTCATTTCTACAGTACGATCATGATCGTGGTATTTTTGAAGTTAAGACTGCTATCCGCAGACACCGTAGGAATAATCTACAGATGGTTAATAAAGTCAGAAGGTTTTGTTTATATGGGAGTTGGACAATGGACCATCTACCACATGCCGTGTGCACATGCCTTGAAGTGCTTTCAAAAAGTTGTATATGGGGCAACCAACTATATTGATAGGCAATACAGTGTTGCTTCATATGTAGACACGCATAGTGGTCAGTTTCAGCAATTAGGTGCTGAGTATTATTGGCCGCTAGAACCTTTTAAGATGGTACGTACAAGGACTATTTGCGCAAGCTGCAAGTGAAAAAGAGAACGCGTGTAGGGAACCAAACGGATATTGGTGACACAGTTTATGCGCGTCAATGTGGTATATGCTCGCAAACAGGACACGACCGTCGTAAATGTACTTCAGGTGGTATGCGTGCGGTGGTAATCCTGCTCCTGGTGCAAGTTCATCGAATGTACCCAATTATCAAAGATACCCCTAGTCTTTTGTTTTGGTATTATTTTTTGTAATACGTGACTCTACTTGTGTATGTTGAAAAATATATCAAATAAAATTATGTTCAACAATCTTGCTATATCTTATTTTTTAATTTTGATATGGTTGTTCAAATATTAAACTTATTTATGATAGTAAAGAAGACCAAGAATGTGGAATAAAAAAAAATTATGTATTAAAAAAGAAATTTAATATGTAAAGCGTGGTACAATATACGTTTTATCAATTGTCTTGTCGTACTCAAAAAACAGGAATGACTGAAGAAAAAGGTGTTTTGTTGCAGAAAAATGTAATATATAAAGCGTGGTATAATACTACATTTTATTGAGTTGTCATGTCGTTCTGAAAAAGCTGAAAACCATGTGAAAACCTATTTTCTTGCGGAATAACTTTAATATGTAACGCGCTGTACAATAATACGTTTTATCAATTGTCTTGTCGTTCTCAAAAAGCTGTAATGGATGAAGAAAAAGCTATTTTGTTGTAGAAAAATATAATATGTAAAGCGTGGTATAATACTACATTTTGTTGAGTTGTCTTGTCAATTAACTTCAATATGTAAAGCGTGGTATAATACTATATTTTATCGTTTATCTTGTCGTTATGAAAATAGAGTGAAATGACTACGAAAAATTTGTTTCATTTAAGAAAAACTTTAATATGTAAAGCATGGTATAATACTACGTTTTGTGGGAAATCTTGACTATAAATTCATTAAGAAGTTTATGAAAGTATGACTTCCATCTTTGCCTAATCTGGGCCTCTTACATCAATACTCGACTGTCTTCGTCTTTGATGCACCCCATTTGATCCAGGTCGCGAGCCTTCTTCCCTCTCTCTTTGGCCAACCTAATTAACTTCTTGTCTGCACCGTTGCCCCCAAGTTCCTCATATAACCGACCAACAGTAGCAGGCTTAGCCTCTATGACTGCTAATTTTGCCTCCTTCCTAGCCTTCTTATATCTTTCTCTGTTCTCTCTCATCTGATCCTCATCGGTGCTCTCTATTAACTTAATGTAAGCCACTTTCTTGGCTTCCACTTTATCTTGGACCACTTCATTTTACCACCAGTCGTCTCGGTGCTTGCCAGAGTAACCTTTCCAAACTACCAACACCTCTCTCGCTGCCTCCCTTATACAGTCCGATATCGCTGCCCCCATAGCGCTGGCGTCCCCACCACTCTTCCAGGAACCATAGTTGTCAGCCGCACCTCCATGTCCCGCACATTATCCTTAGACAAAGCTCTCCACCTGATACTCTGACTTACCCTGTAGAAACTTTTTGTCCTCTTCATCAAGAAACCGACGTCAACAAGGAAAACCATAATGAATGGCCATTGATATGCAAACAGACTGTGGTTCGAATCGATACTCTTTAGCCTTCTTTATATAGGGATGCTTAGTAGTGTAGTAACTCGATCCATGTGTTACCTAATGCAATGCAAAAGCTCCTTGTATTTGGACTATCTCTTAGTTCAATTAGGCAACCTAAAATTAGATTGCCCAACTGAAATTATTGCGGAAACTCGCCAATCTTGAAAAAGGAATCACAAAGTTCAAAAGTAGAAGAGAAAAGGGAAATAAATTAGGGGAGAACGTGTTCAGCGAGATGCCACCTGATTCCTGAGGCCATAGTTTGGCTGCTAATAATGAGAAATTTTATTATGTGAGCATAACCAATATTGCATGTGCGAGGTTAATTTATTTCTTCACAAGTGGACTTATGTTCTTACTTACTATTTTTAAAATATAGACTGAAAAAACAACGCTCAAGTCTTTTTTTCTTTCTAATTAGATGTTTACTTGGTAGACAATAAGTAAAACTAAAACGAGAAAAGATCTTCTGTAATATGCCATCATGGGAAATGATAAAAAAATGGGCAAATTAAATACCCTTTCATTATATTATTTGGTCTAACTCTTCAATAATAAAAATATTTTTAATTGAAAATTTTGCATTTTAGGATCCAAGTCAAATTTAAAAGCATGAGCAATCTTCACATTTGTAAAATTTAATAGTTCATCATATCTTGAGCTTTTCCAACGTAAATTTTTTGTTTTTGATATAAAGATAAAGCTGTCTAACGGGTGGGCCAGGCCGGTCCTGGTCCAATTTATTTTTGACCTGTTCGGGTTCCAGGCCGGGCCGGTTACGGGTTCAAACAATAATGGGCTTAGCGGGCTCGGAATGGATTTCCGCCGATTCGACTAGTTTCGGGTGAGGATTTGTGACTTAGGAGCGCAATCAGAATTGAATTTCGAGGTCTGGTGTAGAATTAGGCTTGAAATGGCTAAGTTTGAATTTTGGTGAATTCCGGTTGATAGGTGAGATTTTAATCCGAGGATCGAAATGAAATTCCGAGAGTTGCAGTACCTCCGTTTGGTAATTTTCGATATGCGTGCAAAGTTTCAGGCTATTCAGAGGTGTTTAGGTCGGGTTTTTGATCAAGTGCAAGTTTCGGAAGTTTTAGTCTGACTTAGGCTTGAATTCCGCGGTGATTTGATGATTTTGTTGTTAATGATAGTATTTTTATGCTACGAACAAGTTTGAATGAAGTAATAGAATATATTTGCGCATTTGGTTGAGATCCCGAGGGTCTCGGGGTAATTTCAGATGGCTAACGGGGAATTTTGAACGTGAAAAGGGAGCAGAAATTGCAGAGCAGAAATTTGCTCTCTGTGATCACAAGCCTAGGGCTGCGATCGCATAGAAGGTTCTGAAGAGGGTGCTAATTTGGTCTCTGTGATCGCCTAGGTCTGCCTGCAATCGCGTAGGCTTAAGCGTTTGATCAGTGCGATCGCGTAAGAGTGTACGCGATTGCGTAGGGTCTTGGACAGTGTTTTGCGACGTGTGGTCTTACCTGCGATCACATAAGAGGAATTTGAGGGCCTGGAAGTTTGGTCTATGCGATCGCAAGGGAATTGATGCAATCGCATAGAGGTCGCTACAGTAGCCGGACAGAATATTTAAAAAAAACCCTTTGGTCCGCGACCCACATCATTTTTCCACTATTTTTACTCCGCTAAGAGAGCTTTTTGACCGATTTGAAGAGGATTTTCGACGGCTATTTATTGGAGGTAAGTCTCTTGACTTAGAAATACTATTTTATTAAAGAATCAACACTCAAATTCATGAAAGTGGGTTGAGATTGTGAAGAACAAGGGCATGGTTTTTGAAAACGAATTTTTAGGATATGAAAGGTCATTTGAACTCCGTTTTCGGTAAACTTTATATGTACGGACTTTGTGATATTATTTTCAGAATTTTTGAGAAGTGGGCCCAGGGCTCGAGTTTTACCAACTTCGTGAATTTTAGTATTTTTCGAGTATTTTGATTGGGTTATATTTCTTTAGCCCAAATTTATGTATTCATTGTGATTTTGACTATATTCGACGGGCGAGGAGGTTGATACAAAAGGAAAAGGTATTGCGGACCAGTCTACGGCCGGTTAAAGGTGACTAGTCTGTATAGATGATGGCCTGAGGGTTTGAAACCCCTATTTATCACATTGGGACGCTATGTTAGGGCGTGACTCGCACCGCATGGCAGGTGCGGGGTTGTTTATGACTGGGTATTGTGACTTGGTCCATCCCGAAAAAGAATTTTACTTTATTAGCGGCTGATACGCACCCTGTATTGAATATATCTGGGCTTATTGCCATGTTTGGGACCTTGTGCCGATCTGTAGCATCCTCAGAGGATGGATATCGTTGTGATAGTATGATTTGAATAATCATTGATCTCAGTCCTGTGATTAATCACTGTTATAAAATACTAAGTAACTTTCCCTGAAGTTAAATAACTAAGTTATATTTCCATAATAATTGGAAACTGAGAATTTAATTGAATCTGTTATGTGACTCATATGCATACTGTGGACTGAGTATGGATCGGGTTGCACGCCACAATAATGATATAATGATATTATGCTTGGGCTGTAGGAGCCACTCCGGAGTCTATACACACCCCCAGTGAGCGACATCGACGTTAGATAGATCGGGCTGTACGCCGCAGCGGGTCATGTGTATTGCATTGCATCCTTGCATTATACTTGACTGATATACGTGATATTGTTTTGCTGTTGGTTCATAGTTAATGTGTCGGACTCTTAGTTTTAGCTTTACTTTATTGCATTTCGTAGATTCTTATCTTTATACATTTTATATACTTATTACTCACTGAGTTGGTAGTACTCACACCTACTCCTTGCACCTTG
This sequence comes from Nicotiana benthamiana, assembly GCA_034376525.1. Classification (NCBI taxonomy): domain Eukaryota; kingdom Viridiplantae; phylum Streptophyta; class Magnoliopsida; order Solanales; family Solanaceae; genus Nicotiana; species Nicotiana benthamiana. Next base: position 75,919,651 of record CM067328.1, on the reverse strand, counting down.
TGTGCAGATTCAGGTGCACCGGAGGCTTAGCTGGGCACTCGTTGTCTCCAGAGCTTATCAGAGTTGTTGAGATAGCTGCTTGACATTCGCAGGACCTGACTACTCCTCCTATTTAAGTTTTATTTATATATACATTTCAAGACTTATGTATTTTCGTTCAGATAAATTGTTATCCAGTTTATTTTAGAGGCTCTAGACTCGTGACCCCATATCTTATCGGAGTGTTTATTTAAATTTCATATCTCTCCGTATTATTTTACTCTAAACATTGGATTAATATTCTGAAACTATTATATTTTCCTTAAAATTGTCGGTTTTTGAGATTTATTGTCGGATTGAGAGTGATTGTTGGTCAGGCTTGCCAAGCGTTATGGTTAGGCGCCATCACGACCAGGTTTGGGTCGTGACAAGTTGGTATTAGAGCCTAGGTTACTAGGCCTCGCAATTCATGAGCCTATTTAATAGAGTCTCGTGGATCGGTATGTAGACGTCCGTATCTATCATTGGGAGGCTACAAAACTTTTAGGAAACACTCAACTTTCTTGAAATTCATATCGTTCGGCTTTGTTGATATGAAAACTAAATTTCTGTATTCTATTCTCTCGCAGATGGCGAGAACCCGTGCTAACGGACATGGAGGATGACCACCAGTACCACCTGCTAGAGGCCGTGGACGCGGTCGTGGTGATGGTCCGCCTCGACCACCACCACGACCCCGTCCACAGCCTCTAGCAGGTGGTACTGGTGGTCGTCCGCCACGTCCGTTAGCACGGGTTCTCGCCATCTGCGAGAGAATATAAAATAGAAATTTAGTTTTCATATCATCAAAGCCACACGATATGAATTTCAAGAAAGTGGAGTATTTCCTAAAAGTTCTGTTGCCTCCCAAAGATAGATACGGACGTCTACGTACCGATCCGCAAGACTTTACTAAACCGGCTCAAGACTCGCGAGGCCTAGTAACCTAGGCTCATATACCAACTTGTCACGACTCAAACCCGGTCTTGATGGCGCCTAACCATAACGCTAGGCAAGCCTAACCAACAATCGCTCTCAATCCGACAATAAATCTAAAAAACCGACAATTTTAAGAAAAATGCAAATGTTTCAGAATATTAATCCAATATTTACAGTGAAATAATACAGAGAGATACAAAATCTTAATAAACACTCCCATAAGATCTGGGGTCACGAGTCTAGAGCCTCTAAAATAAACTGGATAACAATTTATCTGAACGAAAATACATAAGTCTGGAAATGTATTTATAAAAAAAACTGAAATAGGAGGAGTAGTCAGGTCCTGCGAACGTCAAGCAACTACCTCAACCACTACTCACCTAAGCCTTCGGTGCACCTCAATCTGCACACAAGGTTCAGGGTGTAGGGGTGAGTACTACCAACTCAGTGAGTAATAAGTATATAAAATGTCTGAAGATAAGAATCCACAAAATGCCCCAAAGTAAAGCTATAACTAACAGTCTGACATATTAACTATGAACCAACAACAAAACAATATCTCGTATGTCAGTCAAGTATAATGCAAGGATGCAATGCAATGCACATGACCCGCTGCAGCGTACACCCCGATACATTTAACGTGACGGCGCTCACTGGGGGTGTGTACAGACTCCGGAGGGGCTCCTAGAGACCAAGCACAATATCATTATATCATCACTGCGGCGTGCAACCCGATCCATACTCAATCCACAGTATGCATATGAGTCACATAACAGATTCAATTAAATTCTCAGTTTCCAATTATTAAGGAAATATAACTTAGTTATTTAACTTCAGGGAAAGTGACTTAGCATTTTATAACAGTGATTAATCATGTGATATACAAATTATGCTATCACAACGATATTCATCCTCTGAGGATGCTACAGATCGGCACAAAGCCCCAAACATGGCAATAAGCCTAGATATATTCAATACAGGGTGCGTATCAGCCGTCAATGTAGTAAAATTCTTGTTCGGGATGGACCAAGTCACAATCCCCAGTCATAAACAACCCCGCACCTACCATGGGGTGCGAGTCACGCCCTAATATAGCATCACAATGTGATAAACCGGGGTTTCAAACCCACAAGCCATCTTTTATACAGACTACTCACCTATAGCCGGCTGTAGACTGGTATCCAATGCCTTTTCCTTTTGTATCGACCTCCTCGCGCGTCGAATATAGTCAAAATCACAACGAATACATAAATATGGGCTAAAGAAACATAGCCCAATCAAAATTCTCGAAAAGTACTAAAATTCACGAAGTTGGTAAAACACGGGCCGTGGGCCCACTTCTCGAAAGATTCCAAAAAATACATCAACGGATTACTCATCTCGCCACGAGTCCGTACGTGTAAAGTTTACCGAAAATGGAGTTCAAATGGCCTTTCAAATCCTAAAAATTCGTTTTTAAAAACCAAGCCCTAGTTCTTCACAATTTCAACCCACTTTTATGAATTTGAGTGTTGATTCTTCAATAAAATGGTGTTTCTAAGTCAAGAGACTTATCTCCAATCAATACCCGTCGAAAACCCTCTTCAAATCGGTATACAAACTCTCTTGGCGGAGTAAAAATGGTGGAAAGATAATATGGGCCGCGAACCATAGGGTTTTTTAAACATTCAATTCGGCTACTGTAGCAACCTCTATGTGATCGCATCAATTCCCTTGTGATGCATAGACCAAAGATACAGTCCCTAAAATTTCTCTTACGTAATCGCAAGTAAGGCCACGCGACCGCAGAACACTGTCCAAAGACACTACGCGATCGCATGCGCTCTTATGCGATCACAGTGATCAAACACTTAATCCTACGCGATCGCAGGTAGACCTACCCGATCGCAGAGACCAAATTAGAACCCCTTTCAGAACCTTCTATGCGATCGCAGCCCTAGGCTTGCGATCGCAGAGAGCAAATTTTTGCTCTGCAATTTCTGCTGCACTTTTCATGTTCAAAATTCCCTGTTAGCCATCCGAAATCACCCCGAGGCCCTCGGGACCTCAACCAAATGCACAGATATGTTCTATTACTTCATTCAAACTTGCTCGTAGCATAAAAAGCACTATCATAAACAACAAAATCGTCAAATCACCACGGATTAAAGCCTAAGTCAAACTAAAACTTCCGAACTTGCATTTGATAAAACCCGACCTAAACACGTCCGAATGACTTGAAACTTTTCATGCATATTCAAAATCACCTAACGCGGCTAGTGAAACTCTCATAATTCCATTCTGACCCTCAGATCAAAATCTCACCTATCACTCGGAATTTGCCAAAATTCAAACTTAGCCATTTCAAACCTAATTATGTACCGGACCTTCAAATTCAATTCCAATTGCGCTCCTAAGTCATAGATCCTCACCCAAAACTAGTCGAATCGTCAGAAATACATTCCGAGCCCTCTAACTCATAAGTCAACTTTTGGTTGACTTTTCTAAACCAACCTTCTCATAAAGAGACTAATAATCTCAGTTCTTACCGAACTCTATCCGAATTACTTTAAATTCTCCAAACACATATAATGAAACATATAAATCATGAAACGGGAGAAATGGGGCGGTAACTCACGTGACGACGGGTCGGGTCGTTACATCCTCGCCTTCTGGGTTATCAACATCTTCCTTTCCTTGATTTCTTCGTTCCGATCTAATCCAATCCCTAAAACATGAAAAAACTTCCAAAGTATTGCTTCCTAAAGAGTGGAGGGTTTCTCCAAGTTATTGTCTTGCTTGGCTAAATACACTCCCCAATGCAACAGAAGAAATGGGCATATTTAGCTCGTCCCGAGCCATAGCGAAAAGACTAGGAAATTGCTTTCCATTTTCATGCTACCATCCCAATGGTGAAAATTCCTTTGTGCGAGGATCCTTTTGCTTCTGCAAGTAGAATTAAATTTCATTAATATTCCTTGCCCCTAAATTTTCTCCAGTCAAATGTTTAAAAGTATCATTGCAAAATTTTGCATCTAACTCTATCAGTAACTTCTATTATTACAAAAAAATTCCAAAATTACTTCTTTTTCTACGAGTAGAAGTCGGAGCCACAGGTGGTCTACTAGGAGTGGTGCCACGACCACCACCCTTGTAGCACTAGCAACTCTAACTCCAATACTACCAACTCCAGCACTAGTAGGTGTAGGTGGTATCTCATCTTCTATTCCTATTTCATTATCTTCTATTCTAAAATCTTTTTGTAATTGTTCATAATCTATATCTACATTATCATTAGGCGATGATTCAAAAACATGTAAAAATGATAATGTGTCATTACTTAGGATCTTATGTGCATTAGATATCCTGTACTTAGGGTTTTTGCTAGCAACAGTTGAATATTTCGTTAATCTGGCAAAAACCGGTTAAACAAACTCTTTTAACTAAGAAACCACTATGCATGTTCACCATCTTTTATAATGCCTAGGCAAGCCTTAGGCCGGATAAAACGGACTAATCGCCTTAAGTCTTGTTTCCATTAATCCACCTCCGCCTGAATTCGTTTGTCCCTGAGGCTCCCATGAATTTTATACAAAAACCTTTGCTTATTTTTATCACCTGGACAAATACTTTTACTGAATTACTTTTCTTCCCCAAGCCCATAACTGAACCACTATTTTTCTAAAGAGCTATCTGAGTAATGTACATTTTATAATTTTCCAAACTGTAGTTCTTAATCTGTTTTACCATTTTTCTTTACACTTCTGCAGTCTTAAAAATACTATGTGTTACTCCTCCTATCCAAACCTACCATTACCATATATTCCACGAGTGTTTTTTAAATTCCTAAAAACTGCTACTGTCTTTTAAACGTTCTGAACGTTTTTTTACGACTCTTTTATACAAAGTTCTCCAGCTTCTGTTTTAAACTTATGCTCCAACTTTTAATAATTCTTCCTTCCTTAGACCTTAAATGTGTTTGAGACGTTCTAAATACGTGTTTGTTCATGGAGGGATACTTGAGCCTTTACATGCTTTACGTGATTCCATTATATGTAGTCCTACTTGTTTTTGTATGTCGCCTAGTATTTTAACCTTTAAACTTAAGGGTTCAACCTAGTTCCAACCTTATAGGAATAATGATCCTAAATGCCCTGTAGGATCTATAGGACGGGACGGGTAATAGCATGTAATAAGCATTCGTGACTAATTCACATGCTTAAATAACCTCTAAGGGGTGGGAAGGGTAGAATAGGAGATGATGACGATGCAATAATATCATGAAGCGACCCCTCTTTGGGAATATGAGAAGGATATTGCATCGAATGATCCATATTACAGTTAAACCTAGGACCCTTCTTTCTCTTATGTGCTTTGTTTCAATGCTTTCTTAATGATTTTCAAATTAATCCTCTCTCCTATTTCAAACTTATGTCCTCCCCATTTTTTTTAAGTTTTCAAGTTGTGTGAATGTCCTATATGTGAACCTTATTTGCTTAATTGCTTCATCTCTTTATAAAGTCACAATTAGCACGGCCGGGAACCACATTTGTGGATCTTGAGGGGTTCCTAACACCTTCCCCTCGAGATAATTTCAAGTCCTTACCCAACTCTGGTTTATCTCTCAAAAAACACTCTCTTCATCTTAAAGTGTCCTAATGCACCATAATCATTGGGTAGAGACTCTTTCGATTCCGTGACCAATTTCCAAACGGGAAATAGAGTTGTTTTGCCCATATTATCGTAAAACCCGATTTTTCACTTGAAAATGGGGGCGTCGACAGCTCCATCAATCTCCTAACAAGGTGGATGGCTTCTGTAGTCGAACGCTCTGGCCTAAACCCGAACTGATTCTCGAAAATATCAATTTTAGCTCTACCACTCTTTTTCAAACTTTTATAGTATGGCTAAGCAGTTTAATACCCCGATAGTTATTGCAAATTTGAATATCACCCTTGTTCTTATATACAGGAAACAACGTGTTCCACCTTCACTCTTCGGACATCTTTTACGTGAATAATGCATGAAAAGAGAAAGGTTATGTACCGGTTATAAAACAACGTCACTAACTCCCATTTTTCTTGCATCGGAATGCTCTCTTACCAGTTGTTTAATTAAAGAAAGTGAACTCCATCGCTAGTTTAGTTTGCTATGTCAAGTTTACAATAATTTCTTTTCATGTAATGGTTTTCAGCTTAAACTATTATATTGTGTATGGTAAAATCGGAGGGTCCAATTATTCGTCATTATAGTGGCTCGTAAGCATATTTCACGAGGTTCAAGAGTAAGGTCGAGGCTTACCCTCGAGGGCTACCAACGCTCGACCTCAGGGCAACGCGGACCAATGGCTATTATGGTAAGGTGGGAGTTCCCAAGGCGTACAACTAGGGTTGATGATATCTAATAAGCTAAGTTTAGACCTGAATCATGGTGTCAACTAGATGTCCCATCCCCATATCTTTGTTAATGCATTTATACTATATTGGGATTCCCTTTCCTATACAAAGGGGATCCTCGTTAATTTGGAGGGTTATGTTGCTCCAGACTAAATATACAAGAACATTCTCTATCTCCTCTCTAAAATATTGTTTTGATTTTATTACATCATTTATTATTTATTACTAACCATAAAGAGTCGTCTTTAATTTATTTATAACTGCTAGTCTCCATCAACCACCTTCGATAGCTCCCAGCCTAGCTTCGGACTAGATCCCAAGACCCTCGAATAGGCAAGCTCGAGGCCTCGATTGGAACCGATTCAGTTTGATTAATATCTTGTGTTTAAGCTCTTATCTCGTTTCTAAGTCTTTCATATAGCATCAACTGCCTAACAACTAGCATAAAAATAGATCATGTATTTTTAGAACCACTAAATTAAATTTAATTTTTATTATAGTTTGGCGCCCACCGTGGGGCTAAGAATAATAGGGATTATTTTCTTGCTGGTTTTACTACACAACACAAGTTATCTTTCACACTTTTCTTGTCCAAGATCTTTGATTTCAGGTCAAAATGCTTAAACCAGTAAGTGTGCCCGAAAACAACAACCTCAAAAACTATGGGAAGGGCAAAAAAATTACTCCAGGTATAGGTGTGCCACCACGGAACCCTGAGGACACACTGGAGCTGATTCTTAGGGGTACGACCTCGTGCGACGCCCAAGGCGTAAGTGGCAGTCCTCACATTAACGAGGGAGCGCGCCGAGAAACTCAATAGGAAACTCGAAAACGTCCAACCTGGGTAAAAGAGAGATTCCTCGGCATGTCGTTCAAAGGATTATCGGGGGGGACCAACATTCCCCAAGGACTCGTGATCATATGGAGAAAAATGTTCGCTGAAATTAAAGGGTTGATATGAGATCGCATGACCGAAGACACCCTCGTGTTCAGCGAGGAGGATCTCAAGACCTTGGCAGAACCACACAATGACGCACTGGTAATTTCGTTCCTTTTAACCACTGTTCAAATTAAACATGTGCTCGTGGAACTAGGAAGCTCGGACAATGTAATCAGTTCAAAGGTAGTATAATAGCTTGGGTTGCTCAACCAAATCGTACCACCTCCCGGGTCCTCCGCGGCTTCAACATGGACAGTGAAATAACAAAAGTAGAGATCATCCTCCCGGTTGATGTGTCCGGTACAGTTAAGAATACTAAGTTCCACATCATCATTGGTGACATAAGGTACAATGCATTGCTTGGTAGGCCGTGGATACACATAGTGAGGGCGGTTAGATCAACTCTGCACCAGATGATAAAATATCCAATGAAATATGGCATAACAACCATATATGGTGAATAACATGCGGCAAAGAAATGTTCGCAGTTTACCAGGAGGCACCAAGCCCCATACACTCCACCTCGAATGAGTCTAGGAGCATACAGACCCGCGAGGACGACAAAGAAGACTTCCTCGCCCCTCAAACTTTCATTGCCCCCGAAGATTCGAATGCAACAAAATTGACAATTGAAGAACTGGAGCAAGCTATTTTGATTGAGCATCTCCCGATCGGAAGGTGTACCTGGGAACGGGATTAACCCTGAACTCAGGAAAAAACGCATTCAGTTCCTTATTAACAACATTGACTGTTTTGCTTGGTCCTATTTAGATATGATAAATAACCACCCACCGATTGAGTGTCGACCCCAGGTTTAAACCGGTAAAAAAAATGAAGACCCCAGCCCGATATAAAACACGCATTCATCAAGGACAAGGTATCGAAACTCCTTAAAATAAGGTCTATAAGAGAGGTAAAGTATCCCGTATGGCTGGCCAATGTAGTGGTAGTGCCTGAAAAGGGAAATAAGTTAAGAATGTGTGTAGATTTTAAAGATTTAAATAAGACGTGCCCCACTGATTCTTTCCCATTGCCTAACATCGACCATCTGGTCGATGCTACGACCGGCCACGAGACCCTCACCTTTCTCGATGCCTACTCAGGGTATAACCAAATCCAAATGAACCCCAAGGATAGGGAAAAGACTTCGTTCATCACGAAGTATGGTACCTACTGTTACAATGTAATGCCCTTCGGGCTGAAAAATGCAGGGGCCACATACCAACATCTAGTTAATAAAATGTGTGTACATCAATAGGCAAATCCATAGAAGTTTATATTGATGAGATGTTAGTTAAATCCCTGCGTGCAGAGAACCATTTGACTCACTTGTAGGAAACATTCGACATTCTCAGAAGTTACAACATGAAGCTTAACCCTGAGAAATGTGCCTTCAAAGTGGGTTCAGGCAAATACTTAGTCTTCATGGTATCGAACAGGGGGATCGAGATCGCCCCCAACAAAATCAAGGCCAATAAAGAAATTATGGTGGTAAATAATGTAAAAGCCGTGCAACGACTAACGGGGCGAATAGTGGCTCAATATGGCACTCCTTTTGTCCGAAACTACCTTTACCATATGTTCTACGAGTGTTTTTTAAATTCCTAAACACTTCTATTGTCTTTTAAACATTCTGAACGTTTTTTTTACGACTCTTTTATACAAAATTCTCCAGCTTCTATTTTAAACTTATGCTCCAGCTTTTAAAAATTCTTCCTTCCTTAGACCTTAAATGTGTTTGAGACGTTCTAAATACGTGTTTGTTCATGGAGGGATACTTGAGCCTTTACATTCTTTACGTGATTCCATTATATGTAGTCCTACTTGTTTTTGTATGTCGCCTAGTATTTTAACCATAAAACTTAAGGGTTCAACCTAGTTCCAACCTTATAGGAATAACGATCCTAAATGCCATGTTGGATCTATACGACGGGACGAGTCATAGCACGTAATAAGCATTCGTGACCAATTCACACGCTTAAATAACCTCCAAGGGGTGGGAATGGTAGAATATGGAGATGATGACGATACGATAATATCATGAAGTGACCCCTCTTTGGGAATATGAGCGAGATATTGCATCGAATGATCCATATTATAATTAAACCTAGGACCCTTCTTTCTCTTATGTGCTTTGTTTCAATGCTTTCTTTATGCTTTTCAAATTAATCCTCTCTCCTATTTCAAACTTATGTCCTCCCTTTTTTTTAAGTTTTCAATTTGTGAGAATGTCCTACATGTGAACCTTATTTGTTTAATTTCTTCATCTCTTTATGAAGTCACAATTAGCACGGCCGGGAACCACATTTGTGGATCTTGAGGGGTGCCTAACACCTTCCCCTCGAGATAATTCAAGCCCTTACCCAACTCTGGTTTCTCTCTCAAAAAACACTCTCTTCATCTTAAAGTGTCCTAATGCACTATAAACATTAGGTGGCGACTCTTCCGATTTCGTGACCCAATTCACAAATGGGTAATAGAGTTGTTTTGCCCATAATGTCGTAAAACCTGATTTCACTCTTGAAAAGGGGCGCGTCGACAGCATGGCGACTCTACTGGGGACTTTCTTTAAGGCTTTTACCATTACGTGCTTCTGTGACTTTATTGCTTTCTTTACTATCTTTATCTATTGCTTTAGTCGTTTCTTCCCATTACTAACTTGTTTCTTCATGTCTTTTCTTTTCTTTAACTATTTTACCACTTTATTGTCTTTACATTATTTCAGTTCCGTCTTTAAGTTCAAGAATTTATTGTCATCATTATTGTATGAACGTGAAATACATGTACTTTTTTCTTTATTGTAATTGCATCCTTCAACATCATCTTCCACTCATGCCAAACAAATCCTATAGCAACGCTTATAATGAGTGGTTGCGCTCTTCAAATATTTACAAACCCCCTAAATTTGGCAAAGGCATATTTGTGGTAAAACCAATCGATCAATGGTGTAGTCGACGGTTCCGCGCCTTTCCCTCCGCTCAAGGGTACCTTGTCTAGCACTTCAAAAGTAGAAACCTTGCTCCGTTTAATTGTTCATGCATCATGGTAAAACTTAGCCGAGTCAGTTATGTCGTCCTTATAATGACCCATTAAGATAGCCTAAGCCAAAAGTCCATCGGGTTTCATCGAAACCCAAACGGACATTCACGTTATATGCATTGATTCGGAGAACTAAGTACCCTTTGCTAATTATTGATTGAAATGGTCAAGTCTGTTGGGGTTGAGGGCCTAACTCTCTATTTTGCAGGAAATGAGGCACGAGGTCCCCATGTTCGGTATCGTATCAAACATTCATCCAAAGTTGCTAAGATGGTGGGATTATTTGCATGGTAGTGATTGGTTTGTTGTCCGCAAACAATTAGGAAATCTTCCTTCGCTTCTTGAAGTTAGGCCAGATAACAAGATTGTGGAAGCTGCTACTATGTTTTGGGATAGTGAACAGTCCGTCTTCCGCTTTGGGGATATCGAAATGACGCCGCTCTTGGAGGAAATTGGGGGTTTAGCCGGAATTCCTTGGGATAGCTCGGGGCTGCTCATGCCAGAAAACCGCAAAGGTAGAGGGTTATTTATAATGATGGGGCTAAAAAAGAATCCTAATCTGACCAGTTTGAAGGACTCCTACATAACCTTCGACTTCATGTATGAAAGGTTCGGACATATTAAATCATACCGCAATCACATGGACGAGTTCACCCTCACCTCTTTGGGGCACATACATAGGAGGGCCTTTGTATTCATGTTCTGTTTCCTTGGCATGATAGTTTTTCCGATGAAGAAGGCTAGAATCCATACAAGACTAGCCATGGTAACCAAAGTCGTAATGGAGGGTATCGACGGGGAGACATTCAGCATAACACCCATGATCCTCGCAGAACTGTACTGAGCCTTAGAGAAATGTCAACAAGGGGCACCGCACTTCGAAGGGTGCAATCTCCTACTACAACTCTCGCTTGTTGAACATCTTCAAAAGGGAGAGTATAGGCAGGAGATCATACGCCGGGATTGGGATGCTCATATTGCTTTCCATCATCCAAAGCGGATGTACTTCATGCCGGATATGTTTGCTCACCCGGAAGACGCCAGTGGATGGGTGGAACTATTAAGGAATCTGAGAGAAAAGTAGGTACAATAGATGTATGAATGGTTTCCAACTAGAGAGTTTATCATTCGGTCTAGGGATGTACCATTCCTTGTACTCATCGGCTTAAGAGGAACTTATCCTTATGTACCTCTCCGAGTCATGAGGCAAGACGGAAGAAAGAAGATTATACCGAGAGTGGAAAAGATGAGTCACTAAAGGGCTGATTTCTAGGATGACGATAGCCCACACATATGTCGGGCTCAGCATATGTGGCACTCCAAAATCATTCTAGAAAAGGAATCGATGGAGCCAGACAGGTATCAGGCGGGATATGCGCCGCTTTATCCAGGGTGGTTAGAAGATGATCATATGGGCTTGGGGAAAATAGGTTTCATCCATGGCCACAGGGTTATTGATGAGGAGGCTGCAGCAAAGGTCAAGTATAATCAGCTATGCAAGCGGATGTGAGAGTGCGAGAGTGAACATTGGGAAGTACTAGAGGCTCAAGAGAAGGTAATCAATGAATGGAAAGACATGGTTGTCCGCGCTAGAAACTGTTTAGGGCACTTGGAACAGGGTATACTAGAGCTGGAAGGCAAGTTTCTGAAAAGGATCAAAGACTGTCAGGAAGCTGAAGGTTAGTTCCTGCATTCTGGCACCATCAACATATTCAACAAGATCGAAGGGTCCTCCTCCTCCTCCTCCGAGTCCTCCCAGGAACAGGAGCAAAGGAAAGATGGCAGAGAACGAAGCAAGAAAGGAAATTGAAGGAACTTCTCAGGGTACCCCAATCACCAAATAAACTGTTGCTCACTTGGAGCAAACTTTGCTATAGCTTCTAGAGGAACTGGACCAGGTCCGGAGTTTTGCAAGTCTGTCCATCTCCCTTGTTGCTGCAGATGTCAACAATCAGGTCCCTTGACCTCCACAGAAGACCCCAACCCAAGTTTGTAATAATGCTCCAGCGCTCATCCCTGAGCCTCAAAACGCTCCGAACCACCAGGATACCCCTATCATTGTGGATACTGTGCCATACTATACACATCCCATACCATATGTGTCAGAGTCAGATTCACTCATTCAGAATTTGGCTGCTGAATTCAAGAAACTCACTAGCAAGGTTCAAGGCGTGGAAGGTAACAAGGGTGTGAAACGTCTGAATTATGAAGACTTGTGTGTTCAACCCGATGTTGAACTCCCGGAGGGAGTACAAACCTCTCAAGTTCGAGATGTTTGATGGTATGGGTGACCCCAGGGTTCGCCTCGGGATGTATTGTTACAAATTAGTAGGAGTTGGTAAGGATGAGAAGATCCGCATGAAGCTATTCATGAGGAGTTTGAAATGGGATGCTTTATCTTGGTACATCAGCCAAGATGCGAATAACTGGATGAGTTGGGTAAACATGGCATCCGATTTCATGGACCGTTTCAGGTTCAACACTGAGAATGCGCCAGACGTGTTCTACATTCAGAATTTGAAGAAGAAGCCTACTGAAACCTTCCGCGAGTATGCTACTCGATGGAGGTCGGAAGCTGCCAAAGTCAGGCGGCTTTGGAAGAAGAACAAATGAATAGATTTTTCGTTCGTGCCCAGAACCCACAGTATTACGAGAGATTGATGCTGATAGAGGGGCAGAACTTTGCGGATATCATCAAATTGGGAGAAAGAATTGAAGAGGGAATCAAAAATGGTATGGTTACCAACCTTGAGGCACTGCAGGCCACTAACAAAGCCTTGCAGTCTGGTGGTTCATTGAAGAAAAAGGATGTAAACTCCGTAATGGTTACGCAAAGAAACCATTCTCCCATAAAATACCAACCCTACCCTCCAACTCCACTCACGTACCAACCCTAAATTACCAAGCACCTTCACCCACTAACCAAAATCCACCACCCGTCTACTAGTCATCTCCACCACCAACATATCAACCCACCTCGCCAGGATATTCCCAACCCGCACCCGTATACCAAGCCTACACACCCCAACCTCCTCACTATCCATCACCACCTACCCATCAAAACTTCCCACGACTAAGACCAAATTTTGACCGAAAACCACCCAGACAGTACACTACTATTGCTGAACCCATTGACCAACTATACAAGAAGCTCAAAGCCGCCAGATATGTTACACCCATCCCAGTCATAACTCCAGAGAACCCTTCCCAATGGATCAACCCAAATAAAACCTGCGTATACCATTCGGTGATGAAAGGCCATACCATTGACGAGTGCCGCTCATTGAAGGACAAAATCCAGACCTCAATTGAAAACAATGTCATCCTAGCTAAGGAACCTGCTCTTAATGTTCGTAAGAACCCTCTGCCAGACCATAAAGGTGGAAGCGTTCACATGATTGAGGTAGAAGACGACTTGGGCCCTGAAGGGTCGATTAGTTTGATATCTGAAGGAGATGAGCCCAAGAAACCGGCGGTCACTCTTAATCCTATTGTTGTACAAGTCTAGCCATCTGAGGGCAACGTGGTAAATATGTATGTACCACTCGAGTTCGAGGCACCTCCTACAAAGGTGCCAAAGTTGATTGAGTGAAATTTGGGACCCCAAAACCGCCCGCGCTGATTGAAGTTACTATGTTGTCTCCAAAGGTGCCCATTTCGGTCACCATGTCAGACGTAATCCCATTTCCGTCCAAAGCCATACCCTGGGACTACACAGCCGAGGCGAGAAGCAAAGGAAAAGCACGCGCGTGTGAAGCAATTGTCGCGCAAGGTATGACTAGAACAGGCAGGGTGTACACACAAAAGCACCTAGCTGAGTCTAGCAAGCAGGCCTCTGGACGTCCCATGGAAATTGGACCTGACGATATCTGGAGAAAGATACAGGCTAAGGAATATTCAGTTGTTGAACAGCTAAATAACATTCCGGCGCAGATTTCCATCTTAGTATTGCTGCAGAGTTCCGAGGTGCATATGAACGCCCTGATGAAGATATTGAGCGAGGCTTATGTCCCGAGCAACATAAAAGGAGGAGAAATGGCAAACATGATAGGGCAGGTGTTGGAAAGTCACAAAATCACTTTCCACGAGGATGAATTGCTGCCTGAAAGGCTCAGTCATAATAAATCACTGCACATCACTGTGCAATGTGAGGATCATTTCATCACCAGAATCCTAGTCGACGGAGGTTCTAGTCTCAACATTTGTCCACTGATCACCCTCAAGAAGTTGGGCAAAGGGTTGCGCGAGATAAAGGATGGGGCTATTAATGGTAAGGCTTTTGACGATTCTTAAAGGTCTACTCTCGGGGAGGTTAGCCTCTGTTTGCAAATGGGACCTACTTGGTGTGACGTTGAGTTCCAAGTTATCAACATACCAGCCTCTTACAACTTACTACTGGGACGACCCTGGATCCATGCCGCTAGGGATGTGGCATCAAATTTACATTAGGTTGTGAAGTTCGAATGGAACCATCAGGAAGTAATCATCCATGGCGATGGTAGCAACCCCATCTACAGTCGTCAGACCATTCCAATGATCAGAGGCAGAAGAAGAATAGGCGGGGAGAAATATCATCATATCGAGTGGGTAAACGCGGTGGATAAGGACAAATGGTGGAGCAACAAGGTTGAGAGCATTCTTAAGTGGAGTAGGTATGAACTGGGGGAAGGACTAGGTAAGAATCTTCAAGGTATCACCAAACCTACTCAGTTGAAACATGGTACTACCTTCGGACTGGGTTACGAGTACACTTGGCAAGAATTCAGAAACTGGTCACCACCATGGCTCAGCCCACATTATCCATTAGAATGCCCGATGCCTCCGTCGGAGCGGACATTTCAGCCAGCCGACACTCTGTACAGGTCGGAAGAAGACGAGGCTCTTGCAGCAATGAAGAACCTGTTTCTGGAGAACATGTACTGTTGTGTGATCTTTGAAGAGGAAGAGGAGGAAGGCCCTTCCATTCAGGCTGTGAACCGAGGGGAGCGCCTCACCAACTGGTCAATCAGGACCACCATCACCCGAAAACCGTCGGGGCAGCAAGTCTGAACAAGCATTATGCACCTTTATTTTAGTTATTTTCTTTCCGCATTTGTCTTTACTTTCCAAAAGAGCCCCGATGTCTTGAATATTTATGAATTCAATCAAAAGCATTTTTTCTGTTTTATCAAATATCTCGCTATTCAATACTTTTCTCTGCTATTTACTTTATTTTTCACACAGCATTACTATTACGTGTCTTGATGACGAACCAACAACTGTAACTTGCAACAAGGCTATGCAACAATCAGACATAGACTCAGAGGAAGATAATATACCAGAAGAGGTTGTCAGAGAGGCTGAGAATTTTGAGAATAGACCTATGTCCAACTTGAATGAAACCGAAGTCGTCAATTTGGGAGATATAGAGAATGTCAGAGAAACGTGCATCAGTGTGCACTTATCACAAACAGAAAGAGAAATATATAGAGTTCTTGAAGGAATATGAGGATATATTTTCATAGTCTTACGATGATATGACCGGTATCATCACGTCCATCGTCGCTCACAAGTTGCCGACAGATCCTGCATGTCTACCAGTAAAGCAGAAGCTCAGAAAATTCATGCCAGATATGAGTCTAAAAATCAAAGAGGAGGTTACCAAGAAAGTCAAAGCCAGAGTTCTTCGAGTGGTAGAGTATCCAACTTGGTTAGCTAACATTGTGCCAGTACTGAAGAAGTATGGGAAAGTTAGAGTTTGTGTCGACTACCAGGATCTCAATCGGGCCAATCCAAAAGATGATTTCCCCTTGCCGAACATACATATTCTGATCGACAACTGCGCCAAGCATGAGTTGCAGTCATTCGTCGATTGCTTTGCGGGGTACCATCAGATAGATGAAGAAGATGCAAAGAAAACGGCGTTCATCACGCCTTGGGGAATGTATTACTATAGAATGATGTCGTTCGGGTTGAAGAATGCAGGAGCTACTTACATGAGGGCCATGAACACCCTCTTTCATGAAATGATACATAAAGAGATTGAGTTATATGTGGAAGATGTTATCATTAAATCCAAGAACGCTGCAGATCACAGGGAGGACATCCGAAAGTTTTTCAACATACTAAGGAGGTATAACTAAACTGAACCCCGCCAAATGTGCATTTGGGGTCCCTGCGGGAAAATTATTGGGTTTCATCATAAGTCGTTGAGGAATAGAGTTGAATCCATCAAAGGTCAAATCTATTCAGGATTTGCCACCGCTGAAGAGCAAGAAAGAGGTAATGAGTTTCCTGGGGAGACTTAACTATATCAGTCGGTTCATTGCTCAGTCTACCGTCATCTGCGAACCTATCTTCAAGATACTAAATAAGGATGCCGCCACCAAATGGACCGATGAATGTCAAAAGGCTTTCGACAAGATCAAGGGATACTTGTCTATGCCTCCAGTCCTAGTTCCACCTCAGCCTGGAAGGCCGTTATTTCTCTATCTCGCGGTTTTGGACGGAGAATTTTTTTGTGTCTTGGGACAACACGATGAGACAGGGAGAAAGGAGCAAGCTATTAACTACCTCAACAAGAAATTTACCCCATACGAGGCTTAGTATTCCTTACTAGAACGCACTTGTTGTGCTTTAACTTGGATAGCTCAGAAGTTGAGGCATTAGTTTTGTGCTTACACCACCTATCTTATATCAAGAATGGATCCACTAAAATATATTTTTCAAAAGCCCATGCCCACTGGCAAGCTCGCCAAGTGGCAAATTTTTTTGAGTGAATTCGACATTGTCTATGTCACCCAAAAGGCAGTTAAAGGATAGGCTTTGGCAGATCATCTCGCAGAAAACCCTGTGGAAGGGGATTATGATCCATTGAAGACGTATTTTCCCGATGAGGAAGTAGCTTTCATAGGAAAGGATATTGCAGGATCCTATGACGGTTGGAGGATGTTTTTCAATGGGGCCGCAAAGTTCAAATGGGTTGGTATCGGAGCATTCCTGGTATCAGAAACCGGTCAGCACTACCCGGTATCCGCCAAGCTCAGGTTCTCGTGCACCAATAACATGGCCGAGTATGAAGCTTGCATCTTGGGGCTTAAACTGGCCATTGATATGAACATTCAGGAGCTGATAGTGATTGGAAATTCAGACCTACTCATACACCAGGTTCGAGAAGAATGGGCAACTAAGAATTCCAAGATACTCCCTTATCTTCATCACATACAGGAGTTGAGGAAAAGGTTCAGAAAAACAGAATTCCAGCATGTTCCAAGAATACAGAATGAGTTTGCTGATGCCTTAGCCACTTTATCATCCATGATTCAGCATTCAGACACAAATATCATCGACCCTATCCAGGTCAAGATTCAAGATCAATCGAATACCTGACAACAGGAGAATATCCAGAGCTTGCTAATGCTACTCAGAAGCGCATGTTTTGAAGGCTGTCCAACAACTTCTTCCACAGCAGAGGAATCCTGTATCGGAGGACTCCCGAATTGGGACTATTAAGGTGCGTTAATGCGACAGAAGAAACAAAGTTACTGGAAGAAGTGCACTCAAGGACGTGCAGACTGCACATGAACGGTTTTGTTCTGGCAAAGAAGATACTAAGGGCAGTATATTTCTAGATGACCATAGAAACAGACTGCATTCAGTATGTCCGAAGGTGTCACCGCTGTCAGATACATGTGGATATGATAAAGGTACCTCCAAACGAGCTCACCGCAACAAGCTCGCCATGGTCTTTTGCCGCTTGGGTAATGGATGTCGTTGGGCCAATCGAGCCTGCCGCATCAAACGGACACAGGTTCATTCTAGTGGCGATTGACTGCTAAATGGGTTGAAGCAGCCTCGTACAAAGTAGTAACCAAAAAAGTCGTGACAGACCTGTCCGAGATCGGGTTGTATGTCGATTCGGTGTTCCAGAGTCAATCATTACTGATAATGGTTCCAATCTCACTAGTGACTTGATGAAAGCGATGTGTGAAACTTTCAAGATCAGGCACAGGAACTCTACAGCTTACAGACCTCAGATGAATGGAGTTGTGGAGGAAGCCAACAAGAACAACAATAAAATACTAAGGAAAAGGATCAAAAAGCACAAGCAGTGGCATGAGAAGTTGCCATTCGCTCTACTAGGTTATTGTACTACAGTTCGAACATCAACGGGGCAACTCCCTACATGCTGGTTAATGGTACAGAAGCAGTAATTCCCGCCGAGGTAGAAATTCCATCCTTGAGAATCGTACAAGAAGCTGATCTAGATGACGCATAATGGGTCAAGGTTCGATGCGAGCAGTTAGCTCTTATAAATGGGAAAATAATGAACACCGTCTGCCACAGTCAATTATATCAGAACACAATGTCTAGAGCCTTCAACAAGAGAGTTCGACCAAGGAAGTTTACACCAGGTCAGCTGGTGTTGAAGAAGATATTTCTACATCAAGACGATGCCAAAGGGAAGTTCTCTCCAAACAGGAAGAGTCCGTACATGGTTCATCAAATCCTAACTGGAGAAGCCCTTATTCTTGCAGAAATGGATGGGGAAATTTGACCAAAACCAATCAACTCCAATGCAGTGAAGAGATATTACATTTAGCCATTATGCTTTATTTATGATGTAATTTGAACAACGTCTGACCTGATTCTCGTTTAAGAGGGGATACGTAGGCAGCCCTATGGGTTCGGTCACATCATTAATATAATTCCATTTTCCCCGCATTTGGGACTGGGGCAGAATTTTGAGGAGGACCCTCAAAATTTCGAAGTCAGCTTGCCAATTTTCATATCAGCATCGACCCAGTAAACTGGGGAAGAATTTAGAGGAAGACCCTCAAAATTCTAAGATCAATCCTCTTTCAGTCATTCCATACCACCATCAACAGCACCAACCCAGTAAACCGGGGCAGAATTTTGAGAAGGATCCTCAAAATTCCGGAGCCAGCGAGGTTGTCGTGCCTTGAACCACGTTGCAGTTGTGATTCATCATAAAGCAAAAACTATCTTTTGCTTTACTTATATATATATATATTTGAATCATATTTGCCAAAATTTTGCATAAAATCATTTGGATCATTATCGTTCAGCAGCCCCAAAGGGTACAGAACGCCATGGGTCAAAGGATGCGGACTAACCTCCCCCTTTCAGAACTCACGATTTTTCTTTGGATGTAGGACTCAAGGATGAAAATAGGCAATGCAGGAGCCTTAAAAACCAAAGCCACTACCTACCTGACAAAGGCTTACTATCTACATTCAACGCTTCCCCAGCAGTCATCAATAGTACGATCAACTACCAGCTAAGAAATCGCCACCATCCTCTCCTTTATATTTCTACGTTCTTCGAGGCTAAGCTCCGTCTCCATCTTGAATTGCATAAGGCTATTTTCTGCCTTTCGAGACTAAGCTATGTCTCCATGTTGCATTGCATAAGGCTATTTTCTTCCTTCCAAGACAAAGCTTTGTTTCCATCTTGCATTGCATACGGCTACTCTCTGCCTTCCGAGGCTATGCTATGGCTCCATCATTGCATATGGCTATCTTCTGCCTTCCGAGACTAAGCTCTGTCTCCATCTTTCATTCTTGCATAAGGCTATCTTCTGCCTTTCGAGAATAAGCTCTGTCTCCATCTTGCATTCTTGCATAAGGCTATTCTCTGCCTTCCGAGGTTAAGCTCTACCTCCATCCTTGCATAAGGCTATTTTCTGCCTTTCGAGACTAAGCTCTATCTCCATCCTCCATCTTGCATAAGGCTACTCTCTGCCTTCCGAGGCAAAGCTCTGCCTCCATCATTGCATAAGGCTATCTTCTGCCTTCCGAGACTAAGCTCTGTCTCCATCTCGCATTTTTGCATAACGCTATCTTCTGCCTTCCGAAGTTAAGCTCTACCTCCTTTATTTTACATTTTGGCTGAAATATCGCTACCATGCTTTACTTTGGCTGAAATATCGCTGTCCTGCATTTTAAATTCCTGCTCGGCTGAAATATTGCCACCTTTTCATGGGCTAAAATATCGCCAACTTATTCAAAGGCATCATAGTTTGGAGGCACCATCTACATGGCCTGCGAATCTTTACTTTCATGCTCTTCATTGCCCAGATGTCATAGTCTGAGGACGTCATCCTAATCGTCCGGACATCATTTACGTTCCGATGGGAACTTGCATCACGTTTAATTTATGTAAAATATCCGCATATCTTTCATTTACAGGTACACCGGCTGGAACGACTGTCTCAGCAGGGGCGCTCCCGCTCCAGTTCTCCGCGGCTCGCCCGATCCTCGAACACTCACCAAATTCCAAACCCTGTTGCGTCCACCTTTTCAAATTTTCATTGGCATATTCCGCCAGTGGCTCTTGAACTACACATGGCCTGATTCCTGTAAAACTAGGGATATGTAAGAGGCTCAGAAGCAAGAGTGCGGTCAAAACTCTCGTACAATTGTCACTTCCGGCCAAAATTGGCCATCTCGTCTTTACCCGACAACTCTTTCATCCTCCTCGGATAAAGAGGGGCAGTTGTTGATACCCAACTTTTCCCTACGTATTTTTGTACCCAAAATAATTTCAAAATAGCTTATGAATGCATATGTATGCATCCACATTAAGTTGGGTATTTTTCTATAATTTTCAAGCATTTTTAAACCAATTTATAACTTATTTTGTACTATAAAATCCAATATTTGGTATCAAATCTTATTATTTTAATAAATAAATTATTTTATTCTCTCATTTACGTAAAAAGATAATTCTATGTAACTTTTACAGGATTTTACAAAGGCATTAGGTATTTTTAAATTAAAATCGTATTAAATTGCAGTTTTAGCCTATTTTTCAATTTAATTAGTATTTCAAGTGAAATATCTCTCATGGTATTTTTAATTAACCCCCAAACATATTTTTATTATTCCAGTATTTTTATTGGATTTTTATAAAATCATTTGTTATTTTTAAAAAATTAAATTAAGAGAAATTTGGGCATTTAAATAATAGCCCTTTTAGATTTCAATTGTGGCCACATTCTAACTCAAATCCACCCCCTAAATCACGACCCAATAACCCGACCCAAACCTATTTTGACTAACCCACCTGGACCCTCGTTTAAAATCGTGGCCGTTGATCATTTTGATCAACGGTCCACGATTGATCTTACCTTAAATAAACATATGACCCCTTTACCCTAAAATCATTTCTCTCAATCCGCCGCCCTTCTTTCTCCTTTCACTCTCAGACACTCTCTAACCCTTCATCTCCTTAAACCTTCTGGTTCTCTCATGGCCTTCATCGCTATACCAGCTCACTCCTCCCTCACTCCTCTCGATTCCCAGCAACCATGGCATCCCTATATCATGGTTTTCTCTCAAACTTGAAGCCTAGCAGCTTCCGTCATGGAAGACGGTCACTGAAGCTCTATTTTGGGTCTGTTTCCGGTGTATCTCCTATGATCTTTGAACGATGATGCCTTCTACGGCATTATATACGAGTTTCACAGCCAGGTTCTTCGTTTCCCTAATCTGTTTGAAAATCCTAATTTTCTCTTTAATCTCTACTCTTTTAAATGACTTTTATTTTGATTTTCTTGTTTTCCACTATACTTTTACTTAGTTTCTCCGGGTATTTCAAATTTTTTTATTCTTCCAGACTAGGGTTTCTAACCCTTTCTTCAAAACTGTTTCTTCTACCGTTTCTGAGTGCTATGAAGTCGTTTGGGTCATTTATTTTCTTGTTTGTTTGTTTCTTTGACAACTTGGGTTTCACACTATAATTTCTATTTCTAGGGTTTCATAACCCCTTTTCTAAAATACTTTACTTTTCTGATTTTTAGCACTAATCCATGGCTTTCAGTACCACCTCTAAACTTTTTAACAAAATCTGATAAAAAAACTCTAACCCTACATGTTTGTATCTGTGTTTAACTATTTTCATGTTCTTCTATGAGCTCCGTGCCCTTTACTTTGATTATTGGTACCAATGTTTCATTCACATACCATGTTGTTGTTCTTCTTTTGAGAATTTTGGTTGTTTATGTGGTGACTTTATACTGACTCTTGCAATCTCTGTAAGGCTGTGATTACTAGCCTAAAATTGTGATTTGTGTATATTTCTTACAATTTCGGTATGGATTTCGAATTTCCTTCCTCATTGAGTGGGATACATTCCCCAATTAGATACCTGATTTCCCAAGTTTTAAATTTCGAAATTATTTCCCAGAATTAAAGTGATATCTTTCCTTATCTGTGTGCACAAATATGCTGATTTACTTGCTTGACATATACACCTACTTAAGTATCTTGCACCTAGTCTGAAATATATACCTTATACTATTTTTTGCTTCCTTATGTGGCCAGGCCATACTTTGTGATTCCTTTCCTTTTTAATGGATTGTTTATTACCGTTTGACTATGACTCCTTAATTAAAGGGGAGTCCCTATGCTTGTGTGATTATGATTGATATCAGTTCCTTAGATATGAACTGATACCTTATTTGTTTACTCATTTTAATAGAATAAATACTCCTCACTTTTCTCTTTTGAAAATGACAACACACACTGCTCACAGCCAAAACTCTCTGAACTCTCTTTTTCTCTACTATTGCTATACTCTCTAATTCCTTTCTTTAAACACTCAATCGGCTAACAACCAAGATTGAGTAACTTGATTGGCTACTTTGCACTGTTGGGTTCTATTTGGGTCTATTACTGTTGATGTTCTCAC
The DNA here is from genome assembly GCA_034376525.1 of Nicotiana benthamiana. Classification (NCBI taxonomy): domain Eukaryota; kingdom Viridiplantae; phylum Streptophyta; class Magnoliopsida; order Solanales; family Solanaceae; genus Nicotiana; species Nicotiana benthamiana. Next base: position 75,896,647 of record CM067328.1, on the reverse strand, counting down.
ATTACTGCTGCAGTTCTCACATTATTGCTGCTATTCTCATATTGTTGCTACTGTTTTTCCTGCTGCTACTCCTATATTGTTGCCCTCATCATTTGCACACTTTTCTCTCCCTTTGTGCACTACTACATTGCTATTATATCCTATTTTTTGCAACTGGTATATCACCTATTTGAAATACAATCTCCAAAACAACATGTTCCTATTAATTTTGATATTCATAATATTTCTTGTGTGCTTTTGTCTATGGTTTTGTTGCTATCTCTGTCATTAGCATGTTGTTTACTGGTCTATTAGTTCAACTTAGCATGTCTTTCCCCTATTCCCCTCTTCCCATCTCATTGCATGTTCTTCCTCCATGTGTACTACTGCTTGGCTACTTAACAGTTCTGAAACCTCTCCATGAGGTTCTATATTTTGAGGTTTAGTACAGTAAGAGCTAAACCTTTGTTTTAATTAAATCTGATTGCTTCTGCCCAACATGTTGTATGTTCACTTCGCTTATCTGCACTTTACTTATTTTCTCCCTTATCCCCTCCCTATCTCAATGAATGTCTTCTTTGATCATTGATTCCATGCATACATATATGCTTGCCTGCTTATTTAACCTAAAATCTCTATTTGAAGCTAAGTAAAATATAGCTTAATAAAACTAAGAAATATGACCTTCGGCTTGCAATCATAACTGATTACTTCCTCCAACCTGATGTATGTACGTCTGTAGTTCACATTACTTATGAGTGTGTGTCCCCTTTCCCATTCCCATGTTTGTGTGATGCCCTGCTATTCTAAACTGGTCAGTCCGAAATAATTTCAAAAGAACCTTTTCAACTCTTTCAACTGTTTCTTCAAACTGTCTCAAGCTTTCAATTTTCCCAACTGTTTCTTTTAGATTGTCTCTCAACTGTTTTCAACTCCCTCAATTACAATCTCACTCTTAGAGCTTTAGGGTCTGCCCCCTTGGTGTAAGCACGGTCATGGGAGCCTTGAGCACCCTTGGAACTTTGATGCACAAGGCTGGCCTTTCCAATGTTTGCACTTGTCTAATTGGGACATCTTTGGGTGCCAAGTACTGGCCAGGGGTTCAAGTGAACCCATAGGGAACTTTGCCGCACCCAAGACTTGGTAATGGCTGTGAAACTCGAAAGGAATGAGGTTGATGATGTTTGGGCCTGGCTGAAGGCTCTCTATAGAATAACTTCTTATTTTTCCTTTTATCACTGTTGTATTTTTAATTACTTGGCTGTAATAACTTGTAAGAACAATGGGGGATTATAGTGAAATTGGGTCGGGTTATGCATGATTATTAGGGGTATGGGTAGAAAACATGACTATAGGATTTTACTTATCCATTTGTTCAATAGAAACCATGTATAGGACATGCATCTCACATATAGAAATTCTACTCCTAAGTCTCTTTACTTTCAGCTTGTTGTTTTATGATCACAAATAGTCAATAATCCACAAGTTACTACAATTAGATACCATGCCTTATGATTTTTATGTGCATTAGATATCCTATGCTTAGGGTTTTTTGCTCGCAACTGTTGAATATTTTGTTAATCTGGCAAAAACTGATTAAACAAACTCTTTTAACTAAGAAACCAATATGCATGTTCACCATCTTTTATAATGCCTAGGTAAGCCTTAGGCCGGATAAAAATGACTAATCGCCTTGAGTCTTGTATCCATTAATCCACCTCCGCCTGAATTCGTTTGTCCCTGAGGCTCCCCTGAACTTTATTTTGCTTATTTTTATCACCTGGACAAATACTTTTACTGAATTACTTTTCTTCCCCCAGCCCATAACTGAATCACTATTTTTCTAAAGAACTATTTGAGTACTGTACATTCTGTAATTTTTCAAACTATAGTTCTAAGTTAATCTGTATTACCATTTTTCTTTACACTTCTGCAGTGTTAAAAATACTATTTGTTACTCCTCATATCCAAACCTACCATTACCATATATGCCACAAGTGTTTTTTAAATTCCTAAAAACTGATACTGTCTTTTAAACGTTCTGAACGTTTTTTTTACGACTCTTTTATACAAAATTCTCCAGCTTCTGTTCTAAACTTATGCTCCAGCTTTTAAAAATTCTTCCCTCCTTAGACCTTAAATGTGTTTGACACGTTCTAAATACGTGTTTGTTCATGGAGGGATACTTGAGCCTTTATATGCTTTACGTGATTCCATTATATGTAGTCCTACTTGTTTTTGTATGTCGCCTAGTATTTTAACCTTTAAACTTAAGGGTTCAACCTAGTTCCAACCTTATAGGAATAACGATCCTATATTCCCTGTATGATCTATAGGATGGGACGGGTAATAGCACGTAATAAGACTCCGTGACCAATTCACACGCTTAAATAACCTCTAAGGGGTGGGAAGGGTAGAATATGGAGATGATGACGATGCGATAATATCATGAAGTGACCCCTCTTTGGGAATATGAGCGAGATATTGCATCGAATGATCCATCTTACAGTTAAACTAGGACACTTCTTTCTCTTATGTGCTTTGTTTCAATGCTTTCTTAATGCTTTTCTAATTAATCCTCTTTCCTATTTCAAACTTATGTCCTCCCCATTTGTTTTTAAGTTTTCAAGTTGTGTGAATGTCCTACATGTGAAACTTATTTGTATAATTGCTTCATCTCTTTATAAAGTCACAATTAGCACGGCGGGGAACCACATTTGTGGATCTTGAGGGGTGCCTAACACCTTCCCCTCGAGATAATTTCAAGCCCTTACCCAACTCTGGTTTCTCCCTCAAAAAATACTCTCTTCATCTTAAAGTGTCCTAATGCACTATAATCATTGGGTGGCGACTCTTTCGATTCCGTGACCCAATTTCTAAACGGGAAATAGAGTTGTTTTTCCTATAATGTCGTAAAGCCCGATTTTGCTCTTGAAAAAGGGGGCGTCGACAGCTCCATCAATCTCCTAACAAGGTGGATGGCTTCTGTAGTCGAATGCTCCGGCATAAACCCGAACTGATTCTCAAAAATAGACACACTCCTCCTCACCATTAGCTCTACCACTCTTTTACAAACTTTTATAGTATGGCTAAGCAGCTTAATACCCCGATAGTTATTGCAAATTTGAATATCACCCTTGTTCTTATATACAGGAACCATCGTGTTCCACCTTCACTCTTCGGACATCTTTTTCGTGAATAATGCATGAAAAGAGAAAGGTTATGTACCGGTTATATAACTATGTCACTCACTCCCATTTTTCTTGCATTGGAATGCCCTCTTACCAGTTGTTTAATTAAAGAAAGTGAACTCCATCGCTAGTTTTGTTTGCTATGTCAAGTTTGCAATAATTTCTTTTCATGTAACGGGTTTTCAGCTTAATACCTCGATTGTTTGCTTTTCTCTGTGGTTTTTTTCTATGTTTGTCATTAGCATGGTATTTACTGGTCTATTAGTTCAACTTAGCATGTCTTTCCCCTATTCCCCTCTCCCCATCTCAATGCATGTTCTTCCTCCATGTGTTCTACTACTTGACTACTTAGCAGTTCTGAAACATCTCCATGAGGTTGACTATATTTTGGAGTTTAGTACAGTAAGAGCTAAACCTTTGTTTTAACTAGATCTAATTACTCCTGCCCAATATGTTGTCTGTTCCCTTCACTTATCTGCGCTTCACTTATTTGCTCCCTTATCCCCTCCATGTCTCAATGAATGTCTTCTTTGAGCATTGCTTCCATGCATTCATGTTTGCTTGCCTGCTTGTTTAACCTTAAATCTTTATTTGAAGCGACGTAAAATAGAGCCTAATAAGAATAAGAAATATGACCTTTGGCTTGCAATCATATCTGATTACTTCCTCCAACCTGATGTTTGTATGTCTATAGTTCCCTTTACTTATGAGTGTGTGTCCCCTTTCCCCTTCCCCTATTTGTGTGATGCCCTGTTGTTCTAAACTGGTCAGTCTAAAATAATTTCAAAAGAACCTTTTAAACTCTTTCAACTGTTTCTTCAAACTGCCTCAACCTTTCAATTTTACCAACTGTTTCTTTTAAATTGTATCTCAAGTGTTTTCAACTCCCTCAATTACAATCTCACTCTTACAGATTTAGGGCCTGCCCCTTGGTGTAAGCACTGCCATGGGAGCCTTGAGCACTCTTGGAACTTTGATGCACAAGGCTAGCATTTGCAATGTTTTCACTTGTCTAATTGGTACATCTTTGGATGCTTGGTATTGGCCAGGGGTTCAAATGAACCCTTAGGGAACTTTGCCGCACCCAAGCCTTGGTAATGGTTGTGAAACTCGAAAGGAATGAGGTTGGAGATGTTTGGGCCGGGCTGAAGGCTCTCTATATAATAACTTCTTATTTTTCCATTTATCACTGTTGTATTTTTAATTACTTGGCTGTAATAATTTGTAAGAACAATGGGGGATTATAGCGAAATTGGGGAGGGTTATGCATGATTATTAAGGGTATGGGCAGAAAACATGACTATAGGATTTCACTTATCTATTTGTGCAATAGAAACCATGTTTAGGACATGCATCTCACATATAAAAATTCTGCTCCTAGGTCTCTTTACTTTCAGCTTGTTGTTTTATGATCACATATAGTCAATAATCCACAAGTAACTACATTTAGATACCATGCCTTAGGATTCTTATGTGAATTAGATATCCTGTACTTAGGGTTTTTCGCTCGCAACAGTTGAATATTTCGTTAATCTGGCAAAAACCGGTGAAACAAACTCTTTTAACTAAGAAACCACTATGCATGTTCACCATCTTTTGTAATGCCTAGGCAAGCCTTAGGCCGGATAAAACGGACTAATCGCCTTAAGTCTTGTTTCCATTAATCCATCTTCGCCTGAATTCGTTTGTCCCTGAGGCTCCCCTGAATTTTATACCAAAACCTTTGCTTATTTTTATCACCTGGACAAATACTTTTACTGAATTACTTTTCTTCCCCCAGCCCATAACTGAACCACTATTTTTCTAAAGAGCTATCTGAGTAATGTACATTTTGTAATTTTCCAAACTGTAGTTCTAAGTTAATTTGTTTTACCATTTTTCTTTACACTTCTGCAGTCCTAAAAATACTATCTGTTACTCCTCCTATCCAAACCTACCATTACCATATATTCCACAAGTGTTTTTTAAATTCCTAAAAACAGCTACTGTCTTTTATCCGTTATGAACGTTTTATACGACTCTTTTATACAAAGTTCTCCAGCTTCTGTTTTAAACTTATGCTCCAACTTTTAATAATTCTTCCTTCCTTAGACCTTAAATGTGTTTGAGACGTTCTAAATACGTGTTTGTTCATGGAGGGATACTTGAGCCTTTACATGCTTTACGTGATTCCATTATATGTAGTCCTACTTGTTTTCGTATGTCGCATAATATTTTAACCTTTATACTTAAGGGTTCAACCTAGTTCCAACCTTATAGGAAAAATGATCCTAAATGCCCTGTAGGATCTATAGGACGGGACGGGTAATAGCATGTAAAAAGCATTCATGACCAATTCACATGCTTAAATAACCTCTAAGGGGTGGGAAGGGTCGAATAGGAGATGATGACGATGCAATAATATCATGAAGCGACCCCTCTTTGGGAATATGAGCGAGATATTGCATCGAATGATCCATATTACAGTTAAACCTAGGACCCTTCTTTCTCTTATGTGCTTTGTTTCAATGCTTTCTTAATGCTTTTAAAATTAATCATCTCTCCTATTTCAAACTTATGTACACCCCATTTTTTTTAAGTTTTCAAGTTGTGTGGATGACCTACATGTGAACCTTATTTGTTTAATTGCTTCATCTCTTTATAAAGTCACAATTGGCACGGCCGAGAACCACATTTGTGGATCTTGAGGGGTGCCTAACACCTTGCCCTCGAGATAATTTCAAGCCCTTACCCAACTCTGGTTTATCTCTCAAAAAACACTCTCTTCATCTTATAGTGTCCTAGTGCACTATAAGCATTGGGTGGAGACCCTTTCGATTCCGTGACCCGATTTCGTAAAACCCGATTTTTCTCTTGAAAATGGGGGCGTCGATAGCTCCATCAATCTCCTAACAAGGTGGATGGCTTCTGTACTCGAAAGCTCTGGCCTAAACCCAAACTGATTCTCGAAAATATCAATTTTAGCTCTACCACTCTTTTTCAAACTTTTATAGTATGGCTAAGCAGCTTAATACCCCGATAGTTATTGCAAATTTGAATATCACCCTTGTTCTTATATATAGGAAACAACGTGTTCCACCTTCACTCTTCGGACATCTTTTTCGTGAATATTGCATGAAAAGAGAAAGGTTATGTACCGGTTATAAAACAACGTCGCTATCTCCCATTTTTCTTGTATCGGAATGCTCTCTTACCAGTTGTTTAATTATATAAAGTGAACATCATCGCTAGCTTAGTTTGCTATGTCATGTTTACAATAATTTCTTTTCATGTAATGGTTTTCAGCTTAAACTATTATATTGTGTATGGTAAAATCGGAGGGTCCAATATTTCGTCATTATAATGGCTCGTAAGCATATTTCCCAAGGTTCAAGAGTAAGGTCGAGGCTTACCCTCGAGGACTACCAACGCTCGACCTCAGGGCAACGCGGACCAATGCCTATTATGGTAAGGTGGGGAGTTCCCAAGGCGTACAACTAGGGTTGATGATATCTAATAAGCTAAGTTTTGACCTGAATCATGGTGTCAACTAGATGTCCCATCCCCATATCTTTGTTAATGCATTTATACTATATTGGGATTCCCCTTCCTATACAAAGGGGATCCTTGTTAATTTGGAGCGTTATGTTGCTCCAGACTAAAGATACAAGAACATTCTCTCTCTCCTCTCTAACATATTCTTTTGATTTTATTACAACATTTATTGCTTATTATTAACCATAAAGAGTCATCATTAATTTATTTATAACTGCTAGTCTCCATCAACCACCTTCGATAGCTCGCTGCCTAGCTTCGGACTAGATCCCAAGACCCTCGAATAGGCAAGCTCGAGGCCTCGATTGGCATCGATTCAGTTTGATTAATATCTTGTGTCTAAGCTCTTATCTCGTTTCTAAGTCTTTCATATAGCATCAACTGCCTAACAACTAGCATAAAAATAGATCATGTATTTTTAGAACCACTAAATTAAATTTAATTGTTATTACAGTTTGGCGCCCACCATGGGGCTAAGAATAATAGGGATTATTTTCTTGCTGGTTTTACTACACAACACAAGTTATCTTTCACACTTTTCTTGTCCAAGATCTTTGATTTCAGGTCAAAATGCTTAAACCAGTAAGTGTGCCCGAAAACAACAACCTCAAAAACTATGGGAAAGGCGACAAAATTACTCCAGGTATAGGTGTGCCACCACGGAACCCTGAGGACATACTAGAGCTCATTCCAGGGGTACGACCTCGTGCGACGCCCAAGGCGTAAGTGGCGGTCCTCACATTAACCATGGAGCGCGCCGAGAAACTCAATAGGAAACTCGAAAACATCCAACCTGGGTAAAAGAGAGATTCATCGGCATGCCGTTCAAAGGATTATCGGGGGGACCAACATTCCCCAAGGACTCGTGATCATATGGAGAAAAATGTTCTCTGAAATTTAAGGGTCGATCCGAGATCGCATGACCGAAGACACCCTCACGTTCAGCGAGGAGGATCTCAAGACCTTGGCAGAACCACACAATGACGCACTAGCAATTTCGTTCCTTTTAACCAATGTTCAAATTAAACATGTGCTCGTGGAACTAGGAAGCTCAGACAATGTAATCAGTTCAAATGTAGTATAATAGCTTGGGTTGCTCAACCAAATCGTACCGCCTCCCGGGTCCTCCGCGGCTTCAACATGGACAAAGAAATAACGAAAGTAGAGATCATCCTCCCGGTTGATGTGTCCGGTACAGTTAAGAATTCCAAGTTCCACGTCATCATTGGTGACATAAGGTACAACGCATTGCTTGGTAGGCCGTGGATACACATAGTGAGGGCGGTTAGATTAACTCTGCACCAGATGATAAAATATCCAATGAAATATGGCATAACAACCATATATGGTGAATAGCATGCGACAAAGAAATGTTCGCAGTTTACCAGGAGGCACCAAGCCCCATACACTCCGCCTCGGATGAGTCTAGGAGCATATAGACCCCCGAGGACGACAAAGAAGATTTCCTCACCCCTCAAACTTTCGTTGTCCCCGAAGAGTCGGATGCAACAAAATTGACAATTGAAGAACTGGAGCAAGCTATTTTGATTGAGCATCTCCCGATCGGAAGGTGTACCTGGGAACGGGATTAACTCCTAAACTCAGGAAAACCCGCATTCAGTTCCTTATTAACAACATTTACTGTTTTGCTTGGTCCTATTTAGATATGATAGGAATACTGTCAGAAATAACCATCCACCGATTGAGTGTCGACCCTAGGTTTAAACCGGTAAAAAAAAATAAAGACCCCAGTCCGATTTAAAACACGCATTCATCAAGGACAAGGTATCAAAACTCCTTAAAATAAGGTCTATAAGAGAGGTAAAGTATCCCGAATGGCTGGCCAATGTAGTGGTAGTGCCTGAAAAGGGAAATAAGTTAAGAATGTGTTTAGAATTAAAAGAATAAAATGAGACGTGCCCTACGGATTCTTTCCCATTACCTAACATCGACCATCTGATCGATGTTACGACCGGCCATGAGACCCTCACCTTTCTCGATGCCTACTCAGGGTATAACCAAATCCAAATGAACCCCAAAGATAGGGAAAAGACTTCGTTCATCACAAAGTATGGTACCTAATGTTACAATGTAATGCCCTTCGGGCTGAAAAATGCAGGGGCCACATACCAACATCTAGTTAATAAAATGTTTGTACATCAATAGGCAAATCCATAGAAGTTTATATTGATGAGATGTTTGTTAAATCCCTGCGTGCAGAGGACCTTTTGACTCACTTGTAGGAAACATTCGACATTCTCAGAAGTTACAACGTGAAGCTTAAACCCGAGAAATGTGCCTTCGAAGTGGGTTCAGGCAAATACTTAGTCTTCATGGTATCGAACAGGGGGATCGAGATCGCCCCCGACAAAATCAAGGCCAACAAAGAAACTATGGTGGTAAATAATCTAAAGACCGTGCAATGACTAACGGGACGAATAGTGGCTCTAAGCAGATTCATATCAAGATCGTCGTACAGGAGTCACCATTTCTTTTATTTACTAAAAAATTAATACAACTTCAAGAAAACTCGAAATGCGAACACGCCTTAGAGGAACTGAAAAGGTATCTGAGTAGTCCGACTTTGCTCTAGACGCTAAAAGATGATGAAATTTTGTATCTATATCTGGCCGTATCCGAAATAGCGGTAAGTGGTGTGCTGCTTCGATAATAGCAAGGTAATCAATTTCCTATTTAATATGTAAGTTGGACCCAAGGGGATGCCGAAACCAGGTATCCTTACCTAGAGAAATTAGCTCTTGCATTAATAACCGCATCGTGAAAGATGAAACCCTATTTTCAATGTCATTGTATCTGCGGTTTAACAATGTACCCTCTTGAAGCATATTGCCCGAACTATCAGGCTGATTGGCCAAATGGGCCATCAAACCATGGGGGTATGATATCGAATATCACCCTTATCGGCCATCAAGTCCCAGATTCTGGAAGACTTCATGGCCGACTCACCCTCCCTCGTGCCCGAGGTAGAAAAGGAACTCTTGCTTAAATCAGACGCATCTTTCGGGGTATGGACCTGTTCACTAATGGTGCCACAAACATAACAAGATCCAGGCTCGATATAGTCCTAAAGCTTCCCACGGATGGATAATCAGGCAATCTATAAAAATTGCAAAAATTGACTAACAATGAAGCCGAGTATCAGGATATGATTATAGGTCTTGAATTGGCCAAAAGCCTGGGAGCTAATTCTATCGAAGCAAAATGCGATTCACTCCTGGTAGTAAATCGGGTAAATGGGAGCTACGAGGTTCGAGAAAATAGGATGCAAAAGTATTTGGACGAAATCCAAATCATATTACGCCATTTCAAATACTGGACCTTGGTCAACATACCTTGTGGGCGGAACAGCGGGGTCGATGCCCTTGCAAATCTGGGATCATCTATTGAAGAAGATGAACTCCCCGGGGCTGTTATTCAGCTCTCTAAATCAGTGGTCGAGAAAGGTCATGCCGAGATTAATTCTACAGGCCTAACATGGAATTGGATAAATAAATACATTGACAATCTAAAAGACGGAAAATTACCCGCGGACCCAAAGGAATCAAGGGTCGTGCAAACAAAAACAACCCGCTCTCACTCGATGAAAATATGACTCTATACAGAAGAACCTTCGATGGCCCCCTAGCAGTATGTCTGCGGCAAGGGGACACAGACTATGTACTCTGAGAAGTCCATGAGGATACTTGTGGAAATCACTCAGGTGCTGACTCCTTAGTCCAAAAGGTGATCAGGCCGGGCTACTATTGGGACAACATGGAAAAGGACACTAAGGAATTCGTCCTAAAGTGCGACAAATGCCAGAGATTTACCCCTATGAATCACCAAATCGGTGAACAGCTACATTCTGTCTTATCGCCATGGCCATTCATGAAATAGGGAATGGACATCGCCGGGACCCCTAAAAATGGCGCCAGGTAAAGGTAAATTCAGTTTGTTTATGATTGAAAATTTCATAAAATGGGTGGAAGCACAGGCCATCGAGAAGATAAGAGAAAAAGAAGTCATTGACTTCATTTGGGATCACATTATGTGTCGATTCGGCATTCCTTTCGAGATAACATCCGATAATGGGAGGCAGTTTATCAGAATCAAAGTAACATAGTTCCTTGAGAATCACAAAATCAAGAGAATAATGTCAACGCCTTACCACATGTGTGCAAACAGCCATGCTAAATCCACGAACAAAACCATCATCCAAAACTTAAAAAAGAAGTTAGAAAGCACTAAAGGAAAATGGAGAGAAATATTGCCCGAAGTGTTGGGCATATCGAACAACTTCAAAGTCAAGCACCGGTGAAACACCTTTCTATCAAGTATATGGCGACAAGGCCTTGATACTAGTAGAGGTTGGGGAGCCAAGCGCCAGATTCTGACACGCTACTACGAGCTCGAACTACGAGGCCATGTTTACGGCCCTCAAACTATTAGATGAAAAGCGAGAAGCTTCACTGGTTCGAATAGTCTCCAAAAAGCAAAGGATCGAAAGGTATTATAACAAGATAACAAACCTCCGACATTTCGGGGTCAGGGACTTGGTCCTAAGGAAAGAATGTGCCATGTCCTCGGAGTAATTGGAAAAGGGTCCTACAAGCTCGGTACCATGAAAGGCGAGCAGCTTCCAATAAATTGGAACATATCGATGCTGAAATGATATTACTGCTAAGGCATGTGTTGCACTCTTTTCCTTTGACCGGATTTTATCCCAAAAGGGTTTTAGCGGCAAGGTTTTTAACGAGGCAACACCCATACACTATCTTCGTAGGACTCAACAAGTATCCAAAGCTTCTTCTGCAATCAACCTCGAATACTGGGGGGCATCCCCCCAGAAGGTCACCAACTCAGACAAGCCAAGATACGCCAATAATGGTCTCGATAGGAAAATAATATATTGCGCCAAATGATCAAACGAACCATGCCCGCGTAGAACAACCGAGCCGGACACAACAAAGCATGTATACTGTATCAAGTAATCAAAGAATACTTCCCAGAAGCATTTTGCATCTCAAGTAAGCTCGATAGTTTTGCAAAAAAATGGCCCGAGAGCCAAAAAATTTCCCAAACACTAGAAGACTGGCGTCGGCAACTTAAAACAATGTGACCCCAGGGTTGGAGATCCTAACTCGTAAGCCCTCAATGAGGCAACAACGAGATCACAAAACAACTCCAAAGCCAAAAATGACCCAAACACTCGGGTACTAGCATCGGAAACTCAAGGCTACATGACCTATGAGTTAGAAACTCCAAAATCAGAAGACCTCGATGAGGCAACACCAAGTTCATAAGCAATGGCTCCCGAGCCAAGAAACCCTCGATCACTCGGGGACTGCCGTCAATCTCCATCTCCATCGACTTATCAAAACTCGAGGCCATAAGACCACATGTGGACAACCTCAGTTTCGTAAGACCTGCATAAGGAAACAACAATATATGTAAGACTTCAACCAAGGAATGAACCATACTTGTACCAAGTATCCAAAACTATAAGACCTCAATGGCATGTAAAACTTGTAAGACCTTACTAAAGGCATAAACCCGATCTCAAAATTTTGGCTATATATCGAACTTGTAAGACCCTAACAAGGCATACCCTCGATATAGACACTGAAACTACTCCACTCGGGACTTGAAAACTCCGGCCAAACACAAATTACTCCGGTCACAAGGCTCTACCAACCAAAACTAACGCGACTCGGGAACGCCAACCGTCTTTATAAATGATAACCCTTCAATTACTACATATATACTTCGTAAAGAACCGGTTAAATAGGCTACTCTTAACATAGGCAAAAGATCTTCGACCATGTCAAATCCTTAATACTGACTTTGAGATACTTAGCCTCCAAGCCAAACCTCTTGATGTGCTCGATCATCGCCATATAATGGCTCGCAATCTAGGTTTTTTATTAAACCGTCGAAGAGTCAAGCGAACACTATTTCAAAAAATCCTTATTGAGGGAAAAAATAAAGCCCGCATAAAAGGTCGCATCGACCCATGGTATAAGAGCCATTATCATCAGCCCACACAAAAGGTCATACCAAACTAACGCGTAAGAGCCCAAGGTCCAGGCCTAAATTTGAAAATATGAGGGTCGAATGAGCTCGAGTCGAAACCCGATTTGGAGACTGAGCACAAAACAGTTAACTAAATATGCCTAAGAGAAAAAGCTTAAAGCCATTATCGCCAGCCATCAGCCAAGGCGTAAGGGTCATTGTTGCCATCCCACATAAAACGTCGCATCGACCCAAGGCAATAAAAGCCATTGTCGCCAGGCCACGCAAATGGTCGCACCTACCCAACGCGTAAGAGCCTAAGGGTTAGCTTGAAATTCAAAAACTTGAGGGTTGAATGAGCTTGAGTCGTAACCCAATTCGGATACTGAACCAAAAACCATTTACAAAATATGCCAAGAGCAAACGCATAAGAGCCATTGTCGCCAGCACTAAAAATTAAAGGTCGCACCGACCAAATGCGTAAGAGCCGTTGTTTCCAGCGCTAAAATTGTAGGTCACACTGAACAAACGTATAAAAGACAGGTCTAACCCAAGAACACTAAGGGACTAACTTTCGACCATCACGGGCCGCTCAGCAATTGAAAAAACATGACGGCATAACCCAAGGGCTAAGCTCTCGAATCAATTTTCAAAAGTATCACTTATTATTATCAAAAGACAAAGGGGAAAAGAAATGATATAAAGCAAAAATCCTATTATACATATGGCTCACGGAGATACATTTACAAGGCTTTTGAAATATCCTTACAAAAGGGGGGCCCAAAAGAAACCCCGATCCATCATCGAGACTGCATCTTTGACAACTCTGCTGGAGGTTGCGCCCCGACAGCTCCAGCTATAGCCCCAATACCTTCAAAGGCCTCTTCCCCTCGGGGAGTCCTGCTTCCATTCTCGTCATCTTCTAAGACACTACCCCTCACATATCCAGAAGAAAATAGGGCAGTAGCTCTCTCCTCTATGGTCTTCAAAATCTGGGCCCCCTCAGACACTCTCCTGGTGTGGGCGTTCATTACAATGGCATCCTCTTTTTGTGCAATATAAGCGCCTCGGCTTCGGGCTTGATCCCATATAATGCGACTACTAACTCGTAGTGGATACCTCTGTATTTGTCATTGTCCGCCCTCGCACCTTGAAGATGACGACCAACTGAGGCCCTTTTTCCCCGAAGAGTATCCCTATCAGAGGTTATCTCTCCCACATGGTGTTTGAGTTTGAGGGTTTCAGAATCTTTAGCTCGGAGCCTCTCCCTCATCAGGGCACCTTCCTTCTCAAACTGCATGGATAAAATCCATGACATTAAAACATTGGGATCCGGTAAACATTCAGACAATAGAGAAACAGAAACTGTGTAACATGATCAATAAGGTGAGCCTTCTCACGCTCATAATGCGTCACCTCAGCCTGAAACTGGGTGAAAGTCTGGTTCTAAAGCACCTTGGCCTGAAGCCATGAAATAGACAAGTTAGAAAGAAAGATCATAGCGACAAAAATCAGAACGGAAAGTAGGATTTACTAATGCTACCTGCTCACAAAGCCTGCTCATCTCGTCAAAGACGAGTGAAGCATCGAGCTTAGGAATTCCCTCGGGAGCGGCTGAAGTCCTTTCAAGTGCATTTTTGTCTCTGATAGGCTCCCCCGTAACGGAATATTCTTTATTCGGTACATCTAGCATTCCCTTAGGGGTTAAAGTCATTCCCTGAGGAGAACCACTTATGAAAATGGTACCAACAGAGTCAATCAGGGCCATCTCTTGCCCATGGGGGGCTCCAAAACTGGGCCCCTCCAAACTTACCAAATGCATTCCACATCGAGGGGTATTTTGGTAATCGACTAGCTCGGGGACATTGCCTGATGCCTCCTCAGTAGCCTCCTCATTCTGAAGTCAAAACACAGAGACATCAAGCTCTGGCTCAAGAGCCATCGTCTCTAATGCCTGAAGATCGATCAAGTTTTCCCCTCCCTTAAGCGCTATCGAGAAATTATTTTCCCCCTCGCCTTAAACTCAAGGAATTCTAGCTGCTCCCAGAGTCAGGGCTACTATATTGGCCTTAGTTTCTTCCACTTTGATCTTCTTGGATACAGAAGGTTCATTTGATGGATCCCTTTGCCTTTTCTTCCCTTCACCGGGCCCCAAAGTACTCCCATCACCAAGCAATGTCCCCTTCATCAAAGGGATCTCTCTCAGACCTACACAAATGAGAGAAGTACGCACAAGAAATGAGGACGCTATAAGTAGCGATTCAGGTCGAAAAGTATGGCTGCAATGGTGGCGAAAGCTCACCGTGGTCCTTGGCTTCCCACCGAGCTCGAAACTGATCATGCCACACTTGCTTTGAATATGGGTGAATTGAGTCCAACCGACCGACCCAACCCAAGAGGTCTGTGACGGTGCCAGGATAAATTGCCACAGCTGCATCAACGGAGAGAATTAAGTGCATGAAAAGATGTACCTAAAATGAAGAGAGAAAATGCTAGATAGTATGTCTACTTACATTTCATATTCCACCTTTCGAGGAATGACATCCTTTCCACTAGGATCAGGTCCGAAGTCCTTACTCGGACAAAGAGGCTCATCCGTCCTCCATTCACAGCTTCTTCGATACAAGCAACAAGGGGCCTCGAAACTCGGCAGTGGAGCTTAATTAGGCCCTCACGGAAGAGACAGGGGGATGTACACCCTGATCAGGTGATCGAGGGTGAAGGGCATCTCCTCAATCATGTTCACATTGTACCTGATCACGTAGACAGTGCACCAGAATGAAGGGTGAATTTGGCTTAGGGTCACCTGATACCGTTGGCAGAAGTCGAGAATCACGTGGTCTATAGGAGGCAAGGATGGACCCATCGTCCAAAGGGTAAATGGGTAAGTATACATACTAAGGAAACCGGCCTTATATGTCGTTATGTCCTCTTTCCGAGTAGGGATCTCCACAGGCACCGTGTCCCCCTAGCAGCATCAGTCGTTACCCCTTCGACGTCTCATACCGAGATAATATATTGAGACACGAGCTCGCGATGCCCAGGTCTCGAAAAAGGTCTCTCGACCTTGAAATCGGAAGACGTTGCAAAATATTCTGGAACACATTCATCTGCACGAGGAGGCATTAATGTTTTGCCTTTAGATAGAAGCAAAAAGAAGAAGGCCACGCTCTCCTGAGAAGTAGAGGCAAAAGTTTTTGCCATTCCTGAAAAATTCTGGAAGAGAAAGGGAAGTTGCATTACTAAGAAATAAAAAAGTAAAGGAACAAAGAACCTTTTTCGGGGGGCTTGTTGGTGCAGTGATTTGTAAGGAACGAGAAGAGAAATATTTATAGAGGCCCTGCACACACACTGAAGAATGCCAAGGGACAGTCAACCACCTTGATCAATGCGAAGGCTTTCAAGGGCCGTGTGTACGTCGTCTTTTGGAATCGTGTGTCTGTCGTCATTACGAAAATACCAGAGGGGAAGGAATTCAAGATTGTTTCTCATCACTATCACTCTAAGAAACGCGGGGGACTATCTGTGTAATGTAAAATCGGAGGGTCCAATTTTCCGTCATTATGATAGCTCGTAAGCATATTTCACAAGGTTCGAGACTAGGGTCGAGGCTCACCCTTGAGGGCTACCGACGCTCGACCTCGAGGCAACTCGAACCAATGGCTATTACGGAAAGGTGGGGAGTTCCCAAGGCACACAACTAGGGCTGATGATGCCTAGTAAGCTAAGTTCAGACAAAAATCATGGTATCAACTAGTTGTTCCATACCCATATCTTTGTAATTAGTGCATTTGTACTATGTTGGGATTTCCCCTCTTATATAAAAGGGATCTTTGTTATTTTGGAGGATTCTGTTGCTCCATACTAAATATGCAAGAACATTACCGCTCCTCTCTAACATATTCTCTTGATTTTATTGCATCATTTAATACTTATTATTGGCCATAAAGAGCAGTCTTTGATTTATTTATAGTTGTTAGTCTCCATCGACCACCTTCAATAGCTCCCAGCCGAGCTTCAGACTTGATCCTGAGACCCTCGAATAGGCAAGCTCGAGGCTCCGATTGGCAGCTATTCAGTTTGATTAATATCTTATTTTTAAGCTCTCGTCTCGTTTCTAAGTCTTTCATATAGCATCAACTGGCTAACAACTAGCATAAAAATAGATCACGTATTTTTAGAACCACTAAATCAAATTTAATTGTTATTATTATTTTTACGGCAAACATGTACTATATATTATTTGAAATAATAATGACTATATACTTATACGTAAATTCGTATATATTAATATAACTTGTGCAGTGATATTCTACTAAGTCTTTGTACCGATAACACATAATCGTGAATTTTGTTATGAAATAATATAAGAACAAGAACAATAATACAAGAACAAGAACAATAGAGAGAAAAGTAGAGAGAGGAGTATTCTTATTGATACTTTGGGGTGGTTTACAATGGAATAGAACCCCTTTGTTTATAGGGAGGTGGTCACTTAGCCACCAAGAAGTAAACCCTAGAATCTCTCTAAATATGGACATTCACCTAAAATAGAATATTTTATAACACTCCCCCTTGAATGTCTATTCAATAGTGTGCCTCGTTAAAACCTTAACTAAAACAAAACCCAATGGGAAAAAATTAAAGAAAAGGAAAAAGAGTACACATGTTTGAATATGCTCCTATTGGTTGCCTCGTTAAAAACCTTGCAAGGAAAACCTATTGAGACAAAACCTTGTAAGCGAAAAAGAGTGCAACGCGCATTAACTCCCCCTTAAAAGAGCATCAATTCATATCCTTGAGTCTTCGCATTCCGATCTTGTGAACCAGCTTCTTGAAGGTTGACGTCGGTAGAGATTTTGTGAACAAATCAGCCATATTATCGCTTGAACGAATCTGTTGCATATTGATATCACCATTCTTTTGAAGATCATGTGTGAAAAATAACTTTGGTGAAATATTCTTTGTTCTATCTCCTTTTATGAATCCTCCCTTCAATTGAGCTATACATGCTGCATTGTCTTCATAGAAAGTCGTGGGTAGTTTGTTACACTTCAAACCACATTTGTCTTGAATATGATGTATTATAGACCTCAACCATACACATTCCCGACTTGCTTCATGAATAGCGATTATCTCGGCATGATTAGATGAAGTAGCCACAATTGATTGCTTAGTCGATCGCCAAGATATGGTGGTGCCTCCACAGGTAAACACATAACCCGTTTGAGATCGAGCCTTGTGTGGGTCGGATAAATACCCAGCATCAGCATTACCAACAAGATCAGGACTGCAATTATTGCTATAAAGTAAGCCCATATCGGTAGTCCCTTTTAGGTACCGCAATATATGTTTGATCCCATTCCAATGTCTCCTTGTGGGAGCCGAGCTATACCTTGCTAAGACATTAACTGAAAAGGTTATGTCAGACCTTGTAGTATTTGCAAGATACATTAGTGCGTCAATCGCACTAAGATATGGTACTTCAGGACAAAGTAGCTCTTCATTCCTTTCTTGCGGTCGGAATGCATCTTTATCCACATCAAGTGATCGAACAACCATCGGAGTACTTAAAGGATATGCTCCATCCATGTAAAACCGTTTCAGTACCTTTTCTATATAGGTATATTGATGAACAAAAATTCCGTTTGCCAAATATTCAATTTGCAAACCAAGACATAATTTTGTCTTTCCGAGATCTTTCATCTCGAATTCATTCTTTAGATAATCAATTGCCTTTTGGAGTTCTATGGGGGTTCCAATAAGGTTTATGTCACGACATATATGGCAAGTACAACAAATTCCGATGTTGCTTTCTTTATAAAAACACACGGGCAAATGGCATCATTTATATAGCCTTCTTTTAATAAATACACACTAAGACGACTATACCACATTCGTCCTGATTGCTTTAGACCATACAAGGATCTTTGCAATTTGATTGGAAACATATCCCGGGACTTTGAATTATGAGCGTTTGGCATATTGAGTCCATCGGGAATTTTCATGTATATCTCATTATCCAGTGAGCCATAAAGATAGGCAGTAACCACATCCATTAAATGCATGTCAAGCTTTTCAAGGACAGCAAAACTAATGAGATAACGAAAAGTTATGGCATCCATTACAGGCGAATATGTCTCTTCATAATCGACACCAGGCCTTTGAGAAAATCCTTGTGCAACAAGGCGTGCCTTATATCTTTGTACCTCGTTTTTCTCATTTCTCTTGCGTACAAAGACCCATTTATAGCCAACAGGCTTAACACCATTAGGTGTTTCAACTATAGAGCCAAAAACTTCACGTTTTGCCGGTGAATTCAATTTTGATTGGATTGCTTCTTGCCATTTTGGCCAATCATGTCTTTTTCGACATTCTCCAACAGATTGAGGTTCAAGATCCTCACTTTCTTACATATTGCTAGATGCGACATTAAAAGCAAAGACATAATCCACCACTATATCCACTCGATTAAAATTTGCCTCAATATCGATTGGATTTATTGATAGTTCCTTATTTTCTTGAGTCTCGGGCTCAATGGATTCTTCATGAATCTCAGAATTTATTAAATCATGAATTTCCTCATGAGATTCTTTCGTAGTGTCATTTTGATCGTTTGCTTTCCTCTTTCTAGGATTTCGATCTTTGGAACCTAATGGCCTGCCACGCTTCAGGCGTGCATTCGACTCATTGGATATGACACTAGATGATTGTCCAACAGGGACATCAATACGGATTGGAACATTCTCTGCGGGGATGTGGGATTTTGTTATCCTTTTCAAGTCCGTAAATGCGTCAGGCATTTGATTTGCTATTCTTTGCAAATGGATAATCTTTTGCACCTCTTTTTCACAAATAGAGGTATGTCGATCAAGATGAGATAATGATGCATTTTTCCACAAAATTTCCCGTTTGGTTTCACAACCTTCTCCCCCTAATTTTGGGAAAAGTGTCTCATCAAATTGACAGTCTGCAAATCGTGCAGTGAACAAATCCCCTGTCAATGTTTCGAGGTAGTGAATAATGGAGGGCGATTCAAACCCAACATATATTCCTAACCTTCTTTGCGGACCCATTTTGGTGCGGTATAGCGGTGCTATAGGCACATATACTGCGCATCTAAAGATTCTTATATGGGATATTGGGTTCATGACCCAAAACCAATTGCAACGGGGAATATTTGTGATAATTCGTCGGTCTGAGACGAATTAGCATTGCTGCATGCAAAATGGTGTGACCCCATACCGAAGTGGGCAGCCTCGTTTCATGAGTAATGGTCTTGCAATCAACTGCAGGCGTTTAATTAAAAATTCTGCAAGACCGTTTTGAGTGTGAACATGAGCTACAGAATGTTCCACTTTTATCCCAATTGATAAGCAATAATCATTAAATTCTTGGGATGAAAACTCACCAGCATTATCCAGTCTAATAGACTTGATTGGATTATCAGGAAATTGTGCTCGTAGTCGAATTATTTGTGCCATTAGTTTTGCAAACGCAAGGTTGCATGATGACAACAGGCACACATGAGACCATCTACATGATGCGTCTATTAAGACCATAAAATATCTAAAGGACCCACTAGGTGGGTGAATAGGTCCACAAATGTCCCCTTGTATACGTTCCAAAAACGTAGGTGACTCAGTCCGAACCTTTGTTGGTGATGGTCTAATAATTAACTTGCCTTGATAACAAGAAGTGCAAGAAAATTCATTATTTAAAAGAATCTTGAAATTCGTTAACGGATGCCCATATGAGCTTTCTATAATCCGTCTCATCATGATTGATCCAGGGTGTCCCAATCGATCATGCCAAAGTACAAAAGTATTGGAATCAGTAACCTTTTGGTTTACTGTTGAATGTGCCTCAATTGCACTAATTTTTGTCCAATACAGTCCACAAGATAAAGACGGGAATTTCTCAATAACCCTCTTTTGGCCAGAGACATTCTTTGTAATGATGAGATATTCAAGATTATTCTCATCTATTGTCTCAATATGATAGCCATTCCGGCGTATATCTTTAAAACTCAACAAGTTTCTCTTAGACTTGGAGGAGAACATTGCATTCTCTATGATAAACATTGTTCCTCTAGGCAGAGTTATAGTTGCTCTTCCAGAGCCTTCAATCAATTTAAAACTACCAGAGATTGTAGTAACATCTGCCTTACACATACTTAGTTGAGAGAAATATTTCTTTTCTTTGAGTGTCGTATGTGTAGTACATGAATCAACTAAACAAATATTTTTACAGTTGGACGTTGATCCAAGCTTGCTTTGTGAGATATCCATATTTGCTTTCCCATGGTTTGATATACAAAAGAAATACACGAACATGAGAATAAATAAATTCAATCCGTTTGTTTCACATTTAAACAATATTTTCAAAATCTGCTGAGGTTAGTCGATTAACTTAGTTGATAGTCGACTATCTTGGGAAGCAGTCATTAGGTTAGTCGACTAACTAAATCAGATAGTCGACTATCTTGCCTTGCGGAAAAGTCCAGTTTTAATGCGAAATATTAGTTAGTCGACTAACTAAGTTGATAGTCGACTAACTTAGTAAACAGTCATCAGGTTAGTCGACTAACTAAATCAGATAGTTGACTAACTTAGCTTGCGGAAAAGTCCAGTTTTAATGCGAAATATTAGATAATCGACTAACTGTTAGGTTAATCGATTAACTCTACTGGAAAATAAAAATATCTTTGAAATTTAAGCATATTGAAACATTCTAAAGAACTAATACTAATATTATATCATAAACTAACTAATACGAGCTGATACTAATGACTATTAGTTTATTCACTAACTAATACAAATAAGTAAAATAAAATCAAACAATTCCATCTTCCTTCATCACAGATCCATCACCGATTAAGTGGTCAATTTTCCCCTCGGGTTGCTCAAAGAAGTCTGCCACATCCAGGTGGGTGATTTCAAAATTGTCGTCAGAGACAAAATTTGTTTCAGGGCCCTTATTCTTTAGAGATGCTTGATAAAGATCAACCAAATGTCTTGGTACACAGCAAGCTTTTGACCAGTGCCCTTTTCCACCGCAACGATAACATATAGTTTCTGAACTATTTGCCTTTGGATCCTCATAATCTCGTTTCTGCTTTTGGTGGATATATCTCTTTGGGGGGTGACGGACATCAGGGAAATTTCTTCCTTGTCTACGTCCACGGCCATAACCCCGATTACGACCACGACCATGATTAAAGCCATAGCCTTTTCCATGCTTGGCATAATGAGAATACACCTTATCTGCTTCAGGCAATGGTGTAGACCCAGTGGGTCGATTTTCGTGATTTCTCATGAGCAGGTCATTGTTTCGCTCAGCCACAAGGAGAAGAGAAATCAGTTCAGAGTACTTTTTGAAACCTTTCTCTCTGTACTGTTGTTGCAGTACCATATTGGAGGCATGAAACGTTGTAAACGTTTTTTCAAGCATATCATAATCAGAGATATTATCTCCACAGAGTTTCAATTTAGAAATAATTCTGAACATTGCAGAATTATATTCAGAAACAGACTTTAAGTCTTGGAGCCTCAGATGAGCCCAATCATATCGTGCTTGTGGCAGAGTGACCAACTCCATGTTGTCATATCTCTCCTTTAAGCCTTTCCACAAGATGAGTGGATCTTTGACTGTGAGATATTCAATTTTCAAACCTTCATCAAGGTGATGGCGCAAGAAAATCAAGGCCTTAGCACAGTCTTGGGTGGATGCTTTATCTCTGTCTTTAATGGCGTCTCCAAGACCCATAGCATCTAAGTGGATTTCAGCATCCAACACCCATGTCATATAGTTCTTGCCCGAAATTTCAAGGGCAACGAACTTTCTTTTCATAATATCAAACATAATTAACAAATTTGACTTTCTTCCAATTATAAACCTTATATACATGTATATATAATGTAAAATATCTAATTTTTGTAATAACGTAGTTTCCCTGGCAATTTCAGAGTTTTTGGCCAATATTGTTCCTTATTTTTGAGGGTAGGTTTATTTTGGTCCCTTAAATATAATTCTGAGCATATTTAGTTCCTTATGTATGCAAAAGTAGAGCACATTTACTCTAACTGATAGAATCCGTCCAAGATCAATTACGAAGTTGGTTTCGGCACTTACCGTCTTTTTAATTTACTTATCTAAAATATTTTATAAACTCACCCACTAATAATACTGAAGCAAATTAACAACCAGATCATATTATCACTTTTAAGTCACGCCATAAACTATATATTTACATTTGGTGACCGAAAAAGTATATAAACTTTATATAATTTTTGTATATTAACATACAAAATTTATATATATATAAATAATGTATAAATTATATACATTTTTCGGCTATTATTTTTACAGCAACTATACATTGCCATGTGTTCATTAAAAACCGACACAAAAGAGGATATTTTCAAGGTCAAAATTTTAGAAGACACTATCAAAAAATGAGGAATTAAAATGAAAATTTACGTTATCCAATAAAAGGAGAGAAAACATTTTGCTTCAAAGCAGAAGACTTGTTTCATGAATCAAAGTTGGTTAATATCGTTAGTTTTTTTAACACATTTTGTTAGTGAGACCAAAGGTACTCCACTTTAGTATACTTAAGGGACTAAATATGCTCAGGGTTATATTTAAAGAACTAAAATAGACTACCCTAAAAAATAAGGGACAATATTGATCAAAAACTCGCAATTTCACCTAAATTGTACTCCCACTGGCTCCATATATTAATCGCTTTGAAGTTGAATCTATTTTTGTTTTAAAAATGAGAAGTTGTTATAAAATGAAAGTAATTTAGTAAAACATGAACAAGAAATATAAGCAACTTAGTGAAACATGAACAAGAAATGTAGATAGAGAGAAGGAAGAGATTTTCTTCTTCAATTGTGTGTATTCTCCTATCTATTACAAAACCTTTATATAGGCATAAAAAGTGAAGAAAATATGTCATGGAATATGTCATTGAACATACAAAATATGTCATTGAATATGTCATAAACCATTTGGGATGAAGATCATGGAAGAAGAGCAGACATCCACCATAAATTACTATTTATCATAACATTTATTTTATTGAAATGTTAATTGTAAATGAAATATATAAACAAAATATAAAGGATAATTCAGATAAAAATATTTTTTTAATTAAGACTATTAAAATCTTGTTTAAGCAATGTGCACAGACCTTAAAAGGGTGCTGACAGAAATATGGTATTTTGATATCATTTTTAATTTTTTGACCCCGACCAACAAAAGTCTTGAGAAAATAGCATCCGCCAAAATTTTGTGAAGTGCTCCTGACAATCACCAGAATTATCGATAAGGTGATCATTTGCAGTTTGCCACAAAAACAGGACCATGGCCAAAAAGTTTTGTGGTGACGACTAGTGTTTTAAAAGGAACGGACGTAACACGAGACATTTTATATATGTCTCAGCGATGCGTTAGCCCCGAGGTACGGGACTTAAACCTCATAAATATTCGATTTTTAATATTTCATAAAATAATATAATTACAGTAAATATTTATAAATAGGTAAAATTGTATAAAAATTGAAGAAAATTATAAATATGTGAAAAATATATATAGATGTGCTCAATCCCCACGAAGATGTGGTCAAAATAATCCATTATACGCTACTTACAAGCACAAGTAACTTGAGTTGAAAAGAATAAAGTTTTCTACATAGAGAAACCAAAAGGATGACTAACATGAAAGGCGGAGGCATGAGTCAAGGCATTTTACCTCTAACGAGGCAATGTGTAAGCCCTCAGACATGGAGGACAAGTCTCGTCGATCTTTATATTTTATTAATTTTAAAAATTTTAATATAGTATAATATAAAAAATAATTATAAAAACATTAAAATCACAAAAAAATTTATAACAAATAATCTATTAAAAATATTTATGAATTATAATTCAATTATGAATAATACGAAAAGTATAACATATATTATAATATGCAAATTAGTTGCAACGTCGTTACAACTCAAACATCAAAAGTAATGTATTCGATGAGAAATCTTATACGTATATCTTAAGGAGTAAGGAATCTGGAAAGAATTTCGATATTATAATTTGATATTTTTTTAAATACTCCTTTTATTTAATTAATTTCTATTTGAAAGAGAATTTATATAAAAATATAATTCACAATTTAAATACGATTCTGTATCATCATTTATTTTTACGTTTAATCAAGTTAATAAAGTGATCATACAATACTATGATAACTAATTATTGTAAATAATCACTAGCTAATATGAGCTATTAAATTAATAAGTATTGTATAAAAATATTTAGGAAAATAATTATAAAAAGGATATGTACTATTATATAATAACATAACAAAAGTTACTAAATAAATACTTTTTAAATGAAAGATTTATTTAAAATTCACTATCATAGCAGTCTTAGTGAATAATGTGCAATAATTTTTATTTTAATTATGACGTATATAAAATACTCTCGACATAATGATTATGATTTAAAACAAGTAATTTAATAGTTAAAAATTTATTTTAAAAACTTGTATATTTATAAGGTTAGTTACATACAATTGCATAAAGTTCTATTAGGCGAGCCCAGTACACTAGCGTTGGGCGTGTCTGGGACGTATGCCCCGACGTCCGAGGTGTAACTTTCATGGAAATAAGCCTCACACATAAGCTTAGTGGCGTTTTACGTGTGCTCCGCCCCGAGGCAAGTCAAATTCTGCCTAGAGCCTGTAATTTGAATTTTGAACTTGCTGCTATGAAGGAGAGTGGAGTTCTCTTAGTATTTAAAAAAAAATAGCATATTCGTTAATTTTGGGAGATAGTAACAGACTAGCGAACAAGATAAAAAACTGGAATAAATTAGGGCTTCTATCAATAAAAAAGGTCTTGACTTTTAATTTTAAATGTTTCAGTTCCTTTTTTAAACTTTTGAGTAATACAAGCTGACTTTTGAGAATTTTGGGTACTATATGAAAGACTAAGTTAGCAGATTTTTTTTTAATTTAAAAAAAATCTTTGGGGCTTACGCCTCACTACAAAACGCGCCTCAACGTCCGGACGTATACACTGAATTGCTATGTGAATGCCTCTTGAGACTTTCGCCTCCCTTAATCACCTCGGGGTATTTTTAGTGTGTCTTGCCTCAGTGCTCTCTTCAAAAATACCTTTTATAACTCTGATGATGACATGATTTGCATGGCAATGGCCAAAATATTTCATAGCGGTAATCACCGTGATTTGTACGGCTGCTTATCGGGTGAATTGGGCGGTTATTTTCCCTTAACGGTTTGGCTTACTGGTTATCGACTTTTAAATGTATTAATCCTCTAGCCACCCGATAAGATATCGGGCGGATTGGTATCGGTTTACCTCTTATCGGGCAGTTTATTAACCTAATTTAACTTATATTTCGTGCATTAATTATTTTCAAATAGCCTAGCATACAATTCAGAAATCGAAATTACACATTAAATCTAGATATACATGTCTGTTAACGCTTATTGCCTACATAAGAATGATGTTGTGTGTCATATGTTGGAGAGTGAAAAAAGCATAACACAATTGAAGAGTGAAAAAAGCAGAACACAATAGTGTGTCATGTGTTAATGCCTACTGGCTACCACTACAACATGATACACCTATAGCTACAAATTCTCAGCTACGAATATGCAAGCCGTGGCTAATACCTTACAATGCAACAAAAAGTAAAATTTTATAGCTATTTATAATTTAGTAAAATTTATTAGCTACAAAATTAAATTGGCATGGCTAATTCTTTATTTTTGTTATAGTTGCAAAATATCGTAGCAATAATTATGCAAATAGCTACAAATTTATTGTTACAACAAAAAGTTGTAGCTAATTGTATAGTTTTTGCCGCACGTTTAAAGTTACTTGTCACGACCCAAAATTCACTAAGGGCCGTGATGGCACTGGACACTGCTGTCGGGCAAGCCAACCATATTACTTAAACAAACCTCGTTTTAATACTTTTGGATTTTTCTTCCATATTTAGAAATTCAAAAGTATACCATTTTCAAATCAAATATCTTTTAAAGTTAAGCAATCAATACAATGTTTCAACCATCCCAGAACCCGGAGTCACAAATACATGAGCATCTACTAATAAAAGGAATATAAATACATCATCCGTCCG
This sequence comes from Nicotiana benthamiana, assembly GCA_034376525.1. Taxonomy (NCBI): domain Eukaryota; kingdom Viridiplantae; phylum Streptophyta; class Magnoliopsida; order Solanales; family Solanaceae; genus Nicotiana; species Nicotiana benthamiana. The sequence goes on along the minus strand of CM067328.1, from coordinate 75,869,760 downwards.
GAATACAATGGACGGAAAATAACACAATACTGGAAAGGGACTACCCTAGCTGCGACCGCCTCAAATGATGCAGCTCCCTAGTCCCCAGTATCATCCGTGCTGCTACGTAGAGTAGACTACTGAAATCACATATACCTGTGCAACAAAATGCACAGCAAGTATAGTATGAGTACAAAAAATAATGTGTACCCAATGAGTGTCCCGCCCAGTCCCGAAAGGGTAGAGACAAGATGGTCAATCCTGACACTCACTAGCAGTCCAATGACTATTTATCGTTAAAGAAATATATAGAGCAGTGAATTTGTTTTATAAACAGGATTCTAATCTAGATATGGGAAAACAGGTAGTCATATAATTCTTTCATGAAAAATTTTCTTAGTTTTCTTGGTATTATTAAATAAATGGTCTTAGCCATAATGTGGCGTAAAACAACTCAAATGAGTTCAAGATAACAGCACAAACATGCGCAAATCATGTCGAGGCGACGGTCCACTCCAACAGAAATGTAAATTTGTGCACTGCCAAGGATCGAGCGGCCCGTACCATGAATGCTACCATTTCACCGAGGCGATCGGCCCGTTCCAATTGAAATATAAACATACGCAGATAGATAATCAGTCAAACATTCATCATGGAGCAAATATCCAAGTAAAGTTCATTCCTTTTTAATAATTTGATAAAACCATAGATTTAGTCTTTTTAGAAATCCGCTTATTAATTTAATATGATTAAATCATTTCAAGCCATCAATAGTTTACAAATGATTCAAGTATAACATGCTTTTGTATCCTAGACTATCCGGATAATAGCATAATTGTCACGATCTGGATTTTTCCCATCATCGGGAGTCGTGATAGCGCCTACTTTAGGAGCTAGTAAAACCAACCATTTTTTTTAATATTCCACAAAAATTTAATCCAAACAATATAATAACCGAATTAATTAAATAGGAATGTGCGAAAGACTTTTAACAGAAATAATAACAAACTGCGGAAATTTGTAACATGCCTCTACCCAGTATCTGGTGTCACTACTCATGGACTACTAATAGAGTTCTACAAATATCAGTCTGAAAGAAATGTATAACAAGTCTGTTTTGATACAACAAACAAACAGAAAGAGACAGATGAGACTCAGGGCCCGCGAACGCCAGCGAACTACCTCGGAGTCTCTGGACTGAAAGATCGTTCCCTAACTACTGTTGCGGTCTATAAGCTATGTCCTGACTTGTGCACAAAAAGGCACAAAAGTGTAGTGCCAGTACAATTGACCCCATGTACTGGTAAGTGCACGGCCTAACTGCGGCGAGGTAGTGACGAGGCTAAACTGGACCTACCACAATCAGCATGTACAGATATATGAGCAATAATGGAAAGATAACAACATTTAAACAGATAATGGGGAGGGGACATGCTGTGGGTGTACAGTTCAATTATAAGTCCAACAAACAAGAAATGGAACTAAATATATAACATTAGTATAAGAAAGCCAGTGAATCAACAACTGCACGGCACCACCCTTCGTGCTTTTACTCTCATTGCTCACCCGAACTGTCAAATATAATGCAGGGCATCACCCTTCGTGCTTTTACTCTCAAAACACACTGCATGGCATCACCCTTCATGCTTTTACTCTCAATACATAGTGCACGACATCACCCTTCGTGTTTTCCTCACATAACTCTCACATCATGGCACAGAATGACCCTTCGTGCGCAAATAATCAAGAAACATGGCACGGAAAGACAATTCGTGCATAATCTCTCTTCCTCACCAAATCAATGGTCACAACCAAACTAGAAAGGAACATATAACAAGATAAAATATCCCAGCAAGGGAGAATAACTCAATAATAAGTCCCGGCAATGGAATACAGCTCAACAATAAGTCCCGGCAATGGAAAAATACCAAAAATTCCTTTTTTAGTTCATTTGCTTCTCAACTATCACTTCATAGTTTATTTAATAAGTAATATCACAATTGTCCACTTCTTTCAAAATTTAAATAGCAAATATGACTCACGGTCATGCTAGACTCGGGTTCATAGATAACCGTCACCATACCTATACACCGACTCCACATAGCACATTGCAAATATTATCCTAATCATATTCCCTCAAGCCAAAGTTAGAACAAACGCTTACCTCGAATCCGAAAATAGCTACTCAAAGCTCAAAAACCGCCTTTCCTCTAGAATTCAACACCGAACCAACGATATCTAACATAATTCGATTCAATATTATCAATAATAGCACAAGGATACAATTTCCTAGCTTAAAAATGCATTTTCTAATTTTCTTCCAAAAATACCAATATCCGTCACTGAGCCCACATGGTCCAAATTCGAGGCTCGGACCAAATTCCGATTACCCATAAACCATGAGTCCAAATATATGATTTTTGTTAAGATTCGACCCCAAATTGGGGTCGAATCGCCCAAAATTTTAAAAAACATAACTCTACCCAAAAGCCCTAATTTCTACCATGATTTTATGATTTGGGGCTAGAAAATTGATGATTGGATGAAGAAATAATAGAATAATGAAGTTGGAATCAGTTACCCAAAGAGTTATGTTGAAGTAGAGGCTTGGAGTTCGTCAATGGAGAGTGTAGGAGGAGAGCTCGAGAGAGAATGTTTGAACAAATACGGAAAAATACTTTTCTAGACTAAATTAAATTGCTGAAGGGAATTGGCCTATGCGATCGCAAGAACATGATTGCGATCGCATAGAGATAGGGAATGTTGGCCAATGCGATCGCAGGGGAAAGGACGCGTTCGTGTAGAAGAAAGACGGGGGTCTGGAATGGGTGGGGTCTGAACACTATGCGATCACGATATAGGGAATGCGACCGCACTGAAATGGCTGGCCAAGCTATGCGATCGCGGGTCAGACTATGCGATCGCAAGGAGGAATTTCCACTCACCTGAAGGCAGCCTTATGCGATCGCGAAGGGCTTAATGCGATCGCAGAGAACAAAATGTCTGTGCAAAAATTGCAGAAATCTGCCAAGTTCAAAAAGCCGAAAACACCCCCGAGCCCTCGGGGCTCCCAACCAACCACACACACTAACTCAATATAATCCTATGAACTTGCTCGAGTGATCAAATCGCAAAAGTAACATCAAAATCAAATAATAAACCTCCAAAACTCATGATTTTCATTTCAATGTTCAAAACTTTCAAATTTCCCATTTTTAGTCCGAAACACGTCAAATTAGGTCCGATTTCAACCAAACTTTACAAATAGAGCTTAACGCTCATTTAAGACTTGTACCGGGTGTCGGAACCAAAATGCAAGGCCCATACCATTACTTTTGATCAAATCTCATTTTCATTTTTCCTTAAGCATTTTCAGAAAATAATTTCACATAAGAATTCGGTACTCGGGCCTGGGACCTCGGATTTCTATTCCGGGAATACGCCGGGGTCCCAAATTTCCTTACGGACCCTCCGGGACCGTCACATCATGGGTCCGGGTTTGTTTACCCAAAATATTGACCAAAGTCAACTATAACAATATTATTATCAAAATTCATAGTTTTTAACACATAAATTCAAATATTACCACATAAAAAATTTTCAGCTTCGCGCCCAGACTGTGCACGCAAATTGAGGCAACCAAATAAGAGGTTTTTCAGGCCTCAGAAGTGCAAAGAAAGAGAGAATTACGGCAATAACCCTTTGGGTCGTCACATCCCCTACCTCTAAAACAACCGTTCGTCCTCGAACGGACAAAAGAAAGAAGTACCTGAGTCGGGGAATAGATGGGGATAACGGCTCCGCATATCAGACTGGGACTGCTAGGTCGATGCCTCAGGAGGCTGACCTCTCCTCTGAATACGCACTGAAGGAAAACTCCGTGGCCTCAAATGTCGAACCTGCCAGTCTAAAATAGCCACTAGCTCCTCCTCATATGACAGATCCTTGTCAAATTGGACAGTACTAAAATCTAATACGTGGGCGGGATCGTGGTGATACTTCCGAAGCATGGATACATGAAAAACCGGATGCACAGCTGACAAACTAGGCGGCAAGGCAAGTCTATAAGCCACCTTCCCCACACGGTCAACAATCTTAAATGGACAATAAACATTGGGCTAAGCTTGCCCTTCTTCCTGAATGTCATCACGCCCTTCATAGGTGATACACAGAGCAATACTCGTTCACCAACCATGAAAGCATCAACCCTGACCTTACGATCTCCGTAACTCGTCTGCCTAGACTGAGCTGATCAAAGTCTGTCCTGAATGATCTTGACCTTATCCAAGGCCTCCTGTACCAAAATCTGTACCCCCAATAGCCAAGCCTCTCCCGGCCAAACCATCCGACTGGGGACCGACACCGCCTACCATACCACGCCTCATACGGAGCCATCTGAATACTGGACTGGTATCTGTTATTGTAGGCAAACTCTGCTAAAGGCAAAAACTGGTCCCACAAGCCTCCAAAATCAATGACGCATGCTCGGAGCATATCCTCAAGAATCTGGATAGTCCTCTAAGACTGATCGTCCGTCTGGGGATGAAATGTTGTACTCAACTGGACCTGGGTGCCCAAATCATGCTGCACCACTCTCCAGAAATGCGAGGTAAACTGCGGACTCCGATCCGAAATAATAAATATGGACACCCCATGAAGGCGAACGATCTCCCTGATATAAATCTCAGCATACCTCTTGGATGAATAGGTGGTGGCAACTGGGATAAAATGCGCAGACTTGGTCAGTCTATCAGCAATAACCCATATAGCATCAAACTTTTTCCGAGTCATCGGAAGGCCAGTAACAAAATCCATGGTGATTCTCTCCCACTTCCATTCGGGAAGCTCAATCCTCTGAAATAACCCACTGGGCCTCTAATGCTCTTACTTAACCTGCTGACAATTCAGACAACGACCCACATATGCAACAATGTCTTTCTTCGTTCTGCGCCACCGATAATGATGTCTCAAATCCTGATACATCTTCATGGCGCCCGGGTGAATTGAATACCGAGAACTATGGGACTCCGCAAAGATCGACTCTCGAATACCGTCAATATTAGGCACGCAAACTCGCCCCTGCAATCTCAATACGTCGTCATCTCCCAAAGTCATATCCCTTGCACCTCACCGCTGCACCGTATCTCTCAGGACACACAGATGGGGATCATCAAACTGTTGCTCCCGGATACACTCCATCAATGACGAGCAAGCAACCATTCAAGCTAACACCCTGTAGGGCTCAGAAATATCCAATCTCACAAATCTATTGGCCAAGGCATGAACATCTAAGGCAAGCAGTCTCTGGCTTACCAGAATATATGCAAGACAACCCATGCTGGCGGACTTCCTACTCAATGCATCGGCCACCATATTGGTCTTCCCCGGGTGGTATAAAATAGAAACATCATAGTCCTTTAACAACTCCAACCACCTCCGCTGTCTCAAATTCAACTCTTTCTGCTTGAATAAGTACTGCAGGATCTTGTGATCTATGTACACCTCACACGTCACACCATACAAATAATGCCTCCAGATCTTCAAGGCATGAACAATGGCTGCCAACTCTAGGTCATGAATTGGATAATTCTTCTCGTGGCTTCAATTGTCTCGAAGCATATGCTATAACGTTGCCATTCTGCATCAACACTGTGCCAAGCCCAATACGGGAAGCATCACAATAAATAGTATAAGGCCCAGATACCGTGGGAAAAACCAATAGTGGTGTCGTAGTCAGAGTTGTCTTGAGCTTCTGGAAGCTCACCTCGCACTCATCTGACCACCTAAACTGGGCACCCTTCTGAGTCAATCTAGTCATTGGGGCTGCGAAGGATGAAAACCCCTCCATGAAATGTCTGTAGTAACCAGCTAACCCCAAGAAGCTCCGGATCTCTGTAGCTAAAGCTGGTCAAGGCCAGTTTTTGACTGCCTCTATCTTCTTCAGAAATACCCTCTACCGATACGACATGACCCAGAAATACGACTGAACTCAATAAAAATTCGCACTTTGAGAACTTGGCATACAATTGGCCATCCTTAAGAGTCTGAAGAACCACTCTGAGGTGCTGCTCATGCTCCTCCTGGCTGCGGGAGTATACCAAGATGTCGTCAATGAATACAATCACAAACAAATCCGAATAAGGTCTGAACACTCGGTTCATCAACTCCGTGAATGTTGTCGATTGGTCAACCCAAACGACATGACCAAAAACTCATAGTGCCCATACCGAATACGAAATGCTGTCTTAGGGACATCAGACGCCCTAATCCTCAGCTTATGATAACAAGACCTTAAATCTATCTTCAAGAACACCCTCGCACCCTGAAGTTGGTCCAAAAAATTGTCAATCCTTGGCAGTGGATACTTGTTCTTTATCGTCACCTTGTTCAACTGCCCGTAATCAATGCACACTTATTGACCCATCCTTTTTCTTCACAAACAACACTGGTGCACCCCAAGGTGATACACTAGGTCTAATGAAACCCGTATCAAGAAAGTCCTGAAGTTGCTCCTTCAACTCTTTCAACTCTAGTGGGGCCATGCGATACGGCGAATGGAAATAGGCTGAGTGTCAGGAGCCAGATCAATACAGAAATCAATATCCCTGTCGGCGGAATACCCGGCAGGTCTGAAGGGAAAACCTCAGGGAACTCCGAACATTAGGAATAGAGTCGATAGATGGAACCTCTGTGCTGGAGTCGCGAACATATACCAAATATGCTAGACACCCCCTCTCAACCATAGTCGAGCCTTGACATACAAAATTACACTACGGGTGGCATGACCTGGTGGGTCCCCCTCCACTCAAATTGGGGAAAATTTGGCAAGGCCAAAGTCACGGTCTTGGCGTGATAATCCAAGATAGCATGATACGGGAACAATCAGTCTATCCCCAATATAACATCAAAGTCCACCATGTCTAGAAGCAATAAGTCGATACGTGTCAAGACCCTCAAATACCACCACACAAGAACGATGCACTCGGTCGACCACTATAGCGTCACCAACCGGTGTGGACACATATACTGGAATACCCAAAGCCTCACTAGACATGATCAAATAGGGTGCAAAATAGGATGACACATAAGAATAAGTAGATCCCGGATCAAATAATACTGAAGCACCCATATCACAGACCAGTATAGTACCTGTAATCAAAACATCATATGACTCGGCATCCGGCCTGGCTGGCAATGCATAACAACAGGGTTGGACCCCACCTCCCTGAATTGTATCTCTAGGATGATCTACTGCGGGCTGACCCCTGCCCCTGGCTGTCCGAGCTCCACCTCTACGGTATCTCCCTCCACCTCTATGATCCCTACCCCCGCCTCTAGCTGGATGGGCGGCCTGTGGATCACCTGTTACCTGAATCGTAGGGCGAGGACCCTGCTGCTGAGAACTACTCGAGGCTCGAGGGCAAAACCTGACAACATGATCTAGGTCACCACAACCACAACATGCCCTTGGCGGCTGAGACTGCTGGTCCTGTCGACCGGTATGTCCTCCCTTAAAGCTCTGAAATGGCGGTGGACTAATGGGGGTGGTGGTGCTGAAGGACTACTGGTCCTTATAATACTGCTGATGACCACCACCACCTAGGGTACCATGGGAAACCTGAAGTGCCGACTGGAAAGGCCTCGGGGGATGGCCTCTGTCATAGAAATCCCTACCTCTATATGAGGTACCACTAAATCTGCCACAATGTCGAGGCCTCTTGTTTGAACCCTGACTACCTCATCGAACCAGTGTCATCTCTACCCGGCGGGATTCATTGGCTGCCTCCAAAAAGGTAATATCACTGCCAACTCCTATAGCCATCTAAAGTCAAATCGGCTTAATCAATCCTTCAATGAACCTCTGGACCCTCTATTGCTCTTTAGGGAGTATCACAACTGCATGGCGTGCCAAGTCAATAAATCTGGTCTCATATTGTGTAACTGTCATGGAGCCCTGCTGAAGGCGCTCAAACTGTCTGTGAAGTGCCTCACGCTGAGTGACGCGGAGAAACTTCTCCTAAAATAACTCCGCAAATTGATCCCATGTCAAAGCTGGAGACCCTGCTGGTCTAGATAGGCAATAATCCCTCCACCAAGTCTTGGCGGATCCTGCAAGCCTGAAGGTAAACAAAATCGACCCCATTGGTCTCTACTATCCCGATAGTCCTGAGGATCTCATGACAAATGAATAGGAAATCTTGGGAACCCTCCGATGAAGCACTGCTGAAAGTGGTGGTGAAAAGCTTGGAGAATCGATCAAGTCTTTACAAAGCATCCGAAGACATGGCTGTCCCATCTCCGGCCTGAGCTGTAATGCCTGTCTGAGCTGTCACTACGGGCTGAACCAATGGAACCTGAGTCTGGGGAGCTACCTGCTCCGGAGTACATGTACCCGGAGTCTGAACCCCTTCTCCATCCTGAGAAGTAGCTGGTGCTACTAGCAGCAATCCCGCTCTAGCGACACTGTCCATAAAGCCTGTTGTACGGACAAGAGCATCCTGGAGATCCGGGGAAAACATACCCCTCCTGGGACCTGAGCTGGGACCACTGAAGCTGGTGGAGCTGGAACCTCTTCATCAAAGTAAATATGAGGCTCCACCTCTAGAACTGCTACCTGGGCTTAGGCTCTGCCCCTGCCACGTCCTCTGGCACGACCTCGGCCCCTGCCCTTTGTGGGAGCTACTGTTGGGGGCTCGGGCTGCTGCACGGAAGAAGATGACGCACGTGTTCTCGCCATCTGCGAAAGAACATAGTAGAAAGACAATCAATATTTGAGAAACAGAATCACACGACAAGAATGAACAAGGTGAAATTTTTTCCTAACTCTGTAGCCTCTAGGGGATAAATACAGACGTATCCATACCGATCCCTCAGACTCTACCGAGCTTGTCCGTGAGTTGTGAGACCCCAGTAACCTAGGACATGTCACGACCCGGATTTTTCTCACCATCGGAGACGTGATGGTGCCTATTGTAGGAGCTAGGCAAGCCAACCCTTTTTTTTAATATTCCATAAAACTTTAATCCAAACAATATAATAACCGAAATAATTGAATAGAAATGCACGGAAGAGTTTTAACAGAAATAATAACAAACTACGAAAATTTGTAACATGCCTCTACCTAGTATCTGGTGTCACTACTCACGGACTACTAACAGAGTTCTACAAATATCAGTCTCAAAGAAATGTATAACAAGTCTATTTTGATACAATTAAAACAAACAGAAAGAGATAGATGAGACTCAGGGCTCGCGAACTCCAGCGAATTACCTCGGAGTCTCTGGACTGAAGGATCGCTCCCTAACTACTGTTGCGGTCCGTAAGTTGTGTCCTGACCTGTGCATAAAAATGCACAGAAGTGTAGTATCAGCACAACCGACCCCATGTGCTGGTAAGTGCCTGGCCTAACCCCGGCGAGGTAGTGACGAGGCTAAATCGTACCTACCACAATCAACCTGTACTGATATATGAGAAACAACGGAAAGATAACAATATTTAAATAGATAATTGGGAAGGGACATGTTGGGGGTGTACAGTTCAATTGTAAGTCCAACGAACAAGAAATGGAACTAAAAATATAACATTAATATAAGAAAACCAGTGAATCAACAACTGCACGGCACCACGCTTCGTGCTTTTACTCAAATTTCTCACCCGAACTGTCAAATATATGCACGGTATCACCCTTCGTGCTTTTAATCCTAAAACACAGTGCACGGCATAACCCTTCGTGCTTTTACTCTTAATACATAGTGCACAGTATCACCCTTCGTGCTTTCCTTACATAACTCTCACATCATGACACGGAATGACCCTTCGTTCGCAAATAATCAAGAAACATGGCACGGAAAGGCCCTTCGTGCATAATCTCTCTCTTCCTCACCCAATCAATGGTCACAACCAAATGGTAAAGGAATATATAAAAAGATAAAATATCCTGGCAAGGGAAAATAACTCAACAATAAGTCCCGGCAAGGGAATACAGCTCGACAATAAGTCCAAGCAAGGGAAAAATACCAAAAATTCCTTCTTTAGTTCATTTGCTTTTCAACTATCACTTCATAGTTCATTTAACAAGTAGTATCACAATTGTCCACTTCATTCGAAATTTTAATAGCAAATGTGACTCACGGTCATGCTAAAATCAGGTGCATAGGTAATCGTCACCATACCTATACACCGACTCCACATTGCACATAGCAAATATTATCCTAATCATATTCCCTCAAGCCAAAGTTAGAACAAACACTTACTCGAATCCGAAAATAGCAACTCAAAGCTCAAAAACCGCCTTTCCTCTTGAATTTAACCCGGAACCAACAATATCTAACATAATTCGATTAAATATTATCAATAATAGCACAAGTATACAATTCCCTAGCTTAGAAATGCATTTTCTAGTTTTCTTCCGAAATACCCAAATCTGACACCGGACCCACACGGTCCAAACTCGAGGCTCGGACCAAATTCCGATTACCCATAACCCCACGAGTCCAAATATATGATTTGTTTTAAGATTCGACCCCAAATTGAGGTTGAATCGCCCAAAATTCTCCAAAATCTAACTCTAACCAAAAGCCCTAATTTCTACATGATTTTATGATTTGGGGCTAGAAAATTGATGATTAAATGAAGAAATAATGGAAGAATGAAGTTGGAATCACTTACCCAAAAAGTTATGGTGATGTAGAGGCTTTGAGTTCGTCAATGGAGAGTGTAAGAGGAGAGCTCGTGAGAGAATTTTTGAAGAAATCCAGAAAAACACTTTTCTGACTAAATTAAATCGCCGAAGGGAATTAGCCTATGCGATCGCAGGAACAGGATTGTGATCGCATAGAGATAGGAAAAGTTGGCCAATGCGATCGATGGGTAAAGGACGCGTTCGTGTAGAAGAAAGACGGAGTCTGGCCTGGGTGAGGTATGAACCCATGCGATCGCGATGTAGGGAATGCGATCGCACTGAAATGACTGGCCAAACTATGATATCGCGGGTCAGACTATGCGATCGCATAGAAGAATTTCCACTCACGTGAAGGCAGCCTTATGCGATCGCGGAGGGCTTAATACGGTCGCAGAGAACAAAATGTCTGTGCAAAAATTGCAGAAATCTCCCAAGTTCAAAAAGCCAAAAACATACCGAACCACCCCCGAAAACACCCCTAAGCCCTTGGGGCTCCCAACCAACCACACACAATAACTCAATATCATCCTAAGAACTTGCTCGATCGATCAAATCGCCAAAATAACATCAAAATCAAATAATCAACCTCCATAACTCATGATTTTCATTTCAAAGTTCAAAACTTTCAAATTTTCCATTTTTAGTCTGAAACACATCAAATAACGTCCAATTACAACCAAACTTTACAGATATCACTTAACGCTCGACTTGCACCGGGCATTGGAACCAAAATATGAGTCCGATACCATTACTTTTGATCAAATCTCATTTTCATTTTTCCTTAAGCATTTTCACAAAACAGTTTCACAAAAAAATTCCGTACTCGGGCATGGGACCTCGAATTTTGATTCCGGGAATGTGCCAGGTTCCCAAATTTCCTTATGGACCCTCCGGGACCGTCACATCACGGGTCCGGATCCGTTTACCCAATATGTTGACCAAAGTCAACTATAGCAATATTATTATCAAAATTCATAGTTTTTAACACATAATTCAAATATTACCACATAAAAAATTTCCGGCTTCGCGCTCGGACTATGCACACAAATCGAGGCAACCAAATAAGAGGTTTTCAAGGCCTCAGAAGTGCAAAGAATGGGAGAATTATGGTGATGACCCTTTGGGTCGTCACAATAATAGTAGCTATGCACGGACTTTCGTCACCTTTTGCGTACGTAGCCCCCACAAATAGGAGCACATTATCAGTTTAATTCACATATGGAAACTTTTCCCCTCACGTGATTAGAAAGGAGACTCACCTCACTCCGAAGACTCATAACCGGCGCTTGACATCTTTCCGAAAGCTCGAACTAGCGTGCAAAGCTCCAAAACTAGCCAAACAACAACAAACTAATGAGAATATACTCAAATACTTGCTACCAATTAAAACTATAAATTTCCCAACTCCTTTTGTGAAATGACCAAAATGCCCTCGGGCCCACGTGCCCGAATCCAAAATTTCTTGAAGGTAAAGTTCATACATGACCTTAGAACTCAAATATACGATTTTCTCTCAATTTCATATCCAAATTCGTGGACAAAATCCAAGAAACCTAGTTTTCTATGTCTTCCTCTAACCCTCAATTTTCTACCAATTTACATACTAAAATCCATAGTATAATCTTGTATTTAACTTGGGAATAGGTAGGAGTAGATTACCTCAACATTGATGAAGAAATACCTCCTTGAAGCTCTCTAAAAATCGTCCAAGAGGTGAAGAAAAATGAGTGAAATGGACTCAACCCGTTATTTAAAACATTCTGCCCAGTGTTTCCCGCTTCTGCGGTCCAGGGACCGCTTCTGCGGTCTCGCTTTTGCAGTTTCTCAAATCCCCCAACCAACCTCTTCTGCGGTCTACCAATCACAGAAGCGATTTCACTTTTGTGGAAAGAAATCTGCTTCGGTTGTGCCTAGCCAAACGCCCACTTCCGCTTCTACGATCTTCCCACCGCAGATGAGGTACCGCTTCTGCGGAACCTTAGCCGCATCTGTGAACCTGGATGCCCCCACGCTTGTCCGCATCTACGGCTTCTCCTCCACTTCTGCGGGGCCGCTTCTGTGATCCCATCTCCGCAGAAGCAGAAATACCAGGTACCATCTACTTTGCTATTTCCAAACATCCTGTTTTCGATCGTTAACCACCCAGAATTCACCCGAGGCCTCCGGGACCGCAACCAATCCCAAAACACATAACGGACCTACTCGAGGCCTCAAATCACATCAAACAACGACAAAAATCATCGAACAACCTCCCATCCGAACTTTATGAACTTAGAACTTTCTAACTTCTACTTCCGATGTTTAAACCTATCAAATCACGTCCGATTGACCTTAGATTTTGCACGCAAGTCATATTCGACATTACGGACCTATTCCAACTTCTGAAATTTGAGTCTGACCCCGATATCAAAAAGTCAACCCCCACTCAAACTCCTCAGAAACATTAAAATTGTTATCTTTAGCCAAATGGCTTCAAAATGATCTACAGGCCTTCGAATTCACTCTCGATTGCGCTCCCAACTCCAGAATCACCATACGGAGCTACTCCCAGTCTTGGAATTCCAAACGGACATTGATAACACTGAAATGCGCTTCAAGCCAAACTTATGAAATTTCTTCCAAAATGCTAACTTCCACAATATGCACCAAAATGCTCCCGGGTTGTCCAAAACCCGAACCGGACATACGCCCAAGTACGATATCCTTATAAAAACCTGATGGACCCTTCAGTTCCTGATTTCGAAGTTGTTTACTCAAAAATCCAATCCTAGTTCACTCTTTCAACTTAAAGCTTCTGAAATGAGAATATTCATTTAAATTTAACTCCGATCTCCCTTGAATTTAGATTCCGGCCATGCGAACAAGTCATAATACATGAAATGAAGCTGTTCACGACCTCCGACTGCTGAACGGAGCGCTGGTACTCAAAATGACCGGTCGGGTCGTTACATTCTCTCCCACTTAAACACACGTTCGTCCTCGAACGTGCTGAGAACTATGCTAAAGTAGTATGAAATCATTGTTTAGCATATTATGCACCTTCCCGTGCTGCCACAACTAAGATGAGCACATTAGCCCGATATATTCTGAATATATTCCCTTTTATTCCAACAAATAAGTCTTAGAGCCCCAATTCCAACATCCGGAATTCTATGCTAGGCTTGTTTTCATCAAGAGATCACCCAATTATTCACCACACGCCGTCCTCAAATATGACTGCATAACTTTGCTGGATTCTTACCTTGCAACACAAAATCCACAGGACCACGATAATATCTTATGATCAAATTAGCCAAAAATTCAACGAATCAGATGCTCTCATTGCACCTCATGACCTACATAGGTCTTGTTCTAACTTTTACAACACTGACACGATGGAAGAGATGTGCCGAAATTCATAATCAACTACTGAATCAACAAGTCATTGGGTTTATACCTCTGACGGAACCATTACCACATTCTGAACCAAATAAGGATCTCTGCTCTCTAGTATACTTCATGTGCTCAGATTGCACTAATCCTAAACTCCATAATCTCATCTCACCCAGTATGAACTGCTCAGGTAATAAGCCACCTCGGACACAACCAAGAGTCCCATATAATGCCATCATGTGCCAATAGGCCGCCGATTATGATATGATTCAAGGAAAATACAAACTCTGAAACAGACATCTAATTACCCCACCCCCGAAACATACGCGCAACACAGGCTAACAACTTATACATATTTTCCTCCGAAAAATGGGAAATAAAACCCATAAAAGAAACTAGGGTGAATTGTACTGAATATCATACTATTGTGGCGTGCAACCCTATCCAAACAGCATAACCATGGCGGCGTGCCACCCGATCCACACATCATAACTATGGCGGCATGCCACCCGATCCAAATAACATACCTGTGGGGCGTGCACCCGATCCACATATAGATTCACATAAGGAGATAGTCATTGATCTAAATAGCTCATCACATCAAAATACTGAATATTGGTCGTAGACACGCTAAGGTGTATAATACCAAACTTAAGGAACCATTAAGCGCTGTAGGCTATAGAACTCAAGCACAACTTAGGTGCAATACACGATCTGAATCTCAAGATCCATCCTGCTCATATAACATCACCGCTACGCGGAACCTCAACACATAAGAAATTTACCAAACCGTTTCATAACCCATACGGCATAATACATCATTATCCAGAATAGCTGATGACAAAATAACACCCTGACTGTTCCTCCATAGGGAACGCTCGCTGAAACGAACACAGCTGGCCGGATATAAAGCCATGTCCACAAATAAATCAATCCACCGATATCAAGCCGATTTCTGATTGCACCAACTTGGCTAATAACCTTTCAAGGTTCATAGTAACTCATTCTTCCTCATAACATATAGGAACAACCATAACAACCGAAGCAACCTCCTCCGTTCATATCCCTATAAACAAAGTGCCCTCAGTCCTAAATTCTCAAATTGATGATATTACCAAAATCCGCATACTTGGTTAAATATTTAGTCAATCAAGCGACTATATGTCACACTTACACAATCTTTCCGTGGGACACGCTCCCACAATCTTCTGAAATAAGTATTGAGTCTGTACCTATAAAGCTTCGGATACACTAACGCTGAAAAGCGATGACGCTGAAGATCATACCGATTTACTTTAATCATTCAACCACTTCTTTGCTCACCCGAGCCCGTGATATCCTTGCCAGCTGAAGCTGCAACATTGATCTTTACTCTGAATTTCCATGCTACTCGCTGCACCCCATGTGCCAACCTACAATAGAACACGATTTCCATCTCTACTCTAGAACCACTGATAGACAAACAATCCATCATATAAAACATTTAATTTAACCCACTTCGGGAGAACTATGGAAACATACAGGTGGATTCTCATAACCATCGAATATGCCAATCTCTAAGTAGTGGTCCAAGCCACCATAACCATTCTGGGATCCGTCTGCTCATAACAGGCTATAACAGAAGAATGCTTCTGAATAACATCAATCACTGCGGCCGACAAGCATCACACGCACTGCCACACTTCACATACATGACTTGATCATGCTGGATGAACTGATCACTGCTGCCAATATGCCAAGCTAACCATGGCTAATCAATCTACTTCCTTCCACTAAATCCTTGATTGCCTTAGAAATAATGCTTCTTCATTCAACACATAATATACTCCATCTGCACTCATCCCGAGTGACATTGAATCACGAGACCATACTGTCTCGAATCCCACGAACAATTTCGAATTTCTCAATGCTACCCGTAAGTCAAAATATCATATAACATTTTGGGAACCTTCTCATAAGCTACTACAAAGCTTGACTCTTAACTGTACCCATAGGCTCGTAATTACTGAGGACCACACTTGATCTCCTGAATTCACGTGGACCATTATTGAGAGCCACCGACTCTGTCTTGGTCCTGAATATAACTTACTCTATAGCTCTTATAACTTACGAATACTCTCTCAGCGAAGCACTCGGCAAAATCACTTCCTCTGAAACATAAATCCTGAATCTTTTTCCAAGTCCGAACATGAGCCAATAAGGCCAACCATCGCATGGCTCCAACAATTTATTTGCTCGAATTACCACTTATGGTCTTTTCCCATAACTGAAATAACCCATCAATATGCTAATAACCAGAAATTACGCAAGTAGCTAATCATACAACCTAATCTTAGGCGGTGAGACTCTCTCACTTAGCTTGAAGCCATAATTTCACAACCCTTGAGTTCGCCTGATCCTTTTTACCTCTTATTGACATAACCTTGCGCCATAAATTGTCAAATTTCTTGAATTCTTCCTGTAAACCCCCATCTTCCATAATCTGAATCCTCGTCCACCTTCGCACGACCGATATCCTTGTGGAGCAGCCAATATAATTCCTTACGGAAGCTTCGCCAACCACGTGACCGCTAACCTGCTTACGGGGAATAACCCATCTTCGGGAATCACCTCCCAACATCTTCCTACGCCGCTATACGGGATGCCTTCACTATGACACCGATAACCCATCCTGAGTCCGAGCTCGTCTTCCAGTTGCACAAGTCCCTTCACCCCTAGCGGACATCAATTAAATATGCGGAAATATCCTCCCAATTCAAAATTATGTTGTATCTTCCTTCACGTCAAGCAGCTCCTTTCCTCTATATCAAATCTTCTGTCGCATAATGGCACATGCTTCAAGTTCGCCACATAGGCCCCAATCACTAATCTATGAGTTTCTCCGATCATTCCAAACTCTCGTTAAGGCGCGCAGTCATTCTACTGCCAAGCCCATATGTAACCCTTGCTACTCTCCCACTTTGGCGGAACTCATTTCCTTTATCGGGCACTCGACCTTGCTTCTCATACTTGACCTTCTAGAAATTTAAACGCCGTCTGACACTTCCCACATGTCTTTCCTCATGTTATGCCGCTCAATTGTTGCTTTAGACAATACAAAAAAAAATCGAAGCAATATGTATTACTCCTTAGCCATAGACCATTTAAAGTTTGTAGCTCACTTTTGCTACGAATGCTACCGAAATTTTTTTTTGTAGCTAAAACATTTAGCTACGGAAATTTTCATATTTAGCTATGATATATTTCGCAGCTATAGATGCATAATATTGTAGTGTACATAAGAATGCGTTCCATGTCCGTTAAATTCGTTAACTCGATACCAATAAGTTATTAAACTTTGATTTTGGTTCGATTTTCAGTTTCAATTTGATTTTTAACACCCCTAATGATTTGTAAAAACATGGGAATCGCCAAATTCGTATGAAAAAATTCTAGCTTCGTGGTTTAGAATTTTGGTAGCGACTTTAAGATTCTGGCAGCAAAGATATTTTATCAATTTTTTTAATTAGGTCAAATATAAACGATGAGAATAATATAGACCGAAATGAGAGATTCAAATTTGGATTTTTTCCAATTCAACTTTGGATCTGGGCTTGACCAATAAATAAGCGCGAATATTATTAGGGTTTGATATAGTTATTCACAAAAATAAAACTATTTACTCTTGTCTATTCATTTATTTTTCTACCCATAAACTAATTATATTTTCTAGCCATAATAGTTTTTATAGGGAATTTTTTCTTTATTCTTCAATTCTTTTTTATTTCGATGCTTCTTTTTTCTACTTTTCTTTTTTCTCGTTTTCTTCTTTTTTTTTCTTTTTTCCTTTTCTAATTTGATTTAACTTCTTTTTATATTCTTTCTCTCTTCATAATCTAATTTCATTTTCTGTTTTCACTATTTTTTATTATTCTTTTTTTTATATTATTATTAAAGAAAAATTAAATTGTGTACCAATTAAATGTAACTAATACAACTAAAAAATTATTGATTAACATATGTTGTGGTACAGTATATAGCTATACTAACATGGTATATAATTGTACGCATAGAGTTAAAAAAAAATTCTTGTTTTGAGTTTCAAAATAACCACAAACTCAACAAATCCAATTTATGAATTTCAAAGCTTCAAGGTCCTCCAATGGTATACTAATATTTTTCAGAAGTCAGCAGTCTTGGAATTCAAGTCATAGAATAAATCAAAGCGAAGAAAAGATTTGAATTTTCATTTTTCCCCTAACGTTGGGTAAAAGCTTAAAGCAAATTAAAAGGAAAAAGGCAAATAAATTTACGGGCAATAAGTATACTATTATGGTATATTGTATACTATTATAGCATACAGTTACGGTACATTGCATATTATTACAGTATACTACAATAATATATTGTATACTATAATAGTATAATAGTATAGTGTTGCACTATAACTATATACTTCTATACTATATTGTAAACTGTAGTGGTATATTGTTAGGTAATTGTGTTCTTTTTCAATTATTGCAATATATCATTGCAGTATATTGTAAACTATAATAGTATACTATTGCAGTATATACTCCTACAACATATTGTATAGCGTAGCAGTATATTATTGGGTAATTGTGTTCTTCTTCAATTTTCAGCTGAAAATTTCAATCTCAATCACCTCAAATCAGCTCCAAGTGCTACAAATTTTCAGTATGAACTTTCAGAAGATATTATAAGCTATATTTAACAACACCCACTTTGAATCAAACAAGAAATATTCAAAATAAAAATTTTAAATTCAAGAGCTTTAAAAAAAAATCTCAATACATGTTCTCCTTCCATTTATTATGAGATTTTTTTTAAAAATTAAACTGAATTAGCATTAGCAGACATGTAGGTCATTGACGAGAAGAGGTGGTATGGAGGTTGTGTTTGACTCTATTGTACTTATACAGATTTCAACATACAAGGAAAGACAATTTTGACATAAGTAGTTGCAATTATTGGGCATAGGCAATGTAAATGGGATCAAATGTTGGATGATTACATAGTTTTCTATGTTAGTAAGGATCCTCTTCTACTATAGGAAGCTACTGGATTTATACCCTTTCTTGACGAGAAATTCAATAGTTAATATATAGTTAATCAAATATACCCGCCCTTTTCAAAAGAAAATTCCCGTGATCTTTACTAGTATTCAATTCCGAATCTGATAAATATGGTCCAATTCACTCACTTACAACAGTTTTCCTCCAAAAGATTTTTTTTCTCTTCAACACACAAATAAAACCTATAGATCACTACCATGACTTCCGATAAAGAAACCCTAGAAGAGAAAAAACAAGAAAAAGAAACAAACGAGCAAGAAGAAAAGGTTAAAGAAAATAGTGAAAAAATAAACATTGATGATGATAAGCATGAAATAGAAGAAGACAGAGAGGATGCAAGAGAAATGGAAGTAGGCAAACAAGAGGAATAGGAAGCATCTGCGGAGGAAGAGAAAAAGGGAAAAGTTGTGAAGAAGGGAAAAGATAGAGGTGCAGTGAAATAAGAGGAAGGGAAAAGGGATAATATGTATCCACCCACAACACGAAGTTCAAGGCCATCGGTGGGGACATACACAAAATAGTTACAGTAAAAATAAGGGATTTTTATATATATATACCATATAACGAACCTTATTACTAAAATTGTGTATGGTTTGGTATTTATCCGCCTATACCATGTTTTGTTTACAAAAATTGTACCAAACCAAAAATAGCTAGATTCTACCCTAAAAAGGCTCCAAATTTGTAGGAATCACATTTAATGGTGATTCTATCACCATTAATTTCAAAATTTAAAACGGAAGAAAATCTATAGCGTAATTCTTTCCTTCTCCATATATTTTCCACCATTGATAGCCATTAAAAAGCTTGAAAGCTTTGAATTCAAATTTGGATTTTCAAAAATTATTATTTGTTTGGATTGGGTGTTGTTGTAAATAATTCAAAATTTGTTTAGGAGTTTATATCTCAATTTTGAGGGGTTTTGGTGAAGATTAGACTTGGTTTTGACTGATTTTCAGATTGAAACTCGTCGAAAAAGAAGAAGACATATTTTTCCAGCAATTGTGGTTAAATTGTAGTTAAATTGTAGAATTGTAGATAAAATATAGATAAATTGTAGATAAGTTGTAGATAAATTGTAGATTCGGAAGACTAAAACTTCTACAAGTCTTGTACAATTATGTCGAAAAGTCCAATTATGCTACAATTGAAAATTCCTTATATTGGGTGTTATTGTAAATAATTCGAAATATGTTTAGGAGTTTATATATCAATTTTGAGGGGTTTTGGTGAAGATTAGACTTGGTTTTGACTGAATTTCAGATTGAAACTCGTCGAAGAAGAAGACATATTTTTCCAGAAATTGTAGTTAAATTGTAGTTAAATAGTAGAGTTGTAGATAAAATGTAGACAATTTGTAGATAAATTATAAATTGTAGTTAAATTGTATTGTTACATTTATATTACAATTAAACTACAATCTTGTGCCAAAAAAATTTAAGCATACCTAATTTAATCAATTCTTAAATTTGAAAATTTCAATTTTGAAAAAATCTTCTTTAAATACAATACTTGAAGAAGTATTGTATGAGTTTGAAGTGTATGAGTTTCTACAACACCTTCAATTTGATTTCTATAATAACAATTGGATTCTTCGTCACATATTTATAAGTATTTATTAAATTAAGTTGCCATGTGTATTTTTAATAGGTTGCCAATTGGCTAAATAAAATACAGGATTTTAGTAAAGATTATTTACTTAAACCAATTGAAGTATAGGGTCAAAAACAATAATTGGAGTCCCTAGAAAAGTATTTCTTACAAATTAATTTCTTTAATAAAACTTCTGGCTATGAAAAGATTCTGAGATTTCTTTAATAGTACGGTGAGAATGTTCTGGGGAGGGGAGGGATTTTTACATGGGATTTTTAAAGAGAAGAGGAGGAAAAAAAGGAAAAGGAATATATACTCCTAAAATCACGCATAGAATAAATGAAGCAATAATTATACCCTCAATTTGAATTATGATACATAAATTAAAATTTGGTATGCTTAAATGTAATAAACACCAACCTTAAACATGAGGGGTAATAAGGTTTGCTATATGGTATAGATAGGTAAAAATCCCTAAAAGTAATCGAATAAATAGTTTGGGCCCATGGGTAGGAGTAGTAACTAGTTTGGGCCCCATGGATAGGAGTAACAAATAGGTTGGGCTTAGACATTAAAAGTAAATAGTTTAGAATTAATGGGGTATAAAGTGAGATTTTTTCAATATTATTGTTGCCTTGATCGGTCAGTTGACAGCTACTTGACTTTAGGGGTGGGCATCGGTCGGTTCAGTTTAATTTTGAATGTTATTGGTTCGTCATATCGATTATCCCGGTTTATAAATATACTAAACCAGTAATGAAACCGATAAGATATCGGGTATTGATTAGTCGATTATCGATCCTTATCGGGTCAGTTATCAATTTACCCGACAAGAATAAAAACTATCTAGAAAATTCATATTTTCGTTATAGAATCGTGATCGAAGTATTAAGAGAAAGGAATTGAATTTTTACTCTTAAGATGAGATGGATTAAATTTCAATTTAGAAAATAAAACTTTCTTTGCATTTGAAAATCCCAATGAATTATCTCAAATTTCAAAGTTATAAGTTAATATGAGTAAGGTATAAGGCATTCAACAATCTAATCTTACTATAACAAAAACATGAATTTTTGAATCTCATTGCGAGTGGGCATAAGTCACATGAAAATAATAAAATTCTAATCTCGTAAATACTAAAGAATCAATGCAACAAAAGAAATAAATAGAAAAACAAAAAATCTGAACAATTAATTCTTTAATGTTTAAAACTAAAAATCTTAACTGAAAAATTAAAATGAGAAGTTCAGAAAAGTTTAAAACTTGCTCTAGGGATTAAGGTCAGGAGATGAAGAGTAAACACCAAGAGAATTGAGAGAATGAAGCTATAAGGTGGTTTTATATATTTAGTGGGTAAAATTATAGTTTTGTTAAAGCTTATTGTGTTATTTGTTAAACCGTTAATAAATTAGGCAAATCGAGACCCGAACCGATAACCATTACTCAAATAACATTAATCTGTTATCGAACTATTTATCCAATAACCCGATACCTATAACCCAATAATATTTTATCGGTTTAGGCTATCGGTTATACTTGATATATGCCCAACTCTACTTGGGTCAATTCCCGCAATGGTCCCCAATTTGTGTGTTTTTTCCATATATCGGACCATTCTTGATCTAATAAACTGTACACCTAAATCAGAGGGTTCATCGGTCGGTACCGTACGGTATGGTATTAAGATACTTCGGTTTGATATTCTTAGTATTCGATTTCTTAAAATATTATACCAATAACATGTATTATTAAATTCGATATAATTCAGTTTTTTTGCTTTTGATTTCGATTTATTCGGTTCAGTAACTTCGATTTATTCGATTTTAATATAACTAGTACATATAGTCATAAACTGTAATATTCTTAATTAAACTGAAAATGCTTGTTAAAAAACGTTTAGTCCAAAATCAGAAAATATCAACCTAGAGAGAGAAAACTGTACATAAAGAAATAAATTTAATCATTAGGAATATCTTGTTACTTGCTTAGAGTTAATTGATGAACCCAGAGAATAAAGGAAAGTAAAATTTTAGATATTTTATATTTATATTATAATTAAAAATATGTGTATTTTATAATATAATATATATTTCGGTATAATATCTGTATTTCATTTCAAAACACTAAATAGCATATCTAATACAATTTATTTCTTAAACTTAAACCAAATACCATACGGAATATTAAAAATCAAAATTTTATGTTTCAATACGGTAATTCGGTATTCAACCGAATTATGCACAGCCTTATCTAAATCTAAATGTTCAATGCGCTGGACTTTATAAGAAAAATATTTTATTTCTATACGTTCTCATTTATATGATATATTATTCACTTAAAGTCTTTTACTACCCAAAATAAAGCTATATTATTTGCTTTGGAGATATTTGGCCAAATTTGTAACTAAAATTGTGCGGAAGCTATACTTTATGTAAAGGAAAACTCGAAGAAAAACTAATTTTTTATTTTTACCATCTACAAAAATTTATATTTACTAAACTATCCCAATATATTGGAAAAAAAAACTACGCATTATGGATCTCACATTCACGATCAATGTATCATAAACATGCCCTTCTCTCTAATTTGTAATTTCAAATGTTACATTTCAGTTAATATGGTATTTAAAACTTAATTAAAGCATATCATAATAAATAATTCAAATTATTTATCCATTTTAAATAAATTTTCCACATTTGTATAAAAGCACTTTAGTAAGGATTGATCAAATGCAAACGGCTTCTAAATGCTAACAAAAGTGTTTCTCAAGTAATTTGGTTAAACACAAATTGCTAATATTTAGAAGCATTTATTTTTTGTAATTTTTTTAATAGAGGTCGAGTACAGTGGTTCGTCGTACAAAAACAAAGGCGATATCTAACATTGGGGCATCAAGTTATTTAAATAAAATTTTCACATTTGTATAAAAGCACTTTAGTGAGGATTGATCAAATGCAAATAGCTTCTAAATGCTAACAAAAGTGTTTCTCAAGTAATTTGGTTAAACTCAAATTGCTACTATTTAGAAGTATTTTTTTATTGGTAATCTCATCTAATAGAGGTAGAGTACAGTGGTCCGTTGTACAAGAACAAAGGTGATATTCAGTGTTGTAACAATTATAGGGGTATCAAGTTACTTAGCCATACCATGAAAGTCTGGGAGAGGGTGGTGGTGCTGCGGGTGAGGAAGACGACGGCTATATCCGACAACCAGTTTGGGTTCATGCCAGGCCGCTCCACCACGGAAGCTATCCACCTTATTAGGAGGCTGATGGAACCGTACAAAGATAAGAAGAAGGATATACATGTGGTGTTTATTGACTTGGAGAAAGCGTATGACAAGGTTCCAAGGGAGGTTCTCTGGAGATGCCTTGAGGCGAAGGGTGTGCCGGTAGCCTACATAAGGGCGATCAAGGACATGTATGATGGAGCTAAGACTAAGGTTAGGACTGTGAGAGGCGATTCGAAGTATTTCTCGGTTGTTATGGGATTACATCAAGGCTCTGTGCTTAGATCATTCCAATTTTCCTTAGTGATGGATGCTTTGACATGCCATATTTAAGGGGAGGTGCCATGATGTATGTTGTTTGCTGATGACACCGTTCTAATTGACGAGATTAGGGTAGGCGTTAACGAGAGATTGGAGGTTTGGAGACAGACTCTCGAGTCCAGGGTTTCAAATTGAGCAGGTCTAAGACAGAGTACGTGGATTGCAAGTTTAGCACTGAGTCGAGGGATGTAGACGGGGACGTGAGGCTTGGGTTACATGTTGTCCCCAAGAGAGATAGCTTCAAGTACCTTGGGTCAGTGATTCAGGGGGGATGGAGAGATCGACACGGACGTCACGCACCGCATAGGGGAAGGGTGGATGAAATGGAGGCTTGCGTCTAGAGTCTTGCGTAATAAAAGAGTGCCACTGATACTCAAAGGTAAGTTTTATAGAGTTATGGTTAGACCGACTATGTTGTATGGGGCAGAGTGCTGGCCGGTTAAGAACTCCCATATCTAGAGATTGAAAGGAGGTGGATGTGCGGACACACTAGGATGGACAAGATCAGAAATGAAGATATTCGGAGGAAGGTGGGCGTCGCCTCTGTGGATGACAAGATACGGGAAGCAAGACTCAGATGGTTTGGGCACGTACAGAGGAGAAGCATCGATGCCCCGGTGATGAGGTGCGAGCGGTTGGCCGTGGTGGGTATGAGAAGAGGTAGAGGAGACCTAAGAAGTATTGGGGAGAGGTGATCAGGCAGGACATGGTACGTGTGCAAATTTCCAAGGACATGGCCCTTGGTAGGAAGGCATGGAGGACAAACATTAGAGTTGTAGGATAGGGGTAGTGGTGCTTCCCTTTCTGCATACCGGGGGTGAGGCGGGGTTGGATTAGGGTTGTTCTTAGATGGCTTGTAGTTTATGTTGAACTCACACTATCTTTGAGATTTATCTTAGATGCCATAAACTCTGGTTACTGTTATTGCATGTCATTCATCTTTTGTTTTTTATGCTTCTGTTACTATAATGGTTTTCACCGGAGTTACTGATGAATTCTCTTTTCTTTTCTTGTTTTCCTTGTTCCCTTTTATTTTCGTCATTCTGAGCCGATGATTTATCGGAAACAGTCTCTCTGCCCTATCAGGGTAGAGGTAAGGTATGCGTACACATTACCCTTCCCAAACCTCACTATGTGGGATTTTACTGGATAGTTATTATTGTTGTTGTTGTTGTAATTTCGTCTAAATAAAAATATTTCTCAAAATAATCAGATTAATTTTACAAAATACTCTTTGTGTTCAATTAAATGGTCTTAACTCTGAAATAGTAGTAAATAAGGAGATTATTTAGTTAAAATATTATGGTATAGCCAGTTTTTATACTGGTCAATGAAAAATAGCCAACGTTTATCAAGTCAATAAAAAATAACCACTATTTTGCTGTACAGGGACCGGTCCAGTATAATATAAGAGAGTTCTGGTGCATTTGTGTACGAACTCCAGCATATTATACTGGACCGGTATACTTTTCTAACTCCTATAAAATTTACGGGAGACTGGAGCACTAGTGCTCCAAACTTCATTATATTATACTGGACAATTTTACTTGCTGGAACTCCCGTAAAATTTATGGGAGTTCCAGCATAATTATACTTGAACTTCCGTAAAATTTACGGGAATTCCAGCATAGTTATCCTGAAACTCCCGTAAAATTTGCAGGCGTATTTTTTCGAATTTTGAACAGTATTTTTGCTCAAATTTAAAATGGCTAAATTTCGATGACTTTTGAAACTTGGCTATTTTTGAACGACCAGTGATAAATTTAATTATTTTTAAATTGCTCGCGATTATTTATGGTCATATATATAATCATAAAAATGGGAAAAAGAAAAAAAAAATTAGAAGAGTAGTAGCCTTCCATCCCTCACCAACCCTGTACAGTTATCCCCACGATTTAATCATATAAAGCTAAAGAAAAACCACACATCACATCTACTTCATCCCTTTCTCTTTCTTTCTCTTTTCTAATTTAAAAAATAAAATAAAATATGAAATACTCCACTTGTATATATGGATATACCTCTGTCACTTGACTTTTTCAAGCTGGCTGCTGAGTCCACACTTTCCATTTTTGTGCTCTACAAGTTGGTTGCTAATGGAGTTGGTGAGTCCTCATTTTTCTTTAACAACTTCCTTTATTTTTGAATTTCCTTTAAAATTGGTCTTTCAAAAAAAATTGAAAGCAAAGGGGAATAAAGAATTTGAAATTGGATTACCTTCCTTCAGTCACCTAACTTAGTTAGACTTGTACCAACCCACATTGTCTTTATACTTTTGGCGAGAAAAAAAGAAGAACATTTTTTATGTTTAAATTCTCTTTTTGAGATTCTTGAATTGTTGGGGGTTGAGTTATTTTTTTCAGGTAGTGGATTCAGGGGTGAGAAAGATGGAGGGGGAGGCAATGAGGAGGAACCAAACACTAATTTGTGCACCAATCATGGCTGACACAGTGGATCAAGTGTTGAATCTAATGCAAAAGGCTAAAATTAGTGGTGCTGATCTTGTCGAAGTTCGGTTGGATAGCTTGAAAAGCTTTAATCCCCAATCAGATATTGATACTATTATCAAACAGTCCCCTTTGCCTACCCTTTTCACTTACAGGTTTTAATTCCAAATTTAAGCTCCAAAGTTTGTCTCTTTATTATCTTTTTACGCTAGTGAATGTCATATCTGAATTAGGTTGCTAAAGTTTGTTCCTTTATGTGTGTGTAGTTCTTTTGTGTTTGTGATAGCTGGAAGCTGAATAGCGACGATTAAGATTATATCTTCTTTTCTTGTTTTGCTTGGAAATCCAAAAATACTTAGGAGAATAAGCTTGAGCAATATTAATTTTAAGGATTCAGGACTTCTTGCTGCAAGCTGAAACAGAAAACTGAAAATGAGTGGGGGAGAGATATGTAGCAAACTCTTGATGTGATAAGGGAGGTGTTAGATTAAACTGAGGGGAGAGAACAACGAATTGTGTACCTTGTTGATGCAGCGGAAACCGTTGAACTCACCACCAAAAGAGAATTGTCCCCAAATCTGATTTCGTCTCTCCTGGAAACGAATTCTTGTTCACGAACTAAATGCCTAAGTTACTGTGTTCTTCGTTTTGCAATTTTCTACGCACCTCAATCTCTCTATTGAAGAGAAGTATATAAAGAAGAGGAGATGGGGAGAACCTCCGATATTAACTACTACTCCATATTTTCACATTTCTCAAAAGAAAATGTGCGGTAGTTTTTAGGAGTTGGAACCTACATATAACCTCCTTAGGTTTTATCCCACCTTTTTATTTCTTTTTAAAACGGGTCGGGTCAGTCCACATGGGCGACCCACGACCCAAACCTTATATCCAACAGGAGGTATAGGCTAGTGGTGAAGACTCTCCACCTCCAAGGCTCCAACCATGAGGTGGAGAGTTTGAGTCACCATGGGGACAAGCAGGAAAAACCATTCTCGCCCCATTCCGAGGAGAGAGGTTTCTTTTGGGGGGTTGTTGGGGGGGGGGGGTTACCGTATCGAGAGAAAAAGACTCTGGAACTGAACAAGAGACTTACCTGATTATGCTCTGATCCTTAATGAAATGGCCTTAAGCATGACCTATGCTTAGGTTGATAAGATTAGCCAAGTGTAGTCAGCTTTTGGCTGGAAAAAATGCTATAGCTTCAAAATTTTGTATTCATAAAGAAGTGTAATGCATCGTTTTAAAAGAGAAATTGACTGATATGTCGAATCTCCACCGGATCTTTAGCCAATTTTTACAATGAAGTTTTATAACATTCCACCCTCCAGTTTGTTTTGAAGCCTTTTTTTGTTCAAATTCATACTAAAAATGTATATTTTTTATCTGTTGATATGGAATGTTACATCCCTATTTGTTAAGATTGCCCTCGAGGATTTCTCTGTTATCCATGAAAAAAAGAAGATGATCTCTTTTCTTTCAATTAAAACTTGTCATCAGCTTGAATTGCAACAAATTAGAGCGCAGAACCAGCCCCCACTTGCAAGCTTTGCCTTAAAATTAGGATGAAAAATAACGAAAATACTTTCCCCTGGTTGATCCCTCTGCACTTTTGATTAGTGCGCTGTATGTTCTTCAATTTGCAGCTATATTTTTGGTGTGAGGCATATGGTAAGTATTAGCAATGTAATATCTGACATATCCTGTAGATACACGCATAAGGAGCACTAAAATCTAGATTAGACCATCCTAAAGGCAGAGGGGTATGGTTGCTTGCTACTTTATCTTATTTGTCCCTGCACGCGGGAAGACATTAATGGCACTAGGATCTTTTCTATGTAAGTTTTGACCAGTTGACTTTCTCGTCACTGGCTTTCTCATAACACCGATTGCATGAACTCAGAAAGATATTAAATTTTCTTTCTGGCTTAATATAACTTAAATGAGCCATTTTCTTTATTTTTATTGATATTCTTGTTCGTCAACAACCTGTGCTTCTTCAGTTTTATGATGCATGTTTTCACATGGAAATTTGTGAACCACACTGCAATAACACAAGCAGTATAAGCATGTGCTGCTTTTTGGTGTAATCACTATCAAACAGTTTCAACCTTACACTTCTATGTCTTCATGCAAGATATCCTGTGCTTGACTAGCTCCGAGTTCAAACTTATAATAGAATTTGTAGCAGCTGTTGCAAACAAGTGATAACAAATATTTGTTCTTTTACCATAAAGGGCAGTCAGACGCTCTAAGCTCTCGCTATATGTTGGGTCCGGGGAAGGGACATATAATTACAATTTATATTTATAATTATAGCTCTACTTCCTGATTTATAGTTCTCCTCTTATTTCATTTCAAATAATGTTTCTATTACTTCTAGACATTGAAAAGTGCATTCTAAAATTTTCCTATGTTGCCCGCGTTTCTAGGCCCACTTGGGAAGGGGGTCAGTATGCTGGTGATGAAGTGAGTCGACTGGATGCACTTCGATTAGCAATGGAGTTGGGAGCTGATTACGTTGATGTTGAGCTAAAGGTATCAATTCTAAAGAACAAATGGCCCTTCCCACCTTATCCCAGGAAAAAAATAAAAAATAAAATGATGGCCTTTCCCTGAGGAGCTGCTACTAATTGTCGTCAAATGTGAGTTCAGTTAAACCATAAGAACAAGAATGCAAGGCCAATCAATCTGGTTGCCTGAGTTCATATCTCCAGAAACTTGACTTAAATAGTAGAAATTTTAAAGCATCTTAATAGGTATGCAGCTTTGTATTGAGACTTTGAATGTCTCTGTTGAAATGTATGGCCTGTGATGCATCTTGCATGAAGGAACATTGATCAGTTTTGCAAATTAAGGATCACTTCCTGTTGGTTATTACATATAAATGTTAAATTTATGATATCTAAACCTTTGCTTAGCTTTAAGTCGACATTCTTTGTATTTTTAGTTTTCATTGCTTCTTCCTTTTTTCTTTGACGGACACTTGATCAATAAATAATAATTGCTTCTTTCCTTATGCTTTTTGTTTCTTTTTCTCCCACTCCTTTAGGCTATTGACGAGTTCAATACTGCTCTACATGGAAATAAATCAGCAAAATGCAAAGTTATTGTTTCTTCTCACAACTATTGTAATACACCATCACCTGAGGAGCTCGGTAATCTAGTAGCAAGAATACAGGCATCTGGAGCTGACATTGTGAAGTTTGCAACAACTGCACTGGATATCACGGATGTTGCACGTGTATTCCAAATTACTGTACATTCTCAAGTAAGCGGCGTAAGTAGTATAGCAAGTTTTTCAAGCCATAACTTGCTTTCAAATTTGTTTGGTGATAAATCATGGTTTCTCCTGAGTTGGATTTGGTGCGTGATAAAATAGTTTGAATATAGAAGCTGGCTGCCTCTTGTAGATTTGTATTAGGCCATACACACCAATAAGTTAGGTATAGTTGGATAAACTTCTGACCGGGTTTACATTACTAACCTAGATATGTGTTAAGGGCAATGAGAGGGACAAAGACATTGAGTAGCTTCCACAATCAACTTCTTTCTTTCCCTCTCCCTCTCCCTCTCCCTCCCTGAAAAAGGTGTGGGTTTATGAAATGTCTTAATTATCTGATGATTTTTCCCATTGCAAGAATAACTCAAAGGTAGATAGTGGAATCAATATTGTTGTATGTATCAATGCCTTTGAGACATTTTCTCAAGTGAA
The DNA here is from genome assembly GCA_034376525.1 of Nicotiana benthamiana. Taxonomy (NCBI): domain Eukaryota; kingdom Viridiplantae; phylum Streptophyta; class Magnoliopsida; order Solanales; family Solanaceae; genus Nicotiana; species Nicotiana benthamiana. Next base: position 75,839,348 of record CM067328.1, on the reverse strand, counting down.
TGACATCTGATATCACTTGTCAATTAAGGGGCCTTTCAGTATGTCACGTGATGAGGTTGTTTATATGTTGTTGGGCTGAAATAAGGTGATTTGTGGATGATGGGTTATAACATCATTGACAAGAGGGGTTGCTCTGATGGTAAGCAACCCCCACTTCCAACCGAGAGGTTGTGAGTTCGAGTCTCCCCAAGAGCAAGGTGAGAAGTTCTTGGAGGGAAGGATGCCGGGGGTCTATTTGGAAACAGCCTCTCTACCCAAGGGTAGGGGTAAGGTCTGCGTACACAATACCCTCCCCAGACCCCACTAAGTGGGATTATACTGGATTGTTGTTGTTGTTGGGTTATAACATCATTGGATTCTAGTGAAGGCTGAAGGATTTTTATTTGGTGAGACCCAATAGGATGGACCACTCTAGAGACTTAATATTGTGAGACTGACACTCTCAACCTTGTATGTTCTATTGAATATAAAAACAATCCTTTCATTTGAAAAGAATTCTATTTAATTTACAAAATATTCCATTAATATATTTTTGGACCACGGAAGTTGGAAGTGGAGTATAAGAGGGCGGATGACCATAGATTGTGGATGATGGTCCATTTTGCAAATTAGCCAGGCATAAAGGAAAATTGACTTGGAGGGGGTAGGCGCTTGGTGGACGAGAAAGGGTTAAAGGAAACATTTATTCTTTTTTTTTCTTTTTTTTTGGGGGGGGGGGGGGGGAGCAGTTGGGATGGCAATAAAGCAAAGGATTTATGCATTGTCCTTATGGATTGGACAAGAAGTAATCCTTTAGATAAGCCACAAGGAAAAAAAGTCCACCAAGCAGGGACCAGTACTCCACCCTCCAATTTGGTGCAGAAAATTACACGAACCTAGGATCAAGTATTGTATGCACACTCCAGGAACCTAACCACCCAATAAAGATATAAAGATATCTTTATATCATTTTTTTAAAGTTCCTGGATTTTGAGCCTGGATCTATAAAGATATGGACATGAAAATAGGTTAAAATTGATTGTTACTCCCTCCGGTTCGCAATAAGTGTCCAATTTGCTTTAGCACGCCCATTAAAAAAAATACGAAATTCTATTCAAAAATACCTACTATGACTAAACTACCCCTAATTAAACATTTGATGTGAGGAGTAAGAAAACTTTTTAGGGATATGTACATAGAGATTATTTTGTAAAAACAAATTAAATTCTTTCTTGATTACATAACTGGACACTTATTTTTAACCAAAATGAAAAAACAAATTAGACACTTATTGTGAACCGGAGGGAGTGGTAATACACATGTGTAACTCATCATGCACCCAGTGTTGTCAAAGGCGTGCTTAAGCCCTGGAGCGAGGCTCAAAACATTTTTAGCATTTTATAGGCGCTTTAGTATCACATCAAGGCTCTAAGGCATGCTTTTCCTTGCCAATATGTGTAATCCTGAAAATACGACATTAAACATTTGATATTTCACTTTATCGTAGTTGTTTTTTTCAATTTCTTTGTCCATATATTTGTTATTCATGCTTATACTTATTAGTCTTGGACTACATATACATATTGTTACTTTTTCTCCAGTTGCGCCTTTTTTCATTAAAGCCCACGCTTTATTTGCACTTTGCGCTTAAAGCCCCAACGGACCTTAGAGCTTTTTTGTGCTTATCGCCTTTGATAACACTGCATGCACCCAGAGGTGTGGCTTCGTGGCCAATGAAGTGTGAACATACCTTAGAGACAAGGTTCCAATCCCAGCGGTCACCAAAATTCTAGGTTTCTAGCCATTTGTCTTAGCCTTGGTGGACAAAGTTACTTGATACTTGTACTGGTGGGAGGTACATACCCGGTGGAATAGTCGAGGTCCGAACAAGTTGACCCGATCACTACCAAGATTAAAAAGGGAAAAAAATTGTGTAACTCATCATGAAATGGGTGCAGTCACTGTCCAGCTTCAAGGCTTTGGTTTAGCAATTCATAATGTATGATTTCTTCTTGGTTGCAATCACTGTCCAGCTCCAAGGCTTGGTTTAGAAATTCATAGTGTATGTTTTTCATTTGAATGATATTGTGGTGGCATGCTAGTTGTGTTTTACCCCCAAATGGATAAAGTGGGATGTAGCTCAGAACTAAATAAGATTGAAAAGCTTAGATTTGAGATAAAAGGTGGACCTGCTTTGTTTTTCCATATTTTGGAATGTAAGAATGAAATCAGCATACATTAGTTTCTCCAATCATAAGCTGGTCCTCTTCATGGTTGAAGTTTGTTTTTTTCCTGCTCCCACTATAATTTTATTCACATGCATAAATGCAGAAATGTTTATTTTTTATTTAGGTTTTGTTATGCATAATATATTTGTTCTCCATCTCCTTGAGCCTCTGGTTTTCTTTTTCTTTCTTTTGAGTTTGCTGCTTGACTATGAGCTTGCTTGCATTCTGAGATGCTTCTCATGATTAAACGTTAATGCATTTTTTGCACTTTGTTCAAACTTCAAATAGGTACCAATAATAGCCATGGTCATGGGAGAGAAGGGGTTGATGTCTCGAATACTTTGTCCAAAATTCGGTGGATACCTCACATTTGGTACTCTTGAAGTGGGAAAGGTTTCGGCTCCGGGGCAACCAACAATTAAAGATCTTTTGAATATATACAATTTCAGACAGTTGGGACCAGATACCAGAGTATTTGGCATTATCGGGAAGCCTGTTAGCCATAGCAAATCACCTTTATTGTATAATGAAGCTTTCAGATCAGTTGGGTTTAATGGTGTTTATATGCCTTTGCTGGTTGATGATGTTGCAAATTTCTTTCGGACTTACTCATGTTTAGATATTGCTGGCTTCAGGTTTGCTCTCAAAACAGAAACTGGTATTTTACACAGATGTCTTTTAATTTCATCAGGGTAGTCATGCCAAATTACCCCTTTCTCTCAGCTTAGAAAGTATCATGTACATGTACATGTATATACCATATCTCATGGGGTTGAATGTACTGGATTTTTCTTTTATGTTTTGCTTTCTGTTTATTTGTTTTTTCCATAGGTCATCCTTGTGTTTTTCCAAATTTTTGTGTGTGTCGGCCTTGCCTAATAAATATAATTCATATACATGTTTAGAAGTAGTTATGCAACTTTATGTTGTGCAGCTGTACAATTCCTCACAAGGAAGCCATTGTCGACTGCTGTGATGAAATTGATCCTACCGCTAAGGTATTAGTTATAACATGATTTGTTAATGCCTTTCAGCTGTTGTTTCTTTTATTTGTTTTGTATTTTTACAGGGATCAATATTACAAAATATTCTGATGATTTGTCATATCACATGCAATTACTTGGTTCTCAATTATTCTGCAGTTAATAGGGGCTGTCAATTGTGTCGTAAGGCGACCTGATGGGAAATTGTTTGGTTGCAATACAGACTATGTGGGTGCAATCTCCGCCATTGAAGAAGCGTTGCAAGGTCAGAATCATTTTATCAGCTACAAGCAAACATCCTTTTCCGAAGTTAGAGCTTCTTAATGTTTGAGCTTTGTTATTTCCTTGGACAGGCTCACAGCCTAGTATGTCTAGGTCTCCCTTAGCTGGTAAATTATTTGTGGTCATTGGTGCTGGCGGCGCTGGCAAGGCACTTGCTTATGGTGCAAAGGAAAAGGGGGCTCGGGTGGTGATTGCTAACCGTACCTATGGTAGTGAAATTCCGTGTAGCTAATGACAATTGCTGAAGTTCTTATTATCATTGCTTAGTCCGTTTACTCTGGTATTGATTTTGGAGGTTGACTATGTTACTTTGTATTATGTGCTGTCTGATTACTTGAAGAACGAGCGAGAGAACTTGCTGATGTAGTTGGAGGGCAGGCTTTGTCTCTTGACGAGCTTAGCAATTTCCATCCAGAAAATGACATGATTCTTGCAAATACCACCTCCATTGGCATGCAACCAAAGGTTGATGATACACCAATCTCTAAGGTTCGCGTCCTTGCATTACTCGTCTTAGATAGAACAATTTATTATTGAATCCATGTCTTATTAGTTGAGCAGCTGCATCGTTAATATCATGCACAGTATGGGTAAACAAAGAGGGTTCAGCATTAAGAATACAAGCTTTATAAATTAGAAGGGAACAGAGTATTTCAATTTCATTTTCATTTGTGGGGGTGGGGGAAGATCCCTTTTTTTCTTTTCTTTTTCTTGGAACTCCCCCCCCCCCCCCCCCTAATTAGCTCATACCCAGCATTCGAGAATTGCTTTATATTTATTGCTCATATCTTTCTCAGAAAAGTAGCAACAGATATATGAGTTGTTCTTTGGTTTGATCTTAAAGAAATTAAGAAGCTTGAGGAAAGTGTATATATGTTCCGGACCATAACGTGTGTGTAATCCTAATTCCCATATATATCAACATTCTTTAAGTTAAAGAACCCAATTGCAGGCCTTTCAAACCTGCCTAGTCACCATATGACGTCTCTAAATATATACCTTTATTGTCCTTACGGAAAAGGGTCAAAACTACCACTATCATTTTGTAAATGGTTTAAAATTACCCTCCGTCCACCTTTTGGTCCATAAACACACACAACATTATCTTTGGGCTTAATTTACCCCTCCGGCTAACTGTACAATATCAAACAATAGGGGTAATTTTGACCCTTTTCTGTTGTCCTTATAAAAAAAATATGTACCTTCTCGTCATGGCTCACAATCTCAAACATCCTCCTCTATTCTTCGGTTCTTCGAGGAATGGCATGCCATGAGTGGTTTAAGCAGAATTTCTGGTCTATGTAAGGAATATTTTGGTGATTTGTTCCATTGGAAGAATAACGGGACAAGACCTGTTCTGTCAGAAACGGAAGTGGTTATAAGAAACCACTTCAAGATCATGGCCTGCTGCTTTCAATCTGAGCTTTACTCATTGTTAACTGGTTCTAATGCTGCTGCTGTTGAAGTAGGGTGTTATCGACAGGTATAAGATGTGGGCTGATAACTGGCATTTCAACTGCAGCAAGCAATTTCATGCTTTATTTGTTATAAGGCAGACAAAATGCATGCTTAAGTTCGACATTTCTGTGGATCTGAAAGAACAAAGTTTGGTCCCGAGGAAGCTGGATTCACTATTTTCAGCAGAAAAGCCCATGAAATTGGTAAAACATATGGTCGGGGGCAGAGAATTTGTGGCGAAAAGAATAAATCTCCATGTTGCTAGGTCGTTGCAGGCTTGCAGCCAATAACATAAAGACTAGTATACTGTTAGCCAATCTTCTTAACCACATGCACACACACTGTCATCAATCTTGATTCACAAGAAGCTCTTGTTAAACTCCTTACATCTTCTACTTGTGGATAGTAAAACGTAACTCTGGGCATGAACTTAGCTGCACGCTAGCCACTCCGGTTTTGGATATAACTGCAATTTTGTGATTTTGAAAAGTGAAGCGGATCAAATGAGAAACTGTTATTGGTGGCAATTTAAACATGAGCAAGATATCTTTCTGGTAACTTGAACTTACCATCAACAGCTATAAGGAGGATAAAAAATGTTAAACAGACATGTACCACATTCTTGAGCATCTCAATGACAGTTAGCTTCCCATAAGATATTCTTCAGTGCTAACTTCAAAATGTGCCTCCTCTTTGCTAATGGAACTTTTCTGCTACATTCTATACTGGGGTGTCCGTTTTCTGTATGTGACCTTGTGTAGGTTTAATGTCAATTTACATCACTATTCCTGAAACCAGTTCCTCTCATCTAAGATTCTTCTTATTATTTAAATAGACGTATATTTTTTGCTTCATGCTCCTACATGCTATTTGTACTGATAAACCGTTGTTTAAATTTCTATGAACTGCTTCCAAATTACAGGAAGCTTTGAGGTACTACTCACTTGTATTTGATGCTGTTTATACGCCCAAAATCACTAAACTCTTGCGGGAAGCTCAAGAGAGTGGAGTAAAAATTGTAACAGGAGTTGAAATGTTTATCGGTCAGGCATATGAACAATATGAGAGATTTACAGGGTTGCCAGGTAATTTTTAAGATAAGTTCATTCCTCAACTTGTGTGGTCATGGCATAACACTGGCACTGATTATCCTTTTCGTGTGGTGATTCTTCTCTTGAAACTCCAGCTCCAAAGGAACTTTTCAAGAAAATTATGGCTGGATATTGAGACCAAGGTCTCTTTCCCTTTTCAACGCGGCCTGCTAATTACTTTTCCTCCTAAATCCTACATAGTTGTGCGATAGCAATGGTCTTAGATTCCTCTGTCCTACCATTTGTGCTTCGGAAGAATTAATTCGTTCCACGTAAATTGTGTTTTTCACCAAAACAAATTCTTGAGGATGTTCAGAAAAAGCAGTCAGACATAACAGTGCACAATCGCCATCATTCTGGCTTATATTAGACTCTTGTAGCACTTCATTCTTTGACAACTATGGTTCTTTGGGAGGAAATTTCTTTTGCATCTCTAATTGTGCTTTCATTAAACACAGATGTATTCAGTGTTTTTATTATTGTAACCCCATACTTGGAACGGTTAAGGGTCAAATATATCCTTGTACTATTCAAAATAGGCCATATTTATCCTCCGTTTGAATTCTTTAACAAATATGTCCCCACCGTTATACATTAGGGCCATATATATCCCTCAGCCGTTAAAACTTGTTTCCAGATTTTTTTTAACACGTAGCATGTTCTGATTGGACCAGATGACCCACTCATTCGATTATTTGAACCCGCCCGACCCAGTGTATTAAATCCGCCCCGACCCCAGCGAAATGTATTAAACGGGTTTCACCACCCTAGTGACATGAAAAATTTCCAACAATTCTTATTCCCAAGAAAATCTGCAAATTTATATTATTTTATCAAAGTAACAGTACTTTGAAAGCAGTAACAAGACCAAAGGATTGTCTAAAAATGAAAGAGGAAATCCAGCAAGTCCAGTAGCAGTGGATTCAATAACTTCAACACCTTTGGACTAGAATTGACCTTCGAGGAAGGGAAAAATAAATAAAGGCCGAATTGGCAACTCGACATTCAACAGCAACAACGAAATTAACGGAGCAACATCCACAACGTCAAGGGAGATTAAAGTCGGACAAAATAGTTAAAAGAGAGCCCGGAGAAAGCGGTAAGTCGAGCGTACTTCAATGAAGAGAACACATCTTCACTTTTTCTGACGAAGAATTATTTGGTGTAACAAAAATGACCAAGGAAAATAAGTTTCTGACCAAGAAAGATCAAGAATTAAAATGAGGAGGAAGAGTGGAAATGTTTTCGAACACAAGTCAAAATCGGGAGGAGGTGGTCTCCGATTTTCGCTTGGGTCTGGGCGGGTTTAATACACTGGGTTAGGCGGGTTCAATTAATCGAATGGGTGGTTCATCTGGTCCAATAAGAACATGTCACGTGTTAAAAAAAATTTGGAAACAAGTTTTAATGGCTGAAGGATATATATGGCCCTAATGTATAACGGTGGGGACATATTTGTTAAAGAATTCAAACGGAGGATAAATATGACCTATTTGAATAGTACAAGGATATATTTGATCCTTAACCGTACTAGTTATTCCTCTTGATTATCATTATTATTAAATCTTGTCACATTATTGTATGATTTGTATCTCATCAAAACATTTTTTTTACTTGAGTTCATTGTCTTGGGAATACAACTTTGATTTATTTTGACTTTTTAGTAGCAAGCGTGGTCTACTGCATGTTTGAGTTTTAGCCAATCCAGGTTGCCGTCTGCGTGCCGGTCCCATTTTTCCAGGTTGGGTTGGTCCATTTCCCATGTTTTAACTATGGGTGTAAAATCCATAAACTCACCAAATCGGGGGAAAAACTCAGATTGTGGTTTGGTTTGGTTCGGTTTTAACTAAAAAAAAAAAGTTAAATTGAAACTAAACCAACCTGATAGTATATTTATACAATTTTTAAAACTATTTTATATTTATAAATATTTATTATACTTTAATTTAAAAATAATTTTTAAACTTTTTTACAGTTTATCTTTTAACGTGTTATTTCAAGTTTGAACTTAACATTCTTGAATGTTAAATAAATTTTACTGCCCATAAATGTAGTAACTCAAACAAAATTCAAATTAGTACTAATGCTAGCAAAAGAAATTCAATTCAATACTAGGAATGACAAAAGTGTTGGATATCTATTTTTTAGTTTTACATTGGTTTATAATGAAAATGCATAACTTAGTTTATCTGTTTCTTTAGTACTTAATTATGTAATTAATAGACTTATTAGTTATATTTATTTTAGCATGATCTATATAGTATTTTTAGATTATGTTAATTTTTATTATGACTTATTAATTAGCAATATTTGCTTTATGCAATTTTATTATCTTTGTTATTGAATGTTTAAATATAACGTTATGACTTATCTCATAATATTGTGTTATTTTCTGGAAAATATATTAAATAATTGTATCTTACAGGGACTAAAAAAATATTGGAGCACAAGTTACATATTTTGTGCTAAGAAGACTTTATTAGGAAAATCTGAAAACTCGCAAAAACTCAAAAAATCCGAGAAAAATCAATATTGAAAAATTCGATTTTGTGGTTTGATTTATAGATTTAAAAATTCGATACCATTGGTTTGATTTAGTAATTGAAAAATCCAAATTAACCCCACATATGTACACTCCTAGTTTTAAGGGTGGTCTATACAAACAGTACCCTTTGATACGACTATTAATTTTTTGACCCAACTTGGAACTTTTAGTTTAACAAATATTGGCCTTTGGTAGTCCTATGGGTATAATTTCTTGATCTTTTACTGTGGGCTTGATTCTGGTAAACATGGGCACATACTTATTGTCTGTCGTGTGTTTTACATGTGACAACAGAATTATATTTTAAGGCTGTTACTATATAATTTGTTTGTAAAGAAATTGAAAGGCTATTTCTCCCCAATCCAATGAATAAGTTACTTGCTGCTTATACATTAGAATATTTAAAGTAGAGGTAGTAGAATAGTCTTTCCTGCATGTGTACTATAATTCAAAAATTTATTCATAGCTGGTCGTATTTGTATCTCTTCATGTAAACCCTGTCATAGGTGTAATCTTGAAATATTAAAGAAAATCAAAAATGGAAAAAAGCAACAGCTTGACATTGTTTTTCAAAGGGACCAATATAAAAAGAGAATTCTCTCTTTATCCTATATGACAAGTGACCAGCTCTCATATTTACATTAAAAATCTCGAATAGTAATTACTAATTAGTTTCGGTCTTCTGTTTCTTAGATAAGTTTATTTACTTGTACCCTACAGCAAGTAGGCTTGTACACTCCCCTCATCTATTAAAGCTTTAGCCAATAATGATTGATTTGGGCCAGATATATTCATGAATATCAAACTTATTTTCAATTTCTAAGTCTTTGGATAACACAAATACCTTAAATTAGTTTGAAGGATTCACTCAAAATATCTTTATTTTCCAATAATGTGTATTATACCATAGAATGACAAAGTAGTAGCATGAGAATACAAGGTTCTCCGCAATTGCAAAGAAAAGCCATTTATTGATGGCTAAAAAGCCACCTAGACTATCATATTTTTGCATATTTTATGCTTAAAACTACACATTATTTATGTTACCCTCTGAACTATAGCTTTCAAGGATTAAACCCCTAATTCAATATTTTTTTAGATGTGTGTATTTACTCTCCTAAAACGCTTTAAATAGTGCCAAGTAACACTAGGGGTGTGCATTCGATTTACCGATACGATTTTGACCCTTATCGATAATTACTTATCGATTATCGATTTGTACATAGGCTTATCGTTATCGTTTCAATAAGGTTTCGATTTTTTCGATTTCGATTTATCGATTTTGGGGGCTTATCGATTCGGTTATCGATTATATCAATAAGAAAATTTGCGGGATTCCACGGAAAGTATATCGCTATAAACGCGACTAACTAGTATGGACAAAAAAAGCTAAAATAAGACGAACACCATTTATAATATAAAAATTGTGTCAACAAGCACATGCAACAAAACTAAAATAGGATCAAATGTATGCCACCAACACTCCAACAGTATGAAAAAAGAAAATAAAACAAAACACATCATCACCGCTAATTATGTTTTCCATTAATTTGAACTTCATTCCCTTGATCTTTAAATATGATCATTCCTTAAATGTGGTAGAGGAAATAATAGGGTAAGGGACGTAGGGTAAAGGAAAGGGTATAGATTAGGAAAAATAATATTGTATAGCCGCTTTCGAAATAGTAGCGGAATATATATACATTATGTATGTTATATTAATCTACACAAATAGGCAATTACTCATTTAACAAGTGTCTGCAGTCTAGGAGTGTGCATTCGATTTATCGATTCGATTTTGACCCTTATCAATAATTACTTATCGATTATCGAATTGTACATATGCTTATCGTTATCGTTTCAATAAGATTTCGATTTTTTTGATTTCGATTTCGATAACAAATAATCGATTCGATTTATCGATAAATCGATTCGAATGCACACCCCTAAGTAACACTACTCGTCTCATTTAATTCTTTTTAGATTTCATTTGAATTAATAATTGGTTCAATTTTATTCTAAATTTTAATTAAATAGGTAAAACTAAACTAGGAAGGAAAAAAACAATAAGTAAAAAAGAAGATAAGAAAGATAAAAAGGAAAGAGGCTCATTTTATGTCCCATTTACTTGAGAGAGGAATTTTGATTTTATGCAAAAATATGATAGTTTAGGGAGTTTTTAAGGTGCTAACTCATAATAATTTATACAAAGAGTAATGATAACCCTGAGGAGAAAAAATAGGGCAAGTCACTGAAAAATTTATGTAGAAAATCTCCAACTCACCTTTTTTTATTTTCACAATTTAATAGAAGTGTTAAGAATAGAATTCTAATTAGAGTGAATATCTATCTTGTAGAGAGTTTTACTTTGAGGCTAAGTTATTTTTCCTCCTATAAATAGAGGGGTCTTACCCCATTGTAAACCACCCCAAAATTCAATAAGAATTTTCTCTTTCTTTCTCTGCAATATTGCTCTTGTTCTTTTATTGTTTCATAACACGTTATCAGCACGAAGCTCTACTATCTCAAGAATCTCTTTGAGAAAATTAAGGTGGGAACGCCATGTGATTATCAGGTTAGTTATGGAGATGGAAGCTCAACCTCAGGATTCTTTGTAAAGGATGATATTCTGTTTGATCAAGTGTCAGGAGACCTAAAAACAACATCTATGAACGGGTCTATAGCATTTGGGTAAACTTCTAACCCTTCTGATTAAAAATATGATTAAAATAATCCTATTGTTGATGAGAAAATAACTGATCAACTTGGATGACTAACATATAAGTTGCTAATCCTTGTGATTAAAAATTTCATATGCCTATTCTCGCTGAATAAATTAACTAATAAACTTGGATGACTAATATAATTTTGATCTGTAATTCAGTACATTAATCTGGTGTTTATAAGCTTTACTAAGTGTCAACTCTCTTTGTGTAGTCTCTCTTTTGCTTTACCAAGTTCCATGCTGCACTTCTCAATGTCTTTGAATCTTCTCCATAAGATGTAATTGATGCTACTCAAGATTGCTATATAATGTAGTCTGTTCAGGCAGGTATTTTAATTATGTCTAACATTATGAAAAGAAAGTTCGTTGTCCTTGAAATTTCGGGCAAGAACTACATGACATGGGTCTTGGATGCTGAAATCCATTTGGATGCAATGGGTCTTGGAGACGCCATTAAAGACAGAAATAATGCATCCACCCAAGACTGTGCTAAGGCCTTGATTTTCTTGCGCCATCACCTTGATGAAGGTTTGAAAATTGAGTATCTCACAGTCAAAGATCCACTTATCTTGTGGAATGGCTTAAAGGAGAGATATGACAACTTAAAGTTGGTCACTCTGCCACAAGCACGATATGATTGGGCTCATCTGAGGCTCTAAGACTTTAAGTCTGTTTCTGAATATAATTCTGCAATGTTTAGAATTACTTCTAAATTGAAACTTTGTGGAGATACTATAACTGATTATGATATGCTTGAAAAAAAAACGTTTACAACATTTCATGCCTCCAATATGGTTCTGCAACAACAGTACAGAGAGAAAGGTTTCAATATGATTCTGCAACTCCGTTATTTTAGTTATTTTAGCATTAAATTATACTAAATCCAGACTCTGTGAGTCAATATGAATATGTTTTAAATAGTATTGACAATATTCATATATTTTAGTTCTACTTGCATTAGTGATGATCATGGCATATGTACGTCTGTGCTATTTGTTTGTTTACATTAATTTAATGCTAAATACTAACAGTTTTATTTCATCTTAATGATAAGTTGTTAACTGTCAAACATTGTACTGTATGTTAATTAAAATTTTTTTTTTAATGTTTTTAAATATTATTCATATCATTAAGTAGATGCTTACTCGCATTTTCAATATATATTTTTACTATTACACACAATTTAATGGTACTTACTAATTGCCATTCAAAATAGCTTGTTGTTTTCGTATGTAAGACTTTGCAACACTGATAGTGCAAGGTTCGATTGCTGCAAATATACTATTTCTGCTGTGCTATAAATATATATTGTTTAAGTAAACCGTGTATCAATATTGTAGCACTATGTCTGATGTTATCTCAGTCTATATGTTATTGTGTAACGTATTTATGTAATGTTTTTCGTCACATTTTTGCCAGTTTAATAGAATATTTCTTTTGTATGTCAAACCATGGGAAGCAAATATGGATATCTCACAAAGCAAACTTGGATCAATGTCCAATTGTAAAAATATTTGTTTAATTGATTCATGTACCACACATACGATATTCAAAGAGAAGAAATATTTCTCTCATTTAAGTATGTGTAAGGCAGATGTTACTACAATTTCTGGTAATAGTAAATTGATTGAAGGCTCCGGAAGAGCAACTATAACTCTGCCTAAAGGAACAATATTTATCATAGAGAATGCAATGTTCTCTTCCAAGTCCAAGAGGAACTTGTTGAGTTTTAAAGATATCCGTCAAAATGGATATCATATTGAGACAATAGATGAGAATAATCTTGAATACCTCATCATTACATAGAATGTCTCTGGCCAAAAGAGGGTTATTGAGAAGTTCCCATCTTTATCTTGTGGCCTGTATTGGACAAAAATTAGTGCAATTGAGGCACATTCCACAGTAAACCAAAAGGTTACTGATTCCAATACTTTTATACTTTGGCATGATCGATTGGGACATCCTGGATCAATTATGATGAGACGGATTATAGAAAACTCATATTGGCATCCATTAAAGAATTTAAAGATTCTTTTTAAATAATGAATTTTCTTGCACTTCTTGTTATCAAGGCAAGTTAATTATTAAACCATCACCAACAAAGGTTGGAACTGAGTCACCTACGTTTTTGGAACGTATACAAGGGGATATTTGTGGACCTATTTACCCACCTAGTGGATCCTTTAGATATTTTATGGTCTTAATAGACGTATCCTCTAGATGGTCATATGTGTGCCTATTGTCATCACGCAACCTTGCGTTTGCAAAATTAATGGCATAAATAATTCGATTACGAGCACAATTTTCTGATAATCCAATTAAGTCTATTAGACTAGATAATGCTGCTGAGTTTTCGTCCCAAGCATTTAATGGTTATTGCTTATCAATTGGGATAAAAGTGGAACATCCTGTAGCTCATGTTCGCACTCAAAATGGTCTTGCAGAATCTTCAATTAAACGTCTGCAGTTGATTGCAAGACCATTACTCATGAAAACGAGGCTGCCCACTTCGGTTTGGGGTCACGCCATTTTGCATGCAGCAATGCTAGTTCGTCTCAGACCGACGAATTATCACAAAAAATTCCCCGTTGCAATTAGTTTTGGGTCATGAACCTAATATATCCCATTTAAGAATTTTTGGATGCGCAGTATATGTGCCTGTAGCACCGCCATACCGCACCAAAATGGGTCCGCAAAGAAGGTTAGGAATATATGTTGGGTTTGAATCGCCCTCCATTATTCGCTACCTCGAAACATTGACAGGGGATTTGTTCACTGCACGATTTGCAGACTGTCGATTCGATGAGACAATTTTTTCCAAAATTAGGGGGAGAATTTGGTGAAACCAAACGGAAAATTTTGTGGAAAAATCCATCATTATCTCATCTTGATCCACATACCTCTATCTGTGAAAAAGAGGTGCAAAATATTATCCATTTGCAAAGAATAGCAAAATAATTAAGATATCAACTAAAGTTGGGATTAAATCCCATGAATTCTGGAAATATCAAAGGTGAATATGGGCTCATTCATCTGCCATGTATACCACATAAGATGCATCTATGAGATGGTTACATGTGCGATTATTATTAACCTGCAACCTGGCCGGTGCTTGCGAGGTAACTTGCTTAGTAATTTAAATTCGAGCATAATTTCCAGATTTTATTATTCAAGAAGTTCATGTTGATAAGTTGGTTTACATCATAGTTGGTTTAGCAAAATAATTTATTGAGTGCCTCCACTCAATAGCTAAACTGTTTCTTATCAGAACAAAGTTATATATATCAGTTTGATATACGTTACATACGAGAGTATATTATATTCTCCCCTCATAAGTGATTTAGAGTCAGGAACCAAATAATTCCATCTCAATATCATTTATGTGCGGTGTACATTATAATTAACACCATAACGCACAAAGATGGGTTCTCAAAGTTGTGGAAACAAGTTAGCTTTTCTAACATGAGGGGGAGATATGATAAACAATTAAGAAAAGGTTACGTCGAATGGATTATCATTTGTACATCAAGATCCTCGAATAGGATAATATGAACTTGAAGTTCATAAAAAGATAATTCATTTGCAACATATTGCAAAGCATGCCATACGCTTTTGCTGACCCAAGAAAGTAACTATATTCTCATTACAAATGCTCATATTAAGTCCTGGAAGGACAAAGTCTATGGATTCGGTGACTATCGCAACAGTACTTCCTATATGTGCGCAGCTTGATAATATTGTGCACCCGGATGTTAATTCACTTGTATGTTATAAAGCATGGCCTAGAATTAAATGTCTTTGTATCGAATGCCTTAATAAACATGTACGCCAGATTTGGTGAGTTAAGGCATGCACAAAAAGCATTTGATGATATGATTTTAAGAGATTTAATATCATGGAACTCTTTAATTGCTGCATATGAGCAAAATAATGTACCTGAAAAGGCACTGAAGTACTTCCATGAGATGAGGGTAAATGAGATTCAGCCTGACTTGTTGACGATAGTGAGTTTAGCTTCTAGTACAGCTCAGACCAAAAGTGATCATAATAAAGAGGCAAGTGATCTAGAAGATCACATGACATAACACTTCATAAAATCTCATGAGAGATTCAGGTACCTGAATATATGAATGAAAGGATCTATATGTTATGTCTTTATGAAAATTTATTCGAACCGATATAAAATATTTGTCGGTGATATCTATCATAGCGCTGAGTATAGATGAGGATCTTAAGTCTATCGGACATAGACACAAAAGTATTGGCCAAATGGAAGAGATACAATTCAAGTAGAATTGATTCCATATGAAAGACATGTAGTTTTGGACTATGATAATATATTTGGTTAGTGAAGTCTATATCTGACTTAACTTCAATGTTGGGTTTTGAGAATACAGACAACTTATGGATGGCTCATTTATCTTTTATTCTTCACTCATAAATTCCAGGATTGTCCGTCGATTGCTAAGGACATGTATTGAACTATCTCTTTGAGAATTGAAATATCAGCTTGAGTAGTTTTCACCTCACAGAAAGCCAAGCTTGTTACATATATGTCATATGCATAAGATCTGATCATATCACGCTTGTGAGTCACCACATAATGAGACTATTTATTCCAAATTAATATGGCTTATATGACTTAACTTGTATGACAATCCATGAAGGATTTAAGTTGCTTGAAGCATCTACAATTCTTGATCTTAAAGTACCACTTCCTCAGTATAGTTTGTGCACAAATGTATCTTGCTATAACTATAAGCATGATAATGTGATAGCGAGGATACCTTTATGGAGATATTGAAAAGGCATTCCACAATATTTGTGAAGACATTATATATCTATTACGAGTTATGATTTCAAGGTGCAAATATTCATTATAGTTAATATGGCTGATTTATTTATCAAATCTCTACCAACGATCTCTTGAAGATGGTGTACAAGATTGGAATGCGAAGGCTCAAGGATGTGAATTGATGCTCTCATAAGGGGGGGCTAATGCGCGTTGCACTCTTTTCCCTTACAAGGTTTTGTCCCACTGGGTTTTCCTTGCAAGGTTTTTAACGAGGCAACCAATAGGCGCATTTCTAAACATGTGTACTCTTTTTCCTTTTCTATAATTTTCTCCCATTGGGTTTTTATTTTAGTTAAGGTTTTTAACGAGGCACGTTATTTATTGAGTAGACATTCAAGGGGGAGTGTTAAGAATAGAATTCTAATTAGAGTGAATGTCTATTTTGTAGAGAGTTTTACTTTGAGGCTAAGTTATTTTTCCTCCTATAAATAGAGGGGTCTTACCCCATTGTAAAGCACCCCAAAGTTCAATAAGAATTTTTTCTCTCTTTCTCTGCAATATTGCTCTTGTTCTTTTATTGTTTCATAACAAGAAGAGATATTTCGAGTATTTTTGCAATTAATATACAATTATGATATGCAAAGAGAAGAATTGTCCTCGTAGATGATCTCATCAAATGTACTGAGTTGACTTTTAGGTTTGGAAATAACACCTAATAAATTGTTATTTACTAAAGGCTGTCAGTTAATGAAGCTCCGATTCCTTATTACGTATTCTTCCACTCGAATTGTTATAGAAGTGATTTAAGCATTCAATTTCATGCAAATTGGAGAATATTTTTGGAATTGCTCCAATGAGATTCTTATGTGAAATATTTAAAACTTATATGGCACCTAAGTTTTCAAGTACAATATGAATTTCACCACGATTACTTCTAAAAAAGATCAATTTGGGACATGCACATAGCATACCATGCGACCTTCGTAATTAAAGGAAAACGATTTTATTCTGAATTTTACTTTCAAGTTGACCTTACAAGAAAAATTCTAGCATCATTTCAAGACCAGGATAACCAAGATGATTCGCCAAAGAAGAGAAACTCGATCCAAGTTGTGGAAAGTGGAGCATGTCTTGGATTTTGTGAAGCCATCTCCATGTTGATTATGTTACTAAGCAGCAAGGAATTGAACCAACAAACTTATTATCAGGCTAGTCAATCATTCTTAATCATTGAAGACGGCTGTTTAGCTCAAAGTTATCATATATTTTGCAAGTATAAAACAATAAAAAAATAAATTAAGGATCAATTATAGCAGATCGTAATAATCGAGGGACCAAATAAAAAACATAAAAGGCAAGTATTATATGTTAGGAAGAGACGAGTAGAGATCTTTTATTAATAGTCACTATAAAAACACAGTTAAATTACGTCAGTTATTTTTACAAATTACAGCGGTTGATAACTCTGCAATTTGTCATTGCAACGGTTCACAAAACTGATGCAAGAAGGTTTGCCGCAATTAATTTACTGGAGTTTTACCGCGACAGCTGCTACAACTGCCGCAATTAATTTAGCAACATTTATTTTGCGGCGATTCAACCCTCGTAAATTGATTATTAAATTATAAAAATGTATTTTTTTACAAGTTGCGGTAGTCAAAACCCACGCAATTCGTTGAAAATATTAGTTTCGTTTACTGCATTTATACAAATATTGAACTTTGAATATTATCTACTAATAAATCTGTCCACACCATAATCTAACCATAAAAATATAATATTTATCAACACTTATTAGAAACATCAACATATCTAGCATCACAAAAGTATTACTTTCATATATAAATAATAGGGCTACAAAAATGCTCAAAGCAAATTTAGCAATATTTCTAGCTACATACAATAGCGTCAAACTAAATTTTAACATAAAATATTCACCCTAGCCATTCTAACATCCGCTCCAATCACATAATTATATTGTCATAATTAATTATCTAATTCAATTATAAAGAACATCAATTGTTGTCACTTGGATTACTGCCATCAGAAAGATCTTCTTGCACCTATGAGTGATAGGGATCCACTAGCTGCATCTCTGGGCTGCAAACAAAATAAAACAATAGGATATTTTGAATGCTAGTTATAACTTGAGTTATTTCTTGAGCAGTACAAATATAACTATAATTCCAGAAACAACAAATATCAATTGAAAAAAATCACAAGTTTATTTACCGTTATAGTACGAGAAGCAAAGAACCCCGCAAATTGTTCCGGTATTGTCCCTTCTTTTAATTATCATATATGCCTTGAAAGAATTCATCATTTGCATGTTGGAATTCGCTATTTTTTTGTAGTTCTCTTGGCTTTGGTTGTGAGCATTCAATAATTTATTGTAGCTCCCTTAGCTTTGGTTGTGAGCATTCAAAAATTTATTGTAGTTATCTTGGGAATGATTCAAACATGAAGCATCACTACTTGAAGCATACATACCACAAAAATGAGATCTTGTATGATTAAAAACTTTATTGGAGACAGCTCATAATCCTAAGCACCTTACCCTTCCAGATTGCTTTTCCTAGCATTTTACCAACAACATCATTCGGCGAAACTTCAGACTCATCCACCATATTTTGGCTCAAAGAAAGCTCAGTTTTTTCCTACATATTATATGTCACAACATTAATAAGTAACTAAATGCACACTCAGACAAGCAAAAAAGAGATATCACTGAATTATACGAGGAAAAGTTGGAATGAGTTGAAAATTTTGGGTGCTGATGAGATTTTTGATTTTTCAGTTGTCAAACACAATATTATACCACCACGTTGTCGCAGTGCAACTATGAGTTCCCTCGAACTTTCTATAGCTAGTAGGTTGATACACCATATTTCAAATTCATATCTCAATAACTTTAATTGAGATATCCACCATATTTCAAATCCATAGTAGGTTGGAACACCCTGTATTGTTGTGTAGTAACAACCTAACACTGTTAGTGGTACCTTGCAATATGTTTCAATTTTAATATTAGGGTGTTTGTATAATTTGAAGTGATCTTTGGCACTTAATAATACAACAACAACATAACATCTACCATATTACGATCGGAGACATGACAATCAGTCAACAAATTACTATTTCAATTTTGAGAGAGTTGAAAAAGCACTATCTCGTTGAAAGGTTCTATACATATGCCCTTTCTCAACGCATTTCTTTAGACAAAGACTCCGTGTTTTCCTCTTTTTGGATGATAAATCTTTTTCAAAACATGGAGTGTGAATCAACGACTGGAGTGAGAGAGTCAGAGTCGAAAAAAGGATTCCTCACTTCTTCTCTCATTCAAAACCGTGCATTATTAGTCGTACAACACAATTATGAAAAAGTCAATGAAACTAGTCATGCAACAGATCACTAGGTATGAGTAAGCATCTAGGCAAAAGATCAACAAATGCAAAAAGTTTCTTTCTGACTGACCCTAAAGCAAGAGCACACAAAATAAACAGAATGAAAAAAGTCACGGGTTTCATGGAGAAGAATTTTTCCTTTAATTATCTCGGTTGCTCACTATATGTGGGAAGCAAGAAACTCTCACATTTTGATAACATGGTTACCAAAATAACTAAAAGAATGAATAGATGACAAGGAAGGATGCTTACTTGTGGGGGAAAAATGGTCCTCATTAAGAGTGTTCTCCAATCTCTCCCTATTTACACTCTTATCTGTTATGAGTCCACCTAAAGATACACTCAAATTGATAGAAAAAATATCTGCAAAGCTTTTTTAGGTAACTTCAGGAGATAAATTAAATTACCATTTGAGTGCGTAAATAAATTATGCCTCCCAAAATATAAAGGTGGTGTTGGCATTAGATAGATGGAGGATATTAGCAATACTCTTGCAACGAAAATATAGTGGAGGTTCAGAACTCACAATTCATTATGGGCTTATTTTATGAGAGCTATGTACTGCATCAGAGCACACTCTGTAGCTAACAAATAGTCATATGAGGATTTTCATGCTTGGAAACATATGACAGTGGAGAAGAATATGTTATGGAAAATTAATAAGGGTAACAGTAGCTTCTGGTGGGTTAACTCGATAGAAAAGGTGCACTTGCAAAGTTATTTCCTAGCATGGGAATGGGCAAGAAAAATATAGTGAAGGAATTCATTATGAATAATCGATGAAACCTAGATAAAATGAGAAATATACTCAATGATCAAGCTATTTAACTTATCATAGATATTGACATTGGAGATCAAAATAAAGAGGACTATGCCATATGGAATGCATCAGCAGAAGGTCAATACTCCAACAAGAATGCCTGGCAGCTTATTAGGAGCAGGAAGCAGAAACATGAAGCTTTAAATAATATGTTGCAGAATTATATTCCTTTCAAACTTTCTTTCTTGGCCTGGAGACTATATATTGTCAAGCTATCTTTTAATGAAGTTCTAGCAAAGTTTGGAACCATATTGTTTCTGGATGTAAAACAACTTAAGATACTATTCAATAATCTTAAGACATTATCTTTTCATGGGTGTAAAGGAATGGTATCAACAAATTAATAGAGGAATTTTTTTTGCAGAACACAAATAAGAATTTAGGCCAATAAAGGATAAATAACCTTCAACAATCACAAAAATAATAAGAAACTTACACATATCTCCTTTGTCGCCTCTGTCACATATGTTCCATCTTGTTTCTTATGAATATCAAGATAAAGTTGTGCGCGTCCAGGCCTTCGTCCAGTCTCAACAATCTATAAATGAAATAACCAATAAAATAACTTAACTGGAATAGTTATATAAGTTAGTTTAATAGTTAGAGTAAAATGACATGAATTAGCATCTTTCACCATTTCAGCCCTTCTTCTAGAGTTAGGCTTGGAGCCCACCCGTATGTGTAAATTTTTATTTTTTTCGAATTTCAGTATTCCTTTTGCACATTTCCTTACGAAAAAATACTTGAAAGTCAATCACATAAATAACAAAATATAATCAAACGTACAAGTTGAAGTAATTAAATAAATACCATAGTTGTTTCTTTAAAACGGTAATCAACAAACGTAGTCAACAGAATTGACCCAACCCATACACAAGAGGCTTTTAAAATATGTCAAGGCTACAGAACTTATTAAAAAAAATAGATAACACAATATCCATGCTAATGATATCATTACATGAGTTCAAGTTATAGCAACATGCCTATGTGAATTATTAAGAATGTATAGTAGGAAGGTGTAAATATAGCATCTACAGTCCATTGTTGCATCGACACATGTTGAATACACTTTTTGGATGGTGCAGGGCATGATGCGACCTGAACTGATGAAGTCGGCTGCGATACGGTCTAAAATGATGAAGTCGGATGCGATGCGGACTAAAAGGACGAAGTCGTTTGTGATACAGACTGAAAGGACGAAGTCGGCTGTGATGTGGACTGAAAGGACGAAGTTGGTTGTGATACGACTTGAACCGACGGAGCCAGTTGTGATGTGTCCTGAACTGATGAACCGAACTGTGATGTGGCCTGAACCGATGAAGCTAGCTTTGTTGTTTCCTGAACTGATGAACCGAACTGTGTTGGAACAAACGAAGCCGACTTTGTTGTTGCTTGAACGACGGGGCTGGTTGTGCATTCCCCTTAATTGACTTTTGCAAGTTCTGTCAACGCTTGGTCTTCGGCATATATGTAATTCATAAAGTCCCACAATTTGATATAATTTGCGATAGTTACCAGCGACCGCCGCTAATTAACTGTCGCAATTTGACCGTTCTTTTTTGTAGTGAGTATTGATTTGGTCTGTCTCTCCATGGAGAGGTTCAGAGCCTTACAATCATATTTTTCTCTTTTCTAGAGAGAAGTGATGAAGAAGAAGCATCCCCTTTCTAGGGTTCATTGTCTTAGTATTCATAGTTGTAAGCTGTATGAGCTGGCAATGGAGGGTCGTGACTATGCTGAGGTTCCATCCTTACGATGTCGGATAGGCCGTAGCCTTATTAACCGAGTCGATTGACAGCCGGGTATCGTGATGAATAGGTGGTCATATCACTTATTAACTAAGAATTAACTTAAGATATATTTAATTTCATTAATTATCTCGGGGTCATATTTTGACCCGTACAATGGGACTGATGATTTGAAATATCACCTAAAATTGATTTCTTTTAATAATAAGATATTCAACTCATAAAGGATGACAATTGGATAATGCTTCCTACAAAATTATTATCACTGAGATCTAAGTGAGCAAATCAGAGCAGTGCAAAAAATATTGTGTATATATTTTTACCAGTTAACTGATTCTTGTTAAGAAAAAGCTATTCCAACTGATATAAATATTTGAAATTGGCTCGAAGTATTGATTCTTTAACAAGCCTAAAAACATGAGATAAATGCCGAAGTTGCACAATTCCATGTGAATATAAACTTGAAGTTGGCTCTCAGATATGGCAAGTACTAACATTCCTATAATCTGATCACTCCACTTCGAAAATATGCCAGAAAAGTTATTATTGCTAATATCGAGCACTGCAAATTTAAGGAATAAAGATTTTTTGGTGATTCACCTGTAAATTTGTTTGTATTTAAGCATAGATCGTCAAATGACGATTGGATGACAAGATATGTTGGCAATTCACCTGAAAATTCATTGTTTGAAATATCTAATACTTCTAGATTTGTCCCGTTACAAATGCTGAAAGATATATGACTCGATAAATCTTTTGCACATAAAATTTAAAAATACTAATTTTATATCGGTATGAAGTTACCCACTTAATCAATTCTATGATTCATCAATTGCTTTCTTATGAGGTTGGGTATACTATCGAAAAATCCTATGGAAGCATTACTACCTATGAGAAATGTTTGAAATGTGTTATTCTTCCGTAAAAAATTTGAGAAACTTCTACTTGTTATGAAATAGAAGATTCTTACACTTCTATTTAAGGTGAATGTCTTTAATGTACTTAATTAGAGAGATTTTAGAGTCCTATTATTGGTAGCAAGATCTTCCTCCTCCCTATAAATAGAGGTGCTCTCTACCATTGTAATTCACCCCTCTCAACTCAATAAGAAGAACTCTCTCTACTCTTCTCTCTATTGCTATTGTTCTTGCTCTATTGTTCTTGTCTTTTGCTTTAGTTTATAACACGTTATCAGCACGAGTCTCTAACCAATTGAAATTTTCAATTGTATTAACTTTTGTTTGTGTAGGGTTTTGCTTCAAAGAAAGAATGAAGAAAGAAGGAAAAAAAAAAAAAAAAGAGGCGGCAGAATGGTGTAATGCAGCCCTTAATAAAAATAAAAGAAGCCTCCCTATTGAGTTTGAAAGTGGCTTTGAAATCAATTAGAGAAGGCAGACTTCAACCCGTTAATTGGATGTCCGGTGATTTCTACGAAAATAGACAACTCTTAAAGGTAAGTAATTTACTTTTCCCTTTCAAATTGGTGGAATTCTATAATTTGATTTTATATACAAATATAGACAACAAAGTTTGATTATAACTCTAATGGAGTTTGTGAGAAATTATAACCACACGAAGTGGTAAAATCTCTATGTCCTGCCATGATTAAATTCATGTATGATTGTGGACGTGACAAAGAATTCCGTCCCATTGAATTTGCTCCATTCCCTTTAGAGAATGTGGAAGCAGTATATGATAAGTCTGAAAGAAGACTAATTACCATGAAGGTATCAATGAATGTGGACGTGACAAAGAATTCCGTCCAATTGAATTTGCTCCATTCCCTTTAGAGAATGTGGTAGCAGCTTGTGTAAAGCACATGATTTTGATCCATTCCCTGAAGTGAATGTGATAATTGTAATAGAGCCCGTAAGTATGAACACGCTCTTGATGTAATTGTGTCATATGAAAAGAAAGTTCGTTGCCCTCGAAATTTCGGGCAAGAACTATATGACATGGGTGTTGGATGATGAAATCCACTTAGATGCTATGGGTCTTAGAGACGCCATTAAATACAGAAATAATGCATCCACCCAAAACTATACGAAGGCCTTGATTTACTTGCGCCATCACCTTAATGAAGGTTTGAAACTATACGAAGGCCTTGATTTACTTGCGCCATCACCTTGATGAAAGTTTGAAGATTGAATATCTCAACATCAAGGATTCACCCATCTTGTGGAAAGGCTTAAAGAAGAGAGATGACAACCTGAAGTTGGTCACTCTGCCACAAGCACGATACGATAAGAATCCAAAAGCAAATAGTTTATAAACTATATATTATCGTTGCGGTGAAAACGGGCACTGGTCTAAGTCTTGCCGTATACCATAAAATTTGGTTGACCTTTATTAAGCATCTCGAAAGAGTAAACGCCCTGAAACGAATTTTGTCTCTGACGACAACTTGAATGTGGCAGACTTCTTTAAGCAACCCGATGGGAAGATAGACCACCTAATCGATGATGGATCGGTGATGAAAGAAGATGGAGCTGTTTGATTTATTTGTATTAGTTAATGAATAAACTAATAGTCATTAGCATTAGCTCGTATTAGTTAGTTCATAAAGCAATGTTAGCAGTAGTTCTTTAGAATATCTTCAATATGTTCAAATATCAATAAAACTTTTATTTTCCAGTGGGGGTAATCGACTAGCCTGAAAAACTAGTCGATTATCAACTATTTTCGCATTAAAGTTGAAAAACAATTGATCAACAATCGATTGTCTTTGGCTAACAATCGATTGTCTTGAAACAGTGTGTTCTGGAATTTTTCAAAAATAGCCAACAATCGATTGTCTTTGTCTAACAATCGATTGTCTTGAAACAGTGAGGTCCGGAATTTTTCAAAAATCATCCACAATCGATTGTTTATATCGAACAATCGATTGTCTTAAGACAGTGTGATCTGAAGTTTTTCAAAAATAACAAATAATCGATTGTGTGTGTTTAACAATCGATTGTCTATGTTCCAACAATCGATTGTGTGTTTAATAATCGATTGTCTTATGAAAAACGCTGAAATTTTCAAACTGCATAGTAATTGATTATGGACAACATATCTGATTTTGTTAGTCAACTGTTAGTAGCAGATTTTGAAAATATTATGTGACACAAAAAGAATTGAACTTGCTTATTCTTATGTTCCTATATTTCTTTTGTATGTCATACCATGGAAAGTAAATTGATCGAAGGCTCCGGAAGAGCCATTGTAACTCTGTCCAAGGGCACGACGTTAATCATAGAGAATGCTATGTTCTCCTCCAAGTCTATAAGAAACTTGTTGAGTTTTAAAGATGTACGCCGGAATGGCTACAATATTGAGACAATGGATGAAGATAATCTCGAATATCTCGTCCTCACTTCAAAGAATGTCTCCGGCCAAAAAGAGGGTTATTGAGAAATTCCCGTCTTTATCTTGTGGCCTGTATTGGACAAGAATTAGTGCAATTGAGGCACATTCAACAGTAAATCTAAAGAATACTGAGTCCAATACATTTGTACTTTGGCATGATCGACTGGGTCACCCAGGATCAACCATAATGAGACGGATTATAGAAAGCTCATATGGGCATCCGTTAAAGAATTTCAAAATTCTTTCAAGTAATGAATATCCTTGCACTTCGTGTTATCAAGGCAAGCTGATTATCAGACCATCCCCAACAAAGATTGGGACTGAGTCACCCCAGTTTCTGGAACGTATACAAGGGGACATTTGTGGACCTATTCACCCACCTAATGGGTAGTTTAGGTATTTCATGGTCTTGATAGACGCATCCTGTAGATGGTCTAATGTGTGCTTGTTGCCATCACGCAACCTTGCGTTTGCAAAGGTAATGGATAATAGATAAGAATAATCTTGAATTCTTCATGAAAACGAGGCTGCCCATTTCGGTTTGGGTTCACGCCATTTTGCATGCAGCAATGCTACTTTGTCGGCTGCCCGCTTCGGCTTAGGGTCACGCCATTTCGCATGCAGCAATGCTAGTTCGTCTCTGACTGACGAATTATCACAAATATTCCCTATTGCAATTGGTTTTGGGTCATGAACCCAATATATCCCATTTAAGAAGCTTTGGATGCGCAGTATAGGTGCCTGTAGCACCGCCATCCCGCACCAAAATGGGTTTGCAAAGAAGGTTAGGAATATATGTTGAGTATGAATCGTCCTCCATTATTCGCTACCTCGAAACATTGACAGGAGATTTGTTCACTGCACTATTTGCAGACTGTCAATTTGATGAGACACTTTTCCCAAAATTAGGGGGAGAAGTCGGTGAAACCAAATGGGAAATTTTGTGGAAAAATGTATCATTATCTCATCTTGATCCACATACCTCTATTTGAAAGAAAGAGGTACAAAAGATTATCCATTTGCAAAGAATAGCAAATCAAATGCCTGACGCATTTACGGACTTGAAGGGGATAACGAAATCCCACATTCACGCGGAAAATGTTCCGATCCGTATTGAAGTCCCTATTGGACAAATATCTAGTGTCATATCCAATGAGTCAAATGCACGCCAGAAGCGTGGCAGACCATTAGGTTCCAAAGATCGAAATCCTAGAAAGAGGAAAAAGAACGATCTAAATGACACTATGAAAGAATCACATGAGGACGCTCATGATTTGATTAATTCCGAGATTCACGAAGAATCTATTGAGCCTGAGACTCTTGAAAATACGGAATGCAAGAATGTGAGGATCTCGAACCTCAGTCTGTGGTAGTACAAAATTAATTGAGAGCTCTCGAAGAGCCAATTATTACTATGTTGGAGAAACACAATTGAGTATTGTGCTGTAGTAAGTCTCAAAGAAACTTATTCAGTTTCCAAAGTACACGCGAAAGCGATTGATTATATTGAGACTATAAATAAAGGAAGGCTTTGATTCTCCTATTACTACAACTTGTAGCGGGGTAATCTGTATATGAAAAGCTACCCGCTTTGTTCTCCAGTTTGTACTACACAAACGAAAGAATGCCACAATAAAGTGGATATCTATTGGTATAAAACCCATGTCATAATAAACCCGAAATTTATTGATAAGTGCACATGTCATGGTGTAAATTTGAAGTTTACCAATATTGATAATTTATTCAGTTGACATTCGTGTTAGCCATCTCATTTGAAGTATGATGTGCAAATTCACATAGGTGAATATCAAAGAACTAGAAGTTCTTGTTCTCAGTAATGAACTGACCAACTAAAGAGTTCGGGTTGAAGCCCCTAAATTCTGGAAATATCAAAGGTGAATATGGGCCCATTCACCCGCCATGTATACCACATATGATGCATCTATGGAATGGTTACATGCGCAATTGTTATTAACCCGCAGCCTGGCCGTGCTTGCGAGGTAAAACGCTCAGTAATCTAACTTCGAGCATAGTTTCCAGATTCTCTACTCAAGACAGTTAATCTTGATAAGTTGGTTTATATCAAAGTTGGTTTAGCAAGATAATTATTGAGTGCTTCCACTTAATAGCTAAAATGTTCCTTATGAGAACGAAGTTGTATATATCAGTTTGATATAAGTTGTATACAAGAGTATATTCTCCCCTCAAAAGTGGTTCAGGGTCAGGAACCAAAATAATTTCATCTTATATTAAGGTGCTGTGTATATTGACATAATGCACAAAGATGATTTCCCAAAGTTGAGGAAACAAGTTAGCTTTACTAACATGAGGGGGAGACATGATAAACACTTGAGAAAAGGTTACATGGGATGAATTATCATTTGTATATGTATATCCCCGAATATCATGATATGAACCTGAAGTTCATAAAAGGGATAATTCAATTACAACATATTGCAAAGCATGCTATACGCATTTGCTGACCCAAAGAAAGTAACTAAATGGAAGAGATACAATTCAAGAAGAATTGATTCCATATGAAAGACATGTAGGTTTGAACCTATAGTTCAAATGCTTGAAAGATAAAAGTCAAAGGTATGTATAGTCAGTTTTCGATATCTTATTTGTTTAGTATCACTAATGAAAGATTGATATGCAGCTAAAGTCTATTATGCGACTTATATGACTTAACTTGAAAGATTTAAGTTGCTTGAAGCATATGCAATTCTTGGTCCTGAAGTACCGCATCCTAAGTACAATTTGTGTACATATGTATCTTGCTATAACTATAAGCATGATGGCATTGAGAATGCATCTATGGAGATATTGAAGAGCTATTCCACGACATCATATGAAGATGTTCATACCTATCAAGAATGATGATTTCAAGGTGCGGAATATTTATTCAAGTCAATATGGTTGATTTACTTATCAAACGTCTACCAAAGATCGTTTTGAAGATGATGCACAAGATTGGAATGCAAATGCTCAAGGATATAAATCGATGTACTCATTAGGGGGAGTCAATGCGCGTTGCACTCTTTTTCCCTTACAAGGTTTTGTCCCACTGGGTTTTCCTTGCAAGGTTTTTAACGAGGCAACCAATAGGCGCATATTCAAACATGTGTACTCTTTTTCCTTACTTTAATTTTTTCCATTGGGTTTTGGTTTTAAGGTTTTATGAGGCACATCATTGAATAGACATTCAAGGGGGAGTGTTATGAAATAGAAGATTCTTACACTTCTATTTAAGGTGAATGTCTTTAATGTACTTAATTAGAGAGATTTTAGAGTCCTATTATTGGTAGCAAGATCTTCCTCCTCCCTATAAATAGAGGTGCTCTCTACCATTGTAATTCACCCCTCTCAACTCAATAAGAAGAACTCTCTCTACTCTTCTCTCTATTGCTATTGTTCTTGCTCTATTGTTCTTGTCTTTTGCTTTAGTTTATAACACTACTATCTTTTTTTTGAAATATGAATGATTCTCATTATAATAGTAAAGAAATTTAGGTTGTGTTTGAAGGTTGTAAATGTAATTCGACACTACTCTCTATGCACGTGCAATTTATGTGCAAAAAATTAATTGCACGCACATTACACTTGTATTTCATGTTAATTAATATAAAAAAAAAGATAAATAATGAAAAGACGTATGCACTCACATTCCACCTTTTCAGTATTTGAAATGCACACTTTTGGTCCATTTGTTTATGAAATTTCACAAATTATACTAGTGCCTCTAAGAAAGTGCTAACCCCCCCCCCCCCCACCCCCAGGGGAAAGAGTGTGTTAACCTCAAAAGTTAAAGTTCATGGGGGCGACATGAATAAGATATAGTTAAAGTATGAAACGTGTAAAAAATATGATAGTTTAAGGGGTTTTAAGCCATTAACTTATAATAGTTTACATAAAGAGTAATAATGACATCGAGAAGAAAAATATAATAAGTCGCTAATAAACTATGTAGAATATATCCATATTTACAAACTCATCTTCTTCATTTCCAGTATTTGATTTGAAAAGATGTTTCTATCAAATATTGTTGTAGTTAATATGCAATTGTGGTTTGCAAAGAGAAGGATTGTCCTTATAGCTGCTTTCATCAAACGTACTAAGCTGGCTTTATGCCCAAAAATATTACTTAATAGATTATTATTTACTAAATACTATTAGTGAAAGGAGCTCTCGTTCCTCATCAGGTACTCTACCACTGGAATTGCTGTAGGGGAGATCCAAGCATCTAATTTTCATGCAAAATGAAAAATATTTTTGGACGTGCTCTAGTGAAATCGTTATGTGAAATGTTTAAAACTTGTATGACATCTATGTTTTCAAGCTGAATTGGAATTTCATCACTTAATTGATTTAAAAAAGATTAATTCCAGACATGTAAGAATAGTAAGATGTTACCTTATGATGAAGGGGAAAGATTATATTGTGAGTTCTACTTTCAAGTTGATCTTTAGAGAAAATCTAGCATTAGTTCATGTCACCCCCTAATCCAAACCCGATCGTGATGACGCCTAACGTGAAGACAAGACCAGCCAACAAAATAACAATACCTCTTTTAATAGTTACTTAGTATGAATAATTTAAAACATAGATAACATATTCGTCAGTGCGGAAGAGAAGTAATAAAACAGGGAAACCATCCCAACACAACCCGAAATCGGGGTGTCACAAATCATGAGCCACGAGGAAAAATCCAATACAAGTCTATGAAGTACAAAATGCAGTACGACAACATCTAAAGAAAGATAAATGACAAGATAGGGGAGGCTCGGGGCTATGGACACTGATAGCTACCTCGAAGTCTCCAATCACCGCCTGAACCGGAAAGATCAATGCTCAAGAACAGATTTCAGTATGCCTGTATCTGGTATCTGCACACGCAGTGCAGGGAGTAATGTGAGTCCCAGTGAGTAATAATCATAAATAGTGACTGAAAGCTAGAAATCACATAAAAGCACAAGGCAATTCTATATTAAAGCAGTAAAATCAGTTAAACAGTAAAAATCAGTGAGGAATCGAATAAAACTCCTTTGGAAATAGTCAAAAAACAGATGTTTGAAACCAGTGAATAATAAGCCGAGATCTGCCCCTCGGGCTCTTTATCAATCTCTCAGTACAGTATCAGGCTCGCGGGCTCATTCTCAGTCACTCAGTACAACATCAGCCCATCGAGCTCACTCTCAGATCATATGGGTACCCGCGCTCACTGTGGGGGTGCAGACTCCGGAAGGCCTCTTACGGCCCAAGCGCTATATCAATCCATCTAGTGGCAAATCAAATAACTCAGGCCCTCGGCCTCATATCACTCAGCATATCCTCACATATGGCCCTCGGTCGCACTCGGTCTAGAATATCATCGTCAGCCCCTCGGGCATCAGTAAACAATAATGCTCAGCTGAAACAATATTTTTAAATAGTCTCAAATTTGAGTAAAAGTAGCTGAGTTTGTAAAACAGTGTAGTTACAGAGGACTGAGTTCAAGAAATATGTCAAAATAGTGAGAAAACAGTGATAAAGTCCACTACGGATTCAGTTAATCGGCATAAAGCTCAAAACATGGCAACAAACCCAAAATATGATGAAAACAAAAAAGTCTTAGTCATTTACGCGTTAAAAATGCCAATCGAGACGGACCAAGTCACAATCCCCAATAGTAAATGACCCCGCGCTCGTCATTGAACGCGTGTCTCACCTCAATATAACACTACATTGTGCGAATCCGGGATTTCAAACCCTCAGAACACCATTTACATCACTACTCACCTCAAGCCGGCCAAACGTCTAGCTCGCTATGCCCTTGCATCTCGAATCGACCTCCTCACGCGTCGAATCTGACCAAAACCACAACGAATGCGTCATAATAGTCTAAGGGAACAATACCCAATTGAAAACAATCGAAAAATATCCAAAATCTTGAAATTAGCAAAACCCGAGCTCCGGGCCCACTTATCAAAACTAAAAAATTTTCACATTAACGGATTTATTATCTCGTCACGAGTTCATACATATAAAGAACACCAAAATCGGAGTCCAAATGATCTCTCAAATTTTTCTAATTCTTGTCCTCTTAAATTTCAAGCCCTAAACCACCATTTTTTCCCATTAATTTCTTAAGTTTTTCAGCTCTAATCCATGTATTTACACCATAAAATTATATTTTATGTTCAAGAATCCTTACCTTATCGAAACCCCTTGAAAACCCTCTTCAAAATTGTCCAAAATTCTTAACCTTTCAAAAATTCGTGAAGATTAACTAAATACCTCTAATTAGCAGAAACCGCTTCTGTGACTCCCGCTTTTACGGTCTACCATCCACTTCTGCGAAATTTCACTTGAGGGCCCAAACCGCTTCTGCGGACCAAGCACCACTTAGGCGGAATTCCTCCCTAAGCCAAATCTCGCACCTGCGACCTTCCCCTCCGCATCTATGGCCCAAATCTGCAGATGCGAAATAATACCAGAAGTAACTACAACATGTAACAACATAAGTCCAAACTTCCGTTTAGCTATCCGAATTCACTCGAGGCCTCCGGGACCTCAACTAAAAATACCAATACATCCTACAACGTTATTCAAATTTGTTCCAATCATAAAAAAAAACATCCAACAATACCAAAATCATCAATTCTTATCGATTCAAGCCTAAGTTCTTCAAAATCTTCCGAAACTCGCATTCGATCAAAAACCCAATCAAATCACCTCCGTATAACCTGAAATTTTGCACACGTATCCCAAATCACTAACTAAGCTACTACAACTCTCAGAATTCCATTCCAACACTCGGATCAAACTCTCACATATCAATTGGAAACTGCCAAAATACTAACTTCACCAATTCAAGCCTATTTCTACACCGGACCTCCAAAACCACTTTCGATCACGCTCCTAAGTCCCAAATCATCCCCCGAAACTAACCAAATTACCGGAAATCATATTCAATCCCTCTAACTCATAAGTCAACATCCGGTTGACTTTTCCAAAACAAACCTTCCTTAAAGAGACTAAGTGTCTCATTTTCTACCAAAACCAAACTAATTCGACTCGATCACCTCAAGTACCGATAATGAAGCATAGAAAAGTATAAAAAAGAAAAAACAGAGCGATAACTCATGAGACAACGGGTCAGGTCGTTACCGTTCAAAAGTAGGAAAATCATGATAATTTGTCAAGAACAAAAAGCATATCCAAGTTGTGACAAGTGGAACCATTTCTTGATTGTTGAAAAGCTGGTGTTACTCAAGCAACAAGGACATGAACCAGCAAACTTATTATGAGCAAGGACATGAACCAGGTCAATCATTCTTAATGCTTGTATATGGCATTGATGATATGAATTTTTACTTATAAATTGATTTATTTTAAAAAGAAGATTTTCAACTAAGAAAGGTCAATTGGGTAACGCTTCCTACAAAAGTATTATCACTCAAATCTAAGGTCACCAGAGTGATGCGAGAACATTGTAAGTATAAATTTACCAATTAGGTGATTTTTGTTAAGAAAAATATATTCACATTAATAGAAATATTTTAGAATTGGCCCGTAGAATTGATTCGTTGTCAGGCCTAAAACTTGAGATAAACATCAAAGTTGCTTAAATTCCATGTGAATATGACCTTGAAGTTGACTATGCGACATGGCAAGTACTAACAATCCTGTAATATGACTACTTCGCTTTGTGCCGAAAAGGTTATTATTGCTAAGGTAATTTACCTATATATTCGTCGTTATTTAAATATAAATCTTCTAACTGAAAATTATTGTTTTAAATTAATGCTTTTATATTTGTCCCGTCACAAATACTAAAAGATATTTTATCTCTCAAAATATTTAGACAGTACTTTGGCTTTGATACCAGTTATTACGGAAGTCAAATGTATATAGTGTGAATGAATCACAACTATTATACCAAAATTATGGCAGTCACTAAATAATAAATAAGACAATAAAGCAACAATAAGAGGAACATCAGAATTTATGAGATTCGGCCAATTTTACCTACTCCTCGAACATAACCAATATTTTATTCCATTTCAAAAATACAAGTAAAATAATAGTAAAGAGAGAAGATACAAATGTCTTAAACAGATGAGAAGGCAAATGAGATGTGTATTTAAATCTTAAACATTAGGTCTTCTTTTATAAGGGCAAAATCCCTCCCCCAACAACTCTTGTGCCACCCGATGTGGGATAAACATATTTGCCAAAAAGTCAACATATATTTGATATTAATTAATATCAAAGAGGATAAAGTAATAATAAAAAATGCACTTACATCCACCTTTAATTATTTAAAATGCACAATTTTAATCCCTTTGTTGGTGAAATTTCACAAATTATACAATTTATTAACTTTTAAATAAACTATTATACACGTGTTATTGTTATTTTGCTTTTAAAAATAATATTATTCTAAAAATAATCCAAATATAACATATTTCATATATAAAATGTTATTGAAATATTTCAAGGAATAAACTCAAAATTTATTAATAACTGAGGATCAAAAATACAATTAAATTATACAAAAAGTTTCATATTAGTATATATTAAAAGTAATTTAAAATGTTCTACAATATTCACGGGAAATTATATATTTCAATGCCATTGGCAGGAGAAAAAACTCAAATTAATTGCTCTGCCAAGGGCATAATTGGAAAAGACTACACCTTTCTTAGCCCCTGAAGCTAGGCGAAATAACTAAAAGACCAACAGTAAGTAACATGCCATAATTGAGTCAACTCTAAGGACATTTTGATACTCTCCCGTACTGTTCATTGTTCATCTTCCATATACAAATTTTCAGTACTGTCCCTCAGCCACTTCTCTATTTAGCATTCTCTTCTTTTCGTCAAACAATTCATCAACTTCACATTAAACACAATGTAAGGTTCTTCATACACTCTATGCTTCTTTTTATAAGACGAAAAAAATTAAAAAG
Source organism: Nicotiana benthamiana (assembly GCA_034376525.1). NCBI lineage: Eukaryota > Viridiplantae > Streptophyta > Magnoliopsida > Solanales > Solanaceae > Nicotiana > Nicotiana benthamiana. Next base: position 75,804,986 of record CM067328.1, on the reverse strand, counting down.
CCATTTCTTGTTTGTTTACATGTAAAAGTGATTTTTTTTGTTTTTCTTTTTGATCCGACAGTTTGGGGTTTGTACTTTTGCATAAAATTTTGTTTTCTGGTTGAAAATATAAATTTTTTTGAAAGTTAAAAGTTTTATTTTAGTTGTATTTTAGGTGAGAATTACTTATTTTTACTTGCTCTGTTTTACAATTTTTCTGTATTTGGTTTAAGTACACTGCCTGAAAATGTTAATTGTAGCGTTGCATGTTTAATGGGAAGCACTAAAAATGGCGTCTTTGTCTAATGCTTGTAGTTTCTGAAAACACCCACTTTGTTTATTTGCCGTGGGCTAGAAAGATTAATGTTTAATTAGTTTCTTTGAAAGTTGTGATCTTGTTTATGAATAGTGAGATTCTTTCACAGTAGTGCTAAATTACTGGGTATGACGTACATTCAAGTAAAAGTGTCCGTGCTGTCATTTTAGTTGTTGATTTAGTTTATTTTCAGTCCATTATAGGAGTCTTTTCAGCTTGGTTGGAGATTTGTATGTTGTTATAGTAGAACTTAGACATTTAGAAAACCTATCTATGATTGGGGGTGGGGTGGGACTGGGGGCGGAGGCAGCAACGGAGCTAGGGTTTGAACTTTATGGGTTCTAAATTCTAGGAAAGCGACATTAGGTGTTAGTAACTAGGTTCTTATTTTAATTTTCGTATGTATTCAGTAAGATTTCTTAATATAAATAAGGGTTTGGATTGAAGCTATTGGATTAACCGAATTCGTACGTAACCTTCCAGCTCTGTTATTGGGTGGGGGTGGAGATAGCTAATGCACAGGGAAGAAACTTAGATAAAAGAATACGTTCTTGAGAACCCATAATTTTTTCTTTTTGATGACTGAGAAGTCTTTTGGCTTGTCTTTTACCCTTCTCCACTAAAATATAAAGCTTGGTGAAATACCAACTTTTCAACTAGTTATCTGTACGTAGCAGACATCTCGCACCGTACTATCTTTGCCGATGAACCAAAGTCATGGGCAGAGAACACATAATTTGTCTTAAAAGGAAATCTATTGAGTAGGAAGATGAAATGGACTTAAATAGAGCACAGTGGATGCAAGAATATTCATATAATGGACCCCAACTAGTTGTTGTTGGTGTAACTTCCTTCTGAATTGAATTTGAAATCCAAGATGTGGGTCGTTTAACATTAAAGGAGGTACACTTGTAGTGCGCGAGTTGCTTCTACCTTATTATTTGTTTTTTTTTGAAAAGTAGTAAAAAGAAAATGTTCTTTAAAGAGAGGGTGGGGCTCAAGTAACTTTTGGTTTAGTATAATAGTAGTATGTGGTAGAAGTCAGTTGTTAGCACATAATATGGAAAAAACTAAGAAGAAACTTGGACGTTCGTTTTGGGACTGGGAGTATAGAAGTAAATTGCTTCTCTAATTTTATAGCAAGACTTCAATATAAACTTCCCTTTGGCTCAGGTTTCAACTCCCTCTTTCCCTGTATAGCCGGTAAAATGATACTATATCCAAATATAATTACAAGATAATATGTGGATGAGCTTGATGAAATACTTTTGGCAAAATAAAAGCTGGTTAATACTTGTTAAACATCCTGCATCTATTGTTATCATAATGACGAATACGTGCATACACATGGATGCATGTGTACTCTCACAGATACTTGCGTGTGTGTATTTATATAGTTCAAATGAGCTTTATGCCTACTCTTTTACAGTGGAAAGCAATTTTAGGTTTGATGTATTCTCTTTTTACAGTGAAGAGCAACTTTAGGTTTGTTAACTGTTTAAGTTGGGTATCAAAGATTGAAAAGTTTGCTATCACAAATTGGAAATACAGAGAAACTATTTCAGACATTGCAACAGTTCAAATTAGCAGTTCGTTGAATCATAAGCATAGGCTTTGTTGTAGTGAAGGGAACTGTTGATAGAATTGAGGTTAATAGAGAAATCTAAGCAATTGGTATTGTGGAAAGCATGGAAAGAGAATGAGTGTCTGCTTTAGTGCAGCAATATTTTGGTTGCGAAAATCATTAACATGGTAATATGTGTGAAAAGATAAATGAATAGATTGAAGCTTTCAGAATAGATTTGAGTGTGCAGTAATTTAAAGCATATTCTTGGCCAACCCAACCATTTTAGAGCTGAGTCACCTCGTTTACGTTTCCTCTCTGGTAGATAACAAGAAATGGATTGCTCTTTATGTTGAGCAGGAGAAATTTTTTGGCTGATTAGTATGGTAGATTATCTATGTTTTCTTTATATTCCAATCATAATTAGTTTGTTGGATAACCTGATTGAGAAAGCACATCTTTGGAAGCTAGGTTCTAATTGCTATATTGGGGTATGTTCTTTAACTTGACTTTGAATTTTACGGGCTAAAAGAGGATTATTCATAGAGCAAAGCATTGAATTGATTCGTAATTAATCTTTAATAAAGTGGATAGAAAGAAAGTGATAAAGAATGTTATCATTATTTCCTAACTGAAAGCCAGTATGGATTGTGGTATTGTTTAAATTGGCAGAGTATTTAGATGATCACTTTGGGGTTGAATTGTATAGTCATTAGATGAAATTATACAGTTGATTATGATTATCTAACCCGCCCCATGCTCGGCAACACCTTTTCAATTCTTTCTTTCCTCTGTCAAATCTGCATCTTTTTCGATTTAAACTGCTTACAGTGTTACCATTGCTTTTTCTCATTAAAAGTATAAAAATAGGAAATGTCGAGCTGCATGACCAGCATTTCTGAACAATTAATCCTTTTAGTTTTTTCTTTCTCAATTAAGCTGAGATTTGACCTATATTTTTTCAGGTTACACGAACTTGAATAGCTGACCTTGATATTATAGTTTCTTAAACATATGCTTCTATTGAATTCTACCTTCTGAAGCATAAGGTAATAGAGGGGCGTTACTATCAAATTCTAGACCAGTGATGGACTGCAACAAAGAAGAGGCGATCAGGGCTAGAGGGATTGCCGAAAAGAAGATGGAAAATAGAGATTTCATCGGAGCTAAAAAGTTTGCATCTAAAGCCCAGGAGCTCTTTCCTAATCTGGAGAACATTGAGCAGATGATTTTGGTTTGTGACGTGCATTGCTCTGCGGAGAATAAAACTTTTGGAAATGAGAAAAACTGGTACGATATTCTTAAAGTGGAGCCAACAGCTGATGATTCTATTATCAGGAAGCAATACCGCAGGTTAGCTCTCTTGCTACATCCTGATAAGAACAAGTTCCCTGGTGCAGCTGATGCCTTTACGCTGATTGGTGAAGCTCAAATGGTGCTTTTGGATCGAGAAAAACGAATGTTGTATAACAGTAGGCGCATTCCTTCTGGAAGATCTCAAGTACCAATGCAGCAAACAAGCTGCGGCCAGCCAGATATCAGGTCACATCCTTGGGTACAAAACAAGTTCAGTGTCAAATCAGAATTCATGAATCAGCAGGGCACTCGATCAGGAGTGCCTAGAAGCCAACCAACTTTTTGGACTGTTTGTCCATTCTGTTCTGTTAAGAAAAGTATTATAAGATCATGTTTAATAAGCTTTTGTGGTGTCAAAACTGTAAAAAGGCCTACACAGGTCATGAAGTAAATGCTTCAGATGCAATACCCGAAAACAATGGGAGTCAGCCTGCTTCCAAGAAGAATGGTACAACAAACCAAGATCATGTTAAAGATAGCTCCCAATACACACGTATGAGCTCTGCAACCAAGAGAAATTGTCAGAAGAAGGCTGCTGATGAATTTATACAGTCAGAGCTTCCCTCAGAGATTGGTCAGGAGTCTAATGGCAACGGAAACTCAGGAAATGCATATGGAAATATGAGCGAGGGCTTATCAGGGGAATATAAAAGGAAAAACACAAAGAGAAAGAAGATATCAGCAGAATCTAGTGAAATATGTGATTCATCATTGAGCATAGATTCTGAAAACGATATAAATATTGAAGAGTGTGATCATACGCCTAGGCAGAACTCTCAATGTCTCAGTGAGCAGAACCGGCGAAGATCTACTCGGTCTAGACAGTGTGTCACTTACCGTACGAATCTAAGTGGTGAAGAAGAAGAAGAAGAAGACCATTCGGCTGAAGATTTGTCTGTGGCAGCAACTCCCAATGGGGAAAATAAGAAATTAAAGGAAAGTTTTTCCTCTGAAGAGTACTTTCCGAACACAGAGCAGGAAGCTGCGGATGCAGATGCAAGAGCGCGTGTACCTGAAAAAGGCTGTGGACAAACCTTTGATCTTCCGTCAGATCTAGGGCCTTCTAATATGACTGAGCCAGAAACGTTTGAATATCCAGACCCAGATTTTAGTGATTTTGAAAAGGATAGGGAGGCATCTTGCTTTAAGGTTGGACAATAATGGGCTGTTTATGATACTCTGGATGCCATGCCTAGATTCTATGCAGTCATCAGGAAGATTTGCTCTCCTGCGTTTAAGTTGCACATTACTTGGTTAGAGCCCGATCCGCTGGATAAAAATGAAACCAAATGGCTATCCGAGGGCTTTCCAACTTCTTGTGGTAGGTTCAAACTGGGAAACTCAGAATTCGCTGAAGATCATCCTACGTTCTGACATTTGGCATGTGCAAAAAATGAAAGCAGCTGGTCCAATACGATGAAGATATTTCCACGGCAAGGAGAAACTTGGGCGATCTTTAAAGATTGGGATATGAAATGGTATTCTCACATTTACGAGTTTGTTGAGGTGTTGTCAGACTATGCTGATGATGTTGGTGTTCATGTTGCATACTTGGGTAAAGTAAAAAGGCTTCACTTGTCTTTTTCATCGAGCTGCAAAAAAATTAGGGGAAAGGGGCCAGTTTCTAATTCCTGCCAAGGGGATATTTAGATTCTCTCAGAGTTCCTTCGTTTAAGATGACAAGCATGGAGAGGAATAATGTTCTTGAAAGATCCTTCGAACTAGACCCTGCTTCTTTACCCATTGACCAACTAGGCATTTCTGTGTCTGCGGATCTTGATGTCGAGCATGGGAATGCATACAATGATGTCTCTTGTCCTAGATCTCCAGCAAAGAGGGTGAGACGAGAGGCACCTTCTTTGCCAAAATCAAACACAGGGTTTGAAGACTATCCAGTTTCTGCAATGAATTCAGAACCGATAGAGAAGTTTGATAAAGATACATCAACTGTAGACAGGATGGAACGACAGGATGCTAAGCCTCATGGCGTTTTATCTCCTACAGATGGGGTAGAAATGAAGCTAAAATCCGAAGGAGGTACATCTTCTGTTGATATGAAGGGAAAACCTGAAGGAAATGCACATCCTGCTGATAGACAATCCAGAAACTTAAGAAATAATTTATCGTTAGACCAAAGAAAGACAGCTAACTGTATGACGTACAATCGCATGAGTTCGGAAAATTCTGCAGAAAACTCTGTTGTATCAGTAGCTAATGAGGTTCCTGAACCCGAATTCTACAACTTTGATGCTGAGAGATCGGTGGAGAAGTTTCAATTTGGTCAATTTTGGGAAATTTACAGTGATGAAGATGCCATGACGAGGTACTATGGGCAGATACAGAAGATAGATCCTATCCCTAATTTTATGTTGCATGTGGCATGGCTTTATGCCTGTCTGCCACCGAAAGGCATAATACAATGGCCTGATAAAACAATGCCAATTGGTTGTGGAATGTCAAAGTTTCAAAATAGAAAGCTGCACAAATATACGGAAAGGCGTAGGGCCAGTAATTACTCCAAGACTGACTGAGCCCGTGGTTATCAGCAGCGCACCACAGAGACCTATGAGATACCCCACCACAGTCCCTTCGATTTTCAACAGAATAGTAGTTACTTAAAAGGGGGAAAAGGTCATATGAGAGGTTAACAAAATGAATTAATCTGGGGAAGTACCACAACCCAGAAGAGTTAAAGAAATCCAAGCTGAATAGGGATAAGCGTTTACCATCCCAGAAGCCTGTAAGCAGCAAGGAAGCAGAGGAATTCTTCAGAAAAATGAAAACTTCGGAATATGTAATAATTGACTAGCTCCGGAAGACTCCTTCGTATGTCTCACTCTTATCACTACTGTTGAGATCAAATGAACACCAGAAGGTGCTCCTTAAAACGCTGAATGAGGCATACGTCCCAATTGACACTTCGGTTGAAGAATTGGAGAGAATGGCTAAACGATTCTTTGAGGTAAACATTATTTCTTTCCGCCGCAATGATTTCCCCCTAGAGGGAGCCACCCACAACAAAGCCCTTCACCTGACTTTCCAATGTGAAGGCTATTATATGAAGAGAATCATGCTACATGGTGGTTCAGGGGTTGATATTTCCCCTCTCTCAACGCTCCAGAGAATGAATATTGGAACGGAAAGGATCTAAGCTAACAATGTCCGTGTGCGGGCTTTGATGGTTTCAAGCGACACACAATATGGAAAATTAATTTAATTTTGACCATTGGCCCCATGGATCTTAAAGTGAATTTCCAGGTTCAAAATATGGACACCTTATACAATTTTCTCCTAGGATGACCATGGACTCATGCCGCAGGAGTTGTGCCCTCCTCAAAATGGTAAAATATTAATATGAAAATCAAGAAATTATTGTCCATGGGAAGGACGAGCAGTCCATCTACAGGGACCCTTCAGTCTCATGCCTTGAAGTTAGGGAAGACAGCGATCATATTGTATACCAGGACTTCGAGATTGTGGTTGCCGATCAAGGCAAAGAAGGGGCCCCCTTCCCTCAACCTTGCTTATCTAGTGCCTCGGTCATGGTCTCCACTGAAATGATTAGACATGGGTACAAGCCTAGAAAGTGGCTCGGGGTTTCTTTGCAAGGCATCACAGAGCCTATTACTTCAATTGCCAATGAGAAGTTTTTCAGAGTGGGTTTCCGAGCTATAGATGCCAGCCAATTCCACATCTCATTCGATCATTTGTCAAACCCAAATATGGGGAAGAATACGAAGAAGAGGCCTTCATGGCCAAAAAGATTGATGATATTTATGAAGCCATGAAACAAATAATGTATGCGTCTCACATGGTCCAGCCCGGGAAAGGCATGAGCAATGTTGAGGTGCTGTATATGAGATCATATGCCAAGCTTCAAAATTGGAAAGCTACCCCATTCCCTGTTAGACAGGAGTCCCGATAGTCCAGTCTTGCCATCTCTTCGACATTACGAGTTATTCCAGCGTGTAACTCGAATGTTTTTACATTATTGTATTTTTATTTTGACGTAAACCCTCATATCTTCAATCTAATGAAATGGAATCAATATTTCTTCGACAATAAATGTCTCCTTTTTCTTCATTCTGATTTTTCTATTTTCTTATTTTTTTATTTTCAGTTCTATTAATGCGGACTTAAATAACAGGACATGCTTGTGTACTTCATAGCTAGAACCTAAAATGCTGTCTAACTGTGAAATAATAAATCAAGAACTAGAATATGATGAAGATGAGTCTTTTATGGAAATAAATCGAGAATAGAAATAATTTGAGAATAAGCCTAAGTCAAACTTAAATGAAGCCAAACAAGTTAATTTGAGCAGGCCAAAACAGGTCTGAGAAACCATGATAAGCATTCACACCGATGAAAAAACTAAAGATGCTTTGATCCAACATTTGTTTGAATTTAAAGACGTGTTTGCATGGTCCTATGATGATATGCCAGGGTTGAGTGTCGATTTGGTGGTAACCTTCCAACTTATCCCGGTTATCTACCCGTTCAACAGAAATAGAAAAAGTTCAAAATAGATATCAACGATATGATCAAAGAAGAAGTCACCAAATTATTGAAAGATGGTGTGATTCGAGTGGTCCAATACACCACATGGTTGGCTAATGTGGTTCCAGTGTCGAAGAAATAGGAATACCTTAGTGTGTGTTGATTATCAGGATTTGAAAAAAGCAAGTCCCAAGGACAACTTTCCATTGCCAAACATTCATATTCTTGTTGACAACTATGCCAAACATGAGATACAATCTTTTGTGGATTGTTATGCTGGGTATCACCAGGTTCTAATGGATGAAGAAGACGTAGAAAATAAGGCCTTCACCACACCTTGGGGCACTTACTATTACAGGGTCATGCTATTTGGTTTAAAAAATACCGGGGCAACCTACATGAGAGCTATGACTGCCATCTTTCATGATATGATGCACTAAGAAATCGAGATGTATGTGGATGATGTGATCATTAAATCCAGAATGCAGGAAGACCATGTGCGAGATGTGAGAATGTTCTTTGAGTGTCTGCTCAGGTATGATTTGAAATTGAGCTCAGTTAAATGTGCATTTGGAGTCCCGTCTAGAAAACTTCTAGGGTTTATAATCAGTCGGAGGGGTATCTAGTTAGATACAACAAAGATAATGTCTATTCAGAATTTTCCATCTCCGAGAACCAAGAAAGAGGCCATAAGTCTGCTAGGAAGATTGAATTACATCAGCATATTCATTGCTCAGCTCACTACCACTTGTGAGCTCATATTTAAGGTGTTGAATAAAGGAGCGATGATCAAATGGATAAATGAGTGTCAAGAAGCTTTTGATAAGATCAAAGAATATTTGTCAAATCCGATAGTGTTGGTTCAACCTGAGCTAGGAAGACCTTTGTTCTTGTACCTGACAGTCTTGGAAAGTTCTTTCGATTGTGTCCTGGGGCAACATGATGTGACCAGGAAGAGAGAGCAAGCCATATATTATCTGAGCAAGAACTTCACCAGTTATGAAACCAAGTACACATTATTGGAAAGAACTTGTTGCACCCTATCGTGGGCTGCCCATAAGCTCAGACGTTATATTTTGGCCTACACCACATATGTCATAAACAGAATGGATCCTCTAAAGTATATATTCCAGAAACTAATGCCCACGGTAAGGTTAGCAAAATGGCAAATCCTGCTAAATTAGTTCGACATTGTTTGTGTCACTTGCAAGGCGATGAAACCTCAAGCCCTGGTGGATCATCTAGCGGAAAACCCGGTCGATGATGAATACCAACCCATAAGCACCTATTTCCTAGATGAGGAAGTGAACTCAATTAAAGTGATTCTGGATGACACCAATGATTGGAAAATGTTATTTGATGGAGCTGTAAATGTAAAAGGTATCGGGATTGGAGCAATTCTAATTTTTCCCACAGGGCATCATTATATGGCCACAGCTGGGCTTTAGTTCTTCATTACAAATAACACCGCCGAGTATGAAGCCTGCATTATGGGAATGAATATGGACATTGGTCAAGATGTAGAGGAATTATTAATCACGGGATATTCTAATTTTATATTCGGAAAGCCCAAGGTGAATGTAAAACTCAAGACATCAAACTCATCCCATACATGCAACATGTGGAAACTCTCAGCAAAAGGTTTAAGTCGGTTAAGTTCAGGTACATTCCCCGATTCCACAATGAGCTAGATGATGCACTAGCCACTTTGGCCTCAATACTGCCGTACCCGGGTAATGTCAATATTGGCCCGCTGGAAATCCAAATTCGAGAAAGGCATGATTGTTGTAACACAATCAAAATGGAGCCAAATTTTCAACCATGGTATCATGATATCAATATGTTTTTGAAAATGAAAATATCCCGAGTAGGCCAATGGAGATCAAGGGAGAACTATCAGAAGCCTTACAAGAAGTATCTTGTTGAGCGGAGAGGTCTTGTACAAAAGCACGCAGATCTGAATCTTTTGAGGTGTGTAGATACATGAGAAGCTGAAATGATCATGAACAAAGTGCATTCAGAAGTATATGGGCCCCATATAAATGCATATGTCCTTGCAAAGAAAAATACTTTGAGTAGGTTATTGTTGGATGACCATGCAAAAGGAGTGCCTCAGTTTCGTCCGGAAGTGCCTTCAGTGGCAGATATATGGTGACATGATTCATGCACCGCCTACAGATTTACACCCTGTGTTGGTGCCTTGGCTATTCGTCGCTTGGGACATGGATGTTTTTGGGCCAATCCAGCCGAAATCTTCAAATGGGCATAGATTCATCTTGGTTGCTGTTGATTATTTCATAATGTGAGTTGAAACACTCACTTTTAAAGTCGTCACCAACAAAGTGGTGGTAGATTTTGTCTATTCCAACATTATTTGTCATTTTGGTATTCATAAAACTATCATTACAGACAATGTTGCAATTCTGAACAGTCACTTGATGGGGAAAGCATGCGAACAGTTTAAAATTACGCATCGTAGCTCTACCCCTTCTCGGCCCAAAGCTAATTATGCTGTTGAAGGTGAAACAAGAATGTCAAGAAGATCCTCAAGAAAATGAATCAAAGTTCTAGAGAATGGCATCAAAAGCTGACTTTTGCATTGGGATATCTCACAACCGCATGAAGTATCAGTTAGGCCCATGCCCTACTTATTGGTTTATGGCACTTAAGCCATAATACGTGCAAAAATTGAGATTACCTCTCTTCAGATCATGGATGAAGCTGAGATGAGGATGATGAATGGGTCAAAACCCTATTAGAACAATTGACCATGATTGATAAGAATGGATGGTTGCAGCCTACCATAGGCAGTTGTGTAAATAAACAATGGCTCGTGCTTACAACAAGAAAGCGCGGCCCAGGAAATTTGAAGTGGGGCAACTCGTTTTGAGACGTATTCTCCCGGGTCATGAAGAAGCCAAAGGAAAATTTGCTTCGAATTAGGTAGGTTTGTACATTATAAGAAGATTATTGCATAAAGGAGCGTTGTATTTGGGAGACATTGAAGGAAACGACCCAAAAGTAGTTGTCAGTGCACATGCTATCGAAAGGTATTATGTTTGACTACTTTCATAGCTTTAACAAGCTTCGATTGAGATGATGAAGGCTTTATTTCGCACTATCCAAACACTACCAACCCTTATAAACCCTTTGAGCCAGTTTCTTTTTTCATTGATTACCCTCTTTGGAACCTAGTATGTGACAAAAATGAATGAAAAATGAAAAAAAATTAAAACAAAAGAAACAAAAGAAAAGAAAAACAAAAGAAATAAAAAATGAAAGTTCCTTGAACTACCTTTGACTTGATTCCGAAACGCTACGTAGACAACCTCTCTCTGGGGTTCAGTCACACCAAAATAAAAAATTTAAATTGCCCCAAAGTGATACTAGCACAAATGTTATAATTATTTGGCGATAGTTTCGCCTGAAAAGGTCCAAAGTTGTAATTCAATCCAAATTCTTTTACCCCCAAATCCTGTCCAAGTCCTTCCGATCAATCGAAAAAGTGGTTCGAAATGGAAGGATAAAATTACTTGGATTTGATGCAACCAAATGAAAGAAATAAAATGAGAGAGTCTTATTGGGGAAAATCCTCAGGGGCACCGTAAGATGATATTAAGTAGAGAAATTACAATGAGAGTCTTGTTAGTGAAAACTCGCAAAAAGCACTATAAGGCGATGGTGAGAAGAGAAATGAGAGAGGTCAGTTGTTGATAACCCGCAATGGGTGCCACTGATCGAAAATAGGACCTCCACAGTTACTAGCATCGACAAAGTCCCGGGAAAGGTTTCTCAGTTTTGAGGCAACAGTTGTGATGAATTTGTGAGAGTCGGACGGTTTACATGAATCAGGAATCCAGTCCAAAAGGCATGTCATGTTCATTAAAGTCCACATGTACTCTAGATAAGTCCTTTCCATTCCCCAAAAGGGATACCTTTTGTATAATTTCATTGGCCATTCCATTTCTTGTTTTTTTTGAATCCCTTTCAATCTCACATTTTTCCGAGACGGAGACAAAGGAGGAATGGTAATATTGATTTACAGGGTTCTCATTTGATATAAGCTAACATGAAAATAAGGCTCCCAGTCAAGTTGACCCTGACTGGCCATGGTGGTCGATGCTTGAAATAAAAAACTCTAGAAAGAAGGAAATAAAATTGAAGTGCCTATAAGAGCGAAATGAAGTTGAATAGGTTGAGTCCTGCATGCCTAACCGTCTTGGCAAGGTTTGAAAAGCGAAGGATTCCCCGATGCTTTGAAGTTAAAAAATTTGAAGAACAAAAGTAATAGGCCTACAAAGTCAGAATAAATTTTAAAAGATTAAGTCCCACGTGACGCCACGATAAAATTTTGGAAAAGACAAGGGTTCTCCGGGGCCAGAAATAAAACCGGTCTTTAGGAAATAACCAGTTGGAGTTGAAATCATCATCAAAAAAGCCGATCAAAATAAAGTGACTAAATCACTCAAGGTCGCAAAACCTACCACAATTTCAAACTGACAACCTTTCTTTGTTTGAAAAATAGGAAAATTGGTTCAATTCAAAGCAACCTTGCAATAAGCTGGTGCAACCAAAAAGAAACCATGCGGAGGTTAAAAATAGATTTGCAACAACAACCACTCCCAAAATAGAAGTCTCCTCCCAAATTCTTTACCGCATTTTACTCATTTTCTTAATAAAAGGAAAAGAAAAAGAAAGAAAATTTCAAATTATGGTAGTGTAAGGTCTCCAAGTAAATATACAGTGCTGGGGGTTCTACCGAAATACCGTTCCATAGTCCCAACGTAAATATGCAGTAAAGGGGGATCTCCTGGAATACTACTCCGTCGTGCCAAAGTAAATATGCAGCTCAACCAACCAGAGGTAACAATCATATCAAGAAAACCACACAATTTAGGCTAAATCCGAGTAAAGGAAGAATATGAAATCTCACTAAAACATGCTGCACCAAGTCTAGATAGGAAGTTAAGGTAGTTAAGGCAGTTAAGGTACGTAAGCATGATTGCCTAAACTAAACATGATCGTTACATATACTAGTGTTTCTCAATTAATGGAAAACATATATTTGCTTAATGAAAATGGGGGGTTTTCAACAAGTAGCCCGTGTTCTCACTTTTCACCTTACGTAGATGGTGCTCATATATCAAATAGTACCAAATCCTATGGGGCGTCCCTCCACACAAGGTTAGACAAGCCACTTACCTCGAACCAAGCTCAAATCAATCCAAAATCACGTCTTGCCACGACTATCCAACTCCGAGTTGCCCAAGTCTAATCAAATCAATTACATAATGTAAATATAGATACAAGAAACTTATTTAGCTAATGAAATCAAAGATAAGGCAAGAAAATAGAAAAATGCCCAAAAAGCCTCCCAGGGCCCAGATCTCGAAATCCGGTAAAAGTTACAAATTATAAACACCAATTCACTCACGAATTAACTCGTACCAAAATTATCCAAATCTGATCCCGAAATCCCACTCAAAACTTAGAAATTTGCTGGGGAATGGGTATTGATCACAATGCCCACTATGCCAAATCCAATTTGAAACAAGAGATCATCTCCTCACGGAATGCCCTGTCACTATGGATCTATGGGGAAGAGTAATGAATTGGCTACAGGAACAATACCTACCTAGTTGCAGTTGGAATCAGAAAGTGCAATGGTTGATTTACCAAAGCCAAGGGACGAACATGTCGTGCAGCCATTTTTAAAATGGTCACAGCTGAAGTTGCATATGCTATCTGGCTGGAAAGGAATGCAAGAGTTTTCAACAAGACTTTTCGATGTAATACTGCTATACTGAGAGACATAGTGTACAACTGTAATGTTAGAGGCACCTCTAGAATTAGACAACTATTACAACACCTTAGTATATAGTAGGAGCTAGATAGTTAGGACAGTAAGTGTAGTTATTATGTTAGCTTTTAGAAAGTCGGCTGAGTTGAAGCTTGACTGTGGTTTTGTAATGCAACTTCATTGGTGATTAATGAAATTTTTAATTACCAAAAAAAAAACTTAGAAATTCGATTGGGAACTTTTCCCCCATTTCCCCTATTTTCTCACTCAAATTCCTTGATTAAATGAAGAAAACTACAATTGAATATCCGAAGTTTTCCTCTGAAAAACTCTCAAAAAATCACCTTCCTCTGAGTTCAAAATAAAAATTTATGGAATGAACGCCAAACCCTTGAATCTACCCCTTTTCTGCCCAGTGATTTCCACTTCTGCACTTCCAGGACCGAACGTGTAGACGAACCATCGTAGGTGCGAAATTCACTTAAATGGGCTGGGCCACACCTGCGAGCCCGCTCCTGCGGTCCCCAATTGCTTTTGCGGTTCTACTTCTACATACTCTCCACCGCACTTGCGATCCCAGCTGATAAGGCCCAAATCCGTATTTGCGGCCCGAAGTGGAAAGGTGCAAAAATGTGAGATGCGGCAACTTGAGCAAATTACATAAGTCACAAACCAATCCGTGAAGAACCCGATACTCACTCGAGGCCCTTGGGACCTCAACCAAATATACCATTCAATCCTAGAACATCATAAAAATTTAGTAGAGCCTTCAAATAACAACAAACAATGCAAAAAACATAATTCACCCTTTAATCCAACTCTAATAAACTAGAAAAATCAAAATTCTACAACCGATGCCGAAACCAACCAAACCACGTCCCACTGACCCAAATTTTGCAGAAAAGTCATATTCAACATTACAGACCTACTCTAATTTTTGGAATCGAATTTCAATCATGCTATAAAAAATTCCATTGCCAGCCCAAAACTCCAAAAATTTGACTTTCCCCATTTCAAGTATTAATAAGCTACGAACCTCCAAACACAATCCGGACACGCCTCTATGCCCAAATAACCCAACGGAGAGAATTGACGAAACTCTATTCTGCAACCATCTTAATACTGTTCCGGCTACGGTCCAAATTCTTTAGCTTAATCTCGCATTTAAGGACTAAGTGTCCCAAAACACTCTGAAACTTAAAGAGAATCATCCCGGAAAGTCATAATAGCAGAAATAGATATGAGAGAAGCAGTTAGGGGATTGGGGCATTAATTCTCAAAATAACCAATCGGGTCGTTACATCCTCCCCCTAAAGTGGTGAAAAGATGAGGATAATAGCTGCGCATATCTTTCTCAGTATCTCAATTCACATCCTTAACAGTCTAACCCTACTACTGAGCCTTAACTGATCTAATATTCTTGACCTCAGCTTGCAAACATGCCTATCGACAATAGCCACATGCTCCTCAACAGAGGATAGATCCTTGTTTAACTGGACTGAATTGATATCAGACATGTGAGACGGATCACCGTGATACCACAGGAGCATGGAAACATGAAATACTGGATGAACTCCTTCTAGGCTGGGCGGTAAGGGAAGCTCATAAGCAACCTCCCCAACATGCCGCGACACCTCAAAGGGACCAATAAACCTGGGGCTAAGCTTGCCCCTATTTTCTAACCTCATAACACCCTTCATAGACGAAACCAGAAGCAAGACCCGCTCTCCAACCATAAATGAAACATCACGAACCTTCCAGTCTGAAAAACACTTTTGTCTGGACTGGGATGTGCGAAGTATATCGTGAATAACCTTAACCTTCTCCAAAGCGTCCTAACTAGGTATGTGTCCAATAATCTATCCTCGCCTGGCTCGAACCAACCCAGTGGTGATCGACACCGCTTACCATACAAAGCCTTATACGATGCCATCTGAATGTTGGACTGGTAACTGTTGTTATAAGTAAACTCCTCAAGTGGCAATAACTGATCCCAAGAACCTCTAAACTTCTTCACTTAAGCAAGGAGCATGTCCTCAAGAATCTAAATAGTTTGTTGAGATTGTCCATCTATCTGAGGGTAAAATGCCGCCTTAGCTCCATTTGAGTACCCAAATCACGTTGCACGGCTCTCCAGAATCGTAATGTAAACTACGTACCCTTGTCAGAGACGATAGATACCGGCACGCCATGATGTCTAATAATCTCACAGATATAAACTCGAGCCAACTGCTTGGAAGAATATATAGTCATTATCAGAAGGAAATGAGCTGACTTGGTCAGTCTATCTACAATCAACCAAACTTCATTAAACTTTCGCTGAGTCCGTGGAAGTCCAACAAAAAAATCCATAATGATTTGCTCCCATTTCCACTCCGGAATCTCTAACTTTTGAAGTAGTCCACCCGGTCGTTGATGTTCATACTTCACATGGTGGCAATTTAGACACCGACCAATATACTCCACTATGTTCTTTTTCATTCTCTTCCGCCGATAATGTTGTCTCAAGTCCTAATACATCTTCACGGCATTCAGATGAATAGGTTATCGTGGTCTATGAGCCTCCTGAAGAATAAACTCATTCAAACCATCCACATTAGGCACACATAGCCTACCTTGTATCCTCAATGCACCATCATCCCCAATAGTGATCTCCTTAGCATCATAGTGCTGAACCGTGTCCTTAAGGACAAACGGATAGGGGTCATCATATTGACACTCCTTGATATGATCATAAAAAGAATACCGGGAGATCACACAAGCCAATACTCGACTCGGCTAAAAAATATCCAATCTCACAAACTAGCTGGCTACGGCCTGAACATCCATCGCTAGGGGCCTCTCTTCTATAGGTAGATATGCAAAACTCCCCAAATTCTCTGCCCGATGACTCAAGGAATCAACCACCATATTGGACTTCCTTGGGTGGTACAAAAGAGTGATATCATAATTCTTATGCAACTCTAACTACCTCATCTGTCGCAAATTAAGATCCTTCTGCTTGAATAAATATTGCAGACTTCGGTGATCAGTATAGATCTCACAAGGGAAACCGTATAAAGAGTGCTTCCAATTATTCAAGGCATGAAAAATAGCAGCTAACTCAAGGTCGTCGATAAGAAATTTCTTTTCATGCACTTTCAGCTGTTTGGACGCGTAGGCAATCACCTTACGGTCCTGCATCAACACCGCACCGAGGCCAACTCGTGATGCATCGCTATAAACTATATAAGACCCCAAACCTATAGGTAGAATCAATACGGGGATGCTATCAATATTGTCTTGAGATTCTCAAAGCGCTCCTCACACTCCACCGTCCACCTGAAAAGAGCACCCTTCTAGGTCAGCCTGGTATTAGGTGTTGAAATAGATGAGAATCTGTCATGCCCCAAACTTGGGAGGCGAGACCGATACCTAGTGCCTAATCTATCCTTACGTACTAACTTGCAACTAAGAGACTATGAACTTATGATATCATAATTTAAGCCATGGGCCACCTTGCAAGACGATAACGAATGCCGACTAAATATCAATGTAAAACTTAACCGACAAGGCCGTTTTATTTATTACAGCTGACAAACCAACCAAATATACATACAAGGCCTGAAAGCCCAACATACTGCAGTAACTAACAAGATATGTCTAGAAGCCTCTGCTAATGGATATACTGTGATCGAAACGGCTCTCCAACCGATTCTTGACATATATACGTATATATACAAGTTATATATAAGGATCTAGACCCGGAAACTCTGAGAGGCATGGACCTTACCGATCAAGCTGAACTCGGGCAACACCTATTGGCGAGGCATGCTCGTCTTTCTATCTCACCTGCACGCATGAAATGCAACGCCCCCATAGAAGGGACGTCAGTACGAAATAATGTACTGAATATTTACGGCAATATACTGAAAGCTAAAACTGAACTTAATATAATAACTACTGCTCTACCGTAGTAGGCTCGCTCATAAGCGTTCGACCATACTAGACTCTGCGACCAACTGGGCTCGCTCATATGCGCTCGGCTACAGTAGGATCGTCATATAACTTACCATCTGATTAAAGGTTGCCCATTAGGGGTCTGCCCATTGATTATCGCTCGATGGTAATGAAAATACTTTTAATACTATATATATGTAACTTTTCTGCTCTCTTGACGGGAAGAAGGAAATACTCAACTGAATATGAAGTCCCGGTAAAGAGAATATTATAACTTACAATACTAGAAAAATATATGCAATTTACAAAACTAACAAAATATACGTAAATTTCAGAATATGAATGTAATGATAAGATAATGTAAATAAAAGAATAGTTTAACCTTAACATACATATTCTTTGAATTATCCAAATGAAATGAAGCTTCTGCTTTTGAATCCTTAAGCGAAATTGGGCACTAGATTCCTTGAAATTTTGGACGGAATTGTTTCTGCTTCAAAACGTTTTTATGTACTATGAAAATCGGCTTATGATCTCTACAATGTTTTCCTGCTTTTTTGTACTTTGGGACGTTAGTTTCCTTTGTCCAAAATGAAGAAACTTAAATGTTTGATCTCTAATATAGTTGGATGAAATGCTGAAAAGTTTCTCGCTTATTAATGAAATAGCAAGGAATAACGTTTTGATTTCTTGGAATTTTAGAGGGGTGCGTGTGTTTTTTTTGGGTTCAGAATCTTTGTCCTTAAGCTTGGTTAGTGTCATTCCTTTGATAATATGGCAATGACACCTATTATTGAGTTTTTACCTCATAGCCTAGTGACATATGAGTCACAAATAATTAAAGGGTGGGCTGCCATGTTCATGCTTTTGATCCTTGCCCAAAGTTTTAAATTAATCCACCATTAATTATTAGTTAACTAGATAATGTCTTGATATCCGATAATTAACTAATTACCCGCATGATTGAAAATTATTTCTACTTTCTTAAAATACTGCTTACTTTTAATATATTTTATACACCTTATCATCATGATTATGTGGTAACTTGTATGGTACCATGTATCGTACTAGTTCATAATTATTAGGTATTTTAGCTTGGATTGTACTTTATCTCAAAATACATAACTTTGGCGAAATTCATTTTCATTGACTTGCTCCCCCTTTCACGTTCATAAATTTACTAATCACTTGAGAAATAGCATAATTCTTATAATCCTCAAATAATCTTTTCCTTGGACTTATGTCAATTATCTATAACCAATTCAATGTACAATACTACAGGGTGCAATACTGTCGTAAATTATTATTGTATGTCGTAGCATCATCATGAGATGTTACTGCAGAGGGTGACATCATCGTAATATATTACTTCTAAGCATAACATTGTCATAATATAATACCGCGGGACATAATATTGATGTAATATTGCGGGGTGTAACATCATTCCCCCCTTTGGAACATTCGTCCTTGAACGTTGACTGATGCTCTTATCATTTTCGTAACTTATAGCTCTTGTGAACACATTAATACTCTTTTTTCCATTCAAGAAATTGCTCCGTGAGTAACTCCTAAGTCTAGGGTATTCCTGCCTTTTAGTCTTTTTGCTCATATCATGATCTGTGGACAAAATCTTCCTAATATTGCAACTTCTGTTACCTCTTGTCATGTGTCCTGTATGACCCTAAATTTGTAGGTTCACTTATGCGATTCATCTTTTCTTTTTGCTTTTACCTTTTAGTCAATCTGTAGGCCTTACTTTGTATATGCAAGTCTTAATAGCATGCCTCTCTGCGCCTCTATAGGTTTATTAAAGTCTTTTGCTCGATATGTTTTTGGATTTACGAATATTGCTATATCTTAGCACATAGGTCCGTTTAACCATCCGTATAAATTTACTGTCATAACTCTTACGTTAATCGTTGCTGAGCTCTGCTACCAAGTCCCAGCTCATTCTCGTATCTCATTCCATATATATATAAATTTAAGTCCTTTAATGCTTCCTCATTACTATTCATCCACTGTTGATTCACCTTAATATTAATCTACAATATACCACTGATAACTTAACCTTTTTATGTAATATTACTGCTAGTATTCACGTTTTATCGAGGAACGTCTGAAATGATTAGATTGATCTAACTAGGGCGATACCCTACTTTCATAACCGAACCTTACTGCATCCCATTGCGATTCACCTTACATGGTACTATAATCCTGTCCAATTCATAAGATCTGTTTCTTTTCCTCGTGGAATCATTACTCAATTGATGTCCAAAACGTCATTTTTTCTATCACAATTACACCATCATTTTATTACCAGGGTGGCATTCTGAATTATATTAGGCTTAGACTCCTTTAAGTTCATTCAGGCTATAGTGAGCTTTGTATTATTTAGAGAAACCATATGTTCTTCTTGTTTTCATGGGCTTAATCTATTTTGTTACTTTCCCATTTGCATATTCTTATCCTTGTTCCTATGTTTTAGAATATTGTCGCTTCACCATACAATAACATGTGACCTTTCAACTTGCTTGCATCATAGATTTTCTTTTGTCATTTAGAACATCAAACGAGACATCACATCGTCTCCAACTCTTCTCTATTCTCTTAACTAGATCTCTTAGTACTTAGAAATAATAGGCTGGAAAACGTGCCGCCGACGATGCCGCTATCATTCTTAGTTATAGGATCCCCGTGCTTATAGCCTTCTATCTGAAGTAGTGGACTATTCACGATCTTCTGCCTTTGAGTATCTCGTACGTTGTTTACATTTACCCCACTTACTTTAAAAGCTCTTATCGTATCTTCTATCTCTTTGGTGACCTCCTTTCCACCTAGATGTAATCCACGTCCATAACTTGAAGCTCTGTTATAATTTTTACACCTTTGGTGCATACACAACCCAATGGGAGCTTGAACCTGACTTCTTATGAGGCCGCTACTGTTCAGTTGGCTTCATCATAGAGCTATTATAAAATATGGCTATTGTACTATCTTTACTAAACCTCTGCTACATAAGAGTGATCCTGAGGTCTATAATTCTCTTAGTTCCTCCTATTTTTCTTAGTCGATGTAACTATTTAGTCTCCTCTTCTTTCTGATCAGCCTCTATATAGGCTTAAGATATTTTTCGACCTACGGCTCCTGGTATTAATTATTACTTTAGCCTTTCATAGGCACAGAGGGATATTCATGATAAAATCCTTTAACAATTCAATCCTTTATCTATGACTTGGGCTCAATTCTTTCTTTTAAAGTATACCAAAATCTTCTACGGTTGTATATGATGCATGTATAAAACTTCGAACCCTTAAAGTGTGTTCACAACGTAACCAACTCTGGATCATTGATCGAATAATATTTTTTCTTCCATATTAGCTTTCTTTCAATATATTCTATTACTTTTCCTAGTCTTTCTGCCCCCTTGTTGCCTCCATACTTAGCTTATCTTAGTGCCCACACTTGCCATAGTTTTAATGCAACTCATCTAATTTCGAATATTACTTTTAATTCATACTTCCCGTTCATTAGCCACAGTAGGTGCCATTTCCTTTGGAATGCTTACCACGTTGTTGCAAGATTGTTGTTACACGACCATTTCCTCTTTAGGTTGTTGTGCTTAGGTTGAAGCCTACTTTCTTATCTCCTCAGCTAGTCTTTTGTTGTAGTACTTAGGAACAAACCTTGATTCTCATAAAATTGGAAGCTTAACTAGCCATGGCTCGGCTCTTTCTAAATCAACTACTAACTACTCGTTGGTCCATCCCTGTGTCAATATTCTGCAAAATCTTTCTTGGGTTATTTACTTGGCTCCTTATTTATCCATAACATTCTTGGCAGGAATGACTCATTTATTTTCCTTGACGTCGTGTTTGCATAATGTTCTGGGATTGTTGCCTATCTATAAGCTTTGGATAAGGGCCATTTCATTCCTTTTTCGTTTATCGCATTCTTCCTTTACCATTCCATAGTCACTAGAACCACTTAATTATAACTTAATGTCACATTACTTCATATTCCCCGCTTTAGGGGTGTATTAAAAGCCGAAGCCGCGAGGATCTACCTATAGATGTTTGACCTCTTCATCTTTGGCGTCGTTTCTCAACATCAATGATCCTTGCTCACCTTATGGAAATCTTTCTGTACTAAGGATGATAATTCCCTTACTCGCGAGGGTGATACTTAATGTAACTGGTACATATAGTCCCCTTAAGATTAACTTTGCTAATATTGCTTGCTTTAGGGAAGCGTCTTCTTAAATGACCATTCTGTGAATTCATCGTGAATCTTCTTATGTGGTCCATGCTATTACTGCCGGAACAAATTTGATATTCCCATGATGCCGACTACTTTCCAATTATTCTGTCCCCAATTCATAATTAGTTTATCTTGTTTACCAGTCCATAATGACTTATGTTACTATGGGGATTAACTCTCCCGTCTGGTAGTCGCGTTGGAGTTAGGGGTGTATTCTGGCCCGGGCCCGGGCCTAAACGAGCCAGACGGTCCTGGTGGTTGAGACCGGCCCGTGACGGGCCTAAGCCCACAGTGGTCCTGGGCCTGGCGGGCCTGGCGATTTTTTTAAGGCAATATCTTGTATAGTATTTATTAGTATAGTGTAGAATATATTTTATGTGGTGTACTAAATTATTAATATAGTATATATAATATATATTTCATTGTATATTGTGTTGTATCACCAGGTTAGATGGGATTAAAAATAAAGTTATTCGAGAGAAGGTGGGGGTGGCCCCGGTGGATGAGAAGATGCGAGAAGCGAGGCTGAGGTGGTTCGGATATGTGCGAAGGAGAAGTCCTGACGCCCCTGTGAGGAGTTGTGAGCGGCTGGCGATGGTCGGCGTACGGCGAGGTAGAGGGAGGCCTAAGAGGTATTGGGAAGAGGTGATTAGGCATGACATGGCTAGAATGCGGGTTTCTGAGAACATGACCCTGGATAGGAAAGTATGGAGGTCTAGTATAAGGGTTGTGGGATAGGGGCCCCTAGAGTTCTTAATACTCCTCACCCGGGGTTGGGTGAGGCTTGGCAGGGCTATTCATAGATGGTTTATGTATTGGATTTTGTCTTATGCTAGTTACTGTCTGATATTATTGCATGCTATTTTATTTATCATTTTTTTGTTTTTATTTTTAGGTTTTTATGTTTAGATAATTATTTACGCTATTTATGTTGAAGTTACTAATGCTCTTTTGTTGTTTTTGTTTTGGTTGTTCCTTTACTTCACTGAGCCGAGGGTCGATTGGAAACAGCCACTCTGCCCTTTCGGGTAGGGGTAAGGCTCGTCTACATATTACCCTCCCCAGACCCCACTTTGTGGGACTATACTGGGTAGTTGTTGTTGTTGTTGTATATTGTGTTGTAGTAATTAGTATATATTGTATATTATATATATATATATTGTGTTGTAGTAATTAGTATATATTGTATATTATGTATATATTGTGTTGTAGTAATTAGTATATATTGTATATTATGTATATAGTGTGTTGTAGTAATTAGAATATATTGTATATTATGTATATATTGATATATTTTGTGTATATATTGTGTTGTAGTAATTAGTATATATTGTATATAATGTATATATTGTGTTGTAGTAATTAATATATTGTTTTGTACTAATTAGTATATATTGTATCTCTTATGTATAATGTATATATATTCTCTTATATATATTGTATCTTATGTATATATGTTATTACTTATATATTTCTTGTAGTTTAGGTTGTACGTTATGTATATATATTCTCGTATATATTTTATTGTAGTATATATTGTATGTTATATATATATTCAAGGATTGATATCGAAGTAAAGACAAAGAAATATTGAGAAAAAAGATATTCAAGAATATGTCTTATAATTTTTTTTGACCAAAATGGCATATCTTTCTTAGTCTTCCTTCCCCCAATGGAATGAGCATAACAAGGTACTAATACCACCATTAAAAAAAAACTAAAAGAAGATGTGCCAATGTACAAGTTATATCATAATCTACATTGTATCTCTAACAAATCTCATAAATCCGTTAGATAATCCTAGTCATTATTACTTCTACCAATATTAGTTGTAACAGAAATCCGATTAGGTATATGAGTAAATAAATAGCGCAAATATTGTTCATATTTATGTTGAATTTATAAATATCGGCCTTAACTGTTGCGCGAGGCCAACCTTTATAAGTAGGATTAAAACTCTTCTAATATAATGAACCCAATTAGGATTAGAAGCAAAATTATAAGGTAAGCACATAACAGTAATCACCTTCGCTAATTCTTCACGATCTCTATTTGGATCTTAAATACCTCCGGTGACAGTGTTAATTCCTAGTTGAACTAGATTTGAACCTGTACTAGGGTTAACCGCAGAATCTACACTTGTCCCCTCTTGTTGCGCTTGCATTTGAAAAAATCTAGCCCTATCTGTAGGGTGTATTTTTATGTGCCTAACCAAACTATCTGTGCCGCTACGGTCTCCAGTAAATTTATGAACAAGTAATTTCCCACAAGTTTTACACTTAGCCTTATTTTGTTCTCTTACTTGAGTAAAAAAATGACAAACTAATGATGTTTCTGCACGTTTAGCAGGTTGTCTACTAAAAGTTGGAGTTTCTACAGGTGGGTGTGCCGGTGCCTTACTTGAGTTATGAATAGGACTAGTAGGTGTATCATCTAAATCTGGTGCTTGGTTTTTTAATAATCATCATTATCATCCTCATTTTACTCTAAGATAGGTTTATTAGGATAAAGAGCATTCATAATTTCATCATCTAATCTATCACCTACTGCAACATCATGTAGAAATTCACTATCGGTAAATTGAAAACAAGGGTGATCACTATCAAGCGTTACGGGAGGCGGAGTAGGACGTCTAGGTTGGCGACTACTTTCAACTTGCTTATCTTTTGTAGGTCGGGGAGCCGGGAGAAGGGTAGTATTATGGCCACTACTTTCACCAATTTTACCTTTTCCTTTACCGGATATTTTTTCAAGAAAATGCCATACTAATTAGAATTATGCAAACTAAACAACACAAAAATATATTATTAAAACGTAAAAGTTGAAACGAGTTTACCGGATTGTCGAACAACTTCTTGAAAATTAAAAATCGTTGAACACTTGAAAACTTCAATTCAACAACTTCACAATTTTTCACGAATTTTTAACAATAAATTAAGCAACTTTAGTAGAAAGATTGAAAGAGATATTGAGAGAGATTGAGAGATATTGATGAATGGGTTAATAAAAATGAAACAATGAGGGGATATTTATAGTTGAGATATGGGAAAATTTATAATTATATAAAGTTTAGGAGCCAAATGACTATCTTACAAAGTTCCAAACGGCTATTTTTGAAAAGAGCCGTTACTATTTTTTTTTAAAATAGCCGTTGGGCCCGCCAGGACCGGCCCAGGCCCGCCTGGCGGTCCTGGGCCTGGCGGTTCGAAGCAAATGGACCGGCCAGTCACGGGCTTAACGGACCGGCAGGCCCGATACCGCCAGGACCGGCCCACCAGGACCGCTAGGATCGCCAAGACCGCGGTCCCGGTCCGGTCCCGGTTCAGGCCCGGGCCGTTTGCACCCTTAGTTGGAGTCACGAACTTATTTCTCAAAATAAGGATATAACCTTATGGACTATACTCTTTCGTTGTCTTAAGGCCCATCACCTTTCGTCTCTTCCTTCATTTAACTCTAGGTTTTGTAACACTCTACCGTTTTTATCAATGCATCACACCTTATTCATAATGCTTCCTTATCTCTCTTCCCATTACTCTACTAATATTTGTGCATATCCCTTTTCTTGTGAAAACTTCAATATGACATTCTTTCGTTTTTAACTATCCTTGCTTCATTCATCGGCTCTTCGAGTTTCTCAATGTCCTCGCTCTACTATGGATGAGAGTCACACTAAGGTAATATTTATCCTATCCAGGCTTTCAGTGCCTATCTTCTGATTTCTTTTCATGCTAGTATTCACATCTAATCGTAATATTCTAGAGTGTACCATCTGGGTGTCTCAGAAAAAGATCTATTGGCACATTTGTAATACCCTTCGGAAATGTCAGCTGAAACAAACAATTCATCCATCATGTCTTTTTATACTACTTTTGTTAACCCCCATAGGGAATATATGGGATAGATGTGGTCGATTGTACGTACATTTGTTATTGTTAAAGGTAACTCAAAAAGCTTATGTTCTTCTACCTCAATTATAAACACTATTAACCTGTGTTAACTAGGCGTCTCTTACCCTTCTTCATCTTGCTTCTTTTACTTGCTGAAACTTGTATTTATCTTCTTAATCTATCATTTTCCTTTACCATATAGATGGATATGCACTATTGTGTTAATGCTTCCTATAAGAAAGCCTACACCTTTCAGTACACCCATGATCTGCTAAAGACCTCATATTTACTTATCGTAGACATCATACAAAAATTCAGTTCCACTGACTTAGCTCTTCCAGAATCTAGAGTATAAGTGAGCTCTACCGCACGATCTAGAGTAAGAAGAAAGAGTGACAATACTAAATGCCCAGTGGCCTCCTACTTATAAGTGAGGTGAGCTACACACCCATAAACAAGACTCTACTAGACATGACTTATAGACTCCCTAGGACAGAACTACTCTGATAGTACTTTTGTCATGCCCCGAACTTGGGAGGCGAGACTGGTACCCAGTGCCTCATCTATCCTTGCTTACCAACTTGCAACTAAGGGACTCTGAACTTGTGATGTCATAGTTTTGATCGTGGGCCATATTGAGATACGATAGCGAATGCTGACTAAATATCAATATTAAACTTGGCCGACAAGGCCGTCATATTTATCACACTGACAAACCAACCAAATATACATACAAGGCCTGAAAGCCCAATATAGTGCACTTATTAACAAGATATATCTACCACTACTAATGGATATACTGTGATCGTAACGACTCTCCGGCCTACTTATGACATATATACGTATATATGCAAGTTATATGTAAGGCTCTAGACCCGAAAACTCCGAGAGGCATGATGCTTACCAATCAAGCTGAACTTGGGAAACACCTATTGGAGAGGCCTACTCGTTTGTCTATCTGACATGCACACATGAAATGCAGCGCCCCAGAAAAGGGACATCAGTAAGAAATAGTGTATTGAGTATGTAAGGCAATATACTGAAAGCTGAAACTGAACTGATAATATAGTAACTGCAAGTAGCTGGAAGTCAAAGGTAATCTGAAGATATGCTTACCTGCTGATATTGACTCAATTCTCTCGCAATAATTAGTAAAATAGTTGTCCGGCTCTATAAGGCTCAGTATCTATAAATATATAACTACTTTGTCGCAGTAGAATCGCTCATAAGCGCTCGGCCATACTAGTCTCTGCGACCAACTGGGCTCGCTCATATGCGCTTGGCCATAGTAGGATCGTCATATAACTTACAGTCACATCAGAGGTTGCCCAATAGGGGCCTGCCCATCGATTATAGCTCGATGGTAATGAAAATACTTTTAACACTATATATATGTAACTTCTCTACTCTCTTGACTGGAAGAAGAAAATACTCAACTGAATATGAAGTCCCGGTAAAGAGAATATTATAACTTACAATATCAGAAAAATATACGCAATTTGCAAAACTAACAAAATATATATAAATTTCAGGATATGAATGTAATAATGAGATAATGCAAATAAAATAAGAATTTAACCTTAATATACATCTTCTTTGAATTATCCGAATGAAATGAAGCTTCTGCTTTTGAATCCTTAAGCGAAATTTGGCACTGGATTCCTTGAAATTTTGGATGGAATTGTTTCTGCTTCAAACGTTTTTGTGTACTATGAAAATTGGCTTATGATCTCTAAAATGTTTTCTTGCTTTTGTACACTTCGGAACGTTACTTTCCTTTGTCCAAAATGAAGAAACTTAAATATTTGATCTCTAATATAGTTGAATGAAATGATGAAAAGTTTCAGGGATGGTTTCTTGGAATTTAAGAGGGCTACGGTTTTTTTTTTGGTTCAAAATCTTTGTCCTTAAGCTTGGTTAGTGTCATCCCTTTGATAATATGGAAATGACACCTATTATTGATTTTTTGCCACATAGCCTAGTGACGTATGAGTCACAAAAAATTAAAGGGTGGGCTGCCATGTTCATGCTTTGGATCCTTGTCCAAAGTTTTAAATTAATCCACCACTAATTAGGTAATATTTCGATGTTCAATTATCCGTATAATTAAGTATTATTTTTACTTTTCTAAAATACTACTTACTTTTAATATACCTTATACATCTTATCATCATGATCATGTGGTAACTTGTATGGTATCTTGCATCGTACTAGTTCATAATTATCGGATATTTGGTCGGATCGTATTTTATTCCAAAATGTCAAATTTTGGCAAAATTTATTTTCTTTGACTTGCTACCCTTTTCACCTTCATAAATTAACTAATCACTTAAGAAGGAGCATAATCCTTATAATCCCCAAATAATATTTTCCTTGGACTAATATCAATTACCTTACGACAAATTCAACGTATAACACTGTCGTAACTTATTACTGTATGTCATAACTTCATCCTGAGATATTACTGTAGAGGGTGACATCATCGTGACATATTACTGCAAAGCATAACATCGTCGTAAGATAATACCGCGGGGCATAATATTAACGTAATATTATGGGTGTAACATAATCCCTTGATGTTATAAACGTCAATACCGCACATGGGGGGGGGGGGATGATTTGTGTGGTACCAAATTTTTGCGTTAGAAGAACCTAGTTTTTATAAATGTTCTAACTATATCAGTTTGCAGAATAATAAATACTAAAAGTAAAGTGCACAGAGATTTTTATGTGGAAAACTCCTGGCTCAAAAGGTGAAAAAACCACGACCTACTACTCAGTAGGATTTTTCCAAACTCCTCTAAAATCACTAAGCCAAAAACTGCATTTACAAAACTCTTTGTAAGCCTAAGGATTAACTCTAATCTCAGTGTGGCACACAACCTCAACTGTTGTGACACTTTCAAGATAACTCTAACTTGAATACTCAGAGTACTTGGATCCACTAAAATCACTAAGCTAAAAACTGCATTTACAAAACTCTTTGTTAGCCAAAGGATTAACTCTAATCTCAGTGTGGCACACAACCTCAACTATTGTGACACTTTCAAGATAACTCTAACTTGAATACTCAGAGTACCTAATACAATTGCTTCTAAGGAAGCTGAAAGGTATAATATAAAAATCTACTACAATTGAACTAGACTTAGAATAAACACAATGATGAAACTGGTTCTTCTATCTTAGTTCATGTAGCTTCAGATGTGCACACTTCTATCTCGCATATGTTGCTTGCAAATCAGACTTGCTCTTTTTGCTCTCAAATATGCTTAACTTCTGCGTATGTGCATTACCTGTAAAAGAGAACACTTTGGTTATTGAATAGATTCACAGTTAGATTTTGATCGAGACCCTAATGCTTATCCTTAGTCGATTTGAGTCCTTAACCAATACAAACTCTCATCCTTATCCTACCTTAGGATTGTGTTCTCTTATCATAAGGAGGCTGTCCTTCTTAGAACTCAATGGAATCTTTTCGATAACGTTCAGAAGATATTTGCTGCATATCTTCAATATATATCTTCCTCACGTACCTTCCATGTGCAATGGTTATAAATAACTGTATCTCTTAGGATGGACCAGGTCCTTCCCTGAGTTCATTTGTCGATCTTCAATACTCCAATTAACTTGGGCCAATAAATTTCCCCTTTTTGATGATGACAAACCCTATACTTTTAGTGATCAGAAAACGTGTGAAACTCAGCTGAAATATCAACACTTAGAAAATTTTCAACTTGTCATAAAGGGCCAGATTTAAGTTAGGTCATAAACATCACTTGTTCAGATAATATATTTAAGCATAATATCCTCCACCTTTTGGCATCATTGAAAAGTTGCATAACTAATGTGAATCCCAATAATTAATACTCATGGCCACTGGGGAAACTACAAGTGAACACATGCTTTAGTCAATCAGAAATGAACTCATCAAAGATAACTATTAAGAACAGAATTAACAAAAAGCAAAAAAAATCTGCATTCATTGATAAGTGGGGTGTTTCAACATAGCAGTCCACAAGAAGAAAAATACAATTACAAAACCATGAGCAAAAAGAGATAAACAAATAAAATCCCCAATTGGGTCACTGAGGGGGGGCGGGATCTAGACTGGTTCACACTAGGACATGACACCTAAGGCTTAGAAGAGCTGGAGGGCTGGGTTTGTAGCAGATTGAGCATCTGTTGCAGCATTCCTTCATTCTTCTCCTTATCCTTAGCAAGTTTAGCTCTCAACCCATTCCTTTCTCCCTCCAATTCAGTAACTCTGGTCTGGAGCCTTGCAATCTCATCATCTTTTGTCCCAACCTCCTGAACTATGGCTCTGACCTTGCTATTCACTGGGGTCTTTGTCGAAGAACCAGGTTCAACTGGAGTTTTACTGAGCATATAATCATAAGCTTGAAGGGTTTTGATGCCAAACTGCTCTTTGCTCGAAGACATTTCCCACTTTTTTAAGGGAAGATTCAATCTTTCAAGCGCAATTGTCAAGATAAATCCATTGGGAATGGCATGAGTTTTTGAACCATTGACCACCCTTTCATGTGGCTTCACAATAAAGGTAGGCCAGTTGATATGCTTCCTTTCATTCAGGCATTGCATAAGAACCAGATCCATATAATTTGCTGTATGTCTTCTTTCCCGTATGGGCAAAAGGCATTTGTTGACAAACTCAAAAAGCACTTTGTGTTCTGGCCTCATTTCACTTTTTTGAACTGCCTTGGCCTCAAATACCTCTTCATCTATTGTGGTGTCACAAAAATGTCTTGTGATCTGAAGATCAGTAGGCAACCCATCCAGGCAAGGCCACCTCTGCCTTGTATAGTCATCATATCCTTCACTGGGGATTTTTTAGAATCTTGCCCAGCTTTGCAGCATTGAACTTCACTTTGACATCTTTCACCGTACTAGTCACCAGTCCATTCTTCACTGTCCCATTTTCCATGAACTCTATAAGTTGTTTTCTGCCAATTTACCATCCATATGAAGGACCATGTCCTTCCACCCCTGTGCTTCTAGTGTAGTCACAAGCCTCATCATACCTGGCTCCTCCAGGTCTTTGTGTAGTCTTCCTTTCAAGATTTTCCTCTTGCCAAACATGGCATATCTGTCATGTTCCTTCTCTGACTCATCTTCTTCATCCTCACTCCATTCATCATCCTCTTCTTCAGTAATTTTCACTTGTTTCCCTTTTGTAGCTAACCTTGTTCTCTTGGCAAGAACGGGTTGAGCATATACTGGCTTGGAGGGCTTCTTTTCAGAATTTCTGGTTCCCTTTGATTTGGTAGTGGGAACATCCATAGTAGTACTCTTTTCTAGATGGACCTGCTCCATCTCATCTTTTTCCTCTTCTACCACAGCCTCCGAGCTTTCACCTATCTTTCTTTCCCTTTCGGTTTCCTCGTTTTCTTACTTTCCTCTTAAGCATTCTTCAACTCTGCTTCACTTTCCCTAATCCTAATTCTGGTAGCTCTAATCCTATGAGCAGACTTAGGTGATAAAGGTTTGCTTTTCTTGGTTGGTTTGGATACAGCAGGGGTCCTTTATGAGGAAGCCTTGCGTTTCTTTGGGTCATAGCTAGCCCTCACTTTCTTCAACAAATCAGCCAAGTTATCTTCCCCAGATGAACTAGGTTCATCTTGTTACTTGCTCAAATTAACCAACCCCTTAGTAGCCTCACCTGATCCATTTCCCCTGACTTCAAGACTCCCTCTTCCCCACTCCTACATATGGCTAGAGGCTTCTTATTCTTTTTCTTCCTCATTTTCCCAGAATCAATCCTACCTACATTTCTAGCAGCCCCTATCAGAACATGGGTTTTCATGGGTTTTCGGGTCTTGGATTCAGGTATTGGTTTTGAGATTTACACATGGTGTATGCCGAGCGGCACATTTAAACATTATTATTATTTATTTATGTTTTAAATTGTTTCACTTCCGTAAATTTTGGTTTTTCTTCCGCAATTTAGGCTTACCTAGTCGTAGAGACTAGGTGCTGTCACGATGATTCACGGAGGTCGAACTGGGGTCGTGATAATGTAATTCAAATAACTCGGATATTTAATATGGTTAATGCCAAATATCAAAATGGAGTTAAAAAAATTCATTAGCTAAAGAATTTTTTATATTTTTAGATAGCTAATTAAAATGAGTTTTGAATTAAGAATAATATTTTCAATTATATTGTTATAAAAACAATTATGATTGAAAAATAATATTTTAGAAACTGAAATTTTAAGAAAGAAATATTTTTTAAGAGATATCAACACACCAAATAAGAGTGCAAGCAGTAGTAAAAGAGTTAAGTCTTATCCAAAAAGTCATTCATTATCTCAACATTTGATTGTTTTGCCATAAATATGAGTTATTTGCTTCCTAATTATTTTTATGATCCAATGACAACGGCAAGAATGTTATCGAAAAAAATTAAGAAATGGTTAACTTTTTTCACGTATTTAATATTCAATGACACACTTGCTGTACCAAATACAGCCTCTTGGGTGATCAGAAAGATTCTGGACAGTAGAGTCATGGTGCTGGAAAATACTCAGCTACAGGGTAATCTTATTTGTAGGTTGCAAAGTGTATGCAGGTTGAATAGATTTCATATCCACAAACTGTATCTCACTATGCTGCCTATTTTCACCAAGGTTGCATGGAAGAACTTACTGCTTATTACGAATGTACTGCCTAAGCATAAGTTTACTGTTTGGCTGGCTGCTCAGCATAGACTTCCCACAGTTGATAGATTGCAGATCATGGGCATACAAGTTCCAACATTATGTGCATTCTGTAAGCAGTATGATGAGGACTTCAAGCACCTATTCTTTGAATGTTCCATCACCAACAAACGGTGGTCTAGAATTTGTGTTTGGTTGGGGCACACCAGAACCATTGGCTGCTGGGATAATGAAATACACTGGATTTGTAGCAAAGCTAAAAGCAAGCTGCGGCAGAATGCAATCACAGCTGCTGCATTTGTGACCACTACTGCAATCATTTGGAGGGAAAGAAATCATATTCGATTTGAAGGAGCTGATTTTGTGGAGGAATCGACATGCAGAGAAATTGCATTACTCTTACATCTTAGAGGCAGAAAATGCAAAGACTGGCAGATTGGTTTGAGGAAGATAAACTGTTTTCCTTAGCTAGTATACTTAATTTTCATATGATTTTACTTGTGTACAGATAGTCAAGAGTATAGGTTTTTACTGAGACAGTGTAGTAGTTAGTCCATACTACTACCATGATGTAAATATTTTTTGATATCAATGATACATGACAGTTTGATCAGAAAAAAAAAAAGAAAAGTGTAAATTTAAAATTATTTACATACAATCCAAATAACTTAAATACTTGACATAATTAATATCTGTGCGGGTACTAATACTAGTTTTAAGATTAAACAAGCTTTTCGTTTTCGACTTAGTTTTCAGATAGTCCTGGAAATTTTTGTCATAGAAGTGTTGAAAGTTTTAGGAAAATACTGACAGTTCTATGCGTGGAAGTGCCCTCCAAACGGCAGCCGATGTACAGAACGAATTCATGAAACGATTGAAATGGAAATTTACAAATAATTGCTCCATCAATTTCAATTTGTGTGACCCTAAACTTTTTAAAAAAAAATTAGGAATAACCTCTGTTCTTTGAAAATAATTCAACTTACACTTTCATTTGGCCCCTAATAACAAACGTTAATAGCTCCACATATAACAATGGTATGTTTAAACCCAAAATTTCAAAAAACTTATAACTACATAAATGTTATGATACGTGACATGTTTAATACCACAAGTATCAATGATCTTTTCTTCTTTCTTTTTTTAAGCTAGTACCTTCTAGTTTGCTGCAGCCACCCACCCACAGATCATGCACACATTAAAGAATTGCAGAAAATATTCTCTACTAATTCTCATGTAATTATTAATGTACTCATTCAGTAGCAACAAAGAAGAAGAATAACAAGATTTACTTTTACATTAGGATTGCAAACACAACTTATAACTTTTCATCATACTGTGCTCTCAAACTCTTCCCAAAATCTAACTCAACAGGTGCTGAGATTGGAATTCCATTCCAGCCAAGTATTCTTGAGGTATCAGAAATTATGAACTGGGATACCAGGGAATTAATTAAGGAGATACATTTAAATAGATCAAGATATCCGAGTGTAGATCTTGCAAGAAAAACGGAAGACAACATTATTATCTCAAAGACATAACTAGGTGGACAGTCTTTCTCTTCTTCACCTTTTCTTGGGCTGAGGATCTATAGAAAACACACCGCTACATTAACGGTCTGCTTACAAATTACCCTCCCCACCCTCCCTAAACCCCACTTGTAGGATTAGACTGGGTCAGTTGTAGTTGTACTACGTGGGCAGAACATGCAGATGTAAGAGGATAGAACATTTCTGAGATTTTTTATTATGATTTTCATTAATCTAAACAGAGTCCACTAATATGAAGAAACAAAATTTACATGTACAATACTGAAAAGATTCTCATTATCCAAAAGAATACAAAGGAGAATACTACGATAAAAATGCTTGTTTACCTCTCTATGATATTGAGAAGCTTCTTGATTTACGTATAGGACAAATAATCTGTAAGTTTTGCAGCTCGTTCAAGTATACCTATTGTAGAATCATTGTAGAATCACGTCGTTCATTATAGACTTTACAGGCTTTCTTTTCCTTTCTTGTTAGAATCCTTCTTTGATGGCTTTGTCTTTCTTCTTGGAGCACCTGTTGCAGGTTCCACCAATGGGCCGGACCACGTTTGGATGGGCTCTTTTGAATATGAGAAATTCATGGATGTGAATGGGACTTCTGAGGGTTCATAGGCTGGATCAATGTGATGTGAAGAACCCAAGGTATAACCTAATGTTCCATCCTGGTGTGGGGGAGGAAACTTTTCACTCTTGCTCTTCGAGTTTGCTTGTGTTACTAGACGCCGCCTCTGTTTAAGCAAGTTAAGAAAAAGTTGGTCACAACCTTTCCAGAATGCACTAAAGAAATGAATTGAAGGACGGAATGGAAAAGGAATAATATTGCCCTCCCGACTTTCAAATTTATATGACAATTTCTATTTTCCAACATGTAAAAACGATAGACCCCATTCCACCAGTAGTAGTATTTATTACACCTAAATTTTCGAGAATTTATATTCATCAAAGAATCAAGTTAAAACTTTGATGTGTGTTTTCTCTACCAAACTAAATGTTCAATTACTACTTTAATAATCCTTCCTTTATCGCATGTAGAATACCTACGTCAAATTAACATTTTAAAAATTGTGCACCACCAAATATTATCACATAAAATGAAACAGAGGGAGTATATTTTGCAGATGTTGTAACACCAAAATAAACATTTGCTTGCTTATAAAAATGGAATCAGAGGAATATTGTGTATAAAATGTGAAACTACTAGGGAAAAGCAAGGCCGGATTTGACAATCATGTCAGCAGCAGACAGCAACTTCGTATGTTTTGCGTTGGAACTACTACGACAGATCCAGATTATGCATGAAATGCATATGCAATTTTACAACACTTGAACAGTAAAATATTAGAAACATGACATGGGACAGAGGTATACTATTTAACCCCGGGACAGAAATTAACTGAATTTGAAAATTTGACCATTTTTATATTTTATTATCTTTGCTTTATAGTTTCACATTGGAACTACTCCAACAAGTTCACATTATGCACAAAATGCATATGCAATCTTACAAGACTTAGATGATAAAATATTAGAACATAACGGTAATGCTGAAATAAGCTTCTTAAATGACATACATCGATATTGACTTGCAGCTCCGCATTGGCTTCAGGAGCAGGGATTGCCCTCACTGCTCGATCGCGGTGACGATTTCTCCTTACATCATCAGCATTGGCTTTCCCAGTAGCTCTTTGTCTATGACATAGCAAATAGTTCAGGCAAACATTTTAGGAGGAAAATGACAAACTGCTTCTGCAGGTAAACGAAGCAGATAGAAGAAAATGAAGTTCCCCTACTTAATATCACAAAAATATTGCTAATTGAGAAGACAAATTCATGTTTAGTTAACTGGTTCCATTAGCAGGTCCCAACTATAAAAGGGAATTTGCATATGAAACAAAAAAAATTTAAAGAAATACTGATGAAATACAAAAAAGTATACACAGCAAATAGCTATCTCGACAAGAATGGTTTCTTCTCTATACAAAATAATACATTTAAATATACAAATGTGAAATATTAAGAGTGGATATAAAAGGATCCAGATAACTAGACCTTCGAGATTCTTCGTCTCGCCGTTTTGCATCCATTTCTTTGATGGGTGGATATTTGGGAAGGCTGGAAGGTTCACAGGCATAAGGTTTGGTAGTAAAGAACTGCACAAGAATAAACAGAACAAATATTGACAGTCCATCAAAAGTTTCTATGAAACTAAATTTTAGAAAAGTGTAAAACTCTGGCATCAAATGCTCCACATCCATCCTTGTGTAACTAAGAAGGTCAATCAATCCTTTAGGTTTCCTCAAGGGCATGTGAAAGCAAAAGCGGGAGACTTCAAAACAAACAGAGACTTCATCACTTAAACAGTTAAGTGATGAAGTAACAAAATGGATATGAACAGCTTACTGCACTCTGTAATGCAGTTGTAGCTTTCTGACGCTCAGCAGGATCAATGGCCAGAAGAGTCTCAATCAATGGCAACGATGAAGGCGGAAAATCTTTAAAAGTTTCTGCTATACATCTTCTGTATGATTGCTGAGGCTTGAATATAGTTGCATGTGGAAGCCTTGACTTTTTCCAATATTCTTCTGACGGAGATCCGCATAGCTTGAAGATCTTGTGGAGCTGTTCAACCTGAATATTATGGAAGTTTAAATTAATCAAATCATGAAGCTCATTGCTAAAATCCAGTCCATGGAAATTTACTCAATAGTTACATAATACTGACTGTAAAGCAATCATAAGTGGCAGGGCTACTTTTTGGTTCATGGTCCTCCCACAACTCTCAGTCCAGTAGGAAGAAGGATTTGCACATTGAGGAAAAAATATAGACATTTAAGCTAAAGCTGGAGCGATGCTCAGAATTTTTTTCCCAGGCTTTTTGCCCTTTGGTTTGTGGTCCTGCCACTCCTTCCAACAAAATGTCACATACGTTTAAGCCCAAGGCGCTATTATCCCAGATTAAGCTGTATGCAACCATGTCTCAATCTCACTCGAAGCTAAGCACATTGTGTCATACTTTCATGCGAGTGATCTGCTCTGACTGCTTTGGTTTCTTACCTTAGCATTGTGTGACAGGGGAGAAACTACTAAAAACAGCAATATATAACTAATCTGAAACCAAAGTCTTTCATATCTCTAAATCGCTTTCCTATCATGCTATAGAAAGTTATTTAGCAGTTCACTAAATCTTTATTAAATCAAATAAAGCTACATCTTCCACAAATAAAGATTTCTTTTTATAGTAACAAGAACTTCGACTGCAGAGAAATTAGTCATAAGCAAATGTACCATAGTTGAAAGGAAAAAGCTTCTCTTTAACCAAAAGATGCACAAGCAAGCAAATAATTTGATGCAAACAACAAGCACACCAAAAACATGCATTCCTTTTTCTCGTATCACCCAAGGTCTGTCACACTATCAGATTATTTATACCAACAAACTGTACCTCTGTACGACCAGGCATAATGGGTTTCCCAGCTAATAGCTCAGCTAAAATACAACCAGCACTCCAAAGATCAACACCAACACCATAGTCGGTGGCTCCAAGTAGAAGCTCTGGTGGTCTGTACCATAGAGTAACCA
This sequence comes from Nicotiana benthamiana, assembly GCA_034376525.1. NCBI lineage: Eukaryota > Viridiplantae > Streptophyta > Magnoliopsida > Solanales > Solanaceae > Nicotiana > Nicotiana benthamiana. The sequence goes on along the minus strand of CM067328.1, from coordinate 75,767,581 downwards.
CACGACTAGTCATGGGCTGCTTTTTATTGGGATCGAATAAAGAAGCCAACCCAAAATCAGCAATCTTGAGTGCTCCCCCACAGTCAATAAGAAGATTTGATCCTTTTATATCGCGATGCAACACAAGACGGTTATGACAGTGTTCGAGCCCTGCTAATAGTTGATGCATGTAACATTTAACCTACAAATGTTGACCAAAAAACAATGTAAACAATATGGAAGCCAAACACTTATAGCTAAAAACTCAACAAGCAACTAATACAAGTATATAACCCCAACCTGAGCCTCTGTGAACTTGATTCCAGGGCTTGCAGCAAGTCCAGCTAAATCATGATCCATATAATCAAACACAAGGTACAAACTACAAGACATCCTTGACGTAACCAATCCTTGCAACGTAATAACATTTGGATGATCCAAGCGGCGCAAAATCAAGATCTCTCTTGCCATAAATCTCACACTCTCTGGCTCCAAATTATCAAATTTAACCTTCTTCAGTGCAACGATGTTCCCCGTTAGATTATCTCTAGCTTTATAGACATTGCTATAAGTACCTTGGCCAATCTAAATAGCACAATAAATACAACACAGAAATGACAATGAATGAGATATTAATCAATCTACAAAACAAAAACAAGTAACTCAACCAATGAGGTTAACGATTGTTTGCCTTAGCTAGCTTCTCAAATGCATCCGCCCTGCGCGGAATCCAACCATTGATAGCCTCTCCAGCTACATCAGAAAGCCATGACGGCCATCCAGCCGCCACTTGCTCGCCGTGCACATTCTTAGGTGGGTTGCTTAGCCTTGGATTAGTCTTAGACCTTCTCCTCTCACCCCTATGCCTTGCATTCTCACCCTTCTTCTCATCCTTCTGATCCCTACCATTCACAACTTCACCAACATTACTACTTCCTCCGCCGCCGCCTACGACATCCACTTTATTTACAATACCAACTTTCTCTCTCCTCCCAGATGGGGCAGCCAAATCTCTATCTACCCTATTTTCTCTCCTGCTTCCAACTACAACCTCCCCATTAGGTGGCTCGGAAGATGATATCTCTTTCCCAAATACACAACCCATTTTCCTACAATCTTAACCCTCATATCTCATCACACTGGACACCCTTTTTCCTCATTCAAATACTCAAAAATCCCATTACACAAAAAAACCCTCATGCAATAAGCTCAAAAAATATAAACTTCACAAGCAAAACAATCAAATGGAGCAAGATTGAGCTTAAAGATTTGAACTTTGGAGCAAAACAATCAAATGGAACAAGATTGAGCTTAAAGATTTGAACTTTTGAGAAATTCAAGAAAGCAAAAATATAAATCAATCAAGCTATATCAGAAGTAATAGCTTTTCAAGAATGCAAGTCAAAAAAGGTAAAATCTTGAACAAGAGCAAATAAAAATAAGATTAAGGGAAAAGATAAATGTGTAAAAAGTGGGATACGCTAATTGAAGAACCCTAGCTTTAGTGCCAAAGAAAGGAGAAGCAGTAATGATTTGGAGTTAAGCCCACCATTTATGGCGGTCAAAAATGGAGTTTGTATGTAGCTATAGAGAAAAGGCAAATATGAATACACAGTAAACTAAGCTTTATTGCACTTCTTTTGTGGGATTGAAGATCCAAACATTTATTAAAGTTTCAAACTATTATAGTCCCACACTTCCGCCCTAAGAAAATATGCAATAAATATTTCTTTCTTTTTTTATATTCAAGCAGCGATATTTGGTTTATAGCATACATGAATTGATTTTTTTTATGCCGAGTCAGGTTGTCATTTTCATTTTTAATACAACTATTACGATTATAAGATACATTAATTTAAGTATTGAAGTAGTTTATAGTTTATATTAAATATAATATAAGGCGTTGGGATTAAATACTTAACACTAAAGGTTACGGTGAGACGAATATTGTCCTTTCGCTCTTTTAAGTATAGGTCTTTGATTTGAGATTAAGGATATTTGTGATATCACTGAGATTATATACTCCGCTAATTCAGATTGCATATGTTTGTCCATCAGAATTAGTCGGGCCCAAAACGGTTGTTATATATTGGATACTGCATGAAAAATCAAAATAGTATTATTAATCACTGTTAAGGAAGATAACTAGTTTTGATATTAGAATTTATAATTCCATTACTAAGGAAGATAACTAGAAGCAAAGGAAAAGAAGAGATGAGCTCAGCTACTGAATTTTTTCTGGTCTTTGGTGGCTGCAGGTCAAAAAAGCACCTCTCCTTTTCTTTTTCTCCTAAATTCTCTTGCAACTATTTTGTCAGTTGACATAGAGTTAAAACTTAAAAAGTATTAGAAATAGAATTATATTTACTGTGAATGTTCATATTTAGAGATATTCTAGAGTTTATTATTTAGTGGCTAAGTCACTGTATCCCTATAAATAAATGGTTCTATTTCATTGTAATTCACCCCAAAAGTTAATAAGAATTTGCTCTCTCTCTTTCTCTGCAATATTGTTCTTGTTCTTTTATTGTTTTATAACACGTTATCAGCAAGAGACTCTAAGCAATTGAGTAGAAGCTTTGGGATTGAGCATAATGGTTGTCAATTGTTCTATGACTTCCTTCATGATTAAATTATAGATTTGAGGTAAGTATTTTACTTTTTCTCTTTCAAATTCTTGACATTCTATAATTTGATTTTAAATACAAGCAAAGACCATAATATTTTGATTGCAACTCTAATGGAGTTTGAAAGAAATTATAACCACCCAAGTGGTAAAATTTCTATGTCTTGCCGTGATCAAATTCATGTATAATTGTGAGCAAAGAATTGAAATCTCGTCCAATTGAATTTGCTCCATTCTCATTCCCTTCAGAGAATGTGATAGCAGTATGTGATTAGTATGAAAGAAGATAAAATTATGACCTTGAAGGTATCAATGGATGTGGACGTGGCAATAGATGAAATTATAATCATCATCGTTGGGATTACACTCGGTTGTTGTTGTGATAATGCGAATAATAAGGATTCTCAAAATAATCCTTCACTCTGTGAAAGTAATGTGTGTCATCGGTTTGACATAAGATTTATAAAGCACATATAGATGATTATGATTCATTCATGATGTGAATGTGACAACATCTGATTTATGAAGACATATTCATTCTTGGAAGAATATGAACGTGCTATTGGTATTGAATATACCACACTCACCTCTAGAAGGATGTTTGAGATGATATAAGATAATAATGTCATTATTGTGGCATGAATGGTCATTGGTCACGTACCTATTGTATGTCAAAATATTATGGCAATGTGATTATTAAAAAACATTAATGCAAGAAACATATCTTGCATATAATTTTGACCATAACCATAATGGTATAACTTTCTCTTTAAAAGAGATATTCACCATATGGATATTGATGAATGTGTGGTAGTACCAAATTAATTGAGAACTCTACCAGAGCCAGTTATACTATTTTGGAGAAATACGATTGATTACCAATAAGGTATTGTGTTGTAGTAAGTATCAAAGAAACTTATTCAGTTTCCAAAGTATACGCGAAAGCGATTGATTATATTGAGACTATAAATAAAGGAAAGATTTGATATCTTCTATTACTACAACTTTGTAGCGGGATAATATGTATGTGAAAAGCTATTGTTTTATTCTTCAGTTTGTACCACACAAACAAAATAATGTCACAATACGTGGATGTTTATTGATATAAAAACCTATATAATAATAAACTTGGAGTTCATTAATAATTGCACATATCGTGGTATAAACCTGAACTTTATCAGTATTGATAATTTATTCAGTTGTCACAATCATTTTAGTCATATCAATTTAAGTATGATGTGCAAAATAATAGAGAATCCACATGGGTAAATATTAAAGAACTAGAAAGTTCTTTAAGAATGATCTTATATTGCTTGTTCTCACAAATTAATTGATCAACTAAAGTTTGGATTGAATCCCATGAATTCTGAAAATATCAAAGGTGAATATAGGCTCATTCACCTGCCATGTATACCACATAAGATACATATATGAGATGGTTACATGCACGATTATTATTATTAACCGGCAACCTGGCCGGTGTTTGCGAAGTAACTTGCTCAATAATTTAATATAGAGCATAATTTTCAGATTTTTTATTCGAGATAGTTCTTCTTGATAAGTTGGTATACATCACAGCTAGTTTAGCAAAATAACTTACTGAGTGCCTCCACTTAATAGCTAAACTATTGCTTATGAGAATAAAGTTATCTATACCAGTTTGATATACGTTATATATGAGAGTATATTATATTCTCCTCTCACAAGTTCTTCAAGTGGTTCCGGGTCAGGAACCAAATAATGCCATCTTATTATTATTGATGTGCAGTGTATATTAACATGATAATGCACAAAGATGGATTCTCAAAGTTGAGAAAACAAGTTAGTTTTTCTAACATGAGGGGAAGACATGATAAACACTTGAGAAAAAGTTACGCGGAACGGATTATCATTTGTATATATAGATCCTCGAATATCATAATATGAACTTGAAGTTCACAAAAAGATAATTGGTTTTGCAATATATTGCAAAGCATGTCATACGAATTTGTTAACCTAAAAAAAGTAACTATATTCTCATTGCAAATGCTCATATTAAGTCCTGGAAGGACAAAGTCTATAGTACGCTTAAAGCATATAGACAAATCGATTTCAAATAGAACTTCTTGATAAAGAAGATGAGCAAATGATCAAACTAATCATAATAAAGGAGGCAAGTGATCTAGAAGGTCACATCACATAACACTTCATAAAATCTCATGAGAGATTCAGGTACCTGAATATATGAATGAAGAGATCTCTATGTTATGTCTTTATGAAAATTTATTGGAACCGATATAACATATTCGTCGACGACATCTATCATGGCGCTAAGTATAGATGAGGATCTTGAGTCTATCGAATATAGAGACAATAATATTGGCTAAATAGAAGAGACACAATTCCAATAGAATTGGTTTTCATATGAAAGACATATAATTTTGTCTATGTTATTTAAATATTTGAAAGTATAAAGTCAATGGTATGTGCAATTAGTTTTCGATATCTTATATGTCTAGCAGACATGAAAACTTAAATTGCAGGTAAAGTCTATTATGTGGCTTATATGACTTAACTTATATGACAATCCATGAAGGATTTAAGTTGCTTAAAGCATATACAATTCTCGATCCTTAGATACCACTTTTTCATTGCAATTTGTACACATTTGTATGTTGCTATAACTATAAGCATGATAATATGATAGCGAGAATATCTATGGAGATATAGAAAAGGCCATTTCACGAAATTTTATAAAGATATTACATATCTATCAAGTATGATAATTTCAAGGTGCAACATATTTATTCAAGTTAATATGGCTGATTTGTTTATCAAATCTCTACCGAAGATCGTTATGAAGATGGTGCACAAGATTGGAATGCAAATTCTTAAAGATGTATATTGATGCTCTCATCAGGGGGAGTTAATGCGCGTTGCACTCTTTTTCCCTTACAAGGTTTTGTCCCACTGGATTTTCCTTGCAAGGTTTTTAACGAGGCAACCAAAAGGCGTATTGTTAGATATATGTACTCTTTTTCCTTATCTAGAAATTTCTTTTCCACTGGGTTTCATTTTAGTTAAGGTTTTAACGAGGCACAATATTTGTTGATTAGACATTCAAGGGGGAGTGTTATAAATAGAATTCTATTTATGGTGAATGTCCATATTTGGAGAGAATCTAGCGTTTATTACTTGATGGCTAAGTCACTCTCTCCCTATAAATAAAGTGTTCTATTCTATTGTAATTCACCCCAAAATTCAATAAGAATTTTCTTTCTCTTTCTCTGCAATATTGCTCTTGTTATTTTATTGTTTTATAAAAAAAGAATGTTTTGAACAATATAAAGGGGGTAAAATTCATAGAATGTGACTTTCTTTCCTATTTTCCCCTTTTATCTAGAAAGATTAAATTTCGTTATTTAATTAGATTTGTTAATCAATATTTTACAATTAATTTTACTCGGGTTGGTCAGCGAGATATTATATGTATGATGAGATACTATATGTTTGGTCAAACATCATTCTCCAATTTATCTTAATTAATTATTTTTCTATTTACTTATACTTTTTCCTTTCGACTCTTTTTTGTGTTGTATTTATTTTTATAGCCATATGTCTGAGAGCTACATTCGATGGAGAAACCTCAAAACGAATACAAATTTTCTGTGTTAAAAATTGAAAGTTGGTTTCGATTGTTGTATACTTATTTTATTTATGATTTTTTAGATAATAAAAGATATACAAGAATTATATTGGTCATACTATTATTTTGTTGTAAAGTTAGTATTTTTTTTTGCTTGCAATGAAAAGTTAGTTTAATAGATGCCAAGAAAAATAAAGACAACTAGCATATTTGAACATAATCATTAGTTCATTGCAATTTTCTTCTTTTATGCTTTAATAATAATTGATAAAATTGATTATTTAGCATGATCTGCATACTGTAATCGAAATTCCTGTGTATAGCTCCTTAATCACTTTTAATGCCAAAATGTAAGGAAGCAAATAAGTATACCTAGAGTAAAATTTAATTGTACGTTGATTCGTGTAAAGAATATTTACTCAATCATATCATTTATAAAATAATTACAAGCAAATGTATGTGATAAGTTTAATTTGATAAAATGATAAGCGACACGTTAGCACATATTAAAATTCATTTGATAATATCAATATATATACTCCATTTATATAACGTCATTCCAGTTAGAAAGTCAACTCACTGTTTTTCAATTGTATTTTTGAATATTTTAAGCTTTCTATAATAAAAAACTATATAAATTAGTTTTAAGCAATTTTGACATGTACGAACCAGTGTTTTAAAAGGCGTTTTGGGGCGAGCCCCGGGGCGAGGTGTACCAAAAACGCTCTGAGACGGTGGGGGGCGAAAGTCCCTTACGTAAAGCATACGCCCAGAAGTTCGAGGCGTACGCCCGAGCGAATTTTTTTGGTTGAGGGAAGCCAAAAAGACATCTTTTTAAAATAGAATTAAAAATATTAAATTTAGAAGTAAACTTTTTAATATTGCTAAAAGCCCTAAATTAGAAGTTTTTCGCTAGTATGCCTCTACCAAGAGCAACAATTTATCATTTTTTTGCAACAGAAAATTTCATTCTTTTCTGTATGTCAAATTCATCAGGTTTGTTCCTTACTTACATCCATGTAAGAACTTTATTATTTTGAATTCATTACTTCCTCTATTTTATATTTCATTGTTAGTTTATAAATATGTATGTATTTAATTTTTTAAGTTAAGTACTTCTCTTGCTCTCTTTCAAAATATAACATGGGATTATATGTATGCGTGCTTTTATATGTATTGGATTTATATAAAATTTCACTTATTTATTTGGGGTTTTACATTTTATTAGATAATATGAGATTTCACTTATATATATAATTATTCGGCAATTATATGTAATTTCACTTTATTTGGGGCTTCTGTATACTTTATTAGATAATATGGTGTGTGTGTGTATATATATATATATATATATATATATATATTATTTTCAAAATTTTATGCAATTTTACCTATTTAATAATTTTTTTTATTAATATATTATTTTATAAAATATTAAAATAAAATACTCATAGGGCTTACGCCCTGATAAAGCATATACAATATGCCTTGCCTTATGCCTCGCCTTTTAAAACAACGGTACGAACTAAATGTGAAAACTAAAAAGATTTTGTCCAAATTAACACTGAATTCACTTTCCCCTTTGATCATTTTCTGGACAAATAGAGTAGAAGTTTCGAAATAAACCTCACGTGCCAGAAAGTAAAAAGAGAGAGGAAAATGACATTTGAGAAACGCGAAGATTATCGTACAAGTAATATTTCGTTCAGGAATGTGTGTACTATGAGAAATATTCATTTAATAGCCTATTGTTTATTAAAACTGTTCGCTTGATTGCTTGACAGCAATTGTTTTGAGATTTGCACCACCAATATTTTAATTTAAGAAAGAAATAGTGCATTCTAGAGATGTGATGTTTGGTGAATCTCGCAACTACTGCTAGTAAATCTGAAGTTTGAAACCGTAAAAGTTTAACTGTCGTCAAATGGCTGTTAAAATAATTATAAATGCCTTACTAATTTGATCAAATTTTCAGCTGAATGGGAGAAAATAAAAAGAACTCAACATTTTAGGCTTACAACAACTCCTATAAGATATGGACTAAAATGTTAGGAAGTGTAGTATTTAGGCAAAGGCAATACTTTATGATTTTAGGCAACACTTTTTTTTTGGGATGGCCTAAAGTACCGTAACCTTTAACTATTGGCCACGCTTTGTAGGTGTTGCTTTAGAAGTCACGCTTTAAAAGTGTGGCCGATAGGATACAAAGGCCACACTTATATTTTCTCATATAGAACGCTTTTATAACATAAGGCTACACTTATGAAGTGTGATCTTTGTCACGTCATAGACTACGCTTACAAAGTGTGACTTTTAGAGCAACACTTATCATTAACAATTCCAGATTAACAATCCCTATAGCCACACTTTTCAAGCGTGGCGATTTTGCCTACACTACAAAGTTATTTTTCAAATACTTATATTAGCCACAATTTTATAGTTAAAAACTATTTGTTTGCATCAAATTCTGTGTTCTCTCTCTCTCACACACACACTCACACAAGTTGGTGATGCACTAATTGTTGTACAGATAGTCCAGTCCAATCTTGGATTCTGGATTCAGGTGCATCATTTCACTCTACATCATGCAAAGAATTGTTGCATAATTATATTTGTGGAAAATTTGGGAAAGTTTATCTAGCAGACGGCGAACCTCTTGACATTGCCGAAAAATGTGAAGTTCATATAAAAACTTCACAAAGCACGCTATGAAAATTGAAAAATGTACGACATGTTCCCGGCCTCAAGAAAAATCCGATATTTATGAGTCAGATTGACGATGAAGGATATACAACAACATTCGGCAACAGATCGTGGAAGATAACCAAAGGGAATTTGGTTGGGGCACGAGGCTTCAAAAGAGGAACAATGTATGCAACTGCAATAGTAAGTGATATTATAGCAACAGTTGATCATGGTCGTGATACAACATTGTGGCACCGGAGGCTCGGGCATATGAGTGAGAAGGGAATGCAGCTTTTGGCATCCAAAGAAAAATTGCTAAATCTAAAATATGTTGAATTAGGTTTGTGCGAAGATCGCATTTACGGGAAACAAAAGAGAGTTAGTTTCTCAAAGGTGGGAAGGACGCCAAAGAAAGAGAACCTGGAACTAGTGCATACAGATGTGTGGGGACCAACTCCTGTAACTTCTCTAGGAGGCTCACGCTATTATGTCACCTTAATTGACGATTCCACAAGAAAGGTATGAGTTTATTTTCTAAAAAATAAATCTGATGTGTTTGTTACCTTTAAAAGATGGAAAGCTGAAGTTGAAAATCAGACAAGCCTAAAATTAAAAAGTCTGAAGTCTGACAATGGAGCAGAGTATGATAGCCGAGAGTTCAAAGCATTTTGCTCGGAGAATGAGATCAGAATGATCAAGACAGTTCCTGGAACACCGGAATAAAATGGCGTTGCTGAGAGGATGAATCAAACCCTGAATGAACGAGCAAGAATTATGGGAATACATTCTGGATTGCCGAAGTATTTTTGGGCTGAGGCTGTTAACACGACAGCTTACCTCATAAATAGGGGACCCTCCGTCCCGCTGAATTTTGAAATTCCTGAGGAGGTATGGATAGGAAAGGAGGCAACTCTCTCACATTTGAAATTTTTTTGGTTGTGTTGCTTATGTGCATGTAAACTTTAATGATAGAGATAAGCTTGATCCTAAAGCCAAGAAATGTTTCTTTATTGATTATGGTGATGATAATTTTGGTTATCAGTCTTGGGATGATCAGAATAGAAAGATCCTAAGACGCAGGAATGTCACATTTAATGAAAATGTGATGTACAAGGACAAGATTGAAGTAGAACCAACCAACACCAGCAAACAGACAATGTCTGAAACAGTTGAGTTAGAAGAAATCTCAGAAAATGAAGTGGCTAGAGGGATTACAACTGATTCTAAAATTGAAGATGAAGAATCAGAAGCCAAATTTGAAGAAGAACTAGAAGACGAACCTGGAACAGAACAAGAACAAGAACCAGAATCAGAGATAGAATCAAATGCAGAACCAAATCTGGAATTAAGAGCTTAATCAAATTCGGATTCTGTTACTCATGAACCTATATTAAGGAGATCTAAAAGAATCACGAATCCTCCAGATAGGTTAACTCTCTCTCTTCACTATTTACTTCTAACTGATGCTGGAGAGCCAGAGCATTTTGTGAAAGCAATGCAGATGATAGACTTTGATAAGTGGAAGCTAGCCATGAAAGAAAAGATGAATTCTCTTCAAAAGAATAAAACATGGATACTTACGGAGTTGCCAAAAGGAAAGAAGGCATTGAAGAACAAGTGGGTGTACAGATTAGTAGTAAAAGGCTTTCAGCAGAAGGAAGGAATTGACTACACCAAGATCTTCTCTCATGTAGTCAAATTAACTACTATCAGTTTGGTGCTAAGTATCGTAGATGCAGAAAATTTGCATTTGGAGCAGTTAGATGTTAAAAATGCGTTCTTGCATAGTGACCTTGAAGAAGACATTTACATGAAGCAACCTGAAGGTTTTCAAGTTTCTGGTAAAGAAAATCTTGTGTGTAAGTTGAAGAAGAGTTTGTATGATTTGAAACAAGCTCCCCGACAATGATACAAGAAATTTGATGGATTCATGCATAAAAATGGTTTCACACGATGTGATATGGACCATTGCTGTTATATCAAAAATCTTGATGAATCCTATATCACTTTACTGTTGTACATTGATGATATACTAATTGCAGAATCTAGCATAAATGAGATCAATTTGGTTAAGCAACAATTGGTGGAGGATTTTGAAATGAAAGACTTAAGACCAGCTAAGCAAATGCTTGGGGATGAGGATTAGCAGAAACAGGTCGGAAGGAACCTTAAAGTTGTCTAAAAAAAGTACGTACAGAAGATACTAAGTAGGTTCAATCTTCATGATGCAAAGACCAGAAGCACTCTACTCGGAAGCCATCTAAATTTGTCAAAGGACCAATCACCTAAGATAGATGAAGAAAGGAAGTACATGTCCAAAGTTCTGTATGCTTCAGCAGTAGGGAGTTTGATGTATGTTATGGTTTGCACTAGACCTGACATAGCTCATGCTATTGGAGTTGTCAGCAGATACATGTCAGATCCAGGAAAGGAGCATTGGGAAGGTGTAAAATGGATATTGCGATATCTCAAAGGCACCTTAGGTATGGCACTTTGTTTTAAAAAGAGCAATATTATCTTACAAGGTTTTGCTGATGCAAATTTAGGCGGTGATCTGGATAGTCGAAAAAGTACCACGGGATACGTGTTCACCTTGGGTGACACTGCTGTTAGTTGGATGTCCAGACTTCAGAAAAGTGTTTCTCTATATACCACTGAAGCAGAGTACATGGCAATCTCAGAAGCTGGAAAAGAGATGATTTGGCTTATGAATTTACTTAAAGAGCTAGGAAAAGAGCAGGACAATTGTGAGCTTTTCAATGATAGCCAGAGTGCAATTCATCCTGCCAAGAATCTAGTGTTTCATGCAAGATCGAAGCATATCCAGTTGAGGTATCATCATATCCGAGAGTTGATAAATGAAGGAACTCTTTTCCTGCAGAAGATACAAGGATCAAAGAATACGTCAGACATGTTGGCCAAAGTTGTTGGTATTGACAAACTGAGGTTGTGCACTACCTCAGTTAACCTTCAAGACAGATAGCGTGAAGGCGCCACCAGAGAATTGCAAATCTTTTTTTCTTTCTTGAAGTAACATAGGTTTGAAGGGGAGATTGATATGAGCAAACCTATTGTTGTATGTGAAAGTAGACAAAAGAAAGAAAAATCAAAAAGAGATGAAATATGACGTAAGCACTTACATCGACATTCTTGTGATATAAGCGCTTACCTCAACATTCTTATTATGTAAGCCGCTTACATCAACATTCTTATCATGTAAGCGCTTACCTCGGCATGGCATTCCAAATATCTATAAATAGGGGTCTACATTTTCATTTGTAGATCATCCCAAAAACTTCTTCTTTCTCTCTTCAAGTAATAAAGAACTATTCTTTGTGTGGCCGTGGAGTAGGCAACAATTGCCGAACCACGTAAACCTTGTCTTGTTTTGTCTTGTGCAACTTATTACTTTTCTCTCGTAAATATTCTTTACCTTCTATTATCTTGACACGCTTCCTAACAAAAGTGACACTTACATAGCATATTGTGACTTCGACGCTCTTATAATATAGTGATAAATCTAACGCACTCTAATTGGACCTGCACATAATTAAGATATTAAATTTCTGCAAGCCTGCAGTTGATACTTTTGATTTGCAATATTAGAGAGGAGTAAAAAGTTCTCATTAAGCCTTCTTTCCGTTTTTCGTATATATACCACCTCAAAAAAGGAAAATTAAAAAATAAAAAGAAATAAGAAACAAAAAGAGAGGAAAGTGTTGGTTCCATGTTTGATTTGACTTAGAACCCCTATAAAAGTTCACTAGATGCTATAATCACTCAAGAATCATAATAACAATTATTGACATTGTTCCTAAGAGGAAGATAAAAAAGGTTAAGGTGGGTAAACTACGTTGACTGCAAAATGCTGCGTCTGAAATAAGGTAAAATAACTACAAAATACTATGAATCATGATAATTAAACGATATCGAATGATAGTGATAAGCATTGTGAAACGTGTCATTCACTGATGGTTGTATGAGTTGCTTGGCATATGTATTCTAGGATTGCTAATTAAAATTCCTTGGCAGCTATGCAATAGATTGCACCCAAAAATATGGTACTATCATTAAAATATCACTGCTTGGTTATTTGCATTTGATCAGAAAAAATAATATTATATTGGCACAGTTAAAGGAAACAAGTTTCTAAATTAAGAGTAGTATTTTTTGTACCAACTAGTGTAGCTTTCTTGTCCACAAATAAATGACGTCTTACAACATTAGAACAACTATTTATCGTTTCCTAAGGGCGTCTCCAATATTTACCCTATATTCCTATTTCGGGGATAATTTACTTCAGCTATTTTTTATTTTGTTTTCAAATTATTTTATATTTGTCTCTTTTTTATATTATATTATTATTTTTCATTTCAATTTTATTTTAATTTTCATTAAACATATTTGATCTTTTCTTTTATGAATTTGTAATTTTCATTAAAATAATTTTATAAAATTTTAAATAATATAATTTATAAGCAATTATTATAGATTAACTAATAATTCAAAAAGTAAAATCATTGCGATACAAAATTAATTAAATACATATTACATAACGTCAAAAATAATAAATGCACAAATATTAATTTATCAAAATTATACACCAAAGTTAAGATGTAAAGTTAATATTATAAAGAAATTACATAAATATAATTAGGTACATATAAAGAGGTACTTAAAAAACTAAATAATAAAATAATAATAATAAGTGATGAATAGTAATGTGGGACACTATTCATCCCTCATTTCGGGGACAAAAATGGGAAAGGATTGAAACTAAATTACCCCAAAAGTTGCTCCCATTACGGAGAATAGGGTAAGGTTGGAGATGACCTAAGAATATAGTAACTAGTTATTTTAAGGGATTGGTTGATTAGTGATACTGCTTGTATTAGTTTCGTGCTAAAATATCTAGGATCTTTACTCAAATAGCTGGTCTGATTTAGTGTTTATTATACATACAAATAATCTATATATTATATACTATCCGGCAACTACTTTTAGGTTAAGCGGTTGAGTAAACCGTTAGATTTATTCTTCAATAAAAAAGTGTGAACAAGCTTTGTCATGAATGGTATTTGATTTTGTGAGATGTTTAATTGGTTGCATAACAAAAATAATCTCCATATAATTAATGCAGTTTTCATTTAATACATGAGAAAAAAATAAGCACATCTGATGCGATATTCAGTTAGAAGTATAATTATATACATATTTTTCCGATGATTTTTTTTCCAGTTCAATAATAGTGATTATTTTTGTATTTCAAGAAGATCGAATACCTTTACGTGCATGTTGTACTAACCTGATCTTCAAATCTGAGGCGCAAAAGTAAATTGCATGGTATAATAGCTAAAATATATTTGGTTAAAATCCGCAAACTTAATGACATAGCTATTTATCCTCAATGCACAAAAGGAAGTGGAAGAAAAAAGAAAAGCACTCAGGGGTGAAGCTACTCATCCGATACGGGTTCGATTAAATCCAATGACGATTTCGATCTATATCATGTATTTATCTTAAAAAATTCATTAAAATATATAAAATTTATTAATGTAGAGTCCAATAATAACTAAAACTCCAAATTCTGACTTCGCTTCTGAAGCACTACCATATTCCAAAAGCACTAAACAAATAAAATACACTTCATTACGTTTATACATGCATGACAAAAAGAAGCATAACAACATAATTATGTTAGTTGTTGCACAATACCCATTGTGAGAAGAAAAAATTTATAGCAAAGGAAGCCAAATAAGTGTTGTTTTCAAGTATTCACCAAATACAATTCAGCTTTCCCAAGGTTGAACTCTTATCTTTCTAGTCTTCTTGCATGTGTTTTTGGAAACGAATTCACTGGTTCCAATGTATATATTGATTGGGTTCAACCTATATTCATCAATAATATAGAATAAATTAACATGTTATAGAAGGTTACTTCTTGTCTTATTTTTCAGATTATTAATTCACTAATTAATTATAAAAAGTCACTTTGAAATAACTTTATTTTTGGACTTTGAAATAACTTTAAGGTTACATGATAATGTAAAAATAAATTTGTGGCTATTCTTACAAAAAAGTTAAACCCATACTTATTTGTGTTATATACGTTACTTTGCGATAAATTGATGTTAGGTTACTTCGAGGTGGTAGGTTAATGTCAATTCAAATACATTCGACTATCTATAAGTAGAGGTAGATCCATTATTTAAGTATATGAGTTTTGAATCTTAAATCAAGACGGTTTATTGCAATAAGAATAGATTATTTATATATTTACTCGTAAAACGTTACAATTAAATTTATAACATGATTTATAAACATACAAATTAAATTGATCAGAAGAAATAAAATAAAGAAGAACAAAAGTGAGTAAATTAAGAGTAATTGAAGAAAATGCGAGCCTGCGCCTTGAATTGAGCTTCTCAGGAAGCAAGAACAATATCAAGAATAAAGTATTTAGCAAAATAAAATGTTAACAGAATAAGAGAGTAATGATAGCCTTTTTTATACAAGTCTTTCGTGTCTTTCACTGAGTACAAATTTCTCTATTTATAACTAAATTAGGGAGAAAAAGATCTCCAAATCAAACTCCTCTTTAAGGTGAATAATGACACATGATGATAGCTAATAATTGCATAACGGTTGAGTATAGCAGGGTTCCCTGTAACTAATGTTCCTTTAATGATGCCTTCTTCAATCGCTACTAGGGGTGTATATAGGTCGGGTTGGTTTGGATTTTACAATTACCAAACCAAACCAATTGTGTCAGGTTATTAAATCTATAGACCAAACCAAACCAATAAAATTCGGGATTTTGGATCTCGATTTTTGTAATGACCCGACATGTCATTTTGAGCTCTAGCACGCCGTTCAGTAGTTTGAGGCCATGTGCAGCTTTATTTCAGGTAATATGACTTGTATACATAGTCGGAATTAGATTTCGGGAAGTTCAGAGTTGATTTGGAAAGAGAATTCTCATTTCGTAATCTTAACGTTGAAAGAATTAACTGCAATTGAATTTTTGAGTAAACGCCCTTGAAATCGGGATTTGAAGGATCGGGTTATGGATAACCTGGGAGCGTTTTGGCGCCTATTGTGGAAGTTTAAGTTTGGGTTGAAGTGTATTTCAGTGTTATCGATGTCCGTTTGAGATTCCGAGTAGCTCCGTATAGTGATTCTGGAGTTGGGAGCATGATCAGAAGTGAATCGTAGGTACGTAGGTCATTTTGGAGTCATTTGGCTAAAGATAGAAATTTGAAGGTTTTTGAGAAGTTTGACCGAAGTGAACTTTTTGATATCAAGGTTAAAATTCGATTTTGAAAGTTGGAGTATGCCCGTATTGGCGAATAATACTTGTGTGCAAATTTTGAGATCAATCAGACATTATTTGATAGGTTTAAGCATCGAAAGTAGAGGTTTGAAATTTTAAAGTTCATAAAGATTAGATTGGATGTTGATTTATGATTTTAGCATTGATTGATGTGATTTGAGGCCTCAAGCAAGTCCGTAATGTATTTTGGGATTTATTTGTATGATTGGTTGGGGTCCCGGGGACCTCGGGTGGGTTCCGGATGATTAACGGATCGAATTTGGAGTTTGAAGAAGAGATGAAGTAGCTGCCATCTGGTATGACCGCAACCTGAGATGTTTTGGCCGCAGGTGCAGAGCCGCAGAAGCGGCCAAACGAGCGCAGATGCGGTTGAGAAGGGAGAAGGTTGGGACCGCAGATGCGGTCGAGTCGCCGCAAAAGCGGGACCGCACCTGCGGAAGAAGGAGTGCAAAAGCGGAAATGGGGGCCTGGGAAGGACCGCAGATGCGGTAGTGGGGCCGCACCTGCGGAACCGCAGAAGCAGTCGAGGGACCGCATGTGCGGAAGTGCTGGATGCAGAATAGTTCTTTTAAAATCGGGGTTTGAGTTTATTTCACCGATTTTTCTCTTGGCTTGGGAGATGTTTGGAGCTTTTGAAGCGAGAGTTCCGTCATTCATCATGAGATAAGTAATTAATGCAAGTTTTGAGTTAAATACATTGATTATATACATATTTGGACATGGAAATTTGTAGAAAACTTGGGGTTTAAGGGGAAAACCTAGAAAATTCGTATTCTTGGATTTTGACCATGATTTTGGATATAAAATTACGAGATAATTATATAATTGAGTTCGTGAGTTCATGGGTAGATGTTATCGTCAAGAAATTTCATAATCCGGGCACGTAGGTCCGAGGACAATTTTGTTAACTTTTCAATCGGGGTTATGAATTGTTATAAATTGGATTGTAATGAGTAGTTGAGCATGTATTAATGTATTAATTATTGGGTAGTTTTGGAACATTGTTGATCAATTTCAGTCTTTGGAAGGGCGTGGAATGTCAGTCATGGATCTTCGGAGCGAGGTGAGTCTCCTTTATAACCTTGTAAGAGGGAATTGTCCCCATAAGTAAAATAATTGGTTATGTGCTCCTATTTGTGGGGGCTACTTATGCACGAGGTGACGAGAGTCCGTGCGTAGCTACTTTTATGCTATTGTTCGGATAGTTTAGGACCCAAGAGCATGTTATACTTGGATTATTTGTGAACCTATTGACAACTTGAATTGCTTAAATCACATTAAATTAGTAAATAAATTTCTAAACTGATTAAACTTTATTTTTCTTAAATGGTTAAAAGAGGGCTGGCTTTCTTTGGTATTTCTCCGTCTGGACTTCTTGGTTTTTTGTCTTTTTGTGTTTATTTTTGGAGCGGGCCGAACGCCTCGGTAAATTTAATGGATGCATTTATGGCTCGCGCTAGTCAACCCTCGACGGTGCACATTTTACATTTCTGTTGGAGCGGGCCGTACGACCTTGGCATGATATGCGCATGCTTATTTTGCTTACCTGAGAGTTTGAAATGTTGATGTGACGACCCAAAGGGTCATCACCGTAATTCTCCCTTTCTTCGTGCTTCCGAGTCCTTGAAAACCTCTTATTTGATCGCGTCGATTTACGTGCGTATTCCGGGCATGAAGCCGGAAAACTTTATGTGGAAATATTGAACGTTGTGTTAATAACTGTGAATTTTGATAATAATATTGATATAGTTGACTTTTGTCAACATTTTGGGTAAACGGACTCGGACCCGTGATGTGACGATTCTGGAGGTTCCGTAGGAAAATATGGGGCCCGGACGTATTCCCGGAATCGATATCCGAGGTCCCAGGACCGAGTACGGAATTTTTTCGTGAAATTATTTTCTGAAAATGTTTGAGGAAAATGAAAATGAAATTTGATTAAAAAGTAATGGTATCGAGCTCGTATTTTGGTTTCGACGCCCCGGTACAAGTCTTAAATGAGCATTAGGCGCTTTCTTTAAAATTTGGCCGTAATCGGACGTCGTTTGACGTGTTTCAGACCTGGATGTCTAAAGTTGAAGGTTGATGAACTTTGAAATGAAATTATGAGTTTCGGAGGCTGATTCTTTGATTTTGATGTTATTTTGGTGATTTGATCGCCCAAGCAAGTTCGTAGGATGATATTGAATTAGTGTGTGCGTTTGGTTGGGAGCCCCGAGGGATCGGGAGTGATTTTGGGGGTGGTTCGGAGTGTTTTGGACTTAGAAATGCATCAGAAAATTCTGCAATTTTTACACAGGTCTTTTCCTCTATGCGATCGCATAGGCCTGTCTGCGATTGCATAGAGTCCATTATCAGCCCTCCCACTTTGTTCAATGCGATCGCATAGCTTGGCCAGCCTCTTCAATGCGATCACATCTCTTTCTATGTGATCGCACAACATTAAGCCTCACCTGAAACTCTGGCTTCCCTTTCTTCTATGCGTTCGCATGACCTTGTCTGCGATCACATAAGCTAACTTTTCTCTCCTCTATGCGATCGCATTAATTTCCCCACGATCGCATAGACCAATTTCGCCTAGTGATTTTCATAGCCTAAAAAATAGAACAATGACGGGATTTTCACACACTTTGCTCACGAACCCTTCTTCTTCACCATCCATTGAAGAGTCTCAAGTTTCCTTCCTCCATAACTCTTTGGGTAAGTAATCTTAACATCATTTCCTCACTATTTTTTTTATCTAATCACTAAAATCCTAGCCTAAAAACATGAAATCAAAGTAAAAATTAGGGCTTTTGGGTAGAGTTAGGTTTTTGAAAATTTTGGGCGATTCAACTTCAATTTAGGGTCATAAAAGAAATTATATATTTGAACTCTTGGGGTTATGGGTGATTGGGTTTTGGTCTGGACCTCGAGTTTGGACCATGTGGGCCGGTGTCGGATTTTGGTACTTTTTGGAAGAATGATAGGAAATTCATTTCTAAGCTACGGAATGGTTTCTTTGAGTTATTATTGATAATATTGAACTAATTATGGCTAGATATCGTTATTTCGGAGTCGGATTCTAGAGGAAAAGCGGTGTTAGAGGCTTGATTTCTATTTTCGGACCAAGGTAAGTGTTTGATCTAACTTTGGCTTGAGGGAATAATATTAGGATGTTATTTGTTACATGCTATGTGGAGTCGGTGCATAGGCATTGTGACGGTTATCTATGTACCCGAGTCTAGCATGACCATGGGTCTTAAATTGCGTTATTTCGAATGATATGATATAGATTCTTATTGGAATTGATTTAGTTCACATGGTATGAATGGTTGAGGATAAATAATGAATTCGTATAATTTTGGAGCATTGGCTCTATTTAGCACTTGTTGATAGAAAACGTGTTTAGAATTGTAAATTCTGTGATCATTTAGCTTGCCACGACTTAAATATATTTTGAATTCTCCCTTGCCAGGATATTTGGGCTGATAGTTGCATTCCGTTGTCGGGACACTTGGTATTTTGATGCTACTCCCCTCGCACTTGAGTTGCGAATGATGTGGGTGAGTTTTGTTGGTAAAAATCGAGGATTGGGTTGCACGCTGCAACGGTACTAAATGTCGAGGAACGGGTTGTATGCCGCAACAGATTAATTATCGAGGATCGGGTTTCACGCCGCAACGGTATTGAATGTTGAGGATCGGGTTGCGCGCCGCAACGGGAATATGAACTGAGGATATTGTTCTGTGTGTTGAGCTTTTCCGGTATTCCATTATCAGTTGCTAACTGCTTAGTTTTCATTTGTTAGCTGTTTTCTGTATTTGGAACTGTTGTACCCTACAACATGCTCCCCTCCCTTTTAACTGCTTAGAATAGCGTATTCTCTTGTTATTGCATATATATGTACATGTTATTTGTGGTAGGTCCTATCTAGCCTCGTCAATACCTCATCGGGGTTATGCCAGGCACTTACCAATACATGAGGTCGGTTGTGCTGATGCTACACTTCTGTGCCTTTTGTGCACATGTCAAGAGATAGCTTACGGACCGCCGCCGCAGTTCTAGACCGGGAGCCGACCTTAGTCCAGAGGATCTTAGGTAGCTTAGTTGACCTCCGCGAGCTCGAAGTTTCATCTATGTTATTTCAGTTTGTTTATTTGTATCGAAACAGACTTTTGTATATTTTCTTTCAGACTGATGTTTTTAGTACTCCTTTTAGTAGTCCGTGAATAGTGACACCAGATACTCGATAGAGACCGTTGATACCTAATTTTCCCTATATATTTATTGCACCCAAAATGCTTTCAAAATTGTATATGTATGCATATATAAGTATGCCTAAGAATTTTGGTATTTTCCTTAATTTTTAAAATCCATTTATGACTATTTTTGACAATATAAATGCCAAAATTATTTTCAAATTATTATTTTTAGTGCACAATGTGTTTCATTCTCATATTTACAACAAGACATAATTTATGTAATTTTTTGCACATTTGTTTTACAAATTTATTTGAATTTTTAAAGCTAATTGCACAAAATTACAATTGTGGCCTATTTTGCAATTTGCTATGTTTTATAGCTATAAAATTATTTTTAATATTTTAAATTAATATTTTTATGTTATTAAGTAGTTCTATCCTTTCAATTTTGCTTTTTAAACTATTTTAGCTATTTTATAAAATTAATTAGGAAAAAGAGGCTGTTTGAATTATAGCCAGATTTTATTTAAAACACGGCCCCAATTCAATCCCCAGGTCAACCTAATTTTTACCCAATTAAACGACCTAATATCCATTGGACTACCCGACCCAGCCTTGGCTTGATCTGAGCCTTTGATCACACGAGATCAACGACCTAGATTAAATTTCCTAAATTAAAACCTAAACCCCTAACCCCTCACCCTCATTCTCTAACGCCCGTCTCTCTCTCTAAACCCTCATCTTTGAAGTTATCTCTAGAACCTCCGATCCTCTCTCTTCTCCGATGGCTTCCACTGCCGTTTCGGCCACCTCCACCCTCACTCCTATCGACCACCATTTACCATGGTACCTCGAATAATTATTTCTCTCTCAGACTCGAAGTCCAAAAGCTTCCGTTATGGAAGACACTCAATTGAAGCTCGTCTGGGTCTGTGCCGGACTTTCTCCGGCGGTTTTTACTCGATAATGCTCGTATGGCATTATTGATGAGTTTCACGGCCAGGTTCCTCGTTTCCTTGATTTTATTTTGCAAACCCTAATCTTTACTCAAATCTCTCTAATATTCGTTCTTTTAAAATGAATTTTAGTCTGATTTTTGTTTCTGCTCTATTTCTCACTTAGTATTTCCTATTGTTTCAAGGTTTCCTATGATTTATCTTTTTTTCAAAATTAGGGTTTCTGACCCCTTTTCAAAATTGTATGTCTTATGCTTTTCTTGAGTGTTATGCGTTTGTTCGTGCTTGTTTGTTTGGTTTCCTGGTTAACCTGAGTTCCATGCTTTAATATTTCTTGTTAGGGTTCCGACCCTTTGTGCTTCCATGCTTACTTTCTTAGGGTTTTCTGATTTTCGTGTCTATTAGGCTTTATAGGTCTAATTGTTCACCGCTCATGTAATATTCCACTGATTCTGTGTATCTTTCTGGATCCCTAATTTGTATGAGTTTTTCCTTAAAGGTTTTTACACCGATTTTTGAATTATTTCCTTACTTGTGAGATGTTCTCTATATTTGGTTCTGTCCGTGATTCTTGGACTAATTTTCAGAGTTAGTTTCGTATCCCTTACCATATTTGTGCATAAACTGTCATTTGAATCTTCAGCATATATTTACCTTAATTGAATTATCATGTATCTAACCCTTATTACATATTATATTCTCTACTATTCTTACTAGGGTAAATAAAGTAGTTTAATTGATTCCTTTCCTTTAAAAACTCTGCTTGTTACCGTTTGTCTTAGACTCCTTAATAAAGGGGAGTCCTTATACTAATTTGATTTTGATTGATGCTAGTTTCTTAATTAAAGATTGATGCTCTGCTTGTGTACTCGTTTAGTACTATATATACTCCCCCCATTCTCTTTAAAGAACACGACATATCTCTCACAAAAAAAAACTCCCTGAATTCTCTCTTTCTCTGCTAATTCTATACTCTCTTATTCTCTTATTTGAACACTCAATCGGCTGAAAAGCCAAGGTTGAGTAAACTTGGGTTGTTTACTTCTACACTACTGGATTCTATTCCATTGCTTACTTGGGTTTGCCTGTTGCTCTCTTTGCTGCTTACTGCCATTCTCACACTGTGCTGCACACTGCTATTCTTTCTGCTGCTCACATTCTCTGCTCACTTTACTCTCTCTGTGCACTCTTGCTCATTACTCTTTGTGTTATGTTTGTCTACAACTGGTATGTTATCTATTTAGTATACAGCCCCTAAAACAATATGCTTCTGTTAATCCTGCACTTCATCTTGTTCCTTGTGTGCTTTTATCTGTGTATCTGTTGTTCTTATTGTCACTAGTATGTACTTACTAGCCTACTTAGCTTAGACTAGCATGTTCCCTCTTACCCCTCCCCTGTCTCAATGAATGTTTGCTTTTCCTTGTGCATTACTACCATGTGTCCAGGGTTGCTTGGCTTCTTGATTAGTTTAAAACCTCTTCCTAAGTTTAAGTGTATTGGGGTTAGGTGCAGTAAGAACTGAACCCCTATTGTTCTACAACTGTTTCTGATTACTTGCCTTCATTATGTTTGCCTCTGTGTGAGTAGGTCCCTCTATTTATCTGTTCCCTTCCCCTTTGCCCCTGTTTTTGTGATGCTCTATTAGTACCAATGATTTCAAAAGAACTCTTTCAACTCTCTTAAACTATTTTCTCAAACTGTCTCTCAAATTCTTCTGCTTTTTTCCTAAATTGACTCTCAACTGCTTTTAACTCTCACAATCCTATCACAACTTCACTACTCTTAGAACACTAGGTTCTGCCCCTTAGTGTAAGAATTGCCTTGGGAGCCCTTGAGCGCCCATTGAACTTTGATGCACAAGGATGGAACTTCCACATTTGCATTTGTTTGATAATGATTTTTGGGTGCTTGGTATTGGCCAGGGGTTCGAACGAACCCTTAGGGAACTTTGCCACACCCAAGCCTTGGTAATGGCTATGAAACTTGAAAGAAGTGGGGTTGGAGATGTTTGGCCTGGCTGGAGGCTTTCTATAGAATAACTTCTTATTTTTTCTTTTATCAATGTTCTAATTTATGTATCTGGGCTGTAATAATTTGTAAGAATATTGGGGTATATAGTGAAGATGGGGAGCTATGCATGTTTAAGGGGAACAAGTAGAAACATGCCTATAGGCCTTTACTCATTTACTTGTGCAATAGCTACCATATTTTAGGACATGCATCCTCACATATATAAATCATGTTCTTAGGCTTTTCACTTTCAGCTTATTATTCTGAATATTCTCATAACCATGGCTAATTAATAATCAACAAGTCATTAACATCACATGCAGATATCATGTTCATAGGACCTTTTGTGCATTAGATACCATGCCTTTAGGACTTTTTATCTGCAGTTGTTTAAATACTTCGTTAATCTTGGCTGAAATTGGTTAACAACTCTCTCTTTAAAACTGGAAGCAAATGTGCATGCTCACCATCCTCTAATAACTTCTTGGCAAGACTTAGGACGGGTAAAATGGGCTAATCACCTCTAAGTCATGGTCAAACTAATCCGCCTCTGCCTTAGCTCGTCTGTTTCTGAAGCTGTCTAATTTTTATAAACTTATGCCCTATTTGTTAACTTATGCGAGCGATTTCCACTTTGTCCAGAGCTGGACTACTATTTTCAAAACCATATATGCAAATGTTTCTACTGTGTTTTCTCATCCAGCACTAGGCTACTATTTTTCAAGCTATCTGAATATTGTAAATTTCAAAGGTTCAAAACCTGACTTGTTTTTCTTTATACTTCTGCAATCTCAAACTACTTCCATATTTGTTCTTCTATTCTGCTTGTCCGGAACCTGTGTTCCACAAATATTTTTTAATACATCAGTAGATTTTTCTAAAACTGCTACTGCCTCTTTGAAAATTCTGAACGCTTTCTATTGTGTTACTTTTTACAAAACCTCCAAACTTCTGTTTTAATTTATACTCCAGTTTTTTTTCCCGAAAGATTCTTCCTTCCTTAGACTTTAAATTTGTTCGAGTCGTGCTAATTATGTGTTCGTCTATAGAGGGATGTTTGAGCCGTTTACATGCTTATATGACTCCCCTTATGTGCAAGTCCTATTTGTTCTTGTATGTTGCCTAGAATTTTAACCTTTGAACCTAGGGGTTTAGCCTAGCTCCTACCTTATAGGAATAGTGATCCTAAATGCCCTCTAGGATCAATAGAATGGAACGGGTAATAGCACGCAATAAGTATTAGGGACCAATCCACACGCTTAAATAACCTCTACGAGGTGGGAAGTGTAGAATATGGAGATGATGATGCAATAATATCATAAAGTGACCCCTCTTTGGGAATATGTGTGGGATATTATAGTCGAATGATCCATATAATGTCAAACCTAGGACCTCTTTCTCTTTTTCTTGCCTTATTTAAAAATGTTTTCCTAAAAGTAATGCCTTTCTCCTTTCTACTTTTATTCAAATTACCCCTCTCCCCTTTTTAAATTTCTCAAGTTGCTTGAATACTCTGTATGTGAGCCTTAATTGTTTATTTGCCTTATTTTCCATTAAAGTCACAGTTAGCACAGCTGGGAACCACACTAGTGGATCTTGAGGGGTGCCTAACACCTTCCCCTCGAGATAATTTCAAGCCCTTACCCGAACTCTGGTTTTCCTTCAAAAAATACTCTCTCTTCTTCTTAAAAGTGTCCTAATGCACTATAATCACTGGGTGACGACTCTTCAACTTCCAATACCCAATTCAACGGAAATAAGAGTTGTTTTGTCCATAATTTCGTAAACCCGATTTCGCTTCTTTTTTTGTAGTCGGAAAAGGGGGTGTCGACAACATGGAGACTCTGCTGGGGACTTCTTTAAGGCTTTTACCATTACGTGCTTTCTGACTTTGTTGCTTTCTTTACTGCCTTTATTTACTGCTTTAATTATTTCTTCATAATTACTAACTTGATTCTTCATGTTTTCTTTTTCTTTAATTGTTTTACTGCTTTAACTTCATTTCAGATGCATTTTAAATTTCGAGCATCTATTGTAATCATTATCTTATGAACGTGAAAATACGTGCATTTATTTGCATATTGCAACATCATTTTTCACTTGTTCCAAACAAATCCTATAGCAACACATATAATGAGTGGTTGCGCTCTTCCAATATTATGAACCCCCTAAATGTGGCAAAGACATATTTGCGGTAAAACCACTCGATCAACGGTGTAGTCAATGGTTCCGTGCCTTTCCCTCTTGAGTTGTACTCAAGGGTACCTTGTCTAGCACTTCAAAAGTAGAAACCTTATTTCGTTATACTGTTATGCATCAGGGTCGACTTATCCGAGTCAGTTATGTTGTCCGCATAATGACTCATTAAGATAGCCAAAACCAATGTCCATCGGATTTCCTCAAACCCAAACGGACATTCACGCTATGTGCATTGATTTGGAGATCTAAAAGCCTTTTGTCAATTATTGAGTTAAATAGTCGAGTCCGGTGGGGTTAGGGCCTAACACTCTCTCTTGCAGTAAATGAGGCACGAGGTCCTCGGATTCGGTATGGTATCAAATATTCACTCGAAGTTACTAAGCTGGTGGGAAAATCTGCATGGTAGTGATCGGGTTCTTGTCCGCAAGCAATTAGGGAATCTTCCCTCACTCTTGGAAGTTAGGCCAGATAACAAGATTGTAGAAGCCGCTACTCTGTTTTGGGGTAGTGAACGGTCTGTCTTCCGCTTTGGGGGTATTGAAATGACGATGCTGTAGGAAGAAATTGGGGGTCTAGCCAGAATTCCTTGGGATAGGCCGGGGATGCTTATGCCAGAAAACCGAAAAAGTTGAGGGTTCCTTAAGATGATGGGGCTTAAGAAGAATCCTAATCTGACAAGTTGAAGGACTCCTACATATCCTTTGACTTCATGTATGAAAGGTTCAGACATAGCAAATCCTACCGCACTCACATGGACGAGTTCGCCCTCACCTCTTTGGGGCACATACATAGGAGAGCCTTTGTATTCATGTTTTGTTTCCTGGGCATGATAGTCTTTCCAATGAAGAAGGCTAAAATCCATACAAGACTAGCCATGGTAACCAAAGCCATAATGGAGGGTATCGACGGGAATACATTCATCATAGCACCCATGATCCTCGCCGAACTGTACCAAGCTTTAGAGAGATGTCAACAAGGGGCACCACACTTTGAAGGGTGCAATTTGCTACTACAACTCTGGCTCATTGAACATCTTTAGAAGGGAAATTATAAACAGGAGATCATACGCCGAGATTGGGATGACCATATCACTTTCCATCATCCAAAGTGAATGCACTTCATGCCGGATATGTTCGCTCGCCCGGAAAACACCAGTGGATGGGTGGAACTATTGGAGAATCTAAAAGAAGAGCAGGTACAATGGATGTACGAGTGGTTTCCAGCTGGAGAGTTTATCATTCGGTCTAGGGATGCTCCATTCCTTATACTCATCGACTTAAAAGGAACTTACCCTTATGTCCCTCTCCGATTCATGAGACAAGCAGGAATAAAGCAGATTATACCAAAGGTAGAAAAGATGAGTTACTATAATAGGGCTGACTTCCAAGATGACGATTGACCACATAGGTGTCGGGCTCAGCATATGTGGCATTCCAGACTCATCTTGGAAAAGGAATCCATGGAACCAGACAGGTATCAGGCAGGGTATGCGCCGCTTTATCTTGGATGGTTAGAAGGTGACCACATCGGCTTGGGAAAAACAGGTTTCGTTCATGGTCACAGGGTTACTGATGAGAAGACTACCACAAAGGTCAAGTACAATTAGCTATGCAAACAGATGCGAGAGTGCTAAAGTGAGAATCGGGAAATACTAGAGGCCCAAGAAAAGCTAATCAATGAGTGGAAGGACATGGCACTTCGTGCAAACAACCGTTTAGGGTACTTGGAGCGGGGTTTAGTGGAGCTGGAAGGCAAATTTCTGAAAAGGATCAATGACTTCCAGGAAGATGAAGGTAACGAAGGTGGGCACCTGGCTCGAGCTTACTTGTTGCTGGGACTGCGCGAGTTGATGAAGCTGTACGAGGGAGGCAAAGATGTCGAATCTGGGGAAGGTCCTTCTGGGACCAAATAGTTAGGATTTTTACTGCTTTCCTGATGTAATAAGGCCACTGGCCATTAGTGATAATTTCTCTTTATTTCAGTTTGTTTTGACTCGTTCTATTTTCTATCGATAAAATGAGGCACTTGGTGTTATAAGTTCTCCAAATTATATCTGTCGCTAGGCCTACCTCGGGAACAACGAGGCACCCAAATAGGAAACGACTTACATTCTTGCAACAATGTGTTTAGATACCGCGATATTTTCTTTCTCAAATCCGCACTAACTTTTTACCTTGTTGCTTTTTATTTTTATTCCCCTCCACAAAGGTTAGTTCATGCATTCTGTAACCATCAATATACTACACAAGATAAAAGGGTCCTCCACCTCCTCCTCCTCAGATTCCTCCTAGAAACAGGAATAAGAAATTAATAGAAGATACCAATGCTAAAAAGCAAGTCGGAGAAGCTTCAATAACCAATGAAACTGCTGCTCATCTTGAGCAATCCTTGCTGAGGTTTAGAGAAGAGTTGGAACAAGTCCGAAACTTGGCAAGTTTGTCGATTACTCTTGCTGCTGCTGATGCCAACAAATCACCACCACCGCCACCAACCCAGCCTGCCCAGACCCCAGTCTGCAGCACATGCAACAATGCTCCACTACTTATCCCGGAGCCCCAAAACACCATTAATAACCAGGACGCTCCCGTCTTTGTGGATACTGTACCACATTACGATCATCCAACCGCCAAGATAGCTGAGTCAGACGATAAAAGCTGCCTCATCAAGAATTTGGCCACTGAGATTAAGAAGTTGACTAATCGGGTTCAAGGTTTCGAAGGTAACAAGGGTGTTGAAGGGTTGAATTACAATGATCTCTGTGTTCAACCAGATGTTGAACTCCCGGAGGGGTACAAACCTCCCAAGTTCAAACTGTTCGATGGTACCGGGGATCCCAGGGTTCACTTGAGGACGTATTGTGACAAGTTAGTACGAGTTGGTAGGGACGAAAAGATCCGTATGAAGCTATTTATGAGGAGTTTGAAGGGTGATGCCTTATCCTGGTATATTTGCCAGGATGCGAAGAAATGGACTAGTTGGGTAAGCATGGCGTTTGATTTCATCGATCAACTCAGGTTCAACACTGAGAACGCACGAGATGTGTTCTATATTCAGAAACTTAAGAAGAATCCCACAAATACCTTTTGCGAGTATGCTACTCGTTGGAGGTCGGAAGCTGCTAAGGTCAGACCGGCCTTGGAGGAGGAACAAAAGAACAGATTCTTTGTCCATGCTCAAGATCCACAGTACTATGAAAGATTGATGCTAATTGAGGGCCAAAAGTTCTCCAATATCATCAAATTGGGAGAAAGGATCGAAGAAGGCATCAAGAACGCTATGGTCACAACCTAAAGGCATTGCAAGCAACCAACAAGGCTCTACAATTTGGTGGCTCGACAAAGAAGAAAGAGGTAAATTCTGTAATGGCTGCACAAAAAAACAACTCTCCTATGAAATACCAAACCTATCCCTCAACTCCACTCACATACCAGCCTACCCCAAATTACCCAACACCACCACCCACTTACTAAATTCCACCACCTACTTACCAATCACCTCCCACATATCAACCCACTTCACCTCGATATTACTAACCTGTACGCATATACCAAGCATATAACTCCCAACCTTCTCACTACCCATCATCACCTACTTGCTTTTCCTCGACCTAGACCAAATTTCGACCGCAAACCCCCTAGACAATTCACTTCCATAGCCGAGCCGATTGATCAATGTACGAAAAACTATAAGCAGCAAGTTACGTCACCCCTATCCCAGCCGTAACTCCATAAAACCCTTCCCAGTGGATTAACCCATACAAGAGTTGCGCATACTATTCCGGTATGAAGGTCCATACCATTGACGAGTGTTGCTCGTTAAAAGACAAAATATAGAACCTGATTGACAACAAGATTATCATAGCAAAAGAGCCTACTCCTAATGTCCGCAACAACCCTTTGCCTGATCACAAGGGTGGAGGCATCCACATGATTGAGATCGAAGATGATTGGGACCCAAAGGATTAATTGGTTTAATAGCTGAAGGAGATGAGGCCAAGAAGCCGGTGGTTACTCTTAATCCTATTATTGTACAAATCCTGCCATCTGAGGGTGACGTAGTAAATGTATCCATGCCACTCGAATTTGAATTACCTCCCGCAAAGACACCAAAGCCAATTGAGGTTGAGTTCGGGGCTCTTAAACCACCTACACCACGTTAAGTTGCTGTGTTCCTCCTAAGGGACCTATTCCAGTCTCCATGATAGACATAACCCAATTCCAAACAAATGATATACCTTGGGACTACACAGCCGAGGGGAGAAGGAAAGGAAAGACATGCATTGGAGAAGCAACTCCCGCACAGGGCATGACTAGAACAGGCAGGGTATACACACCAGAACACCTAGATGAGTCCAGCAAGCAGGCCTATGGACGTCCCGTTTATGATGATCTATGGAGAAAGATGCAAGCTAAGAAATATTTAGTCGTTGAGCAGCTAAATAAGACTCCGGCACAGATCTCCATCTTAGCACTCCTGCAGAGTTCCGAGGCACATAAAAATGCCTTGATGAAGATACCGAGTGAAGCTTATGTTCCCAACAACATAATAAGAGGCGAAATGGAAAACATGGTGGGACAGATATTGGAAAGCCATAAGATCACCTTCCACGAAGATGAATTGCCACTGGAAAGACTTGGTCACAACAAAGCATTGCACATCAATGTGCAATGCGAGGATCACTTTATCACCAGGATTCTAGTCAACAGGGGATCCAGCCTCAACATTTGTCCGTTGGTGATTCTCAGGACATTGGGCAAAGGTTTGCACGAAATCAAAGACGGGGCTATACATGTCAAGGCTTTCGATGGATCTTAGAGGTCTACCATTGGAGAAATCAATTTTTACCTGTAGATGGGGCCCACTTGGTTCGATATTGAGTTTCAAGTGATTAACGTACCCGCATCCTACAACTTATTGCTAGGACGGCCTTGGATTCACGCCGCTGGGGATGTGGCGTCAACATTTCATCAAGCCATGAAATTTGTGTGGAATCATCAAGAAGTAATCATTCATGGAGATGGTAGCAACCCCATATAAAACTATAAGGCTATCCCGATGATCGGAGGAAGAAGGAGAATA
The DNA here is from genome assembly GCA_034376525.1 of Nicotiana benthamiana. NCBI lineage: Eukaryota > Viridiplantae > Streptophyta > Magnoliopsida > Solanales > Solanaceae > Nicotiana > Nicotiana benthamiana. The sequence goes on along the minus strand of CM067328.1, from coordinate 75,736,902 downwards.
GGTGGAGAAACATACCATCACATCGAGAGAGTCAATGCCATAAACAAGTATAAGTGGTGGGATAGGAAAATCAAAATCATTCTGAATTGGAGCGGATACGAGTCCGGAAAGGGGCTTGGAAAGAATCTCCAGGGTATCACCAAGCCCATCCATCTGAAGAAGCATGGGACCACTTTTGGTCTAGGTTATGAATACACTTGGGAGGAGTTCCAGCATTGGTCACCACCATGGTGCAGTCCCTACTACCCATTGGAGCACCCTTTACCTCAGTTAGAGTAGACCTTTCAGCCCGCCGATGTTATATCAGAGGAAGATGAGACACTGGCAGCCATGAAGAACATGTTTCTGGAAGAAGATATGGATTGCTGTGTTACCTTCAAGGAGGAAGGGGAGGAAGGTCCTTCCATTCAAGCTGTGACCCGAGGGGAGCACCTTACCCATGGGTCAATCAGGACCACCAGTTCCCGTAGAGCCTCGGGGTAGCAAGGCTATACGACACACATGCATCACACTTTACTTTTAGTTGATTTTACTTTTCAGCATTGTCTTTACTTTAGAAAAGAGCTCCGATGTTTTAGATAATTATGAATTTAATGAAAAGCATTTTCCAAGTTTATCTTTATATTTCGCTCTCATTTATTTTCTCTACCATTTATTTTATTTTACACATCATTACTATTACGTATCTTGATGATGAACCCACGACTGTAACTTGCAACGAGACAATGTGAAAACGGACATAGATTCAGAAGAAGATGAAATACCAGAAGAGGTTGTTGAAGAGGTCGAAAATTTTGACAACAGACCTAAGTCCAATTTAGATGAAACCAAAGTCATTAATCTGGGAGATGCAGAAAATATCAAGGAAACCCGAATCAGTGCACACTTACCACCGTCAGAAAAGGAAGAATACATAGAATTTTTGAAAGAGTATGAGGACCTATTCGCCTGGTCGTATGATGATATGACTAGCCTCAGCACGTCCATCGTCGCTCACATGTTGCCAATAGATCCTACATGTCCTCCGGTCAAGCAAAAAATCAGAAAATTCAAGCCAGATATGAGTTTGAAAATCAAAGAAGAGGTTACCAAACAGGTCAAAGCCAGGGTTCTCAGAGTAGTGGAGCATCCAACATGGTTAGCCAACGTTGTGACGGTGCCAAAGGAGGACGGGAAGGTTAGAATCTATGTCGACTACTGAGACCTCAACCGGGCCAGTCCTACATATGACTTTCCTTTGCCAAATATACACATACTAATCAACAACTAAACCAAACATGATCTGCAATCGTTCGTCGACTGTTTTGCTGGGTACCATCAGATATGGATGGATGAAGAGGATTCAGAGAAAATGACATTCATCATTCCATGGGGAATGTATTGTCATAGAATAATGCCTTTCAGTCTTAAGAATGCTGGTGCTACTTACACGAGGGACATGACCAGAGTTTTTCAAGCTATGATACACAAAGAGATCGAGGTATATGTGGACGACGTCATCATTAAATCCAGGAAAGTTGTAGATCACATGGGAGATTTGAGGAAATTGTTTAACCAGTTAAGGAGGTATAACTTGAAACTGAATCCCTCCAAGTGCGCATTCGGGGTTCCTATTGTTCTCTTTGCTGCGTACTGCCATTCTCACACTATGCTGCACACTGCTATTATCTCTGCTGCTCACATTCTCATCTCACTTTTCTCTCTCTGTGCACTCTTGCTCATAGCTCTTTGTGTTCTGTTTGTTTGCAACTGGTATGTTATCAATTTAGTATACAGCCCCCAAAACAATATGCTTCTATCAATCCTGCACTTCATTTTGTTCCTGGTTCTGCTATTTTTATTGTCACAAGTACGCACTTACTAGCCTACTTAGCTTAGACTAGCATGTTCCCCTTACCCCTCCCTTGTCTTAATGAATATTTACTTTTCCTTGTGCATTACAACCATGTGTCCAGGGTTGCTTGGCTACTTGATTAGTTTAAAACAATACCTGAGGTTAAGTGTATTGGGGTTAGACGCAGTAAGAACTGCACCCCTTTTGTTCTACAACTGTGACTGATTACTTGCCTTCATTATGTTTGCATGTGTGTGAGTAGGTCCCAGTATTTATCTGTTCCCTTCCCGTTTGCCCCTGTTTGTGTGATGCTCAGTTAGTACCAATGATTTCAAAAGAACTCTTTCGAATCTCTTAAACTATTTTCTCAAAATGTCTCTCAAATTCTTCTGCTATTTTCTTAAATTGACTCTCAACTGTTTTAAACACGCAGAATCCTATAACAACTTCACTACTATTAGAACACTGGGTTCTGCTCCCTTAGTGTAAGGATTGCCTTGGGAGCCCTTGAGCGCCCATTGAACTTTGATGCACAAGGCTGGTACTTCTACATTTGCATTTGTTTAATAATGATACTTCGGGTGCTTGGTATTGGCCAGGGGTTCAAACGAACCCTTAAGGAACTTTGCTGCACCCAAGCCTTGGTAATGGCTATGAAACTCGAAAGAAGTGGGGTTGGAGATGTTTGGCCTGGATGGAGGATCTCTATTGAATAACTTACTAGTTTTTATTTTATCATTGTTGTAATTTATGTACCTAGGATAAAATAATTTGTAAGAATATTGGGGTATATAGTGAAGATGGGGAGCTATGCATGTTTAAGGGGAACGGGTAGAAAACATGCCTATAGACCTTTACTCATTTACTTGTGCAATAGCTACCATAGTTTAGGACATGTATCCTCACATATAGAAATCATGTTCTTAGGATTTTCACTTTCAGTTTGTTAATATGAATATTCTCATAACCGTGACTAATTAATAATCAACAAGTTAACATCACATGTAGATATCATATTCATAGGACCTTTTGTGCACTAGATACCATGCCTTTAGGACTTTTTATCTGCAGTTGTTTAAGTACTTCGTTAATCTGGGCTGAAATTGGTTAACAACTCTCTCTTTAAAACTGGAAGCAAATGTGCATGCTCACCATCCTCTAATAACCCCAAGGCAAGCCTTAGGCCGGGTAAAATGGGCTAATAACCACTAAGTCATGTTCGAACTAATTCGCCTCTGCTTGAACTCGTCTGTTTCTGAAGCTGTCTATTTTCTATAAACCTTTGCCCTATTTTTGTACTTATGCGAGCGATTTACACTATGTCCAGAGCTGGACTACTATTTTCAAAACCATATATGCAAATATTTCTACTGTGTTTTATCGTCCAGCACTAGGCTACTATTTTTCAAGCTATCTGAATATCGTAAATTTCAAAGGTTCAAAACTTGACATGTTTTTCTTTATACTTTTGAGATCTCAAACTACTTCCATATTTGTTCTTCTATTCTACTTGTCCGAAAACTGTGTTCCACAAATATTTTTTTAATACATCTGTAGATTTTCCTAAAATTGCTACTGCCTCTTTGAAAGTTCTGAATGCTTTCCATTGTGTTACTTTTTACAAAACCTCAAAACTTCTGTTTTAGTTTATACTCCAGTTTTTTTTCCGAAAGATTCTTCCTTCCTTAGACTTTAAATGTGTTCGAGTCGTGCTAATTATGTGTTCGTCTATAGAGGGATATTTGAGCCGTTTACATGCTTATATGACTCCCCTTATGTGCAAGTCCTATTTGTTCTTGTATGTCCCCTAAAATTTTAACCTTTGAATCTAGGGGTTTAGCCTAGATCCTACCTTATAGGAATAGTGATCCTAAATGCCCTCTAGGATCTATAGAATGAGACGGGTAATAGCACGCAATAAGTATTCGTGACCAATCCACACGGTTAAATAACCACTACGATGTGGGAAGGGCAGAATATGGAGATGATGACGATGCGATAATATCATAAAGCGACCCCTCTTTGGGAATATGTACGAGATATTGTATCAAATGATCCATATCATAGTCAAACCTAGGACCTCTTTCTCTTTTTCTTTCCTTATTTAAACATGTTTTCCTAAAAGTAATGCCTTTCTCCTTTCTGCTTTTATTTAAATTTCGCCTCTCCCCTTTTTAAAATTCTCAGGTTGCTTGAATACTCTGTATGTGAGCCTTGTTTGTTTATTTTCCTTATTTCCTATTAAAGTTACAGTTAGCATGGCCAGGAACCACAGTACTGAATCTTGAGGGGTTCCTAACACCTTCCCCTCGAGATAATTTCAAGCCCTTACCCGAACTCTGGTTTTCCTTCAAAAAATACTCTCTTCTTCTTAAAAGTGTCCTAATATACTACAATCATTGGGTGGCGACTCTTCGACTTCCAATACTCAATTCCCAAACGTAAATAAGAGTTGTTTTATCCATAATGTCGTAAACCCAATTTCGCTTCTTTTTTTATTAGTCGGAAAAGGGGGCGTCGATAGAGACATGTTTTAAACTTCCGTGCTTTGCTATTATTCTTGTTTATAGTCTTCTGCAAATTTTTAATTATTTATTTCAGTTTATTATATTGTTTTGGATTAGATCTTGTGAAATGTTTAAAAAGGTTGGCTTGCCCCTGATAGTAGGCGCCATCATGACCTCGGTGGCGGGAAATTCAGGTCGTGACAAGTTGGTAACAAAGCACTAGGTTACTTGTATCTCACAACTCACGGACAAGCTTGGTGGAGTTTGAGGGATAAGTACAGAGACGTCTGTATTTATCCCCAGAGGCTACCAAGTTTGGAAAAATTTCACTTTGTTCATTCTTGTCGTGCGATTCTATTTCTCAAATATTGATTGTTGTTCTGCTATGTTCTTTTGCAGATGGCGAGGACACGTGCATCTTCTTCTACTGCGCAGCAGCCCGAGATCCCAGCAGCAACTCTCGCGAGTGGCATGGGCCGAGGCCGTGGTAGAGGCAGAGCTCAGCCCTAGGCAGCAGTTCCAGAGGTGGAGCCTCATATTGACTTCGATGAGGAGGTTCCAGCACTAGCAGCTCCAGTGGGCCCAGCTCAATCCCAGGAGGGGTTATGTTTTCCCTGGATCTCTAGAAAGATCTTGTCCGTATAAGTGGCTTTATGGACAGTGTCACTAGAGTGGGTTTGTTGCCAGTAGCACCAGCCACTTCTCAGGTGGGAGGAGGGGTTTAGACTCCTGCTACGCGTACTCCGGAGTAGTTAGCTCCTCGGACTCAGGTTCTAGTGGTTTTGTCCACAGTGGCAGCTTCGACATGTACTACAGCTTAGGCCGGAGATGGAGCGGCCATGTCTTCGGATGCTTTGTGGAGACTTGATCGGTTCTCCAAGATTTTCACCATTACTTTCAGTGCTTCTTCATCGGAGGATCCCAGGATTTTCTACTCAGTTTTCATGAAATCCTCAGGACTATGGGTATAGTGGAGACCAATGGGGTTGATTTGTGCACCTTCAGGCTTGCAGGATCCGCCAAGACTTGGTGGAGAGATAATAATCTATCTAGACCAGCAGGGTCTCCAGCTTTGACATAGGATCAGTTTACGGAGTTATTCTTGGGGAGGTTTCTCCCCGTCACTTAGCGGGAGGCACTTCATTGACAGTTTGAGCGCCTACATCAGGGCTCCATGACAGTTAAACAGTATGAGACTTGATTTATTGATTTGGCACGCCATGCAGTGGTGATACTCCCAGCAGAGCGAGAGAAGGTCCGAAGATTTATTGATGGACTGATTTAGCCTATCCGTCTTCAGATGGCCATGGGAGTTGGTAGTGATATTTCTTTTTCAGAAGGCGGCCAATGCGGCCCGCCGGGTAGAGACGACACTCGCTCGAGGAGGTGGTCATGGTTCAGATAAGAGGTCTCGACATTCTAGTAGATTCAGTGGTACCTCATCTGGAGGTAGGGATTCATATGACAGAGGCCACCCTCTGAGGCCCTTTCAGTCAGCACTTCAAGCTTCACACGGTACTGCGGGCGGTAGCAGTTCTCAGCAGCACTACTCTGATTGGCAGCCCATCAGTGCACGACTGCTTCAGAGCTTTTAAGGAGGTCATTCAGGGCGTCAGGGTCAGCCCCAGTCTTCTCAGTTGTCGCATTCTGCTAGGTGTTATGAGTGTGGAGATGTCAGCCATAATCGGAGGTATTTCACGAGGTTGAGGGGTGCTCGATTACAGCAGCAGGGTCCTCGTCCGATCATTCAGGCAGCAGGTGATCCACAGGCCACCCATCCAGCTAGAGGCACGGGTAGAGGCCATATAGGTGTAGTTAGGGAGCATAGAGGTGGAGCTTAGACCACCAGAGGCAGGGGTCAGCCCGCAACAGATCGTCCTAGAGACACAGTTCAGAGAGGTGGGGGCCATCCCCGTTGTTATGCTTTGCCAGCCAGGCCGGAGGTCGATTCATTAGATAATGTGATTACATGTAATATACTGGTGTGTGATAGAGGTGCTTCAATACTTTTTGATCCATGATCTACGTATTCTTATGTGTCGTCCTATTTAGCACCCAATTTGATCATGCCTAGTGAGGCTTTGGGTATTCATGTATATGTGTCCACACCGGTTGTGATTATATAGTAATATGGTGGACTTTGACGTTATATTGGGGATGAATTGGTTGTCCCCGTATCATGCTATTTTGGATTGTCACGCCAAGACCGTGACCTTGGCCTTGCCAGATTTTCCCCGACTAGAGTGGAAGGGGACCCTAGGTTATGCTACCCGCAGTGTTATTTCGTATGTCAAGGCTTTGCGTATGGTCGAGAAGGGGTGTCTAGCATATCTGGAGTATGTTTGCGACTCCAGCGCAAAGGTTCCATCTATTGACTCTGTTTCTATTGTTCGGAAGTTCCCCGAGGTTTTCCCTTCAAACCTGCCGGGTATGCAGCCTGATAGGGATATTGATTTCTCTATTGATCTGGCTCCGGACACTCATCCTATTTCCATTCCGCCATATCGCATGGCCCCGCCAGAGTTGAAAGAGTTGAAGGAGAAACTTTAGGACTTGCTTGATAAGGGTTTCATTAGACCCAGTGTATCACCTTGGGGTGCACAAGTGTTGTTTGTGAAGAAAAAGGGTGGGTCGATAAGGATGTGCATTGATTCCCGGTAGTTGAACAAGGTGACGATAAAGAACAATTATACACTGCTGCAGATTGACGATTTGTTCGACCAGCTTCAGGGTGCAAGGGTATTCTCGAAGATAGATTTGAGGTCTCGTTATCATTAGCTGATGATTAGGGTGTCTGATGTCCCTAAGACAACATTTCGCACTCAGTATGGGCATTATGAGTTTTTGGTCGTGTCATTTGGATTGACCAATGCCTTGGCAGCATTAATAGAGTTGATAAACCGAGTGTTCAGGCCCTATTTGGATTTGTTTGTGATTGTATTCATTGACGACATCTTGATATACTCCCACAGTCATGAGAAGCATGAGCAACACCTCAAAGTGGTTCTTCATACTCTGAAGAGTAGTCAAGTGTACGCCAAGTTCTCGAAGTGTGAGTTTTGGTTGAGTTCAGTCGCATTCCTGGGTCATGTCGTATCAGCAGAGGGTATTCAGGTAGACCTAAAGAAGATAGAGGAAGTAAAAAATTGCCTTCACCAGCTTCAGCTATAGAGATCCGTAGCTTCTTGGGGTCAGCTGGTTACTACAACATTTGTGGATGGGTTTTGATCCATTGCAGCCCCAATGACTAGATTGACCCAGAAGGGTACCCAGTTCAAGCGGTCAGATGAGTGCGAGGTGAGCTTCCAAAAGCTCAAGACAACACTGAGTACGACACCGGTATTAGCTTTGCCCACGGGATCTAGGCCTTATACTGTTTATTATGATGCAGAATGGCAAGGTCATAGCATATGCTTCGAGGCAGTTGAAGATCCACGAGAAGAATTATCCAGTTCATGACCTAGAGTTGGCAGCCATTGTTCATGCCTTGAAGATCTGGAGGCATTATTTATATGGTGTGATGTGTGAGGTGTACACGGATCACAAGAGCCTTCAGTACTTGCTCAAGCAGAAAGAGTTGAATTTGAGACAGCGGAGGTGGTTGGAGTTGTTGAAAGACTGATGTTTCTATCTTATACTACCCAGGAAATGCCTATGTGTTGGCCGATGCATTGAGTAGGATGTCCGCCAGCATGGGTAGTCTTGCCTATATTCCGATAGGCCAAAGACCGCTTGCCTTTGATGTTCAGGTCTTGCCCAATCGATTGGTGATATTGGATACTTCTGAGCCTAGCAGGGTGTTGGCTTGCACCGGTTGCTCGTTCGTCGTTGATGGAGCGTATTCGGGAGAGGCAGTTTGATGATCCCCATTTGTATGTCCTGAGAGACACGATACAGCGGGGAGGTTGGAAATGACCTTGGGAGATGATGGCGTATTGAGATTGCAGGGGCGCGTTTGTGTGCCCAACATTGATGGTATTTGGGAGTCGATCTTAGCGGAGGCCCATAGTTTTCGGTATTCTATTCACCCGGGCGCCGCGAAGATGTATTAGGATTTTAGACAACATTATTGGTGGCGCAGAATGAAGAAAGACATTGTTGCATATGTGGCTCATTGTCTGAATTGTCAGCAGGTTAAGTGCAAGCATCAGATGCTCGGTAGGTTATTTTAGAGGATTGAGCTTCCCGAGTGAAAGTGGGAAAGAATCACCATGTATTTTGTTGCTAGCTTTCCGATGACTCGGAAGAAGTTTGATGCTATACGGGTTATAAATTATAGGCTGACCAAGTCAGTCATTTTATTCCAGTTGCCACCACCTATTCATCCGAGAGATATGCTGAGATCTATATCATAGAGATCGTTCGCCTTCATGGGGTGCCCATATCTATATTTTCGGATCGGGGTCCGCGGTTTACATTGTATTTCTAGAGGGCTGTACAACATGAGTTGGGCACCCAGGTTCAGTTGAGTACAATATTTCACCACCAGACGGACGGTCTGTCCGAGGACTATTCATATTCCTTAGGATATGCTCTGATCTTGCGTTATCAATTTTGGAGGCTCGTGGGACAACTTCTTGATTGTAACAAAGTTTTCCTACAACAATAGCTACCAGTTCAGCATCCATATGGCTTCGTATGAGGCGTTTTATGGTAGGCGGTGTCGGTCCCCAGTCAGATGGTTTGAGCCGGGAGAGGCTCGGTTATTGGGTACAGATCTAGTACATGAGGCCTTGGATAAGATCAAGATCATTTAGGACAAACTTCGGTTAGCTCAGTCTAGGCAGAAGAGTTATGTAGATCGCTAGGTCAAAGATGTTGCTTTCATTGTTGGTGAGCGAGTATTGCTCCGTGTATCGCCTATGAAGGGCGTGATGAGATTTGGGAAGAAGGGTAAGTTTAGCCCTAGGTATATTGGCCCATTTAAGATTCTTGATCGCTTGGGGAAGGTGGCTTATTAACTTGCCTTTCCGCTTAGCTTGTCAGCCGTACATCCAGTTTTTCACGTATCTATGCTTTGGAAGTATCACGATGATCCCGTTCACGTGTTAGATTTCATTACTGACCAACTGGACAAGGATATGTCATATGAGGAGGAGCCGGTGGCTATTTTAAACCGGCAGGTCCGACAATTGAGGTCGAGGAGTTTTCTTTCAGTGTGTGTTTAGTGGAGAGGTCAGCTTCCCGAGGCATCGATCTGGGAGTCCTAGTCTGATATGCGGAGCTGTTATCCCCATCTATTCCCCGACTGAGGTACTTCTTTATTTTGTCCGTTCGAGGACGAATAGTTGTTTTAGAGGTGGAGGATGTGACGACCCAAACCATAATTCTCCCTTTTTTCGGGCTTCTGAGGCCTTGAAAACCTCTTATTTGGTCGCCTCGATTTGCGTGTGCAGTCCGAGTGTGAAGACGGAAATTTTTTATCTGGAAATATATGAACTTTGTGTTAAAAATTGTAAATTCTGATAATAATATTGATATAGTTGACTTTGGGCAATATTTATGGGTAAACGGACCCGAACCCGTGATGTGACCGTCCTGGAGGGTCCGTAGGTAAATATGGGACTCGGGCGTATTCATGAATTGAAATCCGGGGTCTCACGCTCGAGAACAAAATTTTTTCGTGAAATTATTTTCTGAAAATGTTTAAGGAAAATGAAAATGAATTTTGATTTAAAGGTAATGGTATCGGGCTCGTATTTTGGTTCCGATGCCCGATAAAGGTCTTAAATGAGCGGTAAGTGTTATTTGTGAAATTTGGTCAAAATCGAACGTCGTTTGACGCGTTTCGGACCTGGATGTCTAAAGGTTAAGGTTGATGAACTTTGAAATGAAAATATGAGTATTGGAGGTTGATTTTATGATTTTGATGTTATTTTGGCGATTGATTGCTCGAGCAAGTTCGTAGGATGATATAAAGTTAGTGTTTTTAGGTTAGGAGCCCTGAGGGCTCGGGAGTGATTTCGGGGGTGGTTCGGAGTGTTTTAGACTTAGAAATGCATCAGAAAATTCTGCAATTTTTACACAGGTCTTTTCCTCTATGTGATCGCGTAGGCTTGTCTAAGATCGCATAGAGTCCCTTATCAGCCCTCCCACTTTGTTCAATGCGATCACATTCCTTAGTATGCGATAGCTTGGCTAGCCTCTTCAATGCAATCACATCTCCTTCTACGCGATCGCACAACATTAAGCCTCACCTGAAACTCTGGCTTCCCTTTCGTCTATGCGTTTGCATGACCTTGTCTGTGATCACATAAGCTAACTTCCCACTCCTCTATGTGATCGCATCAGTTGCCCCGCGATCGCATAGAGCAATTTTGCCCAAGGATTTTAAAAACCTAAAAAACATAACAGTGATGTGATTTTCACACACTTTGCTCACGAACCCTTCTTCTTCACCCTCCATTGAAGAGTCTCAAGATTCCCTTCCTCCATAACTCTTTGGGTATGTAATCTTATCATCATTTCCTCATTATTTCTTCATCTTATCACTAATATCCTAGCCTCAAAACATGAAAACATAGTAGAAATTAGGGCTTTTGGGTAGAGTTAGGTTTTTGGAAATTTTGGGCGATTCAACCTCAATTTGGGGTCGAATCTTAAAACAAATTATATATTTGAACTCGTGGGGTTATAGGTGATTGAGTTTTGGATTGAGCCTCGAGTTTGGACCATGTGGGCCGCTGTTGGATTTTGGTATTTTTGGAAGAATGATCGGAAATTCATTTCTAAGCTATGGAATGGTGTCTTTGAGCTATTATTTATAATATTGAACTAATTATGGCTAGATATCGTTATTTCAGACTCGGATTCTAGAGGAAAAGCGGTGTAGAGGCTTGATTGCATTTTTCGGACCGAGGTAAGTGTTTGATCTAACTTTGGCTTGAGGGAATATGATTAGGATGTTATTTGTTACATGCTATGTGGAGTCGGTGCATAAGCATGGTGACGGTTGCCTATGGACTCGAGTCTTGCATGACCGTGGGTCTTAAATTGCATTATTTCGAATGATATGATCAAGATTGTTATTAGAATTGATTTAGTTCACATGGTATGAACGAATGCGGATAAATAATGACTTCGTATACGTTTAAAGCATTGGCTCGATTTAGCACTTGTTGGTAGCTAACGTGTTTAGAAGTGTAAATTCTGTGATCATTTCCCTTGCCGGGACTTAAATATAGATTGAATTATCCCTTACTGGGATATTTGGGCTGATTGTTGCTTTCCATTGTCGGGACGCTTGGTATTTTTATGCTACTCCTCTCGCAATTGAGTTGAGAATGATGTGGGTAAGTTTTGTTTGTAAAAATCGAGGATCGGGTGCCACGCAACAACGGTACTAAATGTTGAGGAATGGGTTGCACGCCGCAGTGGTATTGAATTTTGAGGATCAGGTTGCGCGCCGCAACGGGAATATGAACTGAGGATATTGTTCTGTGTGTTGAGCTTTTTCAATATTCGATTATCAGTTGCTAATTGCTCTGTTTTCATTCTTGTTAGCTGTTTTCTATATTTGGCAATGTTGTGCCCCACAACATGCTCCCATCCCTTTTAAGTGCTGAGAATAGCGTATTCTCTTGCTATTGCATATATCTGTACAGTTTATTTGTGGTAGTTCTTGTCTTGCCTCATCACCACCTCGTTAGAGCTTGTGAAATGTTTAAAACTCTTGGCTTGCCTAGTTCCGATAGTAGGTGCCATCATGACCCCGGTGGCGGGAAATTCGGGTCGTGACAGTTGATATTGCCTTTCATGACCTGATATAAATTAAAAAAGATAATGAAAAGTAAATCTTGTAAATCTCTTATTATTTGCTAAAGGTGTTTACCATTTTTCTGGCTTTGTGGGTTATAATTGCTATATAAATCCATGATTTCCTCAAATTTTTATTATACTATTATTGGACCGCAAGCAAGTGTCAAAGTCGACCTCTCGTCTCTACTTTTTCGAGATTAGACGGGATACTTGCTGAGTACACGTCGTTTTCGTACTCATGCTATGCAATTTTTGTTGCACATGTACTTGCATTTCTAGTGGCCTAGTGGGCATAGCTGCATGGTTGATACATAGACTTAGGTGAGTTGCATTTATCGAGACGACCACAGCCAGCAGAATCTCCTTCAGAGTATTGTACTGTATTTTTATTTCTTTCCAATTATATTCCGGACAATTACTGTATTTGTATGTCACTTCTTAGTAAATTCTCATGCACTTATGACGCCAGGTTCTGGGATGATTTTGGAATTATTCAATATTAAGTTTATTAAAGACTTTATGGTTATTTCTGTAAATTTTGTTATTTATTATTTAGATGTATAAGGAAAAAATGATTTAAACAAGCACTAGAAATTGGAATCTAATTAAGTATTTTTGGTTGGCTTGCATGACACCGTTGTCCGGCGCCACCACGACCCTTAGTGGATTTTGGGTCGTGACAGGTTTTCTTAGGTTTTCAGTTTATTCGGGTTTTTTCCCAGTAAAATCTTCGTAGAATAAAACATATAGCATATGCTCAAAATATTTCCTTAATTCTAATAAGATACAACATATATAAAGTATTTTTCAAGAAAATAATACAAAATATGAGATGTGTCATGACATTATCCCAAAATATTAAGCAATAAAGACATTAAAATTATGTAATATAATTTTTGCTAATTAAAAAGCCATAATAAAAATAAACATAATCTAAAAGTACTAAATCATCTAAAATAAATAAAGTAATAAGGGAGTATTAATTACACGACTAAACGCTAAAGAAAAATAAAAATAGGATATGCATTTTTATCTAAATTGTTGCAATACAAAAAGTAGATATTCAATACATTCCCATTTGTAATATTGAATTGAGTGTTTGTTGTTAGCCGAATATTGATTTGATTCTGGTTTGGGCTATTGTTAGCATCATTTAATTTACTAATATTAATGGCTATAAAATTTATTAATGCATTCAAAAGTTCTAAATCCAATCTTTAAATAATACCTTAAAAGATAAAATTATAAAAAAATTTAAGAAATACTTATAAGTTACATCATAATAAGTATATTTATATATTAAATATATCTAAAATTTCTATATATGTGTAGTGACCCAGCCGGTCATTTTAAGAATTAATGCCCCGATCCCCTATTAACTGCATTCCCAATGTTTGTTTCTGTTATTGTGAGTTGCCGAGAAGATTTATTTGGAGTTTCGGAGAGTTTGGGGACACTTAGTACTTAAAAGAGAGTTTAAGTTTGGAAATTGGACTTAGTTGGAGCAATGTGAAGACAGCCTCGGAATGGAATTCTGTTGGTCCCGTTTGCTTAGCTGGGTGATTTTGGGTTTAGGAGCGTGTTCGAAAGATGTTTTGGTTGTCCTTACCTTATTTAGGCTTGAAATGCCGTAAGTTAAATTTTTGACGTTTCTGGTTCGATAGTGAGATTTTCACCTAAGGGTCAGAATGGAATTCTGGAAGTTGGAATAGGTCCGTTGTGTAATTTGGGATGTGTGTGCAAAATTTCAGGTTACTCGGACGATGTTTCATAGACTTTTTGATCAAAAGCGTAATTTGAGAGTTTTTGGAGTTCTTAGGCTTGAATCCGATGTTAAATTTGTGTTTTGATGTTGTATTGAGCGTTCTGAAGGTCGGAACAAGTTTTGAATGATGTTTTAGGATTGATTGTCATGTTTGGTTGAGGTCCCAGGGGCCTCGAGCGAGTTTCGGGTGCTTAACAGATAGTGAATTGAACTTAGGGATATTTGATATTGGCTGAACTTGTCATAACCGCACTTGCGTGAATGGGACCGCAGGTGCGCCGCTACTGAAGCGGCTAAGGGATCTTAGAAGCGGGATTAGCCCAGGCCCTAGAAGCCATAGGTGCGGTAAGTGAGTCGCATAAGTTGAAATCCCCTTTTGATGAAAAGTCACAGGTGCAACTTCGTCTTCGCAGAAGCGAGACCGCAGGTGCGGTCCCAGAGCCGCATATGCGATTTCACTAGTCATAAAAGGGCAAAAATGAGTGTTTTATCTCAAAACTTGGAAAATTAATTGGGAGCTCGGGATTGGCAATTTTGAGAGATATTTTCACCTAGGTATTTCGAGTAAGTAATTCTTACTCGGTTTTGATTAATTTCCACGAATCCATGCTTAAATTCATCCTTTGAGTCGAATTTGGGGTGAAAATTTGGAGAAAAAAGCGAAAACATTCTTAGGCCTAATTTTGGACTTTTGATCAAGATGTTGATGTCGGATTGGAGTAACTTTTGTATATATGAACTCATGAGAGTGTGTGGATTCCGAATTTATAAATTTTACTCGATTCCGAGACGTGGGCCTGAGGGACTTTTTGCGATATTTTTCTAATTTCGCGTATTAGCTTCGAATTAATTAGTTGAATTAGTTATTTGAAGTTATATTTATGTTACGCAATCACTTTGAATAAATTTGGGACATTCAGAGTCGGATACTCGTGGCAAGAACGTGATATTTAGTTGATTGAGCTAGTTTGAGATAACTGGCTTGTCTAACTTTGTTTGAGGGAAATTCCCCCTAGGATTTGGTATTGTTGTTATATGAATGCTGTGTACGTAAGGTGACGAGTGCGTATACGTGCTAATTGTTGGGAACCCGTTTTTCATTAAGTAAATTAAATGTGTTTCTTTCTTCTTGAACATTACTTGTATTTTTAAGCCAGCTACGTAGTTTAGGTGGCATAGGTCTCCAATATCTTCTCCTAGTTGGCAAGGAGCTTCTTCAATGTCTTCTCAATGGAAGGAGGAGTCTGAACTGTGGCTGGTGCTGACTGTGCCTCAGCTATAGTAGCCACGGAGGACAACTTGGATTTCGTAGCTGACATCTAGTTGTTCAAACTGGCTAGAGACTGACTGAGCTGGTGGGCAGTGAACCGGTAAGTCTTCGATGAGGGGACTGCCGGGTCAGCTGAAGTAGAAGTGCCAGCTACAGAAGAAGGACCGGGGGCAAAGTCTCACCGATAGTTGTAGCAGGGATGGTGAATGGCTCCGTAGAAAGCTCGATCACAGCTGGCTCCTCAGACTGGCCAGGTGTGGTAGAGGTGGGTGGATAATACTTTTTGGACTTTGGGTTGTCAGAACCCAACTAACTATACAATGAATAGGGGACCACCAGTTTTGCCTTGACATCAAAGCACTTTTTCTTTACCTCTAAATCCCTCATGGACAGAGTGTTTGGGAAGGGGTAGTTTGTGTTAGTTTCCTGTCCAACCACAGAGATCACCTTCGAGATGATGTTTCCCACATTGAGAGGAAACCCGACCATAATAGATGCCACAATAACAGCCCGGGTCAAAGGAACTGAGTGATCATGCGTGGAGGGATAAAGTCTACTACAAACGAATGTCAACCACCCCTTGGCTTCAAAACTGAAAGTGTTTCTCAGAATCCTCTCCACTGCCTTCAACGATTTTGGAGCAGTGCCCGGGGCTGCCAAGTACTCGGCCAACCAAGGATGCACCTTTTCACCCATTGTTGAGATTTGCTAAGTATTCGGAATCATCCTCCTCTTTGAATTCCAAATATTCATTCAATGACTTCCCATCAAACACCACCATTTTGTCCTACACCTGCATCGCCTTTGTGTCTGTAACCATACGAGACACATTACAATAGAACTCTTTCACCATATGCTCATTAGCGTCAATACATCACTCTTTGAAGAAACCCCAACCATCTCTAGTACGAAATTGTTCTTGCACCTTTGGGTTGAGAGTAAGAAGATCATTGTCAGTGAATTGCCTTTCCGGAATCAACTTCCTAACAGGCCACCACTCTCTAAATTTATAGAATGCAATCTCACTCACAAATCTGTCTGCCTAGGCTTCAGGTTTTCTGGTTCGATCCACTCCCCCAAATTGAGGCTCACCCCCCTCACCGTATCCCGCACTCTCCCCAGATAATGAGTCACCCGGTCGCACTGTGGTAGCGCGGTCCGTGTAAAACTGAAGCACAGACCGCGCTTGACAATGATCCACACAGACCCTCTATGAATCTCCCCAATGTAGTCCGCACTAATTTGGACCGCGGCCGTGTTGGGCTAGCGTGGACCACGCAAAAATGTGATACAAACCGCACTGGTAACACTTAGCATACACAGGTAAAGCGTCAACGGACCTCCCGGAAAGGCCGCGCGGCCGCGCAGGGCTTAGAAGATTAACTGAGTTAGGCTTTTTCATTTGAGTCTATTTTTTGATAAAATTCTGGGTCCTAATTGTTCCTACTCAATTAACCACAATTGAATTCATGCCCATTGTTCAAAATTAACACACAAAGTCTAACATAATAATTAAATCTAAGAAGAATGAGAAGAAAAAAGAAGTTATACTACTGGGAAGCAAGCAAAAAAAATGAAAAATTAAAACTACGTATGAAGTTATAAAGGAATGTTACTAAGGATTGTGAAAATTCAACTACTTGAAAAAAGGGTCTCGATGAATAGTGAAAATCTAAGCTACGGAAGTCAAATTGCGAAAAGTGTAAAATGAAGCCTAAGGTCTCTTTTTATAGAAAGCATGTGGGACCCATTACCTACCTACCAGCGCGGACGCACCGAAATGGACGCGGACCGCGTTGGATTTCTTTCCTTCATATTGAACTGAATAGACCACGCGGACCGCACTATCTTGTCACGCGGCCGCATGGGAAACTTCAGAGAGTATGCACATTTTGTCCTTCCCAGCACGGACCGCACAAAAATGTGACGTGGCCGCGCCTGCAGCTTCAGAGACTTAACTCCCCATTGCACCAGTCCACGCAGACTGCACTATTTTTGGTGCGCGGCGGCGTGGGAAAACATCAGAGACCTGGCATTTTTTACTTTTTTCCTGCACTGGTTCAGCATTATCCCCGCAACATCTCACAAACCATGAGCTCAAAAATCCTAATCTACAAAGAAAATCAAAGAAAAATAAAAATACATGGGTTGCCTCCCAAGCTCGTGATTTAACTTCGTTGCATGACTTATATTATCATCAATATCACTTCAAATGAAGGAGTGCCATCATGTGGCTGTCATCAAACTTCCCCACGTAATGCTTGGCACGATGCCCATTGACCGAGAAAACTTCACCAGTTTTGTTCTTGAGATCAATAGCACCAAATGGGGTTACACCAACAACTTCAAATGGACCACTCCACTTAGACTTAAGCTTTTCCGGGAATAACCTCAACCAAGAGTTGAAAAGAAGAGCCATGTCACCAACTTCGAATTCCTTCCCTCGGGCATACTTTTCGTGAAGGTACTTCATCTTGTCCTTGTACAAGGACGAGCTGGAGTAGGAATGAAATCTAAACTTTTCTATCTCATTGAGTTGCTCAACCCAGAGATTCGCAGTGACATCCCATTCTAAGTTCAATTTTCTCAAGCCCCAGATAGCCTTATGCTCCAATTCCACCAGAAGATGACAAACTTTCCCAAACACCAACCAGTACGGAGACATACCAATATGGGTCTTGTAAGTCATCAGATAGGCCCAAAGAGCATCATCTAATTTCTTCGACCAGTCGGCCCTATTAGCATTGACAGTCTTGGGCAAAATATTCTTGATCTCTCAGTTGGAAACCTCAACCACTCGCTTGATAATGATAAGGAGTGGTCACTTCGTGATTTACACCATACTTGGCAAGCAATGACTCAAAAGCCCGGTTGCAAAACTGAGAACCACAATCACTAATGATAGGATGTGGAGTGCCAAACCTTGTCAAGATACTCTTTTTCAAGAATGCCACCACACTTCAAGCTTTTTTGTTGGGCAAAACGATGACTTCGACCCATTTTGACACATAATCAACCGCTACCAAGATATAGGTTTTCCCACAAGAACTCACGAACGGCCCCATAAAGTTGATACCCCACACATAAAAAATGTCAACCTCTAGAATTGTGTTAAGAGGCATCTCATCTTTTTTGGAAATACCACAGGCTCGTTGGCATTCATCACATCTCTTGACAAAATCACCGGCATCTTTAAACAAGGAGGGATAACAGAAACCACAACTAAGCACCTTAGAAGCCGTCCTCACCCCGCCATGATGGCCACCATAGGGAGAGGAATGACAAGCCTCCAAAATACTCAATTTTTCTTCTTCCGGGACACATCGGTGAATCACACCATCAGTGCAAATCTTGAACAAATATGGCTCATCCAAATAGTAATCCAAACTATCCTGCTTGAGCTTCTTCCTTTGGTTTGAAGAGAGATCATACGAGATTATACCAGTTACAAGATAGTTTTCCATATTGGCAAACCACGACATATCAAGCATAGACACCACAAGGAGTTGTTCATCCGAGAGCGCATCATTGATCTCAAGGCCATCAGAAGGCCCCCCCTCTTCCTCCAAGCGGGATAAGTGGTCCGCCACTTGATTTTCTCTTCCTTTCACGTCCACAATTTCAAGATCAAATCTTCAAGAAGTAGCACCCATCTCATCAACCTTGCTTTTGAATCTTTCTTGGTCATCAAAGACCTAAGGGCGGCATGATCGATATGGATAATACCTTTGCCCCCATAAGGTATGGTCGGAATTTTTCCATGGCAAGCACATTGGCTAGCAAGTCCTTCTCAGTGACCGTATAGTTTCTTTGAGCTCTATTCATCATCTTACTTGAGTAGTACAGATGTTGGAACATCTTGTTGATTCTTTGGCCCAAAACCGCCCCCACCACAACATTAGTAGCATCGTACATGAGCTCAAAAGGCAAGCTCCATTGGTTGCGGTGATAGTAGGGGTTGTTTTCAACTTGTGTTTCAGAAGCTCGAAAGCCTCCTCATTTCTCATCAAAGACAAACTTAGTCTCCTTTTCTAAAAACTTGCACAATGGGTTAACTACCTTAGAGAAATTTTGATGAACCTTCGGTAGAAACCCTCGTGCCCCAAAAAGCTCCTCACCCCTTTGACAGAAGTAGGGGTAGGTAACCTTGAAATGACTTCAATCTTGGCTTCATCAACTTTAATACCACTTTTCGAAATCTTGTGACCCAATACAATACCCTCGTCTACCATAAAATGGAATTTTTCTCAATTGAGAACTAGGTTTGTATCTTCACATCGGCTTAACACACGGTCCAAATTTTTCAAGCATTCCTCAAATGAGTCCCTTACCACGCTAAAATCATCCATAAATACCTCCAATATATCTTCCACTATGTCAGTGAAAAATTGCCATGATACATCGTTGGAAGGTCGTTGGGGCATTACACAATCCAAACGTCATCCCCGAAAATGCACATGTGCCGTAGGGACTAGTAAAGGTCGTCAATTCTTGGTCTTCTAGGGAGATAAGAATATTATTGTACCCCAAATATCCATTTAAAAAGCAATAGAACAACCGACCCACAAGACGATCAAGCATTTGGTCGAGGAACAACAACGCGGAATGATCCTCTCTAGTCACCTTGTTAAGCTTTCTATAGTCCATACAAACTCTCCATCTTGTCACCGTCTGAGTAGGAATCAACTCATTGTTAGCATTGGTTACCATAGTCATCCCGCCCTTCTTTGGTATGCATTGCACCAGAGAATTCCATGAGATTTCAGAAATATGATACACCACACCGGTGTTAAGCCACTTGATAACTTCCTTTTTGACTACTTCTTGCATAGCTTCGTTGACTCTCCTTTGGTGTTCAAGTGAGGGCCTTGCATCCTCCTCCAATATGATCTTATGCATGCAAATGGCAGGGCTTATACCCCGAATATCCACCAATGTCCATTCGATCGCCCTCTTGCGCTTTTGGAACCGCCAAAGTGGCATCAACCTGCACGTTGGCCAAGAAAGATGAAAGAATACATGCAAAGTGAAATTAGGACCCAATTATTCATACCTGAGGTGATGAGGAAGTTGTTTCAACTCCAACACCGGCGGCTCCTCAATAGAAGACTTGGTTGGGGGAGTTTTTGCGATTCTCAAGTTCCAAGGATAACTTCCTAGGCTCATAAGAATACGAGCCCATACCATGAAAAGCATTTACACATTAAACTCTCCTGGCACATCATCGACATCCATGTTCAAGAGCACGACCTCAAGTGGGTCCTCAACATTCACCATTGTGTCTGTATCATCCACTATCACCACTGTGACTATGTTAACAAATGAGCACACCTTGGTGTGATTCGGTTGCCTCGTAGATTTGCACACATGGAACACTACCTTTTCATCACCAATACGGAAGGTCAACTCTCCCGCCTCGACATCTACCAAAGATTTCCTTGTAGCTAGGAAAGGTCTTCCAAGGATAATTGGCACCTCAAAATCCACCTCACAATCCAAGATAACAAAATCGGCCGGCAATATGAATTTATCAACATGAACAAGGACATCATCAATAATCCCTAAAGGCCGCTTCATTGAACGGTCTGCCATTTGAAGCCTCATAGAAGTTGGAAGAGGTTGTCCGATTCCCAAGGTCTTGAAGACCGAATATGGCATTAAATGGATACTTTCCCCAAGTTACAAAGGGCTTTTACAAAGTCGGCACATCCAATGGTACATGGGATAGTGAATGCACCGGGGTCCTCATGTTTCGGAGCCATAGAATTTACAATTGCGCTCACCTGATGGGACATCTTGATTGTCTCACACTCCATTGATCTCTTTTTTCTAACCAAATCTTTCATGAACTTTTCATGCCCCGGCATTTGCTCGAGTGCCTCCACCAACGGCACATTGATAGTCAAACTCTTAATCATCTCAATGAATTTCTGAAATTGGTTTTCACCCTTTTGCGTGGCCAACCGTTGAGATATGGCGAAGGAGGCTGAGGCAAGGGTGCTTTGGCTTTGGGCACCACTGGGTTGGGCATATCAATCACATGTTCCCTAGACGGGTTCATGGCCTCTTGTGTCCCCTCCTCAAACTCATGGATATCAATCCGTACATCATTTCTCACACTTGGTTCAACTACATCTTCAACCACCAAAGGCATATCATCATCTCGTTACTCAACTTCATCCACCATAACTTGGGTTCCTCTTGAGGAATGCACATCAGCGCCTCTTCCACTTTGCGTTGTCACCGCCATAACATGATTATTGTGCCCACCCTTAGGGTTTACTACCATATCACTTGGTAGAGCACCCTTTGGGAGAGTATTTAACGACCGAGAAATTTGGCCAAGTTGGATTTCCAAGTTACAAATAGAAGTGTTGTGGGAGGCCAATTGAGAATCGGAGTCTTGGTTCTTCTTCATCATTTGCTCAAACATAAATTCAATTCTACCAAATTCATATATGAAGAACAAGACCCTTGAGATTGAAATGACAATGGGTTGTTTGGTTGTTGAAACATCGGAGGCCTTTGGAAGCGTTGCCCCCAATTTCCTTGACCACCATAGTTATTCCAACCACCTTGCCCATTGTTGTTGTTCAAATTGTTGTTGTTGTTTCTGTTCCTGTTTTCTTGATTACCTGAATTGTTTTTCCCCCAATTTCCACCTTGGTTGTTATTATTGTTCTAATTACCACCTTGTTGATTGCCCTAATTTCCTTGGGGTCTCTACTGTTGGTTCCTTTAATTACCTCTATTCCCTTGATAATTATTGATGTATTGGACTTCCTCACTTTGATCATCATAGCATTCATTAGAATAGCCACCACCATAATCATAGTTATCTAAATTTCCTTGATGTTGCTGCCCTTTTTGCCTCCTTTTCATCATACTCACTCTTTCCATGGCATTTACTTGGCGTGAGTTTTGAACTTGTTGTTATTGCGCTTTAGCCAACTAATACATTGTTGTTGTAAGCTTGAAAATGGTTTGGCCGTGATCATGTAACTACTTATGCAAATGTGTGACATTAGGATCACCTTGAGGAACATTAGCCCGGCTTTGCCATGCCGACAATGTATCAGCCATCTCATCTTACACATCACAAGCTTCATTGTACGGAAGATTCATAAGATTTCCTCTCGCTAGTTGGTTTATGTTGGTTGTGTTGATGCCTCTATAGAATATTTGTTGGATCATCACATGATTCGTATCATTGTTAGGTCACTCTTTTACATTGTTCTAAACCTCTCCCATATATCTTGTTTCGGTTCAGGCGGCTCTTGCTTGAAGGCTAGAATCTTGTCCAGTAGAGCCTCCATATGACTTGGAGAGAAAAACTTAGCGATGAACTTGTCTGCCAACTCATCCCATGTAGTGATGGAATGATTGGGAGCCTCTCCAACTAATCAAACACCTTCCCCCAAGTGAGAACGGGAAAATTCAAAGTCTCAATGCATCCTCCTAAACATTTGTCTGCTTGATACCCCAACAAGTATCCACGAAGCCTTTCAAGTGTTTATAAGCATTCTGATCAGAGGCCCTCATGAAATAACCTCGTTGATCGATCAAGGTGAGCATCACATTTGTAATCTGGAAGTTCTCCTCTCAAATTCCGGGAGGAACTATTGCACTTGCATACCCTTGATTAGGAAGAACTCTTGGGACCGCTCTTAGCGGAGGTGGAGGAGGGTCTGGTATATTCTCATTTACATTGGCATTTGCATTGACATTACAACCTCTCCTCGAGCTTGAGGTAATACATCTTCTTATTCTAGATCCTCAACGTCCTCCCCCACGACCACGTTGCCAAGAGGGTCATTTGCGTTTAAAGCCATGTATACCTGAGTGAATTGACACAAATAAAATAAGTAAAAAGAATGAAACAGAAGGAAAACACAAAACTAGCTACACAAATAGTCAACAACGTAACTCTCCGGCAACGACGCCAAAAAGTGATCATAGCAAACTCAACCTTACACAATGGTAGGAAAAGCGGGCGCTAAAACTTTTACACGATAGTGATATCGGGGTCAATTTTCACAGGGAGCTTGGAATGGAGTTGCGTATTTGTTTATACTAGTACTGCATATTTGCTCCTAATTGTACTAAAAACATTTTTGGGTTTTTGTTTATCATCTACTGTTATCAACTATAAATTAAGACTAAATTATGCTAAAGAGATATGTTTTAAGTTGTGATTAATATAGAGAAAGGCATTAGGGTTGTGGCATCACCTAGGCGATTAACTAATGGGTAGAGACTACTAATAATAGATTGACATATTTGGGATCAATGTTATAACCATTGCACAATTGTACCCACTCTCACACCTCTCTCTAGAGAGAGTGATTTTTCCCAATTGACTCTCTCTCGACCAATTAGGTAGGCCAATTAGACCAAGCAACTAGGGTTCAAGTAGGGTGATTACTCTCTCGAGGTTTAACCAGTTAATTGGGACTACCATTTCTCATGGGTCCATCCCAATTCCTTGTTGGGTCAATTTTGGGATCATAGACTTTCTTTCTCAAGAAGAGTCAAGACCCACTAATCTAGAATCAATGTTTGCAACCATCAATCCTTAATTAAACCATAAAATTAACCTAAATAACAAATACCCAATATCAATTTATCATTAAGAAGCAACACCCATCAATTACCCACACTAGGGTTGAGCTTCAACCCTAGCTAATGGGTTTAGCTAGACATAAATAAAGAAAAACTGAAGAAATAGAAGATGAAACAACCATATTAATTAATTGGTAATGTTAAACTGTAATAATCTATGATGAAACCATGCTAAAATGCCCAAAATAGGCCAAAACATAAGTCTCACGACTGTAGCAGCTATCAAATATACCAAACTTGACCTAAAAATGGTAAAATGTCCTATTCATACCGGGCTGAAAAAACTGGATGAAAATACCCCTGCGGTGTCAGTGCGGACCGCGCATAAATGTAGCGCGGCCTCGTAGGCTCTTGGTCTTGCAAATTTACCCTCTCTGAAGTTGGGGATGCGGACCGTCAAAGAAGGTAGCGCGGCCGAGCTAGCTGATGGGTGCAGACCGCGCATATATGGGACGCGACCGCGTGGACGGAATTGTGCAAAATATTATCTCTTTGAATCTCATCTATGCGGACCACACTGATTTGTAGCACGACCACGTGGGGTGTTTCTTGCATTTTCGATCTCTGAATCTCCACGAGCACGTACCGCGTAAATATGAGAGCGGACCGCGCATGATGCGCTTTAAATTTTTACTCTCTGAATCTCCTAGCGTGGCTGTAGAGCAAAACAGTGCGGTCCGTGGTAGGTCCTCTTGTGCCCACTTCACTTGGTTTCGACACTTTGCAGGTTTCACTCCATTTTGAACCAATTTTTGACATTTGTCATCTTGTCACTCAAACCTGCAATCAAGAACAACTTCTAGGCATTTACGGATTATTTTATGGAAATTCACACATGGAGCATAGGCAAGTATGAGCATAAAACGTGTTAAAGTCATAATTATCACTCAGCGGATGGTTGAGAAGGGGGTGTGACGTGTATCTAGCTTATGTGAGAGATGTTAGTATCGATCCTTATAGTTGATTCAGTCTCAATAGCATGGGATTCCTCCACATCGTACGGCTCCTTCTGAGTTGAAGGAATTGAAGGATCAGTTACATTAATTGCTTGATAAGGGTTTAATTCGGCCCAATGTATCACCTTGAGGTGCTCATGTCTTGCTTGTGAAGAAAAATTATGGTTATATGCGTACGTGCATTGATTATCGCAAGTTGAACAAATTTACAGTGAAAAACTATTATCCTTTGCCTTGTATTGATGATTTGTTTGACCAGATACAGGTTTCATGAGTGTTTTCTATGATTAACTTGTGTTTAGGTTACCATCAGTTGAAGATCTGGGAGCCAGATATCCTGAAGACTGCTTTTAGGACTCGATATGGTCATTTCGAGTTCCTTGTTATGTCATTTGGGATAACCAATGCCCCAACAACCTTCATGCATTTGATGCACAGTTTGTTCCGGCCACATCTTGACTCGTTCATCATTGTCTTTATTGATGATATTCTGGTATACTCCTGGAGTCGGGAAGATCATGAGTAGCACTTGAGGACAGTACTCCAGGCCATGAGAGAAAAGAAGTTGTATACGAAAATCTCAAAATGTTAGTTTTGTTTGGATTCTGTGGCATTCTTGGGTCACGTGGTGTCGAGCGAGGGGATAAAGGTGGATCCGAAGAAAGTGGAAGTAGCGCAGAGTTGGCCAAGACCATCCTCAGCAAAAACAATCCGCAGTTTTCTTGGCTTGGTGGGTTATTGCCGTCAATTTGCTAATGGGTTTTCATCTATTGCAGCACCTATGACTAGTTTGACCCAGAAAGGTGCTCCTTTCTAGTGGACGGAAGTTGTGAGGCGAGCTTTCATAAGCTGAAGACAACTTTGACTACGCCCCCTATTTTTGATATTGTCAACAGGTTTGGGGTCATATACTGTCTATTATGATTCTTCGAAGATTGGCCTTTGAGTGGTATTAATGCAAGATGGTAGGGTGATTGCCTACGTGTTCAGACAGTTGAAGGTACATAAGAATAATTATCCTATTGCTGATATTGTTCACGTCTTGAAGATTTGACATCATTATTTGTACGATGTACCTTGTGATATTTATACAAATCACTGAAGTTTGCAGCATCTGCTCTAGCAGAGGGATCTTTATTTGAGACAGATGAGGAGGTTAGAGCTGCTGAAGGACTATGATAACACTATTTTGTATCACCGGGAAAGACCAATACGGTGGCCAATTCTTTGAGACACCAGGAGGAGAGTTTAGCTTATTTACCAGTAGCGGAGAGACCCATGGTGATGGATGTTCAGGCCTTAGCCAGTCAGTTTGTGAGATTGGATCTTTCGGAGCCTAGCCAGATCCTTGCTTGTGTGGTTTCTCGATCTTCTTTGTTAGATTGTATCCAGGAGCGCCGGTTTGGTGAACCTCATTTTTTTGTCGTGAAGGACAAGGGTTTTCATAGAGATGCTAGAGATGTGTCTATTAGTGATGGGGTATTGAGGATGCAAGGTCGGATTTGTGTAACCAATATTGACGGGCTTCGAGAGTTGATTCTAGAAGACGCCTACAGCTCGCGACATTCCATCCATCCGGGAGTCGTGAAGATGTACCAGGATTTGAGACAACATTACTGGTGGATGCGGATAAAGAAAGATATAGTTGGGTTTGTAGTTTGGTGCCTCAATTGTCATTAAGTTAAGTATGAGCACCAGAGGTCAGGTAGCTTGCTTCAGCATATAGAGATACCAGAGTGGAAGTGGAAGTGGTCACCATGGTCTTCGTAGTTGGGCTCCCAAGGACTTTGAGGAAGTTCGATGCCATTTTGGTGATTGTGGATCAGCTGACTATGTCCGCGCATTCCATTCCCATGTGTACCACCTATTCTTCGAAGCGATTAGTGGAGATTCATATTCGAGAGATTGTCCATCTGCATGGTATTCCAATTTATTATTTCAGATAGAGGCACTCAGTTCACATCACGGTTTTGGAAGGCCGTACAACATGAGTTGGGTACTTGGGTAGAGTTGAGCACAACATTTCACCCTTAGACGGACGGTAAGTCTGAGCCCACTATAGATTCTTGAGGATATTCTCTCTGTGTGTGTGATTGAGTTTGGAGAGTCTTGGGATCAGTTATTTCCATTAACGAAGTTTGCCTACAAAAACAATTATCAGTCTGACATTCTTATCGCACCGTATGAGGCTTTATATGGTAGGCGGAGTAGATCTCTCGTGGGTTTGTTCGAGTCAGGTGAGGCTAGATTATTGGGCACAAACTTGGTTCAGGATGCTTGGGAGAAGTTTAAGGTGATTCAGGATAGACTCCATACAACCCAGTCCGAGCAGAAGGATTATGCAGATCGAAAGGTTTGTGATGTTTCCTATATGGTTGGAGAGCGGTTTCTTCTTCAGGTTTCACCTATGAAGGGCGTTATGAGTTTTTGGGAAGAAAGTGAAGTTGAGTCCGATGTTTATTGGCCCTTTTGAGATATTGCGACATGTTTGGGGAGGTTGCTTATGAGCTTGCCTTACCTCCCAACTTTGTCGGAGTTCATCCAGTATTTTAGGTCTTAATGCTCCGGAGGTATTACGGTGATCTATTGCACGTATTGGATTTCAGTTCAACCTAGTTGGACAAGGATTTATCTTATGTTGAAGAGCCAATGGAAATATTGGATAGGCATGTTCAAAGTAGAGGTCAAAGAATATTGCATCAGTAAAGGTTCAGTGGCGGGGTCAGCCAGTTGAGAAGGTGACCTGGGAGACCGAGCAGGACAAGCGCAACCCTTACCCTCATCTTTTCACTAATTCAGGTATGTCTCTATGCAGGTTAGAGAATGAATGAATGTTTAGGTGTAGGAGGCTGTAACGACCCAACCATTCATTTTAAGAATTGACGCTCTAATCCCATATTAACGATATTCTCCGTGTTTGTTTCAGCTATTATGAGTTATCGGGAAGATTAATTTGGAGTTTTGGAGAGTTTTGGGAAACTTAGTCCCTAAAAGAGAGTTTAAGCTTAGAAATTGGACCGTAGTCAGAGCAGTGCGAAGACAACATTAGAATAAAACTCTGTTTGTCCCGTTAGATCCGTTGGGTGATTTCGGGTTTAGGAGCATGTCCGGATTGTGTTTTGGAGGTCCGTAGCTTATATAAGCTTGAAATGCCGAAAGTTGAATTTTTGAAGTTTCTGGTTTGATAGTAAGATTTTGATATAAGGGTCGGAAAAGAATTTCGAAAGTTGGAGTAGGTCCGATGTGTAATTTGGGATGTGTACGCAAAATTTCAGGTCATTCGGACGAGGTTTGATAGACTTTTTTATTAGCGTAATTTGTGAGTTTTTGGAGTTCATAGGCTTGAATCCGATGTTAAATTGGTGTTTTGATGTTGTATTGAGCGCTCCGAAGGTTGAAACAAGTTTGAATGATATTTTAGGATTGGTTAACATGTTTAGTTGAGGTTCTGGGGTCCTCGGGTGAGTTTCACGTTCTTTACGAAAATTGAATTGGACTTAGGCAAATTTGATGTTAGCTGAACCTGTCATAACCACACCTGCGTGAATGGGACCGCAGGTGCGGCACTGCAGAAGCGGCTTGTAACGACCCGATCAGTCATTTTAAGCTTTTGTGCTTTGATCTCCAGTTCTCGAGCATGACTTGCCCCGTATGATGTATTTTGACTGAAGTAGATTGTTAATCTTGGTTTTCACGGAATTCGGTATGAATTTGAAAGAATAGTCTCAGTTGAATGCTTTATATTTAAAAGGTTTGACCAAGGGTTCACTTTTAGTATATGAGCTCGGATTGGAATTTTTCTGATTTTCTTAGCTTCATTGGGTGATTTATGACTTAGGAGCGTAATCGAAATTCATTTTGGAAGTCCGTAGAAGGACTTGGTTTAAATTGGCAAAGTTAGTATTTTGGCAAATTCCGGTTGATATGTGAGATTTTGATCTGAGAGTCAATAGCTTCGTTATGTCATTTGTGATGTGTATGCAAAATTTCAGGCTATTCGGACATTGCTTGTCGGGTTTTTGATCGAAAGTGTATTATGGAAGTTTTTGGGAATTTAGGCTTGAATTCGATCAGTTTTTGGTAATTTGAGGTTGTTTGAGCTGTTTTGATGATTGGATTAGGTTTGAATGATGTTATGAATTATGGTGGTATGTTTGGATGAGGTCCCGAGGGCCTTGGGTGTGTTTCTGGTGGTCAATTGGACCGCATTGTGCCTTAAAAGATAGCAGGAAATTGCAGGTTTGGTTTTAATTCTGTTTCAGGTAGTTTCCTCTTAGCAATCATGTGAGGAGGCTCGCGATCGTGTAGATTTATTTAGGGGAGGCATCTAGGTTATTCTTCGCATTTGCGTAGATGGGTCTTCGATCGCGTATGTTTTTATTGTTATGAATCGCAATCGCATGTATCATTCGCGATCGTGTAGTGGAGAGGTTCTGAGCATTGCGTTCGCGTGATGTTATACATGATCGCACAGAGTAAAATTTGGCTGTGCTTCACAATCATGAGATCTTTTTAGCGATCGCGATTAAGTGAAACTTAGTACTGGGCAGAATGTTTTAAAAGCCCATTTCCGCGATTTTGAGGCTAAGAACCTCCATTATTGGGCAAGTTTGATGCTTAGGAGAGCTAATTGAAAAGGGAATTCAAGAGTATTTCTTGGAGGTAAGATTTTTGATCATCTTACTCGATTATTATGTGAAGTACACCTAGAAATTCATGGAAACTAAGCCTAAAATTGAAGAGCTAGGGCTGGAGAAATTGAACTTTTGATTTGGGATTTGAAAGACCATTTGAGGTCGGATTTGAGAATTTTTGATATATATGAAATCGTGGGAAGATATGGAACCTGTTGATGTTAAAATTTGTGAGTTTTGAGAAGTGGACCCGGGGCTCGGGTTTTGGTAAATTCAGGATTTGCGCCCGTTGTTGATATTTTTTCGCTTGGACTTTGTTCACGTAGCATATTGTAATGCATTTGTTCTGATTTTGGATAGATTCGACGTGCGTGGATGCCTACTTGAGGGTCAGAGGCGTTGCGAGCTAGTGATTTCGCTAGTTCGAGGTGAGTAATGATTCTAAATGATATGCTGAGGGTTTAAATCCCCAGATTGCACATTGTAGTACTATATTGAGGTGAGGCACACGCTGGATGATGATCGTGGGGTCTTTATTACTAGGGATTGTGACTTGGTCCATACCGATTGATGATTTTATCGTATATTTGACTGAAACTTATGGTTATCATCATGATTTAGGATAATTACCATAGTTGGGCTTCGTTCCAATTATTTGAACCCTTCGGGGATTTTTATCACTATTTCCTCACTGTTTTGACTTATTATTTGAACTCGGTCCAGTTGATATCTACTATTTTACAAACGCAACAACTTTTACTCAGATTTGAAACTTAAATGATATTTGGGCTGAGAACTATTGTTTTACAAATGCCCGAGGGGCTTGTGATAATGTTTGGATTGAGAGAGGCCGAGGGCCATATATGAGGATATGCTGAGTGATATGAGGCCGAGGGCCTGAGATACATCTATATGCCACGAGGTAGCTTGAGTGATGTGAGGCCGTTTGCCGAGTGATGATGGCCGAGTGCCGAGAGATGATGCCACAAGGTGGCTTGATATTGCGCTTGGGCCGTTAGGGCCCCCTCCCGAAGTCTGCACACCCCCAATGGGCTCCGTCAATGATATATAGGTTGGGCTACTCACCTTTCATATTTACTTGTCTTTTTACCTGTTATATTGTTTTATCTGTGCCCGAGGGGTGGATTTTTTGGGTTTATCAGCACTAACGTTTCTTAAATCATTGTGTAGCTGTTGAAAAGGCCATTTTCAAAAATAGCTTAAACTGAGCCAAGATATTTCTAAATATTTCACAGCTTCACTGCTTTTCCCAAGGATTTTACACTGCTTCTATACAACATGTTGGTTACTTTACGTGATTTCTTACTGCAAAGTTGTTATTTACCTTTATTACGCACTGAGTTAGAGTACTCACATTACTCCCTATACCTCGTGTGCAGTGTCAGGTATTTATTCACCCGGTAGCGAGTTTTGGCTGATCGGAGGCAGAGTTATAGAAGTTTAGCGAGGTGACTGACAGTGCTCGCAGCATCGTTCTCCCTTTTGTTGATTATTCCTATTTCGTGTATTTTTAGGCCTTGTAGTTGTATTTAGGTTATAATAGATGCTCGTGACTTGTGACACCCTGATTTAGGCTGTGTTGGGTTGTACTTGCGTTTATCAATATCCTTAAATCATATTTAAACTGCTTATGAATTGTTTAACTGCTTAAAAGAGGTGTTTGGTAATGGTCTGGCTGGCCTTGTCTTCACGAGAGGCACCATCATGACCAGAGCATGGTTTGGGTATTAACTAGTTGGTATCACAGACTATGTTACATAGGTCTCACGAGTCATGAGCAGGTTTAGTAGAGTCTTGTGGATCGGTATAGAGACATCTATATTTATCCTCGAGAGGCTGTAGAACCTTTAGGAAAACTTCAGGTTCTTGGAATCTTATCGTGCATTGTTGATTCGTCTTGAAAAGTAACTCTTGAAATTCCTTTCACACGTTGGTATGCGCATGAGCGCTTGGTATCAGGTCTGCCTTGGGGTCTTGTGATTCCTCGATCGATGGGTGAGATATGATCTCTATGAGTTTGATGTTGGGCAAATCTGGAGGACTTTGGGCTGGATCTTTGACTATGGCTTGCGCACCGAGGTGCTAATTCTGTGAGCAAGTATTTTGAATTTATATGTTCAGTATTGTCCATATTAGTGGGAGAGATGGCTATCTAGCTACATGATGAGTATGTTAGTACTGTGAGACGTATCTATATGACTTGGAAGTGACGAGGAAGGTCTTCTATATTATAGATGAACTATTAGGTGGTTGATTTCCATTGTGATTGGATGTCTAGCCCCGTGTTATAGGCGCATGAAGGATCCTTTCATGTTTTCCAGTTGTGAGTGCAGTAAAATTCATGTAGTGGTATGAGTCTAGACTCAGGAAGACTAAGTGACTGCGCGGAGTTTATGACGGTGGGAGGTATACAATGTTAGATAGAGGCAAAGCAGATGGGTTATCTTATGGGGAGTGTTTTGAGGTTGTGTGATCCTTGTGTTTTCTATTAGAAGATATCATTACAAGTGAATCATATGTGTTGGAATTTAAATTTGGGTAGCTTTAGAGAATGGGCTTATCTGTTGCGGAGATGAATACGAGATTTGTAGAAGATTTACGGTACTAGATGAATCGTGTTTTCACAAGCTTACAAATAATTTGAGTTTAATCTCACCATGGTATTCTGGCATTAGCAGAGTAAAAATGTTGTGAGTTATTGCGTGTATCTTGATTTATGGCTTCGATCCAAGTGGGGAAGTATGCTGTGAGCAGTTGATTGCACGATTCAGAGCTATGTTAGTTCTAGTTTGAGACAAGCGGGCGAATCAGTTATGGCTTGTGGAAATCGAGACCGAGAATGGCTCTAGTAAAGGAATATTTCGACAAAGGTTACATTATGCTTCATGGGGAAAGAGAAAGATGGGATGTCTTGATGCGTCATTGGTAAAGGATACTCGGTGCATAGAGAGGTGGTTGCTTGGTTGTATTAAATAAGGCTACATCTAGCGGTGTCAGAATGCTAATGAGGTACAGGTGGTTCTGTTCGTTTGATTAGATAAATTACAATTTGAAGAAGAGTGAATGACTCTCGAGAATTGATCTAATGTGTTAAAGATTCTACAGGGAAAAATTCGGTATTTTAAAGTTGTATGTGTGGTTAGAAACTGTGTTGTCATTGGAAGGGATCCAAATTTGTGGTATTTCTATGTTAGTTATGAGATTCTATGTATCAGTGTCAGGAAAGTAAAGGTAACTGGTTTAAATTCGTAGGAAGTTCCGCAGAGTAAAGTATTTTGGAATGTGGTGTTTCAGGGAATATTTAAGGGAGTATTCGGCGGTTTATGGGTTTTGGACTGTGTGGTTTTATGCTTGGGTCTCATGTGCTAAGCCTGGGTTGAGGAATTGTGGTGCTACAGCAAGAGGGAATCAAGTTGAAGATAAATCAGAAGGAAATTTAGATAGATTGAGTAGCTTAATAGTAGACCAGATTGGCATGGTAAGGATATGATTAATTCTTTGTGTGTGTTCGAGGTAATGAATGCGTACAGGTATTTTGCAGCAATGCTCTTGGGTCTTGAGGGCTTGCTTAGCTTGGTCTAGTTAGGAGGATTCAGTCCTGGAAGTTTAGTTTGTGCAAATGGAATTGGGGGAGTCCTTGTTGATTTCTACCGTGGTTGGAGATGTGTATTTTCTACGAGTGTGAGAAGCATGGATGATTAATGATTTTCTTCTAGATAGGATCAATGGATGTTCTTGGATACATGGGTTACAATTCAATTCTGAAAGAGAGTTCATAAAACTCTTAGGCAGCGGGTAGCCTCAGATGATTAAGGAAATGGTACTGCTAATTGGAAATAATTTGACGAAAGTCTATGTTTCACTAAGAGGGCAATGTGATAAAGTTGATGGCACTTTTGTAGTATTGCGACACCTTCTTGGTAGATCGTTTGCTGATATTCTGGTTTGTTTGGTGGCACAGGGAAATTTTAGAGTATCTATCATAAAATGACTAGGTATTAGAGGTGTGTCATGTATACGAACAGAGAAATTGGGATTGGATATGGTGGCACATGTGTCGTGTATATTCGGAGATGAAATTTCTCATATTCAGGCTATGTTGTGGTTGTGGATCATGTGTACCAGCACTGTTTAGTAGAGCGGTTTATATTTCAAGACCCAGCAAATGGCTGGGAAGGACTATCTTTCATAATTGGGCTTTGTGATGGATGTCATTATAGAAGTTCCTACAATTGATTCAGTTTCGGTGTTGAAGGACTTTTGAATGTGTTTCTTGTGGAGGGGTATGTCACCGGGCAAGGTTGTTGATATCGGTATTGATTTGGTGCCGGGCACTGTATCATATGGCTCTGACAGGAGTGGAAGGAGAAGCTTCAGGCTTTCGTGATAAAGAGTTCGTTGGCAAGCCAATGTGGATGCGTGTCATAACTTGATTTGTCTTGGTTGGCCCCGAATTGTATTGTTGAGGGATAGGTTGATTCGATCATTATTAAGCTTGTTAGTTGCTCTGGGGAAATCTACGAGTGGCCTTTCTGTGTTGCGAGATGTTATTATTTGTTGGTTATGGGCACATGTGGTACGGTTATATCGAAGTTCATAGTGGAAATCGAGCGGA
Source organism: Nicotiana benthamiana (assembly GCA_034376525.1). Classification (NCBI taxonomy): domain Eukaryota; kingdom Viridiplantae; phylum Streptophyta; class Magnoliopsida; order Solanales; family Solanaceae; genus Nicotiana; species Nicotiana benthamiana. The sequence continues at coordinate 75,702,920 of CM067328.1, read as the reverse complement.
AAGATTAATTGGGTATCGCTCGATGGATGTCTTATCGGTTATGTCCTATCGGGTTTGCGTGGTATATGTTACTTGTTTCACCATGGGTGTAGTGATTTGCTTTGGTTCTAGACGTCAAATTGTGCGTGGTTTTCAATTTCGAGCATAGTGATCTGAGGTGTCATATGTGGAGCAGTGTTAGGATAGGGTCACACATTGTGACGAAGCTATGTGAAGATATGGCCTAGCGGGTTAGATTCGTTTGTTCTATTCTATGATGTAAGATGGGTTCTCAGCCTCGTGCTTTGGTGGTACTAGTGAGCTTGAGGTTCAGCTCTTTCGTTTGAGTCATTTTCATGATTTGAGTATGTTCGGACCATTGCTTATTGGTGCACGTATCATGTTAGTTGCGACTTAGACCTCTATTGATGTGTCATGTCACCAGGGTGGTGTGTTGGATTAGAGGAGATCGGTGGGATCATTAATGAATATGAATATATTTGACTTCAGCTTGTTGGAGGGTTAAGATCGAGGTTCGGTTGAAAAATGTGCTATGGTATTTGTCAAGGGAGAAGCAACTTCATGAATGGTTGACTTGAGAAATGGTCATGGTTTAGTGTGTATTTCAATCATCATTGGCATTATGTGGAAGTGTTGGGATGAGACTTTAGTTGATAATATACTTTTTACCAGTATTCGGTTATAGAAGGCATCTGTACGAGTGTTCGGGTTATGTGGTATATCTTGGGATCACTCTGGAGGTTCCAGGCATGGTTATTATAGCTGGTTCTAGTCAATTCAGAGTATAGGTGTGAGGTTTTGATCGTATGGATGGTTTCAGAACTGGAAACGTGGTTCTATAGTTTACGAGCCGAATTGGATTGTGTAAATTTCAGTTGCAACATGTTATTGGACCTATACGAGATAGGGTGACGTGGGATCATCCTCGGGTATATGCATGGCAAGGTTATTCAACGATTGGTTGGCCTTTGGAAGAACTCTGAGTACATTCGAGGATGAACATGTGTTTAAGTGGGGGAGGATATAATGACCCGATCGGTCATTTTGAGCTTTTGCGTTTGATTGCCAGTTCTCATGAATGACTTGCTCCGTATGATGTGTTATGGCAGATGTAGATCGTTGATCTAGGTTTGCACGGAATTTGGTATGAGTTTGAAAGTATAGTCTCAGTTGAAAGCTTTGAATTTGAAAGGTTTGACCAAAAGTTGACTTATTTGTATATAGGCTCATAACGGAATTTTTATGATTTGGTTAGCTTCGTTGGGTGATTATGACCTAGGAACGGGATTGGAATGCATTTTGGAAGTCTGTAAAAGGATTTGTTTTGAACTAGCAAAGTTAGTATTTTTGGGAATTCTAGTTGATAGGCGAGATTTTGATCCAAGGATCGGAATGGAATTCCGAGGGTTTCTGTAGCTTTGGTATGTCATTTGTGATGTGTGTTCAAAATTTTAGGTTATTCAGACATCGTTTGTCGGGTTTTTTGATCGAATGTGTATTTCGAAAGTTTTTGGAAACTTAGGCTTCAATTCTATGAGTTTTGGGTAATTTGAGGTTGTTTGAGGTGTTTTGATGATTGGAACATGTTTGAATGATGCTATGGATTATATTAGTATGTTTGGTTGAGGTATCGAGGGCCTCGGATGTGTTTCAGGTGGTCAATCGGACCACTTTGTGCCTTAAAAGATAGCAGGAAATTACAGGCTTGGCTTCAGTTTTGTTGCAGGTATTTTCCTCTTTGCGATCGTGTGAGGAGGCTCGCAATCACGTAGAATTATTTAGGAGAGGCATCCAGGTAGTTCTTTGAGTTCTTGTAGATGGGTCTGGGATCGCGTTTGTTTTTATTGTTGTATATCGCGGTCGCATGTATCATTCGCGATCGTGTAGTGGAAAGGCTCTGAGCATCGCATTCGGTGAGGTTATAACAATCGCATAGAGTAAAGTTGGGCCGTGCTTCAAAATCGTGAGGTCTTTTTCGAGATCACGATTAAATGAAATTGAGTGCTGGGCAGAATATTTTAAAAGCCCATTTCCGCGATTTTGAGGCTAATTGGAGAGGGAATTCAAGAGGATTTCTTGGAGGTTATATTTTTTATCTCCTTACTCGATTATTACCAATTCCACCTACAAATACTTGGAAACTAAGCCTAAATTTGAAGAGCTTGGGCTTTAGTTGACTTGGTATTTGAAAGACCATTTAAGGCCGAATTTGAGAATTTTTTATATATATAAACTCGTGGGAAGATAAGGAACCCGTTTATGTGAAAATGTTTAAGTTTCAAGAAGTGGACCTGGGGCACGGGTTTTGGTAAATTAGGGATTTGCGCCCGTTATTGATTTTTTTCGCTTGGGCTTTATTCACTTAGCATATTGTACTGCATTCATTTTGATTTTGGATAGATTCGACATGTGTAGAGGACGGTTTGAGGGGTAAAGGCGTCGCAAGCTAGAGATTTTGCCGGTTCGAGGTGAGTAATTATTGTAAATGAAACGAAGTGTTTGAAACCCTAGATTGCTTATCGTAGTGCCGTATTGAAGTGAGGCACGCGCTGGATGATGAGCGTGTGGTCTTTTACTACTAAGGATTGTGACTTGGTCCGTCAAGATTGACAATTTTACTGTATATTTGACTGAAACGTATTTGTTATCGTCATGATTTGGGCTGATTGCCATAGTTGGGTTTCGTGCCATTTATTTTAACCATTCGGGGATTTGTATCACTGTTTCCTCACTGTTTTGACTTATTACTTGAACTCAGTCTTGTTGATATCTACTGTTTTACAAACTCAGCGACTTTTACTCAGATTTGAAACTTAAATGATATTTTGGGCTGAGAACTACTGCTTTACAAATGCCCGAGGGGCTTGTGATGATTTTTGGACTAAGTGAGGTCGAGGGCCATATATGAGGATATGCTGAGTGATATCAGGCCGAGGCCCTGAGATACATTCGTATGCCACGAGGTGGCTTGAGTGATGTGAGGCCGAGTGTCGAGAGATGATGCCATGAGGTGGCTCGATATTGCGCTTGGGACATAAAGGGTCCCTCTCGGAGTCTGCACACCTATAGTGAGCACCGTGATATGGATTGGGCTACACACTACAGCGATATATGGATTGCGCTGCACGCAACAACGGTTACTATATGGTGCTATTCTTAGAGTTATCTGAGAGAGAGAGACCGAGGGGCCGAGAGTGTTCTAAGAGGGAGCCCTAGGCGCTAGTACTATTTTGCGATATTGCCCGAGTGGTAAACTCTTATATGCTCACCTTTTATATTTACTTGTCTTTTTACATGTTATACTGTGGTATTTGTACCCGATGGGCAGATTTTCTGGGCTTATCAGCACTAATTGTTTTGAAATCATTGCGTAACTATTGAAAATGTCATTTTCAAAAGAGGTTTAAACTCAGCCAAGATATTTCTAAAGACTTCACAGCTTTACTGCTTTTCTTAAGGACTTTACACTGCTTCTATACAACATGTTAGTTGCCTTACATGATTTCTTACTGCTCAGCTATTATTTACCTTTATTACTCACTGAGTTGGAGTACTCACTTTACTACCTGCACCTCGTGTGCAGATGCAGGTATTTATTCACTCGGTAGCGGGTTTTGGCTGATCCGAGGCAGAGTTATAGAAGTTTAGCAAGGTGACTGCCAGCGTTCGCAATACTGATCTTCTCCCTTTTGTTCATTATTCCTATTTCGTGTAATTGGGCCTTGTAGTTGTACTTACACTCAAATAGATGATCGTGTCTTGTGACACCCCGGTTTGGGCAGTGTTGGGTTGTACTTCCGCTAAACAATATCCTTAAATGATGTGTTGGTTTGTACTTCTAGCCTTTTCTTCACGAGAGGCACCATCACAACCGGAGCGTGGTTTGGGTCTTGACATGGCTAAGGGATCGTAGAAGTGAGAAAGACCAGGCCTTAGAAGCCGCAAGTGCGAGGGATTGGATGCACATGCAGGACCGTAGGTGCGGTAAGTGAGTCACATAAGTAGATATCCCTTTTTAATGAGAAGTCACAGGTGCGACTTGGTCTTCACAGAAGCGAGACCGCAGGGCCGGTCCCAGAGCCGCAGATGCAGTTTCACTAGTTAGAAAAGGGAAAAAATGAGGGTTTCGTCTCCAAACTTAGAATATTGATTTAGGAGTTTGGGATTGGTGATTTTGAGAGAGATTTTCACCTGTGTTTTTTGCGTAAGTAATTCTTACTCGGGTTTGATTAATTTTCACAAATTTACTCTTACATTTGTCCTGTGAATTCGAATTTGGGGTTAAAATATAAAGAAAAGTGGAAACGTTCCTATGCCTAATTCTTGAGTTTTGATCAAGATTTTGATGTCGGACTGGAGTAACTTCTGCATATATGAACTCGTGAAAGTGTGTGGATTCCGAATTTGTAAATTTTACTCGGTTCCGAGACATGGGCCTTGGGGACTTTTTGGGTGATTTTCCTAATTTCGCTTATTAGCTTCAAATTAATTAGTTGAATTAGTTACTTGAAGTTATATATACATTATGCAATTACTTTGAATAGATTTGGACCATTCAGAGTCGGATAGTCGCGGGAAGAATGTGGTATTGAGTTGATTGAGCTTGTTTGAGATAAGTGGCTCGTCTAACCTTTTGTGGGGAACATTCACCCTAGGATTTGGTATTGTTATTTTATGAATACTGTGAACGTGAGATGACGAGTGCGTACACGTGCTAATTGTTGGAAACCCATTTTTCATTAAGTAAATTAACTTTGTTTCTTTATTCTTGACTATTACTTGTATTTTTAAGCCTACTGCGTAGTATAGGGAAGCATGCTTAAGTGTATTAATTGTCCTATTTTCTTAAACATTTATGTGAACTCTGCGCAACATGTTAGAATAGAAATCTCTGTTTCTTGGTAAAACCTTGAATTAAATTGCGGATTCTTTCCTTGATATTGTTGTGTTTTATTTTGGGACTACAGATGAGTATTCTGGGAGATCTCCTGTACATATATTGATTTTGTCTGTAGTGCGGGATACCAAGAGATTCCCAACACATATATTGAGGATACCAAGAGATCCTTGGGATATCAAGAGATCACCATCACATATATTGAGGATACCAAGAGATCCTTGGGATACCAAGAGATCCCTAGCACATATATTGAGGATAATGAGAGATCCCCGAGTATTTACGTTTGGGACAATGCGACGGTATCCTGTGAGATCCCCTGTTGATGTCTCTGTGTATTGGGTGTATATTTATCTCTGATTTATTCTCATTTTCTGATATTGTTTTGATTATACTGTTGCATCTTACACTGTCTTACCTTGTTTATATTTTATAACCGATAGGTCCTTGACCTTCCTTGTCAGTACCTGATCAAATTTAGGCTTGACACTAACTGGGTACCGCAGTGGTGCACTCATGCCCTTTCCTGCACATGTTTTCCCGTGTGTAGATCCAGGTACATCGACTCAGCCATATCGTTAGCGAGGGGAGGCAATCTCTAGAGACATTGAGGTATATCCGCGTTCGTCGATCGAGGAGTCTTATCTACTCTATTTTTGTTATAGCCCTTCTATACTTATCTTTTGTTTAGACACTCTGGAGTTAGAATACTGTAGTTATTCCACAACTTGTGATTTAATAGGTTTCCGGGTTATGGGAAGTTGTTTAGTTTGAAAGTTATTATTGTATATGCCGAGCGACATCTTAAACCTTCATTATATCATTCCGCAATTTTTATTAGTTTTATCTGTTGTTTTTCCCTTTTTCCGCAATTGTTAGGCTTTCCTAGTCCTAGAGACTAGGTGCCATCACGATAGTTCACGTAGGGCGAACTAGGGATGTAACAATATGTAATGTCGATTTGGTTTGGTTTCGGTTTGACTTTCTTTTGTTAAAACCAAATCAAACTAAACAGTTTATGCTTGGATTTTTTCCCAACACCAAACAATAGTCAGGTTTTTTTTCCGGTTTGACTCGGATTATCAGGTTGGTACGGTTTGTTGGTTTCCTTTGTACACCCCTAATCGGTACCATACATTCAAATTAAGGTCTCCAGTTTTAATGACTTTGTAACTCATACAACACTGGTCATATGCTTGTATACGGTGTCAGTTATTTGTTGACTCATATCCTGTTGGGGTTTTAACTATATTAAATGCTTAAAAGTGGGTGAATGGGAAATGAAGGGAAATAAAATTTTTGACTGAAATTTTAAGTCCCCTCTACCCCTGATGAAGGAACATTATCGCATATTGGAAGAGGAAGAGGGTTTCTTATAGGTATATAATCGATTTCTCTTTTCTAGCTCTTAAGGAGTTGAGAAGAGGGCAAGCTTCGTGCCGTCATCGTAGTTGCTCTCTCGGAGTTGAGAAGAGGGAATACTTCGGCTTCAGATTAGGATTTGGGTTTGGATTTGGATTTGGTTAATTGAATGATTAATGTTTTGGACCAAATTTATTTTTTAATAGTATAATATTAATAGAAATATTATTAAATATTTGTTTTAATAACAAAATATTAATACTAAAATAAATATTAATATTATTGATACCCAATTTTCCCTATGTATTTTGTACCCAATATACTCCAAAAATAGCATATAGGTGCATATATAGCATACCAAAGGATTTGGGCATTTTAATGATTTTTAAACCAATTTATGGCCTATTTTTACACCATAAAAATTCAATAATTATTTCCAAAATTTCCATTTTTGAGAATAATATATTTATTCTCATATTTACATCAAAATATAGCTAACATGATTTTTTTGCAAATTATTACAAATTCGTCTGGTATTTAAAAACTAAATTGCATGAAATTGCAATACAAACTACTTTAGGATTTAATAGATTTATAATTAAAAAAATCGATCCCAATATTTTTAAATTAATATTTGCATATTATTATCTGATTCAGTACCTTTAATTTTCTTTTAAAATGTTTTTCACTTTTCTTTTATAAAATAATATGGTAAAACTGGCTATTTCAATTGTAGCCTCAATTAGTTTCAATTTTAACCACATTCCATTTCAATTTCAGCCAATTTCAAGACAAAATTAGACCATCCCAATTCAAATTTAACCCGACCCCTGACCCATTAACGAAACCCGCCCGGGACTTCTTTTAATCCAGGCTGTTGATATTTTAATCAACGACCACAATTGATACTTACCTTTTTAATTCTACCGACCCCCCAACTCTAATCCCATTTCTCTCAGACAGCCGCCTTCGAACTCTCCTCCTCTTAAATGCTCTCAAGCTCTCGATACCCTAATCATCTCCCTCATCTTCTCCTATCAATCTTCATCAAAGTCCATGGCTTCTCAGGCCTTGGACAACCTGTGCTAACCTTCTTTAACCTCTAGGCCCTGTTTGTTCAAGGTTTTGAGGTCCGACCTCAACGATGCCTGTTCATATCCTCTGCCAATCTATGCTCCTATGGCCTCTCCAGCACTGTTCCGACGTGTTTAAGCCTTAAGAGCCTAGCTACGGCTCAGACATGTTCGAGACCAGACCTTTTCCAAGCCTTATCATTTCTTGGGTTTGTAAGAAACCCTGAAGCTATTTCGAGTTCCTTCTTCTCTTATTTTCTTAGATATATGATGAATCTATGTTGTATTCAACGTTTTGAAGCTTTTACCCAATTTTTCTTTTTTCTGATTTAGCCTTTTCAATTTAGGTTTTTTAAGAAAATCTTAAAATGACTTCTGTCGCTTCTTCGTCTTCTTTTCTTTGTGTGAATCTACATGTATATGCCATGTTTGTATGAGTTTTTCGCTTGTGTTCTTATGTTCTTTCCTTGCATGTTCTTCTCCTGTGCTTTTTGTGTTTGCCTTATTTGCATGTTCTCTGTTCTTTCTTCTACTAGTTTCTATAGCATGCTTTTACATGTTTATCTTATATGTTCATTTAACCATATGTTCCTTTATTGTATTTTTCTACTAAGTGTCCGTTCTTTATCTGTCTTCTTCTAAACTTGTTTAAGTTCCAAGTTTCTTAAAACGTGTTCTTTCTACTCTTACTATGTTTCGAATCAGTTCTATTTGCCTTGAACTTGGTATTTGTTCATTTTTTCATGTCTCTGAGCCTGTCTAAATTATTTGATTTTCTTCACTGTATCTTACTCAACTCGAAAACGTTTGGATTTGGGGAGGTTTTTGACAAGTTTGGATCTTGTGTTTGGAACTAGGGTTCATATTTTTGACCTCTAGGTTCTCAAAATTGTCTGAGTCTTTGTACTCTTCTTTGACTCTGAACATTTCTAATTAGCATGAAAATTCAATCTTGTTTGACATGCCTGTATGCTTTACATATGAGGAATTTTTCTTTCAAAAAAGGGTTTTCCTACTCATGATTGGATTCCGAATCTATTTGGGTTTTAATTGATTGTCATTGATTTTCCTCAAATAAAACCCTCTCCTCACTTTTCCTGACTTGGTTCATTAGAACAAAGCCTGCTATTTTGATATTTGATTGATTCCATTTCCATATTCATGCAAACTGTGTGACTAGACTTTTTCCTTATATAGACTTCTATCTATTTACCCTTCTTACGCTACTTTGGGAAAAGATTTTGATCAAACTCTTTCCTTAATTATCTTTTACTCATTTGAAATCGGAATCCCTTAATTGAAGGGAATCTTGTGTGATTTATTTCTGGATTATTTTCTTACCAATTTTTACTTGCTTTCTACATTATAAAGGGCATGAATCCTATGCACTTTCAAAGGCACTTCGAATTCAACACACAGACACTCAATTCACTACGTTTCTCTACATTACTTCTGCACTCGAAAATACAACTTTTCTGCACCCTCTCTCAATCAAATTACTTTTTCTCACTTATAGTATTGAGCACCCTTCTCCTCTTCTCCTTTTACTTTCTGAAACATTCTCAAGTTCCCTTTGAACTCTCAAGTATTTGCTGAAGACTTAAGGCTGCTCCTTGTGATCTTTTGCTGTTTGCTTACTCTGTTGTTCTGTTACTCTAGTACTTTGCATATGGTATGTGATAATCCTCTTCACTATGTTTTTATTCCCTAGTTTGTTATTCTTTCTTTTACCATGTGTTTTTTCTAGTATGTTATGCCTTCCGTCATCTTGTTTCTACAATTCTGTGTGCTCTTTTCTCATATGAATTCCTTCCCTTTTACCCCTTTGTATGAGAGTACAGTTCCAGCCAAGGCAGCACTTTTTTATTGCTGCCTATGACTTTGAACTAGGTTCTTTGAACCCCTTACTCAAATCAATTCCCACTTCCCTTTTCCCTTATGTGCTGAGCCTGACTTGGGTCTGGTGGTGTTCTAATCATCACTTAGACTCAGGTCTGACCTTTAAGGTATGCTTTTAACTTGTTTGGACCAAAAAATGGTCAGGGGTGTGCCAGTCTACACCTATGGCTGGGTATGACCACCATTTTCTATGGTTCCGTAATTCCTCTTTCATTTTGCACTTACTCTTAGCTATTAAGTTCTGCCGCTCTCTTGCAAGTTATGCCTTGGGACCCTGAAGCTCCCTCTAAACTTGGATACTTCAGGGCTGGCTACTCGACACTGCACTATGCTAATTCTAATGATATCCTAAGTGTAAGCATTGCCGAGAATCCATGAGATTCCTTGAAACTTTGAAACTCTTGGGATAAAGAGAAGGCTTAGGAAATCTGGATACCGGAATTGGTTAAACTCATGTTATTAGACATTAAGGTTGCATTAGGCGGTTTGAATGTAGCCGTAGATTTTGATGTATTTTATATTTTTCTTTCATCTTTTCAAGTTCTTAATAATTTTTTGTATAAAAGAACTTGGGGAGATATAGTAAAAGGGTGTGGGAAGGGTTTACTTTCTTGCATAAATAAAAAGGGTAGATATTATGTGTTTAGGACTCTAAAATTTTTTTTATTACAAATTCCTTCCTATAGGGTTGTCCAATATTTCTAATTCAGTCACCTAGATAGCATGCCTATAGGATTTAACAGTTTTGTTGAGTCGCCTAGATTCCATGACTGTAAGGTTTAACGTGTAGTCATATTGCAAGTCATTAGAAATCCTGCCTATAGGGCTCAATATTCATGTAATCAGTTGCATATAGAAACCATGGCTATAGGAAGTGCATACGTGTTAGGCAAATCGTAGGGTAATCAAAAAAATCCTCTTTTCATCAGTTCAATAACAAGTCTAAAAACTAAAAAAAATATAGATATCATGCCTATAGGATGCTGCATCAAACTCGACTAATTCGTTTAAAGCAATAAGAATCAGCTAATTGGTCCATAAGCATCCTAATTCAGTAACGTTTTCAAAAGGCTCCATCTTTAGTAAAATCTTTTGAACCAATATACTTTTTTAGTTCATCAAATCTGCATCTTTTTTCTGAAACAGTCTTTCTTTTAATGTTCTCCTTAAACATTTTCTACTAAAATTTTGTCTTCCTAAACTCATCTCTTTAAAATAGTTCTGCAATTCGCTCTTTTCCTTAATAAATTCCGCCTTCTTCTCTGAAAATCTTTATAGCTATGTTTAGGCAGTCTACCTACCTTTCTTTAATACTCACTTTTTTACTTTCTACAATCTACATTGTCCTTTTCAAAACTCTTCTGCAATTACTTCTTTCTGAAACCAGTGCTTTTTCTAAAATTATTCTCTTAAAATACCTTAACTTTTGATAATTGGATCCGGGTTGCCTAATGCGGACTTCCTATCTAAATACATGTGTCAAACCAGTCCGCTTCACTGATTTAGTTTAATTTAAAGACCAATTTAGTATGTGCCAACACATGCTAAACTAAGTGTTGCTTGAATAAGGGGTTAACTTGAGCCTTACTTATTTGCTTTGTTCATCCCTTTATTTGTTATTTTTTTGTATGTCGCAATTAGAATTTTAAATTTTGAACTCCATATATGCCGATATCCCTTTCTTTCCCCTTTAGAATTAGAAGTCCTAATACCCCGGGACTGATAGGATGGGAGTACTAGCATGCAGTAAGTAAATGAGACTAATCGCGTTTAAATACCTTAATGGGGTGGGAAGGGTAGAATATGGATATGATGACCAGTGCGCTAATATCTCGTGCGCCCCCTCTTTTGAGGAGTGATTGCTGAATATTACATTGATGTGATCCATATATTGTATATACCTAGGACCCCCCTTTATCTCTTTTTTGCGAAGGCTTTTCTTAAATTATGTTTTTTCTTCAAATAATTTTTTTTCCTAAAATTGTAATCCTTTATTTTCTTCAAAGCTTTCAAACTTGTGATCCATATGTGCAAACTTTGCTTGTTTTTTCTATCTTCTTAAAGTCACAATTATAGCATGGCCGGGAACCACACTAGAGGATCTTGAGGGGTGCCTAACACATTCCCCTCGAGATAATCTCTAAGCCCTTACCCAAACTCTGGTTTACCTTCTTTTCAAAACTCTTCACCTTTTTAAAGTGTTTTAATGCACTTTAATCATTAGGCGACGACTCTCCATATCCTAAACTCAGTTCTCGCAAGAGAATAAAGAGTTGTCCTCCCAAAATGTTGTATACCTGATTTCCGAACTCTCCGTCCGAATGAAAAAGGGGGCGACGACAGTATAGCGACTTTGCTGGGGAATTCGTTGGGCGTTTTACCATTACATGCTTTTACGACTTTATTTGCTTCATTTATTGCCTTTATTTCTTGCCTTTAATTAATTCATCATGAAACTAACTTGGCTCCTCATGTCTTTTCTTTCCTTTACTGCTTTACTATTTTAATACCGTTGTAATTTGGAGCATTTATAGTAATCATTTATCTTATGTACGTGAAGATACATATCACTTTGTTTCATTCTTGTAATTGCATCTCCAACATCATACTCCACTCGTGCCAAAACAAACACTATAGCAACACTTATAATGAGTGGTTGTGCTCTTCCGATATTATCACCCCTTGAATTTGGCAAAGGCATATTTGCGGTAGAACCAGTCGATCAATGGTGTAGTCGGTGGTTCCGCGCCTTTATCTCTTGAGTTGTCCTCTCAAGGGTATCTGTCTAGCACTTCAAAAATAGAAACCTTACTCTGTTAAACTGTTCATGCATCATGGTCAACCTAGCCGAGTCAGTTATGCTATCCGCATAATAATAGTCTATCGGGTTTCCCTGAAACTCAAACGGACACCCCCATGTTATGTGCATTTATTTGGAGAACTAAATGGCTCAATGCTAATTATTGATCTAAATAGTCGAGTTTGGGTCTAATCCTTTGTTTTGCAGAAAATGAGGCACGAAGTCCCCAGATTCGGTATGGTAACCAACATTCACCCAAGGCTGCTAAGCTGGTGGTAGGACCTTCATGCCAACGATCAGGCCTTTGTCTACAAATACTTAAGGAATTTTCCTTCTCTTCTGGAAATCCAGCCAGACAACAAAATCATAGAGGCTGCAACTCTGTTCTGGGATAGTGATCAGCCGGTGTTTCGCTTCGGGGATTTGGAAATGACTCCTTTACTGAAAGAAATAGGGGGTCTAGCTGGTATTCCTTGGGAGATTCCGGGTTTACTTATGTCGGAAAATCACAAAAATAGAGGCTTTCTTAAGATGATGGGACTCAAGAAAAATCCGGATATGGCTTGCCTGAAAAGCTCCTACATACCATTTGACTACTTGTACGAGAAATATGGCCATAACAAGTCTTACCGCACCTACGCCGACGGGTTTGCCCTTAAACTCCTTAGGGTATATTCATAGAAGGGTTTTTGTCTTTATTTCTGTTTCCTAGGGATGATGATCTTTCCTATGAAGAAGGCTAGGATCCACACCAGACTAGCCATGGTAACCAAGACCTTAATGGAGGGGATCAACGGGCAGTCCTTCAGCATAGTGCCCATGATCATCGCTGAGATCTATCGAGTGGAACTTATCCTTATGTCCCTCTCCTAGCCATGAGGCAAGCTGGAAGTCCTTCAGCATATCGCCCATGATCAACAATGGGTCCCACACTTTGAAGGTTGTAATCTGTTACTTCAACTCTGGCTTATAGAACACCTTCTTAAAGGTGACTACCGACAGGAGATTATACGCTTGGATTAGGATGATCATATCGCTTTCCACCACCCAAAGCAAATGAATTTCATGCCTAACATGTTCGCTCAGCCGGAGGACGCTGGAGGATGGGTAGAGCTGTTTGAGAATCTAAAGGAAGAGCAAGTACATGGGATGTTTGAGTGGTTCCCAATAGGGGAGTTCATTCTTCGTTCTCGGGATGCATCATTCCTCATACTCATCGGCCTGAGGGGAACTTATCCTTATGTCCCTCTCCTAGCCATGAGGCAAGCTGGAAGGAAGTAGATCATACCAAGGGTAGATAAAATGAGTCACTTCAAGGCTTACTTTTAGGACGATGATAGCATGCACCTGTGTCAAGCTCAGCATATGTGGCACTGCAAGCTAGTCTTGGGAAGAGAAACTATCAAGGTAGACATGTATCATACAGGATGTGTACCATCACACTGGTTTGGGTCATCCAAGGTTCATACGAGGACATATGCTTATCTATGAAAAGGCTTAAGCGCAAGTTAAGTACAACCAATTATGCAAAAGAATTCGGGAATGCGAAAATGAACACCAGGAAATACAAGAAGCTCACTAGAAATTGATCGACGAGTGGAAGTACATGGATGTCAATGCCAAGAAGCGGTTAGGGTATCTGGAACGAGGTCTAGTAAAGTTGGAAGGAAAGTTCTTGAAGAGGATTGAAGATTGCCAAAATGCTGAGGTAAGAGCAGGCAGGCATCTGGCCCGAGCCTATCTGCTTCTTAGGACTACGTGAGTTGATGCAGCTGTATGAAGGAAGTGAGAATACCGAATCCGCAAAAAGTTCTTTTAGGACCAAGTAGTTGGGATATTTTATTTCCTGCTTTCATAATGTAACAAGGCCATTGGCCATTAGTGACATCTTTATTTCCGTTATTTTTGAATTGCAATTTTTGGACTCATCTTATTTTTATCAATAAAATGACACATTTAGCATTATAAGTTCTCCAAATTTAATTTGTCACTAGGCCTACCTCGGGCACAAAGACTCCTTCATCAGGAATTTGGCTGCAGAGCTCAACAAGTTAACTAGCCAAGTTCAGGGTGTCGAAGGTAGCAAATGAGTTGAAGGGCTCAACTGCGAGGAACTTTATGTTCAGCCAGATGTTGAACTTTCGGAGGGGTATAAACCTCCCAAGTTTGAGATTTTCGACGGTACAGGTATTCCCAGGGTCCATCTAAGAATGTATTGTGATAAGCTAGTAGGAGTTGGAAGGGACGAGGAAATCCGTATGAAGCTGTTCATGAGGAGTCTAAAAGGCGACGCCTTATCTTTGTACATTAGCCAAGATTTAAAGAAATGGACAAGTTGGGTAAGCATGGAATCCGACTTTATGGACTGATTCAGGTTCAACACAGAGAACACACCAGGTGTGTTTTATATCCAAAATCTAAAGAAGAAAACCGCAGAGACTTTTCGCGAGTATGCTACTCGTTGGACGTCAGAAGCTGCTAAGGTCAGGCCGGCCTTAGAGGAATAACAGATGAACATGTTCTTTGTCTGGGCTCAGAATCCGCAATACTATGAGAGGTTAACACTGATAAAAGGTCAGAAATTCTCAAACATCATCAAGTTGGGAGAAAGAATTGAGGAAGGTATCAAAAATGGCATGATCACTAATCTCAAAGCATTACAGGCCACCAACAAGGCTTTACAGTTTGGTGGCACGTCAAAGTAAAAGGACGTGAATTCCGTGTGGCTGCACAAAGAACCAAATCCCTTATGAAATATCAAAAATATCCCTCAACTCCACTCATATATCAACCTTCCCTAAACTACCAAGCACCCCCACCCACATACCAAATTCCACCACCCACCTACCAATCATCTCCTCCTCCACCGCCTACGTATCAACCCACTTCACCAAGATATTGCCAACCCGCGCCTATGTACCAAGCCTATAATGCCTAACCTTCACACTATCAGTCACCACCCACCCACCAAAACATTTCTCAACCCAGACCAAATTTCGACCGAAGACCTCCCAAACAATATACCGCCATCACCGATCCAATCCACCAACTATATGAAAGACTCAAAGCACCCGGTTACGTCACACCTATCCCAGCCATAACTCCATAAAATCCCTCCCAATGGATCAATCCAAACAAAACCTGTGCATATCATTCTGGAATAAAAGGCTATACCATCGATGAGTGTCGCTCGTTGAAAGATAAGATTCAGACCTTGGTTGATAATAAGGTCAGCATAGCAAAGGAACTCGTTCCCAATGTCCTTAACAACCCTCTGCCTGATCACAAGGGTAGAGGTACTCATATCATCGAGATTGAGAATGATTGTGACCCTAAAGGGATGATTGGATTGATTGCAGAAGGAGATGAACCGAAGAAGCCGACAGTCACCCTCAATCTATAGTTGTCCAGATCTAGCCCTCTGAGGGCAATGAGGTAAATGTGTCCATACCACTTGAGTTAGAAGCGCCTCCTAGAAAGGCGCAAGGACCAATTGACGTCGAGTTCCGAATTCCAAAGGAATCTGCGCCATTTGAAGTTGTTGTGTTACCTCAAAGGGTGCCAATTCTAGTCACAATGGCCGATGTGACCCCATTCAACTCAAAAACTATACCCTGGGATTATGCATCTAAAGCTAGGAGAAGAGGGAAAGCAAAAAGTGGGAGAAGCGATTGCCGTGCAAGGCATGACCAGAACAGGCAAGGTATAAAAGTTCGAAACATTTAGCTGAGTCCAGCAAGCACGACCTATTGAGACTAGGCCTGATGACCTTTCAAGAAAGATATAGGCTAAATAATACTCTATCGTGGAGCAATTGAACAAAACACCAGTGCAGATTTCCATCCTGGCTCTTCTGCAAAGCTTAGAGGCATACAAGAATGCTCTGATGAAAATGTTGAGTAAGGCTTATGTTCCCAGCAACATAACTGGGGGCGAGATGGCAAGGGAGGACAAGTGTTGGAAAGTCACAGGATCACCTTCCACGAGGATGAGCTTCAACCAGAAGGACTTAGTCACAACAAGGCATTTCACAACACTGCGCAGCACAAAGATTATTTCATGACCAGGATCCTGGTTGACGGGGGATCCAGCCTTAACATTTGTCCATTAATAACTCTCAGGACAGTGGGTAAAGGATTGCATGAGATATATTAATGTTAAAGATTTCGATGGGTCCCAAAGATAAACCAATGGAGAAATCAACTTGTGCTAGCAATTGGGACCTACCTGGTTCAATGTTGACTTTCAAGTGATAGACGTCCCAGCGTCCTACAATCTATTGTTGGGACCACCTTGGATCCACGCTGCTGGGGCTGTGGCATCAACCCCGCATCAAGTAGTATAGTTCGAATGGAATCATCAGGAGGTGATCATTCATGTCGATGGTAGCAATGCTATATACAGTCGCCAGACTATCCCAATGATTGGAGGTATAAGAAGAATATGTGGAGAGACATACCACCATATCGAGCGAGTCAACGCCGTGGACAAAGATAAATGGTGGGACAACAAGATTGAGAGTATCCTAAATTGGAGCAGGTATAAGCCAGGAAAAAGACTTGGCAAGAACTTCAAGGGATCGCCAAACCCATCAAGCTAAAGAAACATGGTACTACTTTTTGTTTGGGGTATGAATACACCTGGGAGGAGTTCAACCATTGGTCCACTATGGCGCGGCCCCTACTATCACTTGGAGCACTCATCTAGACTAGACCTTTCAACCGGCATACATCATATATGGATCAGAGGAAGATGAGGCATTAGCAACGGTGAAGAATTTGTTTTTGAAAGATGATATGGACTGTTGTGTTATATTCATGGATGAAGGGGAGGAAGGCCCTTCCATACAAGCTGTGAATTAAGGGGAACGCCTCACTAATTGGTCGATCATGACCGCTAGGGCCCGAAAAGCTTCGGGGTAGCAAGGCTGAACAAGCAACATGCATCGCATCTCTACTTTTACTAGTTGACTTTTCTTTTCGCATTGTATTTATTTTTGAAAAGAGCTCCATTGTTTCAAACAATTATGAATTCAATCAAAGCATTTCCAAGTATATTTATATATCTAGCTCTTATTATTTTCTCTATCAATTATTTTATTTACATAGCAATACTATTACCTATCTTGATGATGAACCAACGACTATGACTTGCAACGAGACAACACAACAAATGGATATAGATTCAGAAGAAGATGATATACTAGAAGAAGTTTTTAGGAAGGTCGAGAACTTTGAGAATCGACATAAATTCATATTGGGCGAAAATAAGATTGTTTTAAAGGAGTATGAGGACATCGTTGCATGGTCATATGATGATATGATTGGTCTAAGCACATCCATTGTAGCTCACAAGTTGCCAACAGATCCGGCATGTTCGCTAGTAAAGTAGAAGCTCAGAAAGTTTAAACTCGACATGACTTTGAAAATCAAAGAAGAGGTTACCAAGCAAGTCAAAGCCAGGGTTCTCATGGTTGTAGAATATCCGACATGATTAGCCAACATCGTGCCAATATCGAAGAAGGATGGCAAAAGTCAGAGTCTGTGTCGAGTACCGGGATCTCTACCGGGCCAGTCCCAAAGATGATTTTCTTTACCGAATATACACATATTTATACAATTGTGCCAAGCATGAACTGCAGCCTTTCATCGATTGTTTTGCAGGATACCACCAGATATGGATGGATGAAGAAGATGTAGAGAAAAAAACTTTTGTCATACCATGGGGGATGTACTGTTACAGAATGATGCTGTTTGGTTTAAAGAATGCTAATACCGCCTATATGAGAGCCATGACTACCATATTCCATGATATGATACATAGAGAAATCAAGGTGAATGTGGACGATGTCATCATCGAATCCAAGAAAGCTGAAAACCATATGGATGACCAAAGGAAATTCTTCAACAGATTGAGAAGGTACAACTTGACGTTGAACCCTGCCAAGTGTGCATTCAAGGTTCCTGCTGGAAATTTGCTGGGATTCATTGTGAGCCACCGAGGAATAGAATTGGATCTGTCAAAGGTCAAAGCCAACCAAGAATTGCCACCACCAAAGAACAAGAAAGATGTGATGAGTTTTATGGGAAGACTAAACTATATCAACCGTTTCATAGCTTGGTCCACCGTCATTTGTGAACCTATCTTCAAGATGCCGAAAAAGGATGCTGCCACCAAATGGACTGATGATTTCCAGAATGCTTTTGACAGAATTAAGGAATACTTGTCAACGCTACCAGTCTTGGTCCGCCTGAACCAGGAAGACCTCTACTACTTTATCTCGCAGTGCTGGATGGAGCGTTCGGTTGTGTTCTGGGACAACATGATTAAATAGGAAAAAAGGAACAAGCAATCTATTACCTCAGCGAGAAGTTTACCCCGTTTGAGGCCCGAGTTTCTTATTAGAATGCACATGTTGTGCTCTAACATGGGTGGCTCAGAAACTGAGGCATTATTTCTGTGCCTACATCACTTATCTCATATCAAAGATGGACCCATTGATGTATATATTTCAAATCCCATGCCTACTGGCAAGCTTGCCAAATGGCAAATCTTGCTAAGTGAATTCGAAATTGTTTATATAACTTAGAAGGCAGTCAAAGGACAAGCCTTGGTAGATCACCTCGCTGAGAATCCTGTGATAGGAGAGTACGAGCCACTAAAGACGTATTTTCCTAATCAAGTGGTAGCTTTCATAGGATAAGGCATTACAGAATCCTACGACGGTTGGAGGGTGTTTTTGATGGATCCGCAAATTTCAAAGGAGTTGGCATAGGAGCAGTCCTGGTATCAGAATCCGGTCAGCATTACCCGGTATCCATCAAGCTCTGGTTCCCTTGCACCAACAATATGGCCGAGCACGAAGCCTGCGTCTTAGGGCTCAAAATGGCCATCAACACGAATGTTCAGGAGCTACTAGTGATTGGAGACTCGGACCCACTCATACATCAGGTTCGAGAAGAATGGGAAACTAAGAATTCTAAGATACTCCCTTTATCTGCATCGCATACAGCAAGTGAGGAAAAGGTTCACAAAGACTGAATTTCAGCATGTTCCTAGAATACAGAATGAATTCATTGATGCACTAGAAACTTTGTCATCCATGATCCAGCATCCAGATACAAACTTCATTGATCCCATTCAGGTCAAAATATATGACAAACCAGCTTATTATGCTCATGTTCAGGAAGAAGCGGATGGAAAACCGTGGTTCCACGAAATTAAAGAATACTTGACAATAGGAGAATATCTGAAACTCGCCGATGCCACTCAGAAGTGCACACTGCGGTGGTTATCAAACAATTTCTTTTATATAGGAGGACTCCCAATTTGGGATTTCTAATGTGTGTCGAAGCAAGAGAAGCGACTAAACTATTGGAAGAAGTGCACGCAGGAACCTGCGGACCACACATTAATGGTTTTGTACTAGCAAAGAAGATACTCCAAGCAGGGAATTTTTGGATGAATATGGAAACAGACTGCTCCATTATGTTCGAAAGTGTCATCGGTGTCAGATACTTGCAGTTATGATAAAGGTTCCTCCAAACGAGCTTAATGCAACGAGCTCACCATGGCTGTTCACCGCTTGGGAATGGATGTTATAGGACCAAGCGAGCTTGCCGCATCAAACGGGCACAGGTTCATCCTAGTGGCAATTGATTACTTTGCTAAATGGGTTGAAGAAGCATTGTACAAAGTAGTGACTAAGAAAGTTAAGGCAGATTTCGTCCGTGATCGAATTGTTTATCGATTTGAAATTATGAAATCTAGCATCACCGACAGTGGTTCCAATCTTAACAACGACTTGATGAAGGTGATGTGTGAAACATTAAAAATCAGGCACGAGAACTCTATAGCCTATGGACTGCAGATGTATGGTGCCATAGAGGTAGCCAACAAGAATATCAAGAAAAAACTAAGGAAGATGATCGGTAGGCACAAGAAATGGCATGATAAGCTATCATTTACCTTATTGGGATACGGTACCAAAGTACGCACATCAACTGGGCAACTCCCTACATGTTGGTTTATGGTACAGAGGCGTTCACGCCCGTCGAGGTAGAAATTCCATCTTTAAGAATCATACAAGAAGCAGAGTTAGACGATGCAGAATGGGTAAAAGGTCGCTACGAGTAGTTAGCCCTTATAGACGGAAAGAGAATGAATGCAGTTTTCCACTTTCAATTATATCAAAACAGAATTTCCAGAGCCTTTAACAAAAGAGTTAAACTGAGGAAGTTTACACTAGGACAGCTTGTATTGAAGAAAATACTTCCACATCAAGATGAAGCTAAGGGGAAATTCTTTACCAATTAGCAGGGTCCATACATGGTTCACTGGGTTTTGACCCGAGGAGCCCTTATTGTTGCAGAAATAGACGGAGAAGTATGACCAAAGCCAATTAACTCAGAGGCAGTGAAACAATACTATATATGATCATATGTTTCTTCATGATGTAATTTGAACTACGCCTGACCTGATTCGCGTTGAAGAGGGGATACGTAGGCAGCCCTATGGGTTCTTTCACTTTTTAATAAAAGTTCCATGTTTTCCCGCTTTTGGAACTGGGGCAGAATTTTGAGGACCCTCAAAATTCCGAAGTCAGCTTTTCAGTCTTGTCATCAGCGCCGACTCAACAAACGGGGTAGAATTTTGAGAAGCACCCTCAAAATTCAGGAATTGATCCGTTATAAGTCATTCAGCACAACTGTTAGAAGTGCCAACCCAATAAAATAGGGCAGTATTTTGAGGAGGACCCCAAAATTTCGGAGGAAGCGAGGTCGCAATATCTTGAACCATGTTGCGGTCGTTGGTCCATCCGAAAGAAAAATCTTATTAAAATATATACTTACACTATATTTACTAAATGATGCATATCTATCATTTGAATTACCATCATTTCGCAATGCTACCCCAGCGATACATGACGTCAGGAGCCACGGGAAGATGAACTAACCTTTCCCCTACAGAACTCACGATTTTTCTTTGGATGCAGGGCATAAATCATCCGAATACATTCACACACTCGTACCTTCTAGATGGGAAACCATCAGAACGATCGCAGATTCACAAACTTACTATCTCCACCCAACATCCCAGCAGCCACGATGTCGCAATCAGCTGCTAGCTAAGAAAATCTCACTACTATTCACCCTTTACATTCCTGCATTTTGCATAAGGCTACTCATCTGCCTTCCGAGGTTAAGCTCTAGTTCCATCTTTGCATAAGGCTATTCATCTGCCTTTCGAGACTAAGCCCTGTCTCCATGTGCATTTCATACATAAGGCTATTTATCTGCCTTCTAAGGTTAAGTTCTACCTCCATCCCAATGGATAACGCGACTTATCTGCCTTCCGAGGTTAAGCTCTACCTCCATCCCGCATAAAGCTATTATCTGCCTTTCGTGACTAAACATGGTCTCCATCTACATTTCCTGCATAAGGGTACTTCTTTGCCTTCCGAGGATAAGATCTACCTCCATCCTGCATAAGGCTATTATCTGCCTTTCGAGACTAAGCGCTGTCTCCATCTGTATTTCTTGCACAAGGCTATCTATCTGCCTTCCGAGGTTAAGCTCTACCTCCATCCTGCATAAGGCTGCTTATCTTCCTTTTTAGACCAAGCATTATCTCCATATGCATTTTGTATAAGGCTATTTATCTACCTTCCAAGGTTATGTTCTACCTCAATCCTGCATAAGGCTACTCATCTCCCTTTCGAGACTAAGCCCTGTCTCCATCAGCATTTTGCATAACGCTATCAATCTGCCATTCGAGACTAAGCACTGTCTCCATCTTGCATGGTTGGAAATCGCCAATCTATTTTTTTAACGGCTGCAATATCGCCATATGCATTTAAATTCTCGCTTTGGCTGAATGATTGCCACCCTTTGCATTTATCGGCTAAAAGATTGACACCTCCTCATCGGGTGAAAGATCTCCAACTTATTCAAAGGCGTCATAGTTCAGAGGCATCATCTGCATAGACCAAGAGAACCATTTCATGGCCTGCGACTCTTTATTTATGCTCTTCATGGCCCAGGATATCACAGTCTAAGAACGTCATCTTAACCTTCCAAAGACAGCATTATAGTCCAACAGGAACTTGCATCATGTTTAAATTATGCATAATACATGCCACATTGTTCATTTACAGGTATACCAGCTAGCAAATGGCCATCTCAGCAGGAGCGAACGCTCCGGTTCTTCGCAGCCTCTCCGACTCCAGATACCTTTTCTAACCCAAGCGTCGCATCCGTTCTTTTTGAATCCCCATCTGACACATTCCATCAATGGTTCCTGAACTACATATGACCTGATTTCTGTAAAACTAAGGATATTTAGGCCGTTCAGAATCTAGAGCTCTGTCGAAACTCTTTTCAATCGCCGATCCGGTCAAAATGGGCCATCTTGTCTTCACTCGACAACTCTTTCATCCACCCCGGGTAAAGAGGGACAACTATTGATTACCAATTTTTCCCTATGTATTTTGTACCCAAAATACTTCCAAAATAGCATGTATGTGCATATATAAGCACACCAAAGTGTTTGGGCACTTTTAATGATTTTTAAACTAATTTATGGCCTATTTTTAAAATTCAATAATTATTCCCAAAACTTGCCATTTTGGAGAATAATTTATTTTATTCTCATATTTACATAAAAATATAGCTAACATGATTTTTTTCATTCTTTTACAAATACGTCTGGTGTTTTAAAAACTAAATTGCATGAAATTGCAATACTAGCCCCTTTAAGATTCAATAGCATTTTATAATTACAAAATAGATTCGAATATGTTTAAATTAATATTTTGTATATTATTAGCTGATTTAGTACCTTTAATTTGCTTTTAAAACATTTTTTTTCTATATTTATAAAATAATAGGGGAAAACTGGCTATTTCAATTGTAGCCTCAATTCGTTTCAAATTTAATCATAATTCCATTTCAATTTTAGCCAATTT
The DNA here is from genome assembly GCA_034376525.1 of Nicotiana benthamiana. Classification (NCBI taxonomy): domain Eukaryota; kingdom Viridiplantae; phylum Streptophyta; class Magnoliopsida; order Solanales; family Solanaceae; genus Nicotiana; species Nicotiana benthamiana. The sequence goes on along the minus strand of CM067328.1, from coordinate 75,679,923 downwards.
CAAGCCCTAATTAGACCAGCCCAATTCAAATTTAACCCAAACCCGGATCCATTAACTAAACCCGCCCGGGACCTCTTTTAATCTAGACCGTTGATCTTTTGATCAACAACCAGAATTGATACTTACCTTTTTAATTCTACTAACCCCCAACCCTAATCCCATTTCACTCAAACAGCCGCCTTCGAACTATTCTCCTCTCAAATGCTCTCAAGCCCTCGAAACCCTAACCATCTCCCTCGTCTTATCCGATCAATCTTCATCAGTGTCCATGGCTTCTCATGCCATGGACAACCTGTGCTCACCTGCTTTAACCTCCAGGCCTTGGTTGTTAAAGGTTTTGAGGTCCGACCTCAATGATGGCTATTCACCTGCTCCGCCGATCTGTGCCCCTATGGCCTCTCCGGCTTTATTACGACATGTTTAAACCATAAGAGCCTAGCTACAACTCATACCTATTCGAGACCAGACCTTTTCCAAGCCTTCTTATTTCTAGGATTTTTGAGAAACCCTAAAGATATTTTGAGGTTCCTTCTTCTCTTATTTTCTTAGAAATGCGATGAATCTATGTTGTATTCAACGATTTGAAGCTTTTCCCCAGTTTTTCTTTTTCAAATTTAGCCTGTTTCAATTGAGGGTTTTCTCAAAATCTTAAAACGACTTCTGCCTCTTTTTCGTCTTCTTTTCTTTGTGTGAATCTATCTATATATTCCATGTTTTTTTGAGTAGAAATGCGATGAATCTATGTTGTATTCAACGATTTGAAGCTTTTCCCCAGTTTTTCTTTTTCAAATTTAGCCTGTTTGAATTGAGGGTTTTCTCAAAATCTTAAAACGACTTCTGTCTCTTCTGCGTCTTCTTTTCTTTGTGTGAATCTATCTATATATTCCATGTTTTTTGAGTTTTTCGCTTGTGTTCTTATGTTCTTTCCTCGCATGTTCTTCTCCTGTGCTTTTGTGTTTGCCTTATTATGCATGTTCTCCGTTCTTTCTTCTGCTAGTTTCTATAGCATGCTTTCACATGTTTATCTTATATGTTCATTTACCCATGTGTTCCTTTATTGTATTTTTCTACTAAGCGTCAGTTCTTTATCTACCTTCTTCTAAACTTGTTTAAGTTCCAATTTTCTTAAAACGTGTTCTTGCTACTCTTACTATGTTTCGAATCAGTTTTATTTACCTTGAACCTGCTATTTGTTCGTTTACTCATGAGTCTCTGAACCTGTTTCAATTATTTTCTTTTCTTCTCTACATCTTACTCAAGTCGAGAATCCTAGGATTTGGGGGGGGGGGGGGGGGAGGGGGCTTGACAAGTTTGGATCTTGTGTGTGGAACTAGGGTTCATATTTTTGAATACTAGGTTTCACAGAATCGACTGGAGTCTTTGTACTCTTCTTTATCTCTGAACTTTTCTATGCTAGGATTTTCTAATTAGCATGAAAATTCATTCTTGTTTTACATGCATGTGTGCTTTATATATGAGGAACTTTCTTTGAAAAAGGGTTTCCAACTAATGTTGGAAACACGTTCTCAAGGCATTATACTAAACGTGTGTTCGTATTTGTATGTTTTGATGAATGACAAACTATGCGCAAATTGACATATGACGAGGTCCAAGCACGAGCGCAAAATTGATATATAACGAGATTCAAGCACAAGACAAAGATCAAGATTAAGTTTTATATGAGTCGGTATTTAATTGTGATCTTGATCCGACAACTTAAACTCAAGACTTGGCTTCTCTCGTAAAAATATTTTTATATCATGCATATTTAATTTAGAGCAAAATGATTTTAAATAATGCATATTTACCTTAGTCAAAATGATTTTTAAACATGCCTCTAAAATATGGACTAAGATAATCGATTATGTACTTATGATAATCGATTATGTTTAAGTCAACTGCTTGACAATCGATGGTGAACTTATGACAATCGATTGTGTTAAGGCAGTGAGCATCAGATTTTTCAAATCTGCATGACAATCGATTGTGAACCTTATGACAATCGATTGTGATGAGGCAGTGTACATCAAAGTTTTTCAACGCTCAAAATAATCGATTGTGAAGTTAATGACAATCGATTGTGTTGAGGCAGTGTCTTCCAGACTTTTTCAAAATTATTAAATAATCGATTGTGAGTATATAACAATCGATTGTCACGAGGCAGTGTCTAAATTGATTTTTCAAGACTGATATATAATCGATTGTTAACTTAGTATAATCGATTGTATAACTAACCGTTGCCAAAATATTTTCAAATACCGTCAGGTAATCGATTATTGATTTTGTATAATCGATTGTTGAAATCAAAATCTGGAAAAGATTTTTTGAACGTTGCTGAATAATCGATTATTGATTTTGCATAATCGATTGTTGAAATTAAAATCTGGAAAATATTTTTTGAACGTTACTGAATAATCGATTATTGATTTTGTATAATCGATTGTTTTACGTAAAATCTGGAAATGATTTTTTGAACGTTGCCAATAATCGATTGTTGCTCTTAGATAATCGATTGTTAAGCGTAAAATCTGGGATTGATTTTTGGAACGTTTGGCAAACAATCGATTGTGGATTCTTGACAATCGATTGTCACAGAGTAAAATCAACAGTTCTTAATTGGAAATTAGGCAGCGGTAATACAAGGTTTTTCAACTATAAATACATTAAATTCAGTGTTTTGACTACACAATAACACACAACAACTGATCATTCAATTGCTAAAGCTTGCATACTCTATTGCTTATCATTTTATATTCATTACATAAGTTTTTGAGAGCCAAATTATTGTTCAAAGTTGTTGTGATCTTGAGTGTATTCTTTTACTCATATCTACTCATTAAGGAGTGTCTTGTTTGAGTGCTTAGTGTATTGTACACTTGAAGAGAATTGTTATTCTCTTGTTGTAAGAAGAAACTTGTGTTTCCTTGGTTGAAGTCTTGGAGTGTTGTATCTCCGAGCAAAGGTGTTGAGGCTTGTGTCCTCAAGTTGTAAAGGTTTTTTAAGCACCTGTAAGCTTGACAAGTTAGTGGAAATCTCGAGAGAGTTTATCGGGGACTGGACTAGCCACGGGTTGTGGTGAACCAGAATACATCGGTGCGTTCTTTCTTATTTATCGCACTTATTTATTTCCTGCAATTTTTAAATTCTGCAAGTTTACGCTAATTTTTTATTATAACGCTATTCACCCCCCTCTAGCGTTAAGCGTATTATCTAACAAATGGTATCAGAGCCCAACTCTCTGAAGACTTAACCGTTTGAGAGAAACATCCATGGCTTCTACTCGTGACTCTTTTGCAGGAATAGGTGAAGGACAATGCTCCACCCGACCACCGCTATTCGATGGTACAAATTATACATACTGGAAGGAGAGGATGAAAATATTTGTGGAATCAAATAGTTTTCATCTTTGGAAGGTCATAACAAATGGAGAACAAATTCCAACCAAGAAGGTTGAAAATGAATAGGTACAAAAGTCTGAAGATGAATACGATGCGGATGATATCCGAAAGGTGCAAAATAATGCTAAAGCTATTAATTTGTTATATTGTGCTGTAAATGCAGATGATTACAGGAAGATATCTTGTTGCACTACGGCGAAGCAAATGTGGGACAAGCTGGAAATCACGTACGAAGGTACGGACCAGGTAAGGGAAGCTAAAATTGATTTCCTAACCCATGCTTATGAATTATTTCACATGAAGGAAGGTGAAAAGGTGGATGAGATGTTCTAACAATTTTCAATAATCGTAAATGACTTACATGCTCTCAAGAAGACATTCACGGATAAGGAACTTGTCCGAAAAATTCTTAGAAGTCTCACTCCGGCATGGCGATCAAAGGCCGACGCGATTCAAGAGTCCATTGGCGTTTCAAATGTCACCATCGACGCATTAAGAGGTAAACTTAAGACTTATGAATCTACTATACTTAACCCTCTTGTTGATGATCAAAGGAGGCAAAGAATCGCTCTAAAGGCAAGCACAAGCCAACCGCAAGTTGATGAGGACGGAGACAACGAGTTTGGACTCGTTATCAAAAGATTTCAAAAGTTCATGCGAAAAGAGTATGAACGAAAGGGCAAAAAGCAAGAAGAACAAATAAAGTGCAACGAATGGGGAGAAACCGGACACATCAAATCAAATTGCCCAAACATCAAAAAGGAAAAGAAACCTTTCAAAAAGCATCGTGCATATCTTGGGGAGGAGACTCCAGAGATGAGTCAAGCGAAGGAGAAGAAGAGGAAAGCGCAAACCTTTGTCTTATGGCACAAGAAGACAAGCAAGATGAGGTATGTCAAATCTCTTCTAAAAATTTCTTTTCCCTTGAAGAAATGCAAAATGCTTTTGATGAGTTATATAGTGAATTTATTAAAGCTTCAAAAACTGTTAAAAGCATAAAAGAAAATACTTCTTCAAAAGAAAAAGATTTTCAAAAACAACTCTCATTGAAAGAAAAGTGGAAAAACTGGTTTTAGAAAATGAGAAGTTGAAAGAGGAAAACAAGTTTTTCGGAAAAAGAAGCGCCGACAAGCCCGAAAGCTCTATTAGAAATTGTACTTCTTACATGCATCTCAAAAATGAAGTAGAAAGGCTTAAGGGCACCTTAGATAAGTTTAATTCTTCTCACAAAAATTTGAATGAGGTCCTTGTTAATTTGAAGTCAACCAAGCATGGCATAGGTTTTAAGAATGAGCCTAAAGAAAAGGTTGAAGCCAAACACCAACCACCTAAGGCTCAACCTAGGATTAATAAAACAAATGCTCATCCCAGAAATAACAACCCTAGAACCAATATGCATGCTAGACCAAATGTTGAACACTTTAGAAGACCTAGAAATGACTTACCACCTAGAAATAACTACTCTAGAAATGATGCATATTCTAGGCCAAACAATAGAAGGAATTTTGAACCTTTTAGAACACCTAGAATGACTTCCAACCTAGAAATAATTCTTCTAGAAATGCTGTACATCCTAGAACAAATAGTAGGAGAAATAATGTTCATGAAATGCGAAATAGTCATAGTGTCGAAAATAGAGTAAACAATTTTCGTCCATCTAATTACTATGAACCTAGAAGGATGCATAATCCTAACGTGACTTGTCATTATTATAGACGAATTGGTCATATTGCTCCTGCTTGCTTTACACGTCATAGACATAACACTCAAACGCATCATTATGATATGCCTAACCCCCAAGGACCCAAAATGGCATGGGTACCTAAAACGCATTAATCTGTTTTGTAGGTGTGTTTGAAGGGATCAAGTGTACTATGGTACCTTGATAGTGGATGCTCCAAGCACATGACGGGAGACGAATCCAAATTCCTTCAACTAGAACACAAGGAAGGGGGAAGTGTTATTTTTGGTGATAACAACAGAGGAAAGATTATTGGCATCGGATCGGTCGGTAAGGATGAAATTTCTTCCATTAAGCATATATTACTTGTGAAAGGTTTAAAACATAAGCTCTTGAGCATAAGTCAATTATGTGACAAGGGAAATCTTGTTTTATTTGATTCAAATGAATGCCTAGTTTTTAGACGTAGCGATTTTAAAATCATCCTTCGTGGTTTTAGAATGGATAACATTTATATGGTTGATCTTGCAAACTCTTCACCCGATTATGTGAATTGTTTAATGAGCAAAGAGGATGATTCTTGGTTATGGCATCGTAGAGTAGCTCACATCAACATGCATCTTTTGAACAAATTGGTTTCACAAAATTTAGTTGTTGGTCTTCCAAATTTGAAATTTGAAAATGACTCTATTTGTGATTCTTGTCAAAAACGGAAGCAAACAAAAGCATCTTTTAAATCAAAAAATACTGTTTCAACTACTAGACCATTGCAATTGCTTCACATGGATTTGTTTGGACCATCTCGCATTGAAAGTCTTCGTAGAAATCGTTATGCTTTTGTTATTGTTGATGATTATTCTAGATTTACTTGGACTTTATTTCTTGCCCATAAAAGTGATGCTTTTCAGAATTTTAAATATTTCCTTAGACGTGTTCAAAACGAAAAGGAAAAATAGGTGTCTCGAAGAGATGGCTAGAACCATGCTCGAAGAGGCTAAGATTCCCAAACATTTTTGGGCGGATGCCGTGAGTACCGCATGCTACATCTTAAATAGAGTAGTCATAAGGCCAATACTCATGAAAACCCCTTATGAACTCTACAAGGGAAGGAAACCAATCATCTCCCATTTTAGAGTATTCGGTTGTAAAGTTTTTATTCATAACAATGGAAAAGATCAATTGGGAAAAAATGATGCTAAGTCCGATGAGGGAATTTTCATTGGTTATTCTTCACGTAGCAAAGCATATAGGGTTTTTAATAAAAGAACCGAAACTGTGGAGGAATCCCCTCATATTGTGTTTTCCGAAAATAATGCTCGCTTGGCGAGAAAGGATTCCGGTTTTGATCTGGCAAGTATTTTAGATAGCTTGAAAGACAAAATACAAGAGGAAACGCCTAAGGAAAATCAAGACGAAATCTTGGAACAACCAACGGAGGAAGCGCCACAATTGGAGAAAGAAACTAAAATGCCTAACGAATGGAGGACAATCAAAGATCACCCTCTCGAACAGGTAATTGGCGACGTCTGAGAAAAGGTAAGTACCCGAAACTCCCTTAACAACACCTTAGGACATACTGCTTTTGTGTCTCAAATTGAACCAACAACCATCTCCGAAGCAATTGGGGATGAATTTTGGACCTTGGCAATGCAAGAGGAGCTTAACCAATTCAAACGGAATGACGTTTGGGATTTGGTGCCAAGACCCGAAAATCATACCATAATTGGTACGAAATGGGTTTTTCGAAACAAACTAGATGAAAATGGTGTGATCACTAGAAACAAAGCTAGGCTTGTAGCAAAAGACTATAATCAAGAAGAGGGTATTGACTATGAAGAAACATATGCTCCCGTAGCTAGATTAGAAGCTATTCGTCTATTGCTCGCTTTTGCCTCTTCTATGAATTTCAATTTGTATCAAATGGATGTGAAAAGTGCTTTTCTAAATGGTGTTATTCAAGAAGAAGTTTATGTTGAACAACCCCCCGGTTTTGAAGATTATAAATCTCCCGATCATGTTTTCAAACTCAAAAAGGCTCTTTATAGTTTAAAACAAGCTCCCCGAGCTTGGTATGAAAGATTGAGTAAATTTCTATTGGAAAATGATTTCATTAGGGGGAAAGTTGACACCACTCTTTTTGTTAAGCATAAAAACAATGATATTTTATTAGTTCAAATCTATGTGGATGATATTATATTTGGTGCTACTAACAATTCTTGTGCAAGGAATTTTCCGATTTAATGACAAGCGAATTTGAGATGTCTAGGATGGGAGAGTTAACATTCTTTTTGGGATTACAAGTAAAGCAAATGAAAGAAGGTACGTTCATTTGCCAAGCGAAATATTGCAAAGAATTACTGAAACGATTTGAAATGACCAATGCAAAAGCAATGGCAACCCCCATGAGCACATCCGATCATCTAGACAAAGATGAGAAAGGTAAGGAAGTCGACATCAAAAAGTATCGAGGTATGATTTGTTAGATAATACGTTTAACGCTAGAGGGGGGGTGAATAGCGTTATAATAAAATTTAGCGTAAACTTGCGGAAATTAAAATTTGCAGGAAGTAAATAAGTGTGATAAATAATAACTTACACACAGATATATCCTGGTTCACCACAACGTGTGGCTAGTCCAGTCCCCGAGAGACTCTCTCGAGATTTTCCACTAACGTGTCAAGCTTCCGGGTGCTTAACAAACCTTTACAACTTGAGGACGCAAGCCTCAACACCTTTGCTCGGAGTTACAACACTCCAAGACTTCAACCAAGGAAACACAAGTTCCTTACAACAAGAGAATTACAATTCTCTTACAAGTGTATACAACACTAAAACACTCAAACACAATACTCCTTAATGAGTAGATATGAGTAAAAGAAGTAAGCTCTGGATCACAACAACTTTGGACAAGAATATGGCTCTCAAAAGCTTTATGAAATTGAATATAAAATGATAAACAAAAGTATGCAAGCTTATAGCAATGTAATGATCAGTTGTAGTATGTTATTGTGTTTAAAACACTGAAATGAAGCTGTATTTATAGTTGAAAAACTTGGCATTACCGTTGCCTAATTGCCAATTAAGAGTTGCTGATTTTACTCACTGACAATCGATTGTCAAACCCCAACAATCGATTGTCTGCCAGTCAGATAAAAAATCAATCCCAGATTATACGCTTGACAATCGATTACTTACAATCCATAATCGATTACTGGCAACGTTCAAAAAATCCTTTCCAGATTTTACCACAAACAATCGATTGTTCAGAATCAACAATCGATTACTCAGCAACGTTCAAAAAATCTTTTCCGGATTTTAATCAAAACAATCGATTATACAAAAGCAATAATCGATTACCTGACGGTATTTGAAAACTTTACGACAACGGTCAGCTTCACAATCGATTGCACAAAGTCAACAACCGATTACTTATCAATTTTTGAAAGACATTTTAGACACTGCTTCTTGACAATCGATTGTTATATACTCACAATCGATTATTTAATAAATTTGAAAATCATTGGAAGTCACTGCCTCAACACAATCGATTGTCATTAGTTCACAATCGATTGTCATTAGTTCACAATCGATTATTTTGTGACTTTGAAAAATCTGAAGGACACTGTCTCTTCACAATCGATTGTCATTAGCTTCACAATCGATTATTCTGAGTTTTGAAAAACTTTAATGAACACTGCCTCATCACAATCAATTGTCATAAGGTTCACAATCGATTGTCATGCAGGTTTGAAAAAACCTGATGTTCACTGCCTTAACACAATCGATTATCATTAGTTCACAATCGATTGTCATGCAGTCTTGGCTCAACATAATCGATTATCATAAGTACATAATCGATTATCTTATTCCAGTTTTCAGAGGCATGTATGAAAATCATTTTGACTAATGTAAATGTGCATGATTTAAAATCATTTAGCATTGAATTAAATATGCATGATGTTGGAAAATAGTTTTATGAGAGAAGCCATGTTACGAGTCAAGTTGTAGGATCAAGATCACAATTAAGAATGACTCAATTAAACTGTAAAACTTTGTCTTGAGCTTGAATCTCGATGTATATCAATTGTGCACTTGTTTCTTGAACTTCGTCATATATCAATTTTCGCTTCGTTTGTCATTCATCAAAACCTATACAAAAGAACACACGTTTTAGTATATTGCATTAAGAGCGTGTTTCCAACAATTTCCCCCTTTTTGATAATGGCAAACATTAAGCGGGATATGCAATGCAAGCAATTTATATTGACGATTCAAGACAAGTGTATACATGCAACAAGTATGCAATTTGTTCCCCCTCAATATATGAATTCCCCCTTAATTTAAGCTTATAGATATTGAGAGTGCATACCCGTTATCTTCCCCCTTTTGCCAATAGCAAAATAATAATAAGATGCCAATGATGAAATAAACTTTGTTTATTTATTGAAACAAATACAGCAATAGGGAAAACAATGCGACATATAAAAACAAAAATAACAAACAAAGAAATTTTTTTTCATTTCCATCATCTCCCGCCTCATCATCCGGCGCTGCTTTATATGGAACAAGACCCGCATAAGGATAATGAACATAGTCAAAATATCCATGGATCTCATGAGATAGTTGACCAATAGAAGAGGTCAATGAAGCAATTTGGTCGAAAATCGATCGGAGGGTAGGCTCTTGACGCGGGGGAGCACGACGAGATGGAGGAGGAGCAGGCGCTATATGATCACCGTCATGATGAAAGGAGGATTCCGAAATTTCCTACTTTTTGGTACTCTTTTTGAGAGGACCATTTCCAGTGACGAATCCGGTGGCTTCAAGAAAGTTCATGATGAGGAGAGCATAAGGAAGAGGCCTATCATCTCCGATAGCGTCACGCATGTGAATTTTGATAAGCCGATACAAATTGATGTTAGCTCCGGTTATTATGGCATGCATGAGCTTAGTGTCCTCTGGAGAAATGGTAGTATGGTTATGCTTACGAGGCTTGAGGACTCGGGTGATGAAATAGAAAATCAACCGATAATTAGGATCCATTCCCGTAATTGTAGGACGACGGGAGGAGAGATTTGGATCATAAGAAGTAAGACCGATTTGGTGTAAGAGGGCTGTTTCATCAAAAAGGGCTCCGGCCTCTCCGGTGTACCGAAAAATGTCTTCACCATTATGTGGAAGACGGGCAATGGTATGAAGATTTTCATCGGAAAGGAGGAATTGAACACCATTAATGTTGGTGACAAGCTCACCATCATCATCCTCATGGAGGTTGGAATAAAAGGCTTGAACCAATGTAGTATTTATGTAAGGATGGGTAAGGAGTAAAAAGTCAAGAAGTTGAGAATTTTTTAGCATATTTGCAGCAGGCCCAAATGATTCAAGATACTTGAGGGTTGAAAAGCGGGGTGGAAGAATGTCGCGCTTTTCGAATTTGGTAAAGAATCGAGTAAGCTCGATGTCGGAATTGAAATATAGGACGGAACCATCTTGATAGGGATAGTTCGGATGAGGAGGGGTAGCAGAGGTGGATGTGCCGTGCCTAGCAGAGCGGGAACGTTTTGAGTGACGACCCGACATTTTTTAATGAAAGCTGCTGGAATTTGCCAAGGATTAGAGAGAATTTGATATTTTGAGAGCTAAAAATGATGCTTGAGTGAATGAATATGAACATATATGAAGCCTATTTATAGATGTGAGAGTGGATTGTCATTTATGGAAGAAATCTGCTGAGAATTTAAAGCCAAATCAGTCAGAAACGGTAAAATAAATTCACTGACCGTTAGACAATCGATTGTTGACATGCAATAATCGATTATTGAGGAGTTATGACCTGACTTGGAACTGACACAAATCGATTGCGGAGCCAAACGGTAACAAATTTTGAATTACTGACATAAAATAATCGATTGTCAAAGTATGGTAATCGATTGTTATGTTACACTGAGCACCGAAATTTTCTGATTTTGAAGATAATCGATTATATTTTGAAACAATCGATTGTTTTGGAAAAGCTTTGCTGAATGATTGAGACGGAAATTGATTTTGCAGTTTAATGAATCGATTATTAAACAAAACTGCATAATAAACATAAAGTATAAACAATCGATTAGTGATACTGCTAATCAATTTTTAGCACAGTAAGATAATCGATTATTTGCTTGAACAATCGATTGTTCTGTGACAAAACTTTATAATTCCCCCTACCTTTTAGGGCGATACCTGCAAAATAGAATTAAACGTCTCCGACGCTCAAGTCAGTAATTTGTAAAGAAGTAATAACTTAAACTAGTGTTGCCAAGTGAGAACGTGAGCTCTTAAGAAGTGTGTCCTAAAGTCTTCTTAAGAGAGTTTTGGGTACTTACCTTTCCTCTGACGTCTCCAATTACCTGTTCAAGAGGGTGATCTTTGATCGTCCTCCACTCATTTGGCACTTGTGTTTCTTTTTCCAATTGTGGCGCTTCTTCCGTTGGTTGTTCCTCAGTTTCATCTTTATTTTCCTTGGGTGGTTCCTCTTGTATTTTGTCTTTCAAGCTATCTAAGATACCTGCAAGATCAAAACCGGAATCCTTTCTCGCCAAGCGAGCATTATTTTCGAAAAATACAACATGAGGGGATTCCTCCACAATTTGGGTTCTTTTATTAAGGACCCTATATGCTTTACTACGTGAGGAATATCCAATGAAAATACCTTCATCCGACTTAGCATCAAATTTACCCAATTGGTCTTTGCCATTGTTATGAACAAAACATTTGCAACCAAAAACTCTAAAATGGGAAATATTTGGTTTTCTTCCCTTATAAAGTTCATAGGGGGTTTTCATGAGTATCAGCCGAATTACTACTCTATTTAGAACGTAGCATGCGATACTCACGACATCCGCCCAAAAATGTTTGGGTATCTTAGCTTCGTCGAGCATGGTTCTAGCCATCTCTTCGAGACACCTATTTTTCCTTTCCACCACCCCATTTTGTTGTGGTGTACGTGGAGCGGAAAAGGTATGCTCGATTCCGAGTTCGTCACAAAAGTCCGCAAAGAGATTGTGACCAAACTCTCCCCCATGATCACTTCTAATTGAAGTGACGGTTGTTTCTTTCTCATTTTGAACACGCTTAAGAAAAAATTTAAAATTTTGAAAAGCATCACTTTTATTGGCAAGAAATAAAGTCCAAGTAAATCTCGAGTAATCATCAACAATCACAAAAGCATATTTATTTCTTCCTAGACTTTCAATGCGAGAGGGACCAAATAAATCCATATGAAGCAATTGCAATGGTCTAGAAGTTGAAACAATGTTTTTAGATTTGAAAGATGCTTTTGTTTGCTTCCCCTTTTGACACGAGTCACAAATAGAGTCATTTTCAAATTTTAAAAATGGAAGACCAACAACTAAGTTTTGAGAAATCAATTTGTTCAAAAGATGCATATTGATATGTGCTACTCTATGATGCCATAGCCAAGTATCATCCTCTTTACTCATTAGACAATCAACATATTCGGGTGAGGAATTAGCAAGATCAACCATATAAATATTATCAACTCTAAAACCACGAAGTATGATTTTGAAATCACTACGTCTAAATACTAGGCATTCATCCGAATCAAATAGAGCAAGATTTCCCTTGTCACATAATTGGCTTATGCTCAAGAGATTATGCTTCAAACCTTTCACAAGTAATATATGCTTAATAGAGGATTTTTCATCCTTACCGACCGAGCCGATGCTGATGATCTTTCCTTTATTGTTATCACCGAAGATAACACTTCCTCCTTCTTTGTGCTCTAATTGAAGGAATTTGGATTCATCTCCCGTCATATGCTTGGAGCATCCACAATCAAGGTACCATAGTACACTTGATCCCTTCAAGCACACCTACAAAACAAATTAATGTTCTTTAGGTACCCATGCCATCTTGGGTCCTTGGGGGTTAGGCATATTATAATGATGCGATTGAGTAACATGTCTATGACGTGTAAAGCATGCAGGAGCAATATGACCAATACGTCTACAATAATGACAAGTCACATTTGGGTTATGCATCCTTCTAGGTTCATAGTAACTAGACGGATGAAAATTGCTTACTCTATTTTGAACACTATGACTATTTCGCATTTCATGAGAATTATTTCTCCTACTATGAGCTCTAGGATGGGCAGCATTTCTAGAGTGATTGTTTCTCGGTAGAGGGCCATTGCTAGGTCTTCTAAGGGGTTCAAAATTTGGCCTAAAATATGCATCATTTCTAGGGTGACTATTTCTAGGTGGTAAGTCATTCCTAGGTCTTCTAAAATGTTCAGCATTTTGTCTAGCATGCATATTGGCTCTAGAGTTGTTGTTTCTAGGATAAGCATTTCTATTGTTAATCCTAGGTTGAGCTTTAGGTTGTTGGGGTTTAGCTGCAACCTTTTCTTCATTCTTAAAGCATATTCCATGCTTGGTTGATTTCAAGTTAACAAGAACATCATTCAAGTTTTTGTGCGAAGAATTAAACTTATCTAATGTGCCTTTAAGCCTACTTACTTCATTCTTAAGAAGCAAACAAGAAGTGCAGTTTCTAGTAGAGCTTTCGGGCTTATCGAAGCTTCTTTTTCCAAAAAACTTGTTTTCCTCTTTCAGCTTCTCATTTTCTAAAACCAGTTTTTCTAAATCCTTTTCTTTCAAAGAAAGCTGTTTTTGAAAATCCTTTTCTTTTAATGAAGCATTTTCTTTTATGCCCTTAACAGTTTTTGAAGCCTTAATAAACTCAGCATATAATTCATCAAAAGCAGTTCGCATTTCTTCAAGAGTAAAGAAGTTTTTAGACGAAATTTGACATACCTCATTTTTGTTGTCTTCTTGTGCCATAAGGCAAAGATTTGCTGCTTCGTCTTCTTCTCCTTCGCTTGACTCATCTCCGGAGTCGCCTCCCCAAGAAATGTATGCACGTTGCTTTTTAAAAGGTTTCTTCTCCTTTTTGATGTTTGGGCAATTTGATTTGATGTGCCCAGTTTCACCACATTCGTAGCACTTGATTTGTTCGCCTTGCTTTTTGCCCTTGCGTTCATACTCCTTGCGCATGAACTTTTGAAATCTTTTGATAACGAGTCCAAACTCGTTGTCTCCTTCCTCATCAATTTGCGGTTGGCTTGTGCTCGCTTTTAGAGCTATTCTTTGCCTCCTTTGATCATCAACAAAAGGGTTAAGAATAGTAGATTCATAGGTTTTAAGGTTACCTCTTAGTGCGTCGATGGGGACGTTTGAAACGCTAATGGATTCTTGAATTGCATCGGCCTTTGATCTCCATGCCGGTGTGAGACTTCTAAGAATTTTTCGAACGAGCTCTCTATCCGTGAATGTTTTTTTGAGAGCATGTAAGTCATTTACGATTATTGAAAATCGCTCAAACATTTCGTCCACCTTTTCACCTTCCTTCATGTGAAATAATTCATAAGAATGGGTTAGGAAATCAATTTTTGCTTCCCTTACCTGGTCCGTACCTTCGTACGTGACTTCTAGCTTGTCCCACATCTCCTTTGCCGTTGTACAACACGATATTTTCCTGTAATCATCAGCATTAACAGCACAATATAATAAATTTATTGCCTTAGCATTATTTTGAACCTTTCGGATGTCATCCGCGTCATACTCATCCTCGGACTTGGGAACCCATTCGTTTTCCACCTTCTTTGTTGGAATTTGGTTTCCCTTCATTATCACCTTTCAAAGGTGAAAGCTGTTGGACTGAACGAAGATCTTCATCCTTTCCTTCCAGTACGTGTAATTTGTACCGTTGAATAGAGGTGGTCGTGTGGAGCACTGTCCTTCTTCAATTCCTGCAAAAGAATCACGAGTAGAAGCCATGGATGGTTCTCTCAAACTGTTAAGTTTTCAGAGAGTTGGGCTTTGATACCAATTGTTAGATAATACGCTTAACGCTAGAGGGGGGGGTGAATAGCGTTATAATAAAATTTAGCATAAACTTGCGGAAATTAAAATTTGCAGGAAAAAAATAAGTGCGATAAATAATAACTTACACACAGATATATCCTGGTTCACCACAACGTGTGGCTAGTCCAGTCCCCGAGAGACTCTCTCGAGATTTTCCACTAACGTGTCAAGCTTCCGGGTGCTTAACAAACCTTTACAACTTGAGGACGCAAGCCTCAACACCTTTGCTCGGAGTTACAACACTCCAAGACTTCAACCAAGGAAACACAAGTTCCTTACAACAAGAGAATTACAATTCTCTTACAAGTGTATACAACAATAAAACACTCAAACACAATACTCCTTAATGAGTAGATATGAGTAAAAGAAGTAAGCTCTGGATCACAACAACTTTGGACAAGAATATGGCTCTCAAAAGCTTTATGAAATTGAATATAAAATGATAAACAAAAGTATGCAAGCTTATAGCAATGTAATGATCAGTTGTAGTATGTTGTTGTGTTTAAAACACTGAAATGAAGCTGTATTTATAGTTGAAAAACATGGCATTACCGTTGCCTAATTGCCAATTAAGAGTTGCTGATTTTACTCACTGACAATCGATTGTCAAACCCCAACAATCGATTGTCTGCCAGTCAGATCAAAAATCAATCCCAGATTATACGCTTGACAATCGATTACTTACAATCCATAATCGATTACTGGCAACGTTTAAAAAATCCTTTCCAGATTTTACACAAACAATCGATTGTTCAGAATCAACAATCGATTACTCAGCAACGCTCAAAAAATCTTTTCCGGATTTTAATCAAAACAATCGATTATACAAAAGCAATAATCGATTACCTGACGGTATTTGAAAACTTTACGACAACGGTTAGCTTCACAATCGATTGCACAAAGTCAACAATCGATTACTTATCAATTTTTGAAAGACATTTTAGACACTGCCTCTTGACAATCGATTGTTATATACTCACAATCGATTATTTAATAAATTTGAAAATCACTCGAAGTCACTGCCTCAACACAATCGATTGTTATTAGTTCACAATCGATTATTTTGTGACTTTGAAAAATCTGAAGGACAGTGTCTCTTCACAATCGATTGTCATTAGCTTCACAATCAATTATTCTGAGTTTTGAAAAACTTTAATGAACACTGCCTCATCACAATCGATTGTCATAAGGTTCACAATTGATTGTCATGCAGGTTTGAAAAAACCTGATGTTCACTGCCTTAACACAATCGATTGTCATGAGTTCACAATCGATTGTCATGCAGTCTTGGCTAAACATAATCGATTATCATAAGTACATAATCGATTATCTTAGTCCAGTTTTCAGAGGCATGTATGAAAATAATTTTGACTAATGTAAATGTGCATGATTTAAAATCATTTAGCATTGAATTAAATATGCATGATTTTGGAAAATAGTTTTATGAGAGAACGCCATGTTACGAGTCAAGTTGTAGGATCAAGATCACAATTAAGAATGACTCAATTAAACTGTAAAACTTTGTCTTGAGCTTGAATCTAGATGTATATCAATTGTGCGCTTGTTTCTTGAACTTCGTCATATATCAATTTTCGCTTCGTTTGTCATTCATCAAAACCTATACAAAAGAACACACGTTTTATTATATTGCATTGAGAGCATGTTTCCAACATGATTGGCTCTCTCCTTTATCTTTCTGCTAGTCGTCCGGACATCATGTTTAGCGTGTGCTTATGCGCTCGTTATCAATCGTGTCCGAAGGAGTCTCACCTAACTGTGGTGAAACGGATATTGAAGTATCTTGTTGGTACTATAAATGTGGGTCTATGGTACCCCAAAGGTTCTTCATGCCAACTTGTTGGCTATTCCGATTCCGATTTTGCTGGATGCAAATTGGACCGCAAGAGCACTAGTGGCACTTGCCATTTTCTCGGTAGCTCTCTCGTTTCTTGGTTTAGCAAGAAACAAGTAAGTGTTGCATTGTCCACAACCGAGGCTGAATATGTAGCCGCGGGAAGTTGTTGCGCTCAAATCCTTTGGATGAAACAACAACTCTTGGACTATGGCCTAAGTCTTGATCATATCCCTCTTAGATGTGATAATACTAGTGCCATATGCTTGACGAAGAACCCCGTTCTTCATTCGCGAACAAAACACATTGAAATTAGACATCACTTTATAAGAGATCACGTTCTCAAGGGCGATGTCGAAATTGAATTTGTTGAAATCAAAGATCAATTGGCCGACATCTTTACAAAGCCTTTAGAGAAAGAGTCCTTCTTCCGTATTCGTAGTGAACTCGGGATCCTTGAATCCACGTTGATCTAAGTCATGCATTGCATTTTCCCTTTCACATGTTTTCTGACTTGAGCGTCGGAGACGTCTAACGTATTTTTGCAGGTATCTCCCTAAAGGCAGGAGGAATTATAAAATTTGACGCACAGAACAATCGATTTCTCTTTTATATATTCGACTATCCAGTATCAATAATCGATTGTCTTGACATTATTTGTGTTATTATGTCTGAAATCGTGTTTTTTTTTAATAAACAAGTTCTTTATTCCATTTTTTTGCTAATGGCAAAAGGGGGAAGATAACGGGTATGCACTATCAAGCACTCTCAATACTTATCGGCATAAATTGAGGGGGAACAAATTGCATATCCATATACTTGTTGCATATCTTTTCTTGTCTTGAATCGTCATTATGAATTGCTTAATATGCATATCCCGATTAAAGTTTGCCATTATCAAAAAGGGGGAAATTGTTGGAAACATGTTCTCAAGGAATTATACTAAACGTGTGTTCGTATTTGTAGGTTTTGATGAATGACAAACTATGCGCAAATTGACATATGACGAGGTCCAAGCACGAGCGCAAAATTGATATATAACGAGATTCAAGCACAAGACAAAGATCGAGATTAAGTTTTATATGAGTCGGTATTTAATTGTGATCTTGATCCGACAACTTAAACTCAAGACTTGGCTTCTCTCGTAGAAATATTTTTAAATCATGCATATTAAATTTAGAGCAAAATGATTTTAAATAATGCATATTTACCTTAGTCAAAATGATTTTTTAAACATGCCTCTAAAATCTGGACTAAGATAATCGATTATGTACTTATGATAATCGATTATGTTTAAGTCAGCTGCTTGACAATCGATTGTGAACTTATGACAATCGATTGTGTTAAGGCAGTGAGCATCAGATTTTTCAAATCGCATGACAATCGATTGTGAACCTTATGACAATTGATTGTGATGAGGCAGTGTACATCAAAGTTTTTCAACGCTCAAAATAATCGATTGTGAAGTTAATGACAATCGATTGTGTTGAGGCAGTGTCTTCCAGACTTTTTCAAAATTATTAAATAATCGATTGTGAGTATATATCAATCGATTGTCACGAGGCAGTGTCTAAATTTATTTTTCAAGACTGATATATAATCGATTGTTAACTTAGTATAATCGATTGTATAACTAACCGTTGCCAAAATATTTTCAAATACCGTCAGGTAATCGATTATTGATTTTGTATAATCGATTGTTGAAATCAAAATCTGGAAAAGATTTTTTGAACGTTTCTGAATAATCGATTATTGATTTTGTATAATCGATTGTTGAAATTAAAATCTGGAAAGGATTTTTTGAACGTTGCTGAATAATCGATTATTGATTTTGTATAATCGATTGTTTTACGTAAAATCTAGAAATGATTTTTTGAACGTTGCCAATAATCGATTGTTGCTCTTAGATAATCGATTGTTAAGCGTAAAATCTGGGATTGGTTTTTGGAACGATTGGCAAACAATCGATTGTGGATTCTTGACAATCGATTGTCACAGAGTAAAATCAGCAGTTCTTAATTGGCAATTAGGCAATGGTAATACAAGGTTTTTCAACTATAAATACAGCTTAAATTCAGTCTTTTGAGTACACAATAACACACAACAACTGATCATTCAATTGCTAAAGCTTGCATATTCTATTGCTTATCATTTTATATTCATTACATAAGTTTTTGAGAGCCAAATTATTGTTCAAAGTTGTTGTGATCTTGAGCGTATTCTTTTACTCATATCTACTCATTAAGGAGTGTCTTGTTTGAGTGCTTAGTGTATTGTACACTTGAAGAGTATTGTTATTCTCTTGTTGTAAGAAGAAACTTGTGTTTCCTTGGTTGAAGTCTTGGAGTGTTGTATCTCCGAGCAAAGGTGTTGAGGCTTGTGTCCTCAAGTTGTAAAGGTTTGTTAAGCACCTGTAAGCTTGACAAGTTAGTGGAAATCTCGAGAGAGTCTCTCGGGGACTGGACTAGCCACGGGTTGTGGTGAACCAGAATACATCGGTGCGTTCTTTCTTATTTATCGCACTTATTTATTTCCTGCAATTTTTAAATTCCTCAAGTTTACGCTAATTTTTTATTATAACGCTATTCACCCCCCCCCCTCTAGCGTTAAGCGTATTATCTAACAATTGGTATCAGAGCCCAACTCTCTGAAGACTTAACCGTTTGAGAGAAACATCCATGGCTTCTACTCGTGACTCTTTTGTAGGAATAGGTGAAGGACAATGCTCCACCCGACCACCGCTATTCGATGGTACAAATTATACATACTGGAAGGAGAGGATGAAAATATTTGTGCAATCAAATAGTTTTCATCTTTGGAAGGTCATAACAAATGGAGAACAAATTCCAACCAAGAAGGTTGAAAATGAATGGGTACAAAAGTCCGAAGATGAATACGATGCGGATGATATCCGAAAGGTGCAAAATAATGCTAATGCTATTAATTTGTTATATTGTGCTGTAAATGCTGATGATTACAGGAAGATATCTTGTTGCACAACGGCGAAGCAAATGTGGGACAAGCTGGAAATCACGTACTAAGGTACGGACCAGGTAAGGGAAGCTAAAATTGATTTCCTAACCCATGCTTATGAATTATTTCACATGAAGGAAGGTGAAAAGGTGGATGAGATGTTCGAATGATTTTCAATAATCGTAAATGACTTACATGCTCTCAAGAAGACATTCACGGATAAGGTACTTGTCCGAAAAACTCATAGAAGTCTCACTCCGGCATGGCGATCAAAGGCCGACGCGATTTAAGAGTCCATTGGCGTTTCAAATGTCACCATCGACGCATTAAGAGGTAATCTTAAGACTTATGAATCTACTATACTTAACCCTCTTGTTGATGATCAAAGGAGGCAAAGAATCGCTCTAAAGGCAAGCACAATCCAACCGCAAGTTGATGAGGACGGAGACAACGAGTTTGGACTCGTTTTCAAAAGATTTCAAATGTTCATGCGAAAAGAGTATAAACGAAAGGGCAAAAAGCAAGGAGAACAAATAAAGTGCTATGAATGCGGAGAAACCGGACACATCAAATCAAATTGCCCAAACATCAAAAAGGAAAAGAAACCTTTCAAAAAGCAACGTGCATACATATCTTGGGGAGGAGACTCCAGAGATGAGTCAAGCGAAGGAGAAGAAGTGGAAAGCGCAAAACTTTGTCTTATGGCACAAGAAGACAAGAAAGATGAGGTATGTCAAATCTCTTCTAAAAATTTCTTTTCCCTTGAAGAAATGCAAAATGCTTTTGATGAGTTATATAGTGAATTTATTAAAGCTTCAAAAACTGTTAAAAGCATAAAAAAAAATGCTTCTTCAAAAGAAAAAGATTTTCAAAAACAACTCTCATTGAAAGAAAAGGATTTGGAAAAACTGGTTTTAGAAAATGAGAAGTTGAAAGAGGAAAACAAGTTTTTCGGAAAAAGAAGCGCCGACAAGCCCGAAAGCTCTATTAGAAATTGTACTTCTTGCATGCATCTCAAAAATGAAGTAGAAAGGCTTGAGGGCACCTTAGATAAGTTTAATTCTTCTCACAAAAATTTGAATGAGGTCCTTGTTAATTTGAAGTCAACCAAGCATGGCATAGGTTTTAAGAATGAGCCTAAAGAAAAGGTTTAAGCCAAACCCTAACAACCTACGGCTCAACCTAGGATTAATAAAACAAATGCTCATCCCAGAAATAACAACCCTAGAACCAATATGCATGCTAGACCAAATGTTGAACACTTTAAAAGACCTAGAAATGACTTACCACCTAGAAATAACTACTCTAGAAATGATGCATATTCTAGGCCAAACAATAGAAGGAATTTTGAACCTTTTAGAACACCTAGAAATGACTTCCAACCTAGAAATAATTATTCTAGAAATGCTGTACATCCTAGAACAAATAGTAGGAGAAATAATGTTCATGAAATGCGAAATAGTCATAGTGTCGAAAATAGAGTAAACAATTTTTGTCCGTCTAATTACTATGAACCTAGAAGGATGCATAATCCTAACGTGACTTGTCATTATTGTAGACGAATTGGTCATATTGCTCCTGCTTGCTTTACACGTCATAGACATAACACTCAAACGCATCATTATGATATGCCTAACCCCCAAGGACCCAAAATGGCATGGGTACCTAAAACGCATTAATTTGTTTTGTAGGTGTGTTTGAAGGGATCAAGTGTACTATGGTACCTTGATAGTGGATGCTCCAAGCACATGACGGGAGACGAATCCAAATTCCTTCAACTAGAACACAAGGAAGGGGGAAGTGTCATTTTTGGTGATAACAACAAAGGAAAGATTATTGGCATCAGATCGGTCGGTAAGGATGAAATTTCTTCAATTAAGCATATATTACTTGTGAAAGGTTTAAAACATAATCTCTTGAGCATAAGTCAATTATGTGACAAGGGAAATCTTGTTTTATTTGATTCAAATGAATGCCTAGTTTTTGGACGTAGCGATTTTAAAATCATCCTTCGTGGTTTTAGAATGGATAACATTTATATGGTTGATCTTGCAAACTCTTCACCCGATTATGTGAATTGTTTAATGAGCAAAGAGGATGATTCTTGGTTATGGCATCGTAGAGTAGCTCACTCAACATGCATCTTTTGAACAAATTGGTTTCACAAAATTTAGTTGTTGGTCTTCCAAATTTGAAATTTGAAAATGACTCTATTTGTGATTCTTGTCAAAAAGGGAAGCAAACAAAAGCATCTTTTAAATCAAAAAATACTGTTTCAACTACTAGACCATTGCAATTGCTTCACATGGATTTGTTTGGACCATCTCACATTGAAAGTCTTCGTAGAAATCGTTATGCTTTTGTTATTGTTGATGATTATTCTAGATTTACTTGGACTTTATTTCTTGCCCATAAAAGTGATGCTTTTCAGAATTTTAAATATTTCCTTAAACGTGTTCAAAACGAAAAGGAAAAATAGGTGTCTCGAAGAGATGGCTGGAAGTGTCTTGTTTGAGTGCTTAGTGTCTTGTTTGAGTGCTTAGTGTATTGTACACCTGAAGAGAATTGTTATTCTCTTGTTGTAAGAAGGAACTTGTGTTGCCTAGGTTGAAGTCTTGGAGTGTTGTATCTCCGAGCAAAGGTGTTGAGGCTTGTGTCCTCAAGTTGTAATGGTTTGTTAAGCACCTGTAAGCTTGACAAGTTAGTGGAAATCTCGAGAGAGTCTCTCGGAGACTGGACTAGCCACGGGTTGTGGTGAACCAGAATACATCGGTGCGTTCTTTCTTATTTATCGCACTTATTTATTTCCTGCAATTTTTAAATTCCGCAAGTTTACGCTAATTTTTTTATTATAACGCTATTCACCCCCCCCCCCTCTAGCGTTAAGCGTATTATCTAACAACTAATGGTTGGATTTAGATCTCTTTGGGTTTTAATTGATTGTCATTGATTTTTCTCAAGTAAAACGCTCTCCTCCCTTTTCCTGACTTGGTTCATTCGAGCAAAGCCTGAAATTTTAATTTTTGATTGATTCCATTTCTTTATTATTACAAACTGATTTTCACTGGACTTTTTTCTTAAATAGACTTTTATGTATTTACCCTTCTTATGCTACTTTGGAAAAAGATTTTTATCAAACTCTTTCCTTAATTATCTTTTACTCGTTTGAAATCAGAATCTCTTAATTGAAAGGAATCTTGTGTGATTGATTTCTGGATTATTTTCTTACCAATATTTATTTTCTTTCTACACTATAAAGGTCGTGACTCTTCTGCACTTTTAAAGGCACTTCAAATTCAACACACATACACACAATTCACTACTTCTCTCCGCATTACTTCTGCACTCGAAAATACAACTTTTCTGCACTATATCACAATCAAATTGCTTTTGCTCACTTATAGTATTGAGCATCCTGCTCCTCTTCTCCTTTTACTTTCTGAAACATTCTTAAGTTCCCTTTATACTCTCAAGTGTTTGCTGAAGACTTAAGTCTTCTCCTGCTGATCTTTTGCTGTTTACTTACTCTGTTGTTCTGCTACTCTAGTACTTTGCATCTGGTATGTCATAATCCTCTTCACTATGAGTTTTTTCCCTAATTTTTTATGCTTTCTTTCACCATGTGTTTGTTCTAGTCTGTTATGCCTTCCCTCATCATGTTTCTGCAGTTCTATGTGCTCCTTTCTCATGTGAATCCCTTCCCTTTTACCCCTTTTGTGAGAGTACATTTCCCGCGATGGCAACCCCTTTAATTATTGCTTATAACTTTGAACTAGGTTCTTTCAACCCCTTACTCAAATCAATTCCTGTTTCCCTTACATGCTGAGCCTGACTTGGGTCTGGTGGTCATTTAGACTCAGGTATGACCTTTAAGGTCTGCTCTTAAATTGTTTAGACCAACAAATGGCCAGGGGTATGCCAGTCTACACCTATGACTGGGTATGACCACCATATTCTATGGTTCCCTAATTCTTCTTTCACTTTGTACTTGCTCTTAGCTATTAAGTTCTGCCCCTCTCTTGCAAGCCATGCCTTGGGACCCTAGAGCTCCCTCTGAACTTGGATGCTTGAGGGCTGGCTATTCCACACTGCACTATTCTAGTTATAATGATATCCTAAGTATAAGCACTACCGGGAATCCTTGAGATACTTGGAACTTTGAAACACTTTCGGATAAAGAGAAGCTTTGGAAATCTGGATTCAGGAATTGGTTAAACTCATGTTATTAGACATTAAGGTTGCATTAGGCGGTTTGGATCTCTTTGTTCATTTTGATGTATTTTATAATTTTCTTTCATCTTTTCTGGTTCTGTAATAATCTTTTGTATAAAAGAACTTGGGTAGATATAGTAAAAAGGTGTGGCAAGGATTTACTTTCTTGCATAATTAAAAGGGTAGATATCATATCTTTAGGTCTCTAAAACTTTTTTTATTAGAAATCATGCCTATAGGGTTGTCCAATATTTCTAATTCAGTCACCTAAATAGCGTGCTTATAGGATTTAACGTTTAAGTTCAGTCGCCTAGATACCATGACTATAAGGTTTAACTTTTAATCATATTGCAAGTCATTGGAAATCCTGCCTATAGGACTCAATATTCATGTAATCACTTGCATATAGAAACCATGCCTATAGGAAGTGCATATGCATTAGGCAAACCGTAGGGTAATCAAGAAATCCTCTTTTCATCAGTTCAATACCAAGTCCAAAAACTCAAAAGTATAGATATCATGCCTATTGGATTCTGCATCAAACTCGACTAATTCGTTTTAAGAAATAGGAATCATCTAATTAGTCCTTAAGCGTCCTAATTCAGTAACGTTTTCAAAAGCCTCCATCTTTAGTTAAATCTTCTGAACCAGTATACCTTTTTTAGTTCATCAAATCTGCATCTTTTTTCTGAAACAGTCTCTCTTTTAACGTTCTGCTTAAACATTTTCTGCTGAAATTTGGTCTTCCTGAACTCATCTCTTTATAATAGTTCTGCAATTCGCTCTTTTCCTTAAGAAATTTCGCCTTCTTCTCTCTAATTCTTTACAGTTGTGTTTAGGCAGTCTGCCTACCTTTTTTGAACACTCAATTTTTACTTTCTGCAATCTACACCGTCTTTTTCAAAACACTTCTGCAATTACTTCTTTCTGAAACCATTGTGTTTTATAAAATTATTCGCTCAAAATACCTTAACTTCTGACAATTGGATCCGGTTTGCCTAATGCAAACTTCCTATCTAAATACATGTGTTAAACCAGTTCGCTTCGCTGTTTAAGTTTAATTTAAAAACCAAATCAGTATGTGCCAAGACATGCTCAACTAAGTCTTGCTTGAATAAGGGGTTAACTTGAGCCTTACTTATTTGCTTTGTTCATCCCTTTATTTTTTAGCTGTTTTTGTATGTTGCAATTAGAATTTTAACATTTGAACTCCATATATGCCTATATCCCTTTCTTTCCACTTTAGTATTAGAAGTCCTAATACCCCGGGACTGATAGGAAGGGTTGGGTACTAGCATACAATAAGTAGACTAATCGCGTTTAAATACATTAACGGGCTGGGAAGGGTAGAATATGGATATGATGACCGGTGCACTAATATCTCGTGCGGCCCCTCTTTTGAGGAGTGATTGCTGGATATTGCACTGATGTGGTCCATATTTTGTATCAACCTAGGACCCCCTTTCTCTCTTTTTTGCAAAGGCTTTTCTTAAATTGTGTTCTTTCTTCAAATAATCTTTTTTACTAAAATTGTATTCCTTTCTTTTCTTCCAAGCTATTAAACTTGTGATCCTTATGTGCAAACTTTGCTTGTTTCTGCTACCTTCTTAAAGTCACAATGATAACATGGCTGAGAATCACACTAGTGGATCTTGAGGGGTTCGTAACACCTTCCCCTCGAAATAATCTCTAAGCCCTTACCCGAATTCTAGTTTGCCTTCTTTTCAAAACTCTTCATCTCTTTAAATTGTCCTAATGCACTATAATCATTAGGTGGTGAATCTCCAAATTCAAAACCCAATTCTCGCAAGAGAATAAATTGTTGTCATCCCATAATGTTGTATACCCCATTTCCGGACTCTCCGTCTGAATGAAAAAGGGGGCGTCGACAAATATTAAATCTAATTCGTTTTTCAGTTGTGTAATTGAAAATTAAACTATCCTCTTCA
Organism: Nicotiana benthamiana; assembly: GCA_034376525.1. Classification (NCBI taxonomy): domain Eukaryota; kingdom Viridiplantae; phylum Streptophyta; class Magnoliopsida; order Solanales; family Solanaceae; genus Nicotiana; species Nicotiana benthamiana. The sequence goes on along the minus strand of CM067328.1, from coordinate 75,653,929 downwards.
ATTTTCCAGATTTATTATTATTTAGTAAATAGCCATTTGTGTTATGGCATTTATGCTACGGCCATTTGGCAAAATCAACCATTCTGAAGAGTTGCACCTCTTCAGATTTTGGCCCAACTTTGGCTATAAATACAAGTCTATTCTCTCAGAATTTTCATGCGATTTTCTAAGTTTCTCCTAATTATTCTGCATACTTTTAACATCAAACAATGCAACAGTAGGTATGATTGACTACCAAACTTTATGTTCGCTGAAACAGTAGGGTTTGAAGTACGACTACACTAGTGTGTAATTCGTTCTATCCTGGGAGGAAATAATCCACAACCTTGGGTTGTAGGAGGGAATTAAATTTCTTAAGGAAAGACTATGAATTCAGTAAGCTCAGATTAAAATTATGTTTCTGTTTTTCATTATGTTAATTTATATTTTTCAAAATTATTTTATAAATATAATTTACTAACAAGCTTAAGAAATTTAATTTTTATATTTTGTATTTGTGTTACATTCATTATTTTGGAGTTTTAAACCTTTGTGGGTTTTTACTCTGTTAAAGAATAAAATCTACGTGATTTTAATGTTTCTGTCATTATTTTACAGAAATAACTAATGATAACGAGAACCAGGCTGCGGAAATGGTGGCTGGCAATGCATCAACAAGCCGAACACCGGCGTTGGCACTGGCGGAGAAACCCGAAAACTTTTCCGGGTTAGATTTCAAGCGATGGCAGCAGAATATGTTCTTCTACTTGACTTCTTTAAGTCTGTAGAAGTTCATCAAGGAAGATGTTCCTATTCTGGCCGATGAAACTATAGAGAATGAACGCTTTCTCATGATTGAAGCGTCGAAGCATTCTGATTTTCTAAGTGTCACACCTCCTTTTTTACCCACTCGAGGGGGTATATAAGGGAGTTTTTCTAACTAATGTGACATTATTCGAAATAGGACTATTTTATTTAAATTCAGAGTCACCACTTCGAATATTTTTGGTGACCTATGTTACCGGTTTATTTTTTAAATCCCAAATCGATGAAAGTTTTCGACTTTATTTAAAAGTTTGCGAACCAGAAATTCTAGATAAGAAATTATTAACTCACGAGAAGGTGTTAGATATTTTCGGATTCCGTGGTTCTAGCACGTTTGCTTAGCGATTTATACCTGGCTTAAATTGTCTAATTACTTATTTTAGAACCTATGTGCATTTACCTTTTTACCATATTTAGTTGCTTGACTATTGGAAATTAAAGAATTGAGTCACACATATGTGTACTCATTTTATTTGGCGTGTTAAAAATCATGTCACGCATACGTGTCCACAATTAATCACGCTTTGTTAAGCATTAAGAAAGTTTGGTTGAAGTTGCGCGAATGCATCCCTCAATTTATTTTTAAAATGAAATTCGTAATTATGTTACGCACGTATACATAGTCACCATAATAGTCTAAGTCGAGCCTAAAACAAACTACGAGTGTATATAAATATTTAATATCTAAGTTGTGATACTAAAATGAGGGCCATATATAATTTAATTAGGATGGCGCACCCCAATTTATTTTAAAAAGGATTTGTACTTGATTAAGGCAACCTATGCATGTTTATAAAAGGTTGTTGTTCTAATCCAAATTGAGGGTCTACTGTATGAACTATGATTTGACGAAAAAGGCTAATGTGGAGATCCAAAAGTTATGGAATTTGTTTGTTAACAACATATCAACAACAATTATGACTATACGGATAGTGATGACTACAAATTAGGCTGAAAGTCTTCATTTGATTAAAGGGCCCAAAAAATGGGCTCATATCTCATTGGGTCGAAGCTAAGACATTTCGATAGGTCCAGGCTACAGGAAAGCGGGATCACCACAACAACAACAACAACAACTATCCAGTATATTCCCACCAGGTGGGGTCTGGGGAGGGTAATATGTAGACGAGCCTTATCCCTACCCGAAAGGGTAGAGAGGCTGTTTCCATTCGACCCTCGGCGCATAGGATAGAATGAAAAGCTGCATTAAAACAAAAAAAAAAAAACAAAAAAAACAAACAAAAAAACAAAGACAAAATTAGAAACAAAAACAAGACAAAACAAAACAATAAAGCATTAGTAAATCCCGCATAAATAACGTAAATAATTATGTAAGCATAAGAAACATAAATACAGTCGCATGCAATAATAACAAATCGTAACTACCATACTAACAACCATACGGGGACATAAGCTAAAACACTAATCATCTATGGGTGACCCTGCTATCCCACACCCAACCCCGGGTGAGGCGTACGAAGAACTCTATGAGCCCCTAGCCTACAACCCTGATTCTGGACCTCCAGACTCCCCTATCAAGGGTCATGTTCTCGGAAACCTGCGTTCTAGTCATGTCCTGCCTAATCACCTCTCCCCAATGCTTCTTAGGCCTCCCTCTTCCTCGCCGACCGCCAACAATCTCCAGCCGCTCGCAGCTCCTCACCGGGGTATCAGGACCCCTCCTCCGTACATGCCCGAACCACCTCAGCCTCGCTTCCCGCATCTTCTCATCCACCGGGGCCACCCCTACCTTCTGTCGAATAATTTCATTCTTAATCTTATTTAGCCTGGTGTGCCCACACATCCACCTAAGCATCCTCATCTCTGCAACCTTCATTCTCTGAACATGGGAGTTCTTCACGGGCCAGCACTCCGCCCCATACAACATCACAGGTCTAACCACGGCTCTGTAGAATTTCCCCTTGAGTTTTTATGGAATTTTCTTGTCACACAGGACCCCTGAAGCAAGCCTCCACTTTGACCACCCCGCTCCTATTCGATGGGTGACGTCCCCGTCAATCTCCCCGTCCCCCTGAAACACAGACCCAAGATATCGGACACTATCCCTCTTGGCGGTGGCCTGAGAACCAAGCATCACGTCCCTGCCTACCCCACTCGGCTCGTCGCCAAACTTGCACTCCAGGTATTCTGTCTTTGATCTGCTTATTTTGAAACCTTTAGACTCGAGGGTCTGTCTCCACACCTCTAACCTTTCACTAACACCGACCCTCATCTCGTCTATCAATACTATATCATCAGCAAAAAGCATACACCAAGGCACATCCCCTTGGATATGTCAGGTTCGAGCATCTAGAAAGCGGGATCACAATGAGGCCGAAAATGTCTTGCATTTCTGAGAGCTAACAAGCCTTTGTGAGTGTTTAAACCACGACCCACTAGTTCGTACCAGTTAAATGGGCCAATTATTAAGACCCTCTAATTTATAAAGGAATTTTTACATATATATCCCATATAACGAACCTTATTACTATTATTGTGCCTTGTTTGGTTATTACCCGCATATTTCATGTTTTCGTTACCAAATATGTAGCAAATCATATGTGGCTGATTTTATAGCCTAAAATTGCGCCACATTTTAAGGCTCCCAATTAATACTGGATTTTGTCCCAATTAAGGCATCAATCAAAAACGGATATGGCTGATTTTATAGCCTAAAATTGCGCCACATTTTAAGGCTCCCAATTATATTTGATTCTGTCCCAATTAAAGCATCAATCAAAAACGGTAAAAAATCTTAGCCAGCGTGAATCTCTCCAGATTTCAGTTTCGAAAATCACTCATTCTTCTTCCATTTTGTAGTTCTTCCAGATTTCTGTTTCAAAAATCTTTCATTTTTCTACATCAAATACTGAAATCAGAATTTACAGTGTGATAGTCAATAAAATTGTAGTTCTTCCAGATTTCAGTTTCGGAAATCACTCATTCTTCTACAATGTCAAAAATTCCGATAATGCTGAAATCTAATGATTATTGGGATAACTATGGCAGATTCCGAGATTTTGAAGTTGATTCCATTCTGGTTGATGATAATGCAAGCTACGGAATTCTCCAGTCTACAATTGCAGAACAATTATCGATTGATACATCGAATAAAATTGTAGAAATAAAATACATTGTGAATGATAATTGTCCTCCGTTGCAGATAATTGTCCTCCGTTGCACATCGGATATATTCTTGTTTGGTGCAGGAAAAAAAACAAAAAAACAGTAGTTGTTGCAGTGTTTCCAGTGTGTTTTTAAAATGTAGTCAAATGTGGGTCAATGTGGTTAACGTTTATATGCAGTGTTTCCAGTGTGTTTTTAAAATGTAGTCAAATGTGGGTAAATGTAGTTAACGTTTATATGCAGTGTTTCCAGTGTGTTTTTAAAATGTAGTCAAATGTGGGTAAATGTAGTTAACGTTTATCTGCAGTGTTTCCAGTGTGTTTTTAAAATGTAGTCAAATGTGCGTAAATGTAGTTAACGTTTATATGCAGTGTTTCCAGTGTGTTTTTAAAATATAGTCAAATGTGGGTAAATGTAGTTAACGTTTATATGCAGTTTGTTTGTAGCTTATTTGTAAAAATTACTTTACAAATTACAAATCAACTAGACTGTAACTACATATATATCATGTTTTCTAATCACAGTTCCAATCAACACTATAAAATTGCAGACCACATATCAACTACATTGTGACAGACAACATATGCGACATTGTAACTACAAGCAACTATACTGTAACTAGAGAATTATTGAGCATGTACAATGTAACTACTTTATACACTGTATTTTTATCACAATTCCAAATAAAACGTACATTAAACTACATTAAACTAAAAACACTACAATTAACTACAAATTTGATTCAACAGTACATTTTGCCAATTAACTACAAATTAACTCCAAAAAACTACAAGTAACTACAATTTGTATAAACAACCCTAGTATGCAATAATACAGTACATTTAGACAAAAAACACTTAAACACCAAACAAACACTTGCATTTTATTTTTTGGCAAAAAATATTAAACTACAACACATTGAGGAAAAAAAAAAGGGGAGAAATGTGGCGGATGAAATTGAGAAAACTACAACATAGTGACTGAATATGTATTTTCTTGAGAAAACTTTGAAGATGGTTCGGAAATGGCGGATGAAATTGAAGCACTGAGAGAGAGAAAATTGTTTTGTAAAGGGTTTGGGACTTTGATGCAACCGTAGGACTGAAAATATGGAGGATGAAACTCTCGATCTGAATGGCAACCTTTGACAATGGAGGATGACAATGGAGGATGAAATTAAACCAGAGAAATCAGAGAATACTGTCTTGGTAAATAAACGTGGGGGGGGGGGGGTGTAATTAAAAAAGGGGAGAAATGCATCGATTTTTGTTGGAAGAAAGAGAAAAACGTGTAAAAAAAAATATGAAAAGATTTTGTTCCACAAATCAAGCCTCTAATTAATAGTTGATCCTTAAACCTTAATTTGGTACATAAATTGAAAGGTGATATACTTAATTGTAATAAACACTAACCTTAAACATGAGAGGTTATAAGATTTGCTATATAGGATGTACATGTAAAAATCCCATTTATAAATAGCCTGTGAGTAGGCCCATTCGGATAAGTCATGACCCAAATCATAACTAAAAGAAGCGGTTACTTTCTAAATAGTTGAATGAATTTCCAACCAATAAACATAAGATTCACATTTTTTGATCACTAAATGCTAAAGTTAAATGAGTACTGCACAATTAAGATTTCCACTAGAACTGCAGATTCAAAAAGATATAGCCTATATGTTGATGCCCATTTCGATTTCCAATTTATCTAGCAGGAACTGAGCACTATAGAAACGCTAAAAAAATTACAATAGTTGCTCATGAAGCAGCAGGCGCATATATTAATTTTACACATTTTAGTAATGCTGAAACACTCCAGCCAAATGTACTCAAGCCTAAGTCATTGCCTATTTTTGACCATACCCAACACTTATGGAAAGCTCACGTATTAACAATCAGTAAAATTATTGGACAGAATCACATGGAGGTAAAAAGACTGAAAGTAAACATTTTTAAACTAGACTACTAAGACTAAACCCAGCATATGCAAGAGGTGTTATTTAAATCCTATCAATACTGAATATCCTGTCTATTTCATGAATCGTTACTACAAGACTTAAATGTAACTACACATAAACTAATAAGAAAGCCAAAAATAGCAGTATTCACATGACTTAAAGGTAAACATCAAAAAAGAAATAAAATGTGTAAATATAAACTCTAAAGCTCCATAGCAGTAAGACATTCTTCAAAAAGAAGATTTTATTCATGATTCAAAGCTCAAGATATACTTGGTCACAAAGAATAAGAACAAGGTTATGAATCTTCAAGGAAAAAGCAGCAAGAACATAGCAGAAAACTAATGAAACTAAGCAGCCAAACCAGCAATATCACAACATTCGAACTCAAGACATCTTGCAACTTAAGAACCCATAAATTTTAGAGGAAAAATTTATTCTAACTTAGGTCGAAATCAGCAAGGAAACTGATAAGCTAGCAATGAAACAGTAACTGAACTTTTAGTGCCTTTTTTAGGTTTATAAAAATTTAATGTGTTTCTCAGAACATTTTTGTGCAGAAAATGATCATGAATGTCTATGTGAGTGAGTGAATGATATTCCCTTTTATAAAGTGTACAAAAATAACATCAAAAGAGAATATTCTGACCTAATTTTGAAATTTTAGAATAGTGCAACACCATTTTTACAGCTGTCTGGCCATTTTATTATCCAATATCAATATTTTTATTCTAAGGATGGGGACAGCTGTGCAAAATCTAGAACCTTATGACATTTGACCTACGTAAAAACCTAATTTTACCCTCCCATTTATATAAAGTAATTTATAATTAACCAAAAATTTAAACATACTAACAAAGATTTAAGCACAATTGATTAATTAAAAGTGGATGAAACTTGCTTGATGATCGTTCTAAACTATCACTCAAACAAAACCTATGAAGAAGAAAAGAAAGAAATAAAGAAAAATAACGAGAACACAAAAACAAAAATAAAATAGAAACGAAGAATAGAGGTGAAGGATTTACCGGTTGAATTTTGAAAAAAAGACCGAGAAAATAAGGCGGAGGACTGGCCAAGCATCAATATGCTTTGAAAGGCCTGAAGTTGACCCAAATGGTCACTCTAGTCAAGAGTAACCTAGTTGGGAAAACTTCATGCCAAAACGAGCAAAATCCCGAAAAACACAAAGAGGTCTAACCCTAGATAAAAATTTGACGTGTTTCGAAGGTTATTAGGGGAAATTGTTGGGTGTTTTGGGTTTGGGAGAGCTTGGTGATTGCAGGGTGTGAACTTGGGGTGGTTCCAGTGAATTAGGGTTTGGTATCAAATTTGAAATTGGAGAGATTTGAGGGAATTTGGAAAGGGAGATTACGAGGACTATGTGGTGAAGGTTTGGGTTAATTTGAAGGTATTTAGGCGCTGATTTAGAGCAGCACCGCTGGAATTCGATTTTCAGCGGCTAGAGTTTGTGTGAAGATGAAAGGAGACGAAGAAGTAAATGAATTCAAGGGTTGGGGGGAGGGAGTGTCTCGTTCAGACATTTTTAAATGGGGAATGTCTCCAGTTCCCAACCGTTATATCTCAAGTGATTAATAGACGGGATTAACTGAAGCAACGTATAAGACATGTCCACAATTGGGCTGGGTAAGAGGAAATGGGTCGGTTGGGTTTTTTTTTTGGGGGGGGGGGGGGGGGATTGGGCTGATTTGCATATAGGAATTAGCCCAACATCCAATAAAACCCCTTTCTTCAATTTCTTATTCCTACTTTTCTTTTTTTTTCTTTTAATTAAAAATCCTAAATTAATCCAAATTGTCAAATTAAACTAATTATATAAACACAATAATTAAATAAATCACTTAATCCTACATTAAATGATAAATATCACTAATCTAAAAATTAAGAGGTACAGTGTAGCAATTAGCCATTCTTTTGCGATTTTTATTTTAATAAAATAAATAATTAACTAATTACTCCTAAGATGTAAAAAAACCTAAATGTAATGCATGGTATTTTTGGCATATTTTATGATTTTAATAATAACTAAACGTGCACAAAAATATAAATAATTAATAAAATCCTACAAAATTCATATAAAATGGCAAATAATTTGAAAAGGTCTATTTTCTTAGATTTTATCATAGTAATTCATATAGGGAAAAAATCACATGGTCACAACTGCCCCTCTTTTCTTGAAAACACGAATGATTTTCGGGAAAAGATAAAATGAGATATTTTTTCCCGTTTGAGACTCAATGAGAAACATCTTTGGAAAAAGTCTGACGGAACCTTGTTTCAGAGGTTGCCACATGTCCTTGTCTATAACGGAATCATGTCAGTGTAGTTTTGGGAGTTTTGGTAGCTGGGACAATCGAGTGGGCTGTGATTTCAATACTGTTGCTGCTGTTTCTAAGCTCTTTATCACACCAAAATGAAAGATGAAAAGTTAAATTAGCTAAGCCTATTAACTATAAGTCATAAGATTCCTATCTAAAACCTTCCAAAGCTTGATCTTGAGTCTTGGATGGTTCTTTTTGCAAACTATGATCTGAATCTTGATGCTTCTTTGCTGCAACCGGTAGTTAATTCTTCTTTAATTTTTCGGATCAAGGCTGGACATCCAAAATTTGTGACATCAATTATATCTTGGGCAGTCCGCATCTTTTCTCCGCATATATACTTAGAGTTGAACTTCTGTTATTGTCCTTCCTTCTTTTATTTGGGTAGAGACTTCTTCTTTTGGTCATCTCAAACCTCGTGCCTCACGATGAAAACTCGTTCAGGCACCAAAGCAAACAAACGAACGAAAGTTTTGCCCCAGTTTTTGCTAGAAAAATTTTGTGAGTTATTGTAACAAAAATCTGGACTACTTCTTTATTGAAAGCAACTAAAATCGGGAATGTTTATCCCCGAGAAAAAGAGATTAGGGAGTGGAGACCCTATATCTAAAAGTGCAATAAAATGGGGCTCGGAGGCCGCAAGTTAGGAAGATTGCCACGTTATGCTGAAAAAATGATCGGGTTATACCGGAACAGAGAAAAAGGTCGTTTGGTTATGCCGGGAAAATAATCAGGTTATGCCGGAAAAGAAAAAGGTCCTCGGACTATTTCGGGGAAAGTCATCGTGTTATGCTGGAAAAGAAAAAGGTTCTAGGGTTATACCGAGGAAGGTCATCGGGTTATGCCAGAAAATAAAAAGGTCTTCAGGTTATGCCGGGGAGGTCCACAGGTCATGCCGAAAAAGAAAAAAGGTCCTCGGGTTATGCAGGGGATGTCCATGGGTTATGCCGAGAAAGTCCTCAGGTTATTCTAGAAAAGAAAAAGGTCCTCGAATTATTTCAGAGAGGTCCATGGGTTATGCTGAAAATGTCATCGGGTTATGTCGAAAAAGAAAAAGGTCCTCGGGTTATGCCGGGGAGGTCCACGAGTTATGACAGAAAAGTAATCGGGTTGTGTCGGAAAAGAGAAAGTTCCTCGTGTTATGCAGGGGGGGGGTCCATGGGTTATGACGGAGAAGTCATGGGGCTATGCTGGAAAACAAAAATATCCTCGGGTTATGCCAGGGAGGTCCACAGGTTATGCCGGGAAAGTCATCGAGTTATGCCGAAAAGAAAAAAGGTCCTCGGGTTATGTCGGGGAGGTCTACGGATTATGCCAGGAAAGTCACCGGGTTATGCTGAAAAATAAAAAAAGGTTCTCGGGTTATGATGGAGAGGTTCACAGGTTATGCTGGAAAAGTCATCGGGTTATGCCAGAAAAGAAAAAAGGTCCCCGGGTTACACCGGAAGGTCCACGGGTTATGTTGGAAAAGTCATCGGGTTACGCCAGAAAAGAAAAGAAGGTACTCAGGTTATGACACAGAGGTCCATGGGTTATGCCGGTGATCAATTAGGGAGTGAAACCTTATAATGGAAAAGACTACCAGGTTATCCTGGGAGTAACTAGGGAATGAGGCCCTATGTTGGGAAAATACAGCTAGAGATTGGGGACCCTAGGCTACCATGATTTTTAATTTTTATTCTTCTTTCCTTTCTTCTTTATTTTTTCTTCTTCCTCCTCTTTTACTTCACTTTTTATTTATGGGTACCTTGCTTTTATTGCACCTGCTTCTTGCAGGGTTGTTTTAGACTGCACATGTTTTACGGTTTTGAAATCAAAGATCAATTTGTTATTTTGAAACGGTGATTGATTATGTGGCCTTGATTGTTTTGATCACTTGATCTCTGCTTAAATCTTTTGATATACATCCATTGCTCGCTGGCTTTCTAAAGATCGATTTCCATTCTCACCCTAGCGATTTTTAAACCTTGCCAGGACTCTAATCGATGCCGACGATTGTAAGCGACTCCCTTTTTTGATCAATGGTGCCCTTTGTGAGTTTTCGCCAACTGACCTCTCTCATTTCTCTTCTCACCGTTATATCATAGTGCTCTTTGCAAGTTTTCACTAACAATACTCTCTCATTTTTAATTTCCCTGCTCATCATAACTTTACGGTGCCCGTGTGAGTCTTCACCAATAAGACTCTCTTAGTTCTCTTATTTGATTGGATCAGATTTCAACATCCTTCCATCATAAATATCTTTACCAATTGATCAGAAGGAATTTGGACAAGGTTTAGGGTAAAATATTGGATTGAATTATAACTTTGGAACCTTTCACACGAACCGCCACCCAACCAACATAAATTCTGCCCAGTTTTAACTTTAGAGGGGGAGGGGGGAGGGGGGATGAGGACTTTTGTTTTTGTGGTTGCGAACCCCAGAGAGAGGCTGCCTACGTATCCCTTTAGAATCAAGTCAAACGTAGTTTAGGGAAACTATGTTTTTGATTTTAATATTTTTTTGGTTTAGAAACGTTTTTAGGTTCTAAAGAGGGTAATCAAAAAAAGGTATCTGGCTAAAAGGGTTCGCAAAGGATTAAAGTGTTTGGGATAGCGAGAATGGAAGCCTTTGTCATCCCAATCTGATAATATTAGTATCGCAGAAGGGTTAAACATAATACCTTTTGACTGCATCTGCATTGACAGTTGTTTCGGGGCCATTTCTTTCAATGTCTCCCAAGTACAATGCTCTTTCGGCAATAATTTTCTTATTTTGTATGTGCTTTTCTAATTTGGAGCGAACTTTCCTTTTGCTTCCTTGTGGTGTTATAGAATACGTCTCAAAATGAGTTGCCCCACTTCAAAGTTCCTAGGCCATACTTTCTTTTCATACGCACAAGCTATTCTTTGTTGATACAATTGGCTGTGACAAACTGCAGCCGTCTGTTTTTAATCGTTCAAAGTCAACCGTTCTAAATGGATTTTGACCCACTGACTATCTTCAACCTCAGCTTCAACAATGATTCGAAGAGATGGTATTTCAACTTCTGCATGTATTACGGCTTCAGTGTGATAAACCAATAGATATGGTGTTGCTCCAACTGATGTGCCCATGATTGTGCGATATCCCAACAATGCAAATGACAACTTTTCGTGCCATTTTCTAGAACTTAAATAATTTTTCTAAGAATTTTCTTGATGTTCTTGTTTGCTGCTTCAACAGCACCACTAGCTTTGGGCCGATAAGGGGTAGAATTCCAATGCGTGATCTTAAATTGCTCGCATATCTCCCTCATCAAATGACTATTCAAATTTGCAGCATTGTCCGTAATGATAGTTTTAGGAATACCGAAAAGACAGATGCTGTTGGCGTGCACGAAGTCTACCACTACTTTCTTAGTGACGACATTGAGAGTGACTGCTTCAACCCATTTTGTGAAGTAGTCAATGGCAACAAATATGAATCTGTGACCTTTCGACACTTTTGGCTTAATTGTCCCAATGACATCCATACCCCAAGCAACGAACAACCATGGTGTTGACATAGGATGTAGTTCTGAAGCTGGTGCAAGAATCATGTCACCGTGTACCTGACACTGATGACACTTTCGGACAAAAACTAAAGCAATCTTTTTCCTTAGTCATCCAGTAATAACCTGCTCGAAGGATTTTCCTTGCAAGGACATACCTATTAATATAGGGACAACACACCCCTATGTTACTTAATTCATAATTCATTCTGCCACTCGAGCATCATATCTTAAAAGGTTGAGATCTAGAGTCCTTTTGTAGAAGACCTCTCCGCTCACGAAGAAACCACTTTCAAGTCTTCTAATGGTTCTCTATTGGTCTCCACTAGCTTGCTTGGGATATTATTTTATTTTCATCAATCTTTTGATATCATGATACTTTGGCTGAACATCAAGCTCTATTTCAATTACGCCGTAATAACCATGTTTTTCCCGAATTTGGATTTCTAGTGGTTTAATGTGGACATTTCCTAGATATGGTAACATCAAGGCATAAAAGGCTAGTGCATCGACCAAATTATTGTGAAACCTAGGGATGTTCCTGAACTCGGCGGGTTTGAACCGCTTGCTTAGATCTTCCACGTGTTGCCTGTATGGATTAAGCTAGACATCCCGAGTTTCCCATTCACCTTGAGGTTGTCTGATAATCAAGTCTGAATCTACCATGATTAACAATTCTTCAACCTCTTGGTCGATGTCCATGTTCATACGCATAACACATGCTTCATACTCGACAGTGTTGTTTGTGCAGAAACATTGAAGCCGGGCTGTGGCTAGATAGTGCTGACCAGTGGGTGAGATCAAGATTACCCTAGTCCTGACACCTTTTGCGTTCACAGCTCCATGTAAGAACATTTTCCAAGCATTTGTGTCCTTTGAGATTACCTCGACTGTATTTACTTCCTCGTCAGGAAAGTAAGTACTCAGAGATTGAAATTCATCATCAACCAGATTTTCAGCCAGGTTATCTGCTAAAGCTTGAGCTTTCGTTGCCGTATGAGTGACATAGACTATGTCAAATTCAGTGCAAGATTTTCTATTTCGCTAACCTCCTTATGGGCATTGGATTCTAGAATATGTACTTCAAAGGGTCCAACCTGGTTATGAGGTAGGTGATATAATCCAACAAGTAATCCCTAAGTTTCTGAGCGACCCAAGTTAGAGCACATCAAGTTATTTCCAACAAAGCATATTTGGATTCATATCTAGTGAAATTCTTGCTCAAATAGTATATGGCACATTCTTTCTTTTCGGTCACATCATGTTGCCTGAGAACACATCCAAAGGAATTCTCCAAGACTGTCAAATACAAAAACAAAGGTCGCCCAGGTTCGGGTGGGACCAAGACTGGTGGATTTAACAGATATTCTTTTATTTTGTCGAAGGATTCCTGACACCCATTTGTCCATCTAATCGCTGCATTTTCAACTGCTTAAATATGGGCTCACATGTGGAAGTCAACTGATTAATGAACCGACTGATGTAATTCAACCTTCCCAACAAACTCATAACATCTTTCTTGGTTCTCGAACGAGGCAAATCCCAAATACACTTTATCTTTGTTAGATCTAACTTGATGCCTCTCCGACTGACTATAAACACCCAAAGTTTCCCAGACGGAACTCCAAATGCACACTTAGCAGGATTTAATTTCAAGTCTTATTTATGTAGACGCTCAAAGAACTTTCTCAGATCCGGAACATAGTCATCTTGCATTCTTGATTTAATTATCACATCTTCCACATACACACCTTGATTTATTGGTGCACCATGTCATGAAAGGTGGTATTCATAGCTCTCATGCATGTTGCCCTGTCATGCTTCAAACCAAAAGGCATGACCCTATAATAATAGGTGCCCCAAGGTATGGTAATCCTCTTCATCCATCAAGACTTGATGATATCCAGCATAACAATCCATGAAATACTGTATCTCATGTTTGGCACAGTTGTCAATAAGGATGTTGATATTTGGCAAAAGGGAAGTTTTCTTTGGTACTTGCTTTGTTCAGATTTTGATAATCAACACACACTCAGGTTTTCCCATCTGTCTTTGGCACTGGAACCACATTAGCCAACCATGTGGTATATCGAACCACTCAGGTCTCCCCTGCCTTTAACTGTTTGGTGAACTCTTATTTGATGCTGTTTCTGATGTCACTTTTGAACTTTCTCTATTTTTGCTGGACAGGGGGTGATCGAGGTATGTTGGCAATATTTGCACCATTAAATCAATATTTAATCCTGGCATATCATCATAGGACCAAGCAAACACATCTTTGAATTCGAACAAAAGTTGGATCAATGCATCCCTAGTTCTTTCATATGTGTGAATGCTTATCATAGTTTCTTGGACCTGTTCTAAACTACCCAAATTAATTGGTTCAGTTTCATTTAAGTTTGGCATAGACTTATTCTCAAATTCTGATTCTCGGTTTATTTCCCTAAAACCTCATCTTTATCATATTACGGTTCTTGATTCATTATTTCATAGTTAGACAATGTGCTATGATCTTGGCATGAAGTTCGCAAGAATGTCATGTTATTTATGTTCGCATTATTAGAACTGAAAAGAAGAAATAATAAAGTAACAAAAATCATAAAGAATAAAGAAAAAATTCATAGACGATGAAATATTGATTTTATTTCATTGAATATGAAGATAGAAGGGTTTACATTGGAATTTTCAAGACAACAAACTAAAAGAAACTATTCAAGTTACACCGTGTAATAACTAATAATGCAGAAAAGATGACAAGACTGAACTACCGAGATTCTTGCCTGACTGGGAACAGATGTAGCCTTCCAATTTTGTGGCTTCGCATTCAACCACATAAATTGCACCTCAGCGGGGCTCGAGCCTTCTCCTGACTGGACCATATGAGCCTCATACTAAGTTATGAGGCTCACCATTTGCATGAATGTTTGCGATTTGGCTCCACACATGTCTTCAATTTCCTCGGCTGTGAAGGCCTCATCTTCTTTCTCTATGTATCTTGGCTTAGTAAATGTTTTGGAGAGATGTGGGATCGACCGAGGCAACACTCAACCATTGCTCTTTCGTTCATTTTCCATGTCATATCAGCTTTTGTGGCTTAGAAACCCACACTGAAGAATTTCTCACTGGCAGCTAAAGTGATAGGTTCTGTGATACCTAGCAAAGATACCTTGAGCCCCTTCCCAAGCTTGTATCCGTGCCTGATAACTTCAGTGACGACCATGATTGATGCATTTGACAGAAAGGGTTGAGGACACGGACTTCCTTCCTCGCACTAATCCACGACTACAATCTCAAAAGCTTGATAGATTATGTGCTCTCTATATTCCTAAGCCTCAAGACACAGGACTAACGTGTCCCGATAAATTGATTGCTCATCTTCTCCATGTACCACAATTTCCTAGTCTTCATGTTCAATCTTCTCCATTTGGTAGAGAGTAGAAGGTACAACCTCGTAGTATGGATCCAAGGCCTTCTTAGGAGAAAATTGTAGGAGGCGTCCTTATTCATGACCTAAAATGTCACTCAAAATCCACATGACTGATAGGCAAGATCAAATCAATTTCCCCTATTGTGTCTCTCTTGACGCCATCAAAAGCACGTACACAAACATTTTTAGGCCTAATTCTATTAGTCCTAATTTCCATTCATTGCAAAGTTGAGAGAGGGCATGTGTCAACCCCATATCTGCTATCCAACATGACTCTTTTCGCATAGTACCCTTCATATTTAATTATCAAATGAAGAGCTTTATTGTGGGAATCCTGATTTGGGGGTAAGTGATTTTTGCTAAATGAAATCCGGTTGACTTTGAAGAATCATTTTGCCATCATTTCCAATTTCTCAACAGTGGTTTCAATCAGAACATATGTTCATTGAGGGTCTTTATATAAACTTTCTGATTCTCATTCGATCTTATCAATAGAGATAAGAGTGAGACATGAGAGGGAGACTTCCGGAGTTGGTTAATTGCCTCGTATTCCACAGTTTTCATTTTTCGAAAGAATTCTTCTACTTCTTAAGCACTGACTGACTTATTAGGTAGAAAACGCTTCTGTTTGGCATTATTCACTTCTTCAAGATTGAGGTACTTCCCAGCCGCATTTGTTTCATTCACTTCCCCCATGATTTATTTTCCCTTGTACGCCACTACTGCTTTTGTAGTTCTAGGGGACGACAGTGGGATCCTTCATGGGATTTTGTGTTGCACGGATGATAACCACAGGCTCATTCTGACCTGGTAAAATTATCGGTCTCCGCGCCACATAAATTCCCTTTGGTACATATATCTTGTTTAGCTCGAACGTTTTGGGGGGACTCGACAAAAATGTTTATTTCCTGGGGACCCGGGGAACATAAAGAATGGCATATTTAGAAGGTACTACCCCTGTCTTCGCTTCCAAATTATTTTCTACATTTTGAGGAGTGAAGTTGCTCTTATTCTCCCCCTTTTCTTGCTTTGCAACTGATCTTGGCTTCTTTTCAACATCGTCAATATAAATGATGGCTTTCTGAGATGGGTCAAACTCTTTATCTTCACAAATCATCCCAATAACTGGCCCGATGTTGTGAGCCGACAATGAGTTATTAGTCACATTGGAGATCTTTTCATCTTTCAGCAGTACCCTCTATTGCTCTATTAGGTTTTCGATCACCGTTTTGAAAGTTCAACAGTTCTCGTTGTTGTTCCCTTCTTTTCTGAATGATAAGCACATCTGGTACCATGTTGGTAGGAGGGTCTATTGCGTTTACCTGTTCGGGGGTACGGGCTGCAATAGACCTATTTGGACCAGTTTATGGAAAAGGATAGAGTATATTCACCAATGGTCATGAAGTTGGTTCTTTTGGGTAGCTCACGGTCACAGGAACTGTATGGAAAATTATATTGTGGCGGGGGGGGGGGGGATTATATGGAGCTTGGTGAGGAGAGTTATTTCTATAAGGTGGAGCTCAGTTTTGGCTAAGCTGTAATTATGGTTGAGCATATCGTTGGGCATTCATCACCGCATAAAGCTGAGGAGCCATGGAATAAGCCACGTCTTGGTGAGGATAATAATGTTGTGCGGTGTTTGAAAGGGAAGTAACCTTAGGGTTGATGAGGGTTTCTCGGACTTTTAGCCACCATTGATACTTCTTCTTTCTTCTTTCGGTTTGCTACACCCCATGATCCGCTCTGGATTTCTTGGGATGTAGCTCCTATAGCAAATTGGCTCAATATGCGACCCGTTTTCAAATTGTTCTCGACCATCTCCCCAATCTTGATAGCCTCAGCAAATAGCTTTCCCATGACATACATAATGTTTTGAAAGTAGTCAGCTTCTTGGGTTTGTAGAAAGACATTGACCATTTTAGTCTCATCCATAAGGGGTTTTACCCTGGCAGCTTGTTCACGCCACTTAACCGCATAATGTTGGAAATGCTCAGAAGACTTCTTTTTAAGATTAAATAGATAATTTCTATCTGGAGCTATGTCTACGTTGCACTGGAAATGCTTGATAAAATCTCGTGCCAAATTATCCCATATGTAACAGCGAGACATATCTTGATCCATATACCACTCGGATGCAATACCGACTAGACTCTCTCCGAAATAAGCCATTAGGAATTCTTATTTTCGGCCTGCCCCTCTTAGTTGATTGCAATACCTCTTGAGGTGGGCTGTTGAGGTCCCCGTGTCTATCATACTTTTCGAACATGGGAGTCTTGAAACCGATGGGAAAATGGACATGCGGGAAGATACATAAGTCAGCGTAGGATACGCTCTTCTGGACATTTAAACCTTGTATATTCTTGAGGCTCTTTTCCATGCTTCTCATTTTCCAAGTGATTTCCTCTTTCTCAGGATACTTTGTAGCTCTCTCTTGCCCTACGGTAAACTCATACCGGGGTTGTTGAGGGTAAGAATTGGTTGTGAGATTGGCAGTGTCTAGTCAAAAAGATGGTACTTGGAAAGTAAATGATGATGAATCAAAACTAGTTCTGGGCAAGGTTGGCTATGATGTAGCCAAAGTTGGTAGTGTAGCGAATATGTTAGAAGCCATTACCGAAATCAATGCCCGGGGGCGAACCTCAGAAGGCATTCCGGAGAAGTGGGCTGGCATAGTGGGGTATCCAAGTGGGGTGTTCGGTAACTTATTGGGATGTTGGAAGTTCCACTTCCTCTAGGAAGTAGCTCGGTGAAACCAGGTATTGCACTTGGTGACTCTCTACTATTGGACCAAGCGTCTTAATTTCCAACATGCGGAGGCACACTGCCCTATTCTTTCAGCAGCCGGTGACATTGAAGTTCGGATAATCGATATCGGGCTATCCTCTGGGATGTGAATTGTTGATCGATGACTTTCAGATGATATTTCGACACTTCCCTTGGATCTTATATAGTAAGGGTGCGAAGATAGGTTGCTACAAAACCAACCACCTTAAAATAGAACCTGAACTCAACTGTAGACACCAAAAAACGGTTTATTCGAGGCAATTAACACATATGGAATCCCATATTGGGGGTGTGATGCACCTATGCAGTTAAATGTGTTTCTACATGTTTTGCAACGATTGCATATCGCATACCAGCTTTTGTTTATCTCCCCGATCTTTCTCTTGCACTCTTTTGCACTCTCTCATTGTTTCTTTCTTTTTTTCATTCTCTTTTTCTTGTTTCTCTCTTTTTATTGTTCCATTTCTTTCCTTCTTTTCTTTTTCCTTTTAGTTTTCTCTTTTTTTCATTTTCTCTTTTATTTGAGTTATTTAAAACCATGACCGAATCCGATGGGAATTGCCTACGTATCACGATGCCATATGAATCAGATCATCACGTAGTTCAAAGGATAAATGCGAAATAAATAAATTAATTTTTCCCAAATTTTCACTAATACAAAAACATATAATTTTTCTCTATTACAAAGACTCGATCATACATACGTGAGAATTGAAAAAGTAAAAAAGACTCTAGGAATTAAAATACAGACTCGAAAAGAGAAAATAAAACAATTAGGATTAAATAAGTGCCTTTAATCATACCCTAGGGACACCAGTTGGTCTTGCTGCTGGCCTACGTGCCATGACTTCCTAGAGGCGATAGAAATCTTCCATTATCTGGCAAACAAAGATCATTACTTTGGTGAAGAACATGGACCTGGTCATGTCCTCGCATTTGTTGCACTTCATTAGAATGTAGTAAGCAATTCTTCTATCAAAGCACATGAATGTCCTCGCTCAACTTTGAAGCTCTTAGCTGGTTTAGTCATTTCACCCTCAAGGCTATTAAGCTCTTTTTTTTTGCCCATGAACCCTCTTTCATATCTTTCTTTCAATCGTCGAGCGAAAGTTTCCCGTTTATCTGCATTTCCGGCCAACTTTGTTTAGGCTTTTACTAGCTCAGCCTCAGTCCTTTGCAAATCATCCTCATTGTCACGTACTTTTTGCTTAAGGTTGTAGATGAGATTTTCAACTTTTCTGCTTCTGCCCGGGTTATTTGCTGCTATTCTCGTCTTTCGAACTTGGGCTCGGAGAGCTTCATTTTATTTGGCGAACTTTCTCCTTTCATCTTCAGCTTCTTGTGCATGTAGATCATTATTGAATACATCATTTCTCAATTCTTCTTGCAAAGTGTGAATGGTGACTTAATATATTTTCTCATTCTCTCCTCAAGCAAACCTTTTCCTAGACTTTATCATCAAAAACTTGAACTTGAGGTTTTTTGGCGGGCTTTTCAGGCTCCGGCTCTAGCTCATCATTCGCACAAATTCTTCTCTCAAACCATGCACAATAATTTAGATCCATATCTCCTCTCACAAGGTCTGTTACCTGGGTGTCACTTTTAGATATTTGGCAACCATTCCAATCCCATTGGACTAAAGCCTCAAGTAGTGTTGCTTCTGGGTGTAACTCAATGACTTGGGATACTCAAATCTACATCTTCGGGTCCGACTTGATATCTTCCCAGTTTCCTTAGAACTCTTTGCGGTGCTTGTGGTTGGATACTCTTTAGATCCATCATCGTTATGTTACCTTTTGAAGCCTTCATGTATATGAGTTCCATTACTAGAAACAATCCTATGGTCCATTCAATTTGACTTGCTTTCGGAGTTCTTAAGTGGGAGACCCAAGCCTCAAACCCTTCTGGAGATTTGTAGTCTTCCAGCCTTTTCTCATAATTCTTGATAAAGTTGTTCCCGTCCGAACCATAACTTATGAACTAGGGTGACGGCAGAGATGTTCGACCAACCATATTTGAGGAAGAATGTTGCAACCCTCAAAGAATTGAGCCTCATATTTACAGAAGGTTAATGCTCGATAAATGTCTGCCAGCACTAATGGAACAAGTGTATGATCTTTCTTGTAGTGAGTATTTGTGTAATTATGGCCATGCAAATATCTATTGTCCTTTCTGCATTCGGAAATACCATGATTCCCAAATGCGCCATGATGAAAGTGAACCAATGATGAATCTGCCAGGTGCTCTTATCTTCTTTGTTATTTAATCCTTTTTCATGGTTTCAAACCCAGGTAAGTATCCAAACCTGAAGTACAAGAAGTATAAAGAACAACATCCTTTGTTTACATGGGCCTTCTAAATTTTCTTACTTATGTTTAGAAGATCAAAGAACTTGTGCACAGAGGGAGCCCTCGGGAAGACAAGTTGTTGTTTCCTCAAGTCCTGGCAAAAGTCAATATATCTGGCCATTTCTTCCAGAGTAGGGGTGAGCTAAAAATACAAGAAATGGAACACATTGTGGACAGGATCCCAAAAGGTTACCAAAGCTTTGATTAGATCCTCCCGGAGTTCGATTTTCATGATGTCTATAAGGGCACCCAACCGCTTTTTTACCCAATTCCGACCATCTTTATCTAATTTATTTCACCACATGCGGAGCAGCAGTTGAGCCTGCTCTATGACCAATTGTGACGGGTTCTGAACAATATTCATTTGTACCTGTGGAGGGTCAAGGTTAGGGTTGACTCTTGTGGAATCTTTTGTAAAACAAGTTTTAAATTTCTAAAAAATCAGTGGACAAAAGACCCCTTATGCTATTTTAGCAAAAATGGTAATTTTAAACACGGCCCTTCACAGTTCCAAATAAATTTTGAGGCCGGGGGAAGATATTTTATGGAAAAAGACATGTACTGACAGACTTAAGCATTCTTCACAAAAATAGTCTTTCGACAATTGAAAGATAATCTAAGGCTATCCTAGCAAGAACGACTTAAGACACAACCGAGGCTGAGTCGACTTATTCTTTTGACCAAATCCCTAAACTACACTTTATTTAATTATTTGCAAAAAACATGATATTTGACTCACTCTTTTGAAACACATTTTCCTTTCCTCCTTTACTTTTAAAAATATTTTGGCAGAGTTCGTAGGCATTTTCAAATACCGGGATTATTAGAATCGGTTGAATCTCTATCCTACTTCACTCTTGATTCTTCTCTTTATTTACTTTTCCTATCTGAACAACCTGCAAGCCGAGGAAATTAAATAATCATATTCTTTTATTTTGGGTACACCTGTCCTAAACAGACCCAAATCCTGTGTTGAGTCCCTAACGTCAAATGCACGTGATGCAAATAAACGTTCCTACTACAGATCCGACATGACGTTATGTTATTTTAAGTTTAATACTAGGGTTGTGTTCTAGACCTAGCTTACCCGAGCAAACAGACTCGAGCCGAAGAGGGGGCAACGTATCGGGAGCATGAAAGTCTGCCCGCCCTTATTTCTTGCAAAACCTTGTTCTATTTGGTATAACTTCTAACATAAATGTAGGCCACACAAACATGTGCACCATTTTTTAGAAGACTCAGAAAGGAGGTGTAAGAAGACATTTAAATACAGTTCAAGTATCAAAGCAGTAAATAAATGGAAATTAGCGCATTAGGTCCACAAAATACAGAAATATCAACAATAAATAAAGCCAAATATAAATCACACTAACAAGCTCGAATTCTTGAACCATGTACCAAAAGTTCTAGGTTCTTGATCCTCAGCAGAATCGCCAGAGTAGCCACACCCCGTTTTTTACCCATTCGAGGTTGTATATAAGGGGTTTTTTCAGTTAAAGTGATATTATTCAAAATAGTATAATTTTAATTAAATTTAGAGTCGTCACTTAGAATTTTTATGATGTTCAAAGCCACCTGTTTATTTTAAGAATCCCTAATCGAGAAAATTTTTCAATATTATTTAGAAGTTTGTGAACCAGAAATTTTAGAGAAGCAAGTTTGCGGTAATTGGATGAACAACAATCAAGGCAACCAAGGGAATTGGAATGGTAACAACAATTGCGGCAACAATAAAATCAGGGTGGATGGAATAATGGGAACCAAGGAATCCAGGGGCAAGGCTTTCAAAGGCCCCCAATGAACCAAAAACCGAACAATCCCCCCTCTTTTCAATCTCAAAGCTCTAGTTCTTCGGGAAATGATATGGGAAGAATCAAAATAATGTTCAAACAAATGATGATGAAGAACCAAGATTTCGATGCTCTGTTGGCTTCCCACAATACGTCTATCCGGAAGTTGGAGGTGCAATTAGGCCAAATCTTTGAGTCATTGAATACTCGGCCTAAGGGTGCTCTACCATGTTATACGTTAGTAAAACCTAAGGGTGGGAACAATCATGTGATGGCGGTTACAACAAAAAGTGGGGAGACGGTACTGTGAATGCCTCGAAACAAAAGCAAGTTTTGGATGACGATGTTTATTTGAAAGAGGATAAAGTCCCTTTGATAGTTGAAAATGTGGTTGCTGACAATGTGAACAATGATGTGAGGATTGACATTAATGAAGCCGAGGTGGAAACTCAAGATGTCATGAACCCGTATAGGGATCACGTGATGGACATGGTCGAGCTGATGCTCACCAAATCCAAGGCACGTTTGCCTAGGACAACTCCACCTTATCCTCGAAGGCTAACAAAGCAGAGAAATGATAATCACCTAAAAACGTTCATTGACATAATGAAAAGCCATTCTATCCACGTGCCCTTGGTGGAGGCACTTGAGCCAATGTCGGGATATGCATGTTTTGTGAATGATTTGGTGAGGAAGAAGCGGTCTATGTATTGTGAAAACGTAACAACGACTCACCAAGTCAGTGCTATTGTACATTCAATGGATGCAAAACTTGAAGACCCCCCGGAGCTTTTGCCGTCACCTGCACTATTGGAAGTGTGGATTTTTCCAAGGCCATTTGTGATTTTAGGGTACTAGCAAGAATTTGATGCCGTATTTGGTTTTTAATACTTTAGGTATCGAAAAACCTAGGCCAACCTCAATGAGATTTCAAATGGCAGATCGATCGATGAAGGGAACTTTGGGAATTATTGATGATGTGCTTGTTCAGGTGGACAAATTTATATTGTCGTCCGAATTTGTCATTGTTGATTGTGAAGTGGACTATGAAGTCTCTATCATCCTTGGGAGACCTTTCCTTGCAACGGGGAAGACATTGGTTGATGTTGAAGCGGGTGAGCGAACTTTCTGAGTGGGCAATGAAATGGTCATCTTTCATGTTTGAAAATCTATGAAGCAACCCAATAGCGCCGAGGTGTGCTCATTTGTTGACCTTGTTATAATTGTGATTGTGGATGACACCAATGTCATAATAACGTGGAGGAACCCTTGTGGCCGTTCTATTAAATCTTGATGTCAATGACGATACATGCAAAGTGGAGTGTGTAAATGCCTTACATGGAATGGGCTCTTATTCCTATGAGCCTAGAAAATCGTCGTTGTATCTTGAAAACCAAAAAACTCCCCCAAAAAAACAATCAATTGAGGAGCCACCGGTGTTGGAGTTTAAACCATTGCCCCCATACCTCATGTATGAGTTCTTAGGCTCAAACTATACTTTAACAATTATTCTTTCTTCTTGCCTTACTAACATGTAGGTTAAGGCCACTTTGGTGGTGCTAAAAAGGCAGAAAAGAGAAATTGGATAGAATTTGGCTGACATTCGGGGAATAAGCCCCGCATTGTGTATGCATAAAATTATCTTGGAGAATGATGCAGAGACTTTCCTGGAGCATCAAAGAATATTGAACTAGGCAATGAAAGAATTAGTGACAAAGGAAGTGATCAAGTGGTTATATATCAGGGTTTACCCCATCTCCGATAGCTTGTGGACTTCTATGGTGCAATGTGTACCGAAGAAAGGTGGTATGACCGTGGTGAAAAACTCCCAAAATGAACTGATTCCTACCAGAACAGTCACAGGTTGGAGGGTTTGCAAGGACTATCGGAAGCTGAACAAGTGACATGAAAGGATCACTTCCAATTTCCATTCCATGACCAAATGCTTGATCGTCTTGCGGGACGTGCTTTTTATTACTTTTATGATGGATACTCGGGATATAATCAAATATTAATCTATCTACAGGACAAGGGGAAGACCACCTTTACCTGTTCGTATGGCACATTTTCTTTCGCTCGGATGTCGTTAGGATTATGTAATGCTCCGGTGATGTTCCAACGATTCATGATTGCTAATTTTACCGACATGGTGGAAGATATCTTGGAGGTCTTCATGGACAATTTCAGTATGGTTGGTGATTCCTTTGAACTATTGTTTAGGAAATCTAGATAGAGTGTTCACCCGATGTGAAGACACAAATCTCGTACTAAATTGGAAAAAATTCTACTTCATTGTTGAAGAGGGCATATTTTGGGCCACAAATTTTCAAAGCATGTGATTGAAGTTGATAAAGCGAAGATAGAGGTGATTTCAAGGCTTCCTCCCCCACTTCTGTCAGAGGGGTAAGGAGTTTTCTCGGGCACGTGGGGTTTTGCCGGGGGTTTATAAAATATTTTTGGAATGTGTAAACCCCTCGTGTAAGTTATTAGAAAAGGATGCCACATTTGTGTTTGATGACGGATGTATGCAAGCGTTCGAGCTTCTCAAGCACAAGTTGACCACTAACCCGATCATTACCGCACCAAATTAGAGCTTGCCTTTGGAGCTCATGTATAATGCAAGTGACATTGCGCTTGGGGATATTTTGGGTCAAAAGGTTTATTAAATGTTTTATACAGTGTACTATGCAAGAAAGACCATGAATGATGCCCAAAGGAACTACACGATTAGCGAGAAAGAGTTGTTGGCCATAGTGTTTGCAATGGAAAAGTTTCGGCCGTATCTTTTGGGGGCCAAGGTTATACTGCACACCGATCATGCTGCCCTAAAAAGAATGCCACGCTCTGCGTGTCAAGAAATATATCGCTCTCGGACTTCTTACGATAAGGCCAATGCACCAGCCAATCAGTGTGGTGGGGAACACGCTGTGCTCTAAACTAAGCTATTTTAGGTACTTGATGACAAAGAAAGTATCCGAGGCAAGACTAATGTGATAGGTGTTACTACTTAAAGAGTTTGATCAAGAAATGGTGGACCGGAAAGGTAGTGAGAACCAAGTGGTGGACCACTTGTCCCATTTGGAGGAGAAGGGGATGCCTTGTGGTGGCCCAGAGATCAATGATTTATTTCCCTCGAAGAACAACTCCTTTCGATGTCAACGAATGAGATGCCCTGGTTTGGTGATGTTTCTAATTACCTTGTGACCGGAATAGTCCCGTATGAGATATTTTCTATCCAAAGAAAGAAGATCAAGTGGGATAGGTTGGACTTCTATTGGGATGAGACGTACTTGTTTGAGATTTGCACGGATGGTGTGATAACAAGGCGTGTTCCGGAAGAAGAGCAATTTGGTATTTTGGAGCCTTGTTATTCCTCTCCCTATTGTGGCCATCATGGTAGGCATAGGACGACTTCTAAAATTCTTAGTTGTGGGTTTTATTGGCCAACATAGTTCAAAGATGCGGGTGATTTTGTGAAGAGATGTGACAAGTGCCAAAGAGCGGGTGAAATTTGGAAGAAAGATGAGATGCCTCTCAATACCATCATTGAGGTTGATATTTTTGATGTATGGGGCATTGATTTCATGGGCCCATTTGTTAGATCTTATGGGAATACTTACGTTCTTGTGGCGGTGGAAAATGTTTCAAAGTTGGTCGAAGCCATGGCTTTTCCCAACAATGAGGCCTAGAGTGTTGTTGAGTTCTAAAGAAAAGCATTTTTACAAGGTTTGGTGCTCCACATGCAATCGCAAGTGATAGGGGGTCTCATTTTTGCAATAAAGCGTTGACACCTTGCTTTGAAAGTATGATGTCAATCACCAAGTTCTACCCCTTATAATAATCAAGCACGTGGTCAAGTGTAAGTCTCTAACATGGAAATAAAAAGCATATTATCAAAGATGGTCAATGCAAATAGGACTGATTGGTCGAAGAAGTTGGATGATACTCTATGGGTTTATAGGACAGCTTTCAAGACTCTTATTTGTATGTCTCTGTATTAGTTGGTGTTTGGGAAAGCTTTCCATCTTCCGGTTGAGCTAGACCACAAAGCCATGTGGGCTTTGAGGAAGCTTAATCTTGAGTGGGATATTGCAGCCAATCTTTGTGTGGAGCAGCTCAATGAACTTGATGAATGCTGATTCCATGCCTACTCCAGTTCGTCCTTGTATAAGGACAAGATGAAGTACCTTTATGATAAATATATTCGTGGAAAGGAGTTCAAAGTAGGTGATTTGGTTCTCTAGTTCAACTCCCAGTTATGTTTATTTACGCGAAAGCTCAAACATAAATGGAGTGGACCTTTTGAAGTGGTATGTGTGATCCCGTTTGGTGCTCTAGATGTAATAAACAAAAACGGTGAAGTTTTCATAGTTAATGGGCACCAGGATAAGCATTATATTTGGAAGATTGATGACATCCACGTAGTGGCACTTCTTTATTTCAAATGATGTGATGGTAACCTGTATCGTGTCGCAACGTTAAATCATACGCTTTTTGGGAGGCAACCCATGTGTTTTATTTTTGTTCTTATTTGATTTTTCTTTGTAGTATAGGATTGATTTTTAGGCTAACTGGTTGTGAGATGTTACAGGGTTGTGTTGATGCAGTGCAAGAGCTATTGGAATAAATGCACAGGTCTCTGAAGTTTCCAATGCGGCTGCACTACATTTTGTGCGAACCGCACTGGTGAAGGGTAAAGTTTAGCCTCTCTGAGGTTTGCCACTATGGCCGTACTAAATTTTGTGCTATCCGCGGTGGACCTCTACTGACGCAGTCCATTTTGTGTGGACCGTATAGTGTTGCCTTCTCAAGCTTGACCAAGACATTGTAGTGTGGACCATGGTCTGTTTTGTGCGGTCCGCATTGGGTTGTGAGACTGGGGACCGACCTCTCTCCTATAAATAGAGGTTGAGGGTCTCGTGTTACCCTTTTCAAAATTTTAACTCTCAGAGCATATAATCACTATTCACCACACTCACTTTCTCGTAATTAATTGTTGGAACTTATCTTCACTTCATCTCATAATTTGGTACCATTATGCTTCCTTTTACTTGTTTAATCGTGTTATTTTCATTTAACTATAGCTTTTCGTAGCTTTTATTCCTTCTACCTCCCGTAATTTCTTCATTGTTAGGTTAGAATAATGACAGTCGTGATTCGAGTTGAATTCGATTAGATAAATGAATTTGGCAAACACGTTGGAGCATGCATTAGGTAAAAAATAGTACTTAAAAGAAAAATCCCATTAACCTTAATTGAGTGCCACTTCTGGCACTCAGTGTGGCCGGCATTCAAATTTGTGCGGCCCGTGATGCCCCATTGCGGTCCACAATGCCATTGGACTGCACATATCAATCTCTAGGAAGCTGAACTTTGGGCAGTGCGGCCGCACTACATTTTGTGCGGTCCGCACTGCCTCCTGTGTGTCCGCGCTCCATTTTGTGAGGTCCGCATTGTATTGGTTTAGAGGGTGGGTATTCTGAACTCTACCCCTGTGTGGACCGCAGGGCCATTTTGTGCAGTCTGCGCTGACCTCTGTGCGACAGCACTCCATTTTGTGTGGTCCACACAGTGTGTTTTTCTGCAACTTTTCTTCTTTGATTCTACAACACTACATCTAACTACATATAAACTGGTGCAATTGTACAAACATGTTTATTTGATTGTGCTTGCAGACAATTGTCAAACAATGAGGAAAAGACTCAAAACAACCCGACATAGGTGAATCCTCTTGGGGAGGAAAGCAGAAGAAGATAAAACACACTCCCCAAGTCTGGGAAAGTATAAAAAAGACAAGAAAGATAAT
This sequence comes from Nicotiana benthamiana, assembly GCA_034376525.1. Lineage (NCBI taxonomy): Eukaryota > Viridiplantae > Streptophyta > Magnoliopsida > Solanales > Solanaceae > Nicotiana > Nicotiana benthamiana. The sequence continues at coordinate 75,626,033 of CM067328.1, read as the reverse complement.
AAAAGCACCTGACAGAGCCTGTGATCAGTCGGGGAGTGAGTACTATCCTTCATAGGAGGTTTCTTAAGACTCCACATCTACACATGTCCCTCACTGGTCGGGGGAAGATTTAGACTGACAAAGATACTCCTCAACCATCACCCACTGCCCAAGCACCAATGCATGTGATTTTTGAGTCTTCCAAGGGCTCAGCAGCTGGTAGTGGGGAATACTCCACTTCACCCACAAGGTCATTATCCAGAGAGGAAGAAGTAGGAGGTGAGGAGGAAGTAGAAGGTGATGAGGAGGTAGAAGAATGTGGTGAGCCTTAATTGGGAGGCATTACTAGAACTAGCAAGTCTGCGGCTTGGGAGGATACGTTTGTTAGTGAGGTGGCATACCATAAGTTTCGGGAGTGGTGTCCGGTGGGAAAGTTAATCCAGGGGCGGAGGTTCATTGAAAAAGACCGATTACCCCATAACCCCGATGTGCAGAGATAATTTAGAACTAGAGTGGGCTGGGAGCACTTCCTAGATAGGTATGTGGACGCCAACGAACACTTGGTAAAGGATTTTTATTGCAATGTAGCCCATATAAAAAAGTGCTCCAAAGTGGCCAAGGTTTGGAACCTCAAAGTGTTATTTGATGGGAAGCCGATCAATAAATACTTGGGCTTCAATAGGGAGGATGAGACTTTGTACATAGAAAAGATGGAGATGGGCGAGGAGGTCTGTTCATAACTAGCATAGTACTTTGCAATCCTAGGTAACGTTCTCAACTGGTTGATTGCTGGGGTCAAAATATTGAGAAGGAGCTTGAACTTTGAAGCAAGGGGATGAGAGACTTTTGTTTGCATCCGATTGGACCCTATCACTCAAGATAACACCCTTCCTCTCCAACGGGCTGTGTTGGTTGCTTCTATTATGGCGTGGTACCCTATAAATAAGGGAAATGTGATGTGCTGGATTATCACTATAGTGGGAGCGGATCATGACCGAAACTACCCTTTCCCAGTTTCCTCGCAATGTACTTATTAGACCTGGAAGTGGAGAAGAGACCCTATGAGAAGAAGGTTAAGGCAAAAGCCCCATTTTCTTCATACAACATGCAGGGGGATGACAAACCCAAGAGCAAGAACTACAAAGGTAAAGCTACTACTCCTACTTGCCAGTCTAAAGAGCCAATAGTGAGTAGTGGCTCCTACTGAGCCTACCTCCATCTCCACAAATATCCCTCCCGGTCCATCTTCATCCACATCCATCTCTACAGGCCCATCCACATCAGCAGGCCCGGATATCCCATCTTCCTGGGTCCATCCTATTACTACTCACCGGTGGAGCCAGGCGCTTCTTTGCATAAACAACTGGGGTGCAGACTCTCTCATTGAAGGTTTCCACACTCACTATAGTGGTTGATGCTCAGTCGGCTCTCCCAGCCCCACTGCTGCCCCTGTTGATCAAAGATGCGCTCAAGGAGATATTTGACAACCAGAAGAAGATCTTCAACATTCAGGCGGCTATATCAAAGACAGATAATTCACAATGCAAGCCTCTCAAGGATCTTGCTCGGTAGAACAAGAAGCTAAGGAAGACATGAGCCTCCAAGGGGTCAATAAAGGAGCTGCGTAAAGATGTTGACAAACTAAAGGCAGATCAGCTGCCTTTAGACTTATTGCTTGGTGACCCAGCACCGACATCTCATCAACAGCTGGAGCAGTCAGAGACTCCTCCGAAGAGAAAGAGGATGATTCCTAGAGCCGGTGATGCTATCATCCTGTTGGCAGACCCACCGGAGACTTCTTGAAGTAAGCCACATGATGTACCAATCCTAAAGTCTGTCTAGGTACAGGCCCATGTCCAAGTAGTAGAGCACCAGACCACCGAGAACCAGTTTAAGGTTCCCGAGCACTAAGAGGACCCAAGCACCACACATGACCTTATGCTGACAGATAGGCCTTAGAGAGTCTTCTATATCCTATTTCTCTTATCTTTTGGTGCTTTATTTAGACTAGTTAGTATTGAGGATAATGCGAACTTTCATTTGAGGGGGTAGCCCTACTATTCAGTTGGATAATTTTGTATATGTGTGTGTGTGTGTAGATATATATATATATATATATATATATATATATATATGATACATTTTTATGCTTTCTTTGTCTTTTTATCATTGGTCTGTATATAATTTTGATATTTAGTTACATTTATCACACTTTTATTTCACCTTAGGACTGTATATAAAGTTATATCACATTGTATATAATCATCCCATTCGTTGTACATTCCAATCCCATATTGTATATATTTATTCTATTTTCTGAAATTTTTTTCATTTTTAGCATTTATTTATGTTCGTAGCTTTTTGTTTTGTTTTGGATGTTTTCAATAAGCCTTTGGTTTTCTTAATGCCACAGTTCTTTCTAAAGGAGGAGTGTTGTGTGAACCGGGTGGCTCTTCCCAATAATGGATGGTGTGACAACCTTCTTAAGGGTTTGAGTCTTCTTTTGTTTTTGTTTTTAGTAGTTAGTAGTTAAGGGTGCCTCAAGCAAAGCTTCACTTGGGCCTAGCACATTTTCCTTTGATCCCATGGTCAAAAACAAATTGTCATGTTTAGGATGGTGAAAATCGTGACCTTGAGACTCTTGTATTGACCGATAATCATCAAGTGATTTTTCGAGGCCATTGGGTGCTCAAATCATAATTAAGGCATTGTGGGCCCCCGACTCTATATCTTTAATGATCCCATGGCTTGTGTGGTGAGTAATTGAATTGCAAGTCCATGTCTGAGCCGTTGGTCTAGAACTTGCCTTGAATATTTGTTGAGGCGTAATCCTAGGTGAATTTTGACTAAAGACATGACTATAGGCTCTCATTAATCCTAACGATAGCTTGAACAATTCCATAGCCTACTGATGATAAGATCCCCAGTCAACCCTTTTAAGCCTTAGGCCTTTTTCTTTAAAAACAAACCATGATACAAACCTATACCCGTTCTAAAAGATACCGTCAATTGGCAACCAATCTTTCCTTTAGAACATGGAAAAAGTATAGGTTTTGCGGGAGAGTCGGGGACTACAACAAAGACGTAAAAAGTAACAAAAATGAAGAAAAAAAGGCAATAAAAAAAAGAAAAGCAAAAGGACAAAAATGTTCAGTGTGGAAAAGAATAAAAAGGGATTAAATAAAAGCAAAGAATGAAAGGTGTGGAAAGTCGTAAAAGGAGAAGACATTTGAAATGCATGAGAAAGAGTGAAAATGTGTCTCTCTATCCCCTTAGAATAAAGTGAAATGACTCATAGAGTAAAGTGAATGTGTTCCAAATGATTCAAAATAAGTGATTAAGGGAAGATGGAACCTATTTAGACCAAAATATTCCCTACCCTGAACCAAAGGCATTCACAATGTCTCCACAAAATTCCTATATGATGTTGAGTTGAATGAAGCTTAAATTAGTTGATACTCACAAAAGGGGCAAGCATATGGTACCTAGAGCCATACTTCTCACTTTTTCTTGAGAGGGACAAGTGAATTCCAATTAATATCATTTTGCGTGCCACTATAATAAAGGTGAGGTTTTCTTAGGGAGAGTTGAGGATGTATCAATTTGGGTTCCACAATGACCAAAGTAATTAAAAGAGTTCTTTGATGTGTTGAGTCATATCCTTATGCTATTGTGTCGTACTTAATCCATGCTGTTTCAAAGGTTACATGTTGTTAATGATTCAATTGTACTGAGGGTAATTGTTAGTTCCAATTGATGCTAGTTGAGGTTGCACTAGGATAGCTGAAAATTTCTTGGATTTTCCCTTAATGGGTAGGTCTTATTTTATTTGCTTGAGGACAAGCAAAAGCTTAAGTCTCGGGGAGTTTTTAACTAGGGATTGTCTCAAAAGAAGTGAAACTTGCACAAGTAGCAGATACAAGATGATCCTTGGCAGAATAGGCCTAGTGCGGATCGTAAAAAGTTGTGTGCATCCGCACTGGGAGATTCAGAGAGCTAGTGTTTCGGGCATTAATGCAGTGCGGCTGCACTAGGTTTTGTGCAGTCCGCACTGAAGGCAATGCGGCCACACTACCATTCTATGCGGTCCGCAGAGCTAAGGTTTAGAGAAGAAGAAGAATGAAGTTTTGAAGCCTGTGCAGTCCCCAGGCCATTATGTGCGCACCGCACCTGAAGTCACCGTGGTCGCAGCCCATTCTTTGCGGTACGTGGAGCCTGAGTCAAGAGAGTAAAATTTTGAATTCAAGATCCTAGTGCGACAATACTGATCCCGCAGGGGCTTTTTTTTCCAGATTTTCCAGCTTAGTATAAATAGATTCTTTTTCATTTTTAGGGTATCAAATATTGTAATAAAGCAGTTGTGCTCATGGATCGACTTTTCTTAGGCATTTTTGTCATTTTTACTTACTTTTGATCATTGAATCTTTGTATTTATTTTAGCAATTAATTACTATAGGTTTATCTCCAACTATATCTTGTTTTCCTTCTTTGAATATAAGTAGCTAGACGCCATTGCTAGGCTTGTGGCTCAACCCTAGTACGGGTACTTGATAAGTCTTGCATTTTAGGGCTAAATTGACTATGGGTGTTTGGTATTTGGGTCTATTTCATGATTAATTGTTGAATTAGTGGTTGCAAACACTAGTTTCTGTTTAGTTGACTAGGGCTCTACTTGAGAAAGAGAGCATAAGTCTCTGAAATTGATCCAAAAAGTAATTTGGGAGTACTCAAGAGATTGATAGCCTTAATAAAAGGGTTAAACATCAAGAGAGTAATACCCGACTTGAATCCTAAATTGCTCTTGCAAATTTGCATATGCAATTGGTCTTGAGAAAGTTAATTGGGCAAAATCGCTTGAAACACCAAGATGTGTAGAGTGAGTAATGTAGTGCAACAGTTATATCATACTCCCAAATCATGTCAATTTTGCCTTAGATTCATGTACTCATTAATTAACCACCTAGGCGGATGCCACTACTTAGTTCCCTTTTACTCTTTGAACAATCTGTACCTTTTAACCCTTAGTTTAATTTACAACTTGTAGTTTGTTAACAGTACAATTATAAAGAAAACACAAAAAATGATAAGAAGTACAATTTGAAACACTTACGGAATCCTAAGTTGAATAGATACTGAATTCCAATTGTAGCTCTCTGTGGATATCGATCCCGACCCAAAATCGAGTAAAAGCTATTGCGACCCTCTCTTGGTATTTTTAGTAGTGCGGAGTAGGTTGCGATCAACCCCCCTCTTGTACTTTGAAGGATAACACTTCGATCTCAATTGATGAACCTACGGGTCTAGAATAGTTTTCGGCTTCTCCTCGTAGACCAAATCCTTGTCCAACTAGCCAGTGCTTAAATCTATTTATGGGGTAGATCGTTGTGATACTTATGAAGCATGGACGCATGGAATAATGGATGTATCGCTCATAAGAACCGCAAGTTTGTTGGCCACCTCAGGATCTCAAAAGGCTCGATAAACTTAGGGCTTAGATTTCCCCTCTTACCAAACCTCATTACACCTTTCATAGGTTACAAATGGAGGAACTCTCTCTCTCTCTCTGACCATAAATGTCATTGCACGAACCATATGGTTAGCATAACTCTTCTTCCTTAGTTCTACGAAGTATATCCTGAATCATCTTAACCTTATCCAAGGCATCATGTGCCAAATCTGTACCCAATAATCGAGCTTCCCCTGGCTCAACCATCCAATCGGCGATCAACACCGCTTATCATATAAAACCTAATAGGGATCCATCTGGATGCTCGACTTATAGATGTTGTTGAAGGCAAACTGCACTAACGGCAAGAACAGATCCTAGGGACCTCCAAAGTCAATATCACATGCGTAGGGAATATCATTCAAGATCTGAATAGTACGTTCGAACTGTCAGTCCGCCTGAGAATGAGATGTTGTGCTCCATTGGACCCGTGTACCCAACTTATGTTGTATTTCTCTCTAAAAATGTGAGCTAAACTACGTACCTCGGTCGGAAATGATAGATGCGGGAACATCGTGAAGATGAACGATCTCACATATATAAATCTCTACCAACAACTCTGAAGAATGGGAAACTGCAACATGAATGATATGTGCTGACTTGGTCTGTCTGTCCACAATAATCCAAACTGCATCCATCTTCGTATAAGTCTGTGGGGGTCCAATAACGAAATCCATAGTGATACAATCCCACTTCCACTTAGGAATCTCTATTTTTTGAAGCAAACCACGAGGTATCGGATGCTCGTACCTTACTTGCTAACAATTTAGACCCTGAGCTACATATGCAACAATATTCTTCTTCTTCCTCCGCCACTAATAATGTTGCCGCAAGTCCTAATACATATAGGCGATGCCTAGATTACAAGAATATCGAGAACTATCATCCTCCTCTAGAATCAAATCACGAAGTCCATCCACATTGGACACACAAATACGACCTTGCATCTTTGAAACTCTATCATCTCCAACCATAACCTGCTTGACATCATCGTTCTGCAGTGTGTCCCTAAGGACAAGAAAATTAGGGTCTTTATATTTTCGCTCTCCGATACGCTCAAACAAGGAAGACCGAATGACTATGCAAGATAAAACACGACTAGGCTCAGAAACACCCAACCTCCTAAGCGGATTGGCTAAGGCTTAAACGTCTAATGCAAGTGGTCTTTCATCGAATGGAATATATGCAAGGTTTCTCATACTAACTGGCTGCCTACTCAGAGCATTGACCACTATGTTACCTTTTGCCAAATGATACAAGATGGTGATATCATAGCCTTTCAGTAGCTCCAAACACCTCCTATGCCTCAAAATTGAGCTCTTTCTACCTGAAAAAATACTGCAAACTCCTATGATCCGTGAATACCTCACATGACACGCGAAATAAATAGTGCCCCCAAATATTTAGCACGTGACAATGGCATCAAGCCCCAATACGTGAACATGATAATTCTTCTTGTGAACCTTTACCTGCCGTGAAGCGTATGCAATAATTTTGGCACCCTGTATAAATACAACACCATGTCCAATACGATATGTGTCACAATATAATGTATAGGGCCCTGAACATGTGGGCAACACCAACAGCGGTGCCGTAATCAAAGCAGTCTCGATCTTCTAAAATCCCTCTTTACCCTTGTCTGACTATCTAATCAGGGAACTCTTCTGGGTCAACTTAGTTAACGAATCTGCAATAGATGAAAATCCCTCCACAAACCAACGATAATAACCCCCCAAACCTAAGAAACTAGGAATCTTTGTGGCTGAAGCGGTTCTTAGGATCCACCTGAATACCTTCTGCTGATGATACGTGACCCAACAAAGTAACTGAACTCAACCAAAACTCACATTTTGAAAACTTAGCATATAACTAGATGTCTCTTAGAGTTTGAAGAACGGTTGGAAGATGCAGCTCATGCTCCTCCTGACTCCACGAGTAGATCAAAATCTCATCAATTAAGACAATCACAGAGGAATCCAGATAAGGGTTGAAAACCAAGTTCCTCAAATCCATGAATGATGCTGGGCCATTTGTCTATCTGAATGACATCACCAGGAACTCATGATACCCATATCGAGTCCAAAAAGCTGGATTAGGGACAACAGATGCCCTAATGCTCAACTGATGGTTGCTAGACCTCAAATCAATCTTTTAGAATACTTTGGCACCTTGAAGATGATCAAATAAGTCATCATTCCTCAACAATGGATATTTTTTATTAATGGTAACTTTGTTCATCTGCTGATAGTCTATTAAAATCCTCATCGATCCATCTTTCTTCTTCACAAACAACACCGTCGCAGCTGAGGGGGAAACACTAGGTCTAATAAAGGCCTTGACAAGAAAATCTTGCAAATGCTCCTTCAATTCTTTCAACTCTGGTGGGGCTATATGGTATGGCAGAATGGAAATGTACTGAGTTCCTGGAGCCAAATCAATGCAAAATTCAATATCTTTGTTGGGTAGCATCCCTGGTAGGTCTGCACTCTGGAAACTCTAAAACAACTGGTACAAAATCAATAGAAGGAACCTCATACTACAACCAAGATCATAATCCAAATATTAAACACCCCTTCTCGACCATATGATGAGCCTTCACTTAAGAGACAACCCTATTAGTAGAATGACTAGGAGTACCTCTCTACTCTAATCCAGGCATCCACGACAATTCTATGGTCACGATCTTGGGGTGATAGTCCAATATAGCATGATAAGGTGACATACAATCCATCCCCAAAATGACATCAAAATCGACCATATCGAGAAGTAAGAGATTTATATGAGTCTCAATACCCCCGATACTAACCATACACAAGCGATAGACATGATTTACAACAATAGAATTCCCCACCAGCATGGACACATACACGGGATCACTCAAAGAATCACGGGGCACAAGAAAATATGAAGTAAAGTAAGATGACACATATATGTATGTAGACCCCAGATCAAATAGAACTGAAGTATCTCTAATACAAACTGAAACAGTACCTGCGATAACAAAATAAGATGACTCAGCCTCAGATCTAGCTGGGAAAGCATAACATCGGGGGTGGGGCCCATCACTCTAAATCATATCTCTGGGACGACATCCTACTAAATGGCCTCCACCTGTAGCGTCTTGGCCACCACCTCTAGCAGCCTGACCTCTACCTCTAAATTGTTGAGTGGGCGGTGGCGCGCCTAATGCCAAAATCATTGAACGAGAACCCTACTATTATGGTGGAACTCCCACTAATCTTGGGATGGGTCCTCCATATATTCCCATAATTCTCAATATATGCCCCTGATCACCATCCTAACCGTGATAATAACTCTAAAGAGGAGGTGCTCTGATGGGAGCTGGTGGTGCGCTAGAATCTAGCTGCCCTGAAGAAGTTACATAAGTACCACGGCTCTTTGAAGCTCTATGGGATATCTGAAGTTTTGAATGAAATGGCCTAGGAGGATGGACCCTATCAAAAAAAACCTCGACCTCCAGATGAGGCCCCACTAAATCATCGGAGTGATGCAACCTCTTATCATACCCCTTACCATTCCACTAAGATAAAAGCTTCATCCTGGAAAGAAATCTCAGAACTAGTCTCCTTAGCCATCTGCAATCTGATATGCTGAGAAAGTTTCTCAAAAAACCTCCTCACTCTTTCTCTCTCTCTCTCTCTCTCTCTATGAATCATAAGAAGAGCATGACGGGCCAAATTAATAAAGCAGGTCTCGTAGTGAGTGACAAACATACAGTGCTGCTGGAGATGCTCGATCTGTCCGTGATAGTCCTCTCTCAGTGTAACAGGAAAGAACTTCTCAAGAAATATCTGAGAAAGCTAGACCCAAGTCAAAGCAGGTGACCCACCTGGTCTAGTCAACACAAAATCATTCCACCATCTATTAGCGGACCCTATCATCTAAAACGTAGCAAAATCGACCCTATTGGTCTCCACTATCACCTTGTTCCGCAGAACCTTATGGTGGCGGTCAAGATATTCTTGTGGGCCCTCGGAAGCTACCCTACTGTAATGAACTAGAAAGAGCTTGATGAATTGTCCAATCTAAATAGGGCCTTAGAAGACATAGCTAACCTGTCACCTGTCTGTGCTAAAACACCTAGCGAAACTGCCCCAACTTGCTGAGATGCTCGAGTCTGAAACTAGGGAACCATCTATTCTGGAGTGTGAGTAGTGGGAGTCTAAACTCCTCCCATAGGCCGAAAGACAGCCGGTACCACAGGAAATGTGCCAGTCTAAGAAACTTTCTCCATAAGTCCCACTAGACGGACAAAAGAATTCTAAAGTACTAGGGAGGCGATATACCCTTTTGGTACCTGAGCTGCTACAACGGTCTGGGATGGAGCCTCCTCAATTAACTCTACCTGAGACTCCACTGCTGGTGCTGTTGCTCGAGATTTAGGCTGAGCCCTCTTTTGCTCGACCTCTAGGACGGGTTTGACCTCTTCCTATGCCCCTCGTAGAAGCTACCATCTGCGAAGGAACAAGAGTAGAGTGTTCAATTAGCATTTAAAGATCAATCGCATGACAGAGAAAGGTAGAAATGAAATAGTTCCTATACTCTATATCTCTAGGGTGTAAGAAAATACTCCTATGTGTCGACCCCTCAGACAAAGCTTGTTCATGAATTGTTGGACCTAGGCAACCTAGTACTCTGATACCAACTTGTCACGGCCCAGAATACCCACCATCGAGACCGTGATGGAGCCTAACATCACACTTTCTAGGCAAGGAAAGGTTAGAGTATTATTAACCAATTTTGTTTGCATTTCAATGATAAAAAGTAAGCAAGCTAAAACAAATAGAAATAATTATCACAGTAAGTAAACAACCTCTTATTTATATACTATTACCAATACTATTTGCATTACTACCAAGAATTCGGTGTCACAATCCACGAATATACTATGAATTTCTACAAACATTAGTTTGAAAGAAATTACAGCTATTTTAGAAATAAAAAAACTGTAGTGTAGAGAGGTAGAATGGGATGCCAGGGCCTGCGGATGCTAGAAGCACTTCCTTGGGTCTCCACACCATGTACCCTTAAGCCAATCTCTCAATCAACCACTGCCTGCTCTGAAAACTGCGTAGAAAGTGTAGAGTGTAGTATCAGTACAACCGACCCCATGTGCTGGTAAGCACCGAGCATAAACTCGACGACGTAGTTACGAGGTTATGGTGGGGCAATTACAAAATAACCTGCATACATCGTATAATAAAACTAGAAGAAAGAGCGAAACAAAATAAATTTGTTACTTGCGAGTAATGAATATAGAACTCAATTATCTCATCAGAATCCAGCCATAATCAATCATTAAGTGAAATGCAAAATTACATAATAACTTCACAGTAGAAGAAAGATACATAAACTGATGCGGCGTGCATCCCTATCACACCATATAATCAATATAAAAATGAATATTCACACTTATTACTCCATATAAATCCATCCTTATTCTTCCTGTTGTGGCATGCAGCCTGATCCCACCGTACAATAGTAATTCACCCTTATTCCTCGTCAATATACCACTCTTACTACTCATGTTGCGGTGCCAACCCGATTGCACCATATCACTACCAATCACACAATAAGAACATGAATTTCACAATTTAGCTCAAGATTCTTCACAATATTTAAACCTCAAACTAAAGCAAACGCAAAGTTGTACAATTGTGAAACTTCACTCAAATTATACCACTCAGCAAAACCAATCAAAATATACCATAAAACACTGATTAACCGACTTGAGGCAATAATATGAGACAATAAAACTACGGAACATCAAATACCTTTAACAATGAAAAATAATGACCGACAAGTAGTAATTACGCATAAAAATACCAGTGAAGCATGTAGAAGTTATGGTAGGAAACAATATATTATGAACAGAAAGAAAATAAGCAAAACAGATGAATTGGCGGCACATAAGTAGTCGTCACCTCACCTATACGCCACTCACACAGATTTTCATATAACAATTAAGTCAAAGGTTCCTAGTCCCCGGATCAAAGTTAGACACAACACTTACCTCGCGCCAAGTGAAAACTCAAAGCTCAATCACCCATTTTCCCTTCAAGCAAGTCTTTGGACCAATAGAATATAGTAAATTACCAACCAAACAATTCAATCTAAGCCTTAGGAACTACTCACAATTACAAGGAATTCTATTCAGGCCATTTTTAAATAAGTAAACAAAGGCCTCTTGGTCCAGCCATGAAATTCAGACCAAAACCCGATTATCGATTTAAACCCCGAGGCAAGATATACAATTGGTTTTGGAATCCGACCATAATTTCATGTCTAACTTCCCATGTTTTGAAATCCCTAGTTTCTACCAAACAAAATCACCAATTTTCAGTGTGATTCTAGGTTGAAATCTTGTAAAATGAGGTAAAAGATTGAACAAAACTAGTTATTAATCACTTACTTATTATTTGGAGAAGAATAAGTCTTGGAAAATCGCCTCTTGCGTATAAGGTTTTGAAAAACTGAAGAATGAATGAAAACTCCCGTCCAAAATTATTTTTGACAAGTTGAAGGTATTACATTTGCGATCAAGGGTTCACAAATGCGAACCCCTCAAATGCAAACTTCCCTTCACAAATGCGAAGGCTGTGCTGGGTTCGCTAGCATCACATATGCGAACAATTATTCACAAATGCGTCCAATGCTGATTGCACTTGCGATCCTTAGCTTCATAATTGCGAATGTCCCCTCCAAGCCACACTACTCGAAAACGCAAACTTTCTTCACAAATGCGAGGCTGGCATTTGTGAGCAAGAACTTGCAAATGCGAAGTCTGCAGACCTGAAGCATACCAGCAAAATTTCCTAAGTTCACATCACTACGTAGCCTACCTGAAGCTCACCTGCGATCTCGGGGCTCCAAACAAAACATACACACAAGTCTTAAAACATCATACGAACTTGCTCATGCGATCAATTCGCCAAAATAACACATAGAACAACGAAGTAAGAACCAAATCTCATGAAATTATTAAGAATAATTCTAAATTCTTATTTTCAAAACCGGACGTCCAAATCACGTCAAATCTATTCTGTTTCTCACCAAATTTTATAGATAAAGTATAAATATAAAATAAATTTTCACAAAACCCTAATTTTAGTGGTTATTAGCTAGTTATAGTTACCATTTACAAAATTACTTCCTATAACTATGTTTTCATTGTTATAGAGTGTATTCGATATATTTAAGCTACTGTATTCATGAATACACTAACAAAAATCAGCGTGAATTATGAGAGTACAACTAAGCAATGGTTGTATTCAATTGTATTTGAGTGTATTCACGAGCTGTATTAGTTAATACAGTAACGTAAACTGCTTAAAATGATCTTTTCAGCTGTTTAAAAGGTAAGTGAATCAATTAACATGATAGACTCCTAATATAACTCTACTAACTCAATTATAACACACCGAATACATATGTAATGTTGTAGAAAAAATTTCCCAGCTGAAAAATACCATAAAACATAGCAATCTCTAGATTTTCAATTCCTTCTTTTTCTGCTGCTATCATTCAATAGATTTTAAAAACATGTACTCATTATAGATGAACAAATATATGTGGAATACATAATATATTCATAAGTAAAACAGTGGAAATCTTACAAATACATCAAAATACAATTAAATACATCCAAAAACAAACAGTGAAAGTCACTGCAACAACTTTTTATCACTAAAATACATATGAATACATGTATTTGAAATGCATAACACATTCATATGTAAAATAGTGAAAGTCATCTAAATACATCCAAATACATCTAAATCGAATAGTGGAAGTGTAGATTCATTCAAAAATTTCTCAAATTGGGCTTGTTTTGATAGGTCATTGCATATTTTTGTTCTCTTTTCTTGTGACAACTTGGCCAGTCGTCTCATGAATTACCGCTCTGTTTCCCCCCATTTCAGCTTTTTAGTGCTTTATTATTCATGTTTTGTTGTATCGGGTTGGTCGGCTCGAATGTGGAATGGTTTTGGTAAGGTTTGAGACACTTAGTATCTTTTAAGAAGGTTTAAGTTGGAAAAGTCAACCCGATATTGACTTATGTGTTAGAGGAATAATATATGAGTTATGATTATTTGATTAGCTTCTAGAGGTGATTTATGACTTAGGAGTTTGATCGAAAATGATTTTGGAGGTTCGGGGTTGATTTAAGCTTGAATTGGAAAAGTTTACATTTTAGCGATTTCGGTTGATAGTCGATATTTTGATATGAGGGTCGGAATGGAATTCTGAGAACAACAGTAGTTTGAGATGTGTATGCAAAGTATTAGGTCATTCATATGTGGTTTTTTTGGGTTTTTAATCAAAAACGTATTTTGAAAGATTTTAGAAACTTAGACTTGAATGCGATGTGTGTTTGGTTGATTTGATATTGTTTGAGGTGTTTTGATGATTGGAACAAGTTTGAATAAGGTATTAGGATGTTTTGGTGCCTTAGGTTGAGATCCCAGGAGCCTCGGGTGAGGTTTGGGTGGTTATTCAGATCATTTGAAGTTGAAAAAATTGCAGAAAATTGCAGGTTCTCCTATGCAGGATCTTATTGACATTCGCTATCGCGTAGGGAGCCTCGCGATCGTGTAGTAGGATTTGAGGAGACTGTCCAATTGTTCTTTTCTTTCGCTAAGTGGGTTTTGCTGTCGCGTAAAGTGAGAAGGTTGTGCATCGCATTCGCGAGCATGTAGTCACGATCGTGTATGTTCTTTTTTGTTCAGCTGGTATGAGGTCGTGTTTATTTTTAATGTTCGCGTTAGAGTGTATGCGTTCGCCAAAGTTAAGGATGAGGAATCATCGCATTTGCGATAGCCTTATCATGTTCGTATAGAGTAATTTTGGGAAGCTGAAGAATTTATTCTTCGCGATTGCGAGGGTTATTACAGTATCCTGATAAAGGAAATATAGGCCTGGGCAGAATATTTTTAAGTCGTCTTGTTTGCGATTTTTGGGTTTATTTCACCCATAGCAGCTCGTTGTTGGCGATATTTGAAGGATATTGAGGAGGGATTCAAGAGGAATCGTTTGGAGGTGTTATTTTTTGACTAATACCTCGATTATTATGTGAATTCCATCTAGAAAATCATGAAATCTAAGCTTAAATTTAAGGAGCTAGGGCTAGAGAATTTGGACTTTGGTTGAGGATTTAGAGGACCATTTGGGGTCGGATTTGAAAACTTTTGATATGTTTGAACTTGTAGCAAGATAAGGAATCTATTGGTGTAATAATATATGTGTTTCGAGATGTGGGCCCGGGGGTCGGGTTTTGGTGATTCCAGGATTTCATGTTGTATTTTGATTGATTTTGCTTGGGACTTCAATCGCTTAGCATATTTTGACATCGGTGATCTTATTTTGGATAGATTGGACACGCGTGGAGGCCAATTCGAGGGTCAAAGGCGTTGCGAGCTTGAGATTTAGCTGGTTCGAGGAGAGTAATGCTTGTAAATGATGCTCTGAGAGTTTAACGCCCCAGATTGCACATCGTAGTGCTATATTGAGGTGAGGCACATGCTTGATGACGAGCATGGGATCGTGCATTATTGGAAATTGTGACTTTGTCCCTCCCAGTTGATGATTTTACCGCATATTTAACTTAACTTATTTGCTTTTATCATGATTTGGGCTGATTGGCATATTTGGGCTTCGTGCCAATTATGTTAACCTCTCCAAGGATTTGTTTTACAATTTCCTCAGTTTTAACTTATTACTTGAAATTCGTCATATTCATTTTTACTATTTTAATAATCAGCCATGTTTACTCAATTTTAAGACTTAAATGATATTTTAAATGACGTTTGGGTGGAGAAATGCTATATTATCATTGCCCGAGGGCTTGTCATGGTCTTTTGGACTTACTAAAGCCGAAGGCCTATTTTGTGAGGAAACATTGATACTGATTTGAGGCTGAGGTCCTATGTTTTATACGCTCGAGGTGGCTAGACTAATATGAGGATGAGGGCCTAGTTTGATGCCACAAGATGTATTATTATTGCGCTTGGATTGTAAGGGGCCCCTCCAAGAGTCTGCACACTCCTAGTGAGTGCGGGTAACCTTTGAGATGTGAGATTGAGTCTGAGGGGCTGGTACTGATCTAAGATGTTGTCCGAGGGGAGGATTTATTGATATTATGCCCGAGGGGCAAACTTCAATTTGTTTACCTTATCTTTATTCTCTGTCAATTACTCGGGTTTACTGATTTACTGCTTTTAAATGGGTTTAGTTCTTCATTATACAATTCCTTGTACCTTACGTGTTTTCTTACTTTCAGTCGTTATTTACATTTGTTACTCACTATGTTGGAGTACTCACCTTACTCCCTGCACACTGTGTGCAGAGTTAGGCATAGCTAGTACCGGCCCCGAGTGCTGATCCCTCCAGTATAGGCGAGCGTTCGGAGACTACGAGGTAGTTGTTCACGTCTGGAGCCGTGTGTCTCTACTCTATTTTCATTTCTATTTTCTTTCAAACATTTGTACTAGTTATTGAGTTCAACAGACTTGTATTATGGCCTATAGATGCTCATGACTTGTGGCACCCTGATTAGGACTGTGTCGGGTTGGATTTTCAACATTTTGTTCCTACAAAAAAAGGTACAAATATAAACAATAATACATGTGCCAACGAAAAACTAATAAGTTTAACACTTACCACAACTTTTTTGGTCAAACAATTTTTAAAAATGAGAGAGAGAATGGAGAGCAATCAGTTGATAATGGAGGTTGTATTCGTAGGGAAGATAGTGGGTTGGAGAGAGATAATAGAAAGATAATGTGGGTTTAATAAAATTGTATACAATACCGGTGTTATTGAGAGAGAGAGAAGAGAAAAGATGAGAGAGAAATATTTCACAGCGTATTTAATGACTTAACTGTAGGAAGTGACCTTAATAGCTAACCTGCTATAAAACATAACAAGTAGCCATAGAATATAATTTATAAAATAGAATTTATTTATAATAAATAAGGTGTAAAGGTTTTCTAAAATAAGTAAAAGTTTCTAAATATTATTTCGGATCTATTCCGAGCTACGTAACCAAAATACGGTCTTGATACCAATAAGATCAAATATTAACCAAATTATTAAAACCATTTAATTTTCACACATTCAATATTCATCAAAAATTCATGTCTCGAGCTAAGGACCTAGAAATTCAATTCCGGGCATACGCCCAGGTCCCATATTTTGAAATGAACCCACTGGGAATGTCAAAATACAAGTCCGGGACTATTTACTCAAAATATTGACTAAAGTCAACTTTTAAAGTCAAAATTTATTATTTTTATCAACTTTAAACATAAAATCTTTTTGAAAATACGTACGGACTACGCACACAAATCAAGGAGGAATAAAAGTGAGGTTTTGAAGGCCTGAGAACATGGAATAGAGTTCTAAAATATAAGATGACCTTTTTTATCATAACAGTCATTTCTTGTTTTTGAGCTCAAATTTGGATTTGAATTTAAAAATGATAAAATTTGCAACGACCACACTGGTCGTTTTGAGCAATTGCACCCGATTTAATAGTTTGAGGTCTCGAGAAGCTTCACATTAGGTATATTGACTTGTGAGCATGGTATGATTCAGTTTCCGGATGAATCAGAATTCAATTGGAAGAAGGAACCTAGTTATGGAAGTTTAAACAATGAAAATTTGACAGGTCGTATGGTGGAATGGATTGTGGGTTAAACAATGAAAATTAAACAATGGAAGTTTAAACAATGAACCTAGTTATGGAAGTTAAGTAAATGAACCTGGAATGGATTGTGGGTTATTCCAACAACTTCGTATGGTGGCTTTGGACTTCGGAGCGTGTCCGCATTCAGATTTCGAGTCTGTTGGGTAATTTGAGGTGATTCAGCGAAAGTTGAAAAAGTTAAAGTTTTGAATGGAGAAGTTTGACCCATGCTTGACTTTTTTGATATCAGAGTAGAAATATAATTTAGAGAGCTGGGATACCTCCGTCATGTCATTTTTGACTTGTCTGCTAAATTTGGCTTAATTCCGGGTGGAATTGATAGGCTTTGCCATGAGTTTTGGAAGTTAGAAGGTTTGAAAGTTCCTAAGTTGGATTTTTTATGTGATTTGACGTTTCACCATTGTTTGATGTAAATTGAGAGCTCGATAGAGTCCGTGTTAAGATATATGACTTGTTTATGTGTTTGAATGGGGTCTCGGGAGCCTCGGGGGTGTTCCGGGTGGGGCTACAGGTCATTTTCCCTTGTTTTTGAACTGTAGTTTCTGCTTCTAGTATCCTCTTTCGCGATCGCGAACTACCTTCCATGTTCGCGAAGCCTTGTTGCTCACCAGCTGGAATTCCTTCTTCCCATTCGCATGAAAAGAGTCATTCCCGAAGCTGCTGTAACTCTCAGAATTCTATTCTAACCCTGGGATCAAAATCTCACCTATCAACTGGAATTTGCCAAAAATCAAATTAGCCAGTTCAAGCCAAATTCTACAGCGGACCTCCAAGTTCAATTCCGATTGCACCCCTAAGACTTCAATTGTCACACGAATGTAGTCGAATCATCGGAAATCCATTTTGCGCCCTCTAAGTCATATGTCAACATCCGGTTGACTTTCCAAACTAACATTCTCTTAAAGAGACTAATTGTCTCATTTCTAACCGAACTATATCCGAATTACTTCAAATTCACAAACACATTTAATGAAACATATAGAAGCATAAAATGGGGAAAACAGGGCGGTAACTCACGTGACGGTGGGCCGGGTCGTCACATCCTCCCCAACTATAAGCAACGCTCACCTCGAGTGGGTCAAGAAACACACTTGGAGTCTCAAACAAGTGAGGATATCGGCTCCGCATCTCCTGCCTGGTCTCCCAAGTCGCCTCCTCCACGGGCCGACCTCTCCACTATACCTTGACTGAAGTTATGTCCTTTGATCTCAACTTTCGAACCTAACGACCCAAAATAGCCATCGGCTCCACATCATAGGTCAAGTACTTATCCAACTGAATTGTGCCAAAGTCAAATACATAAGACGGGTCCCCAACGTACTTCCGGAGCATAGAAACATGGAACACCAGATGAACTCCCGACAAGCTAGGTGGCAAAGAAAGCATATATGCCACATCCCCAACCCTCCTAAGTATCTCAAAATGTCCAATGAACTTTGGACTCAGCTTCCTTTTCTTTCCAAGCCTCATATTTCCTTTCATAGGAGAAACCTTCAACATAACCTTCTCGCCCACCGCATAAGATACATCTCGAACCTTCCGGTCTGCATAACTCTTCCGACGCGACTGAGCTGTACCAAGTCTCTCTTGGATTAGTTTCACCATCTTAATGGCATCCTAAATTAACTTTGTCCCCAATAATCTAGCTTCGCTGGGCTCGAACCAACCAACCAGAGATATACACCGTCTCCCATATAATGCCTCATACGGTGACATCTGAATGCAGGATTGATAGCTTTTGTTGTAAGAAAACTCTGCAAGTGGTAAGAACTCCGCCCAAAAACCTCCAAAATCAGTAACACAGGCACGCAATGTCCACCAATATCTGGATAGTGCGCTCGGACTGTCCATCTGTCGGAGGTTGAAACGGCATGCTCAACTGTACATGTGTGCCCAACTCCTGATGAAAAGTCCTCCATAACTAGGAAGTGAACTGAGTACCCCTATCTGAGATAATGGAAGCTGGGACCCCATGAAACTGTACAATCTCTCGGATAAAAATCTCCGCTAACTTCTCCGAGGAATAGACAGTACATACCAGAATGAAGTGCGCGGACTTGGTCAGCCTATCTGCAATCACCCAAATCGAATCAAACTTTTTCGAGGTGCGAGGGATACCACTCAAAAAATCCATAGTAATCTTCTCCCATTTCCACTCCTGAATATCCATTCGCTGAAGTACATCCCCGGGTCTCTGATGCTCATATTTGACCTGCTGAGAGTTGAGACACCGAGCCACCAAATTCACAATATCCTTTTTCATTCTCCTCCACCACTAATGCTGTCCCAAATACTGGCACATCTTTGTGGCACCCGGATGAATCAAATACCGTGACCTACGGGCCTTCTCTAATATCAACTCCCGGAGCCGATCAATATTGGGCACGCAAATCCGGCCCTGCATCCGCAACACACCATCATCACCAATGGTCATATCCCTGGCATCATCATGTTGGACCCAATCCTTCAGGACTAGAAAATGCGGTCGTCATACTAGTTCTCTCTAATGCTGTCATACAAAGAAGATCGGGAAACCACACAAGCCAACACCCGACTAGGCTCAGAAATATGTAACCTCACCATCAGATTGGCCAATGCCTGAATATCGACTGCAAGGGGCCTCTCCCTAAATGGAATGTACGCCAATCTACCCATACTAATAATCTTCCGGCTGAAAGCATCCACCAATATATTGGCCTTCCCCAGATGATATAAAATGGTAATATCATAGTCCTTGAGTAACTCAAGCCATCTCTACTGCCTCAAATCAAGATCCTTCTACTAAAACAAGTGCAGAAGACCGATGGTCCATGTATACCTCACAAGATATGCCATATAGATAATACCTCCAAATCTTCAAGGCATGAACAATAGCAGCCAACTCTAAGTCATGAACAAGGTATTTCTTCTCATGGTGCTTTAACTGAGGAGAATCATAAGCAATAACTCTACCCTCTTTCATCAATACACAACCAATCCCAACTCTCGAAGAATCAGAACAAACAGTGTAAGAACCTGAAGTTGATAGTAATACTAGTACCGGAGCTGTGGACAAAGCCGACCTGTGCAGCTGCTGCCTCTGCTAGTCTGCCTCGACTACTACCGCGACCACGACCACTAGCGGATTCCAAAGCTGGTCGTCCGCCATGTCCGGTAGCACCGATTCTCGCCATCTACGAGAGAATAAAATATATAAATTTAGTTCTCGGGCCAACAAAGTCGCACGATACGATTTTCAAGAAAGTAAAGTATTTTCGAAAGGTTCTGTAGCCTCCCAAAGATAGATACAGACGCCTACGTACCAATCCATGAGACTCTACTAACCACCGCATGACTCGTGAGGCCTAAAAACCTAGGCTTTGATACCAACTTGTCACGACCCAATCCCGGTCGTGATGGCGCCCAACCATAAAGCTAGGCAAGCCTGACCAATTACCTCTCCACTACCCAATATGATAACTCATTGCCAACAATTTAAGAGAATTTAACAGTTTAAAAAATATACGTCGAGGTTTATAATAAAAACAATCTGAACCAACCGAAATATTCGACAAAACACTCCCAACAGAATCTGCGATAACAAGTCTAGAGCCTCTGAACAACTGAGTAACAATTTTTATAAATATATAAGTCTAGAAAGTCTTGATGCGTAAACCTCAACCTGTATTCGGTCACAGTCATGTCCTCTTGAAGCAACCACTCAAACTGACGATGCAACTCCTCTCTACGATACTGCGATACATATTTCCCCAGAAAGAGAGCGGAGAACTGCTACAAAGTGAGGGAAGCTACTCTAATAGTCCTACTCCTCTCAAACTCCTCCCACCAAGTAATTGCAGGCCCTGAGAACTGGAAAGTAGTAAAAGCTACTCCACTCGACTCTAATATCCATGTAGTGCGAAGCATATGCTGACACTTCTCCAGAAATCCCTAGGCATCCTCGCCCTCTGTACCACTAAGTGTCGGAGGTTGGAGCCTGCCAAACCTCTCAAGTCGATGCTGCTCGTCATCTGGCATATCCTGAACCACAAAATCTAGAGCTTGTGCGACTGGCGCTACTAGGGCAACTGGTGCTACCGGAGAAACTGGGGCAGATGGTGCAACTGGGGCAACTCCCGGTGTCTTCAACCCTGGACACCCTGCACAGTTAGCGGGGGTCTGCTCACCACCTCCAGTCTGAGAAGTAGCTGCTACAGTAGTTGGTGATATGGCTTGAGCCAGACCAGTGCAGATGGATAAGATTTGAGCTAAAGCCACCTGAAGACCAGGCATCACAATGGACACTGCCAGTGCCTGAACAGGTGTTGGTGGAGCATTTACAGCTGGAGGTTGGTCCTGGACCCGGGCAGCAGGTGGATCTGCAGGTGGTGCCCCTACTGGTCCGCCTCGACCACGACCGCGACCAGGGTCACTAGCGGGTTCAAATGGTGGTCGTCCGGCATGTTCGGTAGCATCGGTTCTCCCCATTAGCGAGAGAATAAAATATAGAAAATTAGTTCTTGACAAAGGCACACAACAAGAATATCAAGAAAGTGAAGTATTTCGTAAAGGTTATGTAGCCTCTAGAGGATAGATACAGACATCTACGTACGGATCCATGAGACTCTACTAATCAGCTCATGGCTCGTGAGGCCTAGTAACCTACGCTCTAATACCAACTTGTTACAACCCGAATCCGATCGTGATGCGCCCAACCATACAGCTAGGCAAGCCTTACCAATTACCTATCCACTACCCAATCTGACAAATCATTATCAATAATTTAAGGAAATTTAACAGTTTAAAATAATAAGTCCAGGTTTATAATAAAAACAATCCGAAACAGCCGAAATATTCGACAAAACACTCCCACCAGAATCTGGGGTCACGATTCTAGAGACTCTAAACAACTGAGTAACAATATTCAAAATTACATAAGTCTAGAAAGTGTAGTTGCGTAAATTTCAACTCGTCTTGGGTCACAGTCATGTTCCCCTGAACCAACCACTCAAAATGACGACGCATCTCCTCCCTGCGAGACTGCGGTACATACTTCTCCAGAAAGAGAGCAGAGAACTACTACAAAGTGAGGGGCGCTGCTCCAATAGGCCTATGCCTCTCAAACTCCTCCCACCAGGTAAATGCAGGCCCTGAGAACTGGAAAGAAGTAAAGGCTACTAAACTCGACTCCAATATCCCTGCAGTGCGAAGCATACTGTCGATGCCCCTTTTTTCCCTCCTTAAAAGAAAGAGAAAACGGGTTAACGACGTTATGGGCAAAACAACTCTATTTCCCCTTTTGGGAATTAGGTTATGGATTTGGGTCTCCACCTAATGATAATAGTGCATTAGGACACTTAATAGAGATTATTTTGAAAAGAAAACCAGAGTTCGGGTAAGGGCTTGAGATTATCTCGAGGGGAAGGTGTTAGGCACCCCTCAAGATTCACAAGTGTGGTTTCCAGCCGTGTCAATTGTGATTTTATGAAAGTTGAAGCAATTAAGCAAGTAAGGCTCACAAATATAGCATTCATATAACTTATAAAAGGCTTTGAAGCAAAAAGAGGCACTCAAATTAAAAATAAAATGTAAGAAAATTGATTTTAAAAAAAAGTATTACTATGAAAGAACATTTGACTAAAACGAGCAAAAGGGAGAAGGGTCCTAGGTTTAACTACAATATGGATCATTCGATACAATATCCACACATATTGCCAAAGAGGGGTTGGTTTATGATATTATCGCATCTTCATCATCTCCATATTCTACCTTTCCTACCCCGTTGAGGTATTTAAACGCGTTGGTATCGTTTACTTATTCATGCTAATACCCATCACAACCTGTTAGTCATGGGGTATTAGGACTTCTAATCATAAGAAGGGGGTGTGAGAGATAGGGTATATATGGAGTTTCAAAGGTAAAAAATACTAAGACGACAGTCAAAATACATAGCACATAAAAGGTGTGCAGATAAGACAATTAAAGGCTCAGATAAACCCCGTAACAATACAAGCAACTAGTTTAGCATGACTTCAAGTACTGATTTGGTTTTTAAAAGAGGTTAAAGAGACGCAGACTAGTTTTACACATGGAAGTTATATAGAAAATCTGCTTTGCGCCCTCCGGGCCCGTTTTAGAAACTGACAGTTTTTGAAAATTAGTTAATCTTACATGAGAACATTAGTTTCAGAGATAGGTTTGTCGAAAAGACAATTTATGTTGCAGCAAGGTTTAGGAGTGGCTTACAATTTATCCGGGCGGTTTGAATACAAAAGGATGCAAGAGGAAAAAATTTAAAAGACCCTAAAGCATTAGACTTAGGCAAGTAGAATGTTTGAACCATCATTTTAAAGGGACATTACAAGCTCAGAGTAATGTGAACGGGGCAGATCTTGGCCCGATTTAAAAGTAAATAGACTGAATCGTTTTTTAGCACTGGACATACACATTGATCTTTGTTCATTACTGCTTTTTTACAAGTTTGGACGACCTACTATTTTTTTTAGTGTTTATATGGTTCCTATAGGCATGTTTTCTATGTGAGATTATGAGAATGCAAACCTATAAGCACGACTTCTATATGAGGCTGTAAGAATGCAGACCTATAGACATGATTTCTATTATTAAGTTGATGCAATAACGAAAATCCTATAGACATGACATCTTTATGAGATGCAAGAAAGTAAACCCTTATAGACATGGTAACTATATGATATTGATGCAAGAAGTAAAACACTATAAGCATGGTATCTACATGAGATGATGCAAAAAAGTAAAACCCTATAGCCATGGTAACTATATGAGATAATGCAAGAAAGGTAAACACCTCCCATATTCCCTTTGAATAGATCCCCAAGTTATTTTATTACAAGTTATTTACAAGAATTTGGACAAACAAATAAAATTAAAGAAAAATAAATAATCCATCAATACTACACCAGGCCCGAAGAAGCGCAAAGCAATTTTAATGTCCAACGTATGCCCTTTACCAAATCCAGGCTCCCAAATCCGAGGATTTCGCTTTGGAGTAGTGCAAGTGTGGAATTACTAGCCCTAAAGCATCCAAGTTGAGAGGAGACTCTCGCGTCCCCTCAACAAGGCTTACTAAGGGGGAAGTAGGACTTAAAGCACTAAAATTAAGTGTAAAGGTGATAGATTAGAGGAAGACCATTGTAGGAGGTGGTCATACCTAGCCTATGGAGTGAGGCTGGCACACCCCTAACCACTTACAAAGGCTAACAAACAGGAGCAGACTTGTAAACAAGTCATACTAGGGCATGTATGGTGATTAGGACACCAACAGGCCTTTGTCAAGGCTCTAACACATAATAAGGGGGAAGGGGATGGGATTACTTTGAGAATAGGTTGTTGACAACATTAGTTCTAAACTAGGAGTGGCAATGAGATGCCACCCTAACCCAGAACACACTCTCATTCAGACAAGGATCATGCAAAAAGGAGTCACATAAGTATATAAGACAAAATTAAAAGGGATCCAGGGGAAATGAGGTGTATCAGAACTCAAACAATATAATGATCAATAAACAGTCACGAGAAAGGACTGAGCATGCTTAACTAATAATTAAAATACAAACAGATAAGGAAAAGTGGAGAATTAAGCATGCTGCAACTGAATACACACAGACAAGGGAAATGGGGAAAGGGATTCAACATGTTAAAGCTTAAACTGAACTGACAAGGGAAAAAGGGAAGGGGATTAAACATGCTAAACTTAAATTAAAATATACAAACAGATTTGAGGAAATGGATTAAACATGCTAAAGTTCAAATTAAAAACTAGGGGGAAAAGAAAGGGGCTGAACATTCTAAACTCTAATTGAAATACACAAACAGTGAGCAGGGTCAAGAAACAACCAGTTGGAAGTTGATGATATAGTATTTAGGAGCCTACCAATTGCAACTTGAATAATAGAGCAAATATAGATCCTTATAATTAGCCTTGTCATTCAGCCGGCTAATTCTTAGAAAGAGAGCAAGTAACAGAGAAGGAATGTAGAAGAGAAGAGAGTTTTCAGTGAGAATTAGAGAGTACTCGTGTTTTTAGTGTGTCCGTCTTAGTGAGAAAAGTGAAGGCCTATTTATAGTTTTGAAAGGATGCAGCAATAAGGCAAGAAAGTATTCAACAGTACCAATCATAAACAATCAAGGAGAAGGTTCCCTTTAATTAAGGAACCGACTGGAAATAAATAAACTTTGATCTAATTTTGGAAAGAAAAATAGTGTACCAATCACAGAGTATAGGGTAAATATATGTAAAGAGTTTGAAAATTACACGGGTAAACATATAACGCAGGTAATCGACTAGAAAATTAAGGAATCAAGATGCTAGTTGATTCGAACTTAGTCAGAAAACAGGGGTCAATTAGAGAATCAGACAGCTATACAAAATCATGTTTTCCTATTAGGATTTCAGAGAAGGGGAAATGTGAAAATATAAAAGAGATATAGGTTAGAACATACAAAAGCTGGAAGTAGCAGAGTAAACATGTAGAAAAACACACAAGAAAACAATTTGAGACGGCTAGGGTTTTACAGAGAAAGAAATGGAAAACCCCCTTAGAGTTTAGGGTTTCTATTACACATAGAGCATAAAGAAAGTCATAGATGAAGATGAACACAACGAAGAACATCATAACGAAAGCATAGAACGCATGAACGAAAAACACTAAAAAGTAATCAGTGAAGCAAAACTTCTCAAAGCCACGATAGAAAAATGTTTAAGAATCACAGTGACAGCTAGAGAAGAACACACAGTAGAAAATAAAGGGGAGACATCAAGGAGATCAGAGAAGTCGTAGAAAACCCTAAGATTAAAAAGGCGAACCCTTTGAAAACAAGAAATAGGCGAAGAAAAGATGAGAAATACTTTAAAATATTTAGAAAATAACTAGGACTCTGGGAGAGTCGTAAAAGTAAACACATAGAAGAACCTCAATAAATTATGGTTTTCAGTGAAAGGTCTCGTAGCATCGAGAAACACCTGAACGGACTCGTCGAAGTTGGCAAAAGGCTTAGGGCCTTGAGGCTTGTCGGAGAAAGGCCGAACACGACTGCGGAAACCCATTGGAGGACCTTTGGTCTGATCATCGTTGAAGTAGGGCTCCGATCTTCGAAACCAGGACCAAGAGAGGTGAGGAGAGAATGGATGAGGATGCTTTAGGGCTTGAAAGGCCATGAACACCGGTGAGATTATGTCGGAGATGATTAGCGTTTGAGAGGGCTAGAGAACTTTTGGGGATTCAAAGGCGACAGGTTTGGAAGAATGAGTTTAGGGTTAGGGGGTTAGAGATTTAATTATGGTAAGTGAAGTGTGGGCCGTTGATTTGTGTGATCAACAGCCAGGATTAAAAGAGCTGGGGCGGGTTAGTTTTAAGTGGGTTTGGGTCGGGTAGCTTCAAATTGGGTCAGAAAATTGGGGGCTAATTTGTGGTTGATTTTGGGTTTCAATTTGGGCTAGAATTGAAAGAGTAAAGGACTACATTTTAAATTGCCATTTTTTTCCAATTTGATTTTATGAAAATAGTAAACAGTTTTGTAAAAATCTAAAAAAATTACTGAGTTAGTAAATTATATTTAGGAAGCAACTAAAAAATATCAGGAACAATGTTGTACTTGAAATACTTATTAATCGAGAAATAGGCTAAAATTTCAATTTAATGCAATTTTAGATTAAAAATACCTAATGGCTTTGTAAAATTTTGTGAAAATTAAATAAATTATATTTTTATGTAAATGAGAAAATCAAATAAATTATTTATTAAATAACAAGATTTGAGGTTAAATATTGGATTTTATAGTACAAAATATGTTGTAAATTGGTTTTAAAATGCTTGAAAAATTGTAGAAAAATACCAAACCTTTTTTAGATGCTTATATATGCATTCAAAAGCTATTTTGGAAGTATTTTGGGTACAAAAAGACATAGGAAAAAATTGGGTATCAACAGCAACCCCTCTTTACCCGAGGAGGATGAAAGAGTTGTTGGGTAAAGATAAGATGACCAATTTTGATCGAAAATGACAATTGTACGAGAATTTCGACTGTGCTCTAGCTTTTGAGCTGCCTACATATCACTTGTTTTACATGAATCAGGACGTATGTAGTTCAAGAGCCATTGGCAGAATATGCCAATGAAAATTTGAAAAGGCGGATGCAACGAGGGTTTGAGATTTGGCAAGGGTTCGAGGATCAGATGAGCCGCAGAGAACTGGAGCAGGAGCGCTTCTGGTGAGATAGCCTTGCTAGCCGGTATACCTGCAAATGAACGATGTGCGTGTATATTTACGTGATGCAAGTTCCCATTGGACTATGAAAGTTGTCTTCAGACGATTAGGATGGCGTCCTCAGAATATGACGTCCGGGCTATGAAGAGCATGAAAGAAAATATTCACAGGCCGTGAAATGGTGTTCTCAAGCCATGAAGTTGGTGCCTTCGAACTATGACGCTTTTGAATAAGTTGGCAATATTTCAGCCCATGAAAAGGTGGCAATATTTCAGCCGAATGAATGCAGAGGGTGGCAATCTTTTAGCCGAGCAGGAATTTAAAATGCAGGGTGGCAATATTTCATCCAAAATTAAATAGGGTGGCGATATTTCAGCCAAAATGCAAAGTAAAGGAGGTAGAGCTTTACCTCGAAAGGCAGAAGATAGCCTTGTGCAATGCAAAATGGAGACATAGCTTAGTCTCGAAAGGCAGAAGATAGCCTTATGAAGGATGGAGGTAGAGCTTAGCCCTGAAAAACAAAGAATAGCCTTATGCAATGCAAGATGGAGTTAGATCTTAGTCTGGAAAGGCAGAAGATATCCTTATGCAAGGATGAAAGCAGAGTTTAACCTTGGAATGCAGAGAATAGCCTTATGCAAAATGCAAGATGGAGACATAGCTTAGTCTCGAAAGGCAGCATATAGCCTTATGCAGGATGGAGGTAGAACTTAACCTTGGAAGGCAGAAAATAGCCTTATGCAATGCAAGAAATGCAGATGGAGATAGTCTTAGTCTCGAAAGGCAGAAAATAGCCTTATGCAAGGATGGAGGTAGAGCTTAACCTCGGAAGGTAGAGAATAGCCTTATGTAGGACGAAGGTAGAGCTTAATCTCGGAAGGCAGAGAATAGCCTTATCCAATGCAAGAAATGCAGATGGAGACAGAGTCTCGAAAGGCAGAAAATAGCGTTATGCATGGATGAAGGTAGAGCTTAACCTCGGAAGGCAGAGAATAGCCTTATGCAATGCGAGAACATAACAGGGAAGATAGTAGAATTTGCTTAGCTGGTAGATGATTGTGATATTGTTACTGCTGGGGAAATGTCTACATGTAGATAGTAAACTTCTGCGAAGTAGGGGTCATTTTGGGAATTTCGAGTACGAGGAACAATTGAGTTATTGGCTTTTGTTCTGCATCCAAAGAAAAATCGTGAGTTCTGTAAAAGGGGGAGGTTAGTTCGTATCCTTCGGCTCGTGGCGTCTTGTACAATTTGGGGTAGCGTTGCTGAACGACAGTGATCCAGATGATTTTATGCAAATTTTGGCACACATGATGCAAATGTATATATATATAAGTAGAGAAAAGATAGTTTTGTTTTATGATGAACCACAACTGCAACATGGTTAAAGGCACGACAACCTCGCTGTCTCTGGAATTTTGAGGGTCCTTCCTCAAAATTCTTGCCAGTTTATTGGGCTGGCGCTGTTGACGGCAGTGCTAAATAACTGAAAGCGTATTGACCTTTGAATTTTGAGGATCCTCATCAAAATTCTGTCCTAGTTTACTGGGTCGATGCTGATGCAAAAAATGAAAAGCTGAATACGGAAATTTGAGGGTCCTCCTCAAAATTCTGCCCCAGTTTCAAATGCGGGGAAAAATGGAATTCTATTATACACGTGACCGAACCCATAGGGCTGCCTACGTATCCCCACTTAAATGGGAATTAGGTCGGGCGTTGTTCAAATTACATCATAAAGAAGGCATAATGACTAAATGTAGTATCTCCTTACTGCATCTAAGTTGATTGGTTTTAACCAGCTTTCTCCATCCATATCTGCAAGAATAAGGGCTCCTCCAGTTAGAACACGGTGAACCATGTAGGAACCTTGCCAGTTTGTAGAGAACTTCCCTTTGGCCTCATCTTGATGTGGAAATATCTTTCTCAACACCAGCTGCCGTGGTGTAAAGTTCCTCGGTCGAACTCTCTTGTTGAATGCTCTAGCCATTCTGTTATGATATAACTGACCGTGACAGATAATGTTCATTCTCTTTTCATCTACAAGGGCTAACTGCTCGTATCGAACCTTGATCCATTATGCGTCATCTAGCTAGCTTGTTGTATGATTCTCAAGGATGAAATTTCTACCTCGACGGGAATGACCGCCTCTAGATCGTAAACCAGCATGTAGGGAGTTGCCCCGATTGATGTGCAAACTGTAGTGCGATAACCCAATAAAGCGAATGACAACTTCTCATTCCAGTGCTTATGCCTTTCGATCATTTTACTTAGTATTTTCTTGATGTTCTTGTTGGCTGCTTCCACGGCTCCATTAATCTGAGGTCTATAGGCCGTAGAATTTCTGTGTCTGATCTTAAAAGTTTCACACATCCCATTCATCAACTCGCTGTTGAGATTGGAACCGTTATCAGTGATGATTGACTTTGGAAAACCGAACCGACAGACCACACGATCTCGGACAAAGTCTGCCACAACTTTCTTGGTTATTGCTTTGTATGATGTTGCTTCGACCCATTAGCAAAGTAGTCAATTGCAACTAGAATGAACCTGTGTCCGTTTGATGCGGCAGGCTCGATTGGTCCAATAATATCCATTCCCCCAGCGGCGAACGACCATGGTGAACTCGTTGCAGTGAGTTCGTTCGGAGGTACCTTTATTATGTCTAAATGTATCTGGTAGCGGTGACACTTCCGGACATACTGAATGCAATCTGTTTCCATAGTCATCCAAAAATATCCTGGCTTGAGTATCTTCTTTGCTAGAACAAAACCGTTCATGTGCGGTCCACAAGCCCCTGAGTGCACTTCTTCTAGCAACCTGGTTGCTTCTATCGTATTGACACACCTTAATAGTCCCAAACCGGGTGTCATCCTATACAGGATTCCTCCGATGTGAAAGAAATTGTTGGACAAACTTCAAAGTGTGAGCTTCTGAGTAGCATTTGCAAGCTCTGGATATTCCCCTATTGTTAGGTACCTTTTGAAGTCGTGGAACCAGGCCTTTCCGTCAGCTTCTTCCTCAACATGTGCACAACAAGCCGGTTGATCCTGAATCTTGCCTTGGATAGGGTCGATGAAGTTTGTATCTGGATGTTGAACCATAGAGGATAAAGTGGCTAGCGCATCTGCGAACTCGTTCTGTATTCTTGGAACATGCTGGAATTCCATTTTGATGAACCTCTTTCTCAACTCCTATACGTGGTGCAATAGTCGCCCATTCATCTTGAACCTAGTGTATGAGTAGGTTTGAATCCGCAATCACTAGCATTTCCTGAATGTTCATATCAATGGCCAGTTTAAGCCCTAAGATGCAAGCTTCATACTAGGCCATATTATTAGTGCACGTGAACCTGAGCTTGGTGGATACAGGGTAATGCTCACCGGTTTTACCAGGACTGCTCCGATACCAACTCCTTCGAAATTTATGTCCCCGTCAAAAAACATCCTCCAACCATCATAGGATTCTACAATATCTTCTCCTATTAAAATTACTTCCTCATCGGGAAAATACGTCTTCAATGGTTCTTACTCCCCTTCCACAGGAGTTTTTGCGAGATAATCTACCAAGGCCTGTCCTTTAACTGCCTTCTGGTTGACATAGACAATGTCGAATTCACTCAACAGAATTTTCCACTTGGCGAGCTTGCCGGTGGGCATGGGTTTCTGAAAAATATACTTTAGTGGATCCATTCTTGATATAAGGTAGGCAATGTAAGCACTGAAATAATGCCTCAACTTCTGAGCTATCCAAGTCAATGCACAACAAGTGCGTTCTAGCAACGAATACCAAGACTCGTACAGGGTAACTTTCTTCCTGAGGTAGTAAATAGCTTGCTCCTTTCTCCCCGTCTCATCATGTTGTCCTAAGAAACAACCAAATGCTCTATCCAAAACTACGAGATAGAGCAATAAGGGACTCCCAGGCTCAGGCAGAACTAGGACCAGAGGAGTAGACAAGTATCCTTGATCCTGTCAAAATCCTTTTGACATTCATCGTCCATTTGGTGGCAGCACCCTTTTTCAGCATCTTGAAGATAGGTTAGCAGATGACGGTATATTGAGCAACGAACCGGCTGATATAGTTGAGTCTCCCCAGGAAACTTATTACCTCTTTCTTGCTCTTTGGCGGTGGAAACTCCTATATAGATTTGACCATTGATGGATCCAGCTGTATCCCTCGATGACTCACAATGAAACCCAATAACTTTCCCGCAGGGACCCTGTATGCACACTTGGCAGGATTCAGTTTCAAGTTATACCTCCTTAGTCTGTTGAAAAACATTCGGAGGTCCTCCAGGTGATCTGCGGCCTTCCTGGACGTAATGATGACGTTGTACACATATACCTCAATCTTCTTATGTATCATGTCATGAAAGAGGGTAGTCATGGACCTCATGTAAGTAGCTCCCACTTCCTCAATCCGAACGTCATCATTCTATAGCAATACATTCCCTAAGGCGTGATAAATGTCGTTTTTCTCTGAATCTTCTTTATCCATCCATATCTGATGGTACCCCACAAAGCAATCGAAGAACGACTGCAACTCATGCTTGGCGCAGTTTTCAATCAGAATGTGTATGTTTGGCAAGGGGAAATCATCTTTGGGACTGGCCCGGTTGAGATCCCGGTAGTCGACACAAACTCTAACTTTCCCATCCTTTTTGGTACTGCAACAATGTTTTCCAACCAAGTTGGATACTGTACCACATTAAAAACTCTTGCTTTGACCTACTTGGTGACCTCCTCCTTGATTTTTAAACTCATATCGGGCTTGAATTTTTTGAGCTTCTATTTTACCGGCAGACTTGCAGGATCTATCGGCAACTTGTAAGCGACGATGGATGTGCTTAGTCCAGTCATATCGTCTTACGGCCATGCAAAGATATCCTCATATTCCCTCAAGAATTCTATGTATTCCTCTTTCTCTGTCTGTGACAAGTGCACACTGATGCACATTTCTTTGACATTCTCTGTATCTCCCAAATTGACGACTTCGGTTTCATCCAAGTTGGACTTAGTTTATTCTCAATATTTTCGGCCTCTAGGACAACCTCTTATGGTATATCATCTTCCTATGATTCTACGTCCGTTTGTTGCATAACCTCGTCGCAAGTTGCAGTTGTTGGTTCATCATCAAGATACGTAATAGTAATGATGTGTGAAAATAAAGTAAATAGCAGAGAAAAGTAATAAATAGCGAGATATTTGATAAAGCTGAAAAACTTCTTTTGATTAAATTCATAAATGTTCAAAGCATCGGAGCTCTTTTGGGAAGTAAAGACGAATGCGGAAAATAAAGAAAACAACTAAAACAAAGATGTATGATGCTTGTTCAGCGTTGCTACCCTGAAGGTTTCAGGGAGATGGTGGTCCTGATTGACCAGTTGGTGAGGCGCTCCCCTCAATTCACAGCCTGAATGGAAGGGACTTCCCCCCTTCTTCTTCAAAGATCACACAATAGTCCATGTCCTCCAGAAATAGGTTTTTCATTGCCGCAAGAGCCTTATCTTTTTCTGACCGTACAGAGTGTCGGCTGGCTGAAATGACTGCTCTAACTGAGGTATGGGGCGTTCTAATGGGTAGTATGGGTTGCGCCATGGTGGTGACCACCTCTTGAACTCTTGACAAGTGTGCTCGTACCCCAGTCCGAATGTAGTACCATGTTTCTTTAATTGAATCGGTTTGCTGATACCTTGAAGATTCTTATCGAGTCCTTTCCCTGGTTCATACCCACTCCAATAAGGAATGCTCTCTACCTTGTTACTCAACCATTTGTCCTTTTCCACCATGTTTACTCGCTCAATATGATGATATGTTTCTTCACCTATTCTTCTTCTGCCTCCGATTCATTGGAATGGTCTGGCGTCTGTATTTGGGGATGCTACCATCGCCATGGATGATTACTTCCTGATGGTTCCATTTGAATTTCATGGCTGGATGTAAGGTGGATGCTACAGCCCCACCGTCATGGATCCAGAGTCTTCCTAGCAGTAAGTTGTAATATGCTGGTATATTGATGACTTGGAAGTCGACATCAAACCAAGTAGGCCCCATTTGCAAACACAGGCTAATCTCTCGAGAGTGGACCTCTGAGAACCGTCAAATGCCTTAACGTTAATAGACCCATATTTTATCTAATGCAATCCTTTTCCTAACTTCTTGAGGGTGATCAGTGGACAAATGTTAAGACTGGAACCTCCATCGACTAAGATTCCGCTGAAGAAATGATCCTCGCATTGCACAGTGATGTGCAGTGCTTTGATATGACTGAGCCCTCCAGGTGGAAATTTATCCTCATGGAAAGTGATTTTGTGACTTTCCGATACCTGCCCTATCATGTTCGCTAGTTCTCCTCCTATTATGTTGCTCGAGACATACGCCTCGCTCAATATCTTCATAAAGGACACTTATGCGCCTCAGAACTCTGCAGTAATGCTAAGATGGAAATCTCTGCCGGAGTCTTGTTTAGTTGTTCAACAACATAATATTCATTAGCCTGTATCTTTCTCCCGAGATCATCTGGTCCAGTTTCAATGGGACGTTCAGAGGCATGCTTGCTGGAATCAGCTAGGTGCTCTGGTGTGTATACCCTGCTTGTTCTAGTCATACCTTGCGCGAAAATTGCTTCACCAGTGCACGCTTTTCCTTTCCCACTCGCCTCGGCTATGTATTCGCAGGGTATGTCATTTGACATAAATGGGTTTATGTCCTATATGGAGACCGTAATGGGCACCCTTGGAGGAAACATAACAACTTCAATTGGTGCGAGCATCTTTGTAGTCCCAAACTGCACCTCAATTGGTTTTGGCACTTTTGCAGGAGGTGCCTCAAACTCAAATGGTACAGATATATTCACTACGTTGTCCTCACATGGCTAGATTTGCACAACAATAGGATTAAGAGTGGCCTCCAGTTTCTTGGGCTCATCTCTATTAGATATCAAACCAATCGATCCTTTGGGGTCCCAGCCGTCTTCTATCTCAATCATGTGGATGCCTCCACCTTTGTGGTATGGAAGAGGGTTTTTACGAACATTAAGAGCAAGCTCTTTAGCTATAATGAATTTGTTATCAATTTAGGTCTGGATGTTGTCCTTCAACGAGAGGCACTCGTCAATGGTATGGCCTTAATCCCCGAATGGTATGCGTAGGTTTTATTTGGGTTGATCCGTTGGGAGGCATTTTTTGGGGTTATGGCCAGGATTGGTGTAACATATCCAGTGGCTTTCAGCTTTTCATACAGTTGGTCAATAGGTTCAACAATAGCAATGTACTGTCTGGGCGGTTTGCGGTAAAAGTTTGGTCTTGGTCGTGGGAAGTTTTGGCGGGTAGGCAGTGATGGATAGTTAGGAGGTTTGGAGTTGTAAGCTTGGTATACGGGTGTGGGTTGGGAATATACTGGCGAGATGGGATAATATGTTGGTGATGGAGTTGTTTGGTAGACGGGATGTTGATTTTGATAGGTAGGTGAAGGTGCTTTGTAATTTAGAGAGGGTTGGTATGTGAGTGGGGTTGGAGGGTAAGGTTGATATTTCATGGGAGAGTGGTTTCTTTGCGAAGCCATTATGGAGTTTACATCTTTTTTCTTCAATGTACCACCAAATTGTAAGGCTTTGTTGGTGGCCTGCAGTGCCTCAAGGTTAGTAACCATACCATTTTTGATCCCCCCTTCAATTCTTTCTCCCAGTTTGATGATATCAGCAAACTTCTACCCCTCTATCAGTATCAATCTCTCGTAATACTGCAGGTCCTGAGCACGAACGAAAAATCTATTCATTTGTTCTTCTTCCAAAGCCTGTCTAACCTTGGCAGCTTCCGACAGCCAACAAGTAGCATACTCGCGAAAGGTTTCAGTGGGCTTATTCTTCAAATTCTGGATATAGAACACGTCCAGCGCATTCTCAGTATTGAACATGAAACGGTCTATTAAATCGGATGCCACTTTTACCCAACTAGTCCACTTCTTTGCATCTTGGCTGATATACCAAGATAACGCATCACCTTTAAAGCTCCTCATGAACAGTTTCATGCGGATCTTCTCATCTCTACCAAATCCCACTAACTTGTCACAATACATCCTGAGGTTAACCCGGGGATCACCCGTACCATCAAACATCTCGAACTTAGGAGGTTTGTACCCCTCCGGGAGCTCGACATCAGGTTGAACACACATGTCTTCATAATCCAAATCCTCTACGCCTTTATTACCTTCCAAGCCTTGAACCCTGCTAGTGAGTTTCTTAAGTTCAGCAGCCAAGTTTTGAATGCGTGAGTCTTGTTTTGACACATCTGATATGGGTTGTCTATAGTATGGCACAATATCCATATAGATAGGGGTATCTTGGTGGGTTGGAGCATTTTGACGCTCAAGGATGAGCAGTGGATCATTGTTGCGAGCTTGGGTTGGCATCTTCTTGTGGAGATGCAGGGACCTGGTTGTTGACATCTGCAGTAGCAAGGGAGATGGACAAGCTTGCCAAACTCCACACCTGGTCCAATTCCTCTCAAAGCCTTAGTAAAGTTTGTTCCAAGTGAGCAGCAGTTTCTTTGGTGATCGGGGTACCCTGGGAAGTTCCTTCAATTTCCTTCCTTGCTTCATTATCTCCCATTTTTACTTTGTTCCTGTTTTTGGGAGGACTCGAAGGAGGAGGAGGAGGAGGACCCTTTGATCTTGTCGAGTATGCTGATGATGCCAGAATGCACGAAATAACCTTTGGGGAGGGGAATAAAATTAAAAGAAAAACAAGAAAGGTAAAAAGTTAGTGCGGATTCTAAGAAAGAAAACATTGCGGTATTTAAACACATTGTTGCAGGAATATAAGTCATTTCCTTTTTGGGTGCCTCGTTGTGCCCGAGGTAGGCCTAGCGACATATACGATGTGGAGAATTTATAACACCAAGTGCCTCATTTTATTGACAGAAAATAGAACGAGTCAAAAAAGACTAAAATAAAGAAAGATTGTCACTAATGGCCAAGGGACTTATTACATCAAGAAAGAAGTAAAATCCTAACTAGTTGGTCCAAGAAGGACCTTTCCCAGATTCGATGTCTTTGCCTGCCTCGTATAGTTTCATCAGCTCGCGCAGTCCCAGCCACAAGTAAGCCCGAGCCAAGTGCCCACCTTTGTTACCTTCAGCCTCCTGACAGTCGTTGATCATTTTCCGAAACTTGCCTTCAAACTCAACTAGCCCCGTTCCAAGTATCCTAAACGGTTATTTGCACGGACAGCTATGTCTTTCCAATCATTGATTACCTTTTCTTAGGATTCTA
This sequence comes from Nicotiana benthamiana, assembly GCA_034376525.1. Lineage (NCBI taxonomy): Eukaryota > Viridiplantae > Streptophyta > Magnoliopsida > Solanales > Solanaceae > Nicotiana > Nicotiana benthamiana. The sequence continues at coordinate 75,589,328 of CM067328.1, read as the reverse complement.
GCATTTCCCGATGTTCACATTAACACTCTCGCATCTGCTTGCGCAAGTGATTATACTTGACCTTTGCTGCATCCTCCTCATCAATAACCATGTGACCATGGACGAAACCCGTTTTTCCCAAGCCAATGTGATCATATTCTAGCCACCCTGGATATAGCGGCGCATGCCCCTCCTAATACCTATCTGGCTCCATAGATTTCTTTTCGAAAATGAGTTTAGTGTGCCACATATGCTGAGCCCGAAACATGTTTGGGCTATCGTCATCAAGCAAGTCAGCCTTTTAGTGACTCATCTTTTCCACCCTTGGTATAATCTGCTTTCTTCCAGCTTGCTTCATGACTCGGAGAGGGACATAAGGGTATGTTCCTGTTAAGCCGATGAGTACAAGGAATGGTGCATCCCTAGACCGAATGATAAACTCTCCAGTTGGAAACCACTCGTACATCCATTGTACCTACTCTTCTCTCAGATTCCCTAGTAGTTGCACACATCTATTGGCGTCTTTCGGGTGAGCAAACATATCTGGCATAAGGTGCATTCGCTTTGGATGATGGAAAGCAATATGGTCATCCCAATCTCATCGCACGATCTCTTGTCTATAGTCTCTCTTCTGAATATGCTCGATGAGCCAGAGTTGTAGTAGCAAATTGCACCCATCAAAGTGCAGTGCCCCTTCTTGACATTTTTCTAACTCTCGGTACAGTTCAGCGTGGATCATGGGTGCTATGCTGAATGTCTGCCCATCGATACCCTCCATTAAAGCCTTGGTTACCATGGCTAGTTTTGTATGGATTCTAGCCTTGTTCATCGGAAACACTATCATGCCCAGAAAAAAAAACATTAATACAATGGCCCTCCTATGTATGTGCCCCAAAGAGGTGAGAACGAACTCGTCCATGTGATTGCGGTATGATTTGCTATGTCCGAACCTTTCATACATGAAGTCGAATGATATGTAGGAGTCCTTCAAACTGGTCAGATAAGGATTATTCAAACTGGTCAGATTAGGATTCTTCTTGAGCCTCATAATTTTCAAGAACCCTCTACTTTTGCCTTTTTCCGGCATAACCAAATGCGGGGTATACCAAGGAATTCTGGCTAGACCCCTAATTTCTTCCAACAGCAGTAGCATTTTGAACACCCCCAAAGTGGAAGACGGACCATTCACTATCCCAATACATAGTAGCATCTTCCACGATCTTGTTATCTGGTCTAATTCCAGGAGTGAAGGAAGATTTCCTAAGTTCTTGCGGACAAGAGCCCGATCACTACCATGCAAATCATCCCACCAGCTTAGCAACTTTGGATGAATGTTTGACACCATGCCGAATCTGGGGACCTCGTGCCTCATTTTCTTGCAAAATAAAGAGTTAGGCCCTTAACCCACACCAGACTCGTATATCTAAATCAATAATTAGCAAAGGCATTTAATTCTCCAAATCAATGCACATAACGTGAATGTTCATTTGGGTTTCGAGGAAACCCGATGGACATTTGGTTTAGGCTATCCTAATGGGTCATTATGCGGAAAACATAACTGATTCGTCTATGTTTGACCATGATGCATGAACAATTAAAGAGAGTAAGGTTTCTACTTTTGATGTGATAGACAAGGTACCTTTGAGAGGACAACTCAAGATGAAAAGGCACAGAACCATCGACTACACAATTGATTGACTGGTTTTACCGCAAATATGCCTTAGCAAAATTTAGGGGGTTTGTAATAATGGAAAAGCGCAAGTACTCATTATAAGCGTTGGTATAGCATTTGTTTGGCACGACTGAAAAATGACGTTGAAGGATGAAATTACAACAATAAAATAAGTACATGTATTTTCACGTTCATAAAATAATTATTACAATAAATTCTCGGAATTTGAGACGGAATTGAAGTAAACTGAAGTAATAAAGTAGTAAAACAGTTAAAGAATAAAAAAGACACGAAGAAACAAGTTAGTAATTGTGGATAAATGATTAAAGGAATAAATGTAATAAAGAAAGTAATATAGCCACCTAACACGTAATGATAAAAGCCTAAGAAGAAGTCCCCAGCAGAGTCGCCTTGCTGTCGACACCCCTTTTTCCCTCCGTAAAAGAAAGCGAAATCGGATTTACGACATTATGGGAAAAACAACTCTATTTCCCGTTTGGGAAATGGGTTATGGATTAAAAAGACTTTCCACCTAATGATTATAGCGCATTAGGACACATAAGAGAGATTATTTTGAAAATTAAACCAGAGTTCGGGTAAGGGCTTGAGATTATCTCGAGGGGAGGGTGTTAGACATCCCTCAAGATCCACTAGTATGGTTCCCGGTCGTGTTAATTGTGACTTTATGAAAGGTGAAGCAATTAAGAAAGTAAGGCTTACAAATATAGCATTCATATAACTTGTAAAAAAGGCTTTGAAGAAGAAATAGGTACGCAAATTTAAATAAAATGAAAGAAAGTTGATTTAAAAAAAAGTATTACTATGAAAGAACATTTGAATAAAACAAGCAAAAGGGACAAGGATCCTAGATTTAACTACAATATGGATCATTCTATACAATATCCGCACATATTCCCAAAGAGGGGTCGCTTTATGATATAATCACATTGTTATCATCTCCATATTCTACCCTTCCCACACCGTTGAGGTATTTAAACGCGTTGGTATCATTTACTTATTGCATGCTAATACCCATCCCAACCTGTTAGTCCTGGGGTATTAGGACTTCTAATCCTAAGAAGGCGGTGAGAGAGATAGGGTATATATGGAGTTTCAAAGATAAAAAATACTAAGACGACAGTCAAAACACATAGCACATAAGAGGTATGAAGATAGACAATTAAAGGCTCAGATAAACCCCGTAAATATAAAATCTACTTTGCGCCCTCCGGGCCCATTTTAGAAACTGACAGCTTTTGAAAATCAGTTAATCTTAGAAGAGAACATTAGTTTCAGACATAGGTCTGTCGAAAAGAGAGTTAATGTTGCAGTAAGGTTTAAGAATGGCTTACAACTTAGCCAGACGGTTTGAATACAAAAGGAGGCAAGAGGAAAAAATTTAAAAGACCCTAAAGCATTTAACTTAGGCAGGTAGAATATTTGAATCCATCATTTTAAAGGGACATAACAAGTTCAGAGTAATGTGAAAAGGGCAGACCTGGGCTCGATTTGAAATAAAACAGACTGAAACGTTTTCAAGCACTGGACATACACATTTATGTTTGTTCATTACTACTTTTTTACAAGTTTGGACGACCTATTGTTTTGCCTAGCATTTGTATGGTTCCTATAGGCATATTTTCTAGGTAAGATTATGAGAATGCAAACCTATAAGCATGGCTTCTATAAGAGGCTGTAAGAATGCAGACATATAGACATGATTCTATTATGAAGTTGACGAAAAACCTATAGACATGACATCTATATGAGATGCAAGAAAGTAAACCCTTATAGACATGGTAACTATATGATATTGATGCAAGAGGTAAAACCCTATAAGTATGGTATCTACATGAGATGATGCAAAAAAGTAAAACCTTATAGCCATGGTAACTATATGAGATAACGAATGAAAGGTAAACCCCTCCCATATTCCCTTTAACTAGATCCCCAAGTTCTTTTATTACAGGTTATTTACAAGAATCTGGACAAAAAAAATAACATTAAAGGAAATAAATAATACATCAATACAGCAACAGGCCTAAAGGAGTGAAAATCAACTTTATTGTCCAACGTACGCCCTTTACCAAATCCAGGGTCCCAAATCCTAGGCTTTCTCTTTAGAGTAGTGCAAGTGTGGAATTACTAGCCCCAAAGCATCCAAGTTCAGAGGAGACTCTCGGGTCCCCTAAGAATGGCTTACTAAGGGGGAAGTATGACTAAAAGCACTAAAAATAAGTGTAAAGGTGATTGATTAGAGGAAGACCATTGTAGGAGGTGGTCATAACTAGCCTATGGAGTGAGGCTCGCACACCCCTAACAACTTACTAAGGTTAACAAACAGGAACAGACTTGTAAACTAGTCAGACTAGGGCCTCTTCGGTGATTAGGACGCCAACATGCCTTTGTCATGGCTCAAACACATAATAAACGGGTAGGGTATGGGATTAATTTGAGTATAGGTTGTTAACAACCTTAGTTCTAATCTAGAAGTGGCAATGAGATGGCACCCTAACCCAGAACACAATCTCATTCAAACAAGGATCAAGAAAAAAGGAGCCACATAAGTATATAAGACTAAATTAAAGGGGATTCAGGGGAAATGGGGTGTTTAAGAACTCAAACCAGATAATGAACAATAAACAACCAAGAAAAAGGACTGAGCATGCTGAACTAAAAATTAAAACACAAGCAGCCAAGGAAAAATGAAGAACACAACATGCTGCAAATGAAATATACACAAACAAGTGAAATAGGGAAAGGGATTCAACATGATAAAGCTTAAACTCAACAGAGAAGGGAAAAGGGAAAGGGGATTAAACATGCTGAACTTAAATTAAAATACACAAGCGGATTTGGGGAAGGGGATTAAACATGCTAAAGTTCAAATTAACAGACTAGGGGGAAAGAAAAGGGGCTCAACATGCTAAACTCAAATTGAAATACACAAACAGTAAGCATGGTCAAGTAAAAACCAGTTGGAAGTTGATGATATAAAAGTTAGGACCCTACCAGTTGCAACTTGAATAATAGAGCAAGTATAGATCCTTATAATTAGCCTTGGCTTTCAGCCGGCTAATTCTTAGCAAGAGATCAAGTAAGAGAGAAGGAATGTAGAAGAGAAGAGAGTTTTCAGTGAGAATTAGAGAATACTCGTGTTTTCAGTGTGTCCGTCTTAGTGAGAAAAGTGAAGGCCTATTTATAGTTTTGAAAGGATGCATCAATAAGGCAAGAAAATATTCAACATTACCAATCATAAACAATTAAGGAGAAGGTTCCCTTTAAATAAGGAACCGACTGGAAATAAATAAACTTTGATCTAATTTTGGAAAGAAAAATCAAGTACCAATCACAGAGTATAGGGTAAATATATGTAAAGAGTTTGAAAATTACACGGGTAAACATATAAGGCAGGTTATCGACAAGAAAATCAAGGAATGGAGATACTAGTTGATTTGAACTTAGTCAGAAATCAGGGGTCAATTGGACAATGAGACAGCTGTAGAAAATCAAGTTTTCCAATTAGGGTTTCAGAGAAGGGGAAATCTGACAATATAAAAGAGGTATAGGTTAGAACATACAAAGACTAGAAGTAGTAGAGTAAACATGTAGCAAAACACACAAGAAAACAATTTGAGACGTCTAGGGTTTTACAGAGAAAGAAATGGAAAATCCTCTTAGAATTTAGGGTTTCTATTACACATAGAGCATAAAGAAAGTCATAGATGGAGATGAACACAACGAAGAACATCATAATGAAAGCATAGAACACATGAACTGACAAAAAAGTAATCAGTGAAGAAAAACATCACAGAGCCACGGTAGAAAAATGCTTATGAATCTCAATGAAGGCTAGAGAAGAACAAAGAGTAGCAAATAGAGCGTAGAAATAAAGGAGATCAGAGAAGTCGTAGAAACCCTATGTTTAAAAGACGAACCATTTGAAAACAAGAAATAGGCGAAGAAAAGATGAGAAGTACTTTAAAATCTTTAGATAATAACTAGGACTCAGAGAGAATCGTAAAAGTAAACACAGAGAAGAACCTCGAGAAATTAGGATTTTCAGAGAAAGGTCTCGAAGCATCGAGAAAATCCTGAACGGACTCGTCGAAGTTGGCAAAGGGCTCAGGGCCTTGAGGCTTGCCAGAGAAAGGCCGGACACAACAGCAAAAACCCCATTAGAGGACATCTAATCCGATCATCCTTGAAGTAGGGCCCTGCTCTTCAAAACCAGAACCAGGAGAGGTGAGGAGTGAACAGATGAGGACACTTTAGGGCTTGAACGACAATGAAAGTCAGTGAGATTAAGCCGGAGACGACTAGGGTTTGAGAGGGCTAGAGAGCTTTTTGGGGATTCAAAGGTGGCAGGTTTGGAAGAATGAGTTTAGGGTTAGGGTGTTAGGGATTTAATTATGGTAAGTGGAGTGTGGGCCGTTGATCTGTGTGATCAACGGCCAGGACTAAAAGAGCTGGGGCGAGTTAGTTTTAAGTGGGTTTGGGTAGGGTAGCTTCAAATTGGGTCAGGCAATTGGGGGATAATTTTGGGGTTGATTTTGGGTTTCAATTTGGGCAAGAATTGAAAGATTAAAGGGCTACATTTTAAATAGCCATTTTTTCCCAATTTGATTTTATAAATATAGTAAACAATTTTGTAAAAATCCAATAAAATTACTGAGTTAATGAAATATATTTACGAAGCAATTAATAAACATCAGGAGCGATTTTGTACTGAAAATACTTATTAAATCGAGAAATAAGATAAAATATACAATTTAATGCAATTTTAGTTTAAAAATACCTAATGGCTTTGTAAAATTCTGTAAAAATTGTATAAATTATATTTTTTTGTGTAAATAAGAGAATAAAATAAATTATGTATGAAATAACAAGATTTGAGGTTAAATATTGGATTTTGTAGTACAAAATAAGTTATAAATTGGTTTTAAAATGCTTTAAGAATTATAGAAAAATACCAAACCTTGTGTGGATGCTTATATATGCATTCAAATGCTATTTTAAAAGTATTTTGGGTACAAAAATACATAGAAAAACGTTGGGTATCAACACATACGCTAACACTTGTCCAGAAATCCCTAGGCATCCTCGCCCTCTGTACCACTAAGTGTCGGAGGCTAGAGCCTGCCAAACCTCTCCAGTTGACGCTACTCGTCACCTAGCATAACGAGTATGCACTATCAAGCACTCTCAATACTTATCGGCATAAATTGAGGGGGAATTCATATATTTAGGGGGACAAATTGCATATCCATATACTTGTTGCATATCTTTTCTTGTCTTGAATCGTCATTATGAATTGCTTAATATGCATATCCCGATTAAAGTTTGCCATTATCAAAAAGGGGAAAATTGTTGGAAACACGTTCTCAAGGCATTATGCTAAACGTGTGTTCGTATTTGTAGGTTTTGATGAATGACAAACTATGCGCAAATTGACATATGACAAGGTCCAAGCACGAGCGCAAAATTGATATATAAGAGATTCAAGCACAAGACAAAGATCGAGATTAAGTTTATGAGTCGGTATTTAATTGTGATCTTGATCCGACAACTTAAACTCAAGACTTGGCTTCTCTCGTAAAAATATTTTTAAATCATGCATATTTAATTTAGAGCAAAATGATTTTAAATAATGCATATTTACCTTAGTCAAAATGATTTTTCAAACATGCCTCTAAAATCTGGACTAAAGATAATCGATTATGTACTTATGATAATCGATTATGTTTAAGTCAGCTGCTTGACAATCGATTGTGAACTTATGACAATCGATTGTGTTAAGGCAGTGAGCATCAGATTTTTCAAATCTGCATGACAATCGATTGTGAACCTTATGACAATCGATTGTGATGAGGCAGTGTACATCAAAGTTTTTCAACGCTCAAAATAATCTATTGTGAAGTTAATGACAATCGATTGTGTTGAGGCAGTGTCTTCCAGACTTTTTCAAAATTATTAAACAATCGATTGTGGAAACACGTTCTCAAGGCATTATACTAAACGTGTGTTCATATTTGTAGGTTTTGATGAATGACAAACTATGCGCAAATTGACATATGACGAGGTCCAAGCACGAGCGCAAAATTGATATATAACGAGATTCAAGCACAAGACAAAGATCGAGATTAAGTTTTATATGAGTCGGTATTTAATTGTGATCTTGATCCGACAACTTAAACTCAAGACTTGGCTTCTCTCGTAAAAATATTTTTAAATCATGCATATTTAATTTAGAGCAAAATGATTTTAAATAATGAATATTTACCTTAGTCAAAATGATTTTTTAAACATGCCTCTAAAATCTGGACTAAGATAATCGATTATGTACTTATGATAATCGATTATGTTTAAGTTAGCTGCTTGACAATCGATTGTGAACTTATGACAATCGATTGTGTTAAGGCAGTGAGCATCAGATTTTTCAAATCTGCATGACAATCGATTGTGAACCTTATGACAATCGATTGTGAAGAGGCAGTGTATATCAAAGTTTTTCAACGCTCAAAATAATCGATTGTGAAGTTAATGACAATCGATTGTGTTGAGGCAGTGTCTTCCAGACGTATCCAAAATTATTAAATAATCGATTGTGAGTATATAACAATCGATTGTCACGAGGCAGTGTCTAAATTGATTTTTCAAGACTGATATATAATCGATTGTTAACTTAGTATAATCGATTGTATAACTAACCGTTGCCAAAATATTTTCAAATACCGTCAGGTAATCGATTATTGATTTTGTATAATCGACTGTTGAAATCAAAATCTGGAAACGATTTTTTGAACGTTGCTGAATAATCGATTATTGATTTTGTATAATCGATTGTTGAAATTAAAATCTGGAAAGGATTTTTTGAACGTTGCTGAATAATCGATTATTGGTTTTTGTATAATCGATTGTTTTACGTAAAATCTGGAAATGATTTTTTTGAACGTTGCCAATAATCGATTGTTGCTCTTAGATAATCGATTGTTAAGTGTAAAATCTGGGATTGATTTTTGGAACGATTGGCAAACAATCGATTGTGGGTTCTTGACAATCGATTGTCACAGAGTAAAATCAGCAGTTCTTGATTGGCAATTAAGCAACGGTAATACAAGGTTTTTCAACTATAAATACAACTTAAATTCAGTCTTTTGAGTACACAATAACACACAACAACTGATCATTCAATTGCTAAAGCTTGCATACTCTATTGCTTATCATTTTATATTCATTACATAAGTTTTTAAGAGCCAAATTATTGTTCAAAGTTGTTGTGATCTTGAGCGTATTCTTTTACTCATATCTACTCATTAAGGAGTGTCTTGTTTGAGTGCTTAGTGTATTGTACACTTGAAGAGAATTGTTATTCTCTTGTTATAAGAAGGAACTTGTGTTTCCTTGGTTGAAGTCTTGGAGTGTTGTATCTCCGAGCAAAGGTGTTGAGCCTTGTGTCCTCAAGTTGTAAAGGTTTGTTAAGCACCCGTAAGCTTGACAAGTTAGTGGAAATCTCGAGAGAGTCTCTCGGGGGCTGGACTAGCCACGGGTTGTGGTGAACCAGAATACATCGGTGCGTTCTTTCTTATTTATCGCACTTATTTATTTCCTGCAATTTTTAAATTCCGCAAGTTTACGCTAATTTTTTATTATAATGCTATTCACCCCCCCCCCCTTAGCGTTAAGCGTATTATCTAACAATTGGTATCAGAGCCCAACTCTCTGAAGACTTAACCGTTTGAGAGAAACATCCATGGCTTCTACTCGTGACTCTTTTGCAGGAATAGGTGAAGGACAATGCTCCACCCGACAACCGCTATTCGATGGTACAAATTATACATACTGGAAGGAGAGGATGAAAATATTTGTGCAATCAAATAGTTTTCATCTTTGGAAGGTCATAACAAATGGAGAACAAATCCCAACCAAGAAGGTTGAAAATGAATGGGTACAAAAGTCCGAAGATGAATACGATGCGGATGATATCCGAAAGGTGCAAAATAATGCTAAAGCTATTAATTTATTATGTTGTGCTGTAAATGCTGATGATTACAGGAAGATATCTTGTTGCACAACGGCGAAGCAAATGTGGGACAAGCTGGAAATCACGTACGAAGGTACGGACCAGGTAAGGGAAGCTAAAATTGATTTCCTAACCCATGCTTATGAATTATTTCACATGAAGGAAGGTGAAAAGGTGGATGAGATGTTCGAACGATTTTCAATAATCGTAAATGACTTACATGCTCTCAAGAAGACATTCACGGATAAGGAACTTGTCCGAAAAATTCTTAGAAGTCTCACTCCGGCATGGTGATCAAAGGCCGACGCGATTCAAGAGTCCATTGGCGTTTCAAATATCACCATCGACGCACTAAGAGGTAATCTTAAGACTTATGAATCTACTACACTTAACCCTCTTGTTGATGATCAAAGGAGGCAAAGAAACGCTCTAAAGGCAAGCACAAGCCAACCGCAAGTTGATGAGGACGGAGACAACGAGTTTGGACTTGTTATCAAAAGATTTCAAAAGTTCATGCGAAAAGAGTATGAACGAAAGGGCAAAAAGCAAGGAGAACAAATAAAGTGCTATGAATGCGGAGAAACCGGACACATCAAATCAAATTGCCCAAACATCAAAATGGAAAAGAAACCTTTCAAAAAGCAACATGCATATATATCTTGGGGAGGAGACTCCGGAGATGAGTCAAGCGAAGGAGAAGAAGAGGAAAGCGCAAACCTTTGTCTTATGGCACAAGAAGACAAGCAAGATGAGGTATGTCAAATCTCTTCTAAAAATTTCTTTTCCCTTGAAGAAATGCAAAATGCTTTTGATGAGTTATATAATGAATTTATTAAAGCTTCAAAAACTGTTAAAAGCATAAAAGAAAATGTTTCTTCAAAAGAAAAAGATTTTCAAAAACAACTCTTATTGAAAGAAAAGGATTTGGAAAAACTGGTTTTAGAAAATGAGAAGTTGAAAGAGGAAAACAAGTTTTTCGGAAAAAAAGCGCCGACAAGCCCGAAAGCTCTATTAGAAATTGTACTTCTTGCATGCATCTCAAAAATGAAGTAGAAAGGCTTAAGGGCACCTTAGATAAGTTTAATTCTTCTCACAAAAATTTGAATGAGGTCCTTGTTAATTTGAAGTCAACCAAGCATGGCATAGGTTTTAAGAATGAGCCTAAAGAAAAGGTTGAAGCCAAACCCCAACCACCTAAGGCTCAACCTAGGATTAATAAAACAAATGCTCATCCTAGAAATAACAACCCTAGAACCAATATGCATGCTAGACCAAATGTTGAACACTTTAGAAGACCTAGAAATGACTTACCACCTAGAAATAACTACTCTAGAAATGATGCATATTCTAGGCCAAACAATAGAAGGAATTTTGAACCTTTTAGAACACCTAGAAATGACTTCCAACCTAGAAATAATTATTCTAGAAATGCTGTACATCCTAGAACAAATAGTAGGAGAAATAATGTTCATGAAATGCGAAATAGTCATAGTGTTGAAAATAGAGTAAACAATTTTCGTCCGTCTAATTACTATGAACCTAGAAGGATGCATAATCCTAACGTGACTTGTCATTATTGTAGACGAATTGGTCATATTGCTCCTACTTGCTTTACACGTCATAGACATAACACTCAAACGCATCATTATGATATGCCTAACCCCCAAGGACCCAAAATGCCATGGGTACCTAAAACGCATTAATTTATTTTGTAGGTGTGTTTGAAGGGATCAAGTGTACTATGGTACCTTGATAGTGGATGCTCCAAGCACATGACGGGAGGCGAATACAAATTCCTTCAACTAGAACACAAAGAAGGGGGAAGTGTTATTTTCTGTGGTAACAACAATGGAAAGATTATTGGCATCGGATCGGTCGGTAAGGATGAAATTTCTTCCATTAAGCCTATATTACTTGTGAAAGGTTTAAAACATAATCTCTTGAGCATAAGTCAATTATGTGACAAGGGAAATCTTGTTTTATTTTATTCAAATGAATGCCTAGTTTTTAGACGTAGCGATTTTAAAATCATCCTTCGTGGTTTTAGAATGGATAACATTTATATGGTTGATCTTGCAAACTCTTCACCCGATTATGTGAATTGTTTAATGAGCAAAGAGGATGTTTCTTGGTTATGGCATCGTAGAGTAGCTCACATCAACATGCATCTTTTGAACAAATTGGTTTCACAAAATTTAGTTGTTGGTCTTCCAATTTGAAATTTGAAAATGACTCTATTTGTGATTCTAGTCAAAAAGGGAAGCAAACAAAAGCATCTTTTAAATCAAAAAATATTGTTTCAACTACTAAACCATTGCAATTGCTTCACATGGATTTGTTTGGACCATCTCGCATTGAAAGTCTTGGTAGAAATAGTTATGCTTTTGTTATTGTTGATGATTATTCTAGATTTACTTGGACTTTATTTCTTGCCCATAAAAGTGATGCTTTTCAGAATTTTAAATATTTCCTTAAATGTGTTCAAAACAAAAAGGAAACAACCGTCACTTCAATTAGAAGTGATCATGGGGGAGAGTTCGATCACAATCTCTTTGCGGACTTTTGTGACGAACTCGGTATCGAGCATACCTTTTTCGCTCCACGAACACCACAACAAAATGGGGTGGTGGAAAGGAAAAATAGGTGTCTCGAAGAGATGGCTAGAACCATGCTCGAAGAGGCTAAGATTCCCAAATATTTTTGGGCGGATGCCGTGAGTACCGCATGCTACATCTTAAATAGAGTAGTCATAAGGCCAATACTCATGAAAACCCCTTATGAACTCTACAAGGGAAGGAAACCAAACATCTCCCATTTTAGAGTATTCGGTTGTAAAGTTTTTATTCATAACAATGGAAAAGATCAATTGGGAAAATTTGATGCTAAGTCCGATGAGGGAATTTTCATTGGTTATTCTTGACGTAGCAAAGCATATAGGGTTTTTAATAAAAGAACCGAAACTGTGGAGGAATCCCCTCATATTGTGTTTTCCGAAAATAATGCTCGCTTGGCGAGAAAGGATTCCGGTTTTGATCTCGCAGGTATTTTAGATAGCTTGAAAGACAAAATACAAGAGGAAACGCCTAAGGAAAATCAAGACGAAATCTTGGAACAATCAACGGAGGAAATGCCACAATTGGAGAAAGAAACGAAAATGCCTAACGAATGGAGGACAATCAAAGATCACCCTCTCGAACAGGTAATTGGCGACGTCGGAGAAAAAGTAAGTACCCGAAACACTCTTAAGAACACCCTAGGACACGCTTCTTAAGAGATCACGCTCTCACTTGGCCACACTAGTTCAACTTACTATTTTTTTACAAATTACTGACTTGAGCGTCGGAGACGTCTAACGTATTTTTGCAGCTATCGCCCTAAAGGCAGGGGAATTATAAACTTTGACGCACAGAACAATCGATTTCTCTTTTATATATTCGATTATCCAGTATCAATAATCGATTGTCTTGATATTATTTGTGTTATTATGTCTGAAATTGTGTTTTTTTACAAATAAACAAGTTCTTTATTCCATTTTTTGCTAATGGACAAAGGGGGAAGATAACGGGTATGCACTATCAAGCACTCTCAATACTTATCGGCATAAATTGAGGGGGAATTCATATATTGAGGGGGAACAAATTGCATATCCATATACTTGCTGCATATCTTTTCTTGTCTTGAATCGTCATTATGAATTGCTTAATATGCATATCCCGATTAAAGTTTGCCATTATCAAAAAAGGGGAAATTGTTGGAAACACGTTCTCAAGGCATTATGCTAAATGTGTGTTCGTATTTTTAGGTTTTGATGAATGACAAACTATGCGCAAATTGACATATGACGAGGTCCAAGCACGGGCGCAAAATTGATATACAACGAGATTCAAGCACAAGACAAAGATCGAGATTAAGTTTTATATGAGTCGGTATTTAACTGTGATCTTGATCCGACAACTTAAACTCAAGACTTGGCTTCTCTCGTAAAAATATTTTTAAATCATGCATATTTCATTTAGAGCAAAATGATTTTAAATAATGCATATTTACCTTAGTCAAAATGATTTTTTAAACATGCCTCTAAAATCTGGACTAAGATAATCGATTATGTACTTATGATAATCGATTATGTTTAAGTCAACTGCTTGACAATCGATTGTGAACTTATGACAATCGATTGTGTTAAGGCAGTGAGCATCAGATTTTTCAAATCTGCATAACAATCGATTATGAACCTTATGACAATCGATTGTGATGAGGCAGTGTACATCAATGTTTTTCAACGCTCAAAATAATCGATTGTGAAGTTAATGACAATCGATTGTGTTGAGGCAGTGTCTTCCAGACTTTTTCAAAATTATTAAATAATCGATTGTGAGTAATAACAATCAATTGTCACGATGCAGTGTCTAAATTGATTTTTCAAGACTGATATATAATCGATTGTTAACTTAGTATAATCGATTGTATAACTAACCGTTGCAAAAATATTTTCAAATACCGTCAGGTAATCGATTATTGATTTTGTATAATCGATTGTTGAAATCAAAATCTGGAAAAGATTTTTTGAACGTTGCTGAATAATCGATTATTGATTTTGTATAATCGATTGTTAAAATTAAAATCTGGAAAGGATTTTTTGAACGTTGCTGAATAATCGATTGTTGATTTTGTATAATCGATTGTTTTACGTAAAATCTGGAAATGATTTTTTGAACGTTGCCAATAATCGATTGTTGCTCTTAGATAATCGATTGTTAAGCGTAAAATCTGGGATTGATTTTTGGAACGATTGGCAAACAATCGATTGTGGATTCTTGACAATCGTTTGTCACAGAGTAAAATCAGCAGTTCTTGATTGGCAATTAGGCAACGGTAATACAAGGTTTTTCAACTATAAATACAGCTTAAATTCAGTCTTTTGAGTACACAATAACACACAACAACTGATCATTCAATTGCTAAAGCTTGCATACTCTATTGCTTATCATTTTATATTCATTACATAAGTTTTTTAGAGCCAAATTATTGTTCAAAGTTGTTGTGATCTTGAGCGTATTCTTTTACTCATATCTACTCATTAAGGAGTGTCTTGTTTGAGTGCTTAGTGTATTGTACACTTGAAGAGATTTGTTATTCTCTTATTGTAAGAAGGAACTTGTGTTTCCTTGGTTGAAGTCTTGGAGTGTTGTATCTCCGAGCAAAGGTGTTGAGGCTTTTGTCCTCAAGTTGTAAAGGTTTGGTAAGCACCCGTAAGCTTGACAAGTTAGTGTATATCTCGAGAGAGTCTCTCGAGGACTGGACTAGCCACGGGTTGTGGTGAACCAGAATACATCGGTGCGTTCTTTCTTATTTATCGCACTTATTTATTTCCTGCAATTTTTAAATTCCGCAAGTTTACGTAATTTTTTTATTATAACGCTATTCACCCCCCCCCCTCTAGCGTTAAGCGTATTATCTAACAGGAACCACAAAATCTAGAGTTGGTGCGACTGGCGCAACTGGTGCAACTAATGCTACTGGAGCAACTGGTGCAACTGGGGCAACTGGTGCAACTGGGGCAATTCCCAGTGTCTGCAACCCCTGGACACCCTACTCGGCTGTGCGAGCAGCGGGGGTCTGTAGACCACCCCCGGTCTGAGAAGTAGCTACTACATTAGTGGCTGATATGGCCTAAGCCAGACCAGTGCAGACAGATAAGATCTGAGCTAAAGCCTCATGAAGACCAGGAATCACAACGGGCACTACCGGTGCCTGAACAGGTGTTGCTGGAGCATCTACAGCTGGAGGCTGATCTTGGACCTGGGAAGCCGGTGAATCTGCAGGTGCTGCTCTGCTGGTCCGCCTCGACCACGATCGCGACCACAGCCCCTAGCGGGTGCCAAAGGTGGTCGTCCACCACGTCTGGTAGCATCGGTTCTCGCCATCTGCGAGAGAAAAATACAGAAATTTAGTTCTCGAACCTGGAAAGGCGCACGAAAAGAATTTCAAGAAAGTGAAGTATTTCCTAAAGGTACTGTAGCCTCCAGAGATAGATACGGACGTCTACGTGGAATAGATACGGACGTTTACATACAGATCCATGAGACTCTACTAATCTTCTCATGACTCGTGAGGCCTAGTAACCCAGGATCAGATACCAACTTGTCACGACCCAAATCCGATCGTGATGGCGCCCAACCATACAACTAGCCAATATTAACATAATTTAAGGAAAGTTATGGAAAATTAACAGTTTAAGGAAATTTAACAGTTTAAAAATAATAAGTCGAGGTTTATAACAAAAATAATCTGAAACAACCAAAATATCCAAAAAAAATACTCTCACCAGAATCTAGGGTCACGAATCTAGAGCCTCTAAACAACTGAGTAACAATATTCAAAAATATACAAGTCTAAAAAGTCTAGTTGCGTAAACCTCAACTCGTATTTGGTCACAGTCATGTCCCTTTAACCAACCACTAAATTTTGACGATGCAGCTCCCCCATGCGAGACTGCGGTATATACTTCCCCTGAAAGAGAGCGGAGAACTACTGCCAAGTGAGGGTCGCTGCTCCACTAGGCCTATGCCTCTAAAACTCTCCCCACCAAGAAAATGCAGGCCCTGAGAGCTGGAAAGTAGAAAAAGCTACTCCACTTGACTCGAATGTCTCTGCAGAGCGAAGCATATGATGACACTTGTCTAGAAATCCCTTGGCATCCTCACCCTCTGCACCACTAAGTGTCAGAGGCTGCACCCTGCCAAGCCTCTCCAGTCGATGTTGCTCGTCATCTGGCATAGGCGGAACCACAAAATCTTAAGCTGGTGTGACTGGCGCAACTGGTGCAACTGGGGTAACTCCTAGTGTCTGCAACCCCTGGACACCATACTCGGCTGTGCGAGTAGCGGGGGTCTGCTGACCACCCCCGGTCTGAGAAGTAGCTGCTGCAGTACTAGCTGATAGGCCTAAGCAAGACCAGTGCAGACAGATAAGATCTGAGCTAAAGCCTTCAAAAGACAAGGAATCACAATGGGCACAACCG
The DNA here is from genome assembly GCA_034376525.1 of Nicotiana benthamiana. Classification (NCBI taxonomy): domain Eukaryota; kingdom Viridiplantae; phylum Streptophyta; class Magnoliopsida; order Solanales; family Solanaceae; genus Nicotiana; species Nicotiana benthamiana. The sequence continues at coordinate 75,572,633 of CM067328.1, read as the reverse complement.
GTGCCTGAACAGGTGTTGTTAGAGCATCTACAGGTAGAGGTTGGTCCTGGACCTGGGAAACTGATGGAACTGCAGGTGCTGCCTCTCCTGGTCCGCCTTGACCACGACCTTGACCACGGCCTATAGCGGGTGCCAAAGGTGGTCGTCCACAACATTCGGTAGAACCGGTTCTTTCCATTTGCGAGAGAATAAAATATAGAAATTTAGTTCTCGAACCAACAAAGTGGCACGACAAGAATTTAAAGAAAGTGAAGTATTTCCTAGAGGTTTTTGTAGCCTCCCGAGGATAGATACAGACGTCTACTTACCGATCAATGAGACTCTACTAACCGGTTCATGACTCGTGAGTCCTAGTAACCTAGGCTCTAATACTAACTTGTCACGACTCAAACCTGGTCGTGATGGCGGCCAACCAGACAGCTAGGCAAGCCAGTCCAATTACCTCTCCATTACCCAATATTATAACTCATTACTGAAAATTTAATGGAATTTAACAGTTTGAAAATAATAAGTACAAGTTTATAATAAAAACAACCCGAAACAACCGAAATATCCGACAAAACACTCCTAGTAGAATCTGGGGTCACGTGTCTAGAGCCTCTACATAACCGAGTAACAATATTTGAAAATATATAAGTCTAGAAAGTCTAGCTGCGTAAACCTCAACTCGTATAAGGTCACAGTATGTCCCCCTGAACCAACCACTCAAACTTATATACAAAGATATATATCAATGGAGAATGCAATGCAATGCACCTAACCACTGCGGCGTACATCCCGATCCATTTGGTACCCGCGCTTACTGTGGGAGTTCAGACTCCGAAGGGATTCCTAAAACCCAAGCGCAATGATATAGTAGCATTGGCTATGGCGTGTAGCTCGCTCAACAATCTGTCCAATTATATATATGCATGCAAGCCATAAGAGCGCAATCAATTACCATTTTTGGTTCCATTTAACAGGTATTATAGTTTAAGTTATTAAAGCCTTAGAATATTTCTATTCATTTCTAGACAGTATTTAACTCAGGACTGATATCATTGAAACATGCTCAATATCATTGAAACATTGATACTAATCCCTATGGGATTCAAATAGTTGGCTCGCAGCCCAAATATGCTCATAACAATCCAAGTAGGATGTTTACTAGCCAATTCCTAGGCATAGAACACAGTATAGACATCGCTCAAACGGACTAAGCCATAGACCCATCCACAGATTACCCCGAACTCAACGTAAAGTGCATGTATCTCTTTAATACAGTGTCACAATGTAAGACACCAGGGTTTCAACCCTTCAGGTCATCATCTACATCTATTCCCACCTAAAGCCGGTCGTAGACTAGTCCGCAATGCTCTTTCCTTTTGGATCGACCTCCTCACGCGTCGAATCTAGTCAAACTAACAATGAATACATTATTATATTCGAAAGAAACATAACCCAATTGAAATTACTCAGAAAACAGTAAAAATCACAAAGTTTGTAAAACCCGAGCCCCGGGCCCACTTTTCAAAAAATAACGAAAGTCGCATCAACTGATTCCCCGTCTCGCTACGAGTCCGTACATATAATTTTTATCAAAATTAGAGTTGGTTTGCCGCTCCAAAACTCACATTTAAATTGTCTTGAGTTTCAAGCCCTAACCTCAATTTTTAACCCTTAAATCCTTGAAATTACGTGATTAATCAATGTTTTTACATCAAAATAACATATTCCGAGGCTAATAGATCATACCTGATGAATTTCCTTCAATTTATGCTAAATATCACCCAAAATCACCTCTTCCTGAAGTTTAAAATGTTTCTTATCTTCTGCAATTCGCGAACACTGTTTCATTAAACCCTTCAGCAATTTTCACTTTTGCAGTCCTGTAGCCGCCTTTGCGGGACTGCTTCTGCGTCCATGTGACTGTTTATGTGGTTTTCATTAATTCCTTGGTCTTCCGCTTTTGTGGCCAACCATCCGCTTCTGCGGATAACACCATTTAGCTTCTATGGTCTGATTTCTGCCTATGCGGACCCGCTGAAGCGATGCCCTATATGCTTTTTGCAGAATTACCCTGGTCTCAAATGGACCGCATATGTGATATCTTAGCCGCATCTGCGCAACTGCTTCTACGGCTCCTTTTCTGCAGATGCGGAAATACCAGAAGCCAAGTGTACCAGACCTGCAACAACCATCAAGGTTCTCCGTCCAACCATCCAACATAACCTCGAGGCCCTTGGGACCTCAACCAAACAAACTTCCGAAACTTGCATTTGATCCAAAATCCTACCTAACCACCTCTGAATGACCTGAAACTTTGCACGCATATCCAAAATAACCTAACAGAACTATTGCAACTCTCAGAATTCCATTCCGACCCTCGGATTAAAATTTCACCTATCAATTAGAATTCGCCAAAATTCAAACTTAGGCAATTCAAGCTAAATTCTACACCGGACCTCCAAATTAATTTCCAATTGAACCCCTAATCCCTAAATCATAACACGAAACTAGTCGAATCATCAAAAATCCATTCAGAGCCCTCTTACTCATAAGTCAACATCCATTTGGCTTTTCCAAGCTAACATTATCTTAAAGAGACTAATTGTCTAATTTCTACCCGAACTCTACCCAAATTACTTCAAATTCACAAAACACATATAATGAAACATATAGCAGCATAAAATGGCGATTGGGGCAGTAACTTACCTGACGACGGGCCGGGTCGTCACACTTCCCTTCGGGAATTGAGTCTTCTATGCTAATCATAGTCCGTGCATGCGAGTTGATGAGTGTATGCTCAGACTTATTTGTGAAAAATATGCTCTAGGGTTCTTAGGTCCTTATGTTAAAATGTGGAGAGTATTTCATTATAATTGAGTTTGATAATTGGTTAAATAGTCTCTATATGCTCCGAATGATATTGCTAGCTTTCCTTGAATTCCTACGTGTTGAATTGACCCTTAATTGCCTTAATTGAAGTGATTGCCTTACTTCTTGTTTGGATAAGTGATTGCCTACCTTTCTTGTTTGGATACTTATTGATTGTGAATTCCTCTATGACTTTCTGCAATAAAGTTACATGTCCTAATTATTGTGTTTGCCAGTGTAATTATCATGTGCTTATTAAGTCTTTTTGTGTGGTTGAGGTTTCATTGTGACGTTAATTGTTGGTACTTGTTTAATTATAGTTGATGCCCTTGTTGGGACATATTTAATTCTTACTGTTTGTTCTCTTGCCGGAACGTGTTTATTCTTACTGTTGACTCCCTTGCTGGGATATTGTTGTTTTCTTATTATTCCTTTGCTGAGATTATTTTGTGATTGATGTTGATTTGTATATTGGGATAGGGTTGCACGCCGCAAAAATATTATGTGGATTGGGTTGCATGCACAACATTATTATATGATTTGGATCGGATTGCACGCCGCAATAATATTATATATTTTGGATCAGGTTGCACGCCGCAATAGTAATATATGACCGGGGTCAGGCTGTACGCCGCAAGAAGAAAAAATAAAAGTTAATATTTTTTTCTTATGGTAAGAATAAGAGTAAAAGCACGAAGGGTGATGTCGTGCACTTTCTGTTTCTGTGTTTATTTGTTGTTATCAATTCAAAATGTTTAAATTGCTTATTTCCTTTATGGTTGTGATCCTTTGAGTTAGAACCCACAATATTTTTAATACCTCACTGTATTTATACATATTTATTTATAGGTTACAATACTTCGAAATTACATCCTTAATTCAATTAGTTTCTCAATTATATCCCCTTAAACCGCCTGAGCTTGTATTTTTCATAAAAAGGAATCTATACTAAGTTGTAAGTTTTAACTCCCCCGTTAAATATAATAATTCTTCCGATGTTGTATTTTAAATTTAAAGGGGTACTTTCTCACTTAAATTGTGTAAAAATATAACTTCATCTTTTCTCGCTGATTTTTCAAACTTCTTTATAGATTGAAATTTAATTTATATTATGTAAATAGGACTTCTCGAACATATTAAGTGCATTTGTAAGGACATTTTGTATTGTATATCATGTGGATTTTGTCGTTAAGAGTGAGATGGAAAATATGTAGGCACAAAGTGCCATATGTGATGGAAGTTCAAAAGTTGAGATTATGATATGAGAAATCAAGGATTGAAAAGGTCGAGATGGTGCATTAAACATGATGTGATTGATTGAGTTGACATTGTTTTCTTTAATTGGATATATCCTTACTTTTCTCCGTCTCTGTTACGTCAGTGTTGAATTGTTGGGGTTATCTGATTTACTTGATTTCTGTTTGCTCTTACATGTGTTCTCCCTTTATTGATTATACTACTTGTAACTGTATTTTCTCTCCGCGATTGATATTACTTAGTTACCTTTACCTTAACATTTATTTATCATATCTTGTCTATTTCATTTGACCAGTAGGTGTAATGACTGTTCCGCGTTACTATCCCACCGAGGATAGTCTTGATACTTACTGAGAAGTATTCTCATACTACATTTCGATACATTTTGTGTGCACATCGAGGTATTTGATCTTAGCAGTTGTGCGGGTTGTTGCAGTCGAGACTCAAGAAATACATGTTATAGTGTTCACAAACCTCGGATTCACATTCATTATATTTATTTCCATTTGTTCCTTTTCTTTGGAGTAGTGATGTATTAATTTTGTATATCTACTCTTAGGATGGCTTGTGACTTGTACCACCGATTTTATGAGTTATAATTTGTTTAGAGTAAGGTATTTATAGTTAGTCAGCATAGTAGTTATTTTAGTTTATGTTAGGCTTACCTAGTTTAGAGACTAGGTGCCATCACGACTCTTTCAGAGGGATGTATAGATCGCGACGAGTTGGTATTAGAGCTCTAGGTTCATGGGTGATATGAGTCACAAGCATGATTAGTAGAGTCTTGTTGATCGGTACGGAGACGTCTGTACTTATCTTCGAGAGGTTACATAACTGTTAGCCAATTCCCCTTCTTTCATTCCTTATTGTGAGATATTGATTCAACTCGAAGTATATAACTTATGTTCGTTTACATCCACTCGTGTATACTATTACCCTCTCAGTGTTCCCCATGCGCCAGTAGTTCGTGATGCTACAGACAGGATACGAAAGAGTCAGGGATGCTCAGCCATTATCTCAATATGATGTTTAGGTTGATGACCAGAGGTATTAAGAAACTATTCAGTTGATCGTATGGGGTCACAACAATTTCTGACATCTGATTGGTGAGTGCGAGCTGGGAAGGTTTAATTGGTTGACTATTCATCACAATGCTTGTCAAAGTCATGATGTGGGTGTTGGTTGGGAGTAGTTGGGGGTATTATAGTACCTTTGTGACGACTCGGCCTGTCGTTACATGAGTTACCTCTCCATTTCCCCCATTTTGGCTTTTTATTATCCGTATTTTATGTGATTAGGTTGATCGATTTTGCGTTCGGAATGGATTTGGTAAGAAATGAGATACTTAGTCTCTATTAATAAAGTTTTAGTTGGAAAATTCAACCGAATGTTGACTTTAACTATTTAAGGGCTCGGATGGGAGATTTGATGGTTTGGTAGCTTCGGCAGGTGATTTATGAATTATGAGTGTGATAAGAATTAGTTTTGGAGGTCCGTAGTAGAATTAGGCTTAATTGGAGAAGTTGAGTTATTGGCGATTTCTGGTTGGTAGGTGAGTTTTTTATCTGGCGATCGGAATGGAATTGCGAGAGTTTTGTATCTTCGTTATGTTATTTGGAATGTGTGTGAAAAATTTAGGTTATTCGGATGTTGTTTGGTTGGATTTTTATCGAGAGCGTATTTCGAAATTTTTTAGAACAATTAGGCTTGAATTCAATGAGAATTGGTGGGTTTGGTGTTGTTTGAGGTGTTTTGATGATTGGAACAAGTTTGAATAATGTATTGGGCCATGTTTGTGCTTTTTGTTAAGGTCCTGGGGGCCTCGCAGTGATATCGGATGGTTAACAGGAAGAATTTGGACTTGTGTTTATTGCATAATTTTCGCTGCTTCTAGTGTTTTTGCACCTGCGATTTGGGCCGCAGGTGCGGCATCGCATCTGTGAAGGATTATCCGCAGACCTGGATTTGAGGAGGGAGGTCAGGAACCGCAAATACAAAATAAGGATCGCACATGCGGAGCCGTAGATGCGATAGTGCACCGTAGATGCAATTTTGGCTCGTTCTGTAAATTTCGCAGATGCGGAGAAATGACTGCAAAAGCAGTACCATAGGAACGTGTTTTGGTGCGCAGAAGCGGAAAGGCATGGGCAGAAGGTATATACTTCATCCTTCGCAATTTTTGAAAGGTTTCATCATTTTTAACTTCGGATAGGGGCTTTTGGGAAATCTTGAAGAGTGATTTCAAGAGAACTTCGAGAAGGTAAGGATTTTGGACTTCAAATACATTTCTACGACAATATTTCAAGGATTGGGACTGAAATTCAAGGAATTAAAAGACTAAAATGGTAGTTTAGGGCTTGAGTTAAAGAGAGCTTAAATTGAGGATTTGTTGGGTCACTTAAACTCTAATTCTTGTGTTTTTGATATGTATGAACTCTTCGGGAGATAAGGAATCTAAAAATGTAAAAATTTTTGAGTTTTGAGAAGTGGGCCTGGGTCTCGAATTTTTCTAATTTCGAGTTTTTTGATATTTTTCGATTGTTTTCGCTTGGGCTTTCTTCCCTTAGCATATTGTGACATATTCGTTCTGGTTTTTGATAAATTCGATTCGAGTGGAGGCCGATTCGAGGGGCAAAGGCATCACGAGGTAGAGCTTTAGCCGGTTCGAGGTGAGTAATGATTGTAGTTGACGACCTGAGGGTTTGAAACCACGGATTGCATATCGTAGTGCTATATTAAGGTGAGACACATGCTTAATGATTAGCTTGGGGTCGTTTGCTATTGGGGATTGTGAATTGGTCCACCCCGATTGATGATTTTACCGCATATTTGACAGAAACGTACTTGTTATTGTTATGGTTTGGAATGTTCATCATATTTGGGCTTCATTCCAACTATTTGAACCCTTCGAGGCCTTTTGTTACTATTTCCTCATTGTTTTGACTTATTATTTAAACTAGGTCGTGTTGTTTTTTACTATTTTACTACTCAGCCACTTTTAGTTGGGTTCGAGACATAAATGATATTTTAAATGATGTTTTGGGCTGAGAACTGCTGTTTTATTAATAACCGAGGGGCTTATGTACTTTTTGGACTGAGTATGGCCGAGGGCCAGATGTTAGGATACACTAATACTGATATGAGGCCGAGGGCCTAGATTTGATATCAGGAGATGACTTTATATTGCGCTTGGGACGTAAGGGGCCCATCCGGATTTTGCACACCCCAATGAGCGTGGGTACCCATTGTGATCTAGGAGTGAGCCCGAGGGGATTAGGTTGTTCTATGTGTTTATTTTCTTTATCTATCTATCAATTAACTGCATATCTTTTGTAGAAGTATCTCTTTTTGCTTTTCATTTGTTTATTACTTCCATATTATTTGTTTAACTGATGCATTATATATTACCTTGTGTATACATGTTTTCATAGTCTTAGTCGTTATTTTTTGCTTTTACTCACTGGGTCGATGTAATAAAATTACTCCCTGCACCTTGCATGTAGATCCAGGTGTTCAGAGACTGAGTGAGTGTTTTCCCATTGATCAACACTTGTCGAGTTATTGAGGTAGCTGCATGGCGTCTGCAACCCTGATTTCTCCCTTATATTCTATTGTTTTCCTCATTTCTTTGACTATCTATGTACTAGGTTGTTGAACTTGTATTAGAGGCTCTCGATTTGTGACACCAGATCAGTGTGGTTAGTGTAGCAATATTATCTCATTGACTTCCGTATATTTAACTTGTTGTTTTAGACATAATTTTGTTAAATTGGTAATTAAACTTTAGCTGATAATGGATTTTATAAGAAATTGGTTGTGGTTGACAATTGGTCCAGCTTGCCTAGAAAGTTGTTGGGTGCCATCACGACCGGTGTTTGGGGTAGTGACAACATTGTGGTTTGAGTTGTGCTAGCATTGAAGAGTTGTATTGTTGATTATCAGACGTTGTTTCCCGTGGATTTGCACTAAGTGGAGGAGCCCTATAGCGACATTCAGATTGCAGATTAAAACATACATCAGTTTGGGCAGGAGGCATGTATATATGTAATATTGATGGATTCTCGGGTTTTATATTTGACCAAGGATGGATATTTTGCACGAGATGATATTGGGGCTTGCAATATTTCTACATCAATAATGGATTTGTATTTCAGCATCATGGGGAGTCGGAGGAACAACTTCAGATTCATAGAAGGTCTATTCAGCGTAAGTGTCGTGGTTGTAGTGAGATGGGGTGCTTCAGAGGAAATATAGTGGTTTATTAGCTTCTTCCTACGTGGTTTATATTGGGATTATCTTTATTTGGGACTTTGATTGGGGTTATTGTGTAAGTGCTATCCGATGAAATGAGTCAATTAAGTAGCGCTGGGTTAGCATAGCAATGGAAGTAAATGGTCCTTTATGAATAAGAATTCTCTATTGGCATTTTTGGAAGCACTCTTGGATTGGATGATTTATGTGACTCAATTGAGTTAGGGAGGTGCAGCCCTGATGGATTATTTGCGTGCGGGTAAATCTCGGAGGGTTCTCGATTGTTTGACTATGGCTTGAGTTGGCTGTCTTTTATGGGCATAAAGAATATGTGGTACATTTCGATTTTCTCTTGAATCAATATCTTAAATTAATAGAGTGTTCACATTACTGGCTCTCATATGTAAAGAGTGTGAATTCTTAGAAAGGACCTTGAGTTTTGGGTTACGGATGCGTGTCTAGTAGCATGGTGATTACTGGGTTTTGAGGCTTCGAGGTTAATTTTTTGTTGCACCGCCGAAATCTTATATGGGTGCTTTGATAGGATGATGGATGGTGAGTGATGTATCAACCATTTGATTTGCATAGTTGAGTTCGGGTGGGGGACTTTTAGTGTTCCTGAGGTTTTGGGACTAGGTGTCCCTGTATGTGGGCTATTTCTTGTTAGGTTATTATGAAGAAATGTCGAGAATGGGCTAATTAATAGCATGTTTTATTACGGGTTGGTGTGGATTATTTTGAATCATATTTATCTTTTTGGGAAAGATCAGGATTTTGTTGAGGCAATGTGAAAGCTCAATGAGAATATGTATCATGAATCAGGTTAAGTTTGTGTGGTCCTATAAGGTTGCCATTCTAGTTATGTTATTCGGCAGAATATATATTATTTGTGCCTCTGGCCTATGTTATGTGCTGCTGTCAAATATCGTGATGAGCTGTGAGGCAGTATTATTATTCTCCCCACAAGTTGTAATTCTCTTCTAGCCATATACCAATGTGGATAAGGAGCCCTCGCAATGTTAATTTATCATTTCACCTCGGTTGTATTTGTTTCTTTTGCGTCTTATTACTTCTATTCACTTTTTTTCCAACAATTTTATTTGTTCAACTATTGTACTTGATATTAGTATTCATATGATTAGTGAGTCAGGCTTTTTTGGCTCGATAAGTATTTGGGAGCAGGATGCACGCCACAACAGATGTTATGTGGTATATTGGCTTAATGTGTATTGGGGAGCGGGCTTCACGCCGCAATGGATGCTATATGAGATACCCTTCCCTTGTGTTTATTTAGGGTTCTGATTTCCTCGGTGGAACAATTTGATGATAACTATATTTTTGTTGTTGCACATGTTACACTCGTTAGAAAGTTCTTCTACTTTGCTTTTCCTTACTTGTGTTACATAATTGAGTTATTGCTCGTTCAATTTACGAGCTGTGTAGTGCGAGAATTTGTGTATTCCCATGAGTCATCAGTTGGGTTGCTTGTATTGGTCGAGATGTGGTTCTTAGGCCTGAGAGTGGTACTGCGATATTGGGGGTGAGGAGTGTTATGAAGTATTTTGCTTTTTCTGCTAAGATTTGAATAATGGCCCTGATGGGCAAGAAGGTCTCTTGTCCTATTGAATTCATAGGTGTTGGAAACACGTTCTCAATGCAATATACTAAAACGTGTGTTCTTTTGTATAGGTTTTGATGAATGACAAACGAAGCGAAAATTGATATATGACGAAGTTCAAGAAACAAGCGCACAATTGATATAAAACGAGATTCAAGCTCAAGACAAAGTTTTATAGTTTAATTAAGTCATTCTTAATTGTGATCTTGATCCTACAACTTGACTCGTAACATGGCTTCTCTCATAAAACTATTTTCCAAAATCATGCATATTTAATTTAATGTCAAATGATTTTAAATCATGCATATTTACAGCAGTCAAAATAATTTTTAGACATGCCTTAAAAATCTGGACTAAGATAATCGATTATGTACTTATGATAATCGATTGTTTTAAGCCAAGACTGCATGACAATCGATTGTGAACTAATGACAATCGATTGTGAGTAAGACAGTGAGCATCAGGTTTTTCAAACCTGCATGACAATCGATTGTGAACTAATGACAATCGATTGTGAATGAGGCAGTGTCTATCAAAGTTTTTCAAAACTCAGAACAATCGATTGTTACATTGGACAATCGATTGTCAAAGAGACAGTGTCTAAAAATTTTTTCAAAAACTGATAAGTAATCGATTGTTGACTTTGTGCAATCGATTGTGAAGCTGAACGTTGTCGTAAAGTTTTCAAATACCGTCAGGTAATCGATTATTGATTCTGTATAATCGATTGTTTTGATTAAAATCCGGAAAAAGATTTTTTGAACGTTATTGGGTAATCGATTATTGATTTTGTATAATCGATTGTTTTGATTAAAATCCGGAAAAATTTTTTTGAACGTTGCTGAGTAATCGATTGTTGATTCTGGACAATCGATTGTTTGTGGTAAAATCTGGAAAGTATTTTTTGAACGTTGCCAGTAATCGATTATGGATTGTAAGTAATCGATTATCAAGCGTAAAACTGGGATTGAATTTTGGTCTGACTGGCAGACAATCCATTGTTGGGGTTTGACAATCGATTGTCAGTGAGTAAAATCAGCAACTCTTAATTGGCAATTAGGCAACGGTAATGCCAAGTTTTTCAACTATTAATACAGCTTCATTTCAGTGTTTTAAACACAACAACATACTACAACTGATCATTACATTGCTATAAGCTTGCATACTTTTGTTTATCATTTTATATTCAATTTCATAAAGCTTTTGAGAGCCATATTCTTGTCCAAAGTTGTTGTGATCTAGAGCTTATTTCTTTTTACTCATACCTACTCATAAAGGAGTATATTGTTTGAGTGTTTTAGTGTTTGTAAACTTGGAAGAGAATTGTGATTCTCTTGTTGTAAGGAACTTGTGTTTCCTTGGTTGAAGTCTTGGAGTGTTGTAACTCCGAGCAAAGGTGTTGAGGCTTGCGTCCTCAAGCTGTAAAGGTTTGTTAAGCACCCGGAAGCTTGACAAGTTAGTGGAAAATCTCGAGAGAGTCTCTCGGGGACTGGACTAGCCACACGTTGTGGTAAACCAGGATATATCTGTGTGTAAGTTATTATTCATCGCACTTATTACTTCCTGCAAATTTTAATTTCCGCAAGTTTACGCTTATTTTTTATTATAACGCTATTCACCCCCCCTCTAGCGTTAAGCGTATTTTCTAACAATAGGCGGCTATGAGTTCCCACATGTTTCTTTATCATGGACAATGGTGTGGAGTTCCGGAATAAGGTTATATTCATTGTGATTTGTGTTGCTGGCATCCAGGTTATTACTTTAACAACTATGGTGGTCAGAGGTTATTGCCTAGGGCAATGAGTTGTGTGGAGCAGTATGTGACCGTATTCGGGATTGGAATTTTTGGATCGAATAAGCTCATTAGGTGTGTCCAGTGTGATGTTGTGGAATTCGGGTGCTACGATGAGTTTCAGATGTTGAGGTTCGGGTGATGTTCTACGGTTATGTGCTAAGGAGTACATGAGATCTTCAGTTAAGTGGCATTGTCAGTTCTTCATTGGGTAGGTGATGGGGAAACACCACTGGGTGGATGTATGGTGAGCTCATGTAATGGTTAGATGACTTTGGAATTACTCCGAGAACATTCGAGGACGAACGGATGTTTAAGTGAAGGAGGATGTAATGACTCGATGGTCGTTTTGAGAAATTGCGCTAGATTCGGTAGATTGAGGTCTCGAGTAGCTTTGCATTAGGTATATCGACTTGTGTTCATGGTTTGGATCCGGTTTCTGGATGAATCATACTTGAATTGGAAGAAGGAACCTAGTAATGGAAGTTTAAAGAGTGAAAATTTGACCGAAATTGGACTTTTGAGTAAACGGCCCCAGAATGGGTCAATGGTGATCCCAACAGCTTTGTATGGTAATTTTGGACTTAGGAGCATGTACAGATTTATATTTGGAGGTCCGTAGGGTAATTTGTGGTGTTTCAGCGAAAGTTGGAAAAGTTGATGTTTCAAAAATTGAAATTTTTTTAGCCATAGTTGACTTTTGTGATATCGAGGTCGGAATATGATTTCCATAGTTGGAACAACTCCGTCATGTCATTTTGGACTTGTCTACAAAATTCGGTGCCATTCCGGGTTGAATTGATAGGCTTTGGCACGGGTTTTGGAAGTTAGAAGGTTTGAAAGTTTCTAATTTCGATTCTTGGTGTGATTTGATATTTCAGCATTGTTTGATGTGAATTGACACCTCAAGCTAGTCCGTATTAGGTTATATGACTTTTTTATGTGTTTGAGCTGGGTCTCGGGGGACTCGGGTGTGTTCCGTGTGGGCTACGGGTCATTTTTCCTTTTTTTTGAACTGTTGTATCTGCTTCTAGTATCCTCTTTCGCGATTAAAAACCGCCTTCCGCGTTCATGAAGATTTGTTGCTGACCAACTGGAATTCCTTCTTCACGTTCTTGTTGAAAGAGTCGCATTCGCGAATCTCTATCTCTTCCTTCAGCGCGTTCGCATCCGTCCATCGCATTCGCGTAGTTATGTCATCGCACCCTTCATGATCATGTACAAGTTCAAGCGTTCGCAAAGAACAGTCTTTGGGCCATTCGATTTTCTATCTTTGCGTTCGTGGACGCACTGCTGCGTTCATGATAAGTAACTTGGGCATCCTTCATCTTTCTTCTTCACGAATGCGATACTTCCTCCGTGTTCGCGATGCTTTAAGACTTGGGTAGAGTAAATAGTACTCTATTATGTGGGTTTGCCATGTTCACCATTTTTGGAGTTTTAGAGCCCAATTTTGGGTGATTCTTTGTAGGGTTTTCAAGCAAAACTATAGGGTAAGTTTTCTTATCTTAGAATTGATTATATTCCATGAATTAGTCTTCATTTTAATCGTTTAAATTGTGATTTGGGTTGAGTAAAATGTTGGTTTTGAACAAAATTCCTAAAATGAAAAATCGTGATTTGAGGGGTCAAATGGTATCGAAATTTAGTAAATTTTGAATGGTTGAACTCATTTTGGAATGGGCGATTGTATTTTGTAAAATTTGACGGTTTCGAGGTACAGTCCCGGGGGTCGACTTTTGGGTCGATTTTTATATGTTTGTAAAGATTGAAACTTTATGATCCGGAATAATTTTTATGTTCTTTATTTGTGCTTTGAAGTAAATTTTGTTAGATTTGAGCAGTCCGGAGGTATTTTTACCCAAGAAGCGCATTTTAGAGTATCGACTTGTCACCTTTGAGGTAAGTATCTTGCCTAACCTTGTGTGGGGGGTTTTTCCTTAGAAATTGAGTATTCTAAGATAATTGTAGTATGTGCATGTGAGATGACGAGTGTGTCTCGGACTTATTTGTGGAAAATATTCTCTAGGATTGTTAGGTCCTTATGTTTAAAATTGAAGAGTATTATTGTGATTGAGTTTGATAATTGCTTAAATTGTCTCTATATGCTCCATATGATATTGTTAGTTGTCCTTGAATTCCTACGTGCTGCATTGACCCTTATTTGCCTTAATTGAAATTTTTATCTTCTTTTTTGTTTGGATAAATCTTGATTATGAATTCCACTATGACTTTGTGCAAATAGGTTACATGTCCAATTGTTGTGGTTTCCAGTTTAGTTATCACGTACTTATTATGTCTTGTTGTGTGGTTGAGGTTCCATTGTCAAGTTAATTGTTGTTACTAGCCGCAACAGTAATATATGATGGGGTCGGGTTGCACGCCGCAAGAAGAAAGAATAAAAGTGAACATTAATTCTTATGGTGAGAACGGGGGTAAAAGCACGAAGGGTGTTGCTGTGCACTTTCTGCTGATGTGGTTATTTGTTGTTACCAATTCAAAATGTTTAAACTGTTTAATTCCTTTATTGTTGTGATCTTTTGAGTAAGAACCCACAATATATTCAATACCTCATTGTATTTATACATATTTATATATAAGTTGCAATACTTCAAACTTCAAAAGTTTTTACATCCTTAATTCAATTAGTTTCTCAATTATATCCCCTTAAACCATCTGAGGTTGTACTTTTCTTAAAAAGGAATCTCTACTAAGTTATATGCTATCAACTTCCCTGTTAAAGGTAATAATTCTTCTGACGTTGTATTTTAAATTTAAAGGGATAGTTTCTCACGCAAATAATTTCTAAAAATAACATCGTCTTTTCTCGCCGATTTTCCAAACTTATTTAGAGATTGAAATTTAATTTATATTATGTAAATATGAATTTTTTAACATCTTAAATGCACTTGTAAGGAAATTTTATATTGTATATCATGTAAAGTTTGTCGTAAAGAGTGAGATGAAAAATATGTGGGCACGCAATGCCATATGCGATGAAAATTCAAAAAATTGAAGTTATGACCTGAGAAATGGAGGATTGAAAAGGTAGGAATGGTACATTAAACATGATATGAGTCTGTCTCGGTTACGATAATGTTGAATTGCTTGGGTTATCTAATTTACTTTGTTTGTGGTTGTTATTAACTGTGTTCTCCCTTTATTGATTATGCTGTTTGTACTTGGATTTTCTCTCCATGATTGATATGAGTTCGTTATCTTTACCTTGATGTTTATTTATCATATCATGTCAATTTCATTTGACCAGTAGGTATCCTGATTATTCGTCGTCGCTACCCCATAGAGGTTAGTCTTGATACTTACTGGCACCGTCGTGGTGTGCTCATACTACACTTCTATACATTTTGTGTAATGATCTAGGTATTTGATCATAGTAGTTGTGCAGGTCGTTGCGGTGGAGACTCAAGGTAAACCGGTTACAGCGTTCACAGGCCTCGGAGTCACCTTCATTGTATTTATTTTCATTTGTTCCTTTATTTCGGCGCAGTGATGTATTTATTTTATATAACTACTCTTAGAAAAACTTGTGACTTGTACCGCCGGTTTTGGGAGTTGTAATTTGTTCTGAGTAAGGTAATTTAAAGTTACTAAGCATAAATGTTATTTCGGTTTATGTTAGACTTACTTAGTTTAGAACTAGGTGTAATCACGATTGTTTCGGAAGAATTTTTGGGTCGTGACACAAGTATAGCTAACTTGTATAGCAAATATGTAAAAATAATATTAATTCATGTCTTATAATACTGGTTCTATATATACCGTAGAACCAAATTTCGATGTAATATTTTCGTGTCACACATTATAAAATGCTTGTATTTTAAAAGTCAAATCAAAAAGGAAAATAAAACAAAAAAAATTATTGTTTAAAGAAACAGAAAACAATCATGTTCTAGTATGTTTAGCAATTAATAGAGACATTCAAAAGATTGAGTGACTAAAAGTAGATTTTGTATTTAAATATCTTTTTAGTCATTGCCTTTAATATAGATTAACGTAAAAAATCTTAACCTTTAGAATTAAGGACACGTGTCCCTAATCAAAGTAACCATTGAGATTTGCTTGAGCAAAGCTTATTGGAGCAGAGTCGACCCCCCTCTATCGGAATGGCATTTGGCATTATTCCCTCAAATCAAATTGAAAAAAACCCGTTCATTATACATTAGTTTTTGGACTCCTTCATTTTAATTTCATAAGTGCTCTATTCTTTAGTTTAGTCTTATCTCTTTTAAAATTTTCAATTGTCCTAACTTCATACAGTGAATATATGATACTGTGAACTATTATATTCGTACGTGTTTTTTTTTAATATTTTTGTTATAAAGTGTTTACCTTTGAAGAAATCTAGGTTTGATTTAAATGCATATTTTGGTTGGTTCAAGCACTCGTGATTGATATAGAGGTGATTGCATATCTTTTTTCCCAATATGTATGACTTTAATAAAATCGATTTTTTAGACTATTATGTAGTAATTACCTCTTAAACTATTCAAAGTGTGAAGATGCTTTACTCCAACTTTATATAGTTTTTTGTTGTTGTAGAAATTGTAATAAAAAAGAATTTTTTCGACCAACAAATTGTAATACCTTATAAAACTGAAGGTCGCTTGTTAAATTTTCTGTTGATGATTTTATTGCATATTTGACGGAAATTTATTTTCTTTTATCAGAGTTTGGGCTGATTGTGATATTTGGGCTTTGTGCCAATTTTTTGAACACCTTCAAGAATTTTTATTACAATTTCCTCACAATTTCAACTTATTACATGAACTCAGACATGTTAATTTTTGTTGTTTTACTACTTAGCCATCATTACTCAGTTTTAAGACTTAAATGATATTGTAAATGTTGTTTGTGCTGAGAAACACAATTTTACTATTGCCCAATGGGCTTGTGATGATCTTTTGGACAGTGTAAGGCTAAGGGACTATATTGTGAGGAAACACTAATATTGATTTGAGGCTGAGAGACTGAGTTATATACGCCACGAGGTTGCTAGATTGATATGAGGCCGAGGGCCTAGTTTGATGCCACGAGATGGCTTATTATTGTGCGTAGTCGTAGGGGGCTCCACCAGGACTTTGCACACCCCCAGTGAGCGCGGGTACCCTTTGTGATATGACATTGAGCCCGAGGAGATGATACTGATCTGATATATTGCCTGAGGGGCGGATTACTTGATACTGTGCCCGAGGGGGGAACTTCTATTTGTTTATCTTATCTAAATTCTCCGTCAATTACTTGATTTGACAGGTTTACTACTTTTAAATGGTTTTAGTGCTTCATTATAAAATGCTTTGTGCCTTACGTGTTTTCTTACTTTCAGTCGTTATTTATATTAGTCACTTATTGAGTTGGAGTACTCACTTTACTTCTTGCACCCTGTATACAGATTCAAGCGTAGCTGGTACTGCTCCCGAGTGATGTCCCTCCAGCTCAGGCGGGCGTTCCGAGACTACAAAGTAGCTGTTAACGTCCGTAGCCCCGTGTCTCTTCTATCTTGTCATTTTTATTTTCTTCCAAACATTTGTACTAGTTATTGGATTTAGCAGACCTGTATTATGGACGATTGATGCTCATGACATGTGACACCCCAGTTAGGGCTGTATCAGGTTGGATTATCCGCAGTTTTATCAATATTTTCCACTATTTAGTATTATTAAATTATGTTTAGACTATTTGTTTATTGATTAATTGCTTTAAAAGGTAAATTGGGTTTAACTAGTTGGCCTTGTGTTTACGAGAAGCGCCATCACGATCGGGTTTCGCGTTTGGGTCGTAAGAAGTTGGTATTAGAGCCTAGGTTATATAGGTATCATGCGTCATGAGAAGGTATAGTAGAGTCTTGGGGATCGGTATGGAGACGTCTGTATTTATCTGCAGATCCTTTAGGAAGAAATATCATATTTTTTAAATTCTTATTATGCAAACTTATTGATCCGAGTACTCAATTTCTGTTATTCTATTCTCTCGTAGATGGTGAGGACACGAGCTACCTGACGGGGTGGATGACCACTAGTGCCACCAGGTGAGTCAACCAGAGGCCATGGCTGCGGTCGTGGTCGTGGTAGAGGAAGATTAGAGAGGGAAGACCCTGTTGATCTACCAGCTGACCCGGCTCAGGATTAGGCTCTAGCTATGGATGCTCAAGCAGCACCAATTTAGGCACAAGTTGTGCCCATCGTGATTCCAAGCCTTCAGGAGGCCTTAGTAAAGATTTTATCAGTTTGCACTGGCCTAGCGCAAACGGTTTCAGCCCTTACAGCCGCAACTAATTTGCAGGCCGGGGTAGGCAATCAAACTCCAACCGCTCGCACACCTGAGCAGGTAGTGCAGGGACTTCAGACGCCAGGGGCACATCCCAGCCATTTGCATCTGCTCAGGACAATGTGGTTCTTGTCATGCCGAATGATGAGCTACGGAAGTTGGAATGATTTGGTAGATTAAAGCCTCCGACCTTCAGTGATACAGAGGGCGAGGATACCCAAGGATTTTTGGATAAGTGTTAGAGGATGCTTCGTACTACAGGTATTCTGGAGACCAGCGGGGTTGCTTTTGCCACCTATCAGTTTTCAGGAGCTGCTTTCACTTGGTGGGAGGATTTCGAGAGTCATAGGCATGTTGGTCCAGCACCACTTTTCTCGTAAAAGTTCTTTGTTCTCTTCCTGGAGAAGTATGTGCCACAATCTCGCATAGAGGAGCTGCATAGACAGTTTGAGTGGCTGCATCAAGTTGAGATGACCATGTCGCAGTATGAGTTGAGGTTTTCCGAGTTGGCTCGTCATGCCATGTTTTTTGTTCCGATAGATCGAGAGAGGACCAAGAGATTTTTTAATGGTTTTACATATCAGCTCCATATTATTTTGACCATAGAGAGGGTATCTACTGCTAAACTCAAGGAGGTGGTTGATATCGCCCATGAGATTGAGTCGGTTCTCCAACAAGAGCAAGAGGAGAGGGAGGCCAAGAGGCCTCGAGGGTCGGGCACCCAATCCCATTTCTATTCCACCGTATCATATAGCACCAGCGGAGTTAAAGAAATTGAAGGAGCAGCTGCAGGAACTCCTAGATAAGGGGTTCATTTGGCTTATGAGTCACCTTGGTGTGAGCTGATTATAGTTATCAAGAAGAAGGATGACACAATGAGAATGTGCATTGACTATAGGCAATTGTAAAAGGTAACAATTAAGAACAACCATCCTTTGCCTCACCTAGATGATTTATTCAATCAGCTTCAGGGAGCAAGGGTGTTCTTCAAGATTGATCTCTGTTCGAGTTATCACTAGTTGAAGATCAGGGATTCAGATATTCTTATGGCGACTTTAAGCACCCGATATTGTCACTATTAGTTCTTAGTAATGTATTCTGGGCTGACCAATGCCCCAACAACGTTCATGCATTTGATAAGCAACGTGTTCTGGCCTTATCTCAATTCATTTGTCATAGTCTTCATTGATAATATTTTTTGTGGACTCGCGTAGTCAGAAGGAGCTTGCGGAGCATTTGAGAGTTGTGTTGCAGAGATTGAGGGAGGAGAAACTTTATGTAAAATTTTCCATGTCTGAGTTTTGGTTCAGTTTAGTGGCTTTCTTATGGCACGTGGTGTCTAGCGAGAGTATTGAGGTTGATCCGAAGAAGATAGAGGCAGTTCAAAGTTTGCCTAGACCATTCTTAGCCATAGAGATTCACACCTTTCTTAGTTTGGCAGGTTATTATCATCGATTTGTTCTAGGATTATCATATATCGCATCTCCTTTGACCAAGTTCACTCATAAGGGTGCTCCATTTGTTTGGTCTGACGAGTGTGATGAGAGCTTTCAAAAGCTAAAGGTAGATTTTACCACATCTTCAGTATTGCTTTTTCCATCAGCTTTAGGATTATGTATCGTGTATTGTGATGGTTCGAGAGTTGGGATTGGTTGTGTGTTGATGTAGAAAGCTAGAGTTATTGCTTATGCTTCTCGTTTGTTGGAGCCCAAAGAGAAGAACTACCCCGTTCATGATTTGGAGTTTGCTGGCATAGTTGACGTATTGAAGATTTGGAGGCATTACTTCTATGGCGTATCTTGTGAGGCGTTCACTGGTCATCACAGTCTTCAGCATTAGTTCAAGCAAAGGGATGGTTGGAGTTGCTTCAGGATTATGATATCACTATATTGTACCACCTGGTTATGGACAATATGGTGGACGATACTTTAAGCGGAAAGGAAATAAGTATGGGGAGTTTGACTTATATTCCAATTGGGGAGAGGCCTCTTGCAGTGTATGTTCAGGCCTTGGCAAATCAGTTCGTGGGATTTGTCATTTTGGAGCCCAGTCAGGTGTTGGCCTGTGTGGTTTCTCGGTCTTCCTTATATGATCGCATGAAAGAGCGCTAGAACGATGATTTGCACTTGCTTGTCCTTAAGGACACAGTTAAGAACGATGATGCCAGAGATGTGACCATTGTTGATGAAAGGGTGTTGAGGATGAACACCGTATTTATGTGCCCAATGTGGATAGGATTCAGGAGTTGTTTCTAGAGGAGGCCAATAGCTCCCAGTATTCAATTTATCTGGGTGCTGCGAAGATGTAGATTTGAGGCACCCCTATTAGTGTAGAAGAATGAAGAAAGATATTGTGGTATTTGTGGCTCGACATCCCAATTGTCAGATTGTGAAATATGAGCATCAGAGACCGGGTGGTTTGCTTCAGCAGATGAATATTCTTGAGTGTAGGTGAGAGAGGATCACTATGAACTTTTTTGCTTGACTTCTACGGACTTTGAAGAAGTTCGATTCTATTTGTGGAATTAGGGGTCGGCTGACCAAGTCTATGCACTTCATTCCTGTGTGTTCTACCTATTATTCAGAGCAGTTGGAGGGATCAATATATGGGAGACTGTTCGCTTTCATGGTGTTCTGGTTTTCATCATTTCAGATAGAGGTACTCAGTTTACTTCACAGTTTTGGAGGGTCGTGTTGGGTACACAGATTGAGTTGAGCACAACTTTTCATCCTTAAATGGATGGGTAGTCCGAGCATACTATTCAGACATTGGAGGACATGATGCGTGCTTGTCTTATTGATTTTGGAGGATCATAGGATGAGTTTTTACCTCTTGCAAAGTTTGCATATAACAACAGCTACCAGCCGAGTATTCAGATGGCTCTATATGAGGCTTTCTAAAGGAGGCAGTGTAGGTATCCAGTTGGTTGGTTCGAGCCTGTTAAGGCTAGGCTATTGGGGAC
Source organism: Nicotiana benthamiana (assembly GCA_034376525.1). NCBI lineage: Eukaryota > Viridiplantae > Streptophyta > Magnoliopsida > Solanales > Solanaceae > Nicotiana > Nicotiana benthamiana. The sequence goes on along the minus strand of CM067328.1, from coordinate 75,551,612 downwards.
TGATTTGGTACAGGATGCTTCGAAGAAGGTTAAGATGATTCAGGAGAGGCTTCATACAGCACAGTCCAGCCAAAGAGTTATGCTAATAAGAAGGTTCGAGGTGTGTCCTACATGGTTAGCGAGAAGGTTCTATTGAAGGTTTCTCCCATAAAGGTTGTTATGAGATTTGGGAAGAACAGGAAATTGATTCCTCGCTTCATTGAGCCTTTTGAGGTTCCTCGGAGGATTGGGGAGGTGGATTTAGATCTTGCTTTTCCATCCAGCTTGTCCAGTGTTCATCAACTATTTCAATTTTCTATGCTCTTGAAGTATGTTGGGGATCTATCGAATGATCCTTATTTTTGCACGGTTCAGTTAGATGATGATCTGACCTATGATGTTGAGCCAGTAGCTATTTTGGGTCGTAAGGTTTGGAAGTTGAGGTTAAAGGATATAGCTTCAGTAAAAGTGCAGTGGAGAGGTCGGCCCGTGGAGGCGGCTACCTGGGAGACCGAGCAGGAGATACGGAGCAGATGCCCTCACCTATTTGAGGCTTCAACTATGTTTCTTGACTCGTTCGAGGTTGAACGTTTATTTAAGGTTGGGAGGATTAGATGAACCGGCTAGTCATCTCATGAGTTACAACTCTGCTTCGCCCATTTTAGCTTCTTTATGCTTCCTTATTCGTGTTTTGTTGTATCGGGTTGGTCGGGTCGAATCAGGAATGGTTTTTAGCAATGTTTGAAAAACTTAGTCTCTTCTAAGAATGTTTAAGTTGGAAAAGTCAACCAGAAGTTGACTTATGTGTTAGAGGGCTCGGATATGAGCTCTGATTGTTCGGTTAGCTTTCAGAGGTGATTTATTACTTAGGAGTGTAATCACAAAGTGCTTGGAGGTTCGGGGTAGATTTAGGCTTAAATTAGCAAAGTTGATTTTCTGGTGATTTCCAATTGATAGGCGAGCTTTTGATATAAGGGTCAGAATGGAGAGTTTCAGTAGCTTCACTCATCTGGGATGTGTATGCAAAATTTCAGTAAAACATTCGAACGTGGTTTGGTTGGGTTTTTGATCAAAAGCGTATTTCGAAAAATTTTAGATACATAGGCTTGAATCTGATGTGTTTTGGGCTATTTTATGTTTTTGAGTTCTTTTAATGGTGTAACAAGTTTGAATAAGGTTTTAGGATGTGTTGGTACCTTTGGTTGGGGTCCCCGGGGCCTCGGGTGAGTTTCGGGTGGTCATTCAGATCATTTGAAGTTGGAAACATTGTAGAAAATTGAAGGTTCGGTTGTGTAGAATTTTATGCCCTCTGCGATCGCATAGAGAGCCTCGTGATCGCATAGTTGGATTTGAGGAGGCTTTCTGGTTGTTCTTTGTATTCGCGAAGTGGGTCTTGCGATCACGTAGAGTGAGAAGGTTGTGCATCGCGTTCGTGGGCGTGTAGTCGCAATCTCGTAGGGTCTTTTTGGTATGCTGGTCTGAGGTCGTGTTTGTTCTTTGTGTTCGTGGGAGATTTTATGCATTCGCTAAAAGTATGGTTGAGGAATCATCACGCTTGTGATGGCCTTATCGCGTTTTCATAGAGTAATTTTGGGAAGATGAAGAATTTATTCTTCGCGATAAAGAGGGATGTTCAGCAATCACGATTAAGGAAATATAGGCCTAGGTAGAATGTTTTTAAGTCATCTTGTCAGTGATTTTGGGGCTTATTTAACCCATAGCTACTTGTTATTGGAGATTTTTGAAGGAGACTGCAGAGGGGTTCAAGGGGAACCATTGGGAGGTAAGCTTTTTGGAGAAAAACTCGATTATTATGTGAATCCCACATAGCAAATCATGAAATCTAAGCCTAAAATTGAAGAGTTAGGGCTTGAGAAATTCGAATTTTTATTGAGGATTTGGAGGACCATTTGGGGTCATTACTTGAGAACTTTTGAAATGTCTGAACTCGTAAGGAGATAAGGAATCTTTTGACGTAAAAAATTCTGAGTTTCGAGATGTGGGCTGGGGGTCAGTTTTTGGTGATTTGCGAGATTTCGTGTTGTATTTTGATTGATTTCACTTGGGCTTCATTCTCTTGGCATATGTTTACATCCTCATTATGATTTTGGATAGATTCAACCAGTGACGATGTCACAAGTACATAAGAGTGGTCAATTAACCACCCTTTGTTAAAAAATTATATTGTGTACATAGGTTAAATATTACATTTTAGGAGTGTTTAATACATATTGACTATCCCTTATCGCGAAATGCTTTCACTTCTTTCAAATGCGAACACCCTTCCTAAAATTTCTAGCTTCGCCACTGGATTCGACGCATGTGGAGGCCGTCTCTAGGGGCAAAGGCGGCGCGAGCTAGAGATTTAGCCGGTTCGAGGTAAGTAATGATTGTAAATGATGCTCTAAGAGTTTGAAAGCCCGGATTGCACATCCTAGTGCTATATTGAGCTGAGGAACACACTTGATGACGAGAATGGGTTCGTGCACTATTGCGGTTTGTGTGACGACCGAAAGGGTCATCACCTATTTTCTTATTCATTCCATGTTTTTGAGGCCTTAAAATCCTCATTAGTTCCTCGATTTGCATGCACAGTCCAGGCACATAGGCGGAATGCTTAAATATAAAATTCTCAGAAAAATTCTCAAATTTTGTATTACAACGACTAAATTTGACTTTAGTCAACATTTTGGGTAAACAGAATCGGACAGTGATTTGGCGGTCCCGAAGGGTCCATAGGAAAATATGGGACTTAGTCATACGCCCGGAATCGAATTTCATGGTCCCAAGTTCGAGAAATGAATTTTTGACTAAAATTGTTTATCTGAAATTAATAAGGAAAATTGAAATGTAATTGATCGGAAGGTGTTGGTATCGGGTCCGTATTTGGATTCCAGCACTCGCTATAGGTCGTATATGTGGTTTAAGATATTTGTGTTAAGTTTGGTTGAAATCGGACGTCGTTGACGTATTTCGGTCTTAAAATGAAAATTTATGTTATGTAGAAATTTTGAAGAAATCATGTGTTTTGAGGCTTGATTCGATGTATATGATGATTTTTTCTCTATTTGATCGCGCGAAGGAGTATGTAGGATTCTTTTGAGGTTGTGTGTATGTTTGTTTTGGAGCTCCGAGGGCTCAGGTGAGTTTTTGATAGGTGTTAGAGTGCATTTCTGAACTTAGGGAAATCTGGTATCTTCCGTTCTGCATTTTTTGCATTTGCGAAACAGGACTTGCAAATGCAAGCCTGTCATCGCAAATGCGAGGAAGCGAAGTCTAGTAGCTGGCTTGAAAATTCGACCAAGAGTTCGCAAATGCGAAGAGGTGCATGCCGCAAATAAGACATTTAGGATCGCAAATGCAAAGTCCCTACCCTTTGCCCATTGTTCGCAAATGCGAACAAGACCTAGCACATACCACCCGTGCAGGGTTCGCAAATGCGAACCCAGTTCGCATTTCCCACATCTGAGGCCCAGCAAATTTTATACTTAGTCGAATTTGAAGCATTTTTCACCATTCTTTCAAAAACACAAATTCCTTGGGCAATTTTTCAAGGACAAATTTCATTCCAAATAATTTGTAAGTTGATTTTTACTCAATTCCCTCAATCATTAATATCATTTATCATGTTTTCAACTTAAAATCAATGATATTCATGGGTGGAATTGAGGTTTTTGGATAGAACTTATGTTTTTCTAAAGTTGGCGATTTGGAGCTCAATTTGAGGTTTGATTTCAAAGCAAATCATATATTTGGGTTCATGGAAGAACACGTAACCGGGTTTTTGTTCGAACATCGGGATTTGACCACGTGGGCCCAGGGGCATATTTGGACTTTTGGGAAAAACTTTGGAAAATTGATTTCTATGCATTCAAATTGATTCATTTAGTATTTGTTAATCTAATTAAGTAATTTGTGACTACAATCGAGCGATTTTTGGGTGGAATCTAGGGGTAAAGCTATACTTGTGGCTTGAGTTGAGTATAAAGCATCGAGGTATGTGTGTGGTCGAACCTTAGCTTGAGGGGAGTTGAATCTTATTTGATTCTTGTTAACTGTCGAGTACGATGTACAGGAATGGTGACGAGAATTTATACATTGGTGTCTAGCATGATCGTGATTCCTTATATTACGAATATCCTGGTTTTGTTATAGCTTCTATAATTATTTGATGATTTCTATATGTTCTAAAGAGTATGTGAAAAGGAAATTATGAGATTTGAACTTCGTTGAGCGTTGGCTCGAGTTGAAATACAAATTGTGAAGGTTGATAAGTAGGACCTTAACGTATTTTATGCCCCCAATTGCCTAGCTTTGAGTATAAATTGCTATAAAATAGTACAAAAATGCTCGCGGGTTGTGCTGGATTACAGGTTTTAGTGAGAAAGTGAAAAAATGTCAATGATTGGCTCAAAACGGAGTGAAACCTGCTCAAGTATCAAAGACCAAGTGAAGTGAAGGAAATAGAGAACCTAGTGCCGATCGCACAAAAGTGCACGTGACCGCACTAGGAGTTTCAGAGATGGGCATATTCAGAACACTCAGGTTCGGTTTACGCAGCCACGCTACTTATTCATGTGTCCCGCATCAAGAGCTTTCAGAGAGATATCATTTTTGTCAAAAGCAAGCCACGTAGCCGCGGTCTCATTCACACGTTCCGCGCTAGAATCTTCAGCGGCCGCGCTACCCTTTTACGCGGCCTACGTTAGACAACTAAGATACATGGAAAGTTGATGTTAAAGAGCCAGTGCAGCCGCGGTTGTGTTTACGCAGCGCGCACTGACCCCGTAGTGGTATTTTTGTCTTGTTTTTCTAGCCCATTATTAATAGAACATTTTAGCATTTTTAGGTTATGTTTTTTATCATATACTGAGATGCACTCGTGAGAACCAAAGTTTTAGCCTATTTTTGCATTTTAGCGCTAATTTTTCAGTACATTCTAGTAGTTTCTTCTTAGCAATTAATTAATATGTTTAGTTCTTCTTCAATTTCTTCAGTTTCCTATTTAATTATGTTTAGCTAAACCTATTAGCTAGGGTTGTGGCTCTACCCTAGTGTGGGTAATTGATGTGTATTGCATTGTATTCATAGATTGATATTGGGTATTTGTTATTTGGGTGGATTTTATTTTTTAATTAAGGATAGGTGGTGGCAAACACTGATTCAAGCTTTGTGGGTGTAACTCTTCTTGAGAAAGAGAGTCCATGATCCCAAAAATAACCCAACAAGGAATTGGGATGGACCCATGAGAAATGGTAGTCCTAGTGAAAGACTTAAATCTCGAGAGAGTAATCACCCTACTTGAACCCTAGTTGCTTGGTATAATTGGCCTACCCAATTGGTCTCGAGAAAGTCAATTGGGAAAAATCACTCTCTCTATCGAGAGGTGTGAGAGTGAGTACAGTTGTGAAATGGTTATTTCATAAGTCCCAAATATGTCAATCTATCCTTAGTAGTTTTTACCCATTAGTAAACCACCAAGGTGATGCCACAACCCTAGTGCCTTTCTCCCCATGAATTGCAACCTATCAATATTTTCTTAGCATAATTTAGATTTAATCCTTAGTTCATAATAGTTGTTATAAATATAAAAGCCCAAAATTTTTTGAAGTGCAATTAGAAGTACAAACGCAGTATAGGCTAGACAGACAATGCAACTCCACTACTAGCTCCCTGTGGAAATTCGATCCCGAACCACTATTCAGGTAAACTCTTTTATGACCTGCTCTTCCTACGTTCGTATATTGTTGAGTCGGTAGCAATCAAAAGTTTATGAGATATTGAAACCTTTGGAGCATTGGATCAAGTGATAATGTGAACTATGAGATGGAAGTGAAAGAAAGAGAAAGAGTTATTGGTTTCTCCCTTGCCGGGATGCTTTGTTATTTTGTTGATTTTCTCCCTTGCCGAGGCATGCAAATTTATTGATATTGTTCCCTTGCCGAGATTTTTGTTATTATTTGTTTACTTCCTTACCCCTTATTTGTCATTGTTATTTGGGTGAGAAAGAGTGATAAAGCACAAAGGGTGATGCCATGGATTGAATTGTATTTGTTGATCGGGTCGCACGCTGCAACAATGCTAAAGGATATGGATCTGGCTGCACGCCACAACAATGATATTTGTGGATCGGGTTGCAGGCCGCAAAAATTCGAGAATAGATCGGGTTGCACGCTGCAACAATGATATTTGTGGATCGGTTCGCATGCTGCAACAATGCTAAATTATATGGATCGGGTTGTGCGTTACAACACTGTGGTTATATACTGGGATTGTGTTGCGCACCATGTCCATTACTGACACAAGTGTGTTTAATTTGGATATTACTTTCTTTTGTTCGCTATAAATTCTACGCTGCCCTTAAACTATTACTTAGGATTTTCTGTTAATTCTGGTATACCCTTACAGCAAGTTTCCCCCTCCTATCTTTACTTGTTTATTCCTACTTTATTTTCTGTTGTATATTCTATAACTGCACAGATTTGCTTGGTAGATTTATCTAGCCTCGTCACTACTTCGCCAAGTTAGGCTGGGCACTTACTAGCACATGGGGTCGGTTTTGTTGATACTGCACTTTGTTCTATTTTGCACAGATCCAGGCTTCGGACAACCACAATAGTAGCGTAGGAGCAAGACTTCAGTCCAGTGAGACACCGAGATAGCCTTGTAAGCGTCAGCGGGCCCGTCTTCTCCTTTATCTTTCTTTTCAGTCTATTGTCTTTTCTAGTCGGGACAAACAATTACATTTTCTTTCAAATATTGTATTTAGTAAATCTTAGTAGTTCGTGAGTATTGTGACACTAGTCTAGGGTAGCGGCTTATGATTGCTTTTCCACATTTTTATTCAGTTTTCTATAATTTAAGACTTCTGCTTACCGTTTTATTCCCGTTGCTTTTATTTTAATGTTGATAACTATTTAAAAGGAATATGTGTTTAATGAAAAGTACTAAATTTTGGCTTGCCTAGCTCCTATTAGTAAGCAATATCACGGCCCCCGAGGTTGCAAAATCCGCGTCCTGACAAGTTGGTATCAGAGCACTAGGTTACATAGGTTTCACATCTCACGTACGAACTTAGTAGAGTCTGAGGGATTGGAACGGAGACATTCGTATTTATGCCTAGAGGCTACAGAGTTAGGAAAACTTCACATTTGTTTTTTTTGTTGTGTAGTTTTGTTTCTCAAATACTGATTGAATTTCTACTCGGTTCTTCAGCAGATAGAAAGAACATGTGCTTCCTCATCCACCACTCAACAGCCCGGGCCTCCAGCAACAACTCTCGCCCGGGACAGAGGGCGAGGCCGAGACCGAGACAGTGTTATAAGTCGAGGTAGGGGCAGAGATCAGCCCCGAGCAGAATCACTAGTGGTGGAGCCTCAGGTTTATTTTGAGGAGGAAGTTCCAGCCCCAGCTGTTTCGTTGGTCCCAGCTCAGGTCCCTAAGGGTTTATTGCCACCCCAGTTCATTTGGACGCTCTAGTCTAATTGGTAGGCCTCATGGAGAGTGTGATCCAAGAGGGTTTGCTTCCAGTAGCACTAGCCACTTCTTAGGATTGAGGAGGGGCTCAAAATCCTATTACCTGCACTCTGGAGCAAGTAATTCCCTTGGTTCAGGTTTCAGTTGTTCAGTCAGTTGTGGCAGCTCAACTGGGTATATTCGGTCAGTACGGGAGTGAGATCACCTTTCAGGAGGCAGCCAATATGGCCCGCAGAGATGAGATGGTTCTATCATAGGGAGGTGGTCATAGGTCGCATAGGAGGCAACGTCATTCAGGCAGATTCAGTGGTACCTTATATATAGGTAGAGATTCGCATGGTAGCGGCCATCCTCCTAGGCTTTATTAGTAAGCTCTTTATGTCTCTCATGGTACTTTAGGTAGTCGTGGTTCACAACCGCATTATTCTTATCAGCAGCCTTAAAGTGCACCACCAACACCTATCACTGCGCCACCGCTTCAGAGTTTCCGAGGTGGTCATTCAGGCCAGCAGCGTCAGCCTCAGTTTTCTCAGCCACAACATGCGGATGGATGCTATGAGTGTGGTGAGTATGGTCACATCAGGAGGGCTTGACCAAGATTGATGGGTGCTCGTCCACAAAAGTAGGGTCCACGTGCTATGATTCAGGCGCCAGATGCCCCATAGGCCGCCCAAACAGCCCAACACGGGAGTAAAGCCAATAGATGTTGAGGTATATGTCATAAAGGTGGAGCTCAGGCCGCCAGAGGTGGAGGCCATCTAGCAGCCGGTCGTACTAGAGAGACAGTTGAGGAAGGTGGGGCCCAGTCTCGATGTTATTCTGTTCCAGCCTGGCCGGAGGCTGAGTCTTCAGATGCAATTATTACAGGTACTATTCTGGTGTGTGATAGACATGCGTTAGTGATTTTTGATCCAAGGTTTACGTATTTGTATGTGTCATCTTATTTTGCACCATACATGGTCATGCCTAGTGACGTATAGAGTATTCCTATTTATATGTCTACACTGGTGGGGGATTCTATAGTGGTTGATCAACTTCATCGTTCTTGTGTTATGGTAATTTGTTGCTTTTAGACATGGTTGGTTTCCACGTTAGATTGGGTATTGATTGGTTGTCGTTGTATCATGCTACCTTGTATTGCCATGCCACGATCGTGACCTTAGCCTTATCGGAATTACCACGCTTAGAGTGGAGAGGGACCCTAAGTCATTCCACCCTCAGTGTTATTTCGTACGTGAAGGCTCGATGTATGGTCGGGAATGTTTGGCTTAGTTGGCATATGTTTGCGATTCTAGAACAGATGTCCCATCTATTGATTCTGTACCTGTGGTTCAGGAGTTTCCTAAGATTTTCCCTTCAGACCTGTCGGGTAGGCCGCCCAATAGGGATATCGACTTGTGCATTGATTTGGCTTCGGGCACTCAGCCCATTTCTATCCAATTGTATCACATAGCCCCGCCAGAGTTGAAAGATTTAAATGATCAGTTATAGGATTTGCTTAGAAGGGTTTCATTAGATCGAGCGTTTCGCCGTAGGTGCACATGTATTATTTGTTAAGAAAAAGGGAGGTTCGATGAGGATGTGCATTGATTACCGGCAATTGAACAAAGTTACAATCAAAAATAAGTATCCACTGTTGAGGATTGATGATTTGTTCTAACAGCTTCAGGATGCCAAGATATTTTCAAAGGTAGGCTTGAGATGTGGCTACCACCAGTTGAGGACTAGGGCATTCCATGTCCCTAAGACAGCTTTTCGCACTCGATATAGACATTATGAGTTCTTGGTCATGAAATTTGGGTTGACCAATGCCCCAGCAGAATTTATGGAGTTGATGAACCGAATGCTCAAACCTTATTTGGACATTTTCATGATAGTCTTTATTGATGATATTCTGGTATACTCCCGCAGCTAGGAGGCACACGAGCAGCATCTCAGAGTGGTTCTTCAGACTCTGAAGGATAGTTAGCGATATGCAAAATTTTTGAAGTGTGAGCTTTTGTTGAGTTCAGTTGGATTCCTGCGTAATGTTGTATCAGCAGAGGGTATTCTGGTTAACCCGAAAAAGATTTAGGCAGTTAAGAACTGGCCTCGACCAGCATCAGCTACAGAGATTCGGAGTTTCTTGGGGATGGCAGGCTACTATCGTTAGTTCATGGAGGGGTTCTCGTCTATTGTAGCCCCGATGACAAGGTTGATCCAGAAGGGTGCCCAGTTCAGATGGTCAGATGAATGTGAGGCAAGCTTTCAGAAGCTCAATATAGCTCTGACTACGGCACCAGTGTTAGTTTTGCCTATAGGTTCAGGGCCTTATAAACTCTATTGTGATTCTTCCCATATTGGGCTTGGTGCAGTATTGATGCAAGACGGCAGAGTCATTGCCTATGCTTCGAGGAAGTTGAAGATCCATGAGAAGAATTATCCAGTTCATGATCTAGAGTTGGGTAGCCATTGTTCATGCATTGAAGATTTGGAGGCATTATCTGTAGGGTGTGGCGTGTGAGGTATACACTAATCATAAGAGCCTTCAGTACTTGTTCAAGTAAAAGGAGTTGAATTTAAGATAGAGGAAGTGGTTGGAGTTGTTGAAAGATTATGATGCTGCTATCTTGTATCACCCGGAGAAGGCCAATATTGGGGAGTCTTGCATATATTCCGGTCAGCCAGAGACCGCTTGCTTTGGATTTTCAGGCTTGGCCAATCGACTTGTGAGATTGGATATTTTGGGTCTAGTCAAGTGTTGGCTTGCACGATCGTCTGTTCTTCATTATTGGAGCATATCCGTGATCGACAGTTTGATGATCCCCATTTGTGTGTCCTTAGAGACACGGTGCAGCGAGGAGGTGCCAAGAAGGTGACCTTACATGATGATGGTGTTTTGAGATTGCAGGGGCGAATTTATGTGCCCAATGTTTATAGGAATCAAGAGTTGATCTTAGCGGAGGCCTTAGTTCCCGGAATTCCATTCACCCAGGCACCGCGAAGATGCATAGGGATTTGCGGCACTATTATTGGTTGTGTAGAATGAAGAAAGATATTGTGGCATATGTGGCACGATGTCTAAACTGTCAGCAGGTTAAGTATGAGCATCAGAGGCCTGGTGGTTTATTTCAGTGGATTGAGCTTCCCGATTGGAAGTGGGAGAGGATCATTATGGATTTCGTTACTGGACTTCCGTTGAACCGGAAGAAGTATTATGCAGTTTGGGTCGTTGTTGATAGGCAGACCAAGTCAGTGCATTTCATTCCTGTGGAAGTCTCCTATTCATCCTAGAGGTTAGCTGAGATCTATATCTTGTAGATTGTTCGCGTTCACGGTGTGCAGTATCTATCATTTCAGATTGGGGTATGTAGTTTACCTCGCATTTCTGGAGAGCAGTTTAGCGAAAGTTAGGCACCCAGGTATAGTTGAGTACAGCATTTCATCCTCAGACGGATGGACAGACTGAGTGGACTATTCAGATATTAGAGGATATGCTCCGAGCTTGTGTTATTGGCTTTGGAGGTTCGTTGGATAAGTTCTTGCGTTTAGCAAAGTTTTCCTAAAACAACAGCTAACAGTCCAGCTTACAGATGGCCCCTTATGAGGCATTGTATGGTAGGCGATGTCAGTCTCCGATTGGATGGTTTGATCCGGGGAGGCTCAGTTATTGGGCACAGATTTGGTTTTTGAGGCATTGAATAAGGTCAAGATCAATTAGGACTTGGTACAGCTCAGTCCAGGCAGAAGAGTTATGCAGATCGCAAGGTTCAAGATGTGTCTTTCATGGTTGGTGAGCGAGTATTGCTCTAAGTGTCGCCTATGAAGGGCGTGATGAGATTAGGCAAGAAGGGCAAGATTAGCCCTAGATTCATTGGTCCGTTTGAGATTCTTGATCGGGTGGGAGAGGTGTCTTATAGACTTTCATTGATGCCGATCTTATCACTCGTGCATCTAAGTTTTCATGTGTCCATGGTTCGGAGGTATAACGGGGATGTAGGCCACATGTTAGATTTCAGCAGTGTCCAGTTGGACTAGGACTTATCTTATGAGGAGGAGCCGGTAGTTTTTCTAGACTGGCAGGTTCATAAGTTGATTTCAAAAAATTTCCCTTCTGATCATGTTCAGTGGAGAGGTCAGCCTTCTGAGGCATCGACCTGGGAGTCCGAGTTCGATATGCGGAGCCGTTACCCTCATCTATTTCCTGACTCAGGTACTTCTTTCTTCAATCTGTTTGAGGACGAACGATTATTTTAGAGATTGAGAATGTGAGGGTCATCACCTGTTTTCTTATTCATTTTGTACTTCGGATGCCTTAAAAACCACATTTTAGTTGCCTCAATTTGCGTACACATTTCACGCACGTAGCCTTAAATCTTAAATATGAAATTTTGTGAAAAATGCTAAAATTTGGTATTAAAATGAGTAAGTTTGACTTCGATCAATTTTAAGGTAAACGGACTTGGACCATGATTTGGCGGTCCTGGAGGGTCCGTAGGACAATATGAGACTTGGGCGTATGCCCGGAATCCAATTTGGAGGTTCCAAGCCTGAGAAATGAATTTTTGACTGAAAATGTTTTTTGGTATCGGACCCATATTTTTGTTTCGGCGGCCGGTATAGGTCCTATATGTGGTATAAGATATTTTGGTGAAGTTTGGTTTAAATGGGAAGTCATTTGACGTGTTCACACTTAAAATAGAAATTTATGTTTTATGAAAATTTTGAAGAAATCATGTGTTTTGAGGCTTGATTCAATCTATATGATGTTAATTTGGCGATTTGATCACGCAAGTCAGTCTGTAGAATATTTTTGACGTTGTGCGTGCGTTTGGTTTGGAGCCTCGAGGGCTCCAGCGAGTATTGGATTGGTGTAGACATGGACTTTTGAACTTAGGAAAATCTGCTATCTTCAGTTCTGCATTTTTCGTATTTGCGAAGAAGGACTTGCAAATGCGAAACTGGCATCGCAAATGCGAAGAAGGGAAGTCTGTAGCTAGGTCGCAAAAACGACAAAGAGTCCGCAAATGCGAAGTGGTGCCTGTCGCAAATGCAACATTTAGGCTTGCAAATGCGATGTCCCCCCTTTTCCCAATGTTCGCAAATGTAAACAAGACCTAGCATTTCCCAAGAATGCAAGGATCGCATTCCCCACATCTGAGGCCCAACAAATTTTATACTTAGTCGAATTTGAACCACTTTTCACCATTCTTTCAAAAACACAAACTCCTTGCGCGATTTTTCAAGAATAAATTTCGTCAAATCATTGGTAAGTCGGTTTTTACCCAATTCCTTCTATCATTAACATCATTTAACATATTTTCAACATAAAATCAATGATTTTTTGTCGGTGAAATCGGGAGTTTTTGGTAGAACTTAGGTTTTTCTAAAATTGGAGATTTGGACATCAATTTGAGTCCGACTTCAAAGAAAATCATATATTTGGGTCGTGGGGGAATGGGTAACCGGATTTTGGTCCGAACCTCAGGTTTTGACCATGTGGGCCTGGAGCATTTTTGGACTTTTTGGGCAAAATTTTAAGAAGTTCATTTCTATGCATTCAAATTGATTCGTTTAGCATTTATTGATGTAATTAAGTAATTTGTGAGTAGATTCGAGCGATTGTGTGGTGTAATCTAGGGGTAAAGCTATACTTGAGGCTTCATTTGAGTTTAAAGAATCGAGGTAAGTATTTGGTCTAACCTTAGGTTGAGGGAATAAGAGTTCAGTCTTATTTCGTACTTGCTAATGTTGAGTACGATGTATAGGCATGGTGACAAGTATCTATACATTGGTGTCTAGCATGACCGTGAGTCCATATATTTCGAATATCCTGGTTTTGTTATAGCTTCCATACTTAATTAATGATTTTTATATATTCTAATGGGTATGTGAGAAGGAAATTGTGAGATTTGAACATCTTGGAGTGTTGGCTCGAGTTGGAACACAAATTGTAAAGGTATATGAGATATTTAATCCTTTGGAGCAGTGGCTGAAGTGATAATGTGAACTACGAGATAAAGTGAAAGAAAGAGAAAGAGTTATTGGTTTATTCCCTTTTGGGAACGTTTTGTTATTTTGTTTATTTTCTGCCTTGCCGAAACATGGATTCCCTTGCATTCCCTTACCGTGATTTCTATCAATATTTGTTTACTTCCTTGCCCCTTATTTGTAATTATTTTTTGGGTTATGAAAAGTGATAAAGCACGAAGGGTGATGCCGTGCATTGGATAGTATTTGTGGATAGGGTTGCACGCCGCAACAATGCTAAATTATATGGATCGGGTTGCAAGCCGCAACAATGATATTTGTTGATCAGGTTGCACGCTGCAACAATGCTAGATGATATGGATCGGGTTGCACGCTGCAACAATCGCATTTGTGGATCGGTTTGCACGCTGCAACAAAGCTAATGAATATCGATCGGGTTGTGCACTGCAACAGCATAGTTATACACTGCGATCGGGTTGCGCGCCGCATCAATTACTTATATAAGTGTGTTTATTGTGGATATTAGTTTCTTTTGTTCGGTGTAAATTCTATGGTGCCCTTAAACTGTTACTCTGGATTTACTGTTAATACTAGTATACCTCCGCAACATATTTCCCTCTCCCATCTTTATTTGTTTATTCTTGCTTTATATTCCATAGTATATGTTATAACTGCACTGGTTTACTTGGTAGACTGGTCCTAGTCTCGTCACTTCTTCAGCGAGGTTAGGCTGGGCACTTACCAGCACATGCGGTCGGTTGTGCTGATACTAAACTTTGTGCTATTTGCACAGATCCAGGCTTTGGACGACCGCTGCAGTAGCGTGGGAGCAAGCCTTCAGTCAAGTGAGACGCCGAGGTAGCCCTGCAGGCGTCTGCAGGCTCGACGTCTCCTTTATCCTTCTTTTCGGTCTGTTGTCTTTTGTATTTGGGACAAACAGTTACATTTTCTTTCATACATTGTATTTAGTAAATCTTAGTAGTTCGTGAGTATTGTGACACCAGTCTTGGGTTGAGGCGTATGTTGATTTTTCCGCATTTTCATTCAGTTTTCTATAATTTAAGACTTCCGCTTATGTTTTTACTGTCACGACCCGATTCCCAACCACAGTCTTGATGGCGCCTCTCATGAAGACGAGGCTAGCCAACAGAATAAACAACACCTCTTTTAACACTTAGCATTTATAAATCTAAAATAGAAATAACTTTATCATAAGTGCGGAAGTACAATAATAAAATAGGGAACCATCCCAACACAGCTTGAAATCGGGTGTCACAAGACACGAGCTACTATAAAGTTTACTAGAATTATACAAGGCTGGAACTACAACTAATTTTGAGGATAATGTAAATAACTGAAGTTAAAAGAGAAACGGTGCTGCGGATGACAACAGCTACCTTGTCACTCCTAGTCCGCCTGGTCTGGAAGGAAATCAGCGCTCACGTACGAACTCAGGTCTACCTGTATCTACACACACGGTGTAGGGAGTAATGTGAGTACTCTGATCCAATGATTAATAAAAATAAATACTGATTGAAAGCTAGAAATCTCATAAATGCACAAAGGACCGCTATCTCTAGAAGTAAAATCAACTAGGCAGTAAAATAGTGAAATATTAGTAAAGTTCCCTTTTAAAAACAGTTAAAGACAAATATATCCAACAAGTACGAAATTCAGAACAGAGGCCCTCAGGAACAATTTATTTCTGGTCAACCATTGTTACCTGACGAAATTACATCATATAATGTCATTGTTACAACTGTTTCAAATCACATGGGTACCTGCGCTCACTGTGGGATTCATACTATGGAGGGGCTCTTAATTTCCAAGTGTTATGTCATCATAAGGATTGAAAGCATGCGCATATCAACATGAGGTCTGAAAGCCTTCTCACAATGCACTCGAGGCCTGAAGGCCCCCTCACATATCACTCGAGTGTAAAAGCCTCCTCACATCAGTCAACAGGTCCTCACATATGGTGCTCGGCCTCAAACAGTCAAGAAAATAATCATGTGGCCCGTAGGGAAACAGTAACACTATAGTGCTCAGCGCAAACATCAGTTCAAATATCATTTAAATCTCAAGTTGAGTAAAAGTATAGCTGAGTTCATGAAACAATGCAATTCAAGTGGGTCTGAGTTCAAATAATATTTCAATCAGTGAGGAAACAATTATGGTAGTTCACAAATTATTTCAAATAGTCAGCACGAAGGCAATGAAATAAGCCCAAATCATAGTGAAAGACAACAAGTCTTAGTCAAATACACGATAAAATTAATACCGAGATGGACCAAGTCACAATCCCCAATAGTAAATGACCCCGCGCTCAGCATACAACGTGTGTCTCATCTCAACATAGCACTACGTTATGCAAATTCAGGGTTTAACACCCTCAAGACATCATTTAAAATCATTACTCACCTCTAGCCGGCCAAAAGTCTAGCTCACTACGCCCTTTCTCGAATCGACCTCCTCGCGTGTTGAATCTTGATAAAACCACAATGAATACATTAAAATAGGCTAAGGGAACATAACCCAATCGAAAAGACTCGAAAAATATCGAAATTCAAGAAATTTGCAAAACCCGAGCCCCGGGGCCGCTTCTCAAAAGTCAAAAAATTTAACATCCCCGAACTCCTTGTCTCGCCACGAGTCTATACATATCAAAAACTTAAAAATCGAAGCTCAAGTGCTCCCTCAAATCCCAATTTTTCATTCAAAAAGTCAACCCCTAATTCTTCAATTTTTAATCAAATTTCCATGAAGTTAAGTGTTGATTCTTCAATTAAATGATGTTTCTAGGTAATAAGACTCACCTCCAATCGATTCCAAGTCAAATCCCTCTTTAATCCTCGTCAAAAGCTCTCAATGTTACTCAACAATGGAGGAAATGGGACTTGGTTCGCGGATGAAATGTTTAACAAAAACCCTTCTTTGAACCGAGATTATACTCTATACGACCGCAGCCCCTGGAATGCGATCACGATGAACAATCTCTCCGGGCCTAAAAAATGGTCGAGACGAATGCGACCTTCTTTATGCAAACGCAATGCTTTAACATTTCAAACTACGCGAACGCGGTCCAGACAATGCAAACACAATGAACAATTATTTTGGGCCCCCAATTACTTATACGAGAACGCGTACTAACCTCTGCGAACACAAAACACAAGGCCCTGGAACTATGTGGATCCCAGCCCAAGGTTGCGAACGTGAATAGCAAAGACCCAGGCACCCCAAATCCTCTTTTGCGATCGCGGAACCACACACGTAATCGCGAAGACCAATTTTGGTTTGCAACTGCTACTACGAATATTCTAACTTTTCCAAACTCTAAACTCCCTGTTAGCCATCCACAATCACCCCGAGGCCCCAGGACCTCAACCAATAGCACCATAACCTCCTAAAATATCATATGAACTTGTTCCAATCATCAAAATACCTCAAACGAAAATAGAATCATCAACTCTCATCGTATTCAAGCCTAAGTTCTTCTTAAACTTCTGAAATACGCATTTTATCAAAAACTCCAACAAAACACTCTTGAATCCTCTGAATGTTTTCACAAACATCCTAAATCACCTAACGAAGATACTGAAAATTGCCAATACACTAACTTTGTTAATTCAAGACTATTTTTACACCAGTCCTTTAAAACCACTTCCGATCATGCTCCTAAGCCACAAATCATCCCCTGAAGCTAACTGAATCACCGGAAATCACATTCGAGCTCTATAACTCATAAATCAATTTCTGGTTGACCTTTCCAAAATAAGCCTTTCTTAAAGAGAGTAAGTTTCTCATTTCCTATCAAAACCAGTCCGATTTAACTCTAACACACTGAGTACCGATAATGAAACATGAAGAAGTATAAAATGGGGGAAGCAGGACGGTAACTCACGTGACGACGGGCTGGGTCGTCACATTTAATCTTGTTGCTTTTATTCAAATGTTGATAATTATTAAAAATTATGTTTGGATTGCCTAGCTCCTATTAGTAGGCGCCATCACGATGCCTTAAGGTGGAAAATCCGAGTCGTGATGGTTTGTAACTTGGTCCGTCCTGGTTGATTTTTTTTTCGTGTATTTGACTGAAACTTATTTGCTTAAATCATGATTTTGGCTGATTTCCATTTGGGCTGATTGCAAATGATTTGAACCTATTCAGGTATTTTTATTACAAATTTTTTCACTGTTTTAGCTCATTACTTGAACTCAGTCATGTTAATTTGTATTGTTTTACTATTCACCCATGTTTACTCACTTTTAAGACTTAAATGATCTTTAATGGTTGTTTGGGCTAAGAAACACTATTTTACCATTGCCCGAAGGGCTTTTGATCATCTTTTGGACTGAGTAAAGACGAGGACCTATTTTTCGAGGAAACGCTGATACTGATTTGAGGCCGAGGGCCTGCGTTATATACGCCATGAGGTGGCTAGATTGAAATGAGTCCAAGGGCCTAGTTTGATGCCACGAGATGGCTTATTATTGTGCTTGGGCCGTAAAGGGCCCCTGCAGGAGTTTGCACATTTCCAGTGAGTGAGGGTACCCATTGTGATGTGAGACTAAGCCCGCGGGGCTGGTACTAATATGAGATTTATCTCGAGGGATGGATTTGTTGATATTGTGCCCAAGGGGCGAGCTTGTATTTATTTACCTTATCTTAATTCTCTATTAATTACTCGTTTACTGCCTTTAAATGGTTTTAGTGCTTTATTATAGAATGTCTTTTGCCTTACACGTTTTCTCACTTTCAGCTGTTATTTACAGTTGTCACTCACTGTGTTGGAGTAGTCATTTTAGTCCATGCACCCTATCTGCAGATCTTGGCTTTAGCTGGTACCGCTCCAGAGTGCTGATCCCTCCATTTCAGGCAAGCATTCGGAGACTACGAAGTAGTTGTTGGCATTTGCAAAACCCGAGCCCCGGGGCCGCTTCTCAAAAGTCAAAAAATTTAACATCCCCGAACTCCTTGTCTCGCCACGAGTCTATACATATCAAAAACTCAAAAATCGAAGCTCAAGTGCTCCCTCAAATCCCAATTTTTCATTCAAAAAGTCAACCCCTAATTCTTCAATTTTTAATCAAATTTCCATGAAGTTAAGTGTTGATTCTTCAATTAAATGATGTTTCTAGGTAATAAGACTCACCTCCAATCGATTCCAAGTCAAATCCCTCTTTAATCCTCGTCAAAAGCTCTCAATGTTACTCAACAATGGAGGAAATGGGACTTGGTTCGCGGATGAAATGTTTAACAAAAACCCTTCTGTCAACCGAGATTATACTCTATACGACCGCAGCCCCTGGAATGCGATCACGATGAACAATCTCTCCGGGCCTAAAAAATGGCCGAGACGAATGCGACCTTCTTTATGCAAACGCAATGCTTTAACATTTCAAACTACGCGAACGCGGTCCAGACAATGCAAACACAATGAACAATTATTTTGGGCCCCCAATTACTTATACGAGAACGCGTACTAACCTCTGCGAACACAAAACACAAGGCCCTGGAACTATGTGGATCCCAGCCCAAGGTTGCGAACGTGAATAGCAAAGACCCAGGCACCCCAAATCCTCTTTTGCGATCGCGGAACCACACACGTAATCGCGAAGACCAATTTTGGTTTGCAACTGCTACTACGAATATTCTAACTTTTCCAAACTCTAAACTCCCCGTTAGCCATCCACAATCACCCCGAGGCCCCAGGATCTCAACCAATAGCACCATAACCTCCTAAAATATCATATGAACTTGTTCCAATCATCAAAATACCTCAAACAAAAATAGAATCATCAATTCTCATCGTATTCAAGCCTAAGTTCTTCTAAAACTTCTGAAATACGCATTTTATCAAAAACTCCAACAAAACACTCTTGAATCCTCTGAATGTTTTCACAAACATCCTAAATCACCTAACGAAGATACTGAAAATTGCCAATACACTAACTTTGTTAATTCAAGACTATTTTTACACCAGTCCTTTAAAACCACTTCCGATCATGCTCCTAAGCCACAAATCATCCCCTGAAGCTAACTGAATCACCGGAAATCACATTCGAGCTCTATAACTCATAAATCAATTTCTGGTTGACCTTTCCAAAATAAGCCTTTCTTAAAGAGAGTAAGTTTCTCATTTCCTATCAAAACCAGTCCGATTTAACTCTAACACACTGAGTACCGATAATGAAACATGAAGAAGTATAAAATGGGGGAAGCAGGACGGTAACTCACGTGACGACGGGCTGGGTCGTCACATTTAATCTTGTTGCTTTTATTCAAATGTTGATAATTATTAAAAATTATGTTTGGATTGCCTAGCTCCTATTAGTAGGCGCCATCACGATGCCTTAAGGTGGAAAATCCGAGTCGTGATGGTTTGTAACTTGGTCCGTCCTGGTTGATTATTTTTCCGTGTATTTGACTGAAACTTATTTGCTTAAATCATGATTTTGGCTGATTTCCATTTGGGCTGATTGCAAATGATTTGAACCTATTCAGGTATTTTTATTACAAATTTTTTCACTGTTTTAGCTCATTACTTGAACTCAGTCATGTTAATTTGTATTGTTTTACTATTCACCCATGTTTACTCACTTTTAAGACTTAAATGATCTTTAATGGTTGTTTGGGCTAAGAAACACTATTTTACCATTGCCCGAAGGGCTTTTGATCATCTTTTGGACTGAGTAAAGACGAGGACCTATTTTTCGAGGAAACGCTGATACTGATTTGAGGCCGAGGGCCTGCGTTGTATACGCCATGAGGTGGCTAGATTGAAATGAGTCCAAGGGCCTAGTTTGATGCCACGAGATGGCTTATTATTGTGCTTGGGCCGTAAAGGGCCCCTGCAGGAGTTTGCACATTTCCAGTGAGTGAGGGTACCCATTGTGATGTGAGACTAAGCCCGCGGGGCTGGTACTAATATGAGATTTATCTCGAGGGATGGATTTTTTGATATTGTGCCCAAGGGGCGAGCTTATATTTATTTACCTTATCTTAATTCTCTATTAATTACTCGTTTACTGCCTTTAAATGGTTTTAGTGCTTTATTATAGAATGTCTTTTGCCTTACACGTTTTCTCACTTTCAGCTGTTATTTACAATTGTCACTCACTGTGTTGGAGTAGTCATTTTAGTCCATGCACCCTATCTGCAGATCTTGGCTTTAGCTGGTACCGCTCCAGAGTGCTGATCCCTCCATTTCAGGCAAGCATTCGGAGACTACGAAGTAGTTGTTGGCATTTGCAAAACCCGAGCCCCGGGGCCGCTTCTCAAAAGTCAAAAAATTTAACATCCCCGAACTCCTTGTCTCGCCACGAGTCTATACATATCAAAAACTCAAAAATCGAAGCTCAAGTGCTCCCTCAAATCCCAATTTTTCATTCAAAAAGTCAACCCCTAATTCTTCAATTTTTAATCAAATTTCCATGAAGTTAAGTGTTGATTCTTCAATTAAATGATGTTTCTAGGTAATAAGACTCACCTCCAATCGATTCCAAGTCAAATCCCTCTTTAATCCTCGTCAAAAGCTCTCAATGTTACTCAACAATGGAGGAAATGGGACTTGGTTCGCGGATGAAATGTTTAACAAAAACCCTTCTGTCAACCGAGATTATACTCTATACGACCGCAGCCCCTGGAATGCGATCACGATGAACAATCTCTCCGGGCCTAAAAAATGGCCGAGACGAATGCGACCTTCTTTATGCAAACGCAATGCTTTAACATTTCAAACTACGCGAACGCGGTCCAGACAATGCAAACACAATGAACAATTATTTTGGGCCCCCAATTACTTATACGAGAACGCGTACTAACCTCTGCGAACACAAAACACAAGGCCCTGGAACTATGTGGATCCCAGCCCAAGGTTGCGAACGTGAATAGCAAAGACCCAGGCACCCCAAATCCTCTTTTGCGATCGCGGAACCACACACGTAATCGCGAAGACCAATTTTGGTTTGCAACTGCTACTACGAATATTCTAACTTTTCCAAACTCTAAACTCCCCGTTAGCCATCCACAATCACCCCGAGGCCCCAGGACCTCAACCAATAGCACCATAACCTCCTAAAATATCATATGAACTTGTTCCAATCATCAAAATACCTCAAACAAAAATAGAATCATCAATTCTCATCGTATTCAAGCCTAAGTTCTTCTAAAACTTCTGAAATACGCATTTTATCAAAAACTCCAACAAAACACTCTTGAATCCTCTGAATGTTTTCACAAACATCCTAAATCACCTAACGAAGATACTGAAAATTGCCAATACACTAACTTTGTTAATTCAAGACTATTTTTACACCAGTCCTTTAAAACCACTTCCGATCATGCTCCTAAGCCACAAATCATCCCCTGAAGCTAACTGAATCACCGGAAATCACATTCGAGCTCTATAACTCATAAATCAATTTCTGGTTGACCTTTCCAAAATAAGCCTTTCTTAAAGAGAGTAAGTTTCTCATTTCCTATCAAAACCAGTCCGATTTAACTCTAACACACTGAGTACCGATAATGAAACATGAAGAAGTATAAAATGGGGGAAGCAGGACGGTAACTCACGTGACGACGGGCTGGGTCGTCACATTTAATCTTGTTGCTTTTATTCAAATGTTGATAATTATTAAAAATTATGTTTGGATTGCCTAGCTCCTATTAGTAGGCGCCATCACGATGCCTTAAGGTGGAAAATCCGAGTCGTGATGGTTTGTAACTTGGTCCGTCCTGGTTGATTATTTTTCCGTGTATTTGACTGAAACTTATTTGCTTAAATCATGATTTTGGCTGATTTCCATTTGGGCTGATTGCAAATGATTTGAACCTATTCAGGTATTTTTATTACAAATTTTTTCACTGTTTTAGCTCATTACTTGAACTCAGTCATGTTAATTTGTATTGTTTTACTATTCACCCATGTTTACTCACTTTTAAGACTTAAATGATCTTTAATGGTTGTTTGGGCTAAGAAACACTATTTTACCATTGCCCGAAGGGCTTTTGATCATCTTTTGGACTGAGTAAAGACGAGGACCTATTTTTCGAGGAAACGCTGATACTGATTTGAGGCCGAGGGCCTGCGTTGTATACGCCATGAGGTGGCTAGATTGAAATGAGTCCAAGGGCCTAGTTTGATGCCACGAGATGGCTTATTATTGTGCTTGGGCCGTAAAGGGCCCCTGCAGGAGTTTGCACATTTCCAGTGAGTGAGGGTACCCATTGTGATGTGAGACTAAGCCCGCGGGGCTGGTACTAATATGAGATTTATCTCGAGGGATGGATTTTTTGATATTGTGCCCAAGGGGCGAGCTTATATTTATTTACCTTATCTTAATTCTCTATTAATTACTCGTTTACTGCCTTTAAATGGTTTTAGTGCTTTATTATAGAATGTCTTTTGCCTTACACGTTTTCTCACTTTCAGCTGTTATTTACAATTGTCACTCACTGTGTTGGAGTAGTCATTTTAGTCCATGCACCCTATCTGCAGATCTTGGCTTTAGCTGGTACCGCTCCAGAGTGCTGATCCCTCCATTTCAGGCAAGCATTCGGAGACTACGAAGTAGTTGTTGGCATTTGCAAAACCCGAGCCCCGGGGCCGCTTCTCAAAAGTCAAAAAATTTAACATCCCCGAACTCCTTGTCTCGCCACGAGTCTATACATATCAAAAACTCAAAAATCGAAGCTCAAGTGCTCCCTCAAATCCCAATTTTTCATTCAAAAAGTCAACCCCTAATTCTTCAATTTTTAATCAAATTTCCATGAAGTTAAGTGTTGATTCTTCAATTAAATGATGTTTCTAGGTAATAAGACTCACCTCCAATCGATTCCAAGTCAAATCCCTCTTTAATCCTCGTCAAAAGCTCTCAATGTTACTCAACAATGGAGGAAATGGGACTTGGTTCGCGGATGAAATGTTTAACAAAAACCCTTCTGTCAACCGAGATTATACTCTATACGACCGCAGCCCCTGGAATGCGATCACGATGAACAATCTCTCCGGGCCTAAAAAATGGCCGAGACGAATGCGACCTTCTTTATGCAAACGCAATGCTTTAACATTTCAAACTACGCGAACGCGGTCCAGACAATGCAAACACAATGAACAATTATTTTGGGCCCCCAATTACTTATACGAGAACGCGTACTAACCTCTGCGAACACAAAACACAAGGCCCTGGAACTATGTGGATCCCAGCCCAAGGTTGCGAACGTGAATAGCAAAGACCCAGGCACCCCAAATCCTCTTTTGCGATCGCGGAACCACACACGTAATCGCGAAGACCAATTTTGGTTTGCAACTGCTACTACGAATATTCTAACTTTTCCAAACTCTAAACTCCCCGTTAGCCATCCACAATCACCCCGAGGCCCCAGGACCTCAACCAATAGCACCATAACCTCCTAAAATATCATATGAACTTGTTCCAATCATCAAAATACCTCAAACAAAAATAGAATCATCAATTCTCATCGTATTCAAGCCTAAGTTCTTCTAAAACTTCTGAAATACGCATTTTATCAAAAACTCCAACAAAACACTCTTGAATCCTCTGAATGTTTTCACAAACATCCTAAATCACCTAACGAAGATACTGAAAATTGCCAATACACTAACTTTGTTAATTCAAGACTATTTTTACACCAGTCCTTTAAAACCACTTCCGATCATGCTCCTAAGCCACAAATCATCCCCTGAAGCTAACTGAATCACCGGAAATCACATTCGAGCTCTATAACTCATAAATCAATTTCTGGTTGACCTTTCCAAAATAAGCCTTTCTTAAAGAGAGTAAGTTTCTCATTTCCTATCAAAACCAGTCCGATTTAACTCTAACACACTGAGTACCGATAATGAAACATGAAGAAGTATAAAATGGGGGAAGCAGGACGGTAACTCACGTGACGACGGGCTGGGTCGTCACATTTAATCTTGTTGCTTTTATTCAAATGTTGATAATTATTAAAAATTATGTTTGGATTGCCTAGCTCCTATTAGTAGGCGCCATCACGATGCCTTAAGGTGGAAAATCCGAGTCGTGATGGTTTGTAACTTGGTCCGTCCTGGTTGATTATTTTTCCGTGTATTTGACTGAAACTTATTTGCTTAAATCATGATTTTGGCTGATTTCCATTTGGGCTGATTGCAAATGATTTGAACCTATTCAGGTATTTTTATTACAAATTTTTTCACTGTTTTAGCTCATTACTTGAACTCAGTCATGTTAATTTGTATTGTTTTACTATTCACCCATGTTTACTCACTTTTAAGACTTAAATGATCTTTAATGGTTGTTTGGGCTAAGAAACACTATTTTACCATTGCCCGAAGGGCTTTTGATCATCTTTTGGACTGAGTAAAGACGAGGACCTATTTTTCGAGGAAACGCTGATACTGATTTGAGGCCGAGGGCCTGCGTTATATACGCCATGAGGTGGCTAGATTGAAATGAGTCCAAGGGCCTAGTTTGATGCCACGAGATGGCTTATTATTGTGCTTGGGCCGTAAAGGGCCCCTGCAGGAGTTTGCACATTTCCAGTGAGTGAGGGTACCCATTGTGATGTGAGACTAAGCCCGCGGGGCTGGTACTAATATGAGATTTATCTCGAGGGATGGATTTGTTGATATTGTGCCCAAGGGGCGAGCTTGTATTTATTTACCTTATCTTAATTCTCTATTAATTACTCGTTTACTGCCTTTAAATGGTTTTAGTGCTTTATTATAGAATGTCTTTTGCCTTACACGTTTTCTCACTTTCAGCTGTTATTTACAATTGTCACTCACTGTGTTGGAGTAGTCATTTTAGTCCATGCACCCTATCTGCAGATCTTTGCTTTAGCTGGTACCGCTCCAGAGTGCTGATCTCTCCATTTCAGGCAAGCATTCGGAGACTACGAAGTAGTTGTTGGCGTTTGCAGCCCCGTGTCTCTTCTATCTTGTCATTTTTATTATCTTTCAAACATTTGTACTAGTTATTGGGTTTAGCAGACTTGTATCATGGCCTATCCACGCTCATGACTTGTGACACCCCGGTTAGGGCTGTGTCGGGTAGGATTTTCTGCATTTTTATTGATATTTTCCATTATTCAATATTATTAAATAAATTTTAGACAATAATTATGCTAATTAACTGCTTTAAAAGGTAAATTGGGTTTAACTGGTTGGCCTTATCTTCACGAGAGGTGCCATCACGACCGGGTTCGAGGTTAGGGTCGTGACATTTTTGCATCTGTATTTGTTGCTGAACCTGCAAATACTTGTTACGCTTGAGTGATTTGCAAATCAAAATATGGCCCTTTGAAATTGAGTGCTTTGGTCTGTATACCTCGGATAACCCTCTTGGAAGGAGTTGAATCAGCCATATAAGAGGAAAATCTGAGTTTTTTGTAGAAGGATAAAAATGGTGATTCTTTCTACATAAAAAGGTACAAATATACAGAATAATATATATGTCAACGAAAAACTAACATGTATAACACTTACCAAAACTTTTTTGGTCAAACAATTTTCAAAAATGAGAGAGAGAATGGAGATATATCGATTGATAATAGAGGTTGTATTCTAGTGACAATACAGGGTTGGGGGAGATATAGTGGAAAGAGAACGTGGGTTAAATAAAATTGTATATAATACCGGTGTTATTGGGAGAGATAGAACAGAAAATATGAGAGAGGAATATTTCACAGCGTATTTAATGGCTTAACTGTAGGTAGTGACCGTAATAGCTAACTTGCGATAAAACATAAAAGGTTGCCATAGAATATAATTTATAAAATAATATTTATTTATAAAGGTTTTGTATAACAGGTAATAATTCCTAAATAATATATTGAATATGTACCGAACTACAGAACTAAAATACGGGCCTGATACCAACAATATCAAACATTAATCAAAATTTTAAAACCATTTAATTTTCACGCTTTCAATTTTCATCAAAAATTTACTTCTCGAGTTAGGGAACTCGGAATCCGATTCTGGGATTACGCCCATGTCCCATATTTTGATATGAACCCACCGGGACTGTCCAAATATAATTTCAGACCTGTTTACACAAAACATTGATAGAAGTCAACTAAATCAACTTTTAATGTTAAATTCGCTATTTTATCAACATTCAATATAAAAGCTTTCCGTAAATATACTCGGAATATGCACGCAAATCGAGAAGGATAAAAAAAAGGTTTTGAAGGTGTCGCAACAAGAAATTGAGTCCTAAAATATCAGATGACATTTTTCGGTCATCACATTTATTTCTTGTTTTTTAGCTTAACTTTGTATTTGGATTTTAGAAGTGATAAAGGTATAGCTGACTTGTATAGCTAATATGTAACAGGAAATACTTTTAATTTTGTCTTATAATACTGGTTCTACATATACTTTAGAACAAAATTTCGATGTAATATCTACATGTCAGACATTATTATTATGATAAATCATCGCATATAAAAGTCGAATCGAAAAGGAAAATAAAAGAAAAAAAGATTGTTGTTTAATAAAACAGAAAACAACCATGTTCTAGTATGTTTAGCAATTGATAAAGACATTGAAAAGACTCTGCGACTAAAAGTAGATTTTGATTTTACAATATATTTTTAGTTATTGCCATTAACACAGATTAACATAAACAATCTTAATCCTTGGTACTAAGAAAGCCACGTGTCGCTAATCAAAACAGCCCTTGAGATTTGCTTGAGCAAAGCTCACTGGAGCGGAGTCGAACCCTCTATCCGGATGGCATTTGGCATTATTCCCGCAAATTGAAAAATTCCATTCATTATACATTAGTTTTTGGACTCCTTCATTTAATTTTCATAAGTGCTCTATTCCTTAGTTTAGTCTTGTCTCTTTTAAAATTTTCAATTGTCCTAACTTCATACATTGAATGTATGATACAGTGAATTAAAATGTTTCGTACATGTTTTTTTTTTCTTTTCGTTTTAAATTTTTGAACTTTGAGGAATTCTAGGATTTATTTGAATGCATATTTTCGTTGTTTCAAGCGCTCATGATTGGTATAATTGTGATTGCATATTTTTTTTTACAATATGTATGACTTTAATAAAATAGATTTAGTAGTAATTACCTCTTAATTAAACTATTCAAAGTGTGAAGATGCTATACTCCCAACTTTATATAGTTTTTTGTTGTGTATTTCAACATTGGAGGTTGAAATTGAAAGTGAATCTAAGAGATTAAGAAGAAGAATTACCTCTGAACAAAACATATATATACTCACAACTGATCAAGAGAGAGAAGAATAGAGAGAAGAAGAGATAGAAGATCTATTATTCAACAACTTTCGTCACAATGCATCAGTGTTCTTATAGCTAGTTTCTACAGTGGAGCTTCACTAACCGACTTCTAACAAAGTAACTGCTACTGCCCTTATAACCGTATAACAGCTTCTATATAAAACGTCTACACTATCTTCTTGACTATTTAGCATATAACAACTACCCCCTCTCCCCATTAAGAGTCCTTGTCATCAAGGACAAATTGAGGGAACTGATGTTTGAAAGCAGCAACATCCATCCAAGTGCTATCTTCAAGAGGGAAGTTAAACCACTTCACAAAATATTTCTGGCACTGTCTATTGTATTTTGTCACTACTCTGGTTTTCAGTATGCTTTCAGGACCAAGGACAATGTGGCCATGAGAAGAAAGTGAAACTGGTAAATCAGAGATCACCTGAGGAGAACCAACATACTTCTTAAGCTGAGAGACATGGAATGTGGAATGCATCTAAGCATGAGATGGAAGTTTAAGCTGGTATGCCACAGAACCGATCCTCTTGAGTAATTGAAATTGGCCAAAATATTTGGGGCTGAGCTTGTGATGTGAGTGACCTTTTAGGCACATTTGCCTGCAAGGTTGCAACCTTACAAACACCATATTTCCCACTAGAAACTCCCTGAAAGATCTCTTCTTATCTGCCAATGCTTTAATTCTTATTGAGCAAGTTCAAGATGATTCTTTAGTAATCTGATTGTTGCTTTCCTGGCTTGCAAGCTTCTATCAACTTCATCCAGTATAGAACTGTATGGAATATAGGGCATGTGTAGGGGAGGTTTTTGACCATAGAGTACCTAAAAAGAGTCAAATTAGTGGTAGAGTGATATGTGGTGTTATACCACCATTATGCTAAAGGTAGCCAATGAGCCCAATCCTTGGGCCTATCTGTGCACATACATCTAAGATAGCCTTCCAAACATTTGTTGACAGCTTCAGTCTGACCATCTGATTGTGGATGATAAGCTGTGGAATGATGTAGTTGAACTCCTTGGACATCAAAAAGAGACTGCCAAAACTTCTCAAGAACACAATATCTCAGTCACTCACTATAGTCTCGGGTAAGCAATGAAGTTTGTAGATGTAATCTAGAAGGCCTAGGAAACTGAGGTTGCAGTATAGGGGTGTTTAAGGCCAATAAAGTGAGCATATTTTCTCAGTCTTTCCAGGACTACAATTATCACAATTTTGTTATATGAATGTGGTAGTCCTTCAATAAAATCAATGCTAATATCCTGTCATACCTTACCTGGGATAGGTAAAGGCTGCAGTAGGCCTGGACTCTTCACTCTCTTCCCTTTACATCTTTGACATACCTCACAACTCTTGATATTTTCAAAAACATCTATTTTCACCTACCTCCAATAGTACATTTGGCTTAACCTTTGCAACGTAGCGACAATTATTGAATGACCTCCTATAGTCCCATCACGTAGGAATTGTAGAATCTGTTGCCTTAGGTCTTTGCAAAATCCCACAACTATCTTTCCTTTCCTACATAGAACCCCATATTTTAGCATATATATGGGCTTAGCTAAAGGGTCCTGCTGGAGATACTGAAGAAGTTGTTGGAGATGAGGATCAGCTGCATAAGAACCTCTAATCTTCTCCATGAAATCTGATGATACAGAAGAGAGTGTCAACAGTTCTGCATCAAAATTGTCATTAACCCTGGGTACTCTGGACATAACATCAACAACTAAGTTGTCTTGACACTTTTTGCAAGTGATTGTATTGTCATATCCCATCAGTTTGGCCAACCATTTCTGCTAACTAGGAGTAGAAATCCTCTTTTCCATTAAGTATTTCAAGCTCTGGTGATCAGTTTCGATTGTAAAATGCCTACCAATGAGGTAAGGCCTCCATTTCTACACTGCTGCCACAATTGCCATCATTTCCCTCTCATAGGTAGATATTTGTTGATGTTATTCACTTAAAGACGTGCTCATATATGCTAAGGGGTGGCCTCCCTCCATCAGAACAGCTCCAATACCCACCCCACAAGCATCATTTTCAATAACAAACTCCAAAGAAAAATCAGGAAGCGGAAGGACAGAAGTTGTACTCGTTTATACTTTGAGTTGATCCAAAGATGAGTTTGCCTTCTCATTCAACTCAAATTTATCTTTCTTTTATAGTTTAGTCAAGGGCCTTGCTATTACTCCATACCCTTTAATAAATCTTCTATATTACCATGTCAAACCCAAGAAATCCCTCAATTCTTTCACTATCATTGGTGCTGGCCATTCCAACATCACGTTAATTTTCCCTGGTTCACCTGTTACCCCATCCTTCTAATAACATGACCTAAGTATTCCACCTCAGATTGACTAAACTGACATTTACTCATCTTAACAAACAGATAGTTTTCTTTCAATACATCAAAAGCTTTCTGTAAGTGTATCAAATGGTCTGACCATTAGAAACTATATACTAATACGTCATTAAAGAATACCAAAATAAACATTGTTAAGTATGGTTGGAATACTTTGTTCGTTAAAAACTTTGAAATTTGGATGGAGCATTGGTAGCCCAAAGGGCATGACCACAAATTCATAGTGACCATGATGGAACCTAAATGCAGTCTTTTCTATATCTTTCTCGTGCATCCTAATGTGATGATACCCAGATCATAGGTCCAATTTATAAAAATACTTAGCCCCTCCCAGTTCATCTAGTATCTCTTCAATCACAGGTATAGGAAATTTATCCTTTACCGTGTGATTCTTTAGTTGTCCATAGTCTATGCACGACCTCCAAGTACCATCTTTCTTTTTCACCATAACAATAGGAGAAGAGTAAGGACATTCACTTGGTTGAACAACCCCTGCATCCAGCATTTCTTGAATAATCTTTTTAATCACCTCCTTCTGATTTGTTGCATATCTGTAAGGCCTCACATTCACTGGTGGTGTTTCTTCATTCAAGATGATCTTATGATCACGATCTCTATGAGGAGGTAGGCTCTTAGGATTTGAAAACTTTCACACCTCCTTTTTCGGAACCTGCGAGGGATGAAGGAATTTTTCAAATTAAAGGACAATCGAAACAGGATTTATTATTAAGATTCAAAGTCGCCACTTAGGAGATTAACAGTTTCCTAAGTCACCAGTTTTAATCCCGAATCGAGGAAAGGAATTGACTCTAAATTACAGTCTGCGTACCAGATATCCTAATAAGGAATTCTGTTAACCCGGGAGAAGGTGTTTGGCATTCCCGTGTTCCGTGATTCTAGCACGGTCTCTCATCTATTATATTCGACTTATTTATCTGATTTTAACAATTATGTTCTTGATGAAAATTGTGATTTTTTTACCATTTTTGTTATTATTGCCTTTATTTTTAACAAAGAATTGCAACATTGTGAAAATGTATCTCGAAACACGTGACAACCTATGTACACGTGGTCGTCGACAAATTTTGATTCCGTTGAGATTTGGATTTGGATCACATTAATGTACACACGGGTTTAAGAAGGTAATTTCATTAAAGACGCGCCTATAGCGACTAGCGTAGTGTTGTTTTAGGTAAGGTTGTGATATTGGCTAAAGGGCCCGTCCCGAAGTCTACGTAATTCTACCATTACACATAGAGGGCCCTGCAGTTCTGCATTTTTTGTTCGGTGAAGCTCGTCTCATTTGTTATAATTTTTTTAAAAAGAATTGCGGCGTCATGGAAAGGCATCTTGAACCACGTCACAACCAGTGTACCCGTGTTTTGTTGACACATTTCGACTTCGTCGAGATTTAGATTTGGGTTACATCAATTCACACCCGAGTTTAGGAAGATAAAATGAATTAAAGGTACCCTAAAGAGACTAACGTATTGTTATTTTTTTGGGAAAAGGCCACGAAAATTCACTAAGCGGCCAATCCCCAAGTCTATCCAATTATTATCTATTTGTTAAGGGCCCCACGCCTTGTGATTCATTTGGCGAGGCACGCCTCATTTTCTTTTTTAAGGATCGACCTATAGTGACTATGTTTTTCTATCTCCATCCGTCTCTAACAAGAAGAAAAGTTCCTAATTTATTTACATGCTTACGAGTTCATTATAGCAAAGTTCAAACATAACACGCTATTGCTGAAAAATGGCCTTGAGTGAGGGCGGGACATTTTTAGGACCCAGGCCCAGCGAACATGGCACGGAACTGGACCTGGGTCGTTCCTATTTAGTGTTGGGCCTGCGGTTTGCTTTTACATTTGCTTTTACACAACTTGTTAATTGAATGAGTTTAAACTATTAAGTAGTTACCCTAAGGCCTTATACATATTTGCAGCATACTTGTAAAGAATAAACTGAAATGCTAAAATGTTACTACTACATCATGGATTCTTTTAACTAGCGTATGGGAGAAAAAATTCACCTTCTTAATTGTTACGGACTTAACTCAGTTAGACACGATAATCCCTTTACATGCTTCTAATGAATACTAATAACTATCATATACAACTCAATTCCGACTTTACCATTTAAGAGTTCTTTCAATCACATGATCCTCAGCCTTTGCCACAAGATGTCACCACACAAGTGTAAGTCACAAGATTTTCACAGTAATTTCCCACATGGATATCGAGTAACATCACATATCAACACAAGCAATTTCACAAGGATGATAATTAGCCATACATACATGGAATTGAATATCTCTTTCTAACTTCCACTCCAATTAAACAAGAAATCAAGATGGGCCAATATAGTTCATGATAAATACATAGACCTTTTGAATAGGAATTAACAATTTACTACCCAATTCCTTTTCTATAAGATTCTAGGGTTGTGAAGACATGCATGAAGGCTTTATCAATAAATTTCAAAATCTAGTGTATTTGGTTCCCTTCCCAAGCTTAGGTTTGAAAATTTGGGGAAAAGGGTTAGCGATTTTACATGTGAAATCAGAAGTATAGACAATGCACCAAAATTCCCCGGGCTCCAATGATTTTGAAAGATCAATGGTTGAAGAAATAGTTTTCTCTGTGAAGAACACTCTCTTCCTCTCTCTTATTTTGTTCAAAAATGGGTTAAAAATGAGGGATGGGGTGTTTTATTAAATGAAGGGTCGGGCTAAGAATATTAGAAAACTAACTGGGCGAGCTCAATCTTTAACGCAACTCAACGATCCCAGAACTGACATGCAGTCCGCAGAATGGACCGCAGATTGGCCCCAAGTTTCGGACCTTCTATGGTTGGGAATGCGGTAGATATACGATCCGCATTCATGTTCTGCGGTAGGAGAATGCACCGCAGAACTGACCTTTAAAAATCTTTAGAGACTATATGCGATCACTCTGCGGTCCGCATATTGATTATGTGACTGCAGATTTGACTGCATTTTTAACATCAAAAATTGGTTGCTCTCTAGTAAATTCTGCGATAGAAATGCTGTCCGCATTTCAGATCTGCGACCGCATCCCGGAACGCAGATTGGACCTTTTCTTGAATAATTTTGATTTCATATTTTTAAGTGCAAAATAGTAAAAAGAATCTGATCCACATAGGTTGACTTGACTCTAGGAGCTGCTAACATCCGAGCACTCATTTTCGCGGGGCCTTACATCCTCCCCCTCTTAAGATCATTCGTCCTCGAATGAGGACTTGGGAACCAAATAAGTTTGAAAACATGATATGAAAGTTCCTACGCTTTTATTAACTTTCAAGTTTGTTTTAGAAAAACTTTTCCAGAGTCTACCTTGTAATATGGACATAACCACATGTTAGAGAGCCCCCAACACATATTTCCAAGCACTATTACACAAACTTGCTACCTTTATAACAATTATAAAATGCATAATCATCATACTTGTACATATTCAACCTCTCGATACACTATTAACAATTTTGGCACACTACATGTAATTAAATTAAGCATTAATCATATGTAGTATTAAAGCCATTTACCCATCACAAGGGTACGACACAGTTTATCATTTCAGTACAAATTCTCCATGCAAAACTAATTATTACTCACTTAGAACACTTTGGTACTCCCTATCCATGCAAGATTAATAGTTACTTCCTCACATCGCCTTACCATGAGAGCACAAAACTTTCATTACTAAAAAGGACTGCACATTGTTCAAATAATCACAACACATAAATTTTGTTGGCACCACTTGGAGGA
This sequence comes from Nicotiana benthamiana, assembly GCA_034376525.1. Lineage (NCBI taxonomy): Eukaryota > Viridiplantae > Streptophyta > Magnoliopsida > Solanales > Solanaceae > Nicotiana > Nicotiana benthamiana. The sequence continues at coordinate 75,517,763 of CM067328.1, read as the reverse complement.
ACTACAATAGTAAGACACTTGGAAAGAGAAGGGATGTTTCTTACACCCAAAGGAACACAACACTAGTTCTCCTAGGGACAAGATTCGCATGACTATTTCTAGACTTACTCAAATAGATGAGGGTATCTTATCTTCATCTCATCCTCCACTTCCCATGCGGCTTCCTTGACTTGTTGGTTTCGCCACAACACTTTAAATGAAGCAATCTCCTTGTTCCGCCACTTTCGAACTTGTCTATCTCGAATAGCTACCGAAATATCCTCATATGAAAACTCTTCTGTAACTTTGATGTCTTTAACAGGCACGATTTTAGACGAATGACCCATAACTTTATACATGAAACACCGGGTGCACCAAGGACTTTTCTCGGGGCAATTCCAACATATAGGCAACTTGACCGACCCTTTGAGAGATTTGATAAGTCCCGACATACCTAGGGCTTAGTTTTCCCTTCTTCCTAAAGTGCATGACTCCCTTCATAGGGGACACTCTCAAGAATACCCAATCTCCTTCTTGAAACTTCAATTCCCTTCGACGCACGTCCGCATAGGATTTATGGCGACGCTGAGTAGTCTTCATCCTTTCCTAAAATGACTCTTACCTTCTCCATGTCCTGATGCACAAGATCTGGACCTATCAATTTCACTTCACCAACCTCGAACCACCCGATCGGGGACCTACACCTTCTTTCGTACAATGCTTCAAACGGGGCCATCTGGATGCTAGCATGGAAGCTGTTGTTATAAGCAAACTCTAGAAGGGGCAGGTGATGATCCAAATTACCTTTGATATCCAGGACACATGCCCGCAGCATATCCTTGAGCATCTGAATAGTCCGCTCTATTTGACCATCAGTCTGCGGATGAAAAGTTGTGCTAAGATTTTCTTGAGTACCCAAACCTTGCTGAAATTTCCTCCAGAAGTTAGTTGTGAATTGAGCTCCTCTATCCGAAATAATAGAAAGCGGCGTACCATGAAGTCGGATTATCTCCTTGATATATAATCGGTCATATTGTTCTACAGTATCGGTGGACTTGACTGGAAAAAAGTGAGCTGATTTGGTGAGTCGATCCACTATCACCCAAATTAAGTCCAACATGTGCTGAGTACGAGGTAGTCCTGTCACGAAGTCCATATTGATCATTTCCCATTTTCATATCGGTATTTCTATAAGCTGAGTCAACCCTCCTAGCCGTTGATGCTCGTCCTTCACTTGCTAGCAATTTGGACAATTAGAAACAAAGTCCGCCACACTCTTCTTCATACCACTCCACCAATAGATATCATTGAGATCGTGATACATCTTTGTAGGTCCCGGGTGCACTTAATACCTGGAATGATGAGCCTCCACCATTACCCTCTCCCAAAGTGTATCCACATCCAGGACACATAACCTGTCATGGCACCGTAGCACACCATCATTGCTTCCGAGTGAAAATGATGAAATTTTGTTCTTAGAGCTGCCTCCTTTAATTGTGCCAATGCTGGATCAATAAAATGCTTTTCTTTAACCTCTGCCAGGAGCGATGATTCTATTGTATTATGCACTATAAGTTCTTCCTCATTCGGGGCGGAGATACAAACCCCAAGGCTGGCCAATTGATGTACCTCCCGATCTAGGAGCCTCTGATCCGCTCTCAAGTTAGCCAAGCTACCCATGAAATTCCGACTGAGGGTGTAGGACACCACGTTCGCCTTCCTTGGATGGTACAAGATGTCCATATCATAATCCTTAAGAAATTCTAACCACCGCCGTTGCCTCAAATTCAGCTCCCTCTGCTTGAACAAATACTGGAGACTCTTGTGGTCTAAAAACACATCTACATGAACTAAAAAAAGAAAATGCCGCCATATTTTCAAGTAGAACACAACTACTACAAGCTCCAAATCATGAGTCGGATAATTCTTCTCGTGATTCTTGAGTTGCCTGGAAGAATATGCAATGGCCTTCCCGTGCTGGATCAGTATACACCCTAAACCGACTCAGAAGGCATCACAATAAACCACAAACCCTTTTGTGCTTTCTAGCAAGGCCAATATTGGTGCCGAAGTCAACCTTGTCTTCAATTCTTGGAAACTTTTCTCACAAGCATCTGACCACTGGAACATGGCTGATTTCTACTTCAATTTAGTCAAAGGGGAGGGGAGGGTGGAGAATCCCTCTATGAACCTCCGATAATACCCTGCCAAACCTAAAAAGCTATGGATCTCTACCGGGGTCGTGGTCCTAGGCCAATTCTTCACCTCTGCAATCTTTTAGGGGTCTACCTGAATCCCCTCAGTGGAAATAACATGACCTAGAAAAGCGTTCGACTCCAACAAAAATTCACATTTGGAAAACTTGGCATACAACTGGTGTTGATGAAGAGTCTGCAAAACTGCTCTGAGGTGGATGGCATGATCCTCCCTGCTCCGCAAATATACAAGGATGTCGTCAATGAAAATAATCACGAAGGTGTCTAAGAATGACTTGGAGACCCGATTCAAAAGGTCCATAATAGCCGCCGAGGAATTGATTAGCCCAAAAGACATGGCAAAGAATTCAAAGTGGCCATAAAAAGTTCTGAAAGCGGTCTTAGGGATATCCTGCTCTCTGATCTTCAATTGGTGGTACCCGGACCGCAAATCAATTTCTACGAAGAACCTTGCACCTTGCAATTGGTCGAACTATCCGAGGCAAATGGTACTTATTCTTGATGGTGAATTTATTAAGCTGCCGATAATTGATATACATCCGAAGCGACCCATCCTTTTTGATGACAAGAAGAACCAGAGCACCCCACGGAGAGACACTTGACCGGATGAACCCCTTCTCCAATAGATCCTTCAACTGTTGTTTTAACTCCCGCAACTCTGCTGGCGCCATTCTGTACGTTGGAATAAATATTGGCTGAGTATCTGGCAATACATCAATCCCAAAATCAATCTCTATGTCTGGATGAATTCCAGTAAGCTCATCTAGAAATACCTCAAGAAACTCATTCACAACTGGCACAGACTCGGGGTAGGTACTTTTGGAGTAGTGTCCGCCACCCGAACTAAATGATAGATGAACCCTTTTCTGATCATCTTCGAAGCCTCGAGGTAGGAAATAAACCTACCTCTTGGCACAACACAATTTCCTTTCCATTTAATAACCAGCTCATTACGGAACTCGAGTCTCATGACTCTCTTACGGAAATCAAGTTTAGCAAAGCACAAATTAGACACAACATTATTTCAACGTGCAAAGAAGGGAATAGTTTCCTAAATTCCCGTGTAGCCTCCTACTTATAGATGTGGTCGACAACACACCGATAGGAAGGGCTATACTAGGCACGGCTCCGAGACATCCTAGGACTCTTTAAACCTTAGGCTCTGATACAAAGTTTGACACGCCCCAAATCTGAGGCACATGACTGGCACTCAATCGAGTATCCCCGATCGAGTGGACCTGGGTGCCTTTCTCATTCCCCACGTGATACCCTACATTATTCATTGTTAATTGGCCAGAAGATATAAAATGCAATTGAAAGTAAATATGAATTCTCTTTTATAAGCACACATTATAATTAACATGGAACATCTTTTATAAAATGCACATTATGATTAAAAGGGAACATGGTGTACAAATTACAGCACCCAAAACATACACCTATATGTATAAGTCCTAACCCACATAGCACAGTTTATGGAGCCTCTAAGAGAAAGATAATACAACACTTGCCAGCAACAGGGCCCCGACTATACCTTAGCAATGACATCACAAAACTATTATTACAACAACAGAGGTAGTCTTAACCACGCAGGGCCCCAGAACGATAGGTGCTCACCAACATGCACACATCTGATAGAAAGGAGATGGGGCTACAAATGGCGGACTGGAGTGCCTGCTGCGGATCCACCTACAATCATAACACGAATGTAGCGCCCCCGGTAAAAGGGACGTCAGTACATTGTAATTGTACTGGCATGTACGAACAAACTCTGTCTCAAGTAAACTCAAGCCGAAAATACATATTCAAATGGAAAGCTGAAAAAAAATAGCACAACAATGGAACAACAACCAAGCATTTCACATCAAATGATACAATTAGTTAAACAAAGGGGCGATCTATTCCCCACATGATAAAAATTTTCCTACTGTCTCCTTTCACGATTCCACATTGATCATTTCATGATTTATACACATTTCAATAGTGATATTGGATTACATTTTCCACCCTTATTACCTCGTCCACCCTTATTACCTCGGCCACCCTTATCACCCCAACCCACACCCTATTTCACCGTGTTGCAGCGCATAATCCGACCTAGCTTGACAGTTTTACTTCACAAACAACATACAACACAACAAATACAAGAAATCAACTAAAGCACATTGTTATGATATTACCACAACAAGGGGTAAAGTATTTCCACAACTAGCAACAACAGTTACCTCATGTTCATCAATTTGTTCACAATATAAGTTACCACAATTGATGTCCATAACCAACCATATATTGTTCCCACAATAGTTCCGACTTGACCATTCAAGAATTCTTTCAATCACATGATCCTCAGCCTTTGCCACGAGATGTCATCACACAAGTGTAAGTCACAAGAGTTTCACAATAATTCCCCACATGGATATCAAGTAATATCACATATCAGCACAAGGTGATTTCACAAGGATCAAAGTTAGCATACGTACCTGGAATTTGAATATCTCTTTCTAACATCCATCCAATTCACCAAGCAATCTAGATGAGTCAATATAGTTCATGATTTACATAGACCTTTAAAATAGGAATTAACAATTACTACACAATTCCTTTTCTATAAGATTCTAGGGTTTTGAAGACATGCATGAAGGCTTTATCAATAAATTTCAAAATCTAGTGCATTTGGTTCCCTTCCCAAGCTTAGGTTTGAAAATTTTGGGAAAAGGGTTAGCGATTTTACAGGTGAAATTAGAAGTATAGACAATGCACCAACATTACCTGGGCTCCAATTATTTTGAAAGATCAATGGTTGAAGAAATAGTTTTCTGTGTCAAGAACACTCTCTTCCTCTCTCTCATTTTATTCAGAAATGGGTTAAAATGGGGGATAGGTTGTTTTATTAAAAAAGGGGTCAGGCTTTGAATTTTAGAAAAGAACTAGGCGAGCTCAATCTGCGATGCAACTATGCGATCCCAGAACTGACATGCGGTCCGTAGAATGGACTGCAGATTGGTCCCAAGTTTCGGACCTTCTCTGGTAGGGAATGCGGTAGATATGCGGTCCGCATTTATGTTCTACGGTCACAGATCGCACCGCAGAACAGACCTTCAAAATTCTTCAGGGACCATATGCGATCACTCTGTGGTCCGCATATTGATTATGCGACCGCATATCTTACCACATTTTTTGACATATAAAATTGGTTGCTCTCTGGAAACTTCTGCGGCAGAAATGCGGTCCGTATTTCAGATCTGCGACTGCATTCTAGACCGCAGATTGGACCTTTTCTCGAAAAAATTTGATTTCACATTTTTAAGTGCAAAACAGTAAATAGAATCTGATCCACATAGGTGGACTCGACTCTATGATTTGCTAACATCCGAGCACTCATTTTCGCGGGGCCTTACATTCTATACACTACACTACTACTAAGCATTGTACATCTGCACTTCCAGCAGTATGAACTTCTAAGCACTTTGGGAGTTTTCTTGATTCTGTTCTTGTTGTTCCTACTTGTCTGTTTGCTGTTACTATCCTACTATTGTAGAATTTACAACTGGTACATTCTTCTATGTTAAATAGCATCCCTTTCAACTTCTCTACTTCTACCCCTCTTTCTTTGTGTATCTATTTATACTTTCCTGCACTATGTAATTACCTTCGAGCATGTTATGTCTCTTATTTTATGTTTAATCCCATTCCCTCTATTCCCTTTGTATATGAGTATTGTCCTATTTCATAGAAGCAGTATGAATTGCTGTTTGTGATCCACAACTAGACTTTTTTGAGTCTTTACTCGATTGCTTTCCCATTCCCTTTTCCCTCAATGTGCTGAGCTCTAATTTGGGTCTGTTGTCATCTTGATCACCATTCAGACCTGAGTTTGACTCTGTAAGAGTCTGATCTTATTTGTTTGAATCTGAGCAAGAGGTTAGGGGTTTGCCAGCCTATGCCATGGATGGGTATAACCACCTCCTTCTAAGGTTCGCCACTCACTTTACACCTACTTTTAGCTTTTAAGTTCTCCCCCCTGGTAAGCCATGATTAGGGACCCTAGAGCTCCTTGTGAACTTGGATGCCTAAGGGATGGTAATTCCACACATTGCACTAAACTGTTACCACATTCACTCTTTAGGGTGTAAGCATTTCCTAGGCTCTTAAAGCCCTTGTAACTTTCAAACACTCTAAGAGAAAACCTTGGAATCTTGAACCTGGATTTTGTAAAACACATGTATTTGATATCAAGATTGGATTAGGATGTTTGGATCTAGCTGTGGGCTGTGATGTATTTTACTTTTGGCTCTGTAATAGTAACTTTGTAATAAAACTTGGGGAACAGAGTAGTAAAGGGTATGGGAGGGCTTTTTAGTTGCTTGCATGTTAAGGGGTAGAAATCATGCCCATAGGACTTTCACTACTTTATTTCACATAGAAATTATGCCTATAGGATTTAATCCTTTGAATCGCCTATATATCATGCCTATATGGTTTTTACTACTTTGAATTACTTAGATATCATGTCTATAGGCTTTTAAAATTTGAATCACCAAGAGATCATGTCCATAGTCTTGCACTTTTACTCATTCAAGTATATATAGAAATCATGCCTGTAGAATCGCAATAATAATAGGCAAACAATAGGGTAATACAACTATCGCCTGCTTGAAACATTTAAAATAGAATTAAAAATCATAATAGATATCCTGCCTATATTATCTCAAAACTAGCTTAAGTCGTATAAGCACTAATCTAGCAATTATTCCAATGTTTTCAACAAAATTCATCCAAACACGTCTGCAACTCTATAACTTGTTTTCTGTCGCTTAAATCATTTTCCAACTCTCTGTCTAAGCTTTTATTCATGAGATTACTTTCAAACAGTTTTCAAACACTTGCCTCTATTTATGAAAACTTTACTACTGAAACACTGTTGTACACTTCTTTAAGCAATCCCAGCGATTTTGCAAAACCCTTTTGAACTTCTGCAACTCCTGCTTCTTTCAAAACTTGTCTATGTTAGTCCTTAATTAACAATTTGGTAAAATCCTCCAGATCCTAACAATTGGATCCAAGTTGCATAATGTAGACCTTTTATCTAATTCTATATGTTAGACTGATCCGTCCGCCGCTTAATTTTAATAGAAGACCAAACCATTATATGCAAGACATGCTAAACAGGATGTTGATTGTTTAAAAGGGTTTTCTTGAGCCTTGGTTTGTCTTCTTGTTCTTTCCCCTACTTGGTATCTATTTTGAATGACGAACTAAACTTTTTATCCTTTGGAACTCCATGGAAAGCCCCATCCCTTTCTTCCCCCTTTTAGGATTAGAAGTCCTAATACCCCAGGACTAATAGGTTGGGGTTGCTATTAGCATGTAATAAGTAAAGAGAGATTAATGATGTTTAAATACCTTAACAGGTGGGAAGGGTAGAATATGGATATGATAACTGGTGCGCTAATATCTCGTGTAAGAACGGTAACTGGGTATTGCACCAAAGTGATCCATATTAGGTTTAACCCTAGGACCCATCTTCTTCTTCTTTATTAATGCTTTATCTTAGATTAATGTTTTCAACTAAAATTCCTCTTTTCAAAACAACTTGTGTCTTTCATCTTTAAAAATTTTCAACTTGCTATGTTTCCTTTGTGCAAACTTCGCTTGTTTACTCCTACACTTCATAAAGTCACAATTAAGCACAATCGGAAACCACATTAGTGTATATTGAAGAGTGCCTAACACTTTCCCCTCGAGATAATCTCAAGCCCTTACCTAAACTCTGGTTTTCTTCCAAAATCTTCTTCTTTTCATTAAAGTATCCTAATGCACTATAATCATTAGGTGGCAACTCTCCAAAATCCATAAGCCAAATTTCTCGTAAGGGGATAAAAGAGTCATTCCACCCATATTGACGAAAGCCGCTTTTCTCCCTTTAGAAAAATGGGAGCGTTGACAGCATGGTCACTCTGCTGAGGATTTCTTTAAGGCTTTTACTATTACGTGCTTTGTGACTTTGTTGCTTCCTTGATCACATTTACTTTCAGTCTTTAATAGTTTCATCAAGAATACTAACTTGGACTTTTATGTTAGTCTTTCCTTTTAATTTCTGCATTTAGTGCCTTATCATTTCAATTCTGTTGTAATTTCTGAGCATTTATTGTAATGTTTATTATATGAACGTGAAAGAACATGCAATTTGCTTCATTATTGTAATTGCATTCCTCAAAATCATATTCGACTCGTGCCAAAATAAATCCTATAGCAACGCTTATAATGAGTGGTTGCGCCCTTCCAATATTATATCCCCTTAAATGTGGCAAAGGCATATTTGCGGTAAAACCAGTCGATCAACGGTATAGTCGATGGTTCCACGCCTTTCTCTCTTGAGTTGTCCGCTAAAGGGTACCTTGTCTAGCACTTCAAAAAAAAAAAAATAGAAACATTATTCCATTAAATTGGTCATGCATCATGGTAAGCCATAGTCGAGTCAGTTATGTTGTCCACATAATGACTCCTTTTGATAGCCTAAATCAAAGTCCAGCGGGATTCCTCGAAACCCAAATGGACACCTCCACGTTATGTGTATTTATTTTGAGAACTAACTGCCTTTTGCTAATTATTGATTTAAATAGTCGAGCCTGGGTGGGTTAAGGCCCTAACACTTTGTTTTACAAAAAATGAGGCACGAAGTCTCCATATTCGGTATGGTATCCAACATTCACCCAAGGCTGCTAATTTGGCGGGAAGATGTTCATGCCATCGATCAAACCCTCGCCGCAAGTTCTTAGAGAATTTGCCCTCACATCCGGAAATCCAACCTAACAGCAAAATCATAAAGGCTGCCACTTTGTTCTGGGATAATGATCGATCGGTGTTTCGCTTCGGAGATTTGGAAATGACCCCTTTACTAGAAGAAATAGTAGGTTTAGCTGGTATCCCTTGGGAGACTATGGGTCTACTTATGTCGGAAAACCACAAAAGAAGAGGCTTCCTTAAGATGATGGGATTCAAGAAAAATACCGACCTATCTTGTTTGAAAGACTCCTACATACCATTTGATTTCTTGTACGAAAGGTATGGCCATTGATAGTCTTATCGCACCTACACTTACGAGTTCACCCTCACTTCTTTGGGGCACATACATAGGATGGCCTTTGTGTTTTGTTTTGCTTCTTGGTATGATAATCTTTTCCATGAAGAAGGCTAGGATCCACACAAGACTAGCCATGGTAACCAAAACCTTAATGGAGGGTATCGACGGACAAAATTTCAGCATAGTGCCATAATCATCACCGAGATGTATCGAGCCTCGAGAAAATGTCAACAAGAGGATCTGCACTTCGAGGGTTGTAATCTGTTATGGCAACATTGGCTAATATAACACCTTCAAAAAGGGGACTACAGATAGGAAATCATACGCATGGATTGGGATGACCACATCGCTTTTCACCACCCAAAGTGAATGAACTCCATACCCAACATGTTCGCTTAGCCAGAGGATGCTAGTGGATGGGCAGAGTTATTTAAAAATCTAAAAGAAGAGCAAGTTCAATGGATGTTTGAGTGGTTCCCAATAGGGGAGTTCATTGTCCGTTCTCGAGACGCGCCATTTCTCATACTCATTGATCTCGGGGGAACTCATACATATGTCCCTCTCCGGGTTATGAGGAAAGCTGGAAGAAAGCAAATCATACCCATGATAGAAAAATAAGTTATCTTAGGGATGAATTTCAAGATTATGATAGCCCACACATGTGTCATGCTCAGCATATGTGAAACTACAAGCTCGTCTTAGAAAAGGAGTCTATCAAACCATACAGTTATCATGTTGGGTGTGTACCGCACTACACTGGTAGATTGGAAGATGATCACATTGGTTTGGGTCGTCCAGGATTTTCCCACGGGCATAGGATTACCGATGCAAAAACTGAAGCGGATCTCAAATACAATCAACTGCGCAAGAGGGTGCGAGAATGTGAGAATGAAGAAATATTGGAAGCCCACGAGAAGGTGATGAACAAGTGGAAGGTTATGGCTGTAAACTCCAACAACCGGCTAGGGTATCTGGAGCGAGGTATGGTGGAGTTAGAAGGAAAGTTAATAAAAAGAATTAAAGACTGTCTGAATGCCGAGGGGAGTGCAGACGGACATCTGGCTTTAGCCTATCTGTTGTTAAGATGTGAGAGTTGATGCAGCTGTACGAGGGAGGTAAGAGTACTGAATTTGGGGCAGGACCCTCTGGGACAAAGTCGTTAGGATATTTTATTTCATGCTTTCATAATGTAATAAGGCCACTGGCCATTAGTGACATCTTTTATCATTCTGTTGTTTTAAGACTCGTCTTGTTTTATCAATAAAACGAGGCATTTAGCATTATATGTTCTCCAAATTTACATTGTCACTAGACCTACCTCGGGGACAAAGAGGCACCAAAATTAGGAGATGACTTATACTATTGCACAACGTGTTTAAATATCGCAATATTATTTCTCAAAATCCGCACTAACTTGTTTACCTTTTTGTTTTTCTTTTATTTTTATTATCCTCCCAAAAGGTTAGTTCGTGCATTCTGGCATAGTCATCATACTCAACAATATCAAAGGGCCCTCCACCTCCTCCTCCTCCAAATCCTACCAAAAATAGGAACAAAGACAAAATGGGAGATGCAAGCGCTAGAAAGGAACTTGAGGAAACTTCTCAGAATGCTACAATTACCCAAGAGACTACTGCTCACCTTGAGAAAACGTTGCTGAGATTTCGAGAGGAATTTGACAAGGTTTGGAACCTAGCAAGCCTGTCAATCCCTCTTGCCGCTACCGATGTTAACACCCAAAACCCTGTAACTCCACAAAATATCCCGCAACCACCAATGCAACCCACTCATGCCCAAGCCTGCAACACATGCATTAACACTCCACTGCTTATTCCGAACCACAAAGCACCACAAAACACCACAAAACTCATATCTTTGTGGACATTATACCCCACTACACATCCGATAACAAGTGTGCCCGAATCAGATGACAAGTGCTCCTTAATTCAGAATTTGGCCACTGAACTCAAGAAATTGACTAGCCGGTCCAAGGATTCGAAGGTAGCAAAGATGCTGAAGGGTTGAACTATGTAGATTTTGTGTTCATCTAGATGTTGAGCTCCCAGAGGGCTACAAACCTCCCAAGTTTGAGATGTTTGACAGTACAGGTGATCCCAGGGTCCACTTGATAATGTACAGTGATAAATTGGTACGAGTCGGAAGGGACGAGAAAATCCGCATGAAGCTCCTCATGAGTAATCTGAAGGGCAATGATTTATCATGGTATATCAGCCAGGATGCAAAGAAATGGACAAGCTGGGTGAACATGGCGACTGACTTTATGGACCGATTTAGATTCAACACTGAGAATGCACCATATGTGTTCTATATCCAGAATCTAAAGAAGAAGCCCATAGAGATCGTTCGTGATTATGCTACTTGTTGGAGGTCAGAAGCTACTAAGGTCAGGCCGGCCTTGGAAGAAGAACACATGGACAGGTTTTTCGTCCGTGCTCAGGATGCGCAGTACTACGAAAGGTTGATGCTAATAGAGTGTTTAAAGTTCTCCTACATCATCAAGTTGGGAGAAAGGATCGAAGAAGGCATCAAAAATGGTATGGTCACTAATCTCGAGGCATTGCAAGCTACCAACAAGGCTTTGCAGTCTAGTGGCTCGTCCAACAAAAAGGATGTAAATTCCGTAATGGTTGCAAAAAGAAACAAATCCCCTACGAAGTATCAAACCTACCCCCCAACCCCACTAACATATTGACCTACCATAAAATACCAAGAACAGTCACTTACAGACCAAAAGCCACCATCTGCCTATCAATCACCTCCACTACCCACATATCAACCTACCTCACCCAGATATTCCCAACCCGCACCCGTATACCAAGCATACAACTCCTAACCTTCTCACTACCTGTCACCACTACCCGCCAAAACTTTCCTCGGCCCAGATCGAATTTTGACCGTAAAAATCTTAAATAATACACCGCCATTGCAGAACCAATCGACTAAATATATGAAAAACTCAAATCAGCCGGTTATGTTACCCTATCCGAGCCGTAACTCCAAAAAACCCTGTTAATGGATCAACCCAAACAAGACTTGTGCATACCATTCCGGGAAGAAATGACATACCATCCAATTGATAACAAGGTCATTATAGCAAAGGAGCCCGCTCCCAATGTCCGCAGCAACCCTTTGCCTTACCACAAGGGCCGAAACATCCATATGATTGAGATTCGAGATGATCGCGACCCCAAGGGGTCAATCAGTTTGATAGTTGAAGGAGACGAGCCTAAAAAACTAGCAGTTACCCTAAATCCCATTGTTGTTCAGATCCATACCTCTAAGGGCGATGTGGTAAATGTGTTTGTACCACTTGATTTTGAAGCACCTCCTGCAAAGACGCAAAAACCGATTGAAGTTGAGTTTGGGATTCCCAAGGCACCTGCACCACTTGAAGTCATTGTGTTACCTCCCAGGATGCCAATTTCAGTCTCTATGAAAGAAGAGACCCCGTTCAAGTCAAATGCCATACCTTGGGATTACATTGCCGAGGCTAGAAGGAAGGGAAAGAAATATACTGGAGAAGCAATGACCTCTGGGATGCCTGTTGAAACTGGACCCGATGACCTTTGGAGGAAGATACATTCCAAAGAGTTTTCAGTCATTGAGCAATTGAACAAAACGCCAACACATATTTCTATTTTGGCTCTCCTGCAACACTTTAAGGCATATATAAACACCTTAATGAAAATATTGAGCAAAGCTTATGTTCCCAGCAGCATAACAGGAGGCAAAATGGAAAATATGGTGGGCTAGGTGTTGGAAAGCCACAAGATCACCTTCCACGAGGATGAGCCACCACTTGAAGGGCTTAGTCACAATAAATCATTGCACATCACTGTGCAATGCGAGGACCATTTTATCACTAGGATCTTAATCGTCGGGGGATCCAGCCTTAATAGATGTCCATTAATAACTCCCGGGACATTGGGAAAAGGACTACATGAGATTAAAGACGGAGCTATCAGTGTCAAAGCTTTGGACGGATCTCAAAGATCCACCATCGAAGAAATTAGCCTGTTCCTACAGATAGGACCCACCCTGTTCAATGTTGACTTCCAAGTCATCGACGTACCAGCATCCTACAATTTGTTACTGGGGGAGACCTTGGATTCACGCCATAGAAGCTATGGCATCAACCCCGCATCAAGCTATAAAGTTCGAATGGAATCATCAGGAAGTGATCATTCACGGCAACCGTAACAACCCTATATACAGTCGCCAAACCATCCCGATGATCGGAGGTAGAAGGAGAATAGGTGGAGGGACATACCATCACATCGAGCGAGACCACACCATAGAAAAAGGAAAGTGGTGGAATAACAAAATTAAGAGCACTCTCAATTGGAGCGGGTATGAGCCCGGAAAAGAACTTGGCAAAAATCTCCCGGGCATCACCGAGCCTATCAAGTTGAAGAAGCATGGTACCACCTTTGGCCTGGGATACGAGTACACCTGGGAGGAGTTCAATCATTGGTCACCACAGTGGCTCAGTCCCTACTATCTATTGGAACATCCCATATCCCAGCTGAAGCAAACTTTTCAGCCACCCGACATTATATACGGATTAGAGGAAGAAGAGACACTGGCAGCAATGAAGAACCTATTTCTGAAGGATTATATAGACTATTGTGATATCTTCAAGGAGGAAGGGGAGGAAGGCCCTTCCATTCAAAATGTGAATTGAGGAGAACACCTAACCAATTGGTCAGTTAGGACCACCAGTGCCCGGAGAGCTTCAGGATAGGAAGGCTATACGACGCATATGCATCGCATTTTTCTTTTAGTTGATTTTACTTTTCCGCGTTGTCTTTACTTTTGAAAAGAGGTCCGATGTTTCAAATAGTTATGAATTTAATCGAAAGCATTTTCCAAGTTTATCTTTATATCTCACTCTTATTACTTTTCTCTACGATCTACTTTAGTTTTACACATCATTACTATTACATATCTTGATAATGAACCAACAACTGTAACTTGCTACGAGGGAATGCAAGAAACGAACATAGATTCAAAGGAGTATGAAATACTAGAAGAGGTTGTCAGAGAGGTCGAGAATTTTGAGAACATGCCTAAATCCAACTTTGACGAAACTGAGGTTGTTAATCTGGGAGACACAGAGAATGTCAAGGAAACACGTATCAGCGTACATTTTTCATCACCAGAAAAGAAAGAGTAGACAGATCTCTTAAACGAGTATGAGGACATCATTGTATGGTCCTATGAGGACAGGTCCACTCTCAGCAAATCCATCGTCGCTCACAAATTGCCAACAGATCCTATATGTCCAGCGGTAAAACAGAAGCTCAAAGAATTCAAACTAGCCACGAGTTTGAAAATCAAAGAAGAGGTTTCCAAGCAAGCCAAAGCCAGGATTCTCAGTGTGGTAGAATATCCGACATGGTTAGACAACATCGTGCCGGTACCAAAGAAAGACGGGAAAGTTAGAGTCTGTATCGACTACCAGGATCTCAACCGGGCCAGTCCCAAGGACGATTCCCTTTGCAAAATATACACATATTGATTTACAACTGTGCCAATCATGAGCTGTAGTTGTTCATCGATTGTTTTGCTAGATACCACCAGATGTGGACGGATGAGGAAGATGCCGAGAAAACAGCATTCATCATGCCATGGAGGATGTACTGTTACAGAATGAAGTCGTTTGGTTTAAAGAATACCGGTGCCACCTACATGAGGGACATGAACACAATCTTTAATGAATTATACATAAAGAAATCGAGGTGTATGTGGATGACGTCCTCATCAAATGCAAGAAAGCTGCATAACACATGGAAGATTTGAGGAAGTTCTTCAACAAATTGAAGAGATACAACTTGAAACTAAATCCGGCCAAGTGTGCATTCGGGGTCCCTGCTGGAAAGACATTGCATTTCATTATGGTCGCCGGGGAATAGAGATGGATCCGCCAAACGTCAAAGCCATTCAAATGTTTCCACCACCAAAGAGCAGGAAGGATGTAATGAGTTTTATGGGAATACTCAACTATATCAGCCGTTTTTGAACACATCTTCAAGATGCTAGAGTAGGATACCGCCACTAAATGGACTGAGGATTGTTAAAGGGCTTTCGATAGAATTAAGGAATGCTTGTCAACGCCGCTAGTCTTGGTTCCACCCGAGCCAATGATACCTCTATTGCTTTTATCTTGCAATATTTGATGGGGCATTGGGTTGTGTGTTGGGACAACATGATGAGATAGGAAGGAAGGAGCAAGCCATCTACTACCTCAGCAAGAAGTTTACCCCGTACGAGGCTCGTTATTCCCTATTATAACGCACTTGTTGTGCTCTAACTTGGGCAGCTCAGAAATAGAGGAATTATTTCTGTGCTTACACCACCTATGTCATAACTAGGATGGACCCACTAAAATATATCTTTCAGAAGCCTATGCCTACCGGAAAGCTCGCCAAATGGAAAATTCTGTTAAATGAGTTTGACATTGTTTATTTTACCTAAAAGGCAGTCAAAGGACAAGCTTTTGTAGATCACCTCGCCGAGAATCCTGTAGGAGGAGAATACGAACCTCTAAAGATGTACTTTACTAATGAATAGGTCACTTTTATAGGAGAAAACATTGCAGAATACTATGATGGTTGGAGGATGACTATGGAAACAGACTGCATCCAGTATGGACGGAGATGACACCTACATGCAGATATGATAAAAGTACTTCCGAATGAGCTTACTGCGGCAAGCTCACCATAGTCGTTCGCGGCTTGGGGAATGGATTTTGTTGAACTAATCGAACCAGCCGCGTCAAATACACACATGTTAATATTAGTGGCTGTTGATTACTTTACCAAATGGGTTGAAGCGACATCCTTTAAAGTGATGACCAAAAAAGTTGTAGCAGATTTTATGTACGATCGCATGATCTGTCGGTTCGAAATTTCGGAATCAATCATCACTGACAAAAGGTTCTAATCTCAACAGCGACCTAATGAAAGCAATGTGTGAAACATTCAAGATTAAACACAAGAACTCTACGGCTTACAGACCTAGATGAACGGAGTTGTAGAAACAGCCAATAAGAACATCAAGAAGATACTAAGGAAAATGATTGAAAGGCAAATGCAGTGGCATGAGAAATTGTCGTTCAGCTAATTGGGTTATCGTACAATGATCCGCACATCAACTGGGGCCACTACCTACATATTGGTCTATGGTTCAAAGGCAGTCATCCCCGCCAAAGTAGAAATTCTCTCCTTGAGGGTCATGCAATAAGCAGAGTTAAATGATGTAGAATGGGTCAAAAGTCGCTATGAGCAATTATCCCTTATAGATGGAAAGAGAATGAATGCAGTTTGCCACAGTCAATTATATTATAACAGAATGTTCAGAGCCTTCAATAAGAGAGTTTAACCAAGGAAATTCACACCAGGATAGCTGGTTTTGAAGAAAATCTTTTCGCATCAAGACGAAGCCAAAGGGAAATTCTCTCCAAATTGGCATGGTACGTGCATGGTTCACCGGGTTCTAACTGGAGGAGCCCTTACTCTCACATAAATGGACGGAGAAGTGTGTCCGAATCCAATAAACTCATACGTAGTGAAACGATACTACATTTGATCATATGCTTTCCTTTCATGATGTCATTTGAACTGCGCCTGACCTGATTCCCGTTTAATAGGGGATACGTAGGCAGCCCTATGAGTTCAGTTACACTTTAATGAAAATTCCATTTTTCCCCGATAATGGAACTGGAGCAGAATTTTTAGGAGGAATCTCAACATTCCAAATTCAATTTATCAATCTCTTCATCAGTGCCGTCCTAGTAAATATGGTAGAATTTTGAGGATGACCCTAAAAATTCTGAAGTCAATTTATCAGTCTCTTCATAAACGCCAACCTATAACTGGGGCAAAAGTTCTAGGAGGACCCTTAAAATTCTGGAGCGGCTCTGCCTTCAGTCAGTCAGCATAGGCGCCAGCAGCACCAGCCTAGTAAACTAGGGCAGAATTTTGAAGCGAACCCTCAAAATTCCGGAACAAGCGAGGTTGACGTGTCTTTAAACCACGATGCAGTTGTTGGTTCATCCAAAATAAAACCATTTCCAGCTTATACTTACATTATATTAAATCATGCATAAATATCATTTCAATCGCTGTCGTTTATTAATATTACCCTAATGATGTGTAACGTCAAGGGCCATGGGATACGAACTAACCTTTCCCCTCTATAAAAATCAAGATTTTTCTTTGAATGCAGGCACTCCAGGCCGCAAGTTATTGAATACATTCACACACTCATACTCTTCAAGGTTGAAAGTATCATAATGATTGCTCATTCACAAGTTTACTATCTACAAGCTACATCCCCAGCAGCCACAGTATCACAATCATCTATCAGCTAAGAGAATTTACTACCGTTCGCCCCTTTACATTTCTGCATTGCATAAGGCTATTTATCTGCCTTCCGAGGTAAGGCTCTACCTCCATATTGTATAAGGCCATTCTTCTGCCTTTCAAGACTAAGCTCTGTCACCATCTGCATTGTCTAAGGCTAATTATCCGCCTTTGAAGACTAAGCTCTATCTCCATCTGCATTTTTGCATAAGGCTATTTTCTGCCTTCCGAGGTTAAGCTCTACCTCCATCCTGCATAAAGCTACTTATCTGGCTTTCGAGACTAAGCTTTGTATCTATCTGCATCGCATATGGAAACTTATCTGCCTTTCGAGACTAAGCTCTGTCTCCATCTGCATTGAATAAGTATATCTTCTGCCTTTCGAGGTTATACACTACCTCCATCTTGCATCATGCTATTATTCTGCCTTTCGAGACTAAGCTATGTCTTCAAATGCATTGCATAAGGCTACTTATCTACCTTTCGAGACTAAACTCTGTCTCAATCTGCATATTTGCATAACGCTATTTTCTGCCTTCTGAGGTTAGGCCCTACCTCCACCCTACATAAGGCTACTTATCTTCCTTTCGAGACTAAGCTCCGTCTTCATCTGCATCGCATAAGGCTACCTATCTATCTTTTGAGACTAAGCATTGTCTCTGTCCTGCATGGCTAAAATATCACCGCTTTTTTTTTTCGAACGGCAAAAATATTGCCACCCGCATTTCAATTTCTCGCTCTGGCTGAAAGATCGATAGACTTTGCATTCATTTGAATGAATGACAACCACCTTCACATGGGCTGAAAGATCGCCAACTTATTCAAAGGCATCATAGTTTGGAGGCATCATCCGCATAGCCTTAGAACACACTTTCATGGCTTCCGAATCTTTCTTTTTATGCTTTTCATGGCCCAGGACATCATAGTCCGAGGATTTCATCCTAACCGTCCGAAGACAACATTCATGGTACAATGGGAACTTGCATCAAGTATAAATTATGCACAATATACACTGCATCATTCATTCATTGGTATACCGACTAGCAAACGGCCGTCTCGGCAGGAGCGCTCCCACTCCAATTTTCCGCAACCTGTTCGACTTCACAACCTTTCTCAAATTAGACAATTGCGTCCACTCTTTTCCTAATCCCCAACATTGGTTCCTGAACTACATATGGCCTGATTCCTGTAAAACCATGGATATGTAGGCAGCTCAAAAACCATAGGGCGATCATAATTCTTTCACAATCGATAATTCCGGTCAAAATTTTCCATCTTGTCTTTACCCGACAACTCTTTCATCCTCCTCGAGTAAAGAGGGGCAGCTGTTGATACCCAATTTTTTCCTATTTATTTTTATACCTAAAATACTCTCAAAATATCATATGTATACATATATGAGCATCCCCAAAAGAATTTGGCATTTTAAAGGATTTTTAAAACAAATTTATGGCCTATTTTACACCATAAAGCCCAATAATTATTCCTCAAAACTTACCATTTTGGAGAATAGTTCATTTTATTATGACATATACATAAAACATAATTTACCTGAGTTTTTTATAATTTACGAGTCCATTTTTCGTATTTTAAAAACTAAAGGGAAAAGGGTCAGAATTCCCCCTAACGTATTGACTCCAGGTTAAAAATGCCCTTCGTTAACCTATTTTGAAGAAAAAGCCCCTGCCGTTAAAAATGTGGCATATTTGTTCCCCTAAGTCTAACAACTGACTGTACTTATATTTAAAATGGTTGGGGCATTTTTTTCAAAATAGGTTAACGGTAGGGGCATTTTTAAAGTGGAGTCAATACGTTAGGGGCACAAATATGCCAGAATTTTAACGGTAGGGGCATTTTTTTCAAAATAGGTTAACGGAGGGCATTTTTAAACTGGCATCAATACGTTAGGGGCAGTTCTGACCCTTTTCCGAAAACTAAATTGCATGAAATTGCAATTTACCATTTCAAGATTTAATAGGAATTTTAATTACAAAATTAATACCAATATTTTTTAATTAATACTTATATATTATTCTAACCCTGTACTTTTACTTTGATTTTTAATATTTATTACTATTTTTATAAATTCAAAAGGAAAAAATACCTATTTAAATTTTGGCCACAAATTGCTTTCAATTGTAGCCTAATTTGGTCACCAATTTTGTCCCCAATTAACCCAATTGAATGACCCAATTACCCGACCCATTTTCAAACCCACCCGGCCATTGTTTTAATCCAGGCTGTTGATCAAAATGATCAACGTCCACGATTTTCCAATTCCTTTTAAATCTCACAGCACCCCAAATCCTAATTCATTTACTAAAAATTCGCCTCCCTCAAACCCTCGTCCTTTCAAACTCTCTCTAGCCCCTCCAAAACCCTAGCTTTCTCCCAGCGGCCATGGCATCCTCAAGCCTTGGGCGGCCTGTACTCACCTCTACGTGCTCTTTTACACCTGCTACTAGAAGATTCAAGGTCTGACCTTGAAGGTTTTTGCTCAAATATTCGCCGACTCAAGTTTCATGGCCATCTCCAGCATGTCCTGGTTCTATGGGCTTCCTTCGGGCTCACCTAGCTCAGAGCAGACCCTTTTCTAGGCCTTTCTGTCTTCTAGGGTTCTTCAACCCTAGCCCTTCGAGGTTTTCCTATATTTCTCTAGTTCCTCTCTAGATCCATGCTTGTTTTAAGGTTTTCAAAATGATTTCTTAAATCTCTTTCAAAAGTTTGCTTTTAAAGCTATTCATCATTTCTTATTTAGGGTTTCTTTGATTTTACTCGTTCTACTGTGATTTTATATGGTGTTCTAACTATATTCGTCTTACTGTGACTCCTGTTTGTTTCTACTTTGACTCCTATGTGTTTTCTTCTACTACTTTTCCTCCTAAGGTTTCCTTCTATTTTCTTTTACTATGTTTTCCCTCAGCATATTTTCAGATCACGTGTATGTGACTTGCATGTTCTCACCTCTGAACTAGTTTGATTTCGGTTTCTGAAAGTCATCTATGTTTTCACATGGCTCTGACCTTTTTGCCAAAAGCCAGATTTTCCTTATTTCATGTTTTAAGTGTTCGTATGCTCCTTATATATCATGATTTTCCCCTAAAATGGTCTATCAAATTTTAATCAGTTCAAAATTAATTCTGAATACAGCTTGATTGATTTCTTTCCATTTTTGCCCACGACTCAACCTAAGTAAAACCCGCCCTTCTCTTTTTTAGACTGGATTCATTCATACACTAATCTCAGACCTTTTATTTGCACAAACCGTGAATTTAAAAAAACTTTTCCTTAAATAACTTTTATGAATTCACCCTTATTTGTATATTATGCACATGTTGTTTATTTAATCCCCTTTCCTTAAATATTTTTCGTCCTTTACTAATCAAATTGGGATTCCTTAATTAAAAGAACCTCTGTTAATTGATTGATCTTAATTGATACTTGACTAATGTTCTTTCCTTGATTGCATGTCCGATTTCAACTATAAATACATGCTCTTCTTTTCACTTCATCAACGAATTTTGACTGCAAATCAAAAATCAGAATTGATCTCTCTGACTTCTTTACTACTACAATTACTATTCTCTATTTCTCTATACTACTACTGAGCATTCTACATCTGTCTTTCACGCTATCTGAACTTCTAAGCACTTGGGGAGTTTTCTGGAGTTTGTTCCTGTTGTTCCTAGCTGTCTGTTTGCTAATGCTATCCTGCTATTTTAGAAATTACAACTGGTATGCTCTTCTATGTTAAATAGCAATTTCTACCCCTCTTTCTTTGTGTGTCTATTTATGCTTTCCTTCACTATGTAATTGCTTCGAGCATGTTATGTCTCTTATATTATGTTTAATCTCGTTCCCTTTATTCCCTTTGTATGTGAGTATTTTCCTTGGTCATAGCAGCACAATGAATTACTGTCTGTGATCCAGAACTTGACTTTTCTAAGTCTTTACTTGATTGCTTTCCCATTCCCTTTTTCCCTAATGTGCTGAGCTCTAATTTGGGTATGTTAGGGTCTTGATCACCATTCAGACCTGAGTTTGACTCTATAAGAGTATGCTTTTATTTTTTTGAATCTGAGCAAGAGGTTAGGGGAGTGCCAGTCTATTACATGGCTGGGTATGACCACCTCCTGCTAAGGTTCCCCTCTCACTTTACACCTACTCCTAGCTATGAAGTCGTACCCCCCTCTGGTAAGCCATGCTTAGGGACCATAGAGCTCCCTCTGAACTTGGATTCCTAAGGGCTGGTAATTCCACACATTTCACTACTCTGTTACCACATTCACTCTTTAGTGTGTAAGCATTTTCTGGGCTCTCGAAGCTCCTTGGAACTTTGAAAAACTCTAAGAGAAGGCCTTGGAATCTGTAACCCGGATTTGGTAAATCACATGTATTGAATATCAAGATTGTATTAGGCAGTTTGAATCTAGCTGTGGTCTGTGATGTATTTTACTTTTGGCTCTATTACAATAACTTTGTAATAAAACTTGGGAAATATAGTAGGAAGGGTGTGGGAGGGGTTTTTAGTTGTTTGCATGTTAAAGGGTAGAACTCATGCCTATAGGACTTTTACTACTTTAAATCACCTATAAATCATGCCTATAGGATTTAATACTTTAGATCGCCTTGATATCATGCCTATAGGGCTTTTACTACATTGATATCATGTATATATGCTTTTAACATTTGAATCACCTAGAGATCCTATCCATAGGCTTGAACTTTTCTTCATTCAAGCATATATATAAATCATGCCTATAGAATCACAATAATAATAGGCAAACAATAGGATAATACAACTATCGCCTGCCTGAAATGTTTAAAATAGCATTAAAAATTGGAATAGATATCCTGCCTAAAGGATCTCAAAACTCGCTTAAGTCTTATAATCAATAATCTGGCAATTATTCAAATGATTCCAATATAATTTGTCCAAACCGTCTGCAACTCTAAGAACTTGTTTTCAGTCGCTAATATCGTATACCAACTCTTTGTCTCAACTTTTATTCATGAGGTTACTTTCAAATAGCTTTCAAACTCTCGCATCTTTTAATGAACACTTTACCATTAAAACTCTACTGTACACTTGTTTAAACAGTCCCATCGATTTTCCAAAACCCTTTTGAACTTCTGTAACTTCTGCTTCTTTCAAAACTCGTATATGTTAGTCCTTAATTAATAATTAGGTAAAATACTTTAGATCCTAACAATTGGATCCAAGTTACCTAATGTAGACCTTTTATCTAATTCTATGTGTTAAATTGATCTGTCGCCACTTTATTTTAGTTTAAGACCAAACCAATATATGCAAGATATGCTAAACTAGATGTTGTTTGTTTAAAGGGGTTTCTTTGAGCTTAGGTTTGTCTTCTTGTTGTTTTCCCTACTTGGTATCTGTTTTGAGTGATGAACTAGACTTTTTATCCTTTGAAACTCCATGCAAAGTCGCATCCCTTTCTTCCCCTTTTAGGATTAGAAGTGCTAATACCCCAAGACTAATAGGTTTCGGCGGGTATTAGCATGCAATAAGTAAAATGAGACTAATCGAGTTTAAATACCTTATTGTGATGGAAGGTTAGAATATGGATATGATGATTGATGTGCTAATATCTCATGTGAGAATGATTGCTGGGTATTGCACCAAAGTGATCCATATTATGTTTTACCCTAGGACCCCTTTCTTCTTTTTTATTAATGTTTTATCTTAGTTAATGTTTTCAACAAAAATTCCTTTTTTCATAACAACTTGTGTCTTTGTTCTATCAAAATTTTAAACTTGCCATGTTTCCTATGTGCAAACTTTGCTTGTTTACTCCTACTCTTCTTAAAGTTAGAATTAAGCACGGTTGGTAACCACACATGTGGAACATGAGGGGTGCCTAACACCTTTCCCTTGAGATAATCTTAAGCCCTTAACTGAATTATGGGTCTCTTTCAAAATCTTCTTCTTTTCCTTAAAGTGTCCTAATGCACTATAATCATTAGGTGGCGACTCTCCAAAATCCATAACCCAAATTTCCCGAAAGGGGATTAAAGAGTCATTCCACCCATATTGTCGAAACCCGCTTTTCCTCTTTTAGAAAAATTAGGGGCGTCGACACCTCTACCACACCTGGACAGTCTGAGGAGCCAGCTGTGATCGAGCTTTCTACTGAGCCATCCACCATCCGTGCTACTACTAACAGTGAGACTTTTTCCCTGGGTCCTTCTTATATAGCTGGCACTTCTACTTCAGCTGACTCAACAGTCCCTTCATCAGACTCATCAGTTCACTACCCACCAGTTCAGACAGTCTCTAGCCAGTTTGAACAACTGGATGTCAGCTGCGACATCTAAGTTTTCCACCTTAGATACTTTAGTTGAGGCACAGTCAGCACCACCCACATTTCAGACTCTTCATTCAATTGAGGTGACATTGAAGAAGCTCCTGG
Organism: Nicotiana benthamiana; assembly: GCA_034376525.1. NCBI lineage: Eukaryota > Viridiplantae > Streptophyta > Magnoliopsida > Solanales > Solanaceae > Nicotiana > Nicotiana benthamiana. The sequence continues at coordinate 75,493,663 of CM067328.1, read as the reverse complement.
CCAACCAGGAGAACATTTTGGAGACCCAGGCCACCTTGACTACCACAGTAGCCTCGCATGGCAAGGCTTTGTAGGAGCTTGCCAAGGAACATAAGAAGATGAGAAAGTCAAGGGCATCTCGAGAGTCGGTAAATAAGATGCGAGCAAATGTGGACAAAATTTTGGCATACTATATGCCATTATACTTGTTATTGAGGGATCCAGCTTAAGATCCAGCAGCAGCTCAGCCACAGCAGGAGAAGGAGCCTAGGCACCCAAGGAAGAAGAGGAAGATTCCTAGCACTTCGGGTGTTATAATAGAGGTGGAAGAGGTTCAGGAGGGTACCTCTAGTGCCCCACTAGATGTTCAGCCGGTCCATGACTCGGCCCTGTCCCAGCAGCAGAGCTGCAACAGGCAGGAGACCAATATGAGATCCATGCCATTACAGAGGATCAGGGGACCATTGATCATCCCTTGCAAACGGATCAGGCTCGAGGAGCAATTCTATATCCTTTCTTTTTGGTGTCTGTAGTTATTTTGGTAGTTGGCATTGGGGATAATGCCAGCTTTTATTCGTGGGGGTGCGCCTTACTGTTTTTATTCTGATACAATTGGATGACTGTACATACTTATTTGAGTTCTAGTATTTGTAATTAATAGTTTGCATACCACTGTCCAAATCAGCAGACCGCGTTGGGGAGATTTAGAAAAGGTGTGTTTGGATCATTGTCAAGCACGCTCCACGCTCCAGTTTTACATGGTCCACGCTACCCCAGCGTTACCTCTTTTGCGCAGTCCGCGCCCGATATTCTACTGCACTATTTCTAAGTCATGAACTCAACTGTGTTATCTAATTCATTGCATATGATTAAAATAACAATGTTAGACTTGTATTCTTTATAGATCATGGTTATGAAACGTGGAGAAAAAGAACAACAACAACCCAGGAGAGGTGGTTCCTCCCAAGGGGACAAAGGAAAGGAGATTGTTAAACTCACCCCCCAGGTTCGCGAGAACATTAAAAAGACCCATAAGCTGATACGGGAAGCTGATAGAGATGCCTCCCACTTTTTGAGGAGTTAGTATGCACCATCTTAGAGCATCACCTCAGAATAACCTCCCTCCAAATGTCTATCTACCTCCAATTACATGACTCCCCTTCACCTTCACTGACCTCCAAAAGACCGTTCAACGTAGTTTCAAACTCGTCTAATGAGTCTGTAGCAAGAGGTGAAGAGCAATACTCCACCTCCCCCATAACTTCATTATCTGAGGAGAGTGCAGGATATGGTGAGGGGGTGAGTCTCAAGTAAGGGGAGTTGATCGAACCAGAAAACCTGAAGCCTTGGCAGACATATTTTTGAGTGAGATCGCATTCCACAAATTTAGAGAGTGATGTCCCATGAGGAAGTTGATTCCGGAAAGGCAATTCATTGACAATGATCTTTTTCCTATCAACCCAAAGGTGCAAGAACAATTTCGTACTAAATATGGTTGGCTTTCTTCGAGGAGAAATGTATTGATGCCAGAGAGAATATGGTGAAAGAGTTATATTGTAATACATCTCATGTGCTTAAGGACACAAAGGCGATGCATGTGTGGGACAAAATGGTGGTGTTTGATGGGAAGTCATTGAATGAATTTTAGGGGTTCAAAGAGGAGGATGAATCTGAATACTTAGCAAAGCTCGCAATGGGTGAAGAGGTGCATCCTTGATTGGCCGAGTACATTGCAGCCCTTAGAAACACTTTCAGTTTTGAATCCAAGGGTTGGTTGACATTCGTCTGTTGTAGACTTGATCCCTTCACACATGATCACTCCGTTTCTTAGACTCCGGCTATTCTTGTGGCATCTATCATGGATGGGCTTCCTCTAAATGGGGAAACATCAATTAGAGGGTGATCGTTTTGGTCGGATAGGAGACCAACACAAACTACCCCTTCCCAAACACGTTGTCCACGTACTTTTGGGATTTGGAGGTGAAGAAAAATGCTTTGATATAAAAAGAAACCGGTGGCCCCCTACTCATGGTATAGCTAGTTGGGTTCCGACAACCCAATGTCCAAAAAGTATCAGCCACCCACCTCTACCACACCTAGCCAGTCTGAGGGGCAACCCGTGATCGAGCTTTCTACTGAGCCAGCTACCATCCCTGCTACTACTGCCGGTGAGACTTGGCCGACACTTCTACTTCAGCTGACCCGGTAGTCCCTTCATCGAAGACTCACTTCACTGCCTACCAGCTCAGTCAGTCTCTAGCTAGTTTGAACAAATGGATGTCAGCTGCGACATCCAAGTTGTCTACCTTGGCTATTGTAGTTGAGGCATAGTCAACACCACCCATAGTTCAGACTCCTCCTTCTATTGAGGAGACATTGAAGAAGCTCCTGGAAACCCAGAAGAAGATTTTGGAGACCCTGATCACATTGTCTACGGCGGTAACCTCGCGTGGGAAGGCTCTGGATGAGCTTGCCAAGGAACATAAAAAGATGAGAAAGTCAAGGGAATCTCGGGAGTCGGTAAAGAAGGTGCGAGCATATGGACAAGCTTTTGGCAGACCAAGTGCTATTAGACTTGCTATTGGGGGATCCAACTTTAGATCCAGCAGCAACTATGCCACAGCAGGAGGAAGAGCCTAGGCACCCAAGGAAAAAGAGGATGTATCCTAGCACTGCGGGTGTAGTGATAGAGGTGGCACAAGTTCAGGAGAGTACCTCCAGTGCTCCACCAGATGTTCAGCCGGTCCCTAACCTGACCTCTGTTCCAGCAGCAGAGTAGTTGTAGGAAGGTGACTAGTCTGAGGTCCATGCCACTACAGAGGATCATGGGACCATTGATCAGCCCATGCAGACGAATCAGACTAGAGGAGCCATTCTATATCCTTTCTCTTTGTTTTTGTGCTTATTTTGGTAGTTCACGAGTATAGTGGGGAATATGGTGTTTGTAAGGTTGCAACCTTGCAGGAAAATGTCCCTAAAAGGTCACTCATATCATAAGCTCAGCCCCAAATATTTTGGTCCTTTTCAATTACTCAAGAGGATCGGTTCTGTGGCATACCAGCTTAAACTTCCATCTCATGCTAAGATACATTCCACATTCCATGTCTCTCAGCTTAAGAAGTATGTTGGTTCTCCTCAGGTGATCTCTGATTTACCAGTTTCACTTTCTTCTCATGGCCACATTGTCCTTGGTCCTGAAAGCATACTGGAAACCAGAGTAGTGACAAAACACAATAGACATTGCCAGCAATATTTTGTGAAGTGGTTTAACTTCCCTCCTGAAGATAGCACTTGAATGGATGTTGCTTCTTTCAAACATCAGTTCCCTCAATTTGTCCTTGATGACAAGGACTCTTAATGGGGAGAGGGGGTAGTTGTTATATGCTAAATAGTCAAGAAGGTAGTGTAGACGTTTTATATAGAAGCTATTATACGGTTATAAGGGCAGTAGCAGTTACTTTGTTAGAAGTCGGTTAGTGAAGCTCCACTGTAGAAACTAGCTATAAGAACACTGATGCATTGTGACGAAAGTTGTTGAATAATAGATCTTCTATCTCTTCTTCTCTCTATTCTTCTCTCTCTTGATCAGTTGTGAGTATATATATGTTTTGTTCAGAGGTAATTCTTCTTCTTAATCTCTTAGATTCACTTTCAATTTCAACCTCCAATGTTGAAATACACAACAAAAAACTATATAAAGTTGGGAGTATAGCATCTTCACACTTTGAATAGTTTAATTAAGAGGTAATTACTACTAAATCTATTTTATTAAAGTCATACATATTGTAAAAAAAAATATGCAATCACAATTATACCAATCATGAGCGCTTGAAACAACGAAAATATGCATTCAAATAAATCCTAGAATTCCTCAAAGTTCAAAAATTTAAAACGAAAAGAAAAAAAAAAACATGTACGAAACATTTTAATTCACTGTATCATACATTCAATGTATGAAGTTAGGACAATTGAAAATTTTAAAAGAGACAAGACTAAACTAAGGAATAGAGCACTTATGAAAATTAAATGAAGGAGTCCAAAAACTAATGTATAATGAATGGAATTTTTCAATTTGCGGGAATAATGCCAAATGCCATCCGGATAGAGGGTTCGACTCCGCTCCAGTGAGCTTTGCTCAAGCAAATCTCAAGGGCTGTTTTGATTAGCGACACGTGGCTTTCTTAGTACCAAGGATTAAGATTGTTTATGTTAATCTGTGTTAATGGCAATAACTAAAAATATATTGTAAAATCAAAATCTACTTTTAGTCGCAGAGTCTTTTCAATGTCTTTATCAATTGCTAAACATACTAGAACATGGTTGTTTTCTGTTTTATTAAACAACAATCTTTTTTTCTTTTATTTTCCTTTTCGATTCGACTTTTATAATGCGATGATTTATCATAATAATAATGTCTGACATGTAGATATTACATCGAAATTTTGTTCTAAAGTATATATAGAACCAGTATTATAAGACAAAATTAAAAGTATTTCTTGTTACATATTTGCTATACAAGTCAGCTATACCTTTATCACTTCTAAAATCCAAATACAAAGTTAAGCTAAAAAACAAGAAATAAATGTCATGACCGAAAAATGTCATCTGATATTTTAGGACTCAATTTCTTGTTGCGAGACCTTCAAAATCTTTTTTTATCCTCCTTGATTTGCGTGCATATTCCAAGTATATTTACGGAAAGCTTTTATATTGAATGTTGATAAAATATCAAATTTTGACATTAAAAGTTGATTTAGTTGACTTCTATCAATATTTTGTGTAAACGGGTCTGAAATTATATTTGGACAGTCCCGGTGGATTCATATCAAAATATGGGACCTGGGCGTAATCCCAGAATCGGATTCCGAGTTCCCTAACTCGAGAAATAAATTTTTGATAAAAATTGAAGGCGTGAAAATTAAATGGTTTTAAAATTTTGATTAATGTTTGATCTTGTTGGTATCTGGCCCGTATTTTAGTTCTGTAGTTCGGTACATATTCAAAATAATATTTAGGAATTTTTACCTGTTATAGAAAACCTTTATAAATAAATATTATTTTATAAATTATATTCTATGGCAACCTTTTATGTTTTATCAAAAGTTAGCTATTATAATCACTACCTACAGTTAAGCCATTAAATACGATGCGTAAAATATCTCTCTCTCTCATATTTTCTGTTCTATCTCCCAATAACACTGGTATTATATACAATTTTATTAAACCCACGTTCTCTTTCCACTATCTCTCCCCCAACCCTATATTGTCACTAGAATACAACCTCTATTATCAACCAATATATCTCCATTCTCTCTCTCATTTTTGAAAATTGTTTGACCAAAAAAGTTTTGGTAAGTGTTATACATGTTAGTTTTTCGTTGGCATATGTATTATTCTGTATATTTGTACCTTTTTATGTAGAAAGAATCACCATTTTTATCCATCTACAAAAAACTCAGATTTTCCTCTTATATGGATGATTCAACTCCTTCCAAGAGGGTTATCCGAGGTATACGGACCAAAGCATTCAATTTTGAAGGGCCATATTTCGATTTGCAAATCACTCAAGCGTAGCAAGTATTTGCAGGTTCAGCAACAAATACAGTTGCAAAAATGTCACGACCCTAACCCCGAACCCGATCGTGATGGCACCTCTCGTGAAGATAAGGCCAAGCAGTTAAACCAAATTTACCTTTTAAAGCAGTTAATCAGCATAAAAATAGTCTAAAATTTATTTAATAATATTGAATAATCGAAAATATCAATAAAAATGCAAAAAATCCTACCCGACACAGCCTTTACTGGGGTGTCACAAGTCATGAGCATGGGTAGGCCATGATACAAGTCTGCTAAACCCAATAACTAGTACAAATGTTTGAAGGAAAATATAAATGACAAGATAGTACAGACACGGGGCTGCAAATGCCAACAACTACTTCATAGTCTCCGAATGCTTGCCTGAAATGGAGGGATCAGCACTCTGGAGCGGTACCAGCTAAGCCAAGATCTGCAGATAGGGTGCATTGACTAAAGTGACTACTGCAACAGAGTGAGTAACAAATGTAAATAACAACTGAAAGTGAGAAAAGTGTAAGACAAAAGACATTCTATAATTAAGCACTAAAACCATTTAAAGGCAGTAAACGAGTAATTAATAGAGAATTAAGATAAGGTAAATAAATACAAGCTCGCCCCTTGGGCACAATATCAACAAATCCATCCCTCGGGCTAAATCTCATATTAGTACCAGCCCCGCGGGCTCAATCTCACATCACAATGGGTACCCTCACTCACTGGGAATGTGCAAACTCCTGCGGGGGCCCCTTACGGCCCAAGCACAATAATAAGTCATCTCGTGGCATCAAACTAGGCCCTTGGACTCATTTCAATCTAGCCACCTCATGGCGTATATAATGCAGGCCCTCGGCCTCAAATTTATTCTTGTGAATTTATTAATTCTTTTTACATCTTATTTTAATTATATTTAAGCATGCTGATTAGCTTAAGAAACCTTTTTTTATTGTTTCTTGGATTAGATATTTTCTCGGTAAATTATTATATTAAGTATATATTGCATCTACAAGATTAAATGATACAGAGTCACCGTTGTTCATTTTTGTATTAAATAAATAAATTTAAGTATTTTTGGACAAAGAATATTGTCTATAAAGAGATATTAGGTGAGATACAATAGTATATTATATTTTCATACAATAAACACCAATAATTACAAATACTATATAGCGAACGTAAATATTCAAGTATTTTGAATTAATCTACTCTACCCAAATAACTTTTATTTTTGACATTTATTTGAATGTTGCATCTATTTTAACGTCATTTGCTATTTTACATAATTTGTTTTCTTGTATAAATTTTTTTAATTAACCAAAGCAGTAAACACGTGCAATACACCTACATTAAAGCTAGTACTATATTAAAAGTACGAAATCCTTTAAGAGAAATATTGTTCATTTTTTTACCCTTTCAAAATAAAGACCACACTGGACAAAATAGTCATTTAATTATTTTCTTAATATTTAGCATATTGAAGTCAACTAAAAGTTTACTTGTTAAATTTTTCGTCATATGAACGTCAACACAAGAATTTTAACATTTAGAAAATTCAAATTATATAAGTTATTATGATGCATAATATTGTAGTATAAAAATATAATCGTTTACTTCGAAAATAAAAGTAAAAATTAGATTTGATTTGTGATTTTAAAGATACGTGATTTAGTTCAATACAAATTAACAATTAAGATATGAAGTAGGAATGAAAAAGACAAATGAATCAAACCAATATTACTTGATAGTGGTGACCTAAGTACAGTAAAGTAAGACAATAAAGCTAAAGGACAATGTTGATGAACAGTAGACGAAAAGGTAGAGAGCATATTCTTTTCTCAGTGATGATATTAAGTTACAAATGATGGTCCCCTTTATAGAATAGGGGAATCCCTAAATAAGGCATTATTTCATTTACAATAAGGAATATTATTGGTACAGCTGTCTAACCGCCTAGTACGGAATCGTACATTCCTTTTTCGGGATTTGCGCCATGATTTTTGGGATGTGGCAAGAATCTAACTCGCACTGGTATAAATTCTTAACGGTACTATTTCGGGGTCGAGTATACTCGGGCCTGGTGTTCCTCGCAATCCTATCTCTGGACATCACGCTCTGTCTTCGAGCTCAACTCTAGTCAGCAAGTCTCGAATTCGACTTCGCCGGGACTCGGGCATGTATATCGGAGGTATATTATTTTGACTGTATACATATAGTCCCCTCATTTCTTAGAGTAAAATGAATAGAGATCGCAGCGGACTCAACCAAAGGAAGAGTGGGCGCTAATATTTTACCCAATAGTGGTATCGGGGTCAATCTTCCACATGAGCTTCAAGTTGGAGTTGAGTGCTTGTATGGACTATGACTATATTTTAGCTCCTAATTGATCTTCTATCATTTTTGGTTTTCTTTTGATTAACAACTTCAAGTTTAAAGCTAAGTTATGCTAATATAATGATTCTATGTTGTATGCAATATAGAGAAAGACACTAGGGTCGTGGCATGTACCTAGGTGGTCAACTAACGAGTAGAGATTCCTAATGCATGAATGATGAATATGGGACTTATGCTATAACCTTTGAAATTTTGCACTCACTCTCACACCTCTCGGTAAAGAGAGTGATTTTGCCCAATTGACAATCTCGAGACCAATTGGATAGGCCAATTTGCCCAAGCAACTTAAGGTTTCAGTTGGATAATTACTCTTTCGAGGTTTAAAGCATTAATTGGGACTACTATTCTCATGGGTCCATCCCAATTCCTTGTTGGAATTAATATTAGGGTCATATACTCTGTTTCTCAAGAAGAGTCAAGACCCACTAAGCTAGACTTAGTATTAACAACCACCAAATCTTAATGAAAACATAAGATTAATCCAAATAACAAATTTTCAACATTATTCATGCACTAAAAATCACATTCATTAATTACCCACACTAGGGTTGAGCCACAACTCTAGATAATGGGTTTAGCTAGCCATAATAGAAACACAAATTGAAGAAATAGATGAAATTGACATAATAATTAACTACAATGTTAATCTACTCAAATCCGCATTAATACTAGAAAAAGTTGCCCAAAAAAGGCTAAAACTATGAAGTCTCGAGTTGAACTACTATCTCATAACAAAAAAAATATAACCTAAAAAAGTAAAATGTTCTATTTATACTACACAGGAAAAACCGAACAAAAATACCCTGAGGGTCAGGCGCGGACCGCGCACAAATGACACGTGGCTGCGTAGGGGTTTGGGTCTTCATATCTTTCTTCTGACACTGTGGATGCAGACAGCACAAATATGACGCGCGTCCGCGTAAGGCGATGGGCGCGAACCCCATAGAAGTGGAGTGCGGCCGCGTAAGAAAATTTGGTACCAATCCACCCTCTCTGAACTTAGTCAAGGCGGACCGCACTGATTAGGTGTGCGACCGCATGGCCTTTTGCCTTGAATGATAGAGTCTCTGACACTTATTGCCGCAGATTGCATGAAAAGGGGCGCAGACCGTGCATCTTTACTTGAAAATTGCATGATCTCAGAACTATCCTACGCGTCCGCATGGCAAAACAGTGCGGACCGCACTGGTTGGTCGTAAAGAATTTCATCCTCTGAACTCTCGTGCGAGGTCGTGTGATATATCAGTGCGGACTACGTAGCTTGTGTTTTGTCGCTTGGCAGATTTCACTCCTTTTATAGTCTATCTTTGACATTTGTCATCTTGTCGCTCAATCCTGCAATCAAGCGCAACTTGTAAGTATTTTTGGACTAATTTATGGCAATTCATGCACAAAGCTTAGGGAAGAATGGGTATAAAACATGTAAAAATCACAGTTATCAACTCCCCCAACATGAACCTTTGTTTGTCCTCAAGAAAATAAAATGAGACCTACCCCGCAATGGAAAACACCCAAGTAATTCCTACTTATCCTAAAGTATCCTCAACAAGAATCAATTTGAACTATCAAATTACCTCAATGCGAATGCATCATTAACACATTTAAACTTTAAAAACTTGTGGATCAAGTGTGACACAAGAGCATCAACAGTTGACGCATTTCATCAAGGAACCTTTCTCAATTACTTTTGTCATTGTGGAACCCAAAATCAAACATCCTTTACTTTCCCTAAGTGAACCTCACCTTTTTGAGTATTTGCATACAAATTGAGGTGAATGGACTTCTCTCTCATCTCTCACAAAGAAAAGGCCCTAAGTCCGGCTCTAAGTACGGTATGCTTGCCCTTTATGTAAGTATCCACTAATGTAGGCTTCTCTCAACTAAAGATCATATAGGGCTTCTAAGGAGTCATTGTGAAGGCTTTGGGTAAAGGTAAGACATGTTTTTGTTCAGTGGGTTCAACCTTCCCTTCAGCACTTCTTTTGATTCATTTTGGAACACTTTCTAGACTCAATTGAGTAATTCAATTCTTTCAAGGGGTTAGAGAGACACATTGTCACTCTTTCTTTTACAATTCAAAACTTTTCTCCTTTCGTCTACTTTTGCACACCTTTTTCACTTTTTATTGTCCTTGAATTCCCTTTTTTTGTTCCTATTCACTTTTGTCTTTTTCTCTTTTTCATTGTCTTCTTTTTCTTTGCTTTTGTGCCTTTTTGCCACGTTGATGCCTTTCTTGTCTCCCCCCCCCCCCCAAAATTTAGACATTTTCCCTTTATTCAAGGGAAGATTTGGGTGCCAAGAGAGGGTCTCATTAAGAATGGGTATAGGCTTGTAGCTTGGTTTATGAAACAAAAAGGTTTAAGGCTCAAAAGGGGCGAACTAGGGATTATTTCATTGGTAGGTCATGGAAATTATACAAATTTTGCATTTTGGATCAAGGAAAGCCTTTAATCACGTATGAAGTCAAGTTCCACCTATGATTTCGCCTAAACAAACATTCGGGGCAAGTTCTAAACTATCGGCTCGGTACTTGGGCTGACGATTCGAATTCTCACTACACACACTCAAGGATTGCCAAAGACGGATTCGAGAGCCCACAACGACTTTAGATATGATTCAAGCGCACAATGGCCTAAAATGACCATATGATGATTGTTCGGTCAACACAAGAGTCTCAAGGCTATAACTTTCACCATCCTAAACACAATATAATGTCTTTAACCATAGGATCAAAGGCAAATGTGCTAGGACCAAGTGAAGCTTTGCTTGAGGTACCCTTAACTACAAAAACTTGAAAATCAAAAAGAAAAATCAAAAACGGACTCAAACCCTCAAGAAGGTTGTCACGCCATCTATCATTGGAAGAGCCACCCATTTCGCACAACACTCTACCCTTGGAAAGAACCGTGGCATTCCGAAAACCAAGGGCTTATTGCAAACATCAAAACAAAACCAAAAGGCTACGAGCCTAAGTTTGCAACTAAAACGAAAACTTTTTAACGAAAAATAGAAAACCAAAATGAAAACCGAATGAATATGTACAAAAGTGGAGTAGAATATACAACTAGGGGAAATGAATATATACATAGAGTTTAAGTTCATCTAGAATGAACAATCATATACAAGCCATCTACAACTACAATGTGCTAAAAGTAAAAGAATATATACAGTATTCCAACAGTCAATCAAAATACAAAGGACACGCCCCCACGAATAAAAGCTAGCATTGTCCCCAATGCTAACTATATAAATATGCACCAAAATCATAAAGGACATAGAACGGCCCCTCAAGCCGCATCTGTCACCCTATGCTGATCAGTGGCTCCCAAGTCCTCTGTAGTGGCGGGGACCTCAGACTTGGCACCGGCCTGCTGCTGTTGTGCTGCTGGGATAGGTGCCTGCTCAAGAACTAGCTTATCAATTGGTGGCAGTGGAGGGACTGTCCTAAACCGGTTCTACCTCAATCACAACTCCCTTAGTGCTAGGGAGTTTCCCTTCTTTCTCGGGCTTTGCTCCTCCTCCTGTACATGTGCTACCTACAGCCGGATCCCCAAATAATATGTCACGACCCCAACCCAGTCGTGATGGCGCCCAGCACACTACTAGGCAAGCCTGACAATTTATATCAATAACCCAATTAATTAAACAGATTAAGATTAATATTATTTAACACAAAAATCTGAAATACTAATAATGCTGCGAAAAATCTAACAAAATACGAACACAGCCTAACTAGGACCCCGTGTCACGACAATGAGCCTCTAATGACAGAATAATATCCTAATACAAAGTATTTCTAACACTAATAATACAGAAATAAAGGATAAAGATAGAGGGGAGAATCATTGGACGCGAACACCCTACAGCTACCTCAAATACTCCCGGGAAGAACTCTAGATCAGCTAGAATCACTCAGCCTGAGACTGCCCTGGATCTGCACACAAGGTCATTGAGTAATAAACATAACTAAAGTCAGAAAGTAAGAAAAAGCAGGAAATGCACAAAGTACTCTATATCTAGTAGTTCAAATACAAACCAGCGGAAAAAGTATACAACAAATAATACAGTAAAGAAATAATGCATGAAAGGATGCAGCACATCTAACAGTACACTCCAGAACCCACAGCGGCATGCAGCCCGCTCCACTTATTTACGTCGACAGCGCTCACTGGGGTTGTGTACAGACTCCGGAAGGGCTCTTACATCCCAAGTGCAATATCAGCAAGGTATTGGCATAAAACAGGATCTCGACCTCAATATCTATATATATAATCTCTACGGCGTGCAGACCGATCCATATTAGAAACCATCATCACTACAGGGTCCCCAAACCATCTCAGTCAAACAAGTCCACAGCCAATCTGGCATGACATACTATAAGGATCTCAGCATTCATATCCTTTTCATTCTAGGTTCAGGTATGTAACACAGTTATTATATTGTTTTTAATATTTCAAAACATTCCTGAGAATTTATGTTATGCACAGAGGTGAGGAAAAACACATAAAGATACCCAAAGTATTCTACAGGTCGGCACAAGACCCCAAACACCGCAATAAGCCCAATTCACAATAACAAAGTATGTGTCTTAGTCGCCAATATAGTAGAAATTAACACTCGGGATCGACTAAGTCTCAATCCCCAACAGTATATGACCCCGCACTCATCTTAGAATGCGTTTCACACCTCAATATAGCGTTACGATGTGGATGTCTGGGGTTTCAAACCCTCAGAGCAGTAGTTACATTAAGTACTCACCTCTAACCGGACGAAAACTAGCTAGCAATGCCCTTGCCTCTCGAATCGACCTCCTTGCGCGTCGAACCTTGCCAAAACCACAACGAATACATTACAATAGGCTAAAGAAATATAACCCAATCCAAAAGACTCGAAAAATATCGAAAACCACAAAAGTTTCAAAACTCGTGCCCCGGCCAACTTCTCAAAAGTCAGAAATTTTTACACCAAAATATTCCTTAACTCGTCGCGAGTTTATACATGTAAAATTCATCAAAATCGGATCCAATTTCTCATTAAGAAAACACAAGCCCTCGTTCTTCCATTTTTACTCAAATTCAATGAATTTAGGTGTTGAAATCACAATTAGATGACATTTCTAGGCATAGGACTTACCTCCAATTGATTCCCAGTCAAAACCCTCAAAATTTCTCGTCAAAAGCTCCCAAGGTTGTAACAATGGTGGAAAATGGACTTGGTTCGCGGATGATATGATATTAAAACCCTTCTGTCTACCCAGTTTTACTCAATGCGATCGCAGCCTTGCTATTGGGATCACATAGCAACAATTTCCAACCTCCAGATTTCCTCTTATGCAATCGCACTCAACCCGATGCAATCGCATAGAATAATTTTTTGTCAGGGACCCCAGGCCCAAATACACTACGCGATCGCACTCGCCCTTATGCGAACACACAGACCAACATTCCAAACCTATGTGATCGCATAGAAAAAATTTGAACCCCTTCCAAAACATCGTATGTTATCGCAATGCTCCCCATGAGATCGTATAAAGCAAATTCTCTACAACACTTCAGTAGTTTTTCTCCAACTCCCAAAGGCCAAATTGGTCCGATTGATCACCCGAAAACACCCCGAGGCCCCCCGGGACCTCAACTAAAAGTGCCAACCAATCCTAAAACATCACACCAAAATGTTCCCATCATAAAAACACATCCATCAACACAAGAATCATCAAATTACCACGGATTCAAGTCTAAGTTGAACTAAAAGTTCCAAAACTTACATTTTATCAAAGACCCAACCTAAACACCTCCGAATCAGTTAACATTTTGCGCACACATCAAAAATAACATATTGAAGCTACTGCAACTCTAGAAATTCCACTCCGAACCTCGGATCAAAATCTCTCCTATCAACCGGATATCGTCAAATTGCTAACTTAGCCAATTCAAGCCTAATTCTACACCGTGCCTTCAAAACTACTTCTGATTGCTCTCCGAAGACTTAAATCATCCCCCGAAGCTAAACAAATCATCAGAAATCCATTACGATCCCTCTAACTCACAAGTCAACATTCGGTTGACTTTTCCAAACCAACCTTTCCTTAAAGTTTCTTATTTTCTCATTTCCAACCAAACTCTATCCGAATTACTTCAAATTCCCCAAACACATAAAATGAAACATGTAGAAGCATTAAATGGGGAAAATGGGATGGATACATGAGACATCGGGTCGGGTCGTCACATCCCCCCAACCTAAAACAAGCGCTCGTCCTCGAGCGGGGCGAGAAACATACTTGAAGTCTCAAATAGAAGTGTGGGTATCTGCTCTGCATCTCCTTCTCGGTCTCCCAAGAGGCCTCCTCCACGGGCTGACCTCTCCAATGTACCTTCACTGAAGCTATATCCTTTGATCTTAATTTCCGAAACCGTCGACCCAACATAGACACTAGCTCTACATCGTAAGTCAAATCCTCATCCAACTGAACTGTGGTGTAGTTCAAGATATGAGACGGGTCCTCAACATACTTCTGCAGCATAGACACGTGAAACACCAGATGAACGTCCGACAAGCTGGGTGGCAAATCAAGCATAAAGGCCAACTCCCTAATCCTCCTAAACACCTCAAAAGGTCTGAACCTTCATCAAGACCTTCTCACCCACCGAGTAAGATACATCCCGAACCTTCTGGTCTGCATAGCTTTTCTGAAACGACTGAGCTGTACGAAGTCTCTCCTGAATAACCTTCACCTTCTCTACGGTATCTTGGACCAAAACTGTCTTCAACAACCTAGCCTCGCCGGGATCAAACAAACCGACCAGAGATCTACACCATCTCCCATATAAGGCCTCATACGGTACCATCCGAATGCTAGAGTGATAGTTGTTATTGTAGGCATACTCGGCAAGAGGCAATAACTCATCCCAAGAACTCCAAAATAAATCACATAGTCACACAACATATCCTCCAATATCTGAATAGTACGCTCGGATTGTCCGTCCTTCTAAGGATGAAATGCTGAACTCTGCTCAACCTGAGTACCTAACTTGTGCTGGAAGGTCCTCCAAAACTCAGAAGTTTCATGAGCAACTCTATCTGATATAACAGAAACTGGAACACCTTGCAATCGGACAATATCATGAATAAATATCTCTGTCAGCCGCTCCGAAGAATATGTGGTACACACTGGAACAAAATTTGTGGACTTGGTGAGCCGATCCACAATGACCCAAATAGAATCAAACTTCTTCAAAGTCCGAGGAAGACCACTCACAAAATCCATAGTAACTCTCTCCTATTTCACTCAGCAATAACTATCTACTGAAGCAAACCGTCCGATCTATGATGCTCATATTTTACCTACTGACAATTGAGAAATCGAGACACAAATCCCACAATGTCCTTGGTCATTCTCCTCCACCAGTAACGTTTTCTCAAGTCCTGGTGCATCTTTGCAGCATACGGGTGGATGGAATACCGCGAATTGTGGGCCTACTCAAGAATCAAATCTCTAAGCCCATCTACATTGGACACGCAAATCCGGCCCTGCATCCTCAACACACCATCGTCAACTCTAGTCACATCTCTAGAATCTCCATGCTGAACTGTGTCCTTGAGGAAAAACAAATGCGGATCATTACATTGGTGCTCTCTCATTCGAATCATACAAGGAAAATTGAGAAACCACGCTCGCCAACACTTGGCTAGGCTCTGATACAAACTTGTCACGACCCCAACCCGGTAGTGATGGCGCCCAACACACTACTAGGCAAGCCCAAGTATCAATAACCCTTTTAATTGAACAGGTGAAGATAAATATCATTTAAAACAAAAATCTGAAATACTTATAATAATGCGAAAAATCAAAAAAAATACCAACACAGCCTAACTAGGACCCAGCGACACGACCATGAGCCTCTAATGATAGAATAATATTCTACTACAAATTTGTCTAACAGTGATAATACGGAAATAAAGGATAAAAATTGAGGGGAGTATCATCGGCTGCGAACGCCCTGCAGCTACCTCAAATACTCTCGGAAAGAACTCTAGATCAGCTAGAATCATTCAGCATGAGATGGTACTGATCTGCACACAAGGTGTAGGGAGTAAAGTGATTACTCCAACTCAGCGATCAATAAACATAGCTAAAGTTTGAAAGTAAGAAAACGTAGGAAATGCATAAAGTACTCTATATCTAGCAGTTCATATCCAAACCAGCGGAAAAAGTAAACAACAAGTAATACAGTTAAGAAATAATTCATGAAAGGATGCAACATATATAATGGTACACTCCAGTACCCGCAGCGGCGTGCATCCCGCTCCACTTATTTAACGTCGATGGCACTCACTGGGGGAGTGTACAGACTCCGAAAGGGCTCCTACATCACAAGCGCAATATCAGCCAGGTATTGGCATAAAACAGGCTCTCGAAGTCATTATCAATATATATAATCGCCACAGTGTGTAGCCTGATCCATATCAGAAGCCATCCTCACTACAGGGTCCCCGACCCATCTAAGTCAAACAAATCCACACAGCCAATCGGAAGTGAATTACTACAGGATCTCAGCCCTCATATCCTTTTCATTTAAGGTTCATGTATAAAACACAGTTATTAAATTGTTTTTAGTATTTGAAAACATGATTAAGAATTTATGTTATGCATACAAGAAAGGAAAAACACATAAAGATGCCCTAACGATTCTACTGGCCGGCACAAGGCCCCAAACACGGCAATAAGCCCAATTCACTATAACAAAGCAGGCGTCTCAATTACCAATATAGTAGAAATTAACACTCGGGATGGACTAAGTCTCAATCCCTAGCAGTATATGACTCCGCACTCACCGTGGAATGTGTGTCACGCCTCAATATAGTGTTAGGATGTGAAAGTCTGGGGGTTCAAACCCTCAGAGCAGCAAATACATCAATTACTCACCTCTAGCTGGCCGAAAACTAACTAGAAATTCCCTTGCCTCTCGAATGGACCACCTTGCACGTTGAATCTGGCCAAAACCACAACGAATACATTACAATAGGCTAAGGGAATAAAACCCAATCGAAAAGACTCAAAAATTATGAAAACCCATAAAATTTGCAAAACCCGAGCCCTAGGCGCAATTCTCGAAAGTTAGAAATTTTTAAACCAATCTGTTCCTTATCTCGCCTCGAGTATATACATGTCAAATTCATCAAAATCGGAGTCCATATGCTCCCTCAAAATCCAATTTCTCATTAAGAAAACACAAGCCCTAGTTCTTCCAATTTTACTCAAATTCCATGAATTTAGGTGTTGAAATCACAATTAAATGACGTTTCTAGGCCATAAGACTTACTCCAATCGATTCCCACTCAAAACCCTCTAAATTAATCATCAAATGCTCCCATGGTTTCTTAACAATGGTGGAAAATTGACTTGGTTCGCGGATGAAATGTTATCAAAACCCTTCTGTCTGCCCAGTTTTTACTCTATGCGATCACAGGCTTGCTATTGCGATCGCATAACACAAATTTCCAACCTCCAGATTTCCTTTTATGCGATCTCACTGAACCCCATACGATCGCATAAAACAATTTTCTGCAAGGGACCTCAGGCCCAAATACATTATGCGATCGCACTCACCCTTATGCGAACGCACAGACCAATATTCCAAACCTATGCGATCGCAGTGCTCCCCATGCGATCGCATAGAACAAATTTTAACCCCTTCCAAAACCTCTTATGCGATCGCAATGCTCCTCATGCAATCGCATAGAGCAAATTCTCTACAACACTTCAGCAGTTTTTCTGCAACTCCCAAAGGCCAAGATTGGTCCGATTGACCCCCCAAAAACACCCTGAGGCCCTCGAGACCTCAACTAAAAGATCCAACAAATCCTAAATCATCAGTCAAATATGTTCCAATCATAAAAACACATCCAGAAACACAAAAAGCATCATGTTACCACGGATTCAAGCCTAAGTTAAACTAAAACTTCCGAAACTTGCATTTGATCAAAGACCCGACCTAAACACCTCTGAATCAACTAAAACTTTGCACACATATCCAAAGTCACCTAACAAAGCTACTGCAACTCTCAGAATTCCATTACGACCCTCGGATAAAAATATCGCCTATCAACCGTATATCGTCAAATTGATAACTTAGCCAATTCAAGCCTAATTCTACACCGATCCTCCAAAACTTCTTCTGATTGCTCTCCTAAGCCTTAAATAATCCCCCTGAAGCAAACCAAATCATCCAAAATCCATTCCAATCCCTCCAACTCACAAGTCAACATTCTGTTGACTTTTCCAAACCAACCATCCCTTAATGAGAGTAATTGTCTCATTTCCAACCAAACTCTATCCTAATTACTTCGAATTCACCAAACACGTAAAATGAAACATGTAGAAGCATTAAATGGGGAAAAGGGGACGGAATTACATGAGACAACGGGTCCGATCGTCACATAATAGGTCAATTGGCAACTGATCTGCTATGAGCTTGTCCACATCCACTCTCAACTGTGGCACTTACTTCTTGGAAGCCTTCTGCTTCCTATGCTTCTTATGCTCCCAAGCCAATTTCTCCAACGCTTTGCTGTGTGCCCCAATCGCCTTAGTCAAGGCATCATGCGTCTCCGTTATCTTTTCCTGATTGGCTAGGATCTTCTTCAATGCTTCCTTAATAGAGAAAGGAATATCAATAATAACTTGAGCTCCCTTTGCATGTACATCAGTGGTCAATATAGACAACTTGGATATCGCAGCTGACATCCAATTGTTCAAACTGGCAAGGGAATGAGTGAGCTAGTTTTTGGTGAACCGTTGAGTCTTTGATGAAGGGACTACCGGGTCAGCTACAATATAAGGACCAATTGCTGATGATGGAACTGTTGACAATGCCTTATAAGTAACAGGAATGGTGGAAGGCTTACTGGGCTGCTCAATGACCACTGGCTCCTCAGACTGGCCAGGTGCGGTGGAAGTGGATACAACATTCTTCTTTCCCCTCTTCGGGTTTTCTGGACCCATCTGGCTATACCATGAGTACAGTGCCACAGGAGGTACCTTGACATCATATTTCTTTTTCTTCACTTTCAATTCTCTGAAGTATAAGGAGAGTGTGTTTGGGAAGGGGTAGTTTGTTTGGGTCTCTTGACCAACTATGGAAATCACTCTCCACATAATACTACCCCAATTCAGAGGGAAACCCACCATGATAAATGTTAACAAGACAGCACGCGGAAGGGGAATGGAATGATCATGTGTATACGGGTCAATTCCACTACACACGAAAGTCAACCACCCTTTGGCTTCAAATTTCAAGGTGTTCCTAAAGATCTTTTCCTGTGCTTTCAACAAAACTGGGACTGTACCCCAGGCTGCCAAGTGCTTGGCCAACCAAGGGCGAACCTTCTCTTTCATTGCTAGCTTTTCTAAATATTGTGATTCATCCTCTTCTTCGAACCCCAGGAATTCATTGAACGATTTGCCATCAAACAAAACTCTCTTGTCCCTCACTTTAGTTACTTTTCAGTCCTGAACTATATGATGAACATTGCTGTAGAACTCCTTCACCGTATGCTCATTCGACATCTCAACACATTCTTTGAAGCAACCCCAACCCTCTCTAGTGCGGAATTGTTCTTGAACATGGGGGTTGAGAGGGACAAGATCAGCATCTATGAACTGCCACTCCGAAATCAGTTTCCTTTTGGGCCACCACTCTCGGAATTTGTGGAAACCAACCTCACTAACAAACCTGTCTACACATGCCTCCGATTTTCAAGTACGCTCTATACCCCCGACCAGTGGCTCACCTCCCTAAGCATACCCTCAACCCTCCCCTAATAATGAAGTTGTGGGAGATGTGGAGTATTGCTATTTTTCTTTTACTACGGGCTCATCAGACAAGTCTGAGATGACATTAACCGGCTTCTTGGAGGAGGCTACATTACAATGATCCGGAGAGGGGGAATCGCGGAGTTGAAATGATGTGGACATGTGGGTGGGGGCAGACTCCGAGGTAATCTGTGAAGGTGCATACTCACTCCCAGTGGAAGGAGATGCAGCTCTATCAGCTTCCTAGATTATCTTCCAGGTTTTCATTATCAATTCCCTGCTCTGAGGACTGAGTTTCACAATCCTCTTGCCTCCCCTCCCCCTAGAGGAACCACCTCTCCCGGGTTATTTTTCTTTGCCTGCTCATGTTTGAACCATTGTCTGCAAGGAATACACGTCTAACATTGTTAGTAGAAGCACATGAGGTGAAGTAGACAATTAAGTTGAATGCAAAGAGTGAAAACACAGTGACACAGATAGAGGGGCGTGGACCACACCAAAAGACAGGCGGTCCACACAGTATACTAACACCCACACATACCTCTATGAATAAACCGACGCGGTCCGAACTGATATAGACCGCAGCCGCATTCGCTTAGTATGGACCACACAAAAATGGTATGTGGTCCGCGTAGGTGAAATACCCAAATGTTGACCACTGTGACCTTTTCACACCTGGTCCGTACTGTTTTGGACTACGGTCGCGCTGGGCTCACGCGGATTGCACTCAAATAGCAAGCGGACCGTGCAGAGAGGTTCATCATCTCATAACCAGAGTCACGCAGACCGTGCACAAATGTTGCGCGGCCGCGTAGAGCTAATTTAACTGAGCTGGGTGATTGTTCAATTAAATCAAGTTTTTTTCACCTTTTTGAGTCCTAAGTGTCCCTACTCAGTTATTTAACAAGATTCCATGCCCATGAGTAAACAAAACTGCAAAAAATCTAAGCTAACAGTTAAACTAAGAAGAAAAAGACTAAAGAAAGAAGTTATAGTAGTAGAAAGAAATTAAAAGAAACAAAGATTAGACTATGAGTGAAATGAATGAGAGTTGTTACCAAGGATTAATGAGATTTCAACTATGTGCACAATTAGTCTTGATGAACAGTGAAACAAATAGCTCAGGTGTAAATTGGTAAAAAGGTTTAAATGAAGCCCAAGGCCTCTATTTATTGTAAAGCCCTGGGACCCAGTACCTACCTTCCAGCGCGGCTGCAAAAATAAGGATGCAGACCGCGCTGGATTGTGCATCCTACACATTAGTTGTTCAATCCACGCGGACCGTACTGTTTTGGTGTGCGGCCGCGTGGGAACTTTATCAGAGAGCATTTAATTCTCAGTCTTCCAGCATGGACCACACAGAAATGTCATGCAGCCGCGTTGGGTCTTCTGGGCCTTAACTCTTCGGCTGCTCAAACCTACAGGGACCGCACTTTTTGTTGTGCAGCCACGTAGGCAATATTCAGAGACTGACCATTTTGTACTTTTGCCCTGCACTGGTTTAACATTATCCCTGAAACATTTCACAAACTATCAGCTCAAAAATCCTACTCTACAACACAAAAACAAAGAAAAACAAAAAGATATGGGTTGCCTCCCAAGAAACGCCTGATTCAACGTCATGGTACGATGTATGTTACCATCACAAACATTTCAAATGAATGAGTGCCACCTGTGGCTATCATCAATATTTCCCAAATAGTGCTTGACACAATGCCCATTGACCCGAAAAACTTCACCATTCTTATTTTTGAGATCAATGGCACCAAAAAGTGTTACACCAACCACTTCAAATGGACCGCTCCCCATAGACTTCAGCTTTTGCCGAAATAAACTCAACCGGGATTGAAAAGAAGAACTATGTCACCAACATTGAATTCCTTCCCTCGGGCATACTTGTCGTGAAGGTACTTCATCTTGTCCTTATAAAAGAATGAGATGGAGTAAGCATGAAGCTAAACTCATCAAGTTCATTCAATTGCTCAACCCGCAGATTTGCAGCGACATTCCATTCTTATTTCAACTTTTTGAAGGCGCAAATAGTCTTATATTCCAATTAGACAGAAAGATGACAAGCCTTCCCAAGCACCAACCGACACATCGACATACCAATCGTAGTCTTGAAAGCTGTACAATAAGCCCAAAGAGCATCATCCAATTTCTTCAACCAGTCGTTCCTATTTGAATTGACAGTCTTGGACAAAATACTCTTGATCTCACGGTTAGACACCTCAACTTGGTCACTCTCTTGAGGATTATAAGGAGAACTCACCTTGTGATTTACCCCATGCTTAGGTAGCAAAGAGTGAAAAGCCCGGTTGTAAAAATGAGAACCCCCACCACTGATGATAGCACATTGAGTGCCAAACCTCGTGAAGATACTCATTTTCAAGAAGGCCACAACAATTCGAGCTTCATTTTTGGGCAAAGAGATGGCCTCAACCCATTTCGCCACATAATCAACCGCTACCAAGATGTAGGTGTTGCCACAAAAACTTGCGATTGGTCCCATAAAGTCTTTCCCCCAAACATAAAAAATGTCAACATCTAGAATGGTATTAAGGGGAATCTCATCTTCCTTAGAAATCCCTCTGGCACGTTGGCATTCATCACATTTCTTGACAAAGTCACCGGCATCCTTGAACAAAGAAGGCCAATAGAAACCACAACTCAATATTTTAGACGTCTCCTTCGCCCCGCTATGATGGCCACCATAGGGTGAAGACTCACAAGCTTCCACAATACTCAATTGCTCTTATTCGGGAACACACCGACAAATTACACCATCGGTGCAAATTTTGAAAAGATATGGCTCATCTCAATAGTAGTCCAAACAATCTCGCTTGAGCTTCTTCCTTTGGGTAGAAGAGAGCTCATATGGAACCACACCGGTAACAAAATAGTTGGCAATGTCGGCAAACAATGGCATGCCTAGCATTGAAACTGAGAGGAGTTGTTCGTCCAAAAAATCATCATTTATCTCAAGGCCATACAAAGGCCTCCCATCCTCCTCCAATCGAGACAAGTGGTCTGCCACTTGATTTTCACTACCCTTTCTATCAAAAATCTCCAAATAAAATTCTGGAAGAAGAAGCACCCATCTCATTAACCTCACATTTGAATCTTTTTTGTCATCAAGTACCTATAGGTGGCGTGATCAGTATGAATAATCACTTTGGCCCCCATAAGGTATGGGTGTAACTTCAACATGGCAAAAACAATGGCAAGTAATTCCTTCGCGGTGACCGCGTAGTTCCTTTTAGCTTCATCATTGTCTTACTTAAGTAGTACAGCGTATGGAACATTTTGTTGATTCTTTGGCCCAAAGCTGCCCCCGCCACAATATCACTAGCGCCGCACATGAGCTCAAAGGGAAAACTCCAATTCGGTGCGGTAATGATGGGGGTAGTCATCAACTTTTGCTTTAGAATCTTGAAAGCCTCCATACATATCTCATCGAACACATATTTGGCATCTTTCTATAGAGATTTACACAACGGGTTAACTAACTTAGAAAAGTGTGTGATGAATCTTCGATAGAAACCCGCTTGTCCAAGAAAACTTCTCACCCTTTTGACAGAAGCAGGGGGAGGGAGGATTGAGATAACCTCAAGTTTCTCCTAATCAACCTCAATCCCTCTTTTTGAAATTTTGTGACCCAACAAAATTCCTTCTTCTACCATAAAATAACATTTCTCTCAATTGAGAACAAAGTTTGTATCTTCGCATCGGGCCAACATACGGTCCAAGTTTTGCAACCATTCACCAAATGATTCCCCAACCAGACTAAAATTATCCATGAAGACCTCCAATATGTCTTCCACCATGTCAGTGAAGATTTCTATCATACATCGTTGGAAGGTCGCCAGTGCATTACATAATCCAACTGGCATTCGAGAGAAGGCGAATGTCCCAAAAGGAAATTTGAAGTTGTCTTTTCTTGGTATTTTGGGGAAATGAGAATTTGGTAATAGCCTGAATACCCATCCAGAAAATAATAGAAAGCTCGACCCGTAAGACGATCAAGCATTTGTTCCAAGAATGGCAATGGGAAATGATCCTTTGTAGTGACCTAGTTCAACTTCCGGTAGTCCATGCATACCCTACAGCCGGTCACAGTACGAGTTGGAATAAGTTCATTGTTGTCATTGGTCACCACCGTCATTCCTCACTTCTTTGGCTCATATTGTACTGGAGAAGTCCACGAATTGTCAAAAATTGGATACACCACACCGGCATCAAGCCACTTGATGACTTCTTTTTTCACCACCTCTTGTATGGCCTCATTGAGTCTCCTTTGATGATCAAGAGATGGCTTAGCATCCTCCTCCAATATTATCTTGTGCTTGCAAAACGCGAGGCTAATACCCCGAATATCCACAAAGGTCCATCCGATTGCCCGCTTACGCTTTTGAAGAACCACCAAAGTGGCGTCAACCGGCACGTTGGTCTAGCAAGAAGAAAGTATAACCGGAAAAGTGAAATTAGCTCCAAGAAATTCATAACTGAGGTTAAGAAACGAACTGCGCTTCTTCTTTACATCTTTCTATTCCTCATCTCTTTCTCTTAATCACATGTTTCCACCACCTTTATTAGAGCCAAAAATGCCAAAGTTCTTGTAAAATTACCACATTCTTATACAACCTGTATTCTTTAACTTGAAATCATGGCTAAAACATCCAATATGGTCACCAAATATGATAGAACTTCGTCTTTTTATACCTCCCGACCGGTCAAATCAGTGGTACCGCCAACTCTTGAGGAAATCACCCCTGTCTCTTGTATGATTAAGGACTTTAGCATTGAAAATCCCCCCGATGTTCCAGGTCGATGCGAACATGCATCTCGATATCTTAGTTTGATATTGGGGAAGCATCTGAAAGATGTGAGGAATGACTGTGGTTGGGGAGATGAGGTTGTAGTTTAGATCCCAAGATTCGGGGAAAGCATTACTTTCCACATAGAGAGATTTTTAACTGTTTACACTTACCCCTTCACATTGGGTCCCCTCAATCTGGTGGTGATTTACTTATACAAAAAAACATATGAAGTCACCCTCGGCCAGATTCAACCCTCTTTTTGGCGCATCATAATCATGATGTGATACTTTATAGAAAAGGTCAAAGGGTTGAAATTCACCGTCAGCCACCAGATTCGACCGTACCAGCCCCAGATATTTTGAGGTCTTATCAAGCTGCAATGCCGAACTATGAATCCTTCTTTGCTAGTAATGATGAAACCAAAGATCGAGGTTAGATGAGCCGGTTTGTCAAGGTAAGGACTTCAAATGTCATCCACAGGGATAAAATAACGTTCCCAAAGAGGTAGAACTTTACTTGTAAGTGAAGTTCTTTTCCCTGGTATCTATTCATATTCTAATTTCATATTACATAAGGCCTTTACCCTTCTTTTGACTACCACTACCTGGGCGGCCCTCGTAGTGCCATACTTCGAGGATTGGGTCCGAAAATTAGCTGCCACCTATTTCCACGATGAGCGCAAGTGGTGTGAATTATCGAAGGGCCAGTGGGAGGAAAAGAACCTTGGTAAGTTCCTTTCCCATGTTTCAAACACTTTTCATATATTGGTTGTATCAACTTACTCACGTTTACTTCTTCAGGCCTCGAAGATGCATCAGAGATGAGGTCGACCCCACTCGGGGAACGGACCAAGTCTTAAGTCCCTAAATCTGAGAAAGACAACAAAAGAAAAAGGGTTTCGATGCTTCAAGACCTACAAGATAAGAAAACTCCCGCTAGAAGGCTGCGGAAGAGGTTTGCTCAAGTGGGCACAGATTTGGCCCACTGTTCCAGTGATGATAAAGAAAATGATGGTGAAGAGTTGGAACTTGTGCCTCGAGCTAGGAAACCAATCGAGGCCACCCATTCCACTGAGCTAGAGACCTCATCATATGGTGAGGGAACCTTAAAGAAAGACGTGGTCAAGGCCTCCATTTACCGGAGGTTGAGATCATTCCTCCGCCTTCAACAAACATGTCGTAATAAAACAGATTGTTCCCTTTCTCTGCCAACTTATTCTGAGGGGGTAATATAAGAAGCTAACACTCTGTGTATGCCCTATCCAAACAACATCCTTAATTAGGATCTCTTTCAAAGTTGCTTTGCTAGGGTTGATGATACTGCTGACCTTAACGATGCGTCCAACCTCTTCTAAGAGGCTCAACATCTCTTTTCTTGAGTAAAACACTTACTTTCATTTTTGTTTTTTCTCTTTCTTTTGCTTTGACTAATATATATTCATTTCATGTATAGGCCATTGTAAAGTTTAGAGCTAATCTAATCCAATGTGAGTTCGAGCTCAAGAATCCTAGATAAGTGAAGTCGAGCTAGATGAGCGAGATAAATATGATATTAACAAGGTACCCTCTTCTTGGCCCTACTTCGGACGGTAATACTTTGATATCTTAGCTGCAACAAAATTTGGCGATTATTGAACAGCTTCGGAGTGAGGTTGACCAAGTTAAAGGTGATTTTCATCAGTTGAAGAAGAATATGGATCAGCTTGATGCCGATAAGGAAGCTGTTACAACCCAACTGGCCTTGGCTAAAACTCAACTCTGAGGCATTAAATCAAGGGGTTTGGCTCAGGCCAAGAAGATTGAGGAGTTAGAGGCTGATCTCGCTAAAGCCCGGGCTGAAGCTTTATTGGCTAAGGATGAAGCTGAGAATACGAAGGTTGCGGCCGATAAATCCATTTCCATACACTTAAGGGATACCACGGTCGTTCAATCTGAGTTGAGGAGGCCTTCGACTGAGGAAAACGGAGCAATAATTTTGCCAAGTTCCAAGCCCGGAGGGAGATGCCCGAGGGTTCAACCTTACCAAAGAGATAGATGAGGCAAAGGTGCAGGAAACTGATGCTAGATTCCTTGCCACCTTCGATGATGAGGATATAGCGAGTGGCTCTAGGGACGGGGAAGGTGAAAAAGATGTTACCGAGAGGATCTCGAAGATAGATCTTCCAAAGGTACAGTGCCTGAGGACGGTGCTACCTGGGATTTGACCACAAAAATAGACTAGGTTCTCCTTTTCTTTTTTGTGCAAGAGCCCCTTGCGGAAGTTGTAAATATGTTTTGTAAAACATCCCATATGAATATAAAGTATCTTTTAACTCTGTCCTCAGTTTGTGTTGAATTTTGTTTAGTTCCATATATAGAAGAATTTGATAACTCAAACAATTATTCCGAGTATTGATTCAGACTCATAATAAACCCTTAGGTTTTTTTTTGATAAATATAATACCCCTTAAGATTTTGTTACTCCTCGAGCTAAGCTTAAATCAGTGTGATATGAGCTCGGGACGTCAGAACTCTTGAGTCCGAGTTGAGTGGGAGCAAGGTCTCAAACTCTGTATATTTTGGACCTAAAGCTCTTTTAAGTTGGACCTTAGGCTCTTATACATCAGCCCTTTGGCTCTTTAAGTTGGGCTGATTTGGCCTTTAAAGTGGCTATGCTTTTCTCTCTTTCCGGCTAAAAAACTTAGTAAAAATATTTTGTATGGCTTAGCGTGTGTTTCTTTTTTTAACCTTTTGGGTTTTTCAAATATTCGATGTACCAAAACCTTATTAGTTATCTATTTGTGTAAACATCAACGAGTACCTCTTGTGGTTTTCCCGAAAGCTGATGTTATCGAAGCATTTTGATTATTCCAGGGCTGAATTTATCGAAGCCTTTTATATTTTGCTTTTACCGAGAGTTGCCTAATTTAACTAGTTTTTTAATGTTTGAAGGCCTTTAATTTATAGCAAAAATTGGACGTTTTCGAGCCGCATTATTTTGCTCGTAGCATTTTTATATGACTGTAGTCTTTAATATGGTCGTAGCCTTCGGGTATGTCACTTAGACTTTCTTCCCCATAGCCTTTTGAACTTCTCCAAAAAGTTATTCCCCGTGTATATAGGCCTTGGTCTTTGCCTGGACATCGAGAGGTGCCTTTTTTAAGTCTCATGAGTCCAGTTATTGGTGACTCGAGTGTATTGATTGTCGATGACGGTGCCTTGAGTATTCGGGGGTGCTTTTATGTTTTGGATCTTAAGTCGTTTCCCGTAGAATTATAAGCGTAGAGCTAATATATTAGTAGACTTTGTTTGAGACACAAAGTGTATTTAATATAAACAGAATGCTTCTTCAAGTAATTTCATACATGCGCACATATTTTCCCGTCAGGGCTTGATTATTCTATATGGACACGGTTCATCTGTCTGTTTGGCCCATTACAAAGTTTTCCTATCGAGGCCCTCTTATGCATGAAGTATTCTCCTTGAAAATATAACCTCTAAGGGTGATGCTCCCCAATATTTGAGGTTGAATGAAAAGAAGCCTTGGATACTGTTAAGTTCTACTTAGGTAGCATATAATTAGTATCTCATTAAAAACTTTGCTGGTAGAACCCATTTGAGACAAAATCTGATCTAAGGGAAAAAGAGTGCAACGCATGCTTTAAAACCTAAGGCTTTTGTGTAAAAAAGGTGTCTTTGAGATCGTGTGTCGTCGATGGGTTCAATCGAAAATCCGTAACAAGTTAGTTTTCAACTCAGATGTACAAAAGGATAAATCCATACCTTAGCAGTAGTATCATTTGAGCAATGATATGTTCTAGTTATTTGGCAATTGTTCGCCTTCCATTTTACAAAGTTTGTAGGATCCTTCACGGAAATCTCCGACGACTCGACACGAACAATTCCAATTTGGGCCTAGTTTCCCTTCATTAGGGTCTCTAGTGTTGAGGGTGACCTTTTTGTAGAATAAAGTTCACAACTCCAAAGTGTCAAAGGTTAGTCCTTCTGTTGTATACCTTTTGATCTTTTTCATTTGCGCGGCAATTAGAACAAGTGTTGCTTCTCATTTTTCATCTAGTAACTCGAGGCTAGTATTCATAGCCTCGTGATTTTACTCCTCCGATGCATATCGAAACCTGGCGCTGGGTTCTCAAACCTCGATGGGGATGAGGGCATCAGAGCCATATACTAAGGAAAACAGGGTAGCCCCCATGCTAGACTTCAATATCGTCCAATATACCCAAATGGTTTCGGGTAAAACTTATCTCCACTTCCCTTTCGCATCATCTAATCTTTTATTCAATTTTTGAATGATAATTTTATTTGTTGACTCGGCCTGTCCATTTCCAGTTTGATGGTATGGTGTCAATAAGATACTATTTTTTTGTGTGCCTCGAGGAACTCAGTCACCTTGCTGACGATGAATTGTTTTCCATTGTCACAAACAATCTCGGCAAGTATCCTGAACCGACATATGATGTGGTCCCAAATGAAGTCGATAACATCTTTTTCTTTGATCTTCTCGAAGGCATGTGCTTCCACCCACTTAGAAAAATAATAAGTCATAAATAGAATAAATTTAGCTTTACCTGGGTGTCATTGGTAGAGGGCCGACTATATCTATTTCCTATTTCATGAAAGGCGACGGGGATAAGACCAACTGGAGTTGTTCTCCGGGCTGATGGATCATTGGTTCAAATCGTTGACACTTATCACATCTTTTGACATACTCCTTAGTATCTTTTTCCATGTTATCCCAATAGTAACCTGCTCTGATAATTTTGCGAATCAAAGATTTGGCGCCAGAATGGTTCCCACAAATGCCTTCATGTACTTCTTGTAGAACATAATCGGTGTCCTCTGGCTCCTAGCATACAGCCAACAGTCTATCAAATGTTCTTCGGCACAATATTCTATCTTATCTAGTGCAAACCTGGAGGCCTTGGCTCGTAGGGCTCTCAATTATTTGTGGTCTAAAGAAGTTTTCCATTCTATAAATAGTCGATATAATTGTTCCTCCAATCCACATTAAACTTCTTGAATTTATTTCGGCGTGAATCTCTTCAAACACAGACCTTGATAATAAGACAACAGCCCTCGTGACGATGTCATCTTCTTCGACCGAGGAGCCCAGATTGGCAAGAGCATCGGCCTCACTATTTATATCTCGAGGCACGTGATCCAGAGTCCACTCCTTGAAGCAGTGCAAAGTTCCCTGTAGTTTATCCAATTACTGTTGCAGTCTATCTTCTTGAACCTCGAAGCTTTTGTTTACTTGGTTTACAACCGATAGAGAATCGCTCTTGGCCTCGATGATTTCTTCTCCCAAGATTTTAGCTAGCTCAAGACCTACAATCATGGCCTCATACTCGGCCTCATTGTTAGTTTATCTTGGAGTTTTGGTAGATTTCCAAAAATTATCACCTGTGGGTAGCTCCAAGATAATGCCGAGCTCGGAGCCCTTCACATTCGAGGCACTGTCCGTGAAAAGTGACTACACCCTCGATGTTGTACCTGAGTTTAGCAGGACTTCTTTCTCTACTTCGGGTACGAGGGTCGGCGTAAAATCATCCACAAAGTCAGCTAGGATTTGAGACTTGATGGTCGTTTGAGGTATATATTTGATATCATACCCGCTAAGTTAGACGGACCACTTGGCAAATCAAACCGATCGCTCGGGCTTATGCAACACATTTCAAAGATGGTAAGTGGTTAATACATATATATGATGACATTGATAATATGGTTTTAACTTTTGAGATGTGTTTATCAATGAAAGTGCTAATTTTTCAAACTCCATAACCCAATTCCCAAAAGGAAATAAGAGTTGTTTTGTCCATAATGTCGTAAAACCCGATTTCGATTCTTTTAGGGGGGGGGAGGGGGGCTTCGACAGCATGGTGACTCTGCTGGGGACATTCTTTAAGGCTTTTACCATTACTTGCTTTTGTGACTTTTCTTGTTTACTTTAATCACATTTATTTCCTGTTTTGATTATTCCATCACAATTACTAACTTGACTCTTCATGTTTTTCTTTCCTTTTAATTTCTGCTTTTTATTCCAATTCTGTTGTAATTTTCGAGCATCTATTGTAATATTTATTTTTATGAACGTGAAAATACATGCAACTTGTTTCATTATTGCAATTGCATTTCTCAACATCATATTCCACTCGTGCCAAAACAAACCCAATAGCAACGCTTATAATGAGTGGTTGTGCCCTTCCAATATTATAAACCCCCTAAATGTGGCAAAGGCATATTTGCGGTAAAACCAGTGGATGAACGGTATAGTCGATGGTTCCGCGCCTTTTCCGCTTGAGTTGTCTGCTCGGGGGTACATTGTCTAGCACTTCAAAAATAGAAACCTTACTATATTGAACTGTTCATGCATTATGGTCAATCTTAGCCGAGTCAGTTATGTTGTCCGCATAATGACTCATTAAGATAGCCTAAACCAAAGTCAATCGGTTTCCTAAAACCCAAATGGACACATTCATGTTATGTGCATTAATTTGGAAAACCAAATGCCTTTTGCTAATTATTGATTTAAATAGTCGAGTCTGGTGGGGGTTAAAGTCCTAACACTTTGTTTTGCAGAAATGAGGCACGAGGTCCCCAGATTCGGTATGGTATCCAACATCCACGCAAGATTGCTGAGTTGGTAGGAGGATCTTCATAGCAGTGATCAAGCCCTCGTCCGTAAGCACTTACAGAATTTTCCTTAACTTTTGGAAATCCAACCCAACAACAAAATCATTGCGAATGCCACTTTGTTTTGGGATGGTGATCGATCAGTGTTCCATTTTGGGGATTTGGAAGTGGCCCCTTTGCTAGAAAAATAGGGGACCTAGCTGGCATCCCTTGGGAAACGCTGGGTTTACTCATGTCGGAGAATCGTAAAGGTATAGGTTTCCTTAAAATGATGGGACTCAAGAAAAATCTTAACCTTTCTTTCTTGAAGGACTCTTACTTGCCATTCGACTTCTTATATGAGAGACACGGCCACAGTAAGTCCTACACACCTACATGGATGAATTCGCCCTCACCTCTTTGGGGCACATACATAGAAGGGTGTTTGTGTTTATGTTTTACTTCTTGGGCATGGTAATTTTTGCTATGAAGAAGCCTAGGATCCACACCAAACTAGCCATGGTTACTAAGACTTTAATGGAAGGGATCGACGGACAGTCATTCACCATAGTATCTATGATCCTCGCGGAAATCTATCGAGCCTTTGAAAAGTGCAAACAAGGGGCTCCACATTTCGAGGGTTGTAACTTACTACTTCAACAATGGCTCCTAGAACACCTTCAGAAAGGCGACTATAGACAGGAAATCATATATACAGATTGGGATGACCATATCGCTTTACATCATCCAAGGCGAATGAACATCATGTCCAATATGTTCGCTCAGCCAGAGGACGCTAGAAAATAGGTAAAGCCATTCGAGAATCTGAAAGAAGAGCAAATTCACTAAATGTTCTAGTGGTTTGCGACAAGAGAGTTCATTATCCGTTCTCGAGATGTATTGTTCCTCATACTCATTGGCCTGAGGGGAACTCATCCTTATGTCCCCCTCCGAGTGATGAGGCAAGCTGGAAGGAAACAAATCATACCCAAGATAGAAAAAATGAGTCACTTCAAGGCTGAATTTCAAAATGACGATAGCACGCACAGGTGTCATGCTCAGTATATGTGGCACTGCAAGCTCGTTCTAGGGAAGGTTTCTATTAAACCAGAAAGGTATCATGACGGGTGTGTTCCGTACTACACAGGTTAGTTAGAAGATGATCACATTGGGTTGGGTCGTCCGGGGTTCGTCCGTGGTCACAGAATTATTGGCGAGAAAGCTGAGGCGCAAGTCAAATACAATTAACTGCGCAAGAGGATGAGAGAATATGCGAAGGAAAATAGGGAAATACAGGAATCCCACGAGAAGCTAATCAATGAGTGGAAGGATATGGCTGTCAACGCCAACAACCGTTTGGGGTATCAGGACAAAGGTTTGGTAGAGTTGGCAGGAAAGTTCTTGCAAAGGATCGAGTTGATGCAGCTATACAAGGGAGGCAAGAATACCGAATCTGGGAAAGGTCCTTCTGGGGCCAAGTAGTTAGGAATCTTTTCCTTTGCTTTAATGATGTAATAAGGCCAATGGCCATTAGTGATATTTTATTTAGCTCGCTTTGGGATTCATCTTATTTTTATCAATAAAATGAGGCATTTATCATTATAAGTTCTCCAAATTTTATTTGTCGCTGGGCCTACCTCGGGCAGAACGAGGCACCAAAATAAGGAAGCGATTTATATTCCCGCTCAATGTGTTTAAATATTGCAATATTATTTATCGGAATATGTACTAACTTTTTACCTTTTTGTTTTTCTTTCATTTTTATTCCCCTCCCCAAAGGTTAGTTCTTGGATTTTGGTACCATCAGCATACTCCTCCTCCGAGTCCTCCCAGAAACAGGAACAAGAACAAAATGGAGGATACAAATGCTAGAAAGGAAGTCAGAGAGGCTTCAATCACCAAAGAAACTCCTGCTCATCTTTAGCAAACTTTGCTGAGGTTTCGAGAATAGTTGGAAATAGTACGAAACTTGGCAATTCTGTTGCTCACTCTTACTGTTGCTAATGCTAACAAATCACCACCGCCGCCACCAGCCCAGCCTGTTTAGAACCAACTCTGCAACACATGCAACAATTGTCCACTACTTATCCTGGAGCCCCAATACACCGCAGATAACCAGAACACTCCTGTCTTTGTGGATGTTGTACCACATTACGGTCAGCCAATCACCAACGTAGCCGAGTCAGACGATAAAAGCTCCCTCATTAAGAATTTTTCCGCTGAGATTAAGAAGTTGACCAGCCGGGTTCAAGGTTTTAAAGGTAACAAAGGTTTCGAAGGTTGAATTACGAAGATCTCTATGTTCAGCCAGATGTTGAACTCCCGGAGTGGTGCAAACCTCCCAAGTTCTAAATATTCGATGGCAAAGGTGATCCCAGGGTTCACTTGAGAATATATTGTGACAAGCTAGTAGGGACGAGAAGATCCCAGAGAAGCTATTCATGTGGAGCTTGAAGGGTGATGCCTTAACCTGGTATATTAGCCAGGATGGGAAGAAATGGACTAGTTGGGTAAGCCTGGCGTCTTATTTCATGGATTGATTTAGGTTCAATACTGAGAATGCACCAAATGTGTTCTATATTTAGTATCTCAAAAAGAATCCCACAGAGACCTTTCGCGAGTATGCAACTCGTTGGACGTCGGAAGCTGCTAAGGTCAGACCGGCCTTGGAGGAAGAACAAATTAACAGATTCTTTGTCCGTGCTCAAGATTCACAGTACTATGAAAGTTTGATGCTAATTGAGGGTCAAAAGTTCTCTGATATCATCAAATTAGGAGAAAGGATTGAAAAAGGCATCAAGAACGGTATGGTCACTAACCTCGAGGCGTTGAAAGCCACAAACAAGGCTCTACAGTCTGGTGGCTCGGCAAAGAAGAAGGATGTAAATAATGTAATGGTTGCGCAAAGGAACAACTATCCCATGAAGTACCAAACCTATCCCTCAGCTCCATCACGGATCAGCTTACCCTAAATTACCAAGCACAATCACCCACTTACCAAATTCCACCACCTGCTTACCAATCACCTCCACTACCCACATATCAACCCACTTCACCGAAATATTCCTAACCTACACCTGTATACCAAGAATATAACTCCCAACCTTCTCACTACCCATCACCACCGACTCGCCAAAATTCCCCTCGACCTAGACCAATCTTCGACCGCAAACCTCCTAGAAAATACACCATCACAGTCGAACCGATTAACCAATTATATGAGAAACTCAAAGCAGCAGGTTACGTTACCCCTTCCTAGCCATAACTCCAAAACATCCTTCCCAATGGATCAACCCAAACAAGACTTGCGCATACCATTCCGGGATGAAGGGCCATACCATTGACGAGTGTCGCTCATTAAAAGACAATATTCAGAATCAGATTGACAACAAGATTATTATAGTAAAGGAGCTCGCTCCTAATGTCTGCAACAACCCTCTGCCTGACCATAAGGGTGGAGACATCCACACGATTGAGATCGAAGATGATTGGGACCCCAAGGGATCAATTGCTTTGATAGCTGAAGGTGATGAGCCTAAGAAGCCAACGGTTACTCTTAATCCCATATCGTCCAGATTCAGCCCTTTGAGGGCGACGTGGGATTGAACATACCTTTTCGGCTCCACGTACACCACAGCAAAATGTAGTGGTGGAACATAAAAATCGATGTCTCGAAGAGATGGCTAGAACCATGCTCGATGAGGCTAAGATTTCCAAAAAGTTTTGGGCGGATGCCGTGAGTACCGCAAGCTATGTTTTAAACAGAGCTGTCATAAGACCGATACTCATGAAAACTCCCTATGAACTCTATAAGGGAGGGAAACCAAATTTTTCCCATCTTAGAGTCTTCGGTTGTAAATGTTTTATTCACAACAACGGAAATGATAACTTGGGAAAATTTGACGCGAAATCTGATGAAGGAATTTTTCTTGGTTACTCATCACGTAGCAAAGCATATAGAGTTTTCAATAATCGAACCAAAACTGTTGAGGAATCTCCTCATGTAGTATTTTGTGAAAATGATGCTCGCTTGGCGAGAAAGGATTCTTGTGTTGATCTTGCAGATGCTTTAAACAAAATC
Source organism: Nicotiana benthamiana (assembly GCA_034376525.1). Classification (NCBI taxonomy): domain Eukaryota; kingdom Viridiplantae; phylum Streptophyta; class Magnoliopsida; order Solanales; family Solanaceae; genus Nicotiana; species Nicotiana benthamiana. The sequence goes on along the minus strand of CM067328.1, from coordinate 75,458,395 downwards.
AATCTTCAAGACGAGGTGCAAAAGGAGAATCCAAAGGAAGTTCAAGATGAAGTCATGGAACAACTTTCGGAAGAAGTACCACCCCAAGAAGAAGAATCGATGATGCCTAAGGCTTGGAGGACGTCTAAAGACCATCCTCTCGACAAGGTAATTGGCAACATCGAGAAAGGGGTAAGTACTCGAAACCTTCTTAAAGACACTTTAGGACATATGGCTTTTATTTCTCAAATCGAACCCTCAACAATTTCCGAAGCAATTGGGGATGAGCATTGGACCTTGGCAATGCAAGAGGAGCATAACCAATTCAAACGTAATGATGTTTGGGAATTGGTGCCAAGACCCGATAATCACACCATAATTGGTACGAAATGGGTTTTTCGAAATAAATTAGATGAAAATGGTATAATCACTAGAAAAAAAAAGCTAGGCTTGTTGCTAAAGGTTATAATCAAGAAGAAGGAATTGATTATGAAGAAACCTATGCACCAGTTGCACGACTAGAAGCTATTCGTTTATTACTTGCTTTTTCATCATCTATGAATTTCAAATTATTTCAAATGGATATCAAGAGTGCCTTCTTCAACGGGTTTATTCAAGAGGAAGTGTACGTTGAACAATCCCCAGGCTTTGAAGACTTTAAATCTCCCGATCATGTCTTCAAGCTTAAGAAAGCGCTATATGGACTTAAACAAGCTCCTCGAGCTTGGTACGAGCGCTTAAGCAAATTTCTTTTGGACAATGAGTACGAAAGGGGGAAAGTTGACACTACACTGTTTATCAAAAATAAAAACAATGACATTCTATTAGTTCAAATTTATGTCGATGATATTATTTTTGGTGCTACTAATGATTTTTTATGCGAGGAATTCTCTAAGTTAATGACTAGTGAATTTGAAATGTCAATGATGGGTGAACTAAACTTCTTCTTGGGGTTGCAAGTGAAACAAATGAAAGAGGGAACTTTCATTTGCCAATCTAAATATTGCAAGGAGTTGCTAAATCGTCTTGAAATGAGCAACGCCAAAGCAATGGCCACTCCAATGAGTACATCCGACCATCATGACAAAGATGAGAAAGGTAAGGAAGTAGACACAAAAAAGTATCGAGGTATGATTGGATCCCTTCTTTATCTTACTGCAAGTAGGCCGGACATTATGTTTAGCGTGTGTTTATGCGCTCGATATCAATCATGTCCGAAGGAGTCGCACCTAACTGCGGTAAAACGGATAATGAAGTATCTTGTTGGAACTATAAATGTGGGACTATGGTATCCAAAGGTTCTTCATTCCAACTTGTTGGCTATTCCGATTCCGATTTTGCGGGTTGCAAATTGGACCGCAAGAGCACTAGTGGCACTTGCCATTTGCTCGGTAGCTCTCTAGTTTCTTGGTTTAGCAAGAAACAAGTAATTGTTGCGTTATCCACAGCCGAGGCTGAATATGTAGCCGCGGGGAGTTGTTGTGCTCAAATCCTTTGGATGAAACAACAACTCTCGGATTATGGTCTTAGTATCACTCATATCCCTCTTCGATGTGATAATAATAGCGCCATAAGCTTGACGAAGAACCCTGTTCTTCACTCAAGAACGAAACACATAGAAATTAGGCACCACTTCATAAGAGATCACGTTCTCAAAGGTGATGTCGAAATTGAGTTTGTTGAAACCAAATATCAATTGGCCGACATCTTTCACAAAGCCTTTAGAGAAAGAGTCCTTTTTCCGAATTTGTAGTGAACTCGGGATTCTTGACTCCACGTTGCTCTAATACATGCATTGCATTTTTCTTTTCAACGATTACTAACTTGAGCGTCGGAGGCGCCTAACTCTTTTTTGCAGGCATCGCCCCAAAGACAGGGGGAATTCTCGGGCACTGGTGATAAATAATCGATTTTTCGTAGTCAATAATCGATTATTACTCCTTTATGGTTTCCTATTATTCTACTCGAAAAATAAACTAATCGATTATACTAATACTAGAATCGATTATCTAACATTTTGATTTTGCAGGAATCTGGCAATCATATTTAATAATCGATTATCAATATACTAATCGATTATTGAAAGTTCAGTTTTACAAGTGCTAATAAAATAATCGATTGTTGAAAACTGAATAATCGATTTCCTCTTACCGTCTCGGTTTTTCGTCGCACTGCCTAAAAATAATCGATTATCAAAGTTCAGTAATCGATTATTCTCCGAGTCCGTATAACACACTGTGCAGCAGTAATCGATTACCAAAGTTCAGTAATCGATTACCAACGGTCAGCTCATCAAAATTGTTACCGTTTTTGACCATTTGGCTTAATAAATCTGCAGCTTTTTGTTCAATAAATGCCTCACTTTTTCAATTCTATAAATAGGTGTTTTCATCCTTCAAATTTCTCACTCCAACTTCACTCTTAGCTTCAAACAATCTTCAAAAGCCCTCAAATTTTTGCAACAGCTCGTAGTTCTTCATACTAATGGCGAGGAAGCACTCTAAACGCGCTCATTCCGACAAACAAATTGCCTCCTCTTCCGTCGCTCGTCCACTTTCCCACAACTATAAAGATGGATCCTTCTTACGTTTCGACACTGAACCCGAACTCTTTCAATTCGTCGAAAAATTTGAAAATCGGGAAATCCTTCCTCCTCGATTCTCCACTGGTCGATTCCTTAGTCACAGCGCCCCTCCATCCACAGTAAATATCCCCATGCAAAGCCAACTCCTTGAATTCATATATCTTCAATCCCCATACATTCACCCTGCTCTAATTCGTGCCTTCTATTCCAATCTCGGGAAGGACGAAGATGGTGACCTAGTCTCAAACATCAATGGAGTTCCAATTCTTTTAAATGAGGAACACATGCAACTCCTCACAAAACTTCCACGAAATGGGGAAGATATTTCACTTTACACTAGAGAAGAAGGTGCTTTATTTGATGAACAACTCCTTTTTTAACCAAATTGGCATTGGCGAATTTATTGCAAGTCCGGAGCAGCGTCGCCCAACCATTACGCACATGCTCCCTGAACATCGCCTAATCTTTTATTTCATCACCCGCGTTCTAAAACTGCGCAAATTCAATCATACAACTCTCTCTCATGAGGATTCAAAACTCATGCATGCAATTATCACCGGGGCTCGCATCAATTGGTGCCAGTTCGTCATGACTCACATGTATGATGCAATTGGGACGATAAGCCACTCCCCTATGCCTTTGTCATAATGGCTCTTTTTCAAGCCTCCGGTATCGACACCTCCGTCGGTCCTCCCAAAAAAGCAACAAAATATTGGGAAATTCAAGAAACTTCATTTTCCAATATCGGTGATCATCCGGCTCCTCGTCCTACTCAAAGACGTCGTCCTCAGGATCCTTCCGTTGCTACCCTCCAAACCATTTCTGAGCAACTTGCCCCTTATCCACGTCCATGACTCGTATTGATAGGAATGTCACCCGATTATCCCACGAGCTTCATGGATATTTTGACCACGTCCGCTATCCCTATGCCCAAGTTGTCCTTCCGGAAGAAGTGCCGGATGCCGAGGCGGATGTTAATGTTGACAATGAATAATGTTTGTCTACTTTTTTCTTGCTTCCATTATGTATAGTTTGAATAATATTTTGTCTATTTTTTCTTGCTTCTATTATGTATTGTTTCCTCAACAAAAGTTTATTATTTTTTGCTAATGTGAGAAGGGGGAAAAATAAGGGCTATGGACACTAATACATATTGGCATAAATTAAGGGGGAATTCATAAATTGAGGGGGAACTCATTCATATATTTCTATACTTGTCTTGGATTGTCATTATCAATTATTTAATATGCATATCCCGATATTGGTTTGCCATTATCAAAAAGGGGGAAATTATTGAAACACGTTCTCAAGTCGCTAAAACTAAACGTGTGTTCATCTTTGTAGGTTTTGATAAATGACAAACCGGCGAGCATGGAACATTGACTTATGCCGAAGTCCAAGCACAAGAGAAACAAAGAACAAGATCAAGTAAAGCAACAAAGTTATACATGAGTCGTTTTATATTGTTATTTGATCCGACAATAGATTCAAGACTTGGCTTCTCTCGTAATATCATTTTCACCAAACCATGCATCTTTGATTTAAAACAAAATGATTTTCATTTTTATTTTAGCCAAAATGAATTTTAAACATGTCTTTCAAATCTGGAAAGAAATAATCGATTATGTCTTTCTGATAATCGATTATGTCAAGATAGTGTAAACCGGAATTTACAAAATAGCAAAATAATCGATTATGTCTTTTTGATAATCGATTATGTTAAGACAGTGTATAACCGGATTTTACAAAACAGCAAAATAATCGATTATGTCTTTTAGGTAATCGATTATGTTAAGACCGTTGCCAAAGTATTTTTAAACGCTGAAAGGTAATCGATTATGCACAAGGCAATAATCGATTATGCTAGCATAAAATCAGCGTCTGATTTTTAAACGTTATCAGGTAATCGATTATGCAATTTGAATAATCGATTATTCTGCTTAAAATCTGCATATGATTTTTGAACGATTTGCAGATAATCGATTATGCAAATCAGATAATCGATTATCCTAGCACAAAATCAACAATTAGTGATTGGCAATTAAGCAACGGTCTTGGTGACTTTGAGGACTATAAATACACCTCAAAATCACTCTTTTAAGCACAACAACTGATTACATTCTTGCTTAAGCTTACATACTCTCATATCAATCATTTTATATTCATTTCATAGTTTTTGAGAGCCAAATTCTTGACGAAGTTGTTGTGTTCTTGAGCGTATCAATTTTACTCACATCTACTCTATAAGAGAGTCTTGTCTTGAGTGCTAAGTGTTTGCATACACTTGAAGGGAAATTCTAATCCCTTGTTGCAAGAAGGAAAGTTTAGTTCCTTGACTTGAAGTCTTGAGGTGAGGTATCCTTGAGCAAGTTGAAGTCTTGTAGAGTGTATATCTACGAGCAAGTGTAACGGTTTGTTAGGCACCCGTAAGCTTAACGAAATTAGTGTAAAACTCGAGAGAGTCTCTCGGGGACTGGATTAACCACACGTTGTGGTGAACCAGTATAAATTCGGTGTGTTCTCTCCTTATTACTTTAATTACTGCACTTACTTTATTCCTGTAATTTTAATTCCGCAAATTTATCTTGATTTTTATTAAAATGCTATTCACCCCCCCCCCCCAGCGTTAAGCGTATAGTCTGAGGACATCATCCTAACCATCCAAGGACAAACATTCAATGTCCAATGAGAACTTGCTTCACGTTTAAATTATGCAATATGTATGAACATCGCCCATTTGCAGGTGTTTCGGTTAGCTCACGGCCGTCCCAGCAGGAGCGATCCCGCTCCAATTCTCCTCGGCCAGTCCGACCTAAAAACCCCTTTCAAGTCTAACCATCGCGTCCGTTATTTCGAATTTCCATCGGCATATTCCTCTAATGGTTCTTGAACTACATCTGGTCTGATTCTTGTAAAACCAAGGATGGATATGTAGGCAGCTCATAAACCAGGGCGCGGTTAGAATCCTTTTACAATCGCCAATTCCGGTCAAAATTGACCATCTTATCTTTACCCGACAACTCTTTCATCCTCCTCAGGTAAAGAGGGGAAGCTGTTGATACCTAATTTTTCCCCATGTATTTTTGCACCCAAAATACCTTCAAAATAGTATATGTAAGCATATATAGAAATTTTGGTATTTTTTAAAATTTTTAAATATCAATTTACTGCTTATTTTTTACAGTCCTAAGGCCAAAATTATTTTCAAATTATCATTTTTAGTGAATAGAGTGTTTCACTCTTTTATTTGCAAAAAAATAATTTATGGGCATTTTTTTAACAAATGTATCTGGAATTTTTAAAGATAATTGCGTGAAATTGCAATTATGACCTATTTGCATTTAACTATGTTTTACAGCTATAAGATTATTTTTTTATATTTATAGATTGATATTTATATGTTATTAATTAGTTCTATGTTTTCAATTTTTCTTATTAAATTATTTTAGCTATTTTATAAAATAAATTGGGAGAAATTGGCTATTTAATAGTTGGCTAGATTTCATTTAAGTCCCAGCCCAAATTGTACCCCTATTTCAGCCTAATTTTGAACCCAAATCAAACGACCCATACCCGTTGATTTTACCTGACCCACCTCCGGTTTAATCTGAGCCTTTGATCAAATAAGATCAACGGCCTAGATCTCATTTCCTTAATTAAATCCAAACGACCCGCTCTCAAACCCTCATTCACATAGACGGTCTCTCTCTCTAACAAATGCTCTCCCGTCTCTCTATAACCTTCTGGTTCCTTCTTCTCTGATAAAGTTCATCGCCTCTCCGTCCATACTCCTCCCTCACTTCTCTCGATCTCTAGTCACCAAGGAACCATCATCTTGTTGTTTCTCACTAAAGTTTGAAGCCCAGAAGCTTCCGTCATGAAAGACGGTCGCCGAAGCTTTGCCTGGGTCTGTTGCCGGCCTCTCTCCAGTGGTTTTTTGTCTGATGATTCCTTATATGACGTCATTAACGAGTTTCCCATATTTCTCACCAAACTGATTTTATTTTCAAACCCTAATTTTTTCCTAAACCTCTTAAATCTATTCAAATGATTTTCGGCTTAATCTTCGTATTCTACACTACTTATTACTCGATATCTTTAACTAATTCAAGTTTTCAAACATTCTTCTTCCCTTTTTCAAAACTAGGGTTTCTGACCCTTTTAATCATTATGATTTTGTTTCTTTTGGGTATTATGAGATTACTCCTATGCTACGTGCTTGAAATCTTTTATTTTCTGAGTTCCATGTCTTAGATCTCTTCTAGGGTTCAGACTCCCCACTATTTTACGCAATTTCTTTCTTAGGGTTCTTAGTTTTGTGATTGTTGTGCTTAAATAAATTCGAATGTCTTTCTTTACTAAATATTCTGTTAATTCCGAGCATCTTTTTGAATCCCTGAGTTGTAGGTGTTCTTACACTGATTTTTCAAATTGTTTCCTTACTTATGAGATTGCTCTCTATGTTTGGGACTGATTCTCTCTAATTTGGTCTTGCTCGTGATTCTTTGATTGATTTTCATGGTTAATTTACATGGTTACCATAACTATGCACTTAAGTATATTTTTGGCTATCCCGCGTATATTTTTCCTTGCTTGAAGCATTGTGTACCTAGACTCTATTACATGCAGCATGCTTACTGCTTTTGTTATGGTATAATCAGTCATGTGACTTATTCTTTCCGTACTTGGTAGCCTATACTCCTATTCGAATCATGAGTCCCTGATTTAGTTGAATTAGGACTTGTGATTGATAAAATTTGGTACTGTTTCTATAATTATATACTCCTTACCCTATTCTTTGCTATTTTTCGAAAACTATAAGTAGTGCTCTTCCTTTCTCACTTAACACACATCAACACATTGAAATCTCTCTGAACTCTCTTTAAAAAACACTCCTTGCTCTCTCTTTCTCTAGTGTTTCTATACAAACTCTCTCATTATTCTATTGAACACTCAATCGGCTGAAATTCAAGATTGAGTAATCTTGGATGTTTATTTCTACTACTGGGGTTCTATTGCATTATTTACTTGGGTTTGCCTGCTGCTTGCTTCTCAGCACATTGCTGCTCTCACTCTCTACACACTTTGCTCTCCTTTGTTCACAATTGCTCATTGCTATTGTTTCAATTATCTGCAACTGGTATGTCACCTCTTTAAGTTACAGCTTTCAAAACTACATGCTTCTACTAGTTTTGCACTTCACCCTGTTTCTTGTGTGTTTTTACTTATGGTTCTGTTGTTCTCATTTCCACTACCATGCCTTTATTAGTTTGCCTAGCTTGACTTAGCATGTTCACTACCCCTTTCCCTATCTCAATTTATGTTTTTCCTCATTCCTATGCACTATTAGCATGTATTCAGGCGTGCTTGGTTACTTAATAGTCCTGACACCTCTTCCTGAGTATAATTATTTTTGGAGTTTGGTACAGTAAGAACTGGACTCCTTGTCTGTAGCCATGTTTGATTGCTTTTCCTTGATGTGTTGTACATGTGAATGGTTTCCCTGCTTATTTGTTCCTTTTCCCCTGCTTCTGCGATTCTCTTGTTTTGAAACTGGTTAGTCCAAATGAATTTCAAATGAATTCTTTCAACTTATTTTACCATTTTCCTCTCAAACTGTCTCTCAAATGTTTTCAACTCATTCAACTCTATCACATTCTCACTACTCTTAAAACTTAGGTTCTGCCCCCTTAGTGTAAGCATTACCTTGGGAGCCGAGCACCCATTGAACTTTGATGCACAAGGATGGCACTTCCACACTTGAACTTGTCAATAATGATATATTCTGGGTGCTTGGTATTGGTCAGGGGTTCAAACGAACCCTTTAGGGAACATTGCCACACCCAAACCTTGGTAAAGGCTGTGAAACACAAAGGAAGTGAGGTTGGAGATTTTGGGCCAGGTTGTAGGCTCCCTATAGAATAGATTCTTATTTTTATCACTTTTGTATTTTGAATTATTTGGGTTGTAATAATTTGTAAAGAATAAAGGGGTATATAGTGAGATTTGAAGGGTTATGCATCCTTAGCTAAGGGAATGAGTAGAAAACATGTTCATAATGCTTCACTTACTTATTGGCGCAATAGACACCATGTTTAGGACATGCATCTTTGCATATAGAAATCATGTTCCTAGGTCTCTCACTTTAACCTTGTTATTCTATTCATAATCACAATCAGTTAATAATCAATGTCATTACCATTGCATTTAGATACCATGTTTTAGGACTTTTGTGTGCATTAGATATCCTGCACTTACGGCTTTCGCTTGCAACTGTTGAATCCTTTATTAATTTGGTAAAACTGGTTAACAAACTCCTTTTAAAACTAGAAACCAATGTGCGTGTTAACCATATTTTATTACGCCTAGGCAAGCCTTCGGCCGGATAAAAATGGATTAATCGCCTTAAGTCATGTTTTAACTATTCCGCCTCTGTACGAATTCGTTTTTCCCTGAGGCTCCCCTGATTTTTATACAAAAACTTCTGCCTATTTTTCACCATCTGGACAAATACTTTTACTGAATTACCTTTCTTCCCCTAGCCCATAACTGGACTACTATTTTCCTAAAGAATTATCTGAGTACTGTATACTCTGTAATTTTCCAAACTACAGTTATAAGTTAATAAGTTTTACTACTTTTCTTTACACTTCCGCAGTCTTAAAAATATTGTCATATGTTCCACGAGTGTTTTAAATTCGTGAAACTACTACTGCCTTTTTCAAGTTTTGAACATTTTTTACGACCCTTTTTCTACAAATTCTCCAACTTCTGTTTTAAACTTATGCTCCAGCTTTTAAAAACTCTCCCTTCCTTAGACCTTAAATCTGTTTGAGACATGCTAAATAAGTGTTTGTTCATGGAGTAATATTTTAGCCTTTACATGCTTTACGTGATTCCATTATATGTAATCCTATTTGTTTTGTATGTCGCTTAGCATTTTTACCTTTAAACTTAAGGGTTCAACCTAGTTCCTGCCTTATAGGAGTAGCGATCCTAAATGGCCTATAAGATCTAAAGGACAGGATGAGTAATAGCACGCAATAAGCATTCATGACCAATTCACACGCTTAAGTAACCTCTACGGAGTGGGAAGGGTAGAATATGGAGATGTTGACGATGTAATAATATCATAAAACGACCCCTTTTTTGGAATATGTGCGGGATATTGTATCAAATGATCCATATTATAGTTAAACCTAGGACCCCCATACCTTTACTTTTGCCTAAGTACTTTCTCTAAAAAGTTTCCCTTTTTCTTATACTATTCTTCTTTCAAAATTGCCCATTTGTTTTTTGTATTCTTTATATGCACGTTTGTCTGTCTATTTCTATGCTCCTTAAAGTCACATATAAGCAAGGCCGGGAACCACACTAGTGGATTTTGAGGGGTGCCTAACACCTTCCCCTCGAGGTAATTTCAAGCCCTTACCCGAACTCTAGTTTTTTATTCAAAATATTCCTCTTCTTAAAAGTGTCATAATGTACTATAATCATTAGGTGGTGACTCTTCAATCTCCATAACCCAATTCCCAAAAGGTAATAAGAGTTGTTTTGTCCATAATGTTGTAAAACCCGATTTTGCTTCTTTTAGGGGGGAGGGGGCGTTGATAGACCTAAGAAAACTATACGCATTATTATCCTTTGCACGGCCTTCACACCATCTACGATAGTGATATCCTCGATATCCTTGATCTTATCGAGGTTTATGTCGATGCCTCGATTTGACACGATGAAGCCGAGGAACTTACCCAAGCCAACTCCGACGGCACATTTCTCCAGGTTAAGCTTAATGTTGTATTTCCTCAAAATTTCAAATATTTTCTGCAAATGAACAAAATGGTCCTCTGTGTGTAAGGACTTAACCAACATGTCATCAATATAGACTTCCATTATTTTACCTATCTTTTCTTCAAACATTTTGTTAACTAGGTATCAATATGTAGCTCCTGTGTTTTTAGCCTGAAGGGCATTATGTTGTAACAATATGTTCCAAACTTAGTTATTAACAAAGTCTTTTTCGGGTCTTCCGGATTCATCTGAATTTGATTGTACCCGGAGTTGGCATCGAGAAAAGTTAGGGTCTTGTGGCCAGCCATGGCATAGATCATTCGGTTAATGTTTATCAATAGCAAAGACTCTTTTGGACATGCTTTGTTTAAGGCCATATACATTCTTAGCTTATTTCCTTTTGTAGGAACTACAACTACGTTTGCTAACCATTAGGGGTATTTTACCTCCCTAATGGATCATATTTTAAGAAGTTTGGTTACCTCGTCTTTTATGAAGGTATGTTTTACCTCGGACTAAGGTCTCCTCTTTTGCTTTACCGGTTTGAACTTAGGATCGGTGCACAGCCGGTGCGTGGTGATTTTCGACGGGATCCCTATCATATCTAAGTGGGACCAAGCAAAGCAATCCATATTATCAATAAAAAATTGAATGAGATTTTTCCTGTGTTTGGGGATTAATCCTGTTCCTAATTATACATTTTTCTCGGGCATGTACTCGATCAAAATTACCTGCTCCAGCTCCTCGATAGTTGATTTTGTTGCATCAGATTATTCGGGAATGAAGAAGGTTCGAGGAATAAGGAAATCCTCATCTTAGTCTTTTATTGCCAATTACTTTGACTACATCACGGCTGGAAGAGGCAATTGTTGTTTAGAGGCCTTATCTTTAGTGCTTGACTTTTCCTAGGTCGACAACTTTGGAATCGGCCCTACTTTCTCGATCGTAAAAATTTCTTTCTCAGCTTGTTGCTCCCTATAGGCTATTTTTACTCCTTCCTCTGTTGGGAACTTCATTATCGGGTGAAGAGTTGAAGGTGCTAACCTTATGTTGTGTATCTATGGTCTCTCTAGGAGTGCTTTATACCTCTTGTCATCTTCAATGACATGGAACTTTTTAGCTTGTATGGTCCCGTCTACGTTTACTGGCAATATAATTTCTCAATTTGTTGTTTTGCTTGCCACGTTAAAGTCAATCACGACTCAGGAAGTAGGTATAATCTTATCTTGTAGGCTAAGTTGTTCCACGACCGTTGATCAGATTATGTTTTCTAAGCTACCTAGTTCCACTAAAACACGTTTAACTTGACTTCTATTTAAAAGAATAGATATTACCAGGGTGTCGATGTGAGGCTGAGATATGCCTTCCGCTTCCTCGTCATAGAATGATAAGACGTCCTTGGGCACATAGCTTCGAGTTTGTTTTTCTCTTGTGATTGATAATTTGTTGCGCTTGAACATAGGTCATTGAGGGACATCGACTCCGCCAATGATCATGTAGATTACGTGTTGTGGTTCTTCTTATTTATTTTTCCTTGCATCTCTCTCCCTGAAGTGATTCTTCGCCCGATCACTCAGGAATTCTCAAAGGTGGCCCTTGTTAATCAACTGAGCCACTTCTTCCCTCAGCTGCCTGCAGTCTTCCATTCGATGACTATGTGTTCCATGATACTTGCACATCAAGTTTGGGTTTCTTTTAGAAGGAATGGTCTATATAGTCCTGGGCCACTAGGTGTCTTGGATTCTCCAAATAGCTGAGACCATCCCCTGCGCATCAATACAAAAGTTGTACTCCGATATTCGAGGAGCCTCGGTGGGGTCGGTGTGCTTATCAAACCCCCTCTTACTCATGAGTCCCCGAGACTTTGACCTCGATCATTTCTCCGATCGTTCCGAGGAGTGTTACGGTTAGGGTCATTGTTTCTTCGGTCGACATATGGCTAATACCACTCTTTGTTGAATCTTCATTCCCAATCTATGTCCCTCGGGGGCTTGGATGTGAATCTATTAGCATGAACTGAACCCGAGGGAGCTCCCAATTGGTCATCTTCGACCCTGATTTTTGACTGGTAATGATGGTGCACATCCGACCATGTCACGACCAGATATTCGATCAAGTTATGTTTTAATTGTCGATATGCAATCGAGCTACTTCAATTCAAACCCCGCATAAAGGCCTATACAGCTCAGCCATCGTAGACCTGCGAAAATTCCATTCTTTCCATATGAAGCCTGGACACAAACTCACTTATCATCTCGTCGTTCCTTTATTTTATTTTGAAGATGTCTGATTTTCTTATGGACACCTTTATGGCATCACTTGTTTTGAAAGTAAATTCTGCATTTTAAGGCCTTAAAATCTCTGTTTGTCTTACCGTGATTTGCGTGCACAGTCTAGGTATCTATCCGAAAAGCCATTATATGAAAATTTATGAAAAATAATAATTTTGCCTTTAAGTTAAATTTAAGTTGACTTTGGATAATATTTTGGGTAAACGGATCCAGACCCGTGACTAAATAGTCCCGGAGGATCCGTAGAAAATATGAGACTTGGGCATATGTCCGGAATTGAATTCCGAGGTCTCAAGCCCGAGAAATGAATTTTTCAATAAAATTATTAAACTGAAATAATAAAGTTTTTCAAAATTTAAATTTGTTTGAATTTGAGGTTATCAGGCCAATATTTTTATTTCGGAGCCCGCTACAGGTCTTATATGGTATCAAAGCTGTGCATGTAAAATTTGATAAGAAATGGACTTCATATGATGTGAATCGGACTCATGGCTGTGAAATTTTAGACTTAAGAGTTCTTGAGATTTTTCTTTGATTTTGATGCAAAATTCATTGTTAAATATGTTAATTTGGTGATTTGATCGCACGAGTAAATCCATATGATGTTTTAGAGTTAGTATGCATGTTTGGTTTGGCGCCCCGAGGGCTCGGGTGACTTTCGTATAGGTTTCGGGGTGTGGTGGACTTAGGATTTTATGTTGCATTGTTGTTTCTAGTGTGCTGGTATTTTGTTCTTCGCATTTGCGAAGGGACTCTCACGAACACGAAGGGTAAGTTAGTCTGAAGGAAAATTCCTTCTACCCGAACGCGAAACATTGTCGCGAACAAAAAAGCCTTGGGGTGTTACCCTTCGTGAAGGCAGACCTTTTATCGCAAACGTGAAGGCCTTTTTGTTGGGGACTGGGGGAAAGGGAGTTTTTTCTATGCGAACACAAATGTCTAAGGAGCTAATACTCCGTGAACATGAGCCATCCAATGCGAACGCGAAGGCCATCTAGGCCTGGCCCAACGTGAATGCGATATGCCCATCGCGAACACGATGAAGGCTTGCCCAGTCATATTAAAACAGATTTCAAAATGAGCAGAACTCATTTTCTTCATATTTTCGAACTCCCAAGACCGATAGGCAATTTTCTTCACTCAAATTTATCCCGAAAGTGTTGGTAATCAATTCTAAACTTTACTCTTTCAATTACCCAATGTTTTTCATCGCTTTTTAATCAAGAATCAATAGTTTTTATGGTATAAATTAAGGATTTGGGTAGAGTTATGGCTTTTCGAATAATTGGAATTTAGACCTCGTTTTAGGGTCAGATTTCGAATCTAATTGCATATTCGGGCTCGTGGTTGAATCTGTGATCAGGTTTTGGTCCGAACCTCAGGTTTTGACCAAGCAGGCCCGGGGTCGATTATTGACTTTTGGGGGAAATGATAGAAAACCTATAATCAAGCATTGGAGTTGAATTCTATAGCATTTATTGATATTGTTAAGTTAATTATGGTTAGATACAACTAAATTGGAGGCTAATTCAAAAGGGAAAGCGGTGCTTGAGGCTTGAGTTTGGTCGTGGAATTTGAGGTAAGTGTTTGGTCTAACATTAGCTTGAGGTAATAGGAGTTGTGTTCTTATTTGATATGTGTTACCATTGTGTACGGCGTGTAGGTGCAGTGACAAGTATCTATACCTTGGTGTCAAGCATGCTCGTGAGTCTTGTATTGTGATTGTTGTGGCTCTGATTTGTATTATTCATGCTTAATATTATGAGTATCATTGTTGAAAAAGATTTATGAAAGTATTCTTGGCAAGGGACCATTGTTGAGTATTGGCTCAAGTTGAGGCTTATGTTCTGAAGTGGTTGTGGAAATGAGATGTGATATGTTATTGTTTACCTTGCCGGGATATTATTGACTTTTGATATTGTTTCTCTTGCCGGGATATTACTGATATGCTATTGTTCCCTTGCAGGGATTCTAACGTGATATTATTGATTATCTTGCTCAAATTGCTTTGTGATTGTTTCTTGGGTGAGAAAGAGTGTAAAGCACGCAGATGATGTCGGTCGTGATTTTAAGAGTGTTAATGCACAAAGGGTGATGTCGTGCTGATATTTTTATTATTAATGCAAGAAGGGTGATGTCGTGCCTTGATTTGAGTATAAATCACGAAGGTTAATGTTTTTCTATGATTATGTGAGGTAAAAGCACGAAGGGTGATCCGCCAATTCTATTGATTTTTATGGTGAGGATGGAAGTAAAAACATGAAGGGCAATGCTATGCAAGTGTTATTGAGTTCTTGATTCTTGCCGATATTTGAACTATGGCATTCTTTTCATTTCTCTATTGGTTTTTCTATTGTTACCTGATATTTCTCGCACCATGTTTTCCCCTCCTATATTTAACTGTAAATTTTTGCATTTATTTTTCTGTTGTATATGATTTTGCTGCATAGGTTTATTTGGTAGTCTTGTCCTAGCCTTGTCACTACTTTGTCGAGGTTAGGTTTGAGACTTACCAATACATGGGGTCGGTTGTGTTGATACTATAATCTGCACTCTTTTGTGCATATCCCGGTACTGGATCATACGAACCTTAGTTAGGGGTTGCTACCTTTAGTCCATTAGAGTCCCAAAGTAGTCCTACAGGCATCCGCATGCCTTGGTGTCCCCTTCATATCTACTTTATTTCTGTTCACTTTTATTTTAGAGACATGCATGTACTTTCTTATCCAGACCCTGTTTGTAGTTTTTATTAAATAGTCCCGAGATCGTGACACCTGTTTTGGGTGGTCTATATATATGGACTCGTATTGGTGTTAATTTAATTGTTAAACTTCATTCTTCTGCATTATTATTATTTCGCAGTTTATAATATGTTAACCAGAAATTGTTAAGAGATTAAAAATAAGAAGAGTAATTAAATGGGAATGGTTGGCTTACCTAGCTTACACTAGTAGGTTCCATCACGACTCACGATGGTGGAAAATTCGGGTCGTGACAATTTGGTATCAGAGCTCTAGGTTACTTAGGTCTCACAATTCGCGGACAAGCTTAGTAGAGTCTGAGGGATCAGTACAGAGACGTTTGTGTTTATCCCCAAGAGGCTACAAAGTTACTAAAAAACATCACATTTATTCTTTCCTATCGTGCGACTTGATTTCTCAATGCTAATTGAACTTCTACCATGTTATTTCGCTGATGGTGAGAACACGTACCGTTTCATCACCTGACCAGCAGTCCGAGCCCCTAGTATTAGATCCTGTGAGAGGCAGAGGCCGTGCTAGGGCCCGAGGTAGAAGTAGATCTCAACCTAAAGCTCGAGCAGCACCAGTAGCAGAGCCTCAGGTTGAGTTTGATGATGAGGTTCCATCCCAGTCAGTTCTAGTGGGGTCAGCTCAGGTCCTAGAGGGGTTCATCGCCACCCCAGTACATTGGATGCTCTGGTCCATCTAGTGGGTCTTATGTAGAGCGTCACTCAGGCAGGCCTATTTCTTGTAGCACCAGCTATCTCTTATGCTGGAGGAGGAGCCCAGACTCCTGCTACTCATACTCCTAAGCAAATGGCTCCCCAATTTTAGACTCCAGCAGCTCAGCCAGTTAGGGTAGCTTAGTCGGGTGTTGTGTCACAGACTAGTGATGGGTCAGCTGTGTCTAATGATGCTTTATGGAGGCTGGACAGGATCACCAAGCTCTTTACTACCACTGATAGCGTGTATCTTTTGAGGAACCCCAAAATTATTTGGACAACTGTCATGAGGTTCTCAAGTACATGGGAATAGTGGAGACCAATGGGGTCAATTTTGCTATTTTCCATCTGTCAGGATCCGCCAAGACTTATGGAGGGATTACGGTTTGGCTAGACCAGCTGAGTCACCGGCTTTGACTTGGGATCAGTTCTCTCAGATATTTCTGGAGAAGTTTCTTCTTATCACTCAGATGGAGAACTATCAGAGTCAGTTTGAGTGTCTCTAGTAGGGTTCTATGGTTGTTACTAGGTACGAGATCGGGTTTATTGATTTGGCCTACCATGCTCTTCTCATACTTCCCACTGAGAGAGCGAGTGAGGAGGTTCATTGAGGGACTCTTTCAAACTATTTGACTTCAGATGGCTAAAGAGACACGGAGCGAGATTTCCTACCAAGATGCGGCCAATGTTGCCAGGAGATTTGAGATGGTTCTATCATAGGCGAGTGTTCAGGGATCTGAAAAGAGACCTCATCATTCTAGTAGGTTTAGTGGTGCCTCATCTGTAGGCAAGGAATTTTTTGGTATGGGCTATCATCCCAGGCCGTTTCATTCAGCACTACAAGCTTTTCACGGTGCTCCAGGTGGTCGTGGTTCTCATATGCAGTATTCTGATCAGCAGTCCTACAGTGCATCGCTAGCTCTTACCATTGCACCTCCGCTCTAGAGTTTTCAGGGTCGTCAGTCACAGCAACCGAGGGCATGTTATACTTGTGGCGACACAAGGCATATTGTCTAGATTTTTCCCTCGACTATTGAGCAGTTCTCAGAACCAGGGTTCCCGTGCCGTGGTTCAGGAACCGAGTGTTCCATCGCTCGCTCATCCAACTAGAGTTGTAGGTTGGGGTGCAAGAGGTGGAGGTAGAGGTATTAGAAGTGGAGCTCAAGCCACTAGAGGTGGAGGCCTGCCAGCAGGAGGCTGTCTCAGAGATATAGTTCAGAGTGGTGGGGGCCAACCCTGATGTTATGCTCTTCCAGCCAAGGCTGAGGTCGAGGCCTCTGATGCAGTTATTACAGGTATAGTTCTTGTTTGTAGTAGGGATGCTTCAGTTCTGTTTGATCAAAGGTCTACATACTTTTTGTGTCATCTTATTTTGCACCGTATTTGATCATGCCTAGTGATTCTTTTAGTGCTCCTGTATATGTGTCTACATTGGTGGGTGATTCTATTATGCTAGATCGTGTTCATCATTCTTGTATAGTTGTGATAGGGGGTCTTGAGACCTGTACAAACTTATTACTGTTGGATATGGTTAATTTTGATGTCATATTGGGGATGGACTGTTATTACCTTACCACACTAACTTGGACTGCCATGCCAAGACCGTCACCTTAACCTTATCAGGATTACCTCGTACAGAGTGCAGAGGGACTCCTGGTCATTTCACTCGTAGGGTTATCTCATATATGAAGGTTCGATGTATGGTTGATAATAGAGATTTGGCCCATTTAGCGTATGTTCATGATTCTAGTGTCGAGGTTCTTTCTATGTATTCTGTGCCTGTTGTACATGAGTTTCCTGAGGTATTTCCTTTTAGACCTGCCAGGGATGCCACCGAGAGGGATATTGACCTATGCACTGATTTGGCCTCGGGCACTCAGCCCATTTCTATACCTCCATACTGCATGGCTCCGCCAAAGTTGATAGAATTGAATTAGCAGCTACAAGACTTGCTTGATAAAGGATTTATTATACCTAGTATCTCACCCTAGGTGCGCCGGTATTATTTATGAAGAAGAAGGATGGATTGATGAGGATTTGTATAGATTATCGGTAGTTAAACATGGATACAATCAAGAATAAGTATCCATTGCCGAGGATTGATGATTTGTCCTATCAGCTTCAGGGAGCCAAAGTTTTTCGACGATTGATTTGAGATCTCTCTACCATCAGCTGAGGAGTAGGGCATTTGATGTCCTACAGATAGCTTTCCACACTCGATACGAGAATTATGAGTTCTTAGTGATGTCATTTGGGTTGACGAATGCCCCAGTAGCTTTTATGGATTTGATGAACCGAGCGTTCAAGGCTTGCCTGGAGTCCTTTTTGATTGTCTTCATTAATGATATTCTAAATTACACCCGCAGCTAGGAGGAGCACGAGCATCATCTTAGAGTGGTTATTCAGACGTTGAAGGATACTCAGTTGTATGACAAGTTTTCAAAGTGTGAGTTTTGTTTGGTGTTAGTTGTTTTCTTGGCTCATGTTGTATTAGCCGAGGGTCTTTAGGTGGACCCGAAGAAGATAGAGGCATCCGGAGCTTCTTGGGTTTCGTGGGGTACTACCGTCGGTTTGTGGAGAGGATTTCATCTATAGGATCCCTATGACCAGGCTGACCCAGAAGGGAGCCCAGTTCAAATGGTCGGATGAGTTTGAGGTGAGCTTTCAGAAGCTCAAGTCAGCTTTGACTACGTACCGGTATTGATTTTGCCCACAGGTTCACGGTCATACACAGTGTATTGTGATGCATCTTGCATTGTACTTAGAGCGGTGTTGATGTAGGATGGCAGGGTTATTGGTTATGCTTCACGGCAATTGAAGATTCATGAGAAGAACTATACAGTCCATGATTTGGAGTTAGCAGCCATTGTTCACGCGTTGAACATTTGGAGGCATTATTTATACGGCAAGTCATGTGAGGACTATGATATCACTATCTCGTATCATTTGGGGGTGTCCAATGTAGTGGCCAATGCTTTGAGTATAAAGTCAGTCAGTATGGGAAGACTTGCATATATTCCGATCAGTAAAAGTCCGTTTGCTTGGAATGTTCAGACTTTAGCCAATTAGTTTGTGAGGTTTGGTATTTCTGAGCCTAGCCGTGTTTTAGCTTGCACAATCGCTTGCTCTTCATTATTGGAGAGTATCCGATATTAGGAGTATGATGATCGCCATTTGTGTGTCCAAAAGAACATGGTGCGACATAATAGTGCCAAGCATGTTACTGTTGGAGATGATGGAGCATTGAGGATGCATGGTCGAGTTTGTGTGCCTAATATAGACACTTCAAGAGTTGATTCTAGAGGAGGCCCATAGTTCCAGGTACTCTATTCATCCGAACGCTGCTAAGATGTATCAGGATTTACGGCAGCATTACTGGTGGAGGCACATGAAGAAGGATATTATTGCGTGTGTGGATCGGTGTTTTAACTATCAGTAGGTAAAGTACGAGCATCAGAGACTTGGTGGTTTGTTTCAAAGGATTGAGCTTCCTGAGTGGAAATGGAAGCTCATTATGGACTTCGTTATTGGACTCCCACAGACTCAGAGAAAGTTCGATGCAGTGTGGGTTATTGTTGATAGGCTAACCAAGTCAGAATATTTCATTCCTGTGGTAGTCTCCTATTCTTTCGAGAGGTTCGTTGAGATCTATATCCGGAAGATTGTTCGTCTTCGTGGTGTGCCCGTGTCTATCATTTCTGATCGAGGAAAAAAGTTTACCTCACATTTCTGGAGGGCAGTTCAGCATGAGTTGCGCACAGGGTCGCGTTGAGCACAACAGCTCATTCTCAGATGGAGGGGCAGTCCGAGCGTACTATTCAGATTTTGGAGGATGTGCTTTGAGCTTATGTTATTGACTTTGGAAGCTCGTGAGATCAATTTTTGCCTTTAGCAGAGTTTTCCTACAACAACAGTTACCAGTCGAGCATCTAGATGGCTCCTTATAAGGCTTTATACAGTAGGTAGTGTCGATCGCCGTTTGGGTGGTTGAGCCGGGAGAGGCTCGATTTTTGGGTACAGATCTAATGCATAATGCCTTGGACAAGGGGAAGATCATTCAGGATAGACTTCGTATAGCCCAGTCTAGGCAAAAACGTTATGCTGACCGCAAGGTTCGGGAAGTAATATTCATGGTTGGAGAGTGGGTATTGCTTTGAGTGTCGCCTATGAAGGACCTGATGACATTTGGGAAGAAGGGAATGTGAAGCCCTAGATTAATTGGTCCTTTTGAGATTCTTGATTGAGTGAGAGATATGGCTTACAGACTTCGGTTGTCGCCGAGCTTATCATTTGTTCATCCAATGTTTCATGTGTCCATGCTTCGGAAGTATCACGATGATCCATCCCACGTGTTAGACTTCAGCACTATCCATTTAGACGAGGACTTGTCCTATGAGGAGGAGTGGTAGCTATTCTAGACCGGAAGGTTTGTTAATTGATATCGAAGAGTTTTCCGTCGGTTCGTGTTCCGTGGAGAGGTCAGTTTGTAGAGACAGCAGCTTGGGAGTCCGAGTCCAATATGTGCACTCGATATCCCCATCTTTTCTCCGACTCGGGTACTTTTCATATGTCCGTTCAAGGACGAACGATTATATTAGAGGTGGAGAATGTGATGCCCCGAAAGTTCATCACTAGTTTTGAAAGTAAATTCTGTGTTCCGAGGCCATAAAAATCTCCGTTTGTCTCGCCTCGAGTTGCAGCGCAGTCCGGGTATGTATCCGGAAAGCCATTATCTGAAAAGCTGTGAAAAATAATAATTTTTCCTTTAAGTTAAATTTAAGTAGACTTCGGTAAAACTTTTGTATAAACCGATCCGGACCCATAATTTGGTCTCGAAGGATCCGTAGGAAAATACGAGACTTAGGCGGGTGCCCGGAATTGAATTCCGAGGTCCCAAGTTAGAGAAATAAATATTTTAACAAAATTGTTTAACTGAAATTATAAGAGTTTTTAGAAATTTAAATGTATTTAAATTTGATGGTATCATGCCCGTATTTTGGTTCTGAATCCTAGTACAGGTCTTATATGGTATCTAACTTGTACATGTAAAATTTTGTAAGAAACGCACTTCATATGACATGAATCGGACTCTCGATTGTGAAGTTTGAAACTTAAGAGTTGTTGAGATTCTTGTTTGATTTTGATGCTAAATTCGTTGTAAATGATGTTAATTTGGTGATTTGATCACACGAGTAAGTCCATATTATATTTTTTAGTTAGTATGCATGTCTGGTTTGGAGGCCAAAGGGCTCGGGTGAGTTTCGTATAAGTTTCGATGTGTGTTGGATTTTGGATTTTCTGTTGTATTGTTGTTTCTGGTGTGTTGGTGTTTTGTACTTCGCTTTCACAAAAGGACTCTCGCGAACGCGAAGTGTAATTTAGTTTGAAGGAAAAATCCTTCTACGTAAATTCCAAACATAGGTCGCGAACTCGAAGCCTTGGGGGTTTTACTCATTGCGAATGCTGACCTGCTACCGCGAACGTGAAGGACTTTTTACGGGGGACAGGGGGAAAAGGGATTTTGTTCTACGTGAACCCGACCACTTGACCGTGAACGTGAAGTTCTGAGGAACTAAAGCTCCGCGAACATAATCCATCCACCGCGAACGCGAAGGCCATCTGGGCCTGACCCATTGCGAACGCAACAGGCCCATCGCGGACCCGATTAAAGCTTGCCCAGTCTTTTTAATTCAAACTCATTTTCTTCACGTTTCGAACTCCCAAGACATAGAGGCCATTTTCTTCACTCAAATATATCCCCAAAGTGTTGGTAATCAATTCTAAACTTTACTCTTTCAATCACCCCATGTTTTTCGTCACTTTTTAATCACGAATCAAGAGTTTTTATGGTAGAAATTAGGGATTTGGTTAGAATTAGAGCTTTTCAAATAATTGGAATTTAGACCTCATTTGGGGTTGGAATTCAATTCTAATTGCATATTTGGGCTCATGGGTTAATGGGTGATCGGGTTTGGTCCGAACCTTGGGTTTTGACCAAGCAGGCCCGGGGTCGACTTATGACTTTTGGGAAAAATTATAGAAAACCTATAATTAAACATTGGATTTGAATTATATAGCATTTATTGATATTGTTAAGTTAATTATAGTTAGACACAAGTAAACTGGAGGCAAATTCCAAAGGAAAAGCGGTGCTTGAGGCTTGAGTTTTGGACATGGAATTTTAGGTACGTGTTTGGTCTAACCTTAGCTTGAGAAAATAGGAGTTGTGGTCTTATTTTCTATGTGTCATTATTGCGTAAAATGTATAAGTATAGTGACGAGTACCTATACGTTGGTGTCTAGCATGTTCTTGAGTCTTGTATTGTGATTGTTGTGGCTCCATTGTGTATTATTGATGCATAATATGATGATTATCATTGTTGAAAAAGACTTATGAAAGTATTTTTGGTAAGTGATCATTGTTGAGTATTGGCTCAAGTTGAGGCTTATGTTATGAAGCGATTGTGGAAATGAGATGAGATATGTTATTGTTTCCCTTGCTAGAATGTTATTGCTTATTTATATTATTTCTCTTGCCGGGATATTACTGATATGATATTGTTCCCATGTCGGGATTCTGTTGTGATATTATTAATTCTCTTACCCAAATTGCTTTGTGATTGTTGCTTGGATGAGGAAGAGTTTAAAGCACGAAGGGCGATGTCGTTCGTGATTTTGAGAGTGTTAATGCACGAAGAGTGATTCCGTGCCGAAATTTTGATTGTTAATGCACGAAGGGTGATGTTGTGCCATGATTTGAGTGCAAAGCATGAAGGTTAATGTCATGCTATGATTATGTGAGGTAAAATCACGAAGGGTGATGTCGCACCGATTTTATTGAGTATTATGGTAAGGATGAGAGTAAAAGCACGAACGGCGATGTTGTGCACGTGTTATTGAATGCCTGATTCTTGCTGATAATTGAACTATGGCAT
This sequence comes from Nicotiana benthamiana, assembly GCA_034376525.1. Lineage (NCBI taxonomy): Eukaryota > Viridiplantae > Streptophyta > Magnoliopsida > Solanales > Solanaceae > Nicotiana > Nicotiana benthamiana. The sequence continues at coordinate 75,435,352 of CM067328.1, read as the reverse complement.
TCTTTACATTTCTCTATTGGGTTTTCTATTGTTACCTGATATTCCCCGCAGCATGTCTCCCCTCATATCTTTAACTGTAAATTTTTGCCTTTATTTTTCCAATGTATATGATTTTACTGCACTAGTTTAATTGGTAGTCTTTTCCTAGCCTCGTCACTACTTCGCCGAGGTTAGGTTCGACACGTACCAATACATGAGATCGGTTGTACTGATACTACACTCTGCACTCTTTTGTGCAGATCCCGGTACTGGAGCATACAAACCTTTAATAGGGGTTGCTGCCTTCAGTCCATTGGAAACCCGAGGTAGTCATGCTGGCGTCTGCAGGTCTTGGCGTCCCCTTCCTATCTATTTATTATAGTCCATTTCTATTTCAGAGGCAGACATATACTTTCTTATTCAGACCATGTTTGTAGTTTTTCTTAGATAGTCCGTGAGATCGTGACATCAGTTCTTGGTGATCTATGTTTATGGACTTGTATTGGTGTTAGTTTAATTATTAAACTTCATTCTTCCACATTATAATTATTTTCGGAAATTATAATTTGTTAACTTGAAATTTTTAAGAGATTAAAAATAAAAAGATTAATTAAATGGAAATAGTTTGCTTGCCTAGCTTCCACCAGTAGGCGCTATCAGGACTCTCGATGGTGAAACAATATAATGGGAACTGTCAAGATTAGAATTGAATGGCCTGGCCATAATTTGAAAACCAACAAAGGCAGCAAACTTTTTATATTAAATGAATAAATAATTGAGCTCTTAATTGATAGATCAGAGAAAATATTAAATTCAATTCCTTTTCAGCATTATCATATAGGCAAAAAAAAAATTTGAAGCTGATAAATAACTTTTGAAACAAACTTGATTAATGCACTTTATAATCAAATAATGTAATTTAAGAGGAGATAAAGAGATATATAAGTACGACATCACTTCATTTATTTATATTAAGCATATGATAATTAATCAAAATAAAGAAAGACACTTAAATAATTAGATAAGTGGGGGCAAATCGAGAAATCATAATAAAGCATTTGAGAATGTATGTAGGACATGATTTCTTCTTATAAGCTTGCTAAATAAGATAATATTCATCAACTTTCAGACCTTATATTTTTTGGTGTAATGTTTGTAATAACTCAAACACATTGGTAAATGTTAATTTTATGTACTTAAAAATTATGTAGTCATGAGTTTAGAATATGTTGCGTCATGACTCAATTTCTCCTATAGGCTGTGATGGCGCCCAACGTTATCGCTTGGCAAGCCAACGGTAAACTAACCATGTAATTTCTCTATTTAGTAAGCTTTCAAGTAATTAAATTCTATTTAATAAGAAATTAAGGAGTCAAAAATGTAATAAATAAAACGAAGGCAACTGAGTGGCAATCATAGTGATATAAATATTTCAAAACCATTAAGTCTAATAGTATGTGTTCCAACACCTGGTGTCACAAGTGTATAAATAAACTAGTAGAATATACAAACTCTAATCACTGTCTGAAATAAAAGTACACAGAAAAAAGTACAAAAAGAGAGTCTCTACGTGTTACAGAACGGCTCAAAAAGCAACTCACCACTATGCCTCGGGGTAACGGGGTGCGCGCCAGTATGACTGCCAAATGCACATGTCTCATATCCTACACGGTTAGTGCAGAAGTGTAGCGTGAATACATAAAAGATATGTACCCAATAAGTATCTAGTATAACCTCGAATAAATAGTGACGAAGGTTCGACATCGGCACTTACTATGTCCTAACAATATCAATACAAAAATTCTAAATAAGTAGGGGTTATGTAAAAAATAATTATAAATCGATTAACAGGTAGTGAATAAATAATTCTTTCACAATTAGTAAATTCCAAGTCAATTCATATCATTAATAATCATGACCCCACCAGCATAAAATAACATGAAGTATAATTAGGCTCCCAGTATTATTAGCACGATTTATACTGAGGTCGTAAGGCCCGATCTAGAATATTGTGTACACTACCGAGGGTCGAGCGACACGAACCATAGATATATCTATTATACTGCCTAGGCGTTCAGCCCTCTCCACTAGAAAGGAGGATACTTTATAAAGATTTTGTTTAATGCTACTACAAAGCTAATACATAAAGAAGCCCTTTTCTATTAACGGTCAAGTATCCCGCCAAAACCCAAGTAAGTGGAAGCTGGTCTTTTACAATTCCTCTATTGAGTTACGTCATAATTTAGGCACTTAAATTAATAAGTAATGTGCAAACATTACAAGTATTTCATAATTTGGGTCCTAAATTACCGGGACCTAAGCATAATTAGAAGTTACATACGGACTCTCGACACCTTGTGCATATATAGCCCCTACAATTAAAAGCAACTAGTAATTTAAATAACTTATGGGGTAATCTCTCTTCTAAGGTTAGGAAACAGATTTACAATGTCTCAAAGCTCCCTCTCTGACCCACAAATTCGTTCTAAAGCCTCAACTCGGTGCCAAAAAATCCAAAACTAATCAAATGTCATATAATTTAATCAATACATGTTCAAAATTTCATAACTTAATTATCAGAATAATTACCCAACCCTAATTGGAAGATTCCTAACATTCAACCCTACCTCACGTATCCGGATTTCAAAAAGTTTAAAATGAAATGTTACACATAACCTCAAGAACTAGAATATATAATTTTCATCCAATTCTATAATCATTTTCGCGGTTAAGTTTCATTCTATATAGAAATCTATATTTTCAACTAAACCCATCATTTTCATAATTTTACATATTAAAATCTATCCATAATCCATATTTTAAACTAATATTGTATATAAATCATTTATATAGAAATCTATATTTTCAATTAAACCCATCATTTTCATAATTTTACATATTAAAATCTATCCATAATCCATATTTTAAACTAATATTGTATATAAATCATTTACCTCAAGTAAATGAAGAAATGAGCCTAAATCTCGACTTAAATTCAACCCTTCTGCCCAACAGTATCACTTACGGGAGGACCTTCGTTTCTACAGGACCGCTTATGGAGTGCAGAACAAATATTCATCCTTGAACGGGTCTAGAATCATACCTGGAATGCTGAACAAGTGTGGATATCTGCTCTGCATGTCTTTCTCGGCCTCCCATGTTGCCTCCTCGACTGGTTGACCGCTCCACTAAACTTTTACCGTAAAATTCTTCTTGGACGTCAACTAGAAAACCTGCCAGTCAACAATGGCAACTAGCTCGTCCTCATAACCCAGGCTCTCATTCAGCTGAACCATGCTGAAGTCTAACACATGCGACCTATCGGCATGATATCTCTGGAGCATACACACGTCGAAAACTAGATGAACTCCTAATAGACTGTGAGGCAAAGTAATCTCATAAGAAACCTCCCCAACACGTCTCAACACCTCAAATGGACCTAATAACCTTGGGCTCAACTTGCCTTTCTTCCCGATGCTCATGATTCCCTTTACCGGTGAGACTTTTAAGAGAACATTCTCGCCTATCATAAATGATAAATCATGCGCCTTTTGATTCGCAACTCTTCTGTCTGGACTGTGCTGTGAGAAGTCGCTCTTGAATCAACTTTACCTTTTCCAAGGAATCCTTCTCCAAATCAGTGCCATATAACTTGGCCTCGTGGAGCTCAAACTATCCGATGAGTGAACCACATCGCCGGCGATATAAAGCCTCAAATAGAGCTATCTCGATGCTGGACTAGTAACAGTTGTTAGCAAACTTGTCCAAAGAAAGAAATCAATCCCATTGCCTTCCAAAGGCAATCATGCATGCTTTAAGCATATCCTCCATGATCTAAATTGTCTGCTCTAACTGCCCATGAGTCTGCGGATGAGAGGTTCTGCTGAGCTCCACCGGGGTCCTCAACTCACTCTGTACTGCTCTCCAAAAATAAAGTAAACTGAGGGCCTCTATCCGATATGATAGAAACATACACACCATGCAACCGAACAATCTCCCAGATCTAAGTCTGGGCCAATCTCTTTGAGGAAAACGTGGTCACCATCAGATTGAAATGTGCCGACTTGGTCAACCTGTTGACAATGACCCAAACTGCATCAAACTTTGGCAAATACGTGGCAACCCAACTACGAAGTCCATAGTAATGCACTCTCTTTTCCATTCAGGTATAACCATATACTGGAGCAAGCCACCTGGCCTCTGATGCTCATACTTAACCTGCAGGAAATATAGGCACCCCCTTACATACTCGACTATGTCTTTCTATCCACCACTACCAATAATGTCGCCTCATGATACATCTTCATAACACCTGGATAAATATAATATCGAGAACAATGTGCCTCCTCTAGAATCCTTTCCATTAATCCATCAAAATTAGGGACACATAGTCGACCCTGTAGTCGCATAACACCGTCCTCAATCATAGTAACCTCCTTTGCACCACCCTGTAGTACTGTCTCCCTGATAACCAACAAGTGCGGATCATAAAACTGACGAGCCATGATCTGCTCAAATAATGAAGACTGGTCAACCATGCATGCAAGAACTCCGTTGGGCTCTAAAATATCCAACATCACAAGTCTGTTAGCTAAGAACTGAATGCCCAAAGCTTATAATAATTCTTTAGTAACTCAAGTCACCTACACTGCCTCAAATTAAGATCCCTCTGTTTGGACAGATGTTGGAAGCCACGATAATTGGTGTAAACCTCATAGGACACCCTATAAAGATAATGCCTCCAGATCTTAAGAGTATGAACAATCGCGGCCTACTACAAATCTTGTAAAGAGTAATTCTTCTCATGGGTCTTCAGCTGATGTGAAGCATATGCAATAACTCACCCTTCCTGCATAAATACATATCCCAAACTAACACGTGAAGTATCGTAATACACGGTATATATCCCTGAACCAAAAGGAAACACTAACACTGGTGCTAAAGTTAATGCAGTCTTGAGATTCTGAAAGCTCATCTCACAATCATCGGACCATCTGAACGGAGCACCCTTTTGGTAGTCAAAGGAGTTGCAATAGATGAGAAGCCCTCCACATCCGACGATAATAACCTACTAACCCCAAGAAGCTCATGATCGCAGTCGCCGTGGTAGGATGAGGACAACTCTAAACTATCTCGTTCTTCTTGGGATCTACCTTAATACCTTCGCCCGATACATTATTCCCCAAAAATGCTGCATAATCCAACAAGAACTCATATTTGGAGAACTTAGCATATAACTTCTGTTCCCACAAGGTGTGAAGTACCCCTTTCAAATGTTGATCGTGCTTCTCCGTGCTATGCAGGTAGATCAAAATGTCGAAAACAATAACAAATGAATCAATTTACGGCATGAACACCTGATTCATCATTTCCATAAAGGTGGACGATAGTAAGCCGAAGGACATCACTAGAAACTCATAATCGCCATATCTATTCCGAAAAGCCATCTCTGGAACATCCGAATTTTGAATCTTCAACGGATGGTACCCTAACCTCAAGTTGATCTTAAAAAAGCACCATGGCACCCTGCAATTGGTAAATTAAATCATCAATATGCGATAACAAGTACTTTTTCTTAATGGTAACTTTGTTGAAATGAAAGTAATCAATGTACATATGCATAGTTCCACTCTTCTTCTTCACGAATAACACTGGTGCACTTCAAGGTGATACACTCGGTCTGAGAAACCCCTTTGCTAGCAATACCTCAAGTTGTTCCTTTAGATCCTTCAACTCTTTCGGATCCATGCGGTACAGTGGATTAGATATAGGCTGGTACTTGGATAAAAATCAATACAAAAATCGATATCACGGTCTGGTGGCATGCCTGGAAGATCAGAAGGAAATACACCGGAGAACCCTTGGTCCACGAGCATTGAATCAATCGTCGAAGTATATGTAGTAGTATCCCAAACATAAGCAACAGAAGACAAACAATCATTCTCGACCTTATGGCGGAGTCTTCGAAAGAAAGATAACTCAGTTAGATGCACTGACAGACAAACCCTTCCACTCCAATCTAGGCAACTCTGGCATCACCAAGGTTACAATCTTGTCATGGCAATCAAGGATGGTATGGTATGGAGATAACTAGCCCATGTCCCGGATTAATTCAAATTCGGCCATATCAAGCAACAGAAGATCCACTCTAGTCTTATAAATATAGAAAGTAGCAATGCAGGACCAGTAGATCTAATCCATAACAGTAGAATCGCTCACAAGAGTGACCACATAAATAGGAGTACCCAGGGACTTACGAGGAACACCCATGAACGGTGCAAACAAAGATGAAACATTTGAATATGTAGGCCTTGGATCAAATAATACTGAAGCATCCCTACCACAAATAGAAATAATACATGTGATCATGGTATTTGAAGCCACTGCATCTGGTCAGGATGGAAAAGCAGAAGACCTAGTTGGAGCACCACCTGACTAGCCTCCACCTTTAGGATTGCCCCTACCCATCTGCCCTCCGCCTCTAGGTGGCGGTTGGATGGCTAGTGTGGTAGTTGGTGCTGTAATAATATGTTGATGACCCTGTTATACTGCCTTGCTCCGAAGCCTAGGGAAAAACTTCCGCATATGACTTAGATCCCCCACTCAAAACAACCTTTCAGTACGGTGGACTGTTAACCCAAAGTCTAACCCTAATGGCCTGAATACCCACTGGAGGAACCCTGAATAGATGGTGGGCAGTAGGAACTCTCTGGCATTGCATTGAAATAGGGTTGCACTAGAGCATCCCGAGGAGGAGGCGCTGTTGGATATGCGGGCCTTCTAGACTGACCCCTCACGAACAGACCTCTGCCCCTAGTCGGGGTACCTCTGAACTTTCCGGAATATTGAAATCGCTTATCCTTCGTAGCCTGATCTTTGCTACGCTGACGTACACCCTCGACCCTTTGAGATATTTTTAAAACTAGCTCGTATGAAGTCTCCATCTCAACCTTTCCGGCCATAGGGCCTGGATAACAAAGTGCAAACCCGAAATGAACCTCCGCACTCTCTATGCATCAGTAGGAAGAATAATGAATGCATGGTGAGACAACTCAGAGAATCTCACATCATAGTCGGTCACTGACATCGGGCCCTGGTGGAGCTGCTCTAACTAAAACCGCAACTCTTCCCTATGAGAGGGTGGAGTATATTTGTCCAAGAAGAGGTGTGTGAACTGATCCCAAATCATGGTAGGAGAACATGTTGGTCTGCCGAGATGATAGGATTGCCACCATCTACTAGCCCTGCCCTCTAGCTGGAAGGTGGTAAAGCCCACCCCGTGGGACTCCAGTATTCTCATGTTGGGCAATATGTCCCTGCACCGATCAATAAAGTCCTGGGGGTCCTCATGTTGCTCACCCCTAAAGATAGGAGGATGTAGTCTGGTCTATCTATCCAATAGCTTTTACGGCTCTCCGATCGCAGCTAGTCTGGGCTCAGGTATAGTTGTTGCAACTGGCTGGGCTCCGCCCATAGGTAATATGCCCAAGGTCTGATATATGACATTTTCATGCTAGAAGCCTGGGCGGTAGGGGTCTATGCTCTCCATCCCCCTGATATGTTGTCGGGTCTGCTGGAAATCAGCCAGCCTGAGTCATTGAATTCATGAACCGTAGCATACGGCCCATGACCTTCTGGAAACTTGGTGCGGATATGAAATCCACTGGGGCTAGAACCGCCGCAGGAACCTCGCTCTGCTCCTGAATAATTGGATCCGCCACTAGATAAGCTCGTGGCATAGCTGGAGCATCTCTGGGACGTCCTCGTCCTCTACCATGGGCTAGAGCCCTCCCTCGTTCTCTCCCTTGGCCTCTAGAAACAGAGGGAGAAACTCCTCCATGATCGGGTACATCCACCGCGTGCGTTCTTACCATCTGTGAGAGAATAAAAGAAAGATACTTAGCACAATATCAATTGCACAATCTGAGAGGAAGAAAGAGTAGTTTCCTAACACCCTATAGCCTTTCGAAGATAAGTAAAGATGTCTCTTCACCGATCCGCAAGACTTTATTAGGCCCACTCATTATTTTTGAAACCTACGTGAACCTAGTACTCGGATACCATGTTATCACGACCCAATTTCTCATATAGGCCGTGATGGCGCGCAAGGTCACCGCTAGGCAAGCCATTGGTGAACTAACCATGTGATTTCTTTTTTAGTAAGTTTCCAAGTAACTAAATTCTTTTTTAGTAAGTTCATATGTTATGCTTTCTTTTTCTTCATCTACTTCAGATATTTTTAGGTCTCTTGGATGGTTGACAAATATCGGGGGATCGTCATCTTCGGAAGAGTTTATTGGGGATTCATTGCTTGATTGGAGTTGTCTTCAATTGTTTAATCGTCTGATGAATTTACAGATTCCGACCATGGGGTATCTACTTCTGATATGTTTCTTGGCAACTGACTGGTAATCATAGTGATATAAATACTCCAAAATCATAAAGTCTACTAGTATATGTGCGAAGACCTTGTGTCACAAATGTATGAGCAAACTAGAAGAATATACAAAACTCTAACCATTGTTTGAAATAAAAGTAGACAGAAAATAAGTGCAAAAGAGAGTCTCTAGGTCCTGCAGAATAGCTCAGGAAGTAGCTCACCACTAGGCCTCGGGGTAACAGGGTCGCGCTGGTATAACTGTCAGATGCACCTGCCTCAGATCCTGCACGATTTCTGAAAAAGCGTAGTGTGAGTACATAAACAATATTTACCCAGTACGTATTTAGTCTAACCTCGAAGAAGTAGTGACGAGGGGTCGACATCGACATTTACTATGGGCTAACAATAAAAATACAGAAATTCTAAATAAGCAAAGGTTATGTAAATAATAATTATAGCTCGATTAATAAGCAGTGAATAAATAATTATTTCACAATTAGTAAATTTCAACTCAATTCCTCTTATTAATAATCATGACCACACCAGCATAAAACAACATCATGTATAATTAGGATCCGAGTATTATTAGCACGATTTATGTTGAGGTCGTATGGCCCGATCCAGAATAATATGTACACTGCTGAGGGTCAAGCAGCACGAACCATAGATGCATCTATTCTACTGCCAAGGCATTCAGCTTGCTCCACAATATAGGAGGATACATCATAAACATTTGGTTTAAAGGTATTACAAAGATAATACACAAAGAAGCATAATTCCTATAACGGTCAAGTATCCCGCCAAAACTCAAGTAAGTGAAAGTCGGTCTTTTACAATTTCTCTATCAAGTTCCAATATATTTAGCCACTTTAATTAAAAAGTGAGATGCAAACATTACAAGTATTTCATGATTTGGGATCATAAACCGCTCGGATATAAGCATAATTAGTAGCTACGCACAAACTCTCGTCATCTCGTGCATACGTAGCCCCCCACAATTAACAGCAACTTGTAATTTAAATCACATATGGGGTAAATTCCTCTTGCAAGGTTAGGCAAGAGACCTCGCTCTCCCGCCCACAAATTCATTCTAAAGCCTCAACTTGGTGCAGAACAATCTGAAACTAGTGAGATGTAGTATAATTTAATCAATACATGTTCAAAAGTTCATGACTTAACTATTAGAGTAATTACTAAACCCTAATTCGAAGATTCTAAAATTCACCCCGGGCCCACATTCCGAATTTTTTTGAAAATAATGTTACCAATAACCTCACGAACACAAATTTATTCTTTCACCCAATTCAATAATTATTTTTGTGGTTAAATTCCATTTTTTTAATCAAAACCTAGGTTTCTCAACTAAACCCATTATTTTCACAATTTTACATGTTAAAATCTACCCATAATCTATATTTTAAACTCATATTGTATGAAAATTACTTACATCAAAGTGTTAAGTGAAAATCTCTCTTCCAAGAGCTCTATATTCTACCAACGAGTGAGAAAAAGGAATAAATGGGCCTAAATCTCGACTTAAATGCAACCCTTTTGGCTAGGGTATTTCCTCACCCGTGGGAGGACCTCCGCTTCTGCGGAACACGCTCGACCACTGACCCATCGCACCTGCGACCATGTCGTGCATCTGCGATCCCACTTCTGTGAACGGGCCCCGCTTCTGCAGAAGCTTCAGTGTATCTGTGGTCTAGGGATGGCCAGCCTCAGGTCGCTTCTTCGATCTTTGGCTTGCTTCTACGAGCTCGAACCTACGATTGTTCCCTCGAAGGTGTGATTTCACCATAAACCTGATGCTTCAGCCAATCCTTCCAAGTTCAAATGAGTTCCGTGCATCGCTCGAATGGCAATCCAAGCCCTCGGGACCTCAGGTCCTTGCCCAAGCATACCAACAAGTTTGTAAACATGAAGCGGGCTCGCTCGCACCCTGAGAACGCGGAAAACAACATTAAAATTAAAAATCACAACTCAAAACCAATAGAATCAACATATGAACTTCAAATTCTTCCAACTTACTCCGAACGCGCCAAAGCATACTTAAACTATTCGAAATGACTCCAAATTTTTTGTGAAAGTCTTAAATAACCATACGGAACTATTCCCAGGCTTGGAATCCCAAATAGACCTCGATAACATCAAAACCTACTCCAAACCAAATTTAAAGAACTTTAAAACCTTCAAGGTGCCAACTATCAATATTAAGCATCGAAATGTTCCTAGATCATCCAAAAACCGGTCTGAACATACGTCCAAGTCTAAAATCATCATATTGGGACCGTCAAATCCCCGTTCCAAAGTCGTTTACTTAAAAAATTGACTCAAGTCAAACTTAAACCTTTTTAGCCAACATTATATAATCAAGTGTTCTAATTTGAACCTGAACCCTTGCAGATCGAAAATAACCATCGCTGCAAGTTTTAAAACAGTAAAACACATACAGGAAGTCTTACAGTTTGTATGGATGGTTGTTCCCTATTGTATCGTATTGTATTGTTATTCCAAAACAATGTTTGTTTTGATTGTTTCATTAAAATTGGTTGTATTGTATTGCTAAATTTATTGTTCCGAAATAATAAAAAGTCCTCTTTTTTGAAACAACGGATTTGGTGTGGCGGGATTGTTTCCTATAATTCTTTCAAATTATGTCCTAATTTATTACTCCAAAATTCTATTTTATCATTTACCTTTTTCTCTATTTTAAATCCAAATCTCCAACTTATAACCTACTTTATTTTTTTCCAGAACTTTTGCTGCCAATGGTAAAGGTGTTTTGCCGCCTTCTATTTTATTTTTTCTTCTAATTTGCTTTTAACTCAATTCTAATTTGATTTGCTCCTTCGTTTTGCCTTGTTTTTTCTCACTCGTTTGTTTTGCTTTCTTAATGTGTTTTTCCTTCTTCTATTTTGTTTTTAAATTATTTTTATGCATAGTTTTTGTAAAAATTAATTTTTAAATAATTGAAGGTATTTTAGTAAACTCATCAGCTATAGCACAGTATCATACAGTCAAACCAAACAATATAAATTATTTAATAATATAGTCTATTCAAATATTATATTTATAAAATAATTTGATATACTATAATATAATAGATTATAAAATAATGGAGAATTATGATCCAAACAAAGTGTTGCTTAAGACACGGGGATCTAGAATATGCTAAACAGCCGGATAGTATTCAAAAAGACGGTTAAATATAGGGGTGTTCAAAACCGATCCGAAACCGAAAACCAATCCGAAACCGAAGCTTAATGGCTTAGTGGTAACGGCTTAACGGCTTAACGGACGGGGAACGGATTAAATTTTTTTTATTAACGGCTTATCGGATTGGGGGTGGATTACTCAATTTTCTTAACGTGTAATCCGTTAACCCGTTAAGAATATATATATATATATATATATATATATATATATATATATATATATATATATATATATATATATATATATATATATATATATATATTCTTAACCTGATGCAAGTGTAACACCAGCACCCAGTCTTACTTGCGACCAGTTCGTATTGCCTCTATGAATCTTTTGCTTTGACTAGGTTCTGTTATTAGCAAGGTTGTAGTTCTCAGACTAATATATTATGAGACTTTATCATCTTCATTTTATTATGAGAGAGTTAACTTGTGTCAACTTTGGTTTTCGTTGCAGGAGAAGTGGGGAAAGAACCTCTTATCTTTCTTGCCTATGCTATGGGCGCACTGTATCTTGAAAAATTTGTGACCAATTGTTGTAAACCTGACAATGTATCTTATCTTCTCTTTTTCTTTGTTCCATTGTCAATTGTAAAATCCATGGCAAGGTCAGATGCCTTTGAATGTCATGCATAGGAAATTTTAGTTATGTCCTAGTGTGCGGACAGAATATATTTGAGCCCTTAGGTATTAAACCGATAAACCGCCCAGTAACCGCCTTATAAGAGCTAACCCGATACCAATCCGCCCGATATCTTATCGGGTGACTAACGAATGAATACATTTAAAAGCCGGTAACCGTTAAGCCAAATCGTTAGAGTAAAAAGCCGTTCAATCCGCCCAATGAACAATCCTAGTTAAATATTAAAAAGCGGGCGTAAAACTGGCGACCTAACCCACTTTTGCCAGTGGAAACGCTTCAGTTCTAACTTGGAAAGAATCATTTTCCTCTCTTCCATTATCCACAATGGCTACCGTAACTGCTGCAGCTCCCAACTGGAATCCCATGGCGCGTCGAAACTCCAAAGCACCATTTCTTCAGCAGTTGTACGAAGCTCTCACTATATAGTTCAAGCCCTAATTTCCTTCTTCACAAGTTTTCATCACAACCATTTCCAGTGATGCCCAATTTATTCCGGGCTAACGCTTCCTCGGCTATCGGTATTCTCTCTCACACACATGCGCTCTCGTAGACACGATCACACGCTCCTCTATGCTAAATAAGGTGGATGATGCTTTAGATTTGTAGATTCGCTTATCAGATACGTGAATGTGATTAATTGTTGCAAATACTTGTAATAGATTCGATTGTGATTTTTTTTGTTAATTAGACCGTATAATATGGAGTTATATAGAATCTTTAGCTACGTGTCTGTACTATACACAGTGTTGTCTGTGAATTGTGCTTACTCTATAGACGAAGTGTTACTTGGCTTGCACGGGATAGTTGGAGGGTGGGCTGTATGCAACACTCCTGCATTTCTGCAAGTTTTCGAGCCTCAATAGGTTACTGACAGGGGCGGAGCCAGCCCTTTGGCTATGGGTTCGGTCGAACCTGGTAGCTTTGGTCCAAACATTATATTTGTCATGCACAAATTAGTAAGTTAGGACCCACTAACTTAAAAAATAGAATCCTGAACCCATAAGCTTCAAATCCTGGCTCCGCCTCTGGCACTAAAGAAGCAAGTACCAAAGGATGCGGCCTAGTGGTCGACAAAGTTGGAAAAAAATCATGAAGTCTTAGGTTCAAATCCTAGTGGAGACAAAAAATACTAGGTGAGAGTTCTTCCCATCTACCTAAACTTTTGTGAGCAGAGTGACCTGATTCCTGAGTTGGAAGGAGGTAGCATGTACCTAGTGCATACTTCCAGTGGATACTTGAGGTGTGCGCGAGCTGATCTGGACACCACTGTCATCTCAAAGAAAAAAAAAGTTGCTTGAGTCAACAACTCTACCATTGTGGGAAGGCTCGCAAATTCTACTTTCAAGTATGAACTGAAATTACACTTGCAATGTCATTGTATAGCTTGAAGATGCCATAGAGATTATGCTAGTTATGCGATTTGTTGTTTCTCTTGTAGCTGCTGAAATTACTTCTGCAACCATTAGCTGTAAAAAAATTGGACTCGTGGTTAATTAGATCACATCTGATGGATTATTTTTTTTTGGGGGGGTTTGGGGGGGGGGGGGGGGGAATAGGGAGGATTTAGTTGACTATGCCAATTTCCCTATCCAAGTAACTCATGAATTGACTCCCTTAATCCCAATTTGTTGACACACAAGTCAATAGTCCCAGAATGTATGACACCATCTCATTTCTATTCTCCTTGTACAACTTTAAAGAATTCAAAACTCATTAAACTATTCAATATGTTGAACTTTGATACTTGCTGTCTTTATCAAGCTAACTTTTCAAGCATTGGGTCAATATTTTTGTTCGCTTCCACTGATATAACATCAAAGTACATCATAAAGCACGTGCCAAACCAAAAACTGTCATATTAAAGGGGATGGAGGGAGCGGTAGGTGTTGAATTGATGTTTGGACGCAAGTGCATAAGTATTTACTCTTTTGATATTCATCTTCATAATGTTCAATTATCTAGTTTTATTGTTTAGTCTTACTTATTCGTTGCTAAAGATGCTCCAAGTGAAGAATTGGAGGCTTCCTCTAGAGGAGCCATTGGAGCAAACGACTTGTTAATTGTAGGACCAGGAGTTCTTGGGCGTTTAGTGGCTGAAAGATGGAGAGAGGTACATCCTTAACGAGAATAATCATATGATTTCTTTGAGAAGTAGAAACCATCCCTACCTCATAACCTAATTGAAAAGTTACATGCACGTTTATTTCCTGTTTGTTAAATCTGGTTAGTTATGGAAATGTTTGATGTTCTTTTTCTGAACTGATATTAGTTTTATGAGTTTCTGCCTTATTAACTGTAACAGCCTTAGTGGATTTCCTGTACACTTAGTGGAATGTGCATCGTAATTGAGACTGCTAAGAGTTTTGGACCTTTCATGTGGCAGGAACACCCAAGCTGCCAAATTTTTGGGCAGACAATGACCACTGATCATCATGATGAACTTATTAAAACAGGAATTAGTCCATCTTCCAGAGAAATCAAGTTTAAATCTAAGTTCCCATATGTTATATTCTGTGCTCCTCCATCCCGGACTGAAGACTACCCTGGTGATATTAGGTATTCATGCAACAGCTATCTGCTATCGCCTTTCTGTTTTGGCATTCTTTGATACTTTGTTTAAAATATTTTGTGGCTCGTTTGGCACGGTGGTGTCTCGGTTTTTCGCGAACAACAACATCAAGATGGGAAATTTCTGTTACTATCTCATTATAGAGAGCATAAATGCCTTTAAGCTGTAGTGCCGCAGCAAGAAAATAATTGTGCGTTTTTAGTAAAACTATTGTTTTGTTGTGAGATAGACCCTCCTTTTGTACTGCTGTTATGGTGCTGCAAATATCCAGGCTAGTCATTAGCCATAAATGCTTCACCTAGGCAGCCATAAGTAGTAGTTTATGCTTTTAAAATCATGTCTATGGGTAGGTCAGAACAGTTTTGTGATTCAGCTCTGCTCATCTGGGTAGAATTAGACAGCAGCAAGTTCAGGTTTTATGAGTCCAAACATTGTTATTATTCTTCAGCATTATTTTTTTCAGATTTTCTGTGCTAAGTTTGGTCATACCGATACTATAATTTGATTTAATTAATTTCTATTTCACACATCAAATGAGCAGGGAAGCTGCGTTAAAATGGAGTGGTGAAGGTTCTTTCCTATTTACCTCGAGCTCTGCACCATATGATTGCTCTGATAATGGATCAGTTGATGAGGTGTAATATCTTACATAAAACATCTTAAAGTTTTAGATGGACATTGTAAAGGGATCTGCAGTTCTTATTATTTCTGCATTTCAATACTTTTTAAGATTTGCATCTCCTTGATGCCTTTTTCTAACAAAACACCTTATTTCATAAAAAAAAAAAGAAATCTTAAATAAAACATAATATTGCTGGTAACAGTTTTTTATTCTGATTGATTCCTCTTGAAGGGATTTTTAGGCTTGTCGATTAAAGACACAGGCTGTGAGACTGTATTTCCTGAAGGAAGCTACTGAAATTTAACTCATGTAACATAATGAAGTTTCATTCTTAATATAATTAATCATGTATTTCTCTGAGGAGTTCTGAGCTTTCATTAAACCTTTTTCGTTGTCAAATGTGTAGGATGGTCCCATAGTCCCATTGGGAGGAGCTCAAGGACTGATATTCTTCTCAAGGCAGAGGAAGTAGTGCTGGAGTTTGGCGGTTGTGTTGTTAGATTGGCTGGCCTTTATATATCCTTGGATATAGATTTTAAAGAGCTAGGGTTCTTTTTGTGTAGCCTTTAGATCTTTATTTTGTATTTACCTTTAACCACTAATACAAGGAAGACAGAGGTGCACATACATATTGGTTACATAAAGGAACGGTGGATATTTTCCCTGATCACATCCTCAATCTTATCCATTATGAGGTGAGTGGGAATCCATGTTTTGCACATGCTTCGTTTAGAGGCTGCACTTTGTTCTTAATGTGTCTACAGTTTTGTCAGTGATTTTTTGGCTTTTCTATTCTTACAGGATGCTGCTTCCTTGTCGGTGACCATCTTGAAGAAGATACCACGTGGTCGTATCTTTTTGGGTTGTGATAACCACCCCTTATCCAGGTTATCCAATCTACATAATTATTAATGTTTGTGGATCGAAAGCCGAACCACTCTGACCCATGTTGCCTTGAACTGTTGTATTATTACCTCGTGTCCATATCAGACAGGAAGTGATGGACTTGGTCAATAAAAGTGGGAAGTTTGAGAAGAAGTTTGAGGGTTTCACTGGTAACTGACTCTTTTTGAAATCCTTTAGCCACCTGTTAAATTATGCCAAGCTACAACAGTCATTTGTTCTTTCTTTCAGGAACTAGTGGCCCTCTAGGGAAGAAGTTAAACAACTCAAAAACTCGTGCGGAAATAGGATGGGAACCCAAATATCCAAGCTTCTCTCAGTTCCTTGGAGTTTTAGATTAAGCTGCTGCAGGAGCTCTCATTCTTTAAATGCAGGAGAACTAGTTTCGCGGAAAGGTCTTTTAATGCGTTATGTTCAGTGTACATACAGTTCAAACGAATGAACTACAAGATCATTGTTTTTGTGCATTAAATTGCACCATGTTAGACAGATATCGCATGTATAACATATGCCGGCGTTTGCTTTCTGTGTATTGTCTTCATTGTAGTTGTTAGGAGAGGATGGTTGTCTTGTCAATAACTACTGACATGTTTATAATGTTGGATTAAGTTGTCATTCTCGATGTTGCTTTTATAATTCGAATATCTAATGGGTAGGAAAATGTTTCGGTTTTTATTGCTTCCCGTGCTATTATTTTTTCCTCTACGGGGTGGTTATGATGCTGGTTTCTAGGCCTTGTCATGATGATTGAGATGCTGTTCTTGGAGATCCAAATTCTATCTTATAAATTTATTAGGTCAGGTGTTGTCCAGAGTATTTGTTATCTTTCTAAGTGTAAAAATTAACTTATAAAATCCTAATTAGTTATGAATACAAAGAATTAGTATGAGAACATAAGCAGAGTGGATAAGGAGGATTCATATAGTTGATGATGGTGACTGATTCAAGATTGAGGCGTACGCTATAGCTTACCTTTTAGGAAGAACTCCGAGCTTTCGGGCTTTTTCGTTTTCAATGTTGATCGTAATCCATGAACCATACCGAAACAACTATAACATCGAATGCTGACCATAATCCATGAGACCATGACAACTTTTTGGTCCTCTCGAATTGTCAAAAGGGGCCAAAATTTGGGACAAAGGGAGTATCGTAATTTTTTGGGAATATTTAAAATCATTGATGCTCACAAAAAGAAAACTTAGTTGTTTGTAACCTTGTTATTTTCGTAAAAATAGCACGGACTAGCCAATTTTCGGACTGGTCATTCGAAAATAGTCAGCGTTTGCAAAGTCATTGAAAAATAGCTACTATTTTGCTGCAAGAAGGACTGGTCCAACATGATATACTGGAGATCAGTGCACCTGTGTATGAACTTCCAGCATATTATGCTGGAACTCTAACAGGCGGAAAGTTCTAGCATAATATACTGGAGATTGGAGCACATGTGTATGAACTTGCAGCATATTATGCTAGAGCAGTACATTATACTGGAAATTCAGTAAATTATGCTGGATTTCCAGTATACTTATGCTGGAAGTCCATTATAATATGCTGGAGTTCCAGTATACTTATGCTGGAACTCCAGTATAATAACTAGAGTATTTTTCGGATTTTGACAAGTGTTCTCATTCAGATTTATCTTAACATGAAAAGTTGCCAAAATTTCGATTACTTTTGAAACTGTGGCTGTTTTTGGATGACCACTTGTAAATTTAACTATTTTTGAATTTCACTCGTTATTTTCCTAAGGCATTAATTATTATTTTTTGTAGGCTTGTAGCCTGTAATATCAGTTGGAAGTAAAAATAATTAATTTAGTTATTCCAACTTTTGGTCCAGACAGTTCTCTCTCACTTGTTTGAAGAACTAACCCAAATAGTTATTCATTCAACCGCTTAAACTGAAAATAGCTGGTTTAGATATAAGCTTTCTCGAATTCTGCTCATGATATTCTTGACATGAATGTTAAAGGTTGAAGAGTACTAGGTCAAATAGTTTGCACGAATAAGTCAGATAAGATCTGCAATAGTGTCACGACCGGGATTTTCCACCCCTGAGAGTTGTGATGGCGCCTACTAATAGGAGCTAGGCAAGCCAACTTACTTTACTTCTTTTAGCAATTTTCGACCATTTAGCAAAAAAAACATAACATGATAAAGCGGAAGTCTTAAGTTTAATTAAACTGATACAAGTGCGGAAATTCAATTGCAACTCTACCCAAGGCTGGAGTCACTAATCACGAACATTTATAGAATACTAAATACAAGGTTTGAATGAAATATAGAAACTGTCTGCTTCAGTACAAGATGATAACAAACTCAATAAGTAGAAAGGGACTACGGGCCTGCGGACGTCTGCAAGGCTACATCGGTGTCGCTGGATTAAAGGTCTACTCCAACCTACTGCTACTGCCCAATAGCTGTTCCAACCCCGCGATCTGTGCAAAAGAGCACAGAAGTGTAGTATCAGCACTACCGACCCCATATACTGGTAAGTGCCTGCCTAACCCCGGCAAGGTAGTGACGAGGCTAGCACCAAACTCCAGATAAAACCTGTGCAGTTCAAATATATATACATACAACAGAAAGAAATACATGAAGTAACAACCAATAAGGGAAAAGGGAAACATGTTAGGGGGAAGCAACAGTTACAATTAAGATAAACCACGAGAATGATGAAACAACCAATAATTATACAGTGAATCAAGCAACAAATATTCTAAGCAAAACACACTCGAGACAAAAACTGTTGCGGCGTGCAACCCAATCCTCAAATATCAGTGTTGCAGCGTACAACCCGATCTATATCGTTTATCTCTGTTGCAGCGTGTAAGCTGGTCCATGTGGATATTATTTATCCTTTTTGCGACGAGCAACCCGAGCTGTGTAGATATTATTTGATCCTTGTTGCGGCGAGCAAACCGATCCGTCTCATTTGACAATGTTGCGGCGAGCAACCCGATCCGCGTCATTTGACACTGTAGCGGCGAGCAACCTGATCCTTTTCATTTGGTACTGTTGCGGTGAGCAACCTGATCCGTATCATTTGATACTATTGCGGCGTGCAACCTGACTAACTAATATCATACCTTCTCATCCAAACAACAGTCACAAATATGAAGCAAGAGAAGAATAACCAATAAAAATATCCCGGCAAGGGAACATAACAACACAACAAAATCTCCAGCAAGGGCGTAAATCAGCAACACCAATAAAACCTCCCGACAATGGAGCAACAATATTAACCTTCACATCCCGGCAAGGGAGATAATCAATATACTCAAAACATCCCGGCAAGGGATTAACCTCATCTCTTTCTATTTCTTTAATTTCCTACTTATCAGCTCTTTTATCGTTCGAGCCAACACTCCTAAGGGTTTACGATTCATAATTATTTCTCATACTCTTCACATTACATAAGATCAGCAATTGACCATGGAAGAGTCGCAACAATATCGGAATAAGTGCAAGTAAGGACTCACGGTCATGCTTGACACCAGTATATAGATACTTGTCACCATCTCTATAAATCGTACTCGACAAATAGCAATTAGCAATTAAGACTCTACTCTTATTCCCTCAAACCAAAGTTAGACCAAATACTTACCTCAGAAGCTCCAACTTAACTCAAGCCTCTAATATAGCTTTACCCCTTGAATTCACCACAGAACCGCTCGAATCTAGTCACAAATTAATCAAATGTATCAACAAATGCTAGTTAAATCAATTTGAACGCATAAGAATGAATTTTCCCAAGTTTTGCCTAAAAATTCCCAAAATGCCCTCAGGCCCACGTGTTCGAAACCCGAGGTTCAAACCAAAACCCGATTACCATTCACCCACGAGTTCATATCTATGATTGGTTTTGAAATCGGACCTCAAATTGAGAAAAAATTATCGCATTTGCGACTTGGCGGCCCTCGCATTTGCAAACAAATTATCACATTTGCAACCCAAGCATAGATTTCCCTATTTCGCATTTGCGATGGAGGATTCGCAATTGTGAGTCTCGCATTTGCGAGAAATCTTCGCGGATGCGAAAATACCAGACCAGACCTGTAACATTATTTTTTTCAAAGTTCAAAAATGTAACCCGTGGCCTATTCAAATCTTACTTGAGCTCTCGAGGCTCCAAACCAAACATGCACATAACCTCAAAAATATCCTACGGACTTACTCGTGCGATCAAATCACCAAAATAACATCAAAATGAATGAATCAAGCCATAAAATCATCATTTTCATTTCAAACTTCTTAAACTTCTAACTTTAGATATTTAGGTCCGAAACATGTCATACGATGTCCGATTTCGACCAAACTTCCCTGAAAGCGCTTAACACACATTTAAGACCTGTACAGGGCGCCGGATTCAAAATATGGGCCGGATACCAATATTTGCTAACTCATTTCTTTTCAATATTCCATATCATTTTCAGAAAAGCAATTCCTTCCAAAAATTCATTGCTCGGTCTCGGGACCTCGGATTTCGATTCCAGGAATACGTCTGAGAACATATTTTTCTACAGACCCTTCGGGACTGTCACATCAAGGGTCCAGGTTCGTTTACCCAAGATATTGACCAAATTCAACATTAACAATACTAATATCAAAATTCATCAAATGTTTCACATAATTTACATATTTCAACATAAAAACTTTCTGGCTACACGGCCGGACTGTGCATGCAAATCGAGACAACTAAAATCAAGGTTTTCAAAGCCTCGCAAGCACGGAAAAAGGGATAAATCCGGTGATGACCCTTTGGATCGTCACATTCTCCACATCTAATATAGCCTTTCGTCCTCGAATAGAGAAAGAAAGAAATACATGAGTCGGGAAATAAATGAGGATAACAGCTCCGCATAGCAAACTAGGACTCCCAGATTGATGCCTCGGGAGACTGACCTATCCATTGAAGGAAACTCTTCGACCTCAAACGTCAAACCTACCTGTCTAGAATAACTACTGGCTCCTCCTCATAAGACAGGTCCTTGTCCAACTGGATCGCCGTGATATCTCCGAAGCATGGACACATAAAAAACTGGATGCACTTCTGACAAGCTAGGCGGCAAGGAAAATTCTATAAGCCACATCTCCACACAATCGAGAACCTCGAATGGACCAATGAACCTAGGGCTAAGCTTGCCCTTCATACCGAATCTCATCACGCCCTTTGTAGGTGATACTAAGGTTGTATCCAGTTCCGGTTCTGGGTCTATTTGGGTCTGCGGTTCCGGTTCTGGCGGTTTCGGTTCTGGCGGTTTCGGTTCTGGCGATTCCGGAGCCGGAACCGCTACCATACGGTTCCGGGTACCATTCGGTTTCAGTTCTGGCGGTTCCGGTTCCGGCGGTTTTGGCGGTTCCTGGCGATTTTAAATTTTTTTTTTAAATCAATATCTTGTATTGTAATCATTAGTATATTGTAGAATATATTTTATATGGTGTACTATGTTATTAGTATAGTATATATTGTGTTTGGTAATTAGTATATATTGTGTATAAGTAGTGTATATTTTGTATATAAGTAGTATATATTGTATGTAAGTAGTATATACTATATATAAGTAGTGTATATTGTGTTGTAGTTACTAATTAGTATAAATTGTAAATAAGTAGATATATTGATAAAGAAATATTGAGACAAGATATTCACGGATATGATAAAGAGCATATTTATTGACCAAAATGGCATATCTTTCTTAGTCTTCCTTCCCCCAATGGAATGAGTACAACATGGTACTGATACCACCATTAAAAGGAAAAAAAACTAAAAGAAGACATGCCAATGTACAAGTTACATCATAATTTATGTATTATTTCTAACAAATCTCATAAAACCTTCAAGGTTTGGAGGTGGTTGTGTTGGCAGTGGTGGAAATCAAGCTTGTTCATCACCACTTCCGGGTGAAGATGTTTCCTGAGCAAGTTCTGCTAGCATTTCTTCATAGAACTCATCTATTTCTGGTTGTGATTCAGCTAGCCCAAAGTTCCTTCTTTCTGCGCGGATCCAATCTCGAAAAAGCACTGATTTTTCCAAGTTGTCCCGCATCGACGCTCTGGGATCACCTATTTGTAGTCTTGCTTGACTAAAAGTGCTCTCCGATGCAACAGTTGACGCTTGAATCGACAGAACATCCCGAGCCATCCTTGCAAGAACGGGAAAATGCTTTTCCCTTGTCTTCCACCAATCCAAAAGGTCGAAAGAGCCGTCTGGATTCTCATTTTCTAGTCCCTGCGACAAATAAACTTGAAGCTCATTTAGATGGGAAATTTCATCTAAATTTTCCCCTTGAGTACCCCTGAACTCCGTCCACGATTTAAGAGCTGTTAAGCCAGCAGCTCTTTTAGACGCCTGTGATGTAGACGAAGTAGGGGTTGGAATATTAGGCCTAGCATGCTCTAACTCCTGTTTATAAGCATTATAAACAGTTTGAGCATTCACTTTAATTGATGCTTTCGCATCAGATAGTGTAGCCATTTCTACTTCTGAAAGATCTAAAGATTGATAAATAGTAGAATACCAAAAGTGAGGACCTCCTAATTTCATAGTAGGATTTAACATAGCAGATACACCAAATATAGGAGGGATTGGAAAAAAAATATTTTTAAACTTCTTTTTCATTTCAGTTATTGCAATTTCATAAATTTCCCCTCCCTCGTTAAAATCAACAAACAAATTAGCAAGTGCGGCAATATAAACTAAACAGTTAGAAATAGTTGGATAATATTGGCCAGATAAAGCATTTGTAGCCACATGAAAATGTTCTAAAAAATCTAAAAGAATTTTAACGTTAGTCCAATCTTGTGTAGTTAGCATGTCATTATCTTCCACCCCACAATCCCGAGAATTATACGTAGCGTTAATTGGGTTTCTATATTCGTATGCTACTACTAAACTTTCGTACATGTAGCTCCACCTAGTCGAGCAAGGTTTAGGAACCTTTCTTTCTCTAAGGCCATATTCGCCACACTTTTTAAAATATTCTCTAAGTCTACTTCTACGGTTTGAATAAAATAGCCAATTAAGAGCCATTTTAACCTTTTCAATTTCTATGTTTAATATTCTCATACTATCACCAACAATTAAATGATAAATATGACAAATACATATAATATGAAAAATATTAGTAAAAGCAGGATTAAGTGTTCTAGTTAGCATACCTATTGCACTAGTGTTGCTAGAAGCGTTATCCATGGAAATTGACATTATTTTATCACTAAAACAAAAATATCTGCATACATCTGAAACAGTGTTAGAAATAAACCTACCCGTGTGCCGTGAATTAATTATCCTATATGCAATAACGCATTTTTGCATTGTGCAGTCTTCGTCTATCCAATGACTGGTTACGATTAGATAATCACAATCATTATTACTTCTACCAATATCAGTTGTAATAGACATACGATTAGTTATATGGGTAAATAAATAGCGCAAGTATTGTTCATATTCATGCTTGTATTTATAAATATCGGCCTTAACTGTGGCGCGAGGCCAACCTTTATACGTAGGATTAAATACTCTTCTAATATATTGAATCCATGCAGGAATAGAAGCAAATGAATAACGCAAACACATAACAGTAATCATTTTAGCTAATTCTTCACAATCCTTATTTGGATCGTAATATAATATACCTCCGGTGACTGTGTTTATTCCTGGTTGAACTAGATTTGAACCAGTACTTGGGTTAACTGTAGAATCAGCACTTGTCCTCCCCTCTTGTTGCGCTTTCAATTGCAAATATCTAGCCTTATCGCTAGGGTGTAATCTTATATGCTTAACTAAACTACCCGTGCCGCTACAATCTCCAGTATACCTATGAACAAGTAATTTCCCACAAGATTTACACTTAGCCTTATTTTGTTCTCTTAGTTGAATAAAAAATTGCCAAACTAATGATGTTTCTGAACGTTTAGGAGGTTGTCTACTAAAAGTGGGAGTTTGTACGGGTGGGTGTTCCGGTTCATCACCTAAGTTATGAGCAGGACTAGTAGGTGTATCATCTAAATCTACTGGAGCTTGGGTTTCATCATCATCATCATCCTCATTTCCCTCTAAGATAGGTGCATTAGGATAAAGAGCATTCATAATATCATCGTCTATTCTATCACCAACTTCTACATCTGTAGAAAATCAATATCGCTAAATTGAAAACACGGGTGATCACTATCAAGGATTCCGAAGGGTTCATTAGGATTTCTAGGTTGGCTACTACTTTGAACTTGCTTATCTTTTCTAGGTCGGGGAGCCGGGGGAGGGGTAGTATTTTGGCGACTACTTTCACCGGTTTTAGATTTTCCTTTACCGAACATATTTTTCAACGAAAATGCCATAATAATTATAACTAAGCAAAATAACAACACACAAAAATATTCTTAGCACGTAAGAGTTGAAACGAGTTTACCAGATTGACGAACAACTTCTTGAAAATTGAAAATCGTTGAAATTGAACACTTGAAAACTTCAATTCAACAACTTCACAATGTTTCACGAATTTGCAACAATAAATTAAGCACTTGCACTAGAAAGATTGAAAGAGAGCTTGAGAGAGATTGAGAGATATTGATAAATTGGTGAATAAAAATGAAAGAATGAGGGGGTATTTATAGTTGAGAAATGGGAAATAGTGTAATTATATAAAGTTTGGGGTTAAATTAAAGTTTGGGGTCAAAATGGCTAATTTTTAAACTTCCAAATGGCTACTTTTGAAAAAGAGCCGATTGGAAATTATTTTAATTTTTTTTTTAAAAATTACCGTTACAGAACCGTCGGAACCGCCAGAACCGGTCTGGTTCCGGTTCCGGTTCCGGTTCTGTCGGTTCCGGTTCTGGCGGTTCCAACGGGTAGAACCGCCTCGCCACGTTTCTCGGGAACCGCCAGAACCGGAACCGCCGGAACCGGACTTCCGGAACCGGCAGAACCGCCAGGCCGCGGTTCCGGTCCGGTTCCGGTTCGGAACCGCGAAATTTACACCCTTAGGTGATACTCGGAGCAAAACACGATCACCAATCATGAAAGAAACATCTCGGACCTTGCGATCTGCATAACTCTTCTGCCTAGACTGAGCTGTCCGAAGTGTGTCCTGAATGATCTTGACCTTATCCAAGTCCTCCTAAACTAAATCTGTACCCAATAACCGAGCCTCTCCCATTCAAACCACCCAACTGGAGATCGACATTGCCTACCATACAACGCCTCATATAGAGCCATCAGAATGCTAGACTGGTAGCTGTTTTTATAGGCGAACTCTGCTAAAGGCAAAAACTGGTCCCACGAGCCTTCGAAATCAATGACACAGGCTCGGAGCATGTCTTCCAATATATGAATCGTCCGCTCGGACTGTCCGTCCGTCTGAAGATGAAATGATGTGCTCAATGCAACCTGGGTGCCCAACTCCTTCTAGACTATTCTCCAGTAGCGCAAGGTAACTGCGTACACCGGCCCAAAATAATAGATACCGGCACATCATGAAGGAGAAAAATCTCTCGGATGTAGATCTCAGCTAACCTCTCTGATGAATAAGTGGCTGCAACAGGAATAAAATGCACTGACTTGGTCAGCCTATCAACAATGACCAAACCGCATCAAACTTCTTCCTGGTCATCGGAAGTCCAGTAACAAAATCCATAGTAATCATCTCCCATTTTCACTCGGGAAGCTCAATCCTCTGGAATAAATCATCAGGCCTCTAATGCTCATACATAACCTGGTGACAGTTCAAACATCGAGCCACATATGTAACAATATTTTTTTGTTTCATTCTACGCCACTAATAATGCTGCCTCAGATCCCGATACATCTTCGACGCACCCGGATGAATAGAATACTAAGAACTATGGGCCACCGCTAGGATCAACTCTCGAATCCCATCAACATTGGGCACACAAAATCTCCCCTAAAATATCAAAAAACCATCACTATCTAAGGTCACCCTCTTGGCACCTCCACGCTGCACCGTGTCACTCAGGACACATAAATGGGGATCATCAACGGCCACTCATGTATACGCTCCAACAACGGCGAACGAGCGACCGTGCAAGCTAACACCCTACTAGGCTCAGAAATATCCAACCTCACAAATCAATTGGCCAAGTCATGAACATCCAAATCAAGCGATCTCTGGCTGATCGAAATATAGGCAAGGCTACCCATGCTAGCGGACTTCCTACTCAATGCATCGGCCACCACATTGGCCTTCCTTGGGTGGTATAAGATAGTAACATCATAGTCTTTCAACAACTCCATCCACCTCATCTACCTCAAATTCAATTCCTTTTGTTTGAACAAGTACTGAAGGCTCTTGTGATCCGTGTACACCTCACACGTCACACCATATAGATAATGCCTCCAAATCTTCAAAGCATGAACAGTGGCTGCCAACTCTAGATCATGGACTGAATAATTCTTCTCGTAGATCTTCAGTTGCCTCGAAGCATAAGCAATGACTCTGTCATCCTACATCAATACTGCTCCAAGCCCAATACGAGAAGCATCACAATAAACGGTATATGGCCCTAATCCCGTGGGCAAAACCAATATCGGTGCCGTAATTAGAGCTGCCTTGAGCCTCTGGAAGCTCGTCTCACACTCATCTAACCATCTGAACTGGGCATCCTTCTAGGTCAATGTGGTTATCAGGGCTGCAATAGATGTAAACCCCTTCTCGAACCAACGGTAGTATCCTACTAACCCCAAGAAACTCGATCTGTGTAGATGATGCTGGTCGAGGCTAGTTCTTGACTGCCTCAATCTTCTTCTGGTCCACCTAAATACCCTCTGCTGAAATAATCTGACCTAGAAATGCAACCGAACTGAACCAGAACTCGCACTTTGAAAACTTTGCATATAACTGACTATCTTTCAGAGTCTGATGAACCACTCTAAGGTGCTGCTCACGCGCCTCTTGACCGCAGGAGTATATAGAATGTCATCAATGAAAACAATCACGAACAAGATCCAAATAGGGCCTCAACACTCCGTTCATCAACTCCATAAATGTTGCTGGGGAATTAGTCAACCCAAATGACATGACCAAAAACTCATAATGCCCATGCCAATTGCGGAATACTGTCTTAGGGATATCAGACGCCCTAATCCTCAGCTGATGATAGCCAGATCTCAAATCTATCTTTGAAAACACCTTTGCACCCTGAAGCTGGTTGAATAAATCGTCGATCCTTGATAGTGGATACTTGTTCTTTATCCTCACCTTGTTCAATTGCCGGTAGTCAATGCACATCCTCATCGAGCCGTCCTTTTTCTTCACAAATAACACCGGCGCACCCCAAGGCGATATAGTAGGTATAATGAAACCTTTATCAAGAAAATCCCGCAACTGATCGTTCAACTCTTTCAACTCTGGTGGGGCCACACGATACGGCGAAATAGAAATGGGCTACGTGCCCAAGGCTAGATTAATAAAGAAATCAATATCCCTGTCAAGCGGCATACCCAGAAGGTCTAAAGAGAAAACCTCGAGAATTCCCAAACAATAGGAACCAAATCAATAGATGGACCTCCACACTGGAGTCACGAACATATTCCAAGTAAGCTAAACACCCCTTATCGACCATGCGTCGATCTTTCACATATGATATAACACCGCAGGTGGCATGACCTGGGGTCCCTCTCCACTCCAATCAGGGCAAATTTAGCAAAGCCAAGGTTACAGTCTTGGTGTGACAATCCAAGATATCATGATACGGTGACAGTCAATCCATCCCTAATATAACCTCGAAGTCCACCATGTCTACGAGAAATAAATCAACATGGCTCTCAAGACCCTCAAATACTACCACACAGGAACGATGGACTCGATCGACCAATATAGAATTGTTGGAAACACGTTTCAAATGCAATATACTAAACGTGTGTTCTTTTGTAGGTTTTGATGAATGTCAAACAAAGCAATAAGCGATATATAGCAGTGCTCAAGGACAAGCACATAATGGATACATTACAAGAAGCTCAAGACAATGCTTGGAAATGTTATAATTGAGTCAATATTAATTGTGATCTTGATTCCTCAATCTTGGCTCATAACATGGCTTCTCTACTAAAATTATTTTTCCAAAATCATGCATATTTAAAGTAAGTGTCAAATGATTTTAAACTATGCATATTTACATTTGTTAAAATGTTTTCCAAACATGCCTCAAAAATCTGGGCTAAGATAATCGATTATGTACTTATGATAATCGAGTATCTCTAAGCCAAGACTGCATGACAATCGATTGTGAATTAATGATAATCGATTGTGAGTAAGCCAGTTAACATCAGGTTTTTGCAAACTGCATAACAATCGATTGTGTACTTTCGATAATCGATTGTTAACTGAGGCAAAGTTTTCAAAACTCATAAAAATCGATTATGAACTAATGGTAATCGATTGGAATGAGAAAAATGTCTCCCAGTGATTTTAAGTAAAATAATAATCGATTGTGGCTTTTGATAATCGATTATATATGAGACAGTAAGTTTTGAAATTAATTAATAATCGATTGTGGCTTCTGATAATCGATTATATATGAGACAGTAAGTTTTGAAATTAATTAATAATCGATTGTGGCTTTTGATAATCGATTATATATGAGACAGTAAGTTTTGAAATTAATTAATAATCGATTGTTCTATTTGATAATCGATTGTTGAAGCTGACCGTTGTCATACTTTTTCAAATTACCTTCAGGTAATCGATTGTGATATTTAACAATCGATGTTTTAGCGTAAAATCTGGAAAAGATTTTCTGAACGTTGTTAAAATAATCGATTATTGATTTCCTGATAATCGATGTTTTATGCCAAAAATTGGAAAGGATTTTTTAACGTTATAATTAATCGATTATTGATTTGAAGTAATCGATTGTTAACGTAAAATCTGGGATTGATTTTTTGATCTGATAGGCAAACAATCGATTGTTTAGTCCTGACAATCGATTGTCACTGAGTAATTTCAGCAATCCTTAATTGGCAATTAGACAACGGTAAGACTGAGTTTTTCACCTATAAATACAGGTTTAACTCAGTGTTTTCACAACAACAACACATACAATTTAAGTATTTTCATTGCTAAAAGCTTTCTTACATTGATCATCATTTTCATTCATCTATAAAGCTTTTTGAAGAGCCATTCTATTGAGCTAAGTTGTTGTAATCTTGAGCGTACTATTTCTACTCATATCTACTCATTGAGGAGTACTTTGTAAAGTGAGTGTGTCTTTGTGTTTGTAAGAGAATTGCGATTCTCGTTTGTTGAGGAACTTGTGTTTCCTCGGTTGAAGTCTTTGGGATTGTTATCCCCGAGCAATTGAAGTCTTTGGGATTGGTATCCCCGAGCAATTGAAGTCTTTGGGATTGTGATCCCCGAGCACCTAGGTGAGGCTTGTGTCCTCAGCTGTAACGGTTTGTTAAGCACCCGTAAGCTTGACAAGTTTAGTGGAAATCTCGAGAGAGTCTCTCGGGGACTGGACTAACCACGTTTGTGGCCAACCAGGATACATCTTTGTGTAAGTTTATTTTACTGCACTTGTCTTAATTTCTGCAAAGTTTTTAAATTCCGCACTAAAACGCTTAATAATTTTAAAACGCTATTCACCCCCCCCTCTAGCGTAAAGCGTTATTTCCAACAATTGGTATCAGAGCCATACTCTCTGAAAGACTTAACCGTTTGAGAGAATCTTTCCATGGCTTCTACTCTAGACTCTTTTGCAGGTATTGATGAAGGACAGTGCCCCACAAGACCTCCTTTGTTCAACGGGACAAATTATTCATATTGGAAAGAAAGGATGCAGATATTCGTCAGATCAAACAGCCCTTACTTGTGGAAGGTATACACCAAAGGAAATGAGGTTCCTGTCAAACAGGTGGAAGGAGTATGGGTGCCAAAATCAGAAGAGGAATTCAACGCCGAGGATAATCGAATAGTCCAAAATAATTTTAAAGCTATTAACTTATTACTTTGTGCTGTTAATGCTAATGATTACAGGAAAATCTCCTGCTGCAAAACAGCGAAAGAAATGTGGGACAAGCTTGAGGTCACTTACGAAGGGACTGACCAGGTAAGAGAAGCTAAAATTGACTTTTTAACTCATGCTTACGAATTGTTCCATATGAATGAAGGCGAAAAGGTAGACGAGATGTTTGAGCGGTTCTCATCAATAGTGAATGATCTCCACGCGCTCAAGAAGACGTTCACAGACAAAGAACTAGTTCGAAAAATCCTTAGGAGCCTAACACCGGCATGGCGATCAAAGGCTGATGCGATTCAAGAGTCAATTGGAATCACGAACATCACCATAGACGCTCTTAGAGGTAATCTTAAGACTTATGAATCCACTATTCTTAACCCTGTTATTGATGAACAAAGAAGGCAAAAGATTGCTCTAAAGGCGAGCACAAGTCAATCACCGATTGAAGAGGATGGAGATAGCGAATTTGGACTCATCATCAAAAAGTTCCAAAAATTCATGCGAAAAGAATATGACCGCAAAGGGAAAAAGCAAGGTGAGCAAGTTAAATGTTATGAATGTGGTGAAACAGGGCATATCAAAACAAACTGCCCAAATCTTAAAAAGGAGAAGAAACCCTTCAAGAAGCAACGAGCATACATATCTTGGGGAGGAGATTCCGGAGACGAATCCAGTGAAGAAGAAAATGAAGAAGCGGCAAATCTCTGCCTCATGGCACAGGAAGAAAATCAAAGTGAGGTAAGTCAAATCTCTTCTCAAAATTTTTATACTCTTGATGACATGAGAAATGCCTTTGATGAATTGTATGCTGAATTTCTCAAAGTTACAAAAACCGTCACTAGTTTAAGAGAAAGTGCTTCTCTAAAAGAACAAGATTTTCAAAAACAGTTTTCATTAAAAGAAAAAGAATTAGAAAAATTGGTTTTGGAAAATGAGAAGCTACTAGAACAAAACAAGTTTTATGGGAAAAGAAGTTCTGACAAGCCCGAGAGTTCTACAAAAAATTGTGCTTCTTGTGTAGTCCTTAAGAATGAAGTAGGTAGATTAAAAGGCACACTAGACAAATTCAACTCCTCTCATAAAAACTTGAATGTGGTGCTTGATAACTTGAAATCAACCAAGCATGGAATAGGATTCATAAATGAAGAAGAGGTTGATGCAAAAACCCAACCACCTAGAGCTCAACCTAGGATTAATAACAAAAATGTCTTTCCTAAAACTAACATGCATGCTAGACAAAATATTAGGATACCTAGACATGACCTTCCACCTAGCAATCGTCACCATAGACATGATGCATATTTTAGGCACAACAGTGATCATGCTAGAAGATCCCAAAATGTTCAACCTAGAAATGATTATGGTGCTCAAATTAGGAGAAATGAAAATAGAGAAAACAATGTGCATTATTCCAGCTACTATGAGCCTAGACGCATGCATAATCCAAATGTGACATGTCATTATTGTAGACGAATTGGTCATATTGCTCCCGCATGCTTTACTAGACATAGACATGCTACTCAAACATATCATTATAGTATGCATAACCCTCAAGGACCCAAAATGGCATGGGTACCAAAAGAGCATTGATTTGTTTTGCAGGTGTGCTTGAAGGAATCAAGTGTAGTGGATGCTCCAAACACTTGACGGGAGACGAATTCAAAATTCCTTCAATTAAAGCACAAAGAAGGAGGAAGAGACGAAAAGTCGGTTTAGAGACTTCTTTAAATCGGAAGTATTTTCGAATTTTTTTTAAAAAGACAAAATACAAGGAAGACAAAGGCAAAATTGTGAAAGAAGCTTCTCAAATTGAAGAATGAGCCAAAGGACCAAAATGAACGGAGGATGCTCAAAATCAGGTAATTGGCAAAGTCGAAGGGAAGGTAAGTACCCTAAACCCTCTTAAGAACATCCTAGGACAAAATTCTTAAGAGTTCACGTTCTTCACCCGACTACACAAGTTTCAAAGTTATCATTTCATTTATAGATTATTGACTTGAGCGTCGGAGATGTTTAATTCTATTTTGCAGGCATCCCCCCAAAAAGGTAAGAGGAAAGTATGAATTATCTTGATACAAGAAAAATCTATCATAATCGATTATTTATGCTTACAATCGATTATCAGTATCAATAATCGATTATTTGTTGATTCAATTTTCTGCCATGAAATCTTGTTGACTGTTTACATTGCCTGATAGAATTAAGTTTCATCATTTTAGCATCCCCCTTCCAAACAATCGATTATTTGTTCTGCCAATCGATTATTTGCCAAAATTCAAACTCTCTGTGAGTAAACAATCGATTACTATATACTGACAATCGATTATCTGGTTTAAACTTATGTTACCGTTTTGGCTCTATAATCGATTCCTGTCAGGTCATAAATATGACAAACAATCGATTACCAAGTTTGACAATCGACTATCTCTTTCAAATTTTTACCGTTCTGGCGTGTAATCGATGTGTCAGATCATCTTCATTAATGACAATCGATTATTCCATTCAAACAATCGATTGTCGAACGGTCAGTGAATTTATTTTTACCGTTTCAGACTTCACATCTCTTCAAATCTTTTCCAATAAATGTAAGACTCATTCCTTCTCTATATATAGGCTGCACATATGCTCTTGTATACTCACTCAAGCTTCCAAGCATCAAATTCTCTTGTTTTCTTTGAAAAATCCTAGCACATTCTTTTCAAAAAAAAAAATGTCAAGCCGCAACTCCAAACGTGCTCGTTCCAAACAAGGTGCCTCTTCTTCTCGCCATCCATATCAAGATGGATCGGTTCTATTTTTTGAATCCAATGAAGAGCTCACCCGGTTCGTAACCAAATTTGAGAAACGCCTTATTCTCCCTCCTCGCTTTTCAACAAACGCTCTTATTGCACCATTCATTCCAGCCGCGAATATGCTAAGAGAGTGCCATCTTTTCAACTTCCTACTCCTTACTCACCCCTACTACAACATTTCTTTGGTTGAAGCTTTTTACTCCAACCTTCACAAAAATGATGAGGGTGAACTTGTTACCAATGTTAACGGCATTCCCATTCTAATTTCTGAAGATAACCTCCACCTCATTGCCGGCATTCCGCATGATGGTGAAGACATCTACCAATACATAAATGATGCCGGGCACATGCTTGATGAAACAAACCTCTTCCGCCAAGCCGGAGTCGCCTATGATGAGTCTTCTTCCCGTCGTCCCACCATAAAGGGTATGGACCCGAATTATCGTTTCATTCTTTACTTCATCACTCGTGTTCTCAAACCCCGTAAACTCAATCACACCACCATTTCCCAAGAGGATGCCAAATTTCTTTACGCCATTGTCACCGGGGTTAACATAAATTGGTGCAAGCTTATTCTATCCCATATGTTCAATGCCACCAGAGATGACATACCTCTCCCCTATGCCCTCTTGATAATGAAATTTCTTGAAGCTTCCGGGGTCAATACTGCTAATGGTCCTCTCAAAAAGAGCACCAAAATCTGGGAAATTTCGGAGTCTTCCTTTCATCATGATGGTGATCATGCTCCCGCTCCTCCTCAAAATCGACAAGCCCGTCGTGCTCATCCTCCTCAGGAGCCTACCCTCCGGACCATTTCTGACCAAATTACTCAATTAACACGTGAGGTCCATGGTTACTTTGATCACGTGAATTATGCCTATGCTCAGATGGTGCCATATCAAGCGCCTCCAAATGATGATGAAGGGGATGGGGGTGATGAATGATGAAATTGCTATTTTATCTATGTGAAATTGTTGAATGATGAATGTGAAATTGTTATTGGTTTATTGTTTTTGTTGGTTAGTCATGTTTTGTTCCACCCTTGTACTGTTATAATTTTTTTTTTTCCAATAAATAAACTTGTGTTTATTTCATATTTGTTATTCTTCCCTTGTGTACATTTTTTTTGCTAATGGCAAAAGGGGGAAGAAACGGGATATCAAGAAGTATGCTATATTATGCTATATGCTCTCAACTTCATTCATGCTTAAAGTGAGGGGGAACATGAATTGAGGGGGAACATGACACTTGTCTTGGTTTATCAAAATAATTATTGCATATATCCCGCCTATGTTTGCCATTATCAAAAAGGGGGAAATTGTTGGAAACACGTTTCAAATGCAATATACTAAACGTGTGTTCTTTTGTAGGTTTTGATGAATGTCAAACAAAGCAATAAGCGATATATAGCAGTGCTCAAGGACAAGCACATAATGGATGCATTACAAGAAGCTCAAGACAATGCTTGGAAATGTTATAATTGAGTCAATATTAATTGTGATCTTGATTCCTCAATCTTGGCTCATAACATGGCTTCTCTACTAAAATTTTTTTTCCAAAATCATGCATATTTAAAGTAAGTGTCAAATGATTTTAAACTATGCATATTTACATTTGTTAAAATGTTTTCCAAACATGCCTCAAAAATCTGGGCTAAGATAATCGATTATGTACTTATGATAATCGAGTATCTCTAAGCCAAGACTGCATGACAATCGATTGTGAATTAATGATAATCGATTGTGAGTAAGCCAGTTAACATCAGGTTTTTGCAAACTGCATAACAATCGATTGTGTACTTTCGATAATCGATTGTTAACTGAGGCAAAGTTTTCAAAACTCATAAAAATCGATTATGAACTAATGGTAATCGATTGGAATGAGAAAAATGTCTCCCAGTGATTTTAAGTAAAATAATAATCGATTGTGGCTTTTGATAATCGATTATATATGAGACAGTAAGTTTTGAAATTAATTAATAATCGATTGTGGCTTCTGATAATCGATTATATATGAGACAGTAAGTTTTGAAATTAATTAATAATCGATTGTGGCTTCTGATAATCGATTATATATGAGACAGTAAGTTTTGAAATTAATTAATAATCGATTGTTCTATTTGATAATCGATTGTTGAAGCTGACCGTTGTCATACTTTTTCAAATTACCTTCAGGTAATCGATTGTGATATTTAACAATCGATGTTTTAGCGTAAAATCTGGAAAAGATTTTCTGAACGTTGTTAAAATAATCGATTATTGATTTCCTGATAATCGATGTTTTATGCCAAAAATTGGAAAGGATTTTTTAACGTTATAATTAATCGATTATTGATTTGAAGTAATCGATTGTTAACGTAAAATCTGGGATTGATTTTTTGATCTGATAGGCAAACAATCGATTGTTTAGTCCTGACAATCGATTGTCACTGAGTAATTTCAGCAATCCTTAATTGGCAATTAGACAACGGTAAGACTGAGTTTTTCACCTATAAATACAGGTTTAACTCAGTGTTTTCACAACAACAACACATACAATTTAAGTATTTTCATTGCTAAAAGCTTTCTTACATTGATCATCATTTTCATTCATCTATAAAGCTTTTTGAAGAGCCATTCTATTGAGCTAAGTTGTTGTAATCTTGAGCGTACTATTTCTACTCATATCTACTCATTGAGGAGTACTTTGTAAAGTGAGTGTGTCTTTGTGTTTGTAAGAGAATTGCGATTCTCGTTTGTTGAGGAACTTGTGTTTCCTCGGTTGAAGTCTTTGGGATTGTTATCCTCGAGCAATTGAAGTCTTTGGGATTGGTATCCCCGAGCAATTGAAGTCTTTGGGATTGTGATCCCCGAGCACCTAGGTGAGGCTTGTGTCCTCAGCTGTAACGGTTTGTTAAGCACCCGTAAGCTTGACAAGTTTAGTGGAAATCTCGAGAGAGTCTCTCGGGGACTGGACTAACCACGTTTGTGGCCAACCAGGATACATCTTTGTGTAAGTTTATTTTACTGCACTTGTCTTAATTTCTGCAAAGTTTTTAAATTCCGCACTAAAACGCTTAATAATTTTAAAACGCTATTCACCCCCCCCTCTAGCGTAAAGCGTTATTTCCAACAAGAATCACCCACCGGTGTAGATATATAAATAGGAACACTCAAGGCATCACTAGGCATAACCAAGTATGGTGCAAAATAGGATGACACATATGAATACATAGACCCAGGGTCAAATAGCACAGAAGCATCTCTATCACAAACTAGAAAAGTAGCTGCAATATCTGCATCTGAAGACTCGACCTCTGGCCTGGCTGCTGGCTGACCTCCACCTCTAACGCCCGGAGCTCGACCTCTACGACCTTTGCCTCCACTTCTGACTGGTTGGGCAGGCTGAGGAACCTCTGGTGCCCGAATCTGGGTAGAGAACTCTGATACTGAGAGTTGCTCGAAGCTCTAAGGTAAAATCTAACAATATACCTTGGATCACTACAAGCATGGCAAAACCTCGTCTGCTGCGGCTGAGCACCCCTCAAGATCGGGAAAACCCTCCTGTTGTGACCATACTTGCCACACTCGTAACATCTACATGAATGCTGCAACTGAGGAAACTAAGGTTGACCCTGTTGACCTGAATGACCACCTGAAGTACCATGCGTGACATGGGAGGCTGACTGAAAGGGCCTGGGAGGATGGCCTCTACCATAAGAATCCCTACCTCAATATGAGGTACCATTGCACCTACCAGAATGACGAGGCCTTTTATATGACCCCTGACCACCTCCCCGTGGCATTACCTCCTCAACTCTACGGCCCATATTGGCTGCCTCATAAAAAGTCGTTTCACTCCCGGCCTGAGCCAGTGTACCCGGCTGACCTTCCACAACTGGCTGAACCACTGGAACTTGAACATGGGGAGCTACATGATCTGGAGTATGTGTAGTAGGAGTCTTAACCCCTCATCCAGCTTGAGAAGTGGCTGGTGCTACTGGAAGCAAACCCTCTCAAATGACACTCTCTATGAAGTTTGCCAATCACACTAGAGTGTCCTAAAGAACTGGGGTGGCAATGAACCCCTCTAGGACCTGAACTGGGCCCACTAAAATAGCTGGGGCCGGAGCCTTCTCCTCAAAATCCACTTGAGGCTCCTTCACTAGGGCTGCTTCTGGGGACTAGAATTGCTGAGCGGTAGATGAAGAAGCGCGTGTTCTCACCATCTGCGAAAGAATAGAGTAGAATTTCAATCGGTTTTTGAGAAACAGAAATGCACGACAAGAAAGAACAAACATGAAGTTTTCCTAACTCTGTAGCCTCTGGAATAAATACAGACGTCTCTGTACCGATCCCTCAGACTGTATTGACTTTGTCCATGAGTTACGAGACCTAAGTAACCTAGTGCTCTAATACCAACTTGTCACGACCCGAATTTCCTACCCCCGGGGGTCTTGATGTCGCCTATTAATAGGAGCTAGGAAGCCAACTTACTTTACTTCCTTTAGCAATTTTCAACCATTTAGTAAAAACAAATATAACATGATAAAGCGGAAGTCTTACGTTTAATTAAACTGATACAAGTGCAGAAATTCAATTGCAAATCTACCCAAGGCTGGAGTCACTAATCACGAACATTTATAGAATACTAAATACAAGGTTTGAATGAAACATAGAAACTGTCTGCTTCGGTACAAGATGATAACAAACTGAATAAGTAGAAAAGGACTACGGTCCTGCGGACGTCTGCAAGGATACCTCGGTGTCTCTGGACTAATGGTCTACTCCAACCTATTGCTGATGTCCAATAGATGCTCCAACCCCGCAATATGTGCAAAAGAGCACAAAAGTGTAGCATCAGCACAACCGATCCCATGTGTTGGTAAGTGCCTGGCCGAACACCGGTGAGGTAGTGACGAGGCTAGGACCAGACTCCAGATAAAACCTATGCAGTTCAAATATATATATACATACAACGGAAAGAAATACAGAAAATAACAGCTAATAACAAGAAGGAGAAACATGTTAGGGGGAAGCAACAGTTACAATTAAGAGAAACCACAAGAATGATGAAACAACCAAGAATTTTACAGCGAATCAAGCAACAAATATTACAAGCAAAACACATTCGATACAACAACTGTTGTGGCGTGCAACCCGATCCTCAAATGTCAGTGTTGCCGCGTGCAACCCGACCCATATCGTTTATCTATTTTGCATCGTGCAACCTGATCCATGTGGATCTTATTTATCCTTGTTGCAGCAAGTAATCCGATCCGTGTCATCTGATACTGTTACGATGAGCAACCCTATCCGTGTCATTTGACACTGTTGGGGCGAGCAACCCTATACGTGTCATTTGACACTATTGCGGCGATCAACCCAATCCGTGTCATTTGACACTATTACGGCGTGTAGCCCAACCCACTAATATCATACCTTCTCATCCAAACAACCGTCAGAAATATGAAGCAAGAGAACAATAACCAGTAAAGAAATCCCGGCAAGGGAACATAACAACACAACAAAAGCCCCAGCAAGGGAGTAAATCAAGAACACCAATAAAACCTCCTGACAAGGGAGCAACAATATTAACCTTCACATCCCGGCAAGGGAGATAATTAATATACACGAAACATCCCCGCAAGGGATTAACCTCATCTATTTCTATTTCTTTAATTTCCTACTTATAAGCTCTTTTATCGTTCGAGCCAACACTCCTAAGGGTTTATGATTAATAATTATTTCTCATGCTCAACAAATAGCAATTAGCAATACTATACTCATATTCCCTCAAACCAAAGTTAGACCAAACACGTACCTCGGAAGCTCCAACTTAACTCAAGCCTCTAATATAGCTTTACCCCTCGAATTCGCTACATTACCGCTCGAATCTAGTCACAAATTACTCAAATGTATCAACGAGTGGCAGTTAAATCTATTTGAATACATAAGAATGAATTTCCCCAAGTTTTCTCAAAAATTCCCAAAACGCCCCCAGGCCCACGTGGTCAAAACTTGAGGTTCGAACCAAAATCCGGTTACCCATTCCCCCACGAGTTCATATCTATGATTTATTTTGAAATCAGAACTCAAATTGAGGTCCGAATCTCCAATTTTAAGAAACCTAGGTTCTACCAAAAACCCCAATTTCACCCATGAAAATCATTGATTTTAAGATGAAAACATATTTAATGATGTTAAGGATTGAATAAATTAAGTAAAGGTTGACTTACAAATGGTTTGGAGAAGATGGATTTCTCTGAAAATCGCCTATGAAGTTTGTTTTTTGAAAGAATAAAGAAAATGGGTTTAAAATTCGTCTAAGTTTGAAATAACTGACCCTCAAGTATGGGAATTGCGAAACTGGGTTCGCAACTCTGCCATGTATGGAATTGCGAAGAATAGTTCGCATTTGCAAACAACGAGCCTCCGAGCAGACTTTGCATTTGCGAATCAAAATGTTGAATTTGCGACTTGGCGGCCCTCGCATTTGCAAACAAATTATCGCATTTGCGACCCAAGCTGATATTTCCCCTTTTCTCATTTGGGATGGAGGATTCGCAATTTCAAATCTCGCATTTGAGAGAAATCTTTCATGGATGCGAAAATACCAGACCTTACCTGCAACTTGTTTTTTCAAAGTTCAAAAATGCATCCCCGTAGCCTATCCAAATCTCACCGGAGCCCTCGGTACTTCAAACCAAACATGCACATAACCTCAAAAATATCCTACGGACTTAGTCGTGTGATTAAATTGCCAAAATAACATCAAAATCAATGAATCAAGCCTCAAAATCATCATTTTCATTTCAAACATCTTAAACTTCTATCTTTAGATAGTTAGGTCCGAAACATGTCATACGACGTCCAATTTTGACCAAACTTCACAGGGACTGCTTAAAGATATTTAAGACCTATACCGGTCAGTGAAACCAAAATACGAGCCCGATACCAATATTTTCTAACTCATTTTTTTCAATATTCCATATCATTCTCAGAAAAACAATTCCTTTTAGAAATTCATTTCTCGTGCTCGGAACCTCGGATTTTAATTTCGGAAATACGCCCGAGTCTCATTTTTTTTTGGACCCTCTAGGACCTTCATATCACGGGTTCGGGTCCGTTTACCCAAAATGTTGACCAAAGTCAAAATTTAACAATTCTAATATCAAAATTCATCAAATGTTTCACATAATTCATATATTTCAACATAAAAGCTTTCTGGCTACGCGCCTGAACGACTCATGCAAATCAAAGCAACTAAATGCAAGATTTTCTAAGCCTCGAAAGCACGAAAAAAGGGAAAAATTCGGTGATGACCCTTTGGGTCGTCACAAATAGAGACCCAATGTTGAGGAGTTGTTAGATTCCATAATTTCAAAAATTGGTCCCTAACTATGAAAAAGGT
The DNA here is from genome assembly GCA_034376525.1 of Nicotiana benthamiana. Classification (NCBI taxonomy): domain Eukaryota; kingdom Viridiplantae; phylum Streptophyta; class Magnoliopsida; order Solanales; family Solanaceae; genus Nicotiana; species Nicotiana benthamiana. Next base: position 75,394,881 of record CM067328.1, on the reverse strand, counting down.
TTATGTGTATAATTAATGTTTAGATTATGTACATGGCTAGAAAAAGTAAACATTGAATATGGATGATTATTTTTGTAAATATCCATTTATATTATCCAACCAAAAAAGGGTTTGCAAGAAATTAGCTTTCCACGCACGTTTGATGCAGAAATGCAAAAATAATACACGGGTGTACCATCAAGGATTGTCATGGAATCGACAGGAATTTTTTTCATAGTTAACCAGAGATCTCGGGTTTAAATTTTGGGAATATAACAGATCCTAGTAACGAGCATTTTTTCCTTTAAAAGGTTGTATGCGTCATGAATACAAATTAATTAGGACTTACTATAAGCAGAGGCAGATGTAGTGATCGCGGAGCATAAACTTTTGTGCAAATATTTATTGAAATTATACTAATTGGTAGGTCTGAACCCATAACTTTAACAATATAATAGGTTTAATACTAAGAACCTTAAAAATTGAACACACATAATTTAAATTCTTGATCTGCCTTGGAATATAAGTACTGTATACCAAGTGGGATACCAAAAGAATACTAATGCAAATTGTTTTGAATTATAAGAGGACATCCCAATATTTTGTTAATAGCTTCGTTTCTTTGAATAAATTTTTTATTTTCTTTTTTCTTTTTGGGAGTGAATGAAAATAGTAAAAACGTAAAATTACAATTTTACCATATTATATCTTCTTTTTTAATTTTTGTTCGTATCAAGTTTTGCATTTCGCTTCTCATAGGCGGTTTCTATCTTTCATAACATGTGTAATAGAAGCCCAGCACATCCTTCCAAACTACCAAACATCACTATTACAAACACTAACCCCACAACTACAAACCTTTAAACATCATTCAAAGAAACATTACTGGCCTCAGAATATATGATGCACATCGATATGATGAAAAACGAACATGCAAGGAAAGAATAAAATAAAACAGAGGATCCCGTTCTTGTAACATCAAATGAATTGCATGAAGGCATAAGAACAATCCAACTATCAGAGGAGGGCAAAAAATAGAAACACTCCTTGATCATTAAGCTACTATGTAAATGAATACAACACCAATATCTAAAAAGAAAATATAAGAAATGTGGAAACCATCAGAGAATTTCCCATGATAGATCTGGGCTCTGATTACTTTATTGTCAAATTTAGCAAGGAGGAAAATATGATCAGCGCCCTCCAGAATAGTCCATGGTCTATCAATGGATTCTTCTTATCCATCAATAAATGGGAACCAAACTTCATAGCAAGCAATGCCACCCAGGAATGGTCAACCATTTGGACACAACTTCCCCTGCTGCCCACTCTGTTCTACGATGCCATTATACTAAGGAAAATATGCAACACCATGGGGAAACTTCTGAAGATTGATGCTTGTACAAGTGCAGAACTATGAGGAAGATATGCATGCCTTTGCATTGAGATGAAACTCGAAGAACCAATTCAACCTTGAACATTGATAGGAAACTACAAGCAACAAATCATCTATGAACCCGAGCACATCCTCTACAAAGCTTGTGGAATACTAGGACATACAACCCAACATTGTTCTTACAAAAAACTTAAACCAATATCTCCGGATATAGAGCACAACATGGGGTAACTTCCATAACCTTTAAAAACCACTAGAAAACGGTGGCCTTCCATAAGAAGAGAGAAATGCAGGCAAGTAAACCATGACCAAGAGCAATAAGGAATAGTAAAGCACAACCAGTACCACACCATCAAGACACCCAAAGCGGATACACATGTATTAATGGCAAAATTTTTGAAGCAACTACAGGTAAGTACCTCCACACTCAAAAACTCTCCTATAGGTCTAAAGATACTAATGAATCCAACCCCCTAAAACCACCCCAATATACTTACCAAAAAACAAATAATTATGAACTCAGTTGGAAAAATGGACTCAAATATTTGTAACCAACCCTAGCTTCTCCGTAATAAATTTGAAACTCTCAAGAAATAGAGGAATACGAGAGGATGGAAATCCCCACAGACATTCCTCTGAAACTACAAAACTTTTCCTATTCCTCACACAAAGATTCTTTGATACAAACAAGAAACAAGCCACACCACAAATGCGACGTGTACAAAATGACGGTACTACCAATAAGCATGCTCAACTCTTGCACGGCAAGTTGCTGCCAAATCTAGAAGCTAATGACAGCTACAACTTAGAAGCTAATCACTCCCTACATGTACTCAATAATCAATCTCCAAGCGGCAAGTCACACTCCATGTAGCACACATGCAAACACTTGTCGACGGACATTGTCCAAGTGGACTCACCTTATGGACACCTCTAACCAAACAAATATTATATACTCTCACATGCCTAATTCAACCAATGACACTCCATTTGAATCTACCACAAAAGATACACAATCATTCTCCCTACCTTTACAGCATTCCTCCAAAAAATTAAAAATAAATACTTCACAACAACAAAATGCCAAACCTACTATTACCTCTAAACAAAAGATCACGTTTGGCACACATAACTCACAAAGACCAGGAACTCATTCAAAACCCCACGATGAACTTCAAAAATACAAAGAACCCCGTGCACATTAGAAACCTAGTCTATGTAACCCAACCTTAGCATCCGGACCACAAACCTACCTCATGGATCGAACAGGGTCTCCAAGACCAAGCTCTCTTCTTCTCTCCAAACTTCCTAGCACAAGTGGTGGCGTGGGGATAAGAATGGTCATAGACAATTACATGAACCATATGTGTGTGGAAAACATTCTAGATCCCCTAGCCCCAGTAGTTGCTCCTGCCCTTTACCACATAATGCACAGCCATTGGAACCTTCCACAACACTTCAATCCCCTCTTAAACATGAACTAAATGTTCGAACTACCATTTTTTCCATCAAAGGAGGTGACAAAAATGAACCCACTATTCTTCCCTTGGACACCTGAACAAGCCCATTCCCATCCTCATGTGGTAGCTCCGATGGAACAAGCTCCAAATTTGGACCATAAATTGCAAGAAGCAGAAGAGGTGGTGATCCCCCGCCTTCCGAGAAGAAGCTCATTCACATAAATCTCAATTATAAGAGATATGGCCTTTGTGCTATTTCCGTAGATTGGGGATACAAAATACATACCACGTCGCCTAGTGGCACTTCAAAGGTGCTCAATAGAGATAACCCCGTCGATCATCCACTCTGAGGGACAGCCCCTTCACGAAGGGAATTAACCATGCAACTACACTCCAAAACCACTCTCCTATCATGAATACACCCACCAACATAATTATTTGGAATGTTAGAGGTGCCAATACTGCAGACTTCAGATGTAACTTTAGGGAAATCATTAATAACCACAACCCATGCATGGTGGCCCTATTGGAAACAAAAATGGACAACCATGCAACTCTTAGGGCAGATTTCAATTTCTCGGTTTCAATAGAAATACCAGCGGTTTGCAGAGCTGATGGTATGGTCATCATGTGGGTTGACACAATGGTAGCAGTGGAGTGAGTTAGGCAGACTGATCAGGAACTTCATGCTCTAGTCTAGGTATTACCAAATCACAACCCTTGGCTTTTTAGTTCAATTTATGCTAGTAACTCGTTATCAAGAAGGATATATTTATGGAATAGCCTAAAGAATATTATTGACAAATACAAAGGCCATAACTAATAGGTGGTGACTTTAACGATATCCTAAATCAAATGAGAAATGGGCAGGCAAGAATATTAATAAGAATAGATCCTCCAAATTTTTGTCTTGTATAAATTACTGCAACCTAATTGACCTAGGATTCAAAGGTTATTGTTACACGTGGTCCAACCATAGAATTAGGAGTCAAGGTCTCATACTACAAAGACTTGATCGATGCCTTGATAATGAAGCATGTCTGGAACAATGCCCATCAGTGTTAGTTACTCACCTTCCAAAGACATACTCCGACCATAATCCTTTACTACTCAAACTTACTAAAACTAGGAAAAATTCTAACAAAACATTTAGACTCAAAAAATATTAGCTATGCCACCCTGATTTTAGTAAAGTCATTCAAAAAAGCAAGAATAATAGAAACTTCAATGATGCCCAAATTTATTTCAAGACAAATATCAGTGAATGGAGTGCTCAAAATTTTGGTATTATATTTGCCAATAAGAAAAGGATATTGGCTAGACTTAAGGGAATCAAAAACTCACCGAACTATACCTATAGCACTTTCCTTAGAAATTTAGAGCACACTCTAATCAATGATTATAACAACATCCTTTGACTAGAGAAAGTTCATTGAAAGATTAGATCACACTTGAATTGGCTTAATGAGGGCGATGCAAATACTAAATTTTTTCACATATCCGTCCTAAATAGCCGAAGGCGTAACAATATCTCCTTCTTTAAAGATAACACTGGCAATTGGATTACAGATCGTCAAAAAATCATCGCCCACACACCACTATTTTCAAGATATATTCACTATCAATAATACACTATCGGAGTGAAATACTATTAAAATTGCCTACACAAATTTCTCATATATATATATATATATATATATATATATATATATATATATATATATATATATATATATCTTCTTTAGATAGGCAACTAACTACCCAAGAAATCATTTTTGCACTATATTCCTTCAAGCCATACAAAGCCCCGGACCTGATGGTATGCACCCAATATTCTATCAACATCACTAGAACATTGTGGGAGCCTCTGTCATACAGCTATGCAAAGAAATCTTCTCCTTATCTAGAATCCCTGAGAAAATGAATCAAACCTTACTATGTCTTATTCCCAAATTCAAGCATGCAAATAACTTTTATAATTTTCGACCAATAGACCTCTGCAACACCACATACAAAATAATCACCAAAATAATTATTAACAGGATCAAACCTTTCCTTCCTGAATTAACCAGCTTATGCCAGGCCAGCTTCTTAAAAGGCAAGCGAGCATATGATAATACCATCATTGTACAAGAATTTATAAACTAGTTCAAAAAAAGAAAAGGAATGAATAGTCAACTGATAATTAAAATCGAGTCCCGAAAAAGCATTTGACAAGCTAGAATGGTCGTTTGTCTACAAGGATCTTGACTTTTTAAAATTTCTACCAAAAATTACCTCACTGATCATGAACTGTATAACCACAAGAAAAATAGCTGTCTTAGTAAATGGTGCTCAAACTAAGTTCTTTGAACCCTCGAGGAGGATCAGACAAGGGGACCCCCTATCCTCTTACATGTTTATCCTAACCATGGAATTGTTCTCTATATGCATACATCACCAAATGGACATTACTGTGTGGAAACCCATTATAATTGGGACAAAAAGACCTCATGTATCATATATATTTTACGCAGATAACTTGACATTCATGGCCCAAGAAAATAAAAAATTCATCAATAGAATTCACCACTCCTTAGCAACCTTTTGTTCCCTATCAGGCCAAAAAATTAACAACACCAATCCTAAATTCTCTTCTCCAATAAATGCTCAACTGCCATAAAAGACTATGCAATTGACCTTTTTAACATTAACCCAATTAGCAAATTTGACAAGTATTTTAGTTTCCCCATTACCAATAAAAAGCCCAAATCATCTGACTTTTAATTTGTAATTGACAATATGAGGAACAAGCTTTCTAATTGGAAAATAAATTTTATCACTCTTGCGGGACGAGCAACCCTTGCAAAGGCTGCCCTCAATGCCATCTCGAACCTTAATATGCAGTATATATCCCTCCCAAAAAAGTCCTTCACCAAATTGATAAAATCCATCGAGATATTATTTGGGGAAAAACCACAATTAAACAAAAAGATACACTACATCTCGTGGGATGTTGTAACCCTTCCAAAGGAATTAGGCGGCCTAGGGATACCCAAGGCATGGCGCAAAAGCCAGGCCATTCTAGAGGGACTTGGATGGAGACTATTCACCAACCCATCAACCATGTGTGCATATACTCTAATTCAAAGAAACATCAATAAGCCTAATGCTAAGACCACCTCCTTCATTTAGCAAAATGTCATGAAGGGATGGGAAACCATCAACAAAGGATTGGCTTGGGATATTGGCAATGGTAAATGCATAAACTTCTGCATGGATGCCGGACCTTAAATAAAACAACATCTGTTCATTTATTCAGGGTCCTCTTGACAAAAATTATAGCAACTTGACCTTTGACCAGATATCATTCAATCTACTCAGAAATATTACTGCTAACATCACCCCATCTCCACCTCAAAAAACCTCCTTGCAGTAGATATACTTATTTGGATGCTCAACACAAATGGCACCTTCACAACCCACTCAGTTTACAAATTACTTCACCAACACGTCCAATAGACCACTGGCTATGATTGGCTTTGAAAATTGCATACCCTAAATATAATTAAATTTTTCCTGTGGAAATGCTTTAAAAATAGATTACCCACTAACTTCTACCTTCATCAAATTGGTGTCTCAATTAACAATACTTGCATGATCTGTAGGATGGCAGAAGAAATCGTAACTCATATCTTCCATGAATGCACTATAGCATACTCATTTTGGGACAACACAAGCATTGACATCAACACCATCCCCCATAATAAACACTGACTATTAGCTATTAAAGATCTTAAAGTACCGGTTACTCTCAACTCCATAACTTGGGAAGATGTTTTTCCTTTTGCAATATGGCACCTTTGGCTAAATAAAACAACAACTGCTTCCACAATTACTCAAACAACTTAAATTACCATATGGTTAACACACGAGCCATTGAGTTTAAGTTACTAGCCTCCAATTACAAATGCACATCGCACAAAATTTCGGTACATATTAAATGATACCCACCACCACCCCACCACTACAAATTAAACATGGATGCTTCCTTGTGTAACCAAAACATGGGAGGCCTTGGGGGCATAATAAGAAATAGTCGAGGAGATATGATTGTAGGATTTACTAATAAAATCAAAGCCTACAATTCTACTCATGCAAAATTACAAGCACTTCATGTAGGTTTAAAATTGGCACATGACAAAGGACTAGCACCACTAGAGATTAACACTGACTTGACGGACAGAATCGAACTGCTTCAGCACAATGTCTTTCTTGCTTATACTAACACTATCTTGGAATGCATGTACTTGTTGAAGAAATTGAGAAATCCAGTGGTACGACATAGCTTCCGTGAAGGCAACAAAGTGGCACAATTTTTGTGTAAATTGGGTTTCTTGCAATAACACTTGAGTTCTACTACAACTATTTTACGCTCACCCCCGAATAAAGTAACGAGGGTGATCCAGGAGGTAAAAAATGAAGCTTCTACTACTAGACTAGTATCTAGCTTTATATGTAATACACTAGCAGTGTTTGAAAACCTTAGTATTATTTCTACTATTACTAATAGTGATGAAATGCCTCCGTAACTATATTGAATTACCCCTTTTTCCAAAAAAAAATAAGAAGGTGTAATAACTTGAACTCTCCGTATATATTGTCGAAAATTTTGGTATAGTATACATTTGCTTTTAAGCTCATATATATATTAATCGTCTCTATCATGTCGTGCACATTATACATAATTATTAATGAAACTGATCATCAATTAATTAAGGGGAAACAAATTAAAAATGCACCCACTAACTTAAAGGTTTTAAATACGTCACTCTTCTATTGCCGTGCACATTTTACATGCTAACTTATTGAACCGACCATCATTCCCATATCATATTATAAGAATTTAAGAAATTACTACAAGTGGTAGTCTTCCTTGGCATACAACAGAGATGGTCATAAATCACCATTGAATAAGTGGGGCAAATAGAAAAAAGCCCGACATAAAAGTTTAAAATATACTTAAAGAATATTTTACGCCATCGGGTCACATTTACCTATCGTAATACGTAAATTGTCTGTTTTTAAAAATGTAAATTCCACATTTTAAGATATGACCAAGGATAGAAAGGTGTTGAAGTTGAGAATAAAGGTAGAGGGTTAGGTAGTCGAGCGTTGTCCTTATTTGTCATATTAGCTTTGATACATCACTTAGTATCTGTTTTTTTGTCCCAAGATTACTGTTATTACTTGTTGGTGCCTTGTTTCGATTTTCTGATATATTACTTAGTGTTAGTTTGGTATCTTCGCTTCGGTTGTCAGATTTGTTTGCTTCTTATTTCCCCTTCCCTTTTTCCTTCTTGAATATCAAAAATAGCCCTTTGTTTGCTTCAGATTTTTGTATAGTCTATTCTTTTCAGATCTCACTTATGAAACTATAGTTAATTTTTTATTGTTGTTCTTGACGATGAATATTGATATGAAAATAAACTGCAACTTTACAAAAGAGATACATTTACTGGAGTTACGCAACTCATTGTCAAACTTCTATTTATTCAAAATGATTAATTATTGAAGGAAGCAAAAACGACGGCTCTCTTCACATACCCAAACATGAAGCAAAGCAAATTCTAACAATTATTGTCAATTTGCCTACCTTTATACCTTAAATTAATTTGTTAATTATTGAACAATTTTGTACACTTTCTGGCACTTGTCAACTTAAAATAAGTTTGATTTGTTAAGCGTGATTATTAGGGGTCCCGTTTGCTGAAATCATAAGACACTCTTGAAATTTGGGAATAATTAACTAATGGTTATTATAAGAGAATCAATTAAATATAGTTAGGTCGAAGATCCACTCCCTCTAAATTAGGTCCTGGGGATTCTTTTTGTTTTAAATAAAAGACTCTTCAGTTGTGACGTACACTTGACCGATCGAAATTTTATTCGATTTTTCCAAAAGATCTCAACCAATTGCAAGAAAAAAGAATTGTAATAACATTTTGTTGAAACTCCTGAAAAATATTTACTTTTTCTTTTGTTTATTCGAAACAAATGGTATTTTCGGTACAAGAGAAAAACTTATATCAAGTTTTATCCTAATCACAAAAGAAAACTACGGTCTGATAGCTAATAGAAGACCACTATTATAATCAACAAAGGGTGTTACATAGCGATAAGTATTTTTCATTATTAATTAAAGTTTTTGATTCCATCCTTAAGTATAAAGTAACCTTGGACAGGACAGGGAATATGGCAAAGTAAATTGTGCATACCGGTGTGAATATAAAATTCTAAATTAATCAAACCCTAAACTAGATATCAGAAATTGGAGAGTGGGGGTATATTGATGTCATCAAGTCAAAGAATCTTAAAGCAAAGTTCCTTTATTTGTTTTGTTCGTCAAACATGGGTTCCAACCATTGTGAGGGCCACTCTGATGTAATGTTGTCACTTGTCTCTTTCAAAGCAACTCCATTTCTCACTCATGAGATACAAACAGAGATACGTGGGGGTCCGATAATTAGTGATCAATGTTTTAAAAGACAGTTGAGGCATTTTATTTGTAGGGCTAAAGTCCTCAAATGCGGAGCGTAAGTCTCATATGTATATAAATTGATACGGTTATTAAATAATGAGAAAAACATATGAAAATTATAGAAAAAATCAAGAAAACTATGAAAATTAATAGGAATAACAAAAACAACCACTCAGTATACCTCACAAATAGGATCTGGGAAGAGTAGAATGTACGCAGTCTTACCCCTACCATGAAAGGACAAAGAAACTATTTCTTATAGACACTCGGCTAAAGAAGGTGAAAGAAGTCTGGATAGCAAGTAATAACAAAAAAAATAGTTAGAAAACTAATTCGAAGATAGCAACATAGAATATGAAAGAGGTATTGATAACAAGTAATAGCAAAATAGTATATTTAGAAAACTAAGTCCAAGGTAGCAAACGAGAATATGAACGAAGTACTGCTAGCAAACTATGGAAGGTAAGTAATAACATAACAAGAAATGCGATAATAGTAAAGTAAGGATAAATTAAAAGGGTACCATACTAACACTAATACTTTCGAACTAGAGAAGACAAAGGGAAAGGCGCAACTACCTACTACCCTTCTACCCTAATCTTCAACTTTCACACCCTTCTATCCAGGGTCATGTCCTCGGTTAGCTCAAGCTGAATCATGTCCCGCCTGATTATCTCTCCCCAAGACTTCTTTGGTCAACATCTACCCCTCCTCTTACCCCCAAGGTCAACTTTTCACACCTCCTGAAAGGAGCATATGTGCTTCTCCTGTTAACATGTCTAAATCATTTCAGTCTCGCCTCACGTATCTTTTCCTCCACATTGGCCACTCCCACCTTGTCCAGAGTAACTTCATTCATAATTCTATCCAACCTAGTATGCCCACACATCCATCTCAGTATCCTCATTTCACCTATTTTCATTTGCTGGATATGGGAGTTCTTGACTGCCCAAGACTCTACCTCATCCAACATAAGTGGTCAAACTAGGGCTGTACAAACCGAACCGGAAAATTACACCAAAACGAAAAGTCAAACCAAATCGATTCAAAAATCCGAGTAGATTTGGTTTGATTTGGTTTGGTATTGAGTGAAAAATTCTAAACCAAGCCGACATATAAATATATATTTTTATATATACTTTTAAGACTTTTTATAGACTTTTCTTTAGAAAATATCTAGAAATATTTGAGATTCTCTTGCAAGATATATGTCACGATCCTAGTTCACCAATTTTGAACTTGTCATGATGACACCTAGTCTTCGCGACTGGGTAAGCCAGACACATTGCATAATTAACACTCTTTACGAAAAACAATAGTAGAATGCCGAATAACATAAAGAAAATGTACATGTTTGCCGCCTGGCACAAACACTTTGATACAGAAGACTGGATAACCACTAAAACCTGGAAACCTACGGGCAACACTGGTTCTAAGAAATCATACACTGTTCTGTTCATCAGAGAAGTCTAATACAAAAGGGATCGAAATGACAGCTAACATCTATGGATATAATTCGAAGGAGACTTTGCGGATCTGCGAACGTAGCAAATGTATTCCTCTAGTCTCCAATATTCTCCCTGACAGCTACTGGCACTACAGCTGCTCAGAAGTACCTGGATCTGCACATGAAAAACATGTGCAGAAGAGGCGTGGGTACACCACAGCGGTACTCAGTAAGTTCCAAGTCTAACCTCGGTTGGGTAGTGACGAGGAAAGTCGAGGCCCTACTGAGATAAACATAAAAATAAATATGAAATGAATAGACAGTAGGAGTACAGTAAATCTCGAGTATCTAGCAAAAATAATAAGTAGAACGGAAACAGACTACCAATACAATCTACGAATACAAGAACAATCACTACAGGCTATTTATCATCGGGGATCTCTTGGTATTCTTATCAAATACACAAGGGATCTCCAAGTATCCCGATGATCTTCTAGTATCCTCCATTTAATCACGAGGGATCTCCAAGTATCCCGATGATCTCCTAGTATCCTCCATTAAATCACGAGGGATCCCCAAGTATCCCGAGGATCTACTACTATCCTCCATTTAATCAATCCCATGCCTGAGATCTCTTTGTATCCCGCACTCCCAATCTTAGAACATAATACGTACAACGGAACTCCCGGGATGCCGTCCTGTATACCCAATCGTAAAAACATCACAGTAATTCAAAATTGAACAAAAATAAGCTATGTACCAACCCCTTTTGCGGTTTTCTTAAAAAGCTGACCTACCGCTTCTGCGGTGCATCAATCGCAGAAGCGAGTCCGCCTCTGCGGAACTTATACCGCTACTGCATTTCCTGGCCTTTTGCCCAATTTTGCATCTACGGTTCCCTAAGCCGCTTCTGCGCTTCCCAAGACACATATGCAAATATACCAGAAGTCTGAAGTCTTCAGCTGCTACACACTTTAGATTCTCTTCCGTTAACCACCCAAAATCATCTCGAGGTCCTCGGGAGCTCAACAAAAAGCACGAATACCACCTAATACCCCATTCAAACTCGCACCAATCCTTAAGACATGCAAAGCAACACCAAAACCTCGATCAAATCAAAGATTCAAGCCTAAGAACTTCAAGTTCATCCAAAATACGCTTTCGATTCAAAACCTAATCAAGACTCGTCTAATTGACCTGAAACATTGCACGCACGTCCCAAATGACATGAAGGTACCACATTAGCTTCCGAAATCCCGTTCTGGCCCTCGAATAAAAAATTCACCATTGGACCGAAACTTCAAAATTCTAACTTTTGGCATTTCTAGCCTAAATGAGCTAAGGACATCCAAAATACACTCCGAACACGCTCCCAACCCCGAAATCTCCAAACGGAACTAACAGAACCATCAGATTTCCATTCCGATGTCGCCTTCACAGTGTTCCGAATAAGAACCACTTTCCAACACTTAAGCTCTCATTTAGGGATTAAGTGTCCCAAAACACTCAGAATTCTCACACCGAACGTCCTGACAAATCAAAATAGCATAAATGAACTTAGGAAAAATAGTTAATGGGGGAACGAGGCATAAATTCAAAAACGACCGGCCTGGTCATCACAATATAATATTTAATAATATATAAAGTGTTTCATATTTTGTTAACCTTAAATAATGGGTTGTACGATCACTTTTTAATCGAGTATTATTGAAATGTGTCAATCACTTTGTCCTTCCATATTTATATCATATGTTAAGATCTATTAAATTCTTCTTGTGAAGTGATGATTATTATTTAGGTATCATACTGGTTTTATGTTTAATCACTAATCTCCGTTAACCTTTAAAATGTACATCAACGAAAAATTGTGAGATGACTAAAAAAATAACTATTATCTGTTACTAGAAAAAATTCTCCTATGAAAATGTTTTAATAGATAATATGTTTGTCAATTTGTTATATTTTTACTAAAGATATATTTACTTATAAAAAATTTAACAAAGTAAGATTGAAATAATATTTAAGTAACAAAAAACCTGAAAAACTCGATAAAATCGAACTAATCCAAACCGATAAAATTGGTTTGTTTATCTTTGATAAAAATCAAACCAATCCGATCCATGAACATGCTGACATGTGCGTGAAAAAAATATCTTAGCTGGAGGGACACGAAAAAAAGTTTTAATTCAAAAACTAACTTGAAATTAATAAATTAAAGAATGTCAAAAAAGAAACTGAAGAAAATGAAGCATAAAGAAGAAAATGCACTTAAGGCTTAGAGGACAAAACTATTTACTTTGTAGCTTGCACTTTGCAAACAAATATGTACAGTGTATTTATTTTTCAGTAGTAAATGGCAAAGAGAAAAGATGTTAAAATTAGGATAAACAATTAGAAAAAATCTTTGAAAGAATTAAAAAAAATACACATGACTTTACACCATAACAAAAAATGGCCTATACTTTTAAGTTTTATCCCACCTAGCCCACATTATACATGTTTCGAATGAATTAACAAATTCGAAATCCGTGTTCTTACAACTATTACTTCTAAAAGCTATGGAGTTAAATATGTGTTCTCACAACTATTGCTTCCAAAGGCTAGGGAGTTAAATATGTGTTCTCACAACCATTGCTTTACTCTCTCTTATTTTCACATCTTCTACATATGCTTTAAGGGACCGTGTATTTTCTGCCCCTCTTGTGTCACCTGCTTGCAATGTTAGAAAATTGAAGAGAAGAAGTCCACTACTGAAGACCATTAAAAGCTTTACTTTTGAAAATAGTTTTTTTGAATTTGTAAGTTATTTAGATTGTGTGTTATTCCAATTGATTGAAAATATCAAAAGAAGTTCAAAATTTAAATTTGAAGTAATTTGAAGTAGATTTGAGCAAGATTTGAGTTAGATTTTAGAAAACACGCAAGGAAGAAGACGAAGTCAGTTTTGTGTATAATTATTTATAATCTTGTATAATAGTGTATAGAAGTGTAGAAACTGTGACAACCCGACTAGTCGTCTCAGGAGTTGCCGCTCCGTTTTTTCCATTTTCGGCTAGTCGTCTCGGGAGTTTCCGCTCTGTTTTTCCTATTTCATATTCTTTATGCTTTAGTTATCCATGTTATGTGGTATCGGGTTGGTCGGATCGAATCCGGAATAATTTTGGTAAGGTTTGAGACACTTAGAATCTTTTAAGGGAGTTTAAGTTGGAAAAGTCAATCAGATATTGATTTATGTGTTAGAGAACTCGGATGTGAGTTTTAATGATTTGGTTAGCTTTGGGATGTGATTTTGAGCGTAGGAGTGTGATTGGAATGGGTTTTGGAGGTTCGGAGGAGATTTAGGCTTGGATTGGTAAAGTTAATATTTTGGCGATTCCCGGTTGGTAGGCAAAATTTTAATGTAGGGGTCGGAATGGAATTTCGAGAGTTGCACTAGTTCCGTTTTTGGGATGTGTGTGCAAAATTTCAGGTCATTCGGACGTGATTTGGTTGAATTTTTTATAAAAAGCAGAATTCGGAAGGTTTTAGGAAGTATGGCCTGAATTCTATGTGTTTTGGTTTATTTGATTTTTTTTGAGGTGTTGTGAAGAATGGTGCAAGTTTGAATAGGTATTAGGATATATTTGTGCTTTTGGTTGAGGTCTCGGGGGCCTCGTGGTGATTTTGGATGGCTAACGGAGAAGTTTTGACGTTGTTGCAGCTGCTGAAATTGCTGCTTCTGGTACTTTCGCACCTGTGGATTGGGGACCATAGGTGCGGTGCCGCATAAGAGGAAGAGTGACCGTAGAAGCAGAAGTTGGGTGGTAAGCTGGAAAGAAGCGGTGAGATGGACCACATCTACGAAGTCATAGATGTGGATGAGGGATCACAGATGCGGAGGATCCTAAGTTACGTGATTTCCGGAGAAGCGGGGAAATAACCGCAAATGCGGTACCGCAGAAGCGGGTATGGGACCGCAGATGCGAAAAGGTCTGGGCAGATGGTATGAATTGTCTCCTTCGTAAATTGGAGCTATTTATCCATTTTTGAATTCGGCTTGGAATCTTTTTAGACGATTTGAAAAAGGAATTTCAAGAAAACATCATTGAGGTAAGGAATTTGGATTTAAAACTCATTCCTATGCGATTCATGGATTAGAGCTAGAAATTATGAAAATTATGGGTAAAATTTGGGAAAACTAGGGCTTGAAAACTTAGACCTTAAATTGGGGATTTGAAGGACTATTTGGTGCCGGATTTGAGAACTTTTGATATGTATGAATTGGTGGAGAGATAAGGAATCTACTGATGTAAAAATTATTTAATTTTGAAATGTGGGCTGGGGGTCGGGTTTTGGCAATTTCGAGATTTGTGTCATTTATGATTATTTTTGCTTGAACTTCATTCCCTTAGCATATTTTGACGCCCTCGTTCTAATTTTGGATAGGTTCGATCCAAGTGGAGGCTAATTCAAGGGGCAAAGGCATCGCGAGTTAGAGATTTGACAAGTTTGAGGTGAGTAATGATTTTAAATGATGTTTTGAGGATTTGAAATGCCGGATTGCACATCGTAGTGCTATATTGAGGTGAGACACACGCTTGATGACTAGAGTTGGGTCGTGCACTATTGGGGATTGTGACTTAGTCCGTCCCGATTGATAATTTTACCGCTTATTTGACTGAAATCTATTTGCTATTATCATTATTTGGACTGAATGCCATATTTGGGCCTCTTGCTAACTATTTGAACCCTTCGAGAATTTTTTTTACTGATATTTCCTCACTATTTTGACTCTATACTTGAACTCAGTCATGTTATTTTTCACTGCTTTCCATACTCATCCATGTTTATTCAGTTTTAATACTTAAATGAGGACTTACAATTTTGGGGTTTCCGAACCGGAGGTCATGTGGCCTTGAGTTTTTGACGCCAGTCCCCGAGTGTTTGAGGCATTTTGGCTTTGGAGCTGTTTTGTGATCTTAATGTTTCCTTATTTAGGGCTTACATGTTTGAAGCTCCGACCCGAGGGTCACATTAATTTGATTTGTCGATGCCACTCCCCGAGTGTTCGGGTGTTTTTGACAGAGGAGCCGTTTTTTGCAAAAATACTGAGCTTTTTTGAAACACAAAATTCTTTTGGGATGTATTATTTGATTACTTGGTACAAGCATACATGTCTTTGTTATTAAGGGCTCAGTGATTCTATATGGGCACGGTTTGTTCGACCGTTTAGCCCGATACATCATTTTCCTATCAAGACTCCACTTAGCTCATCTTGGCTTCTCCGAGTAGGTGACCTTCTAGGGGGATGCCACCCAGTATTCGAGGTTGATTGAAAAAGAAGCCTTGAATACTTATTGCACTTTCCTTAGGTAGCATATAAATGTCGCCTCATTAAAAACCTTGTCGTTAAAACCCTTTTTCTTGATAGAAACTCAATGGAATTAAAAGAGTACAACGGATGCATAAAAACCTTAAGGTGTTCGAGTTGAGTTAGCACTTTGACTATCTCGGTCGAACACCTGCATAAAGGTTAGTACGAGGTGTAAATTGAGAGGGAGATGGTTATACCTTAGTGGCAATGGCACTTTGAGCATCGATAGGACTTCTATATTTGATCGGAGGACCCGGTACAACCCTTTGTTTGTTCATTTGGATACAATTGAGAACATGCCTTGTGGTCGCTATTTCATTATTTGTTTATCCTTCAGCCCCCTTGACGGTGGAGATATTGGTATTTTTGGTTGTGCGGCCACATTGATTGGTATGGTGGTTTTGTCTTTTGTTATTTTGTTTGCCATGTTGAGTCCGTTGAGGACTTCGAAAGGTGGGCAAAATTTGGTCAAGCACTCCGGGCTGCTCTATCACCTTCGACCTGATAATATTGGCCGATAAACCAGGATTTGCAAGTACATGTTTAATTAGAAATGTGTTCACAGCAAAACAAGTTACTAGTGTGCCATTATAGGGGCTGAGATAGAGCCTCGAGTTCGCTTTTCCTTTGTCGAGGGATGTTTTTTTCTCCTAGCAGTGGATTCCTGCAGGGTGCCAACATCTCAAAAAATCATATGGATGACATGTTGCAGCTCATCTGCTTCATTCTTTTTGGTTGCCTCTCTTTCCCGGAACTGATATTTGGCTCGGTAGTTGAGGAATTCCCAAAGGTGTCCTTTGCTGAGTAATCGGGCCACTTATTCACAGGGTTATCACCAATCTTCAGTCTTGTGCCCATGCGTGTTGTGAAATCCACATACTAAATTATGGTTCCTTTGTGAAGGGTCAGATTGTATAGGTCCACCTAGTGTCTCTTATTTTATTGATGGAAAACACGATGTCTAATACGTCAACGTTGAAGTTGTATTCCCACGAGCGAGGTGCCTGCGTCGGTCCTGTGTACCGATCGAACCCAGCTCTGCTGACAAGTCCTTGAGGATTCTAGCCTCAGTCCATTCTTCGATCGTTGCAGGGTATGTTGCACCTCGGGGAGTTTCTTCTATCTTTAGTGTATGGTTGGTATATTTTTTCCTTGTTTGACTTTGTCTCTTTTTCCGAAAGCCTTCTGGGATATTCTAAGCCCAAGGGGGCTCCTAGTTGGTCGTTTCAACTCTGATCTTTGACTTTTATCGCATATGGACGTCCGACCAGGTCACATCCGCATACTTGACGAGGTTCTATTTCAGTTACTTCGAAGATACCGAGCCTCACTCATTCAATCCTTGAGTAAAGGCTTGCACCGCCCAGTCATAGCAGACTGGTGGTAGTTCCATTTATTCCATTTGAAAGCGAGATACGAACTCTCGCAGCATCTCGTTCTCCCTTTGCTTGATTTTGAAGACGTCAAATTCCTTGTGGACACCTTGATGGCCTCGGCATATGCCTTTATGAAAAAACCTGCCAGCATGGCAAATGAATATATAGACTTGGAACTAGGTTGTGATACCATATCATGGCCCCTTTAGAATTTCCCCAAACTCTTTCAGCAGGACGGATTCTATCTCTTCGTTCCTCAAGCTGTTGCCTTCACCGCACAGGTGTAAGTAGTGACATGCTCGTTGGGGTCCGAGGTTCCGTTATACTTCGAAAGGCCGGGCATTTAGAGCTTCTTTGGAATGGGTTTCGGAGCAACTTCCTGTTGGAATGGCTTTTGTACAAACTTCTTCAAATCTACACCCTTCAGGACCGGGGGTGCGCCCGGAATTTGGTCGACCCCAGAGTTGTAGGCCTCTACCTTCTTATTGTTGGCTTATATCTTCTTCTTACCCAACTCAATCCTCTTTGTGAGGTCCTCGAACATCTTTACGATGGCGGGGTCGGTTGCCGACCCGTTGTTGCTTGATCTCTCTGGAATCTGCTTGACTGGGGGGGTCATCCCCTGTGCTACCGTGATGGAAGTCTTCTGGTGACTTTCCAGCTGAGCAATCACCAACTGTTGCGACTGTAACATTTCAAAAATAATGTGAAGGCTTACCTAATATTCTTCCCTAGTCAGGGTTTACTGGACTTCTTGCTACTCTCCTTGGTGTATGCTCATGTTGGTGTGGGAGCATATATCGACGTGTTGGGCATCGCACGAGACCATGTCCACGGCAATTGGTTCTGGTGCATTCTCAGGGTTTCATGGTGGTGCACTAACACCTGGAACATTCACAGCATTCTCTCCATGGTCCTCAAGATTGTTGTTTGCACCTCCATTCGCTGAGTTAAATATTTTGACCTGAAATTGAAGATTTTGGACAAGAAAAAGCGTGAAAGATAACTTGCGTGATATCGTAAAACCAGCAAGATCACTATTATTTTTAGCCGCACGATGGGTGCCAAACTATTTACCGTGAAAACAGTAATAACAATTGAAATTAATTTTTGAGGTTCTAAAATTATGTGATCTATTTTTATATCAGTTGTTTAAGCAATGGATGCTATGTAAAAGATTATAACGCAAGGTTTATAGCTTAGAGATGTTAATTGTTGAATCTCCATAGTTTTTGCGTGTATTACTTTTTTAATTTTGATATGCTTTAATATGAATTCCAGCTTCCTTGCAGGCATCACTTGATGGATTCTTTTCAAAGTCAAATGTCACATTGAAAAGAGTCAAGGAATATCACGAATGTTTTTTAGTTTAGATTCCTTCTTGTGAAGATTTTGTTATCTTTGCTGTGGATATGCCAGAGTTTTCCTCTTCTTTTTTTTTTTCTTTTGGGATTTACATTTTTAGAGGGTAGCTAGATATATTCTTGCTAAATAGTAACCTTTATGCATTTAATTCCTAAACTATAATGCAAAAATTTCACTTTTCTGCCTAAATAGGCAAGTGTTTGTTTTATTCTGGTGCATTTTTATATTGTACTTGCAAAAATATTTACATTCAATTGACAAATATCTAAATGCACCATGAATATATATTCAGATATTAACAGGAAAATGCATGTAAAATAACCAGCAGTATAGTGACATTTAGCTAATTGCTATAGCCAACTCTTTCTTGTTATTATTAATTAAAATTTAATTTCAAGTTTGAACATAGGATTGACCAAAACCTCCTGACAATTTGCATTTTAGTGGGATCTTTAATCTTCCTCCACTAGACATAAAGAAAAGTTGGTCTTTTTTTTTAGGTTGTTTCCCTTAAACAATGGAAAACCAATGGTTTTGTCTATTGAATTAAGAGATTCTATTGAAAAACATGGGGTGGTGCTTGTTTCTCCCTTCCTCTCATAATTGAAATGATTCTTTCCTTATTAAGAATCTTGTAGGCAGAATAGTAAAAGTTCCACTTCTTCTATTTAAAGCTCCCACTTGACTGTAGAGAGTAGCTCTTTATAGTGTTTACTTTATATTGAGAAATCTATGAGAAAAGGTCATCCGTACATAACGCATTTTGTATTTATGCAGGATCCGCGGAAGAGCCATACCTTAAGTGGTATGAAATAGACAACCTACCTTAATATAAATATCAGCGGCTGTTTTCACAACTTGAACTTGTGACTTATAATACACGCGAAAACAATTTTATTGATGTTCCAAGGCTTCCGTTAGCAAATGAATAAAAGAGAAAAAGAAAACAAGGCACAATTTTCAAACATAATACCCCACTTTGCTTATATTAATAGTAAGTAGGTTGTACAAAGAGAACTTTCCATATGAACATTACAAGAGCATCTTCATTGAATTTACAAAGATATTATATCAATATTCTACATCTCAAGTTAATAGGTGCAAAATCAAGAAAGAAATACAATTTTCCCACTAAAAGAAACTGGTGTCCCTGTTGGAATTAGTTGTTATAAATTTTGGCAAAGTCAAGAGTTTTCTTGCCTTGAAGCTTGTTAGTAACATAGTGCATGCTGTACTCTCCATGATTGTACCTTTTATACTTGCAAGGGTTATTTTCATCAACCAATTCTTGCAATGGTCCTAACTCAATTTCATAACTTGGTGCATAAAATGTCACAATTGATAGTCTGTCCTTTTCTTGGTGAGTCACTGCTCTGTGCTCCACACTCTTGTATCTCCCATTAGTCAAAACCTTTTAGAAAAAAACAACATTAGACAAAACTGAGTTTGATGGAACTAAATAAGATTTGGTGAACGACTACAAGTAGCAAAGGCTTTATTATTAATAAAGTAAAAGAAGGTTATTCAGCAGTTGTCGCATGCTTAGAGGAAGGGGCGGATCTAGATGGGCGGAAGAGAGTTCAGTAGAACCCCCTTTGTCGAATATTACACCGTATATATAACATTAATTCTTTTTATGTATATATATATTAAATGTTGAACTCCCTTAATTTCTTTGTGTGTTTACTTTTTTATTTTTTGAATTCCTTTGAAAAAATCCTGCTTCTGCCATTGTTTAGAATATCAATAGGACCTATCAACATATGTATAAAAATGTGCTAAATATCCAATAACGGAAAAAGAATGCATACCTCAATGGTATCACCAATGTTGATAACAAGTGCATTTGGAACTGGTTGGATAGGCACCCAAACATTGTCTTTAAGTATTTGTAGGCCAACTGAGTTGCCTTTACCCTGTTGTAAAACTGTTAGTGCACTTCCATCTGAGTGAGGACTTAGCCCCAAAACAAGATCTGGTCTAGGACATGCTGGATAGTAGTTCATTCTCAATGCTTGTACAGCAACTCCAAACATTTCTTCAAAAATATCCTCATTCAGTCCAAGACTGATTGCTATATATTTTAGTAAATTCTTGCATAGCTTCCTTATCTCCCTCGAGTATATCTCTACTGTTTCACTGCAAAAAGAAACAAAAGTTGAGGTCCAATAATGTGGTTTAGCGATCGACGAAGTGGATGAACTTCATGAGTAATCAGGCTTCAAATAGATAAGCAAGGTACTTTTTTCCTATTTGCCTAAGCTTAGCAGTTAGACAAGAGGGGTTGCTCTGATGGTAATCAAAACCCACTTCCAATCGAGAGCTTATGAGTTCGAGTCTCCCTAAAAGCAAGGTGGGAAGTTCTTGGAGGGAAGAATGTCGGGAGTCTATTTCTCTCTACCAAAAGATAGGGGTAAAATTTGCGTATATACTACTCTCCCCAGATCCCACCAAATAAGATTATACTGAGTTGTTGTTGTTGTTGCTGCCTAAGCTTAGTAGTGGAGTTACACGATACACATGCCGTCGATTAGAGCTAATAAGTATCCAGTGGTATAATCAAGGTGGTCCCCACCCAATTTACAAAAAATATTGAGCTTTTCTTGTTCAAACTAGTAGTCAATCTAAGGTGGTCCCCACCCAATTTACAAGTGTTTTGCACTTGCTTATCAAAGAGTTGTATTTTTCAGTTGAAGTTTAGGCTTACCTGAAATCAGCTGGCTTTGCTGGCCAGAGTTTTGGATTTCTAATGAAATGAGGTTCAACACCAAGGGCAAACATGTTACACCAATCAAGCTTTTGATCTTCTGAGAAAACAAAAGCTTGACCATAACCTTGAACTGTACCAGGAGCCATTGGATACTTCTGTTTCTCCTCTAAAGGTAGCATGAAAAACTCCATAGCTATTTTCTCCATTTTTTCAAGCAAGTCCAAATCAATCCCATGGTTAATTACCTATAACATAATAAACCAAAATTAGAATCACATAATCTTTTAGATTAAAAAATGTTCAATGGAAAAAAAAATAACTCGGTGCACTAAGCTCCCGTTATGCGCGGGGTCCGAGAAAGGGTCAAACCACAAGGGTCTATTATAACAACCTTACCCTGCATTTCTGCAAAAGGCTATTTGAATAGCTCGAACCTGTGACCTATCATATAGCAGCAACTTTACTAGTTACGTCAAGGTTCCAACGAGAAAAAGTTACGTACCTGAAAAAATCCCCAGTCTTCACATGAACTAGAAAGCTTCAAGATTTCAAAGTGGAAATCCTGGCTATTTTTGTTGACTTTCAAGATTTTGGACAAATCAACGACAGGAATGTTGTTAAGGTTACAAGAAGATGGAGTAATAACTGTGGCAAGTTTTGGCCTTTCTATCATATCTCTTACAAATCTTTCAGGAATAGAAGATGGCTTAGTCTTTTTCAGTTCTTGAACATCATCAATGTGACCAACCTTAACAGGAAAACTTGGCACTGGAGCCATTTTCTAACACAACTTTTGTTATAGGAAAATGGTACTTTTCTTTGGTGGGGTTGGAAAATTTTTGCTTACAAAACAACTAGTCAAGGTTGTGAAAGTCTCTGCTCATCAAATTCAGAAAATGTCAGGTACTTATAGAGGGTAAAGAGTGACAACATGATGCATCTCTGATTTTATTGTGTAGGTCCCTGGCTGATGCACTTCAATAAATTCTCAGTCATGCAAGTTCTATAGTCTAGAAATGTAGTACTAATATATAAACCAATAATTGCTTGCACTTCCTTCCAATTACCAACATTCAATATGGATCATAGCATCAGCATCTTGAGTTCTTAATACAATTCTTTCCTAATAGATGAATTGTTTTTTTTTTCTTTCCCTTTTAGCTACTTTTTGTAATTTGTCTCTTCAAAAAATGAAAAGCATATTAGTTTCATTGACTGAAGCAAAATACTTTCACTCCCCTGTTAAGTTGCATTAAGGGTTAATCAAACGAGAGGGAGGTCATGTGCACAAACCTTTTCGTGTTCATGCAGAGCCCGAAGAAGGATCACACCTCAAGATGATATGATATAAGTAGCATATCCTGACACAAGTGTTAGTGGTTTATTCCACGGCTCGATCTTTCCTTCCGATCGATAATTTATATATATTTATTGTAACATGTTTTTTCATGACAGGTAAGCCAACCTCCTGCGTAATTAATTTGAATTCACACTAAATAGACCCGCTAAAAAGTAAAGTGCTCTACCCAATTTTTTTTAATGTTCGTACTCAAAATCTTTAATTAAAAATGGAGAGATTCTGAACATTATAGCGCAACCCTGGATAATTTGCCAAAGAATTGACAAATCCAATATGTCAAGACAAATTGGAAATTGGAAATTGGAATTGAATTGAATGTAATTTTTGGTACAGGTAATAATAGTACACTATGGCTGGTAAGAGTGACCAGCTTTGATGCATCTTTGATTTTTATTGTGTGGGTCCATAATTTACAGATTCAGTCATGCAAGTTCTATAATTGCTACCATTTCCATCCAATCACCAATATTCAATATGTAACATAGCATCAGCATCTCAATAAATCAACTCTCTTCCTTTTTCTGCAAGGGTGGGTGAAAGAACATAAATTCTTAATTTAATGTGATCTGGCAGAATCAGTCCAAAATTATTAATAGAGAGGTCCAG
Organism: Nicotiana benthamiana; assembly: GCA_034376525.1. Taxonomy (NCBI): domain Eukaryota; kingdom Viridiplantae; phylum Streptophyta; class Magnoliopsida; order Solanales; family Solanaceae; genus Nicotiana; species Nicotiana benthamiana. The sequence goes on along the minus strand of CM067328.1, from coordinate 75,371,309 downwards.
GCCACGTTTCTGTTGCCTCCAAAGCATGTTAGCTTGCGTACAACACATGGTTAATGAAAATCTTTGAGTTTCAATTGATCCCTCTATTAGGTTCTAATTAGAAATATCTTAAGAGAAAATGAGAAATCATTTGAGTTCGAAGCAAAACCTTTATCTGCCGTTATAAAATTCTTCTGTTCATGATAAAATAGTGAAAGAATTATAATAAAATAAACATGACTTCACATCATAACAAAAAATGGCTCATGCTTTTAAGCTTTATCTATTCTAGCCCATAATGTATATATTTTAAAAATACTAGCTCTTGTAAATTCAAAATATGTGTTCTTATAACCATTGCTTCTAAAAGCTACGGAGTTAAATGTGTTCTCATAGCCATTGCTTTCACTCTCTCTTCTTCTCACATTTTTTACATATGCTTCAAGGGGTTGTCCGCCATTACTGATGCTCCCCTTATATCACCTGATTGCAATATAAAAAAAATTGAAGAGTAGAAGTCCACCATTAAAGACCATACAAAGCTTTGATTTAGAAAATATAATTTCTTGTAATTCTTAATTGTTTGGATTGGGTATTATTTCAATTGATTGAAAATATCAAAAAGGAGTTCAAAGTTTAAATTTGAAGTGATTTGGAGTAGATTTGAGCAAGATTTGAGTTAAATTTCAGAAAAAACACAAGGAAGAAGACGAAGTCAGGTTTTGTATAATCTTGTATAATAGTGTATATGAGTCTATAAACACATCTTATACACTATTATATATTTTTATACACCTTTATACAAACGTCTGTAGACGAACTTCTTCGACGATTTTCAGTTGCAGTTCTTGTTCAAAATCAATCCAAATCTCTGTTAAATGACTTTAAAATTTATATGCAACCTCCTTGTACTATTTCTAACAAATGTAAATAATACTCACTCCAAATTTCTTAACAAATCAAATTTAAAATTTAAACCCACATATTTAAGCTTGTTAAAAATTTAATTTTCACCACCCGGATGGATTTAGTTTGTTAAACTAATATTTGAGTCACAATTGTTGATTCGAAAATTAACTTAAAAGCTTGACCAATCTTTTTAAAAAATTAAATGGTAATTTTGAGAACCTATTGGATTTGAATATTGAATCTTAGCCTATTATTTTTGGGCTAATTTGTTGTAAATTGAAATATGGGCTATAAATTTGAAAATTAAGGTGCCCACTGTTCTGATGTGAAATTCTCCCTAAAATAGTTGAAGCGCGCACCGTGACAGATCCACCACTTTAGGAAGGAGTGGCATGGTATTCACTAAGATGATAAAAAATTTATATACATATGTTAAAATTTTCTTAAACTAAGTTAAATATCTGATCTTGCTACCCGTAGCCGTAAATTAGACAAAGGTTTCATGACTTGTAGATTTTTTTGAAAATTTTCTCGTGTGTAAAATTCAAATTGGAATTTTATCTTGAACCTTGTCCGACTATTTCTTTTCTTTGTGCTTTTATTTCCTTTTATCCCGGTGATTTTTCCTTTTTGGTTATCCCCCAATTTTCTATTTGTCGTTTTATTAGTATTTTTTATATTTTTCATTTCTCTATGATGTGGACCTCCTTTGGATTGATCACGAGGAACAACTTCTCTTGATCACTTCTTCTTGTTTCTTTAATTCGAGGGACAATGTAATATATTTCTTGAACGAAAAGAATTCCTTGTGATGTGTTGAATTTTCAATGAACTTCCATCAATACTTTAGATTAATTTTGAGGAAGAACGTCTCATGGATCACTCCTTGCTTGTTAGAGAACCTTAGAGATGACTATTACGTTGATCCTTTCATATGATCGATTTTAGCACTAGTATGGTTCGCTACGGCCGTGTCATTAGCGTCAACGATGATCTCTTCATCTCTCACCAATGTCATGATCTTCTCCTTTAAGACGAAGCATCTTGTTGTTGGGTGACTGACGATGCGATGATATTTGCAATACTTGGGATCATCCACCTCTTCTAGATCTTTCACCTCGTCGCTGAGATTCAATGATTTCACCCTAGGCCCTTTCTCTACGGCCTAGAGATCCTAGATTATTTTATATGTGGTGTTAAGCAAGAACACTCAACAAAGAGACTCCAAAAATTAAAAATTATATAAAATAAACATTCCTCTTTATCTTAAATTTATGATTTTTGTTGGCCCGAGTTCAGGTGATATTTGGAAGAATGACAAATAAACTCAGTCATGGACCAGGTCCATCATGTAAGGTACAGTATTTATCAACCTAGACATGTGAGATACACGTGAAGGGGATAAGTCTCAGTGATCAAGCAGCAATATATCCTGAACTAATCAAAAAGGTTGCATATTTGATGAGGAGAGAATGTCTACTCATGGAAAGAGGACACAATCTGAATAAAGGATGGGGTTGGAGTTTGTAGTGTTCAAGGACTCAGCTTCGATGGAAGATCAACAATTGAGTCTCAATAAAGCTCTGATTACTAACTCATTAAATAATAGTGATTGTTCTCTTTACAGGATGGCACATGTGCAGAAGTTAAACTAAATTGAGAGCAAAAGAGCAAGGTAATTTTGCAAGCAATTTATGTGAGATTTAAGTGTGCACTTCTGAAGTTACTTGAACGAGATAGAAGAACCAGTTCCATTATGTTTATTCTTATTCTAGTTCAATTGTAGTAGGTGGTTTAAAGTTGTACCTTTTCAGCTTTCATAGAAGCATTTGTAATAGGTACTTTGAGTGTTCAAGTTATAGTCTAACTTGAAGGTGTCGCAACAGTTGAGACTATGTGCTACACAGGGATTAGAGTTAATCCTTAGGTTTACAAAGAGTTTTTGTAAATGTTGCTTTGGCTCAGCGATTTTAGTGGATGTTTGGGAAAATCCTACTGATTAGTAGATCGTGGTTTTTTCACCTTTTGAGCCAGGTGTTTTTCACGGGAAAATATATGTGTTCTTTATTTTCTGTACTTTTAATTCCGCAACAGTAGTAGTTCTAAATCAAAAAAATTTGGTACCACACAAACCACCCCTTCCCTCTCCCCCTCCCCTTGTGTGGTATTGACATTTAGAACATCAAGTTTTCTCCTTTCGAATTCGAAAAGCTTGGGTCTTAATAGGAATTTTAGATTAAGATTAAAAAATTGTATCTTTTTTATTATATCATAAAAAAATTGTGTTATTCTATGATTATCAAATATAATTTAAATCTCTTTACTATTAAATTATGATGAAAATTTCGTAAACATTTCTTAAAAATATGAGATTTATGATATTAATTTTTGAGAACTTGTAATAAATTTAATTTAGTAATTATAGGGCTTAATTTTTTTATTGAAGTATTTTTAAAATTTTCATATTGATATAATTCTCTTGTTATGTTATTACTTGTGTAAATTTATTTTGAATATAAAGAAAAAGATGTATTTTCCAAGAAAAAATGTTAATTTTACTTGTGTTGTTATAATAAAAGTGTTGTTCTAATCACGCACAACTATGCCTTATAAAAAGGACTAAGCGATTATTGCAAATATAATTCGGTTTACAAGTCCGGAATAGAATCCCACAGCGAACTAAGGCTAAGAGATAAGCTCGAACAATTCCAAAGTTATAAATATTAAGATTTTTATATCTAATCAACTAAATAATTGAAGTAGTATATTAAAGCTAAAGATACTACGGGTTGGAAAAAAATTAAGGAGGTCTAAAACTATAATTTTCCTAATTATCAGAATCCTTTTCCGCTATGTTTTCTATAAATTTGTCTAAATCTTATTTATCGATCATGAGCACTCTGAGTGTCGTAATTCTCTCTCGAGTAACTGCCATATTTACTAGATATATTCTCCTGAATTATGCTAGATGGAATTAAGTACGGCTCACTCAGATCGCACGAGGTCTTTGTTATCCCTAATCCCAGCTTCAAACACTTTGTATTGATCCCTCATATATGTTCGGAATGATATTGTTCAACAACTATCTAATAGGAATTCTTTCTTGAGTAATACATACTAAATAGGCACAATCGAGAGCTTTACAACAAACCACAATAATAACGTAGTTGAACAAATAGTGAAAAAGCTACAGCAAATCTATATTAACAAAACTGGAAAATCATCCTCCAAAATGTTTCATCAAAATCCTAGATAACAAATTAGCTATTCATAATAACACTCTAACTACAATACTAGAATTAATAACCAATAATGGATATAGTAAGAAGGAAATGAGAAACTCGTAGAAGAATTCTCCGCCTTGCTCGTAGTGTGCTATTGCCTCTTTCGGTCGAATACCCGACCTCCTTAGCATCCTTAGGTCCATGGTATCTCAAAAGTGACATTTTTAGGTCTATTTATATGTGTAGGAAAAGATCTAAATGTGTAGGCCAAGTCCTAGTCAAACCCGGAGACGAATTAAGTCTTCAAAACTCATATTGGACCTGGCCCCAAGTCTGGCGTCGCCATCCTAATGCCAGCCTTAGCCTGGCCTTTGGCTGGCCTTGCCAGGCTAAAGCCTGGTTCAGCCTGGTCTTTGGCTAGCCTCGCCATGCTAAAGACTAATCGAGTTGGCCTTTACCTGGCCTCTCCTTTTCAATGTTCTCGAGCACACTTTTAACATTTAAGTATCCCTTTTGCTCTACTTTCATCTCCAATTCACATACACATAAAATAGACTCCATTACGCGCAACTAAAGTATATTTTATTATTAAAGCGTGTAAAATGCAAAGCACATAATGTGCTAAACCATGAATTATAGCCACACATCAATACCCCACACTTAAACATTTCTCGCCCTCGAGCAATCAAACTACACTCATGGACACAACCTATTAAGTAATTCCCTTAACTCATTATACCAAGAATCTTTAAAATAGTTTAAGCACAAAGGTGTGACATCCTCGCCTCAAGAATCGACTCAAAAATACCATGCCTTATTTATATTTCACTTACTTATTCTAACATGAAAGTCAATCTCGATGAATCATATGCCATTACCCAATCAAAGAGCTTAATTCCATACACAATGAATTTTAATAACATAGGAATTCAAGATAGGAAAAATTCACTCGCTCTCATAAATAATCTTCATACGCCCCCAAATGATGCACCATAAGCTTTTCCGTAGTGTAATACTCCACTAATCGAGTTCATTCATTCTAAGATCAAATAGGACTTTCATTGGTTATAATGTAGGCTGTGGGTGGGGTAGGATACATTTGGATATAAGTGACTACACCTCCCTTAAGAACTTTTATACAAACACTTTATCCTTCAAGCACATACTTATGTCAAACAAAAGGTCCACCTTAACATTATATTTTATCCCCTACTTCTTTTAGCACCAGTACATCAAAAGTCACCACCATCAGAAATTATTTTTCATATACTACAGTTATTATATATATATATATATATATATATATATATATATATATATATATATATATATATCTTTACTTTTTTTATCCAAATGGCTTTTATTGACACGTTTCTTTTTTCTTTAAAACGGTACACTTTTCTCCTTATCTCACTTATTCCACAAAAAAGCCAACCCACCAACCCCACACGGGGTAAGTTCTAGACATCAAATGCAATGCATAGAATACGTACAAACCTCACATAGACATGACACATAATTCATTCGGATTGGTTTTATCACAACACTCCAATCAAAGAAGTTAAGCAAATTTAAGAATTCACGATTTAAGATATTTATCCTAGAGTCAAAAATTGAGCCTAAGCGTCATAACCAGAAAACTGACTATTCTCAAGGCGTAACAAAGCTTAGAGATATTGATGCAATTCAATTCATCTCACACTAGCCCCTACTCCTAAAAATAAAACTAACTACACCCGATTTAATCAAAACCCTTGGAAAAGAGCAGCGGCACAAAGAAAACCCAAGGAGGAATTACTACACTACCTACAAAGAAAATCTTTTATTAGACTTAAATGAAAAGAAACAAATTAATAAGTTAAACTAGCACAACCAAAGTAGCATAAAAAGTTACCCAGACAATCTCTTCACCCCACACTTAAAATTGTGTGTTGTCCCTAATGCATACCTTAACTAATAAAAGGGTAAAGAAAACTCCCTATAAGCCAAAGGCCGAAGCACTAACAGTTCATAGGGTACTCAGAATTATCCCAGGCTTGGTCCTTCCAATAGCTTTGCTTTCCATGTTCCCAGAAAATCAAAATCAACACTGTAAAAATAATATCAATAAAATAACTAAAAAAATAAAAGAAGCAATAAAGCTAGATTGCTTCCCACCAAGTGTTTTGATTTAACGTCGTGGCATGACGCAAATCACTTTCAGCCTCCACTTTGAACTTATGAATTGGACCCCAAGTTTTGATTCTGCTCTATGATCATGCTCATGGGTGGTGGAACGAATCTAACTAGCCCGAGCAGCAGATGTAGCATTCTTCACTTCATGGCCTTTATATGAGGTGTGTAATCCTGGTTTTTTGCCAAGAAAAGTTCCAGAATGCAGGCACGTTGTTCCTCATCCCTTGTCTTCTCAAGTGGCTTGGATGACTCTATTACTGTATAATCATCCAAACACAATCAAAAAAAATACTTGGAATGCGGACCAATGCGCTCACCTACAAGAACATTGGTACTGTCAATATCCTCAACACTTATGCCTTATAACTATAACTATAACTACACCATTAGTTCCTGACAACGACGCTAAAATTTGATCACACCCAACTATGCCTTATAAAAAGGACAAAGCTGTCGTTGCAAATATAATCTAGTTTACAGTTCCGGAGTCGAATCTCTAGAGAACTAAGGTTTAGCTACAGTTGTTGACTATCATTAGGAAGATAAGCTCGAATAATTTTTAAGTTATAAATATTAAGATTCTTATATCTAATCATCTAAATAATTAAAGTAGTATATTAACAGTTAAAGATACTACGGGTTGGAGAAAAGATTAAGGAGGTCTAGAGTTATGATTTTCCCAATTATCGGAATCCTTTCCGCTACAGTGTTAATAAATTTGCCTAAGTCTTCTCTACTGATCATGAGCATTCCGAGTGTCTTAATTCTCTTTAGATTAACTATCATAATTTACTAGACATATTCTCCCGAATTACGATAGCTGGCGTTAAGTACGGCTCACTCGGATCGTACCAACGCTTCGTGAACCCCAATCCCCACCATTAAATCCTTCGTATTGATCCCTAATATACATTAAGAGTGATTTTTTCAAAAACTACCTAAATATGCACTCTCTTCCGAGTAATACATACTAAATAGGCACAGTCGATTGAGAGTTCTTCAACCAACCACAATAATAACATAGTTGAACAAATAGAGAAAAAAAGCTACAACAAATCTATATTAACATAGTAGGAAAATCATCCTCCAAATTGTTCCATCAAAATCCTAGATAACAAATTAGCTATTAATAATAGTATTCATAACTACGATACAAGAATTCATAACCGATAATGGATATAGGAAGAAGAAAGTGAAAAACTCGTAGAAGAATTCTCCACCTTGCTCCTAGTGTGTTCTTGCCTCCTTCGGTCGAATCTCCGGTCTCCTTAGCCTCCCTAGGTCTAAAGTATCTCAAAAATGATTCTTTTAGGTCTATTTATATTTGTAGAAAAAGGCCTAAATGTGTAGGCCAAGTCCTAATCAAACCAGGAGATGAATTAAGTCTTCAAAACTCATACTGGACTTGGCGTTGCCAGCCTCAGCCTAGCCTTTGTCTGGCCTCGCCATGTATAATCCTGGTTGAGCTGGCTTTTGCCTAGCCTCTCCTTTTCGTTGTTCTCGAGCACACTTTCAACGTTTATGTTTTTCTTTTTCTCTACTTTCATCTTCAATCTACCTACACATAAAATAGACTCCATTACGCGCAAATAAAGTGTAATTTATCATTAAAACATGTAAAATCAAGGCACATAATGTGATAAAACCATGAATTATAGTCGCACCTCAGATTCCTTATGTAAAATGCTAATTACGATTGTTTTATATATCCCGGATATAATTTTTATATTTACAAATAAACGCTACCTATTAGTTTGATCTGAATAAACTTTCCTAATAAAATCTGAATTCTATCATTACAAAGTATATATTAAAGTAAATTATGGCACCCACCATCTTCAATTCCTAAATCCACCACCGAGGGCGCACAAATAGACCGGACAATATGTTAAAATAGTACGGCCTAGCCACTTTTTGGACTGGTCATTCAAAAATAGCCAGTGTTTGCAAAGTCACTGAAAAATAGCTACTATTTTGCTGCAACACTGAAAGTTCCAGCATAACATACTGGAGATCGGTGCACCTGCATATGAACTTCCAGCATATTATGCTGGAATTCCAACACGCAAAAAGTTCCAGTATATTATGCTGGACTGGGTATAAGTATACTGGAACTCCAGTATAATATAATGGAGTTCCAATATATTATACTGGAGTATTTTTCCGGATTTTGAACAGTGTTTTCGTTCACATTTATCTTTACATGAAAAGTAGCTAAATTTCAATTACTTTTAAAATTATAGCTATTTTTAAATAACCACTCTAAAATCTAACTATTTTTAAATTTCTCCCTACAATATTGATATCGAATGTAATTGTTGGTACGGTTAATAGTACAATATGGAAGTCTCTAATGAAAAATGAAAGGAAATTGGTGGTAGGGGCCATGGCTGTGATTACAAGTTGCTGTCTCCCATTTGAACAGACCAAATCTAGTGAAGTTGTCATCATCTCCCCTTTGTCTTTCCCAGAGAGCTTTCTAAGCATACCCGTCCATTCCCACATTTTTTGCATTAAACTACTACTACTAGCATTTGTGAGTGGCCCAAATGCATTTCTTTTTAGTAGCTATTTTAACAAAAGATTTGTAACTTCAAAACCAATAAACTTTCTCTGCGAGTGGCATGTTAGATGTGGGGTCATGTAGTAGCGTTCGTAAGATTTTATGCGAGCAACAGTTTAACACCTTGCATTCTATCAAGGAAAAACACCTTGCTTTCCGTCTTGAATAGGAGTGCATGAATATTTGACTTTGATGGCATGAGTAAACAAAACGGGTACTGAGGCATTATTGATTGAACTTGATGAATGACACACCCCCATCAACCTGTTGACGCAATTCAACGAATAGATGAATTTGGATTTGAGACTGAGGTTTTACTAAGGTTTTCACTTCCATCCCTAATTGTTGTTTGCATTATTTTTCAAACAGTTTAAATATATTTCAAGAAAAATATTATGTACATATATTCATTTAATCATACTATTTGGTGAAGAAGATGATACTACTTAAAACAATGTGTCTGCTACTGGAGCCTCATGAGTAGAATACCACTGATTTAGGGTTGAGCCATACTAAAACAACATGATATTTAGTACAGTAATTTTTACTTCACCGAAATTGGAAACAGCCTCTCTGCCCTTTCGGGTAGGGGTAAGGCTCGTCTACATATTACCCTCCCCAGACCCCACTTTATGGGACTATACTAGGTAGTTGTTGAAAACGCAAGTGGTAGCAACAGCCAGAGGCCAACACGAGTCGAGATCAAGACTTAACCAATCAAATTGCGACCTCTTAACCACTGGTAATTCAGAAAGTAAAACACGAATATTAAACTGCAATATCATTTTATTGTCTACTTTGGGTGAGTGGAAGAGGGGCTGGCTTTGTGAATGGAGAAAGAAAGCAAGAAAGGTAAAAGGAGAAGGAAAAAGGTGACCTCTGACTTGAAAGATACATTCGACCAGATTGAGTTAACTCTTTCAGCATTTTGATTCACCTGACAACGCGTGATTTTCTTTACATTTTCTAGCACATTTGCCTTTTGGATCTTGTCCCAACTATTGAACAAGAATATTTCTTGATTTTAAAACACTTACTTCTTTTTCTTTTTTTCCCTTTTTCCCGGTGATTAGAATACCTTACTTCATTGAGTCCTACATGACTAGCATGCAGATTAGTTATTACAATTGAACTTTGAAGTTCAACAATGGATCAACCTATTGGCCATAAAAGAAAAACAACACTTTGGTCACATCATATTATGATTAAGTGCCTTGATGTACCTTGGACAAGTTGCAAAATTCGAAGCCCAAGAGCCCTCTAACTTTCCAGCACTCTGAAATTTATATTAAGCAGACCAACTAAAAGAAATCCATTGACATGATTAAGAAAAGAGATTATAGGAAAACAGTCAATCCTTATACTTTCAGCTAACAAAGAAAAGAGATTATAGGAATACAGTCAATCCTTATACTTACAGCCAAAATCCAATATGGAATTACAGATGTTAATTGAATTGAAGGCGTTTACAATCGTGCAAGCTGCAAGTACAAAACCAAAACTAAAACCAAGTTGCCCAACATATGCTACAAGTGTAACATCCAGTTGTGACCCAACTTGGATCTGTGTGGTGCAGGATAAGGAGAATGTTGCATTTGTCTATGATATGAGATTGATGAAGTAGTTGTTTCTTCAAATCAAGAAGAAAAAGGAATCCCAGGTACACTAAAATAAGCAGATACACAAAGAATTCTCACAGTTTCTTTTTTTCCCTCACTCTTGCCCTTCTCATGCGTGGAGCAACATAACAAAATCTCCTCATTCATGCCAGCATGAGTCAATTGACATGTGTCAGTCAGACAAACAGCAAACTATAGCGAGACATCTCCGCGTTTAGACACAGCAGATAAGTTGACAAGAATCCTTCTCAAAAGTTGAGATTCTGCATCAGGCCATTTCCAGGAAGCGCAACCAAGCTCTCATGCAAAGAAAGCTGCCTTTACCAGGGACTTGCTCCGCACATATAAATTTAGCTGATAGAACATTCTCCAGCACTCATTACGTAGTACATACCTGTGGCAGTAAATCATCACTTTTGCTCGACCTCACCGTATCTTTCACTGCCTTAACCACTGTAATATGACGACTACATCAACAGGATGCCAACAGAACACAAGCAGTCACACCAATCATCCTATTTCTATTACAATATCTACTCAATAATAATTCAAGCCACAAAGAACTCACTTCAGAACTAAATCTTCAAAACCATTTCATAAGCAAAACCATGGTTAAAGTCGCTCAGTTTTCCAGTGCAGAGACCCCACACTTAAATGGCAACCACGATATTCCCCTTTACAAGGTAAATATTTGGGGTTATGACATTTGTCTTCCCAATTAACTCTGGAGCATCCTTATCTTTCATCCACATAACTAGGAGTTACAACAAGGATATGATAGAAGTAAGCAATTTGAGAGACTAGAGTAGATCGGGGTGATCTACACCACCCCCCACCCTGAGGACAAATATCGTCATCCAAGATGCGGAATCCTTTTCACATGCCAACTGGGAAACTATTTAGCAGTTTCATATTTGTGTATCAGCACTTGAGCAGAAATTGCTGCAGTTGCATAATTGTATCAGCACTTTGAGCAGAAAATGACTAAGAAACCATCAACCCAATCAGAGGAGGTTATCAGTTGTAAACATCAAAATGCTCTCATTTTTTCCTGGAAACTAAAGGTTCAAAAGGAAAAGCAAGCTAGATCAAATCCAAAAATGAAAGCTACTCCCTGAGGAAAGATTGCTATATTATGAAACTAGCATCCATAACCTTCTATTCTCAAATGTTTCAACAAGGCAATTCTGATATGTTTTAATTTTGTTGCATCGAGTAATAATTGGACCAGAAACAAGAGTTATTCAGCTCAGTAGGCATCTCGATACACCACTATCAAGTCAGAAATGTAGCTTTAGGCACCAGAACAAAACAATAATGCATTTGGGATCAGCCTAATTCCTTCTAAACAATAATGCATTTGGGATCAGTAACTAAACAAACCTTTGCTGGCACGCAACACAGATTCAATTATTTTTTGTCATCTAAGCAGGCTAGAAACTTGAAATAAATATTTAGTGAAAAGAGCAAAGGACCACAGATGATAGCCTTACCTGTAGTGTCTTTCTGGAACACAGGGAACAACCAGGAATTGACTGTGTCTCAGGAGAAACACATTTTCCAATTTGTTTACTGCACTAAACAGTTCTGCTGTTCCCCACAATAAGATCAGTTGAAAACTCACACAGGAAACAAAGGCAAGGTAATATGGTGCAACTTACAGCAAAACTTTCAAGTTCTTTTGCAGCACTTCCAACGATCGGCAGATTTAACGGATACCAGTTGTCCAAAAAATATGACCCACACACCCAACCTTCTCGGCTCATTTAGTAAAGAGAGCAAAAGCTAATTAGATGTTGAAGATTGTAGGCATGCGGACATAAGTGATTAACTCCATGTAATACATTCCTTTCTTTTACCAAAAAATTGCAATTCTATAGCATCTCCTCTTTTCTTTCTCTCTTTCTCTCCTCACTCTTTTTTCTTTTTTTCTGTTTTACTTTTTGGGCAGAATTCCTTAGTAATCTGCTAAGTACATAATATAAATCTGTGAGACAGAAATCAGTCGCTTATTTTCACCAGATAAAAAAACTTAAAAGAGAAGGAGAAAAAAAATTAATGACGGATAATATAGTAAGTCCATTAAATTCCTCCACCAAAACTGTGGCTTGTGTTCAATTATAAAAAAATGAAGTTGTATACGGCAACCAAGGATCCAAGTACTCTAATAAAGGATGAATCACTGGGACTACATTGGAACTCATGTCTCCTTAGATATGTCACCTAATGCTCTCAATATTCATACTCCTATGTTTGACTATTCCCAACAGAAAGAACCTAATATTCAAAACTGGATCTTAAGAGAATTCCGAGTCTTATCCTTGAAGATTGAAACTTTATACACCTCTTGTCCCCAACCTGTAAATTTTAAGGTTGAGCATGCTATGCCCTTATCATATACCAAAAAGTTGAATTCTCAAAAATTCATGAAATAGCAAATTAATCCCACTTTGTACACATGTACAGGAATATAACACACTTAACAGCATGCCTCTTCACCAAATTGCACTGCAGGTCCTCACTTCCTTCCCGTATCCAAGAGCCTGCTTGTGAAGGGAGAAACAAGCAAAACCACATAATATACAGGATTGATTTAGCCTCTACTGCCACTAAAACCATTATGGTTAATTGCCTCAACAGCTTGCCGCACCAAACGTATTAGCTCCTCTACATCCTGGAAACTGAAGTCAATAACCCGTTTAACGGAAATGACAGCGTCTTTATTCTCTGCCTCTCCAAGATTTGCAGTGGCAGCTGCAAAAGAATTCTGTGCTTTTTTAGAAGCCTCCATTGCAGAATTTACATCCTTTGTCTGCAAAATTTTACATCTTTTAAATTTCTTACCCTACAGAAATGTGCTAGCTAAAACAGAAACAACACAAGAATTTAATCCATATGAAATTGATAGAACCTAAGCGCGTTCAACCCCTCCCCAACAAAAAAGAAAGAATAAGCAAAGTTCATTTTCATAGTTTCATCAAAAAACGAAGGAAGAAATCCCTCGACTCCTCCAGTATTCTGTTGTCATTTGACGTATAATAAAAGGAATAAGAACGCTGTAAATATCCAACAAAAGTGTGAACTAGTCCAATATGTCTGAAATCATAAACGTGTCAACAACTTACAAAGTCAAGCAGACGAACAAAACTAGGACGATTTCGAGGAGCAATAACATGATTTCCAGCATGAGAACCACTGCCTCTTGATAAAGCAGTCTTCTCTGCCACTGTCTGATTGTTTGTGTTATCAACATCAGATGCTGAAGATGAAGGAGATTCACCTGAATAAAAGCATGGGCTAAACATGATGCAACAACTACATAATATCAAGATTATCTGAACGAGAATCACATTACAAACAGCATAGGCAAAAATATATCCAAATTCAAGTGGGAAATTCACCTGAATAACATGAATGCACTAAACATGATTCAACAACTACATAAATCGAGAATTTCTGGACCAGAATCACATTATAAGCACATAGATGCTAAAACATTTCTCGCAACTTGGGAATTCATGTGAAGCTATGGTCTTCCATTAAAACAAAGCTAGACCAATATAAACCATGATGGAAAGATTCATAGATATGTCAATGGATATTCTATTGATACAATTATAACATTGTTAGATTTTAATTTTCCCGTCAAATTTTTTTCCAGCTCCAGGGCCATTTTCTCCCATCTCTTTTTTGCTTTAATTTTTCTGCTGCGTCTAAATTGTGACTAAGCATTCGTTGCATATCAGTTCTTTAATCACAATAAAGCCCACTGGCAAGCACAGCCAAACTCATAACTGAAATTGGGTAAAACCCAGCCGCTCATGCTTGACGACTTTATTGTAGACTGAGTTATATCAATCAAAATTAAAGATGAAATTTCTTCTTAAAAGTTTCGAATATTCATTTCCCACTTCCCTCCCAACACCTCCAAGATGTCTCACTCACACATATGCATAGTGCAGCTGCATGAATCAAGACTGGTTTTTTTAACCGAGAAATCCACTATTTCCAGCTTCAAAACTTGGTGATGATGGGGCCTCCCCCTCTCTTTCTGCACTTAAATATCAGACTTGGTCACCAACTATGATACCTCGTGAGGTGTGTCTACCACACCTCTCGAGATGTACTACCTACGCAGCTAAACCAAAGCTGGGGGAATGTTTGAGTCAAGACTGTTATATTCAGGATGTCTTATTTTTACCCACTAAGGGAGCTCTTTTTTTGAGAGAGAGAGGTAACAGCCCACTTTGGAATTTTTCATCACTGAAAATAATTGGTTTTTGGCTCTGATAACTCGTGTGGCCAAAGTCGATACAAAATGCACATCTATTTTATTTCTCGGCGTGGGTTATCTTTTTAACCGCATCTTGGTTAAGCAAAATCCTTTCAACTTAGAATCACACTCCGTTTACGCTTAATGGTTTCTCTTTGAATGTGGATATAAAACAACAGAAGGAAAAAGAACGATAACTACCAAGAGTATCATCATGTTCCTGAGGTTTCGTCATACGATTATGCTAACAACACACTGCTGGAAAGTTTGATGGTATTAAGACAAGAAACTCTTACATCCAGTACTTCATGACAAAAAAACAGACCTTGAGGAGGAACTTGCAAACTTGCTTGCAGATCATGCCAAATTCTACTCGAACTCATATTTTTGCAGAATACCACCCTCATGTACGCAACCTCCATACACTTATAGGCCAAAGCAGCAGTGGCAACTTCATCACGTTTCTCATATTCATGTGCGCAAGTTCTGCATCATTATAAATATCCATTACAAAGCCAGATAAAGAGCAGTCATCGAACAAGAAATTATGAGATAGTTGTAACTAAATTCAGACTTGTTAACCTGTATGGAAAAGTTTACACAGAATATTCAACTTTGTCTGCACTAAACCAGGTTCTATGCATAAATGAATCATACCAAACTCTAAACTAGCAGATATTCAGCAGCTTTTACAGGAAAAGAATTAATTAAAAAAACAATAGTTTGAGTTCTACAAATTAGTTAAGAGTAGTTTCAGTAGTTTCTGCTGAGCAACAACATGCCAAGGTAGAGGTTCTTTATAGAAGGACACGGCCTTGAGCAAAACAGTAAACCAAAAGACAAAGCTATCAGTTACAGTTTTGAGGAGCAGCAAGTTAGGAAATTTTCCCCATAGAGAAAAGGTTAAATAAGAGCTTACGAAATGGTATATCTATCGGTACTGTAAAGTTTGAATTTTACACATACTCGCAAAGTTTGGCTGTGTTACAATAGATTTGTATTTGATTCATCTCCCCGTGTTTACTACTTTCCCCATTTGAGCTTTCTAAAAGTGAAGCACCCTGAAGAAACTTCAATGCCGCTTGAAAATAAGCTTGATTATATTCAGCATGAAATCCAGAGTTCTGCAAATAGCTTGAATAATTAGGAAAACTAATACATGCATTGCACAAGGAGAAGGGATCATGATTTCTTCAGCAGAAACTCAACTAGATAAAGCAGAGGCAGAGAAGAAATTAACTTTGGGAAACAGACCGGCAACAAGTTCTAATTGAGATAAAAATATAAGCTGAAAAAAGATATTAGTATAACCTTAAGACGATCAGCACAATCTCTAAGGTTTTCAGCTTCTTTCAGGACAGCAGAAGCAGTCTGACTTGAGGACTCCCTTTTAGTAAGGGTGAGAGCACTGGGTTCCAAATGCCCCAAGCTGTTGTGACTCACAGTTTGACAAACACCAGTGCCAGGATCTTTTAGCGTAGTTGACACTCTGGCACATACATCTTTAGAACTTCCTTTCTGGGAACCTGAAGTAGGTTTGCTGGTAACAACTGATGTGCCTTGGTTATCTTCAGCATGTGCACCAACTTGAGACCTTAAGTCCCTGGATTCTGACTGAGCTGATCTACCATTTGTTGCATTTCGAGCATCAATTTCCTGATGAGGTTTTTGTTTCGTAAGAACTTTCCCTTCCATGTTACATACACTATTCAATTTTGTATTTGATCCAACACCATCATGCTTTAATCGGTGCTCTCTCTTGCTACCACTACAATGTATGGGATCTTTCTTGCTAACAATCTGATTGTTTTTGAAAGATTTAGTACTGGCGTCGAGATAATTCTGGTCAACCTTTAAATTCAGGACTTCCTGGTTGCCTAGTATACCAGAGATATTCCCTTCCACCCTTTGAGAATTAAAACCAGCATTCAAATCCTTTTCCTTAAATTGCAATGGAGAATCTTTGGCAGATTTATGTTCGTTGAGCATAGACATGTGTTTCTTGCTCACTCTACCCTTGCCATCGAAGCTGTATGTAGCATGCTTCTCAGTCATGTAGGGGCTACATTCCTCCAGAACATCAGCATGACTATTTTCCATATGGCTATTTCCAAACTCAGAAGAACGTCTAACACGAGATTCAATTTTTTCCCTGGCATTGGTAACCCGAGAATCTAGCACAGAATTTTCACAGGCCATCGGATGAGGAACACCAGATTTTTTCCCCTTTGAGGTCCTAGATTTATCACTCTCAAAATCGCCATCCCTATCCAAATATTTTCTTGGACTTCCAAATGTTGGGTAATTATCTAATTTAGCATCATCTTTTCCTGAACCCTCCATTCTTGCAGGTGAAGCCTTACTCGTGATGAACATCCTCATGGGGGATGAGGAAACGGACCCTACTGGTGAGCCTTTCACTTGGTGTTTCGCTATACTTTTCCGGGAGTCAGAAACTTTTGAAGAGCTTGAAGTGGCAGCTGTTGATAACTGTTCAGATCCCAAATCCTTTTTCAATGAATCAATATCTTCCATTGTCAATCGAGACTGAACCTTCACTCTATACTTCTTTGTCTGACATTCTCTCTCTACACTCCCATCTATAGGAGAATCCCTGGTTCCTGGTAGAACAATTCTGGTAACTGTACCTCTCGTTCTTGATTTTTCTTTACCCTTGCTAGTACTGGACTCCTTATTTTCAGTCTGAAACACCTTGGATTTCTTCTGTTTTCTAACTCCGCTCTCACCGCTAACCGCTCTCACAAAAGCATTGGCATCACTGTCACACAAGTGATTACCATTACTTTGCGAAGTCATCGGATGGTCTTCATCCCTCAATTTTCTTTTCTTTACAGAAATTTCCCTTCCATTATGAGTTTTTACATTAATTGAGTCATTATCCCTTGAATCCTGGACTCGGTTGCCATGCTTCTTTTCCAAAATTTGTAACCTTTCTGCCAACCCAGGCTTTGTCTCCTTCAAATTACCACGTTCATGGTAGTCCTGGATAGCTGTCCCTACTTCCCTAGTTGCCACAAAAGCTTGGTCACTTTTTATTTTTATTTTTTTCAGATCCCTGTGATCGTACCGATTGGACTCCCTTTTGGATTTCTTTTTTGGCTTTTCATCACCTGCAAATATGTTATAATAGAAAGCAAGGTAAATATCTACATACAGGTATGACAGGAAGGAAGAAATGCCAGCCTGAAGATGAATACTATACCATTAGCCATGTGCTCCTTCCGTTTGTTCAGATTTTTGCTAAGGACATCAGATGACTTAACTGGAATCTGCACAATGGATTTGCTAATTATATTTGATTCACCAACATGCTGGTTCACATTCTTCAAACTTCTGCATTTGGCCGGCTCATGTTGCATGTTCAAGTTTGTGGTCAACACTGGACCATGATTACTACTTGTGTTTGGTGTTTCTCTTAATTTGTGTTTCTTCTTTCCTCCATTAGCCACATAATCGAAACCAACATTCTGACTGCTGCCACCGAGCCCATGGATATCAGCTGAAATTACTCCAGCCGTATCTCTACCAGCATTATTTTGAAGGCTATTTATGTTCTCAGGAAGAGGCATTTGGTACAAGGCATGGAGAGCTCTTGTTGTCTCCTCCTCACTAATGTCACAATGGTTCATTCCAGGCCTACAGAAATTAATTTTGATTTTTTTATCACCAAAATATAGCACTGCAGAAACTATCTACAGAGATGGATAACCAGGCAGAGTATTGGAGCATGTGTAAACCGATAAAAGAGAGCTAAGATTTTGTATACGTCACAAAAAGAGAGGTAAGATTTAAAAACTGCAGAAAACTTACAGCCAGTTCAACATGCTGCACATCCACCTGTCAGGCAGGTGCTCAGGTTTTGTACCATATGGCAGAAGGCGCCACTTCTGACATTTATCACAGGCGACCCAATCTTCTTCTATAACGACAGGAGCAACTGGTGGCTCAGTCCCAGAAGTCAGTTCCTTGGCACCCATTCCTGAAGGATCCTTCATCGGGGTCGCAGATACCACATGACTATCAACTTTTTTGCTTGGAACGTGTCTTGATTTAGCAGAAGATGAATTCTGTTTTATACGTGCCTCCAATTTAGATTTCTTCAATTTATCACCAGGAGGTCTCTCCAGAGAATCCAGTTGATTTGTGGTTTTCTCCAGCTGTGCGTCAAATAAATGAGCCATCCGGACATCCTTCTTAGAACTCTTCTTGTTCTTGAGAGTAGCAGAAACCCCTCTTACCTCTGCCACATCTGCAGCTTGCTTCAGACCAAGTTGGCATTCTGTTAACTTCTTTTTGCATTCAGATGATTGCTTCTCTGCTTGAGGCATCCTTGGTTGGTCAGGTTTATGGCTTGCAGCTTTCATAACAGCTTTCTTTCTCAGAGATACAGCCCCGCTAGAGTCCCTCTCACTCTCGGAAATATCAGAATCAGCTCTAAATGAAGAAACGGATCTGCCGCATTTGCTCCTCCCACCTTCCTTGCTATCAAAAGAAGCATTTTTCTGAAATCTTTTTAGCTGGACTTCCACTGAATTACTTCTTACTTCCTGGTGATCATATTTGTCACCGACTACGTCAGATGAAGATTCAAACGAGTCATCCTTATCCAAGTCACTACCAAACAATTGGTCTTTAAGTCTATTGATATCCCTTTTCTTCATCGGAACTTCCTTCACCGAGTCATGTATAGCTTCAGGTGCCCCACCAGCACCTTTCACTGATTCATGAGTATCATATACTAACTCAGACACGGCTCTCTGATTCAAGTCATTTGAGAGGCAATGGGTGTTCTCCAGGCTCTCAATGGCCAAGTTTTTCTGAAAAATGGAGATCGTGTCATTTCTGACCCCTGAATTGAGTTCCTCGGCATATTCCCTCTTACCAACAGATTTAGTTTTCTTCCCTATCAAGACATCCCCATCCTCTATCCTGGAAGTTGAACTATTGCCAGACATGACAGATTGAGGGTTGGTATCCTTTGCAGCAGCCACAGGCTCATTCCCCGTGAAAAGTTTATCATTTCTTGACAAAGTCAATAACTTCTCATGGAGAGGTGAAAGCAGCAGGCCCCCAGCAACTGGGAAAGAAGTCATAGTCTGTTCCAACAGACAGGAATACATAAAAGGAAAGAAGCGAATAACAAAGCACCAGTTACTATTCTCTTTTTGGCTGTGTGGTAAAGGGGGGATTTTTTAAGTAATAGAAAACTGGCTTACCTGAAGGATGCTGGCTGGAGAATCACAGGGAATTCCTTCAAACTTGGACAACATCTCACCACTTTCAGTAGGACTATTTTCCATTGACAAAGAGGGAGAAATAAGCCCAAGACTAGTGTGTAAAGCAGTACTCTTCTGGGCTGTCTTATCAGAACCAACTCTAATCCGAAGTTTGAATTTTCTCTGATCAGTTGGTTTAAGTGACTTATTCATAGAAACTTCATGTTTTACAGGGAACTTATTAGATTCTTGAGCAGAAACGCATGGTCTGGCGGAATCATATCCACAAGGAACCCTTGAATCCTGCAAGGTACGACCACTGCGAGAACCAGCTGTACTATTCCTCTGAGTTGAGGGAGGATCAGACACTGCTGAAGAGTTCTGAGGAGGCCCCTGGACAGAAATGCAATCACCATGCAAGTAAAAAACAAATATTCCTAGGTTGATAAAAGGTACACAATATGGCATTCAACAAAAACAAAAGACAAACTTTTGGCAGACCTCGGAAACAAAATGGTTGGGCGATCTCGGTGTCCCTTGATTTTGAGATCTCTGTGGAGATCTTGGCTGAGATAGAATTGAAGGGGAGCGCTGATAAGTCGGTAAGAACGAGCCATACCCGCCAAATTTCGCCCCTGCCAATAGTAAAAGAAATTTAATCAGTCATTCGACATGGAGAAAGAGATAAACAACTGTTTTCTATGATCAATGGGACTGATTAAAAGCCCACTTACCCAAATTCTCAGCAGAAACACCTCCTTCAAAATCTTTCTGAAAATGACCCAACACACTTCGAAGTTTCTCATCCTTTGACACAGAAAAGCATCAGTTATACTGTTATTGTTTTATAAAACCAATGGCAATAACCATTCATAATGTAGCATACACGTTAACCACAGTATTGCAGAACGTGGGGGGAGGCAGTCTTAAAGAGAATCTCTTTTTCTCTTACTTTTCTTATATATACCCTTCACTATTAGCAGAAATGATTCCAAAATTTCACCAGTATAACTTGAAAGTAATATCTCTAGCACAATGTCCCAATAGTATTCATTTTTTCCAGTTCAGTTCCCAAACCCAAAAACTACTCTTTTTTTGTCCTACCACAATTATGCCTGATTCAGTACATTCTTTAGAGAATGACAGAACCATCTATAATGAACTTTGAATTAGTAAAGCCTAATCTTTTACCCAGAACATTGATAATCAACCAAGAACTTAACTACCAAAAACAAACTGCAACTATATTTAAGCATTTCATGAACTCATTCTCAAAGCTCAAAGTTCTTCTCTTTCACTTTAATTCATCATAAGAATACATAATCAAGAATGTTCAGATTATGAAAATTGAGTTGAACATATAGCAGAGGAAAAAAAAAGAACTCTTACAATGTAAGAGAGGGCTATGTCCGGGTCAATGCTTGAATTATCATCATCAACCTTGTTGTAATGACATGCTTCCCCTTCCTCAAGTTCATGTTCCTCCATCATTTGAGCCCTATTACTATTTCCCCAACTCATAAATAAAACCTAACCTTTCCCAAACTTTTAACCCCAAAACCCTAGCCCTAATTTGCCACCTATCCTAAAATCCAACATATCACTCACAATTCAAAAATCCATCTTCGACCCATTCAAATACTCGCAAAACCCACAAGAAACCAGAAAGGAATTGCACTGTAACCTCTCCAACCTTCAAAATCAAAAACTACCATTGAACCTTCCTGATCATCTACGTATCTCACCTGTATATTACAAGTAATTTTATCAAAAAATTCAACCAGCAATATACTTTAAAATTAATTTTAAATAAACCCCAAAATATGAGTGTTGAAGAATCAATGTGTTGAAAAACCCAGCGATCGAATGGATTTTCGAATGTGATGTTTCGTTCTTCTGTTGTTGATGTGTATAACCAGAGGGGCATACACAAAGAAAGAAAGAAAGAAAGGTTTTTTTCTTTTTTATTTTATTTTAGTTTCTTTTTAGGTCCCTTTTTCTAATTCATCCGTCTTAATGGCACTATTTTTTAAAATTTTGGTTTTTTTTTTAACTCCTACTAGTTATTTTCTGACCAAGTAGTGAAATTTCAGAAATTATAAAAAATTGGGGGAAAGAAATTGCAGTGGCGCGTTCAAATTGCGCGTTGAAATGAACTGTGCGAGTGCAAAATCCAGCAAGGAGCCAATGTGTCCAGAATCTACTACCATAAAATATGGACTTTGGCCCAAAAAGAATATATTTTTGCTAGGTTAATAACATGAAGTTAATTTATATTTATATCTATATCTATATTTATATTATATTTAGAGTGAGAAAGCCTTTAAGGTATAAGTCAAACTACTTTTGTACCCTTTTATCTTAAGACCCTATTTGATTACCAAAAAGAAAAAGAAAAAAAACTATAAAGCACGTAAGAAACGGTGGCAACTTTTGGTTTTGAAGAAACCATTTTAGTTTGGAAGAAGCAATATGGAATGTTACTAGCCAATAACAAGGATAATAACAATTACCCAGTATAGTCCCACAAAGTGAGGTCTGGGGAGGGTAATATGTAGGCGAGCCGAAAGGTCAGAGAGGCTGTTTCCAATCGACCCCCGGCTCAGTGAAGGAAATGAAAGACAAAAACAAAAGAGCATTAGTAACTCCAGCAGAAATAGCGTAAATAATTAGCTAAAAGATTTTTCGATACCGAAATCGAACCCGGGTCTCTCGGTTTAGAGCCGAGTATCCTAACCGACTAGACTACAACGGATTTGTCTAACGTTGCGAGCCAATAATTCTGTTTATTTCATTGGCTAGAAACTTGGTTTCACTCTGTAAAATTGAATCGAAGAGGCACTTCTTGCCCATACATTGGTGTAGAAAAGTAAAGATCATATATTTGACCGGATGATTTTGAATTGATTCATTAAATGGTTAATCAACTAGTTATTTAGACATTTCGATCACCATTGAGTTATTCCTGCATAGGTGACTCTATTTTTGTAGAAGCCTTCATGAGATGTTCTTATTGTACAATGACCTGGATATTGACCAAATCAATTGATTAAGCATTTAATTACCCAAATCTATGTCGGGTTTATGAGGCTCCACTGCTTCCCTCTTAATGGCTACAGGTTTTATATCTTAGTTCTGAGTTTAACGTCTTCAGTTCGACTTATTAATTGCAGAATTCATCAGTCTATCAAAGTAACCAAAGGATGTTGTTCAAAATGTCTTCCATAGTACAGTTTTAGCCTGTGACCATTTACCTTAAACTTGTCTCCTCCATTTTTCTGAATTTCTATTGTCCCGTATGGAGTAACGCCTGTAACATTGTAAGGACCTGTCCACCTGGATTTTAATTTTCCTGGGAATAACCTGAGTCAGCTATTGCAAAGAAGTACCTGATCTCCAATTTTGAAACTCTTTGGTCGGATCAACTTGTCATGTCATATTTTTTTTTCTTTAAAATTTTTAGCATTTTCATAGGCTCCCAACTCAGTTCTTTTCATTAACCTGAATAAATCGCTTTTTACCAGCAGAGGTTAAATAAAAATTTATTGCTTTCAATGCCCAAAAATCTTTATGTTCTAATTCTATGGGCAAATGACAAGCTTTTCTAAAGACTAATCTATATGGAGATGTTCCAATTGGCATTTTAAAAGTCGTACGGTACGCCCATAGTGCATCATGTAATTTTAAAGCCTAGTCTTTTCTTGAGATTCCAAGATTTTTTCAAGAATTCTTTTTAACTCACGGTTGGAAACCTCAACTTGCCCTTGAGTTTGAGCATGATATGGTGTTCCTATTTTGTGAGTCACATTATATTTGACAGTAAAGCAGCAAATTACCTGTTGATAAAATGTGACGACCCGGCCAGTCGTCTCATAAGTTACTGCCCCGTTCTTCCTATTTTTGGCTTTCTTATGTTTCATTCTCCAATGTTAACTTCCACCAACCCCTCCCCAGCTCCCAGCCCCCCCCTCTCCCCCTACCCCCGCCGACGACCCTTCCCTCTGGCTACCCCCTCCCCCTCCGGCGACCCTTCTCCGACGACCTCCTAAGTAAGTTCTCTCTCTTCTGTCTCTCTCCTCTGTCTCTCTCCTCTATCTTCACTACCAGCCCTCACCCCCTACCCCCCTGCCAACCCTAACTCCGGCGACCCCCCAGTAAGGTACCTCTCTCCTATCTCTCTCCTCTCTCTCTTCACACATTCTCTTCTCTATTCCTCCTTCTCTCACGCCATTGCCCCCTACCCTACCCATTTTTTGTGACTTTCAGGCAACCCCTCCCCCTTTCCCGAGCTAGGCAGCCCCCTCGCTTTTTTTTGGGGTTTTTTGTGTGCGTGATTTTCAGGTACAAGCCGCGGCGGACAAGGAGAGCTTACGGAATTTGGATGTCAAGAGCAAAGCAACACCGGACGAAGTGTGCAAGAGCTAGCGGTAGTTGATATCGGGCAAATCAAAGCATACTTCCAGGTTTTTCCATCGGGAGTTGGTACCTCCCGACCTCCTTTTTTACTCTGTACACACTTTTACGTTTTCTATCTAAGCACCATGTGTGTGGTTTACTTTGTCGATTCCTAGCTTGCATCCTTTTGAGCATTCCGCTGTAGTACGTGGGTGCATCACTGTTTTCCGTAATCGGTTAGGGATAATGGCCGCAGCGGGAGATGGTAGAGTAAGGTCATGTCCTCGGGGGCAGGGGTGGGGGCAGGGGCGAGCAGGGGGCTGGGAGCGGTTCTGCGGGTAGGGACGGAGGAAAGGGTGGAAGAGGTTAGCGGACGCTCATAGATTAAGGATCGGGTCGTGGAACGTAGGCACTCTGACAGGTAAGTCCATTGAGTTGGCGAAGGTTCTTTAGAAGAGGAGGGTTAACATAGCCTGTGTCTAGGAGACTAGGTGGAAATGGTCGAAGGCGAGGAATGCGGACGGGTTTAAGTTGTGGTATTTTGGGGTCGTAAGAGGTAAGAATGGAGTGGGCATCTTGGTTGATAGGGATCTAAGGGGGTCTGTGGTCGAGGTTAGGCAAGTGAATGATAGGTTAATGTCTATTAAGTTGGTTATTGGGGGTTGCGTCCTCAACGTCATCAGCGCTTACGCGCCGCAATCGGGCTTAGACGAGGAGGTTAAGAGGCGCTTTTGGGAGGACTTGTATGATATGGTGAGTAGTATTCCCCAATCTGAGAAGTTAGTTATTGGAGGGGACTTTAATGGTCATATTGGGGCTGATGCTGGTGGTTATGCTGAGGTGCACGGTGGCTTTGGCTTTGGGGTTAGGAACGGAGGAGGCACGTCACTTCTTGATTTTGCCAGGACTTTCGAGCTTTTGATTGCGAACTCGACATTTCAGAAGAGGGAGGAGCATTTGGTCACCTTCAAGAGTTCGGCGGCGAGGACTCAAATTGATTACCTCCTCCTCAGAAGGAGCGATAGGGGTATGTACAAGGACTGCAAGGTTATTCCGGGAGAGTCCCTTTCGACTCTTCATAGACTCCTAGTGATGGATGTTGGTCTCTGGGTGAAGAGGAAGAAGAGGGGTGCTCGGTAACAACCGCGGATTAGATTGGGTGTTTTAAATAAGGAAAAAGCACAGGAGTTGGAGAGGAGGTTAGCTGAGGGGTGAGTTTGGAGATATTCTGGGGAAGCGGATGCTATGTGGTCAGAGACGGCGAACTTGGTTAGGGAGGTAGCACGGGATGTGCTCGGGGTAGCAAAGGGCTATTCAGGCAGACATCAGGGTGACTGGTGGTGGAACGATGTAGTCCAAGGAAAAGTGGAGGTGAAGAAGGCGACGCTTGCTAAGATGGCAGGGAGCACAAGCGAGGAAGAACGAAGAGCGAACATGGAGATCTACAAGGCGGCGAGGAAAGAATAAAAGATGGCAGTTATGGAAGCCAAAAATGCGGTGTTTGGTCGCATGTACGAGGAATTAGGGGAGAAAGGCGGGGACAAGAAGTTATTCCGGTTAGCTATAGAAAGGGAAAGGAAGGCGCGTGATCTTGACCAAGTTAGGTGCATTAAGGGTGAGGATGGTAGAGTTCTGATGGGGGAGTCTCAAGTCAAGCAAAGGTGGCAGGCATACTTTCGAGACTTACTTAACGATGAGGGGGATCGTAACATAGAGCTAGGGAAGTTGGGGCATTCAGAGCAACACAGAGACCTTGGGTACTGCAGGTGCATTAGGGCGGAAGAGGTCATGGGGGCTTTGCGTAGGATGAGTAGGGGTCGAGTGACCGGGCCTAACGAGATCCCGGTAGAGTTTTGGAAATGCATGGGTATGTCACGAGTGGAGTGGCTCTCCAGGTTGTTCAATGCGATCTTCAGGACCAAAAAGATGCCGGATGAGTGGAGGTGGAGTACAATGGTGCCCTTGTACAAGAACAAAGGTGATATCTAGTGCTGTAACAACTATAGGGGTATCAAATTAATAAGTCATACTATGAAGGTCTAGGAGCGGGTGATCGATGCGAGGGTGAGGGAGATGACATCTATATCTGTGAACCAGTTCGGTTTCATGTCGGATCGCTCCACTACAGAAGCTATCCACCTTGTCAGGAGGCTGGTGGAGCAGTTCAGGGATAAGAAGAAGGACCTGCAGATGGTGCTTATCGACTTGGAGAAGGCGTATAACAAGGTCCCAAGGGAGGTGCTATGGAGGTGCTTGGAGGCAAAGAGCGTGCCAGAATCCTACATCAGAGTAATTAAGGACATTTACTATGGAGCTAAGACTAGGGTTAGGATGGTGGGTGGCGACTCAGACCATTTTCCAGTGGCTATGGGGCTCCATCAAGGATCGGCGCTTAGCCCTCTCTTGTTTGCCTTGGTGATGGATGCTCTTACCCGACATATTCAAGGGAAAGTGCCTTGGTGTATGCTATTTGCTGATGACATAGTCTTGATAGACGAGACGAGGGTCGGTGTTAATGAGAGATTAGAGGTATGGAGACAGGCTCTCGAGTCTAAGGGTTTCAAAATAAGCAGATCTAAGACAGAATACCTGGAGTGCAAGTTTAGTGCCGAGCCGAGCGAAGGCAGGGACGTGATGATTGGATCTCAGGTCATCGCTAAGAGGGACAGTGTCACATATCTTGGGTCGGTGATTCAAGGGAACAGAGAGATTGACGTGGACGTCACTCATCGTATAGGAGCGGGGTGGTCAAAGTGAAGGCTTGTATCAGGAGTCCTGTGTGACAAGAAAGTTCAACAGAAACTCAAGGGGAAACTTCATAGAGCTGTGGTTAGACCTGCCATGTTGTATGGGGCGGAGTGTTGGCCAGTGAAGAACTCTCATGTTTAGAGGATGAAGGTTGCAGAGATGAGGATGCTCAGGTGGGTGTGCGGGTTCACCAGGTTAGATAAGATTAAGAATGAAGTTATTCGAGAGAAGGTGGGGGTGGCCCCGGTGGATGAGAAGATGCGAGAAGCGAGGCTGAGGTGGTTCGGGCATGT
Organism: Nicotiana benthamiana; assembly: GCA_034376525.1. NCBI lineage: Eukaryota > Viridiplantae > Streptophyta > Magnoliopsida > Solanales > Solanaceae > Nicotiana > Nicotiana benthamiana. The sequence goes on along the minus strand of CM067328.1, from coordinate 75,343,894 downwards.
ACGGAGCAGAAGTTCTGATGCCCCGGTGAGGAGTTGTGAGCGGCTGGCGATGGTCGGTGCACGGCGAGGCAGAGGGAGGCCTAAGAGGTATTGGGGAGAGGTGATTAGGCATGAAATGGCTAGAACGGAAGTTTCTGAGGACATGACCCTTGATAGGAAAGTCTGGAGGTCTAGTATCAGGGTTATAGGATAGAGGCCCCTAGAGTTGTTCGTACTCCTCACCCGGGGCTGGATGAGGCTTGGCAGGGCTATCCATATATGATTTGTGTATTGGATTGATTCTCCCTTATGGTAGTTATTTATGGTAGTTACTGCCTGATATTATTGCATGCTATTTTATTTATGGTTCTTATGTTTAGATAACTATTTACGCTATTTCTGCTGAAGCTACTAATGCTCTTTCGTCATTGTTTTGTTTTTGTTCCTTTCCTTCACTGAGCCGAGGGTCGATTGGAAACAGCCTCTCTCCCCTTTCGGGTAGGGGTAAGGCCCGTCTACATATTACCCTCCCCAGACCCCACTTTGTGGGACTATATTGGGTAGTTGTTGTTGTTATGTTTCATTACCAGTATTGGGTGCATTAAAATTGATTTGGAGTGATTTTGATAAAAAATGAGACAACTAGTATCTTGAAGGAAGAATTAATTTGGAAAAGTCAACCGTAGTTGACTTATAAGTTAGAGGGCTCAGAATTGAATTACGATGATTCGGTTAGTTTCGGTGAATGATTTAAGCCTTAGGAGCATAATCGGAAGTAATTTTAGAGGTCCGGTGAAGAAGTTAACCTATTTTGGCGAAATTAGTATTTTGACGATTTTCGATTGATAGGTTAAAATTTGTTCCGGGAGTCGAAATGGGATTCCAAGGTTGTAATTTCGTTATGTCATTTTGGACTTGTCTGGTGAAACCGTTGCTTCACTTGTATGAATAAGGTCCTCTTCCTCGAGTTTGATGTTGCTGCCATTAAATTGAACTTCCTCACTACATCTATGTTATTACAGTGACGAAGATATTCGTTTATTTCAGCGAACTCGTGAATGGACTCGCCGTATCCTCGAGATAATCGTCAAGTATCTTTTCTTTTTCAATGAGAATTTGATTGGCTTTCTTCACAATATGTTGCACAGAAAGGTGGTGATTCTATATAGAGATTCCGAAACTTTCATAAGTGCTATTGGATATTTAGATGATTATATAAACCTATACAAAGGTGAGATATTGACCAAAGAAGTTGGAGAATCTAATATCTGCGAAAAGAAAGTTCAAATAGGAATAGGACGCAAAGCCCTTATGGACCTCAACATATGGATTATTGTATAGTCAAAGAGATAGACATCAAAAAATTTAAAGTGAACAAGAAGAATGCATGCGACAATATCGGGTTCTATTTCTTCTCCTTTTTACTTATTTTTAATCATTCCCCATTCTTTGTAATTTTAAAGAAATGAAATGCATGTTAGGATAGTAGATATCTCATATATGATGTCTTCGATCTACTGAATATACTGTACGTCGTCGATCGCATACTCATTATAAAGGTATAATGATAAAGTTGTGTGGTCATGGTATTGTATGATGTTGTCAGTGCTTTGAAATACTTATGAAAATTCTGATGGCCAGAATGTTGTCGTTGGCCTGGCTTGACAATTAAATAAATTTGGTCTTACAAACAGAGATAAAATATGGTGTCAATCTCTATATCATGAGATGTTTTCGCAAAATGGAGAATATAGTCTAAATAATTTTCTCAATAATTCATTTCATAGCATGCAAAAAGTATAATAGTACTATTGAATAAAAAGAAGAAGAAAACGGCTACAACTTCTCATAACTTGCCAGCGCGATAATTTATGGTGCAAATCCAATGTGCGATGATCTTGAAATTCATGCTAAATATAGGGATGACTGTAACGACCCGAACCGTCGTTGCGTGAGTTACCGTCCCGTTTTTCCCGTTTTATGTTTCCATATGTTTCATTATATGTGTTTGGAGAGTTTGAAGTAATTCGGATAGAGTTTGGGTAGAAATGGGACAATTAGTCTCTTTATGAGAATGTTAGTTTGGAAAAGTCGACCGAATGTTGATGACTTATGAGTTGGAGAGCTTGGAATGGATTTCCGATGATTCAACTAGTTTCGGATGGTGATTTGTGACTTAGGAGCGCAATCGTAATTGGATTTGGAGGTCCGGTGTAGAATTAGGCTTGAATTGGCTAAGTTTGAATTTTGGCGAATTTCGGTTGATAGGTGATATTTTGATCCAGGGGTCGGAATGAAATTCCAACAGTTGTAGTAGCCCCCTTAGGTGATTTTGGACATGCGTGCCATGTTTCGGGTCATTCGGAATTGTATAAGTCGGGTTTTGGATCAAATGCGAGTTTCGAAAGTTTTAGTTTAACTTAGGCTTGAATCCGTGGTAAATTGATTATTTTGATGTTTATGATAGTATTTTTATGTTACGAGAAAGTTAGGACGTATCTGTACTTCTGGTTGATGTCCCAAGGGCCTCGGGGTGATTCCGTATGGTTGAACGGAAGGTTTTTGGACTTAGGAAGTTGCAGAAATATTGTTGGTGTGTTGCAGAGATATTGCCCTATGCAATCGCATAGGGTGCATTGCGACCGTATAGGAGGATTTGGAAGGGGTTCAAATTTGCTCTATGCGATCGCATGGGGAGAATTGCGATCGCATAGGTTGGGCATGTTGGCTTGTGCGATCGCATAGTGTTGAGTGCGATCGCGTAGTGTATTTGGGCCTGGGGTCTATAGCGGAGGATTGTGCTATGCGATCGCATGAGAGTTAGTGCGATCGCATAAGAGGAATTTAGGGCTGTCATATTTTGGCCTATGCGATCGCATGGAGGAAATACCTAGGCGGACAGAATATTTTATGGGTTATTTCACCCGCGATCAATTCATAATTTCCTCCATTGTTAAGCAACCAAGAGAGCTTTTTGAGCGATGTGAAGCGTGTTTTCAACGGGTATTGATTGGACGTAAGTCTCTTGACTTAAAAACACCATTTTTAGGAAGAATCAACCCTCAATTCCATGAAATTCTGTAGAAATTGTGAAGAACTAGGGCTTACTTTTTAAGAATAAATTGATGGCGCCTCTCGTGAAGACAAGGCCAGCCAACAACCCCCAACTCCTCTTTAAGCAGTTATTAAACATAATAGAATAGAAATATTACTTAATGGCATTTAACTTTGAAGTTTCATTCCAATACAACCCGTCCGGGGTGTCACAAGTCACGAGCATCTAATGAAAGGAACACTACTACTGGACCAACAATGTATATATATACAAGATAAAACAGGAATACAAAGATGGAGTGTGGTACCGCGAACGCTGGCGATCACCTTGCTCAACTACCACAATAAGGCCTTCGGTCCTGCTAATAACCCGCTACCGGGTGAACAATACCTGCAACAGCACGCAAGGTGCATGGAGCAAAGTGAGTACTTCCAACTCAGTGGTATTAAAAGAGAATAATATCTGAGCGATAAGAAAACATGTATGGGCACATCAAGCTGCTATAAAAGACAGAACAACCCCTTTTGAGAAAATTCGAAATATTGTAAAAAATCCCTTAAGAAAAATCCCAAGTTCAGTTCAAAATCAATTTTGAAAATATGCTTTTTCAACAATTGCAAAGATAATTTTAACAAGTAGAAAATAATCAGAAACCTGCCACTCGGGCTCAATATTAACCTCTCAGTGCAGTAACAGCCCCGCGGGCTCACTCCCAACTCAAAATATCCAACATCAGCCTCTCGGGCTCAGCACTCTTTATCATATAACACTAGGGTATATGGCCAACAGGGTGAGTGTCAATATGTATGCCAATGCGATATGAGTGCTAAATGTCATGCCATGTAGTACAAGAAGGAGTAAATGCATGAATGCAATGCAGTGAAATGCATATGACCGCTACAGCGCGTAGCCCGATCCATGGGTACCCTGCGCTCACCGAGGGTGTGTACAGACTCCAGAGGGGCTCCTTCAGCCCAAGTGCAAAAATGTTGTGGCGTGCATCCCGATCCAATATGTATAATGCTGCGGCGTGCAGCCAGATCCAATATAATATATATAATGATGCGGCGTGCAACCCGATCCATGCAATATGCTACTGCAGGGTGCAGTCTGATCCGTGCATGTATATGCTACTGCGGCGTACAGTCTGATCCATGCAATATGCTACTGCGGCGTGCAGTCTGATCCATGCAATATGTTGTTGCGGCGTGCAGTCCGATCCATGCATGTATATGCACATGCTCACACAACACTCGAGGCCTGAAAGCCTCCTTACAGCATCTTCATACCCTCACATATGGCCCTCAGCCTCAATTAGTCCAAAATAGTCAAAAGCCCCTCGGGCATCCGTAAACAATTATACTCAGCTCAAATGATAGTTCAAATATCGTTTAAAATTCCAAGTTTGAGTAAAAATATAGATGATTTCAATAAACAGTGTAAATCACATGGACGAGTTCAATGATATTTCAAATAGTGAGGAAAACAGTTATGATAGTTCAACGAGGGTTCAAATAATCGGCAATAAGCCCCAAGTATGGCAATGAAACCAAGTCATAATGATAACAGACAAACATTTACAATTTAGCGGTAAAAATCAACAACCGGGACGGACCAAGTCACAATCCCAACGGTGCTATACCCTACGCTTTGGTCCAGCGTGTATGTCACCACAATACAGCATTAGGATGTGCAAATCCAGGGTATCAAACCCTCAGAATATCATTCCCATTATTACTCACCTCGAACTGGCGAAATCTTAAACTCGCGACACCTTTGCCCCTCAAATCGGCCTCACGCGCGTCGAATCTAGCCAAAAATAGAGCGAATACATCAGAATATGCAAATGGGACAATACCCAATCGAAAACAATCGAATTATAGCAAGAACCTTTTTTTTAAGGCAAATTTTTGATTTTATTAATAAAGAAAATCAAGTTACCACAAATAGGTGAAATACAAGTAAGGGAGTCAAATCGCCGGAGTTGTTACCCATATAACACAACCGGTCTAACCTTACCGTATTCGACCTATTATGATAATATTACAGAGAAGATAGGTTTATATGATAAGGGGGGAGTACCAGTATTGCCACCCATATAACAATAATCGGCGAAAACCTTACCTTATAAATCCTATCGAGACCATAAAAGGCCTCAAGAAATACAAGCCATAAAGCGAAATAAATAAAAAAACTACAGAAAGAAGATATATGTCTCTCTTCTCTCCATATTTGTGAACAACTACCTCAAATTGTCTTTAAAAATCACGCTTGTTCCTTGACCGATGAGGCTTTAAAACAGATGGATGGACGATTTGTTTTTGCTTTGCGATTCTCATCGGGTGCCTTCGGATGTTAGCGCCTACGCACAAGCTGTTGTCACAGCTTTTATCTCTTTCCCGATATTTCTTATTTGCTTTGCAATGCATTGGAGATAAATCTCCATTTCTCGCTGCTTCTGCTCGGCAATGTGATAAAAAATTTTCTTCCTCCCCTTCTTCATAAATATGTCTTCCTATCTCCTCCTTCAGAAATTGGCTATTCTGGATATTGAATTGTGATGCATTTACCACAATCTATTGTGGTCCCTTTTCCATGGGTGTGACTGACTTAGATGATATAATCTGATTTTGGGCAACTATAGGCGATGAAGTTGCACTTCTATTAACATCTATGGTTGCACCAGGTATCGAAATATTTTTTGGAAAAAATATCGGTGCATTATGGTTCAATGTGGTCCTTCTGTTTGAATCTGTTGGCAAATTGGCAGTGTACTGGACTGACTTTATCTTCTTTTTTGTTTTGTACTGATTCTCATACTCTTCTCCAGCATTGTCAACTTCACAATCGTATTCATCATCTGAAGAGGAAAAAGCAGCAAAACCTTCTCCCCAGCTCTCTTCATTGTCATACTCTCGTAGGTCTTTCCACAATTTAGCATTTACAATCATGTCCCTCATAGGACTTTGTTTGTTAATTGTAGATGACGATGATGGATCTCCATAACATTTGATCATAGTCGGCCTCTGTAGTCGGCTTCTGTCCAGACAAATCACTGGGCAGATTAGAGAAAACAGCAGCCTTGCCTGCATTTGAAAGTTTATCTGAGGAGTTTTCATTGGTATGCATTCTGTTATGGAGTTGTGAATTTGGATTTGATTTGGATATGGATGGGCATATATTTGTTGTATGTTGGCCGACTTGAAGAGTTAGTTGAGATACCTCTTTATTATGTGATTGCAATTCATTTTGATTTAACAGTTCAACAGACAGTGAAACTGCTGGAGCTGTAGAGGTATGTTGACGATTCTGAGCAGCCTCTTCTTTTGTAATGCTTGATAACTGTTTTTCAGCCTCAACATTAGTGTTCACAGATTTAGCTCGATCAGCTGAAACTTGCAAATGATTTCCCATTTGTAATGATGCATCCAGTGGTTCGACCAGTGTGCTGAAATGCTGGTCAATCTGCTTCAGTTGATTTTCTTTTGCATTGTCATTTTTACATTGTGCTGGCTCCCCTTTTGGACTATTACTGGTTTGTGCAGGATCAGAATCAGATGTTTGACCTCCTACCATCTGCTTGTTGCATCTGCTAAGTTGGCCTTCAGGAGCAAACAAATGCTCAATCTGTGCAGAAGAAGAATTGTGGTGTGTTATTAACTGCATTGCCCTTTCTGCAGAAACAGATCCATTCCTTTCTGCATTGTGGTCCATTGCAGCTAAATGTTCAGTTTTTAGCACATTAACCTCATTCACATTGGCCATGTTTACCGGGAGCATAGCTGGTGGATTAGTCCATTGACTACATTGTTGCAGTTCAGCAATATGGGGAGTGTCATAGTAGCTTAGAACTGTTACATTGTCCACTGACTCAGATGGAGTATCTTTTGGAGTAGTAACTACATTGAAAGCCACTGATTCTCCTATGTTAGTACTCTTGCAATTGTTGTCAGCTTTGATCATTAAATGTTGCTCGATGGTATTATCCTGTGTACAAACATCATTTGCCTTATCGGCCACAGAATTGCTGTGTCTTTTATCAGTGTTAACAATTAGCTGTTGCTCGATATTTTTGCCTTCCTTGCAAATTTCTATCAAATTCTGTTCAGAACTATTTTCTATGTCAGCTACTGCAGTAGTAACTGAAGGTTTGACAGTTGAATTTCCATATTGGTTTTCAGTTACTCCAATCAGAGGAGTATGTAATGTTTCTAAATTTTGCCTTTCATTCTCTTGCATCCCATGACCATTTGGGATTGGAATAACTGGACCAGTTTGGACAGCAGATCCAGAAGCCTTCGACTGTCGTACTTCATGGATATCAGATCGACGATCTGCATTGTTAGCATTCAAATAGTCCCTTGCATCACCTTCCAATTTAGACAGACTACACCTATTATCTGAAACAGTAGTATGAGCTGTTGTTCCATTTTCTGAAATCCATCGACACGATTTAACATTATGACCTTGATGGTAGCAATGCGTGCAGTATGCAGGAACATTCTCAAGCACTATCCTCTGATCGAAATGTGATACCTTTCCATTTTTGGAATCTACTATCTTAATCTTTATTTTTTCTGGATGCTTGTCGAGCAGGTTGATCAATACTTTAACTCTAGCCGTACTTGGTCGCGTTCGATCTTTAGTAGCTTTATCTACTGCAATAGGCTTCCATACTGCTGACGCGATGGACAGTATAGATTTTTTGGCAAACAGATTTGCGGGCAGATCGGGAAAAGAGATCCATACCACAGCTTTTGATGTTTCCTCTCTCGGATTAAATCCCATTGTCCACGGGAATGTCCTAAAGAAGAAATCTTCTCCTTTAGCCCATACATAGCCATTTGTTCTTGACACCACCTGCGCATAATCATCAAACAAATCAAATCTTATAAGAATGTGACGATATTCTAGTTGTCCGACGTTACAACTTCCTTTGACACCAAGTTGGATCGGCAGAATCTTCTTCAACTCTTGAAGTTATGGATTTCCATATTAGAATTTGATGATCACAGCTTGTTGAAGGCCTTCCTCCTTTGTGAAAGAATTAACTTCATCCACTGTGAACTCCACTGTTGGCAGACCATGATCGAAATTGATTGGACAAAGCTCTAGACTTGGTTTGGTCTCGACATTTTGCTGTCCAGCAAGCATCGACATGTATGACTGTTTAGGTCCATTGTTAGATTGATTTTGTGACTAAATTTTAGAAGCCTCTCCCGCAGCACAAGGCTGGGGAGAGGTCAAAACTTCCATGAGATTCAATCAGAATACGCACAGAATCATTCCTTCCATGCAATCAGAAAGGAAATGAAACTGAAAATGAAATTGACTTAGTTACTGTAGACCGAAACTAAGATCTAAGATGTAGAAGAATTACGAAACATATATTTTTGGAATCCTTGTCTCGCCACGAGTTCATACATACCAAGAACTCCCAAATCCGAGCTCAAATGACCTATCAAATCCCAATTCGAAGTATCCATAACTCAAGCCCTAATTTCTTCAATTTTTGGCTTGTTTCCATGAATCTCTAGGTAAATTTCCCAATAAAACGAGTTTTAGTTCAAAGATCTTACCTCACATCATTCCTCTTCGATTCCCTCTTCAATTCGCTCTCCCAAGCTCCAAAATTGCTCAACAATGGAGGAAAATAACATAGGCTCGCGGATGAAAAATGACTTAAATCAATTCTGCCCAGGAGCCATTTTACCCTACGCGAACGCGGTCCAAGACCCACGCGTTCGCGATGACCAAATTATGCTGACCCCAAATTATCCTTATGCGAACGCGACTACCTACCCGCGATCGTGATGCACATCGTCCCTTCTCTACGCGGACGCGACTTTTCTCCTGCGAATGAGATGCACAGCATACCAGGACTACGCGATCGTGATAGCCTTCACGCGAACGCGATGCACAAGAATTCCAGGCCCTCAGATTATTCTACGCGATCGCGCTACTCCCTACACGAACGCGATGAACAAATGTCTGCAACATATGACAACAAAAATATGATCTCTCCCAAGGCCAAACCTAGTCCATTTGAACACTCGAAATCACCTCGAGGTCCCCGGGACCTCAACCAAAGACACCAACATACGGTGAAACATCATACAAACTTGTCCCAATCATAAAAACACGTCCTTTAGCACAAAAATCATCAAATCACGATAGATTCAAGCTTAAATTTTCTTAAAACTTCCGAAACTCATATTCGATCAAAAACTCAACCAAGCGACGTTCGAATGATCTGAAAATTTGTAGACATATCCAAAATCACTTAACGAAGCTACTGCAACTCCCGGAATTCCATTTCGACCCTCGTATCAAATTCTCACCTATCAACCGGAATCCGCCAAAATTCAAACTTCGCCAATTCAAGCCTAGTTCTACACCGGACCTCCATATTCAATTCCGATTTCACTCCTAAGTTATAGATCATCCTCCGAAACTAGTCGAACCATCGAAAGTCCATTCCTAGCCCTCTAACTCACAAGTCAGTGTCTGGTTGACTTTTCCAACTTAAACTTTCCTTAAAGAGACTATTTGTCTCATTTCAATCCAAATTCAATCCGAAACACTTTAAACTCACCAAACACATATAATAACACATGAAGAAGCATAAAACGGGGAAAACAGGGTGGTAACTCATGTGATGACGGTCGGGTCGTCACATCCTCCCAACTTAAACAAACGCTCGTCCTCGAGCATACCCAGAGTTGTACTAGTAGCAACCCAATAGTTCAATGACCTTACCAAGCATATGCTCGGGGTGATCCCACGTCACCCTATCTTACATAGGTCCACTAACAAAACATAGTCAGAAATTCACAGTCCATCTAACCCATAAACCATAGGACCGCATCCGCACTTCCCGAAATCATGCACCAGATCAAAACCTCACATCTATACTCAGAATTATCCCGAACTAGCTGTAATAATCCCTACCTGCAACCTCGGATGCAATCATATGATATCCCACATAACTCAAGCACATGCAGCGATAACCTCCATTCACAACAATTGCCCACGATAGCCGGATACCGATAGAAAACCTTTTTGTTAGCTAAAGTCTTATTCTAAAACTTTCATATACTGCCAACGGTAACTGAAACATACGATAAACCGAACCCATCTCTCAGATCACCTATTCATAAGTCCATTTCCTTTCTGACCGATACTACAACAAATTTCGGAGCCAAATCTCGATATTACCTTTCTAACAAGCTGAAATCAAATATTCTCGTACTCAGCAATGACTCCAACGATCATCTCAACTACAACATGCCACTTTGGTGATTTGAAACCTCAATGCCGGCCTAAGCCACAACGTGCTCATCACAGGCACCAATAAGAAAACAATCTAAACACACTCAAACCATGACAACTGACCCAAACGAAAGGGTTGTAATTCAAATTCCACCGTACGATCACAACACAGAACTGAGATCCCATCTCACATCATAGAAATAAAGTACCTGAATCCTCCTCGAAGGGTCATAACATCACGTGGCCTTGTCACAACGCGCGATTCTATCCAAACACTTACCCATAAAGCACCTCAAGTCATCATGCTCAACACAGACAACCACGCACATATTGAGGTCTGAAACCAAGTAATCCATCACACCCACAATGAAATAAGTGTTATACACTATTCAATCTTGAAAGGACACAACCGATGTGCTATTCGCCGAGCAACACCCAATACGAGTTTTCCTCATAAACCAAGAAACAAGGCATACAAAGTGAGATATAGGAAACTATTCTCCACATTCCACTGTTGTAGCGCGCAACCCGGTGCAGATAACATATCCGTGGTGGCGTTCCACCCGATTCAGATACCATACCCGTGGCGGCGTGCCACCCGATCCAAATAACATACCCGTGGCGGCGTGCCACCCGATCCGCACATATATCTCACAAAAGGAGATGCACATCGAGTCAAATTTGCTCATTACAATAAACACATATAGCCTCATGTCCGGCCGCAAGAAACGCATCCGAAAAGTCCCTCAATACCGGATCTGAATCAATGGTAGAACCTCTGCACTGACATCCGCCACGAAGGCCTAATCAATAAGCAATGCTTGCCAGCCGTCCGCTGGTCTCTGGATTACAAGCTACCCTGCTAGATCATAAATCCGATGTATCTTGCCACGTAGCGTGGGGCATTTCCTGACATAGCTCATAACACATTAGTCTAGACAATCTGACCCCGGAACAACCAGTCTGCCATCAACTATCATAACCCAAATTTAACATACAAAGCAAAGAAAGATCCACCCGGACCTCCAGTTTCCAATAACTGCTAGACGATGTCGATACACACGACCCACAACCACCGCATGGTTGGATCATGAGAACTTCTAGTCTCCAACACATATAACGCATGAATCACTGTGCATGATCCCACACTCGGCCATATGAATACATAGCAAACCTCAAGTATCCATTCATACCACGAAAGATATTCAAAATTCCCCGTGCCATCAACAACCTCAAATATATGCAGTCGATCCAACAAGAAAATGTCGCAATGATACTGACGTATCATCAATTTACATCACCTTAATCATCTGAAGATCGGCTCTTTACTCACCTGTAGTTGTCCGTGCTACTCAAGAATTAATGATTTCCCATTATAAACTGAACCAAAACCTTGAACACGCAAATCTCAATTCTCCATATCATGACACATAGACCATACCACACTAGGATAATATGAGGACTTCTATCTCTCTCATGTGCCGCAATCATTGATGCACTCAACTAGTCAAGAACTTTCAGGATCCTATATAGGAGAAAAATTATTACACACTCCATGCTTTGCATGCCCATTGGAAATATACCCATCTTCGAACCACGATAAAACACATCAGGAACTCTTTCTCCCAATTCCATTGCACAAGCTAAACTGCCAGACTGAATCCTTCTATCCAAACCAAGCTAAGCAATTGCCAGCACGCAAGAGCTTTGCTGCACAATTCTTGTAAGGCTAATTGCCTCAAACACATCAAAGAATTAATTATACTTTTACCATACATATTCGGTTCATTATCAAGCTATTCCATCTATCTAAGACCCATAGGCCACTGAATACCCTCTCGAATGCTTCTCAGAAATACAATATTAGAGAATGCTTTACCTTAAAGAACTTCATGCGAAAATGAATTTGTTACCTTTAACTTCCAAATACGGTTACATAGAATCCCATGATTAACATAAAAATACCACAAATCTTGATCTTTTCTAATGAAAACACAGTCTCTAGCCACATACATAAACTTAAGACACCCGATTGTTACATGAAAAATCTTGAACATAGTAAAACCATTCTCGAGAGTCATTCACTCTTAAACAACTAAAATTCACCTGCCTTAACGAACAGAACCACTCGTGCCTTATTAGTACCCATGCACCGCAGAACATGATTTCATACCGATACACACAACCATTTTCCTTCCCTATACACTGAGCATTCTTTATTAACATTAGTTCAAAACATCCTTGTATTTTCTCATATTTACGATAGCACCATATAACCTTTGTAGAAATGTTCCTTCACACGTACCATCCTCGGCTCAATTTCTATAACCAGAACTGATCCACCATGATACCTCAAAACAGACCCAACATAGCACATAACCATGCAATAGCTGACTAACAACAACCTCCCCAACTTGGCTCGGAGCCATATATTAAGGCACTCTTAACAACTCATAACACTTTTATTCTCATTATGATACAATGAGATCAAACTCAAATCATTTACAAGTTTTGTGAATACACAGATCATCTAGCACTAACATTATTTGAAAACCTCGCATTCATTTCCACATCAGTTGAGTCCACTTCCTTAAGCATCCCAATTCTTCAAAATACAATACATACCCTTCAATTACACATGAGATATTTCACATACACATAAGGATCATACCGCTCAAAACCCTCCGCAGGAGATAACCGACCTGCTTCGCCTCATTTCAATATTTCAATATGCCTTCCACCATTATATACGTAATACACATCCATTTAGTCTTTATGAGTCTGAACTCATACCGCCACATGTATTCCACCTCACTTCCCAGCTAGGGGATACGAAAGTATTCTTCACGCGCCCATGCCTCGGGCTACACAACAGACCGCAATAGGAAACAAGCACCAAACAGCTCATTTATCCCCCATCAGACTTCTCTGTCACTACCAAAATTAAATAGATACACCTCGCAGTACTAACATACTCATCACAGGGATATCCGGCCGCTGTTCCGGCTAATAAGAACAATACTGAACATACAAGTTCAAAACACTTGCTCACACAATTGGAACCTCGATCTCAAGCCATAGGCAAATATCCGGCCTCAAGTCCTCAAGACTGGCCCAACATGAACTCACGGAGATTTACTTATCGCCCCTCGATCGTGGAATCACAAGCCATCAAGGCATATATACTACTGAGCGCTCACGTGCGCATACAGACGTATGGAAAGAATCATCAAGAATTATATATCAAGCTAAATCAAGTACGCACGATAAGAATTCCAAGAATGGGAAGTTTTCCTAAAGGTTCCGCAGCCTCTCGAGGATAAATACAGATGTCTCCCTACTGATCCGCGAGACTCTACTAACCCTGCTCGTGACTCGTGAGACCTAGTAACCTAGGCTCTGATACAAACTTGTCATGACCCAAATTCAATAACCGGTCGTGATGGCGCCTTTCGTGAAGACAAGGTCAACCAACAACCCCCAACTCCTCTTTAAGCAGTTATTAAACATCATAGAATAGAAATATTACTTAATGACATTTAACTATGAAGTTTCATTCCAATACAACCCGTCCGGGGTGTCACAAGTCACGAGCATCTAATGAATAGGAAAACAATTAATGGACCAACAATGGATATATATACAAGATAAAACTGGAATACAAAGATGGAATGTGGTGTCATGAACGCTGGCGATCACCTTGCTCAACTACCACAATAAGGCCTTCGTTCTTGCAAATAACCCGCTACCGGGTGAGCAATACCTACAACTGCACGCAAGGTGCAGGGAGTAAAGTGAGTACTTCCAACTCAGTGGTAATAAAAGAGAATAATATCTGAGCGATAAGAAAACACGTATGAGCACACCAAACTGCTATAAAAGATAGAACAACCCCTTTTGAGAAAATCCAAAATACAGTGAAAATCCCTTTAGAAAATCCCAAGTTCAGTTCAAAATCACTTTTGAAAATATACTTCTTGTACAATTGCAAAGGTAATTTCAACAAGTAGAAAATAATCAGAACCTGTACCTCGGGCTCAATATCAACCTCTTAGTGCAGTAACAGCCCCGCAGGCTCACTCCCAACTCAATATTCAACATCAGCCTTTCGAGCTCAACACTCCTTATCATATATCACCAGGGTATCTGGTCAAAAAGGCAAGTAATAGTATGTATGCCAATGCAAGTAACATGATATGATTTTTAGAATTTTTCGAGAAGTAGGCCCGGGGCTCGGGTTTTACCAACTTCGCAATTTTCAGTGTTTTTCGAGTAATTTTAGTTGGATTATGTTTCTTTAACCTATAACAATGTATTCATTGTGATTTTGGCTAGATTCGACGCACGTAGAGGGACATCCAAAAGGAAAAGGCATTGCGGACCAGTCTATAACCGGTTAGGGGTGAGTAGTTTGTGTAGATGATGGCCTGAGGGTTTGAAACCCCGGTTTATCACATCATGATGCTATGTTAGGACGTGACTTGCACTCCATGGCAGGTGCGAGATGGTATATGATTGGGGATTGTGACTTGGTCCATCCGAGAGCTAAATATAATTATTAGCGGCTGATACGCACATTGTATTGTTGATAATTGGGCTTACTGCCATGTTTGAGGCCTTGTGTCGATCTGTAGCATCCGTCTAGGATGAATATCTGTGTGATAACATGATTTGCATAATCATTAATCTCAGTCCTGTGTTTAATCACTGTTATTAAATGCTGAGTTACTTTTTTCCTGAAATTAATTAACTAAATTATATTCACCTTAATAATTGAAAACTGGGAAATTAGATGAATATGTTGTGTGACTCATATGCATACTGTGGACTGAGTATGGGTTGGGCTGCACGCCACAGCAGTGATATGATGATATTGCGCTTGGGCTAAAGGAGACCCTCCGGAGTCTGTACACACCCCCAGTGAGCGCCATCGACGTTAAACGGATCGGGCTGTATGCCGCAGCAGACTCATGTGCATTGCATTGCATCTTTACATGATACTTGACTGTTATATTTGATATTACTCTGCTGTTAGTTCGAAGTTAAGGTGTCAGAATGTTAGTGTTAGCTTTGTTTTGTAGTATTTTCTGGATTTCTTATCTTCAGACATTTTATATGCTTATTACTCACTGAGTCGGTAGTACTCACCCCTACTCCCTGCACCTTGTGTGCAGATTCAGGTACACCGAAGGCTTAGCTGAGCATTCGTAGTCTCTAGATATTTTCAAAGACGTTGAAGTAGCTGCTTGACGTTCGCAGGACCTAACTACTCTTCATATTTTCAAACTTATTATTATTATTATTATTATTATTATTATTATTATTATTATTATTATTATTATATACATTACCAGACTTTTATATTTTCATTTAGATATTATTATCCAGTTTTGTTTAAAGGCTCTAGACGCGTGACTCTAGATCTTATGGGAGTATTTATCGATTTTCGCATCTTTTACATATTATTCCATTAATATTGTTAGATTATTATTCTAAATTACTATATTCTCCTTAAATTGTCGGTTTGAGATTTATTATCGAAATGTGAGTGAATTATTCGTCAGGCTTGTCTACCTTTAGGGTTGGGCGCCATCACGATCGGATTTGGATCGTGACAATGACACGTATAGTATGCTTATCTCGCAGCCGAATAAAAAAAATCAGAATGGTAAAAAGATCATGGTTATTTCAAATTGAGGGATGATAAATATTTTTTTCGGAAGAATCATATCTATACTTGAAACTTGATTTATTATTTTGGTATCGAGATTAAATAATATTTATACTTCTATATTATTCTAAAATTGATGACATTTCGTGAATTTGGTGTCTCATGAGAGAGAAGCACATTCTATTACACCTTTTGTCCTAATTTATGTGATGCACATTTTATATGTAGAAATAATATTACTTTAAAATTTTTGTTTCAACCTTAATTAAAATAATTTATAACTACACTGATATTTATGGTTTATTTAAACCACAAGTTTCAAAAATAAATCTTTCTTTTTTAACTTCATGCCTAACTAAAATGCATCACATATATTATGAAGGAAAGAATCATATCTAGCATAATACTTGAATATAATATTTATTTGTAGGATTTATATTATAGGTTAAAGATGAGCCAAGTATTCGTCTTGCCAATGCTACAAGAGAGTAAATATTAATAATTCACTTTTTTTTGTCAAAGATTGATAAGTAAAGCGACAACATAAAAGAGTTTAATTATTCAAGACATACATGAACTTGAAGATATTGATGTGACGTAATTGAGGAACTAGGGGTGTTCAAATCGAATTGAAAAATCGCACCAAATCAAAAAATTAAATCAAATCGATTAAAAAACTTAACTAGGTTTGGACTTAGTTTGGTATTGAGTAAAAAAATTCAAACCAAACCAACATATAAATATATAAATTTTATTTATATTTTTAAGACTTTATAGTAAATTTTCTTGAGAAAATATAGAAATATTTGAGATACTCTCATGTATTAACCGTGAAAACGTAAATTAATGAAAAATTGTTGTTAGACGACTAAGAAAATAACTATCTTGTGTTACCAAAAAAATTCTCTCATTAGAATATTTTAATAGATCATATCTTTATCAAATTTTTCCATATTTATTAACCATATATTCACTTATCAAAACTTTATCTATTATTTTAACAAAGTAAGATTGAAATAATATTGATGTATCAAAAATATCCGAAAACCCAAAAAACCTGATAAAACCGAACAAATCCAAACCGATATAATTGTTAGTTTTGATAAAAGTCGAACCATTACAGGCCATGTACACCCCTATGAGGAACCATATAAATCAGCCATGGTATTATTGAAGAGGACAAATAATTACCATCCGACGATCC
The DNA here is from genome assembly GCA_034376525.1 of Nicotiana benthamiana. Classification (NCBI taxonomy): domain Eukaryota; kingdom Viridiplantae; phylum Streptophyta; class Magnoliopsida; order Solanales; family Solanaceae; genus Nicotiana; species Nicotiana benthamiana. Next base: position 75,326,713 of record CM067328.1, on the reverse strand, counting down.
ACACTTATTCTTACATAAACTCATACTTTACTTTTCATGCATAGTATTAATGCAAAATTTTAATTATAATAATACGATATTATTTTATAAAATCATATATTACATGATTTGGCTGCAACGCATGTGGAACGAAACTATTTTAAACAAAATAAAGGAGACCATTTCAATGGGAAATTATGTTTTATTAATAAGAAGTATCTTTTATTAAAAACAAATAAAATCATTTTTTTTGTTTTCTATGTTATACCCCATTTTTTCATACGTAAGCATATGTTGTAAGTCCATTGATGTAAGCTCAGAAATGAAATCATCTTTGAAAAGTTTACAAAATTAGTTAATTATGTTAATGTAGAGGTCACAAATATTTAAGATTATGAACACCAAGTACCAAGAGGATTTTTAGGCATATAAGCTAAACGAATTGAATAAAATAAGTTTCGTCGAAAGTCGACAAGTTGGAATGTTATAACATGTACTTTTTTGGTGAGACTAGGGTGATTAACATTACAAAGAGATTATACTATGAGTTATTTTAGCCGTGTTAAAGTTGTGTGTTCTGTTTTGAAGTCAAGCGAGTTGTGGAACAAAAGTTGGAAAAGGTCATCACAAGTTCCATTCATAAATATGCTGAAAATTAGGTCAAATGTAGCTGAGTTTTTCTTCAAGATACTTGAAAGTACGGGATGATCTACCTACCAAATTGAAAATCGTTGAGTCTAGTTTCCAACAGAGTAAACCTTTTATTGATACAACATTGGAGTAGAGAGATATTCACGTTTTCGCGAAGCTGCGCAGATTGGTAGGTGACAAGTAGGTGCATCACCTACTTGCCAAAAGGAGAGGCCTCAATTAAAAGCTCCAAAGTTGGCCAAGAAGGGACTTTTAAGGGCTTACGTATTCATTTCTTTCAGCCATATTTCAGACAAAGAAAATCATATTGATCCCCTGCAACTCCTCCCCAAAAATCTCACACAAACTCTAGGTTATTTCGGGTGTTACGATGTGAATCTAGTGCCGAAAAGCTCAGACAAATTCCTAGTTTCCCTTTCTCCTTCTTGTAGCTATGTTGGGGGACTGATATTGGATGAAGAAGGACTATGTTTCGTGGGTTCTACTCAGTCCGAGGTAAATTATTGGTTCTCCTTCTATTATCTATGCTTGTACGAGTTGTAACTCGATCGTAAAGACTAGACCTAACGAGTTTCAAAATAGTTGTATGTTATTTGTTGTTACATCATTGTTGTCTGGTTGCAAACATATTTTTAAGTTGAATTCATGGCTGATTTATTGGATAAGAGGTTTAATTATGTACTTTTTGGTGGGGTTACTCAGTTTGAAAGAAAAGACAAGTCGAAATGTGTTTTAGTAAACTGAAAAATCAATTTTAAGTTGTTGAACTTGTGGGACTATTTTGTGCATTATTTTGTGTTGCTGTTGGGTTGTCTCTTTTGCTACTGCTTTTATGGAGTTTTGAGAGGAGAAATGATGCGAAGAAACACCACATTATGTTAGGGTGGTTGACTGGTTGTTCGTCATTAGATTTTCGGGTTGTTTGATACTATTAGGATTAACGATGACAAGTAGGCCAGTCCGGACCCTAAACGGGCCAAGTGGGCCGGACTAAGTGGACCGGTCCAAACGGTCCCGGTCTCGAGCCGGTTCCAAACTAAACGGGTCAAATGGTATTTTTGTAGGAACCGGACGGGGATCGGGCCCACAAGCTCATGGTCCCGGGCTAAATAGTCTGGTCCCGTGGGCTAAGTGGGCCCAATGGATATTTAAAAAGAACTTAAATAGAAATTAGAGCCAAAAGGATGTTAAAAAATATCTATGGCAACACCTTCTACATTTTATTATAGAATTGTGACCTAAATTTCTTAATTCAAATTGAAAGTCTAAAGATAAAAATATTGTAAAGAGAAATTCAAAGCAATGCCTTGTAATTTTATTATAGCACTAAAAAAAATATGGCAATATCTTTCTTGGTCGTCCTCCCCTCTATGGAATGACAACAAGGTGCTAATACAACTATTGAGAAGAAAAAGAGCTAATTAAGATTTGCCAAAATATAAGTTACATAATACATGCTAATTTTTGTTCATACAAGTTACATGATATCTCTTACAAACTTCATAATTCCTTCAAGGTCTGAAGGAATTTTCGCTGGTGGTGGCGGAAAAGTAGCTTGATCATCCCCTCTTTCGGACGAAGCAGCATCTTCTTGCAAGTTCAACTAGCATTTCTTCGTAAGCTTCATCTTTCTCTGGTTGTGATTCAGCAAGTCAAAAATTTCTTCTTTCCGAACGGATCCAATCTCTGAAAAGTACTAATTTTTCCAAGCCCTCCCTCATAGACACTCTATAATCACCGAGTTAAAGTCTTGCTTGACTGAAAGTGCTCTCCGATGCCACGATTAAAGCTTGAATAGTTAAAATATTTTGGGTCATCCTTGAAAGAACTAGAAACTATTTTTCTTTGTCCTTACACTATTCCAAAAGCATAAATGAGACGTCAGGATTAACTTCCTTAATTCCCTGCGACAACTAAACTTCAAGCTCATTTAATTTTGAAAAATCACTACTACTACATCATTGAGAACCACTAAACCCCGCCCAAGCACTAAGTGCTCTTAGAACCCCTGAATCCCGCCCAAGAACTAAATGCTCTTACTCCCACATTTTTTAGATGATTGAGAATCAGAAGAAGATGGAGTTGGAACAATTGGTCTAGCTTGATTTAATGCAACTTGATAAGTATTACAAATAGTTTGAACATTTATTTTAATTGAGGTTGGTTCTTCCGGTTAAGAGCCATTTTAACATTTTCAATTTTTTTATTTAAAATTCTCATATCATCACCCACAATGAAATAGCAAACATGAAAATACGTCAAACATAAAAAAATATTACCATATGCAGGACTTAGCGTCGTGGTAAGCAAGCCTATATCATTTGTGTTACTAGTAGCATTATCCATTGAAATTGACATTATTTTATCACTAATTTGAAAAAAATAAATAATCAAAACTATAATATTAATACTTAAGAGTTGGAACGAGTTTACCGAATTGACGAACAACTTGTTGAAAAATGGATTATCGTTGAAGACTTCAATTCAGTAACTTCACAATTTTTTCACAAATTGTAACAATAAATTAAGCCATGGAAAGCAATTATAGAAGAAAATTAGAGAGAGATTGTGATAGATTGATGATTTAGTAAGAAAAATAAAAATATGAGGGGATATCTGTAGTTGAAAATAGGAAAAAAATAATTATAAAAAGTTTAGGGTTAAAACAAAGTTATGAAGTTAAATGGATATTTTCTTAAAGCCAATGATGATAGACCAGCGACTGTTTTTTCCATTTTACAACTGGTAGATTTTTTTTGAAATTTGACCATTTGGCTACTAGGGACCAAATCTGTCCCGATCCCAAGCGGTCCTGATCCTAGCGATCCCAATCTATTAAACCAGAGAATCCTGGACCGGGCATATGAATACCAGTTCTGGTCCATGTGGCCTGGAGTCCCGGGCTCGGACCGGCCCACTTGCCACCCTTAACTAGGGTTGTCATTTTTTGTATGAATTAATTGGGGTGTGTGGGATGTTTTGCGGTATTTTATGATGGATATAAGGTTTGAAAATGATGTATACATATTGTTATTGTTGTGTTCTTGTTGTTGTTGTTGTTGTTGGTGTTTTGTCGAATTGGGAGGAAGTAAAGAATATATGGGAGATGTTGCCCATTTTATTTTAAAATAAACTTGTCGTTCATTATGCGATAGTTGTACCTTCCATAACTTGATCATAGTATTGTTATCATTGTTGTAGATTAAGATGCAATGAGACGATTTTAACATAGTTATTGGACAGATTGTAATAAGGTATGTTAAGGATAAACCTTTCATTCATTTTAGCATGATTCCGTAACTACATATATTTGATAACAAGAAGCAACGAGAAGTGCATATTCCTAAATTTATTCACATTATCCTACTCTCGTACTTTATCATTCTCCCTTATCGGGACTTCATATTCAGTTTAGTATTGTCGTCTTTTAGCCAAGAGAGCAGAGAGCCACAATAAATACATTAGTATAGTATTATTACTACCATCGAGCTATAATCAATAGGCAGACCCATATAGGACAACCTCAGATCAGATGGTAAGTTATATACCGAGCCTACTCTGGTCGAGCGCCTATGAGTGATCCCATAATGGCCTAGATGCATAGCCTAGTCTGACCTAGCGACTATGAGCGAGTCTACTATAGCATAGCAGTTACACATAAGGCGCAGTATAGTACCAGGCAGCTATTTTATATACTATGGAAAGAGTTGAGTCAGTATCAGCAGGTAAGCATATCGTTAGATTATCTTTGAAAACTAGTTTCATTCAGTTATTATATTATCAGTTCAGTTTCAAATTTAAGTTATTCAATTGCCTTACATGTTCGGTATATTATTTCATATTGATGTCCCTTTTACTGGGGATCCTGCATTTTATGCCTTTAAGTTCTGATAGACAACTGAATAGGCTATCCCAGTAGACATAGTCAAACATCAACTTGGTGGATAAACTCCACTTCCTCAGAGTTACCAGGTCTAGACCTTGGAGCCTATTTTTTTATACATGTTTGTTGGGTAGGTTGAGGCCCTGTCCCGGCCATAATTCAATTCAGTTATCTCTAGAGGCTTGTAGACGAGTCCTGTATATTTTGTATATTAGTAGATGTTCATGCCGGCCTCATAACCTGACGCAGTTATATATATATATTCTTTCAGATAATTTAGAATATGGCCTCATCGACTTGAATTGAGGGTTAACCCTCTAGAGCTCACAGTTATAGAGTAGTACGCTCGGGCCAAATATGGCACCGGGTTCCAGCCACGTCTCCTCAGGCTTGGGGCATGACATTCTATTAGAGCAAATTTAAGATAATCTTACTTCTACATTAGTGTAGATTTGAAGTGACAAACTTAACTCATGAATATAACTCACCAATTTGTTAAAAGAAAGAGAGTTGTATTGAACATATATTCTTGGACGTTTAATTTGAATACATCTCAATTTCAGTCATTTGGATCAATTTGGACTACCACTATTTTTGTGACGATCTGATAGGTTATTTTATTTTCGTATTCTGAAACTTCTATTAGCTCTATATGATATTTCTTAGTTTGCATGCATCATTCGTGTTGTTTTCTGAAAAACATTTTCGTAAAAATTTGAAGAAAAATCGATTTTAGACTTAAATGAGACTTGAGTTGACCATAGTTAACATTCTTGATAAATGACCTCGGATCGATATTTTTATGATTTCAGTAGTCCGTATGATATTTGTTGGACGTGTATGCAAGTTTGATTGGGATAGAGGTTAACCTGAGTGCATTTCAATGCGTTGTGTGAAAAGATTGTAAAACTGAGTTTCAAGTTGAAAACTCTTGGGGTTTGATGATAGATTTATATCATTTGATGTTATTTTTATTATTTTAGGTTGCGAGCAAGTTCATAGGATATTATTACACTTGTGTGCATATTTGGTTTGAAGCCCGAGGGGCTCCTGTGAGTTCCGGGTGTAAATCGAATGATTTCGGATGGTAGTGGAATAGCTGGTGTGCTTCAATTTTTGGTGCTGAACTGCATGACTCGCATTTGCGATGACCTGTTTGTAAATGCGAACTCATCTTTTGTGAAATCAAGCTAGGATTTGCGATGAGGGGATGGATAGGTTAATATTTGCATTTGTGAAGAAATGTTGCCATTTACGGATGTCCCGACGATTCTCTTTTGTGATGGCTTGGTCGCATTCGCGACTGGGCACTAGACTTAGGCAAGTTCCCAATTGCGTACCTATGAATGCATTTTCGATGGGTTGGGACCTCGAAAATGCGATGTTTCGATGTTATGCAGGCTTGAGACACCGGTCGCGTTTGCAACCTTTGTTTCGCATTTGCGATACTCACATTTTCGAACATGAGTTTGCAATTGTGATACCTGTAGCTGGGTAAAGGTGGGATTGGGACTTAGTTCATTTTACACCATTTCTGAACCACAAACACTCTAGTGCCGAGTTGAAAATCCATTTCTTCCCAAATTCATTGGCAAGAAACTTTAACTAGTTTTTAATCAATCCCCATTACTTTTCATGAATTTTTAATATCAAATTTAGAAATTTCATGGTAGTAATTAGGGATTTTCGGCAAAATTAAGGGATTTTATAAAATTGAGATTTAGATCTAAAATTGCGGCCGGATTTCAAAATAAATCACATAATCGGGCTCGGGGTTGAATGAGTAATCAAATGTTTAGCACGAACTTTAGATTTTGACCAAGCGAGTTCGGGGGTGACTTTTGTTGAACTTTTCAATTTCATAACAGATTGAACCTTTTTTATTCGCGTTTAGTTTCTAAAGAATATTTAGAATTGTTTGAACGATATTTGGCTAGATTTGATTGGTCTAGAGGCTTGTTCGAAACGAAAAGCCGTGGTTGATTGTTTAATCGGCAAAGAGGTAAGTGCCGTGTTTAATTTTGATTTGAGGGAATTAGAACTTGTTGGTTTATTTTATACATCAATAATGTGTAGGAACAATGTATATGTTAGGTGACATATATATATATATATATATATATATATATATATATATATATATATATATAGATATATATATATATATATATATATATATATATATATATATATATATATATATATATGTCACGACCTCAAATTTCTTCCGTAGGATGTCGTGATGGTTCCTAGTATCTACGATGAGGTAAGCCTAACAAATATTATTAATTAGGTAGAAACAAATATCAAAATGCTAAAACAAGCTGAATAACTAACATAAACTTCCGATACAAAATATAATCTCAACTATACGCTCCCCAAAACTGGTGGAGCTGACTCATAATCTCTATAGAGTAACAATATGATAACTATTACATTAGTGTTTTAAAGAACTATAACAGTAAAAAAAATAAACGGGAAGGTGACTTCGAGGCCTGCAAACGTGAAGCATGTATACCTTGAAGTCTCCCTAGTAGCAACTCAATCAACTATAGCGTTCGGCAAGGCAGACGTACTTGGATCTGCACAAAATTGTGTCTTAAAATGAAGCGATCTCAATAAGTTATATATCTATGGGAAAAAGGTGAATCCAATATAATGTTGTTGTTGACAACAATTTTGCATATAATATTGCAGTTGAAGTGATGCAACAAGATTAAGATCTTGAGCCAAAATCCGTTAATGAATGTAAACATAGAAATGATTGGCCAAAATGAAAAACACAATTCTAGCGAAATTGGCTTCACTCGAAAAATGTGAAGTTTTCGGACCATTATTCCAAACGTCTGAAGGTGTCAAGCTAGTGGGGTACAAACAATTTTTGTGCGAAACACAAAATAAGAAAGGTGAAGTCGCAAGACATAAATCATGACTTGTGGCACAAGGGTTTTCGCAAAGGCCTGGAATCAATTATTTAGAGACATATTCTCATGTGGTAAATGCAATTACCTTTAGGTATTTAATTAATCAAGAAATCCATGGAAATCTTGATATAGGGTTGATAGATGTTGTCACATCTTACTTATAAGACTCATTAAAAAATGAAATTTTATGACAATCCCTGAAGGATTTAAAATTCCTAAAGCACATAAAAGTTCAAGGGAAACTTGTTCAATCAAGCTTCAAAAATCGTTATATAGACCGAAGCAATCAGTCATAATATAGTACAATCATCTTAGCGAGTATTTGCTAAATGAAGGGTACAAAAAAGACCCTATTTGCCCTTGTGTCTTTACTAAGAGGTCCTGGATCTGAATTTGTCATCATAGCTATGTATGTTGACGACTTGAATATGATTGGCACTTCTAAAGAGCTTCAAAAATTTGTAGTGTTTGAAGAAAGAATTTGAAATAAAAGATCTTGGAAAGATAACATTTTGCCTTGGCCTACAAATTGAGCATGTAATAAATGAAATGTTTGTCCACCAATCAACATACACTAAAAAGTTATTAAAGCGATTATACATGGATAATGCACATCCATTGAGTACCCTGATGATTATGAGATTGCTTGACATAGATAAAGATCCATTTTGGCCTCAAGAAAATGATGAAGAGCTCGTTGGTGATGAAACTCCATATCTTAGTGCAGTTGGGGCACTAATGTATCGTGCCAATAATATATAACCAGATATTGCTTTTCCAGTAAGCTTATTAGCAAGATTCAACTCCTCCACAACAAGAAGACATTTGGAATGGTGTTAAGCATATATTTAGATATCTTCAGGGAACTATAAACATTTGGAATGGTGTTAAGAATATATTTAGATATTTTTATCACATGATCAAGTTCATATGATGTTGTAAACTTGTGTGCATGCTTGGTTTGGAGCCCCGAGGGATCAGGTGAGTCTCGGATAGGCTATGGAGTGAAATTGTGTTGGAAAATATTATTGTTGATTTGGTGTTTTTTGCAGGCCTCTAATCTTGCAATTGCGAGATCAGGGATTGCATTTGCAAGCTTCCCATTGCAAATGCGAAGAGAAGCTGGGTCAGTGGTTCTCGCATTTGCGAAGGGAATCTGGGAGGGGCATGGATCGAAAATACGATTGTTTACTCGCACTTGCAAGGCCCAATGGTCACAATTGCGATATTTTCCTTGCATTTGCAAAAATAACATAAATGTGAAGGGCTTCACAATGGCGATGGCCCCTTTGCATTTGCAAAGCTCAGGTTGCAAATGCGACATATGGAGTTGATAAAAAGAAACTTATACGAGATTTTTCTCCCATTCTTCCAAATTTCAAACCCAAGAACCCTAGAGGAGATTTCTCCAAGATCAAATCTTCCACAAAACTTTGGTAAGTGATCCTAATCCACTTTCTTTCTATTTTCCATCATATTTTATGATTTTTCAACCTAAAATCTAGAATTTCCACGGTAGAAATTGGGGGTTTGGGTAAAATTAGAGATTTTTGAGAAATTGGGATTTAAACCTCAAATTGAGGTCGGATTTGAAAACTAATTACTTACTCGGGCTCTGAGGTGAATGGGTGAATGAGTTTTAGTTCGAATCTCGAGTTTTGACCAAGCGGGCCCTTGGTCGATTTTGAACTTTTAGGGGAAATGTTGGGAAACATAAATTTATGTATTGAAATTGGCCGTCAATTTACTTGTTTTGCCTGTTATTTTCCCATTCTTATTATATTGTCTTCTCTACCTTAACTGCTACATGGTCTGCCGGTATTTCCATGTTTAATTATTACTCGTCAAATGTTGTTTTTTGTTGTTGAAGTTATTAGATATTTCGTAGTTTCATTGTTTCAGATTATTATCATAAGCTGGTTTATCAGTGTTTATTGGTATATTTTGGATTGGTTTCGATGAGTAGTATTATTTGTGTGATGTTTCATAATGTACAAGCTTCACGTTTTCTTTGGTTTAAGGTTTAAATACTGTGGAGAATTTTGAGTTAAATCATGAAATTTTTGTTCTTATTGTGTAATTGGTACTGATATGGTGGGATCGGATTGTACGGTGCAACAAGAGAAATAAGGGTAATATATTGAGAAGGAATAAGGGTGAAGTGCTATTATATGGTGGGATTGGGTTGTGCTCTGTAATAGGAGAAATACGCTTGATATATTGAGAAAGAATAAGGGTGAAATGTTATTGTGCGGTGGGATCGGTTTGCACGCTGCAACAGGAGGAATAAGAGTTGATTGATATGGAGTAATAAGAGTGAATATTCATATTAATATTGATTATATGGTGGGATCGGGATGTGCACCGCATCAGTTTATGTGTCTATGTGTGATGAACCGACCAATCATCTCATGAGTTACCATTCTGTTTCCCTCATTTCTAGTTCGTTATACTTTGTTTATCCATGTTATATGGTGTCGGGTTGGTCGGATCGAATCAAGAATGATTTTAGTAAGATTGAGACACTTAGTCTCTTTTGAGAAAGCTTATGTTGACTTATATATTAGAGGGCTCACATGTGAGTTCTGATAATTCGATTATCTTCGAGAGGTGATTTGGGACTTATGAGCGTGATCAGAATGAGTTTTGGAGGTCCGTAGTAGATTTAGGCTTGAATTGGCGAAGTTGATATTTTGGCGATTTTCGGTTGGTAAGCGAGATTTTGATATAGGGGTTGGAATGGAATTCTGAGAGTTCCATTGGGTCATTTGGGATGTGGGTACAAAATTATAGGTCATTTTAACGTGGTTTGGTTGGGTTTTTGATCAAAAGCAAAAATTGAAAGATTTTAGAAAGTTTGGCTTGAATCCAATATGTTTTGGTTGATGTGATGTTGTTTGAGGTGTTTTGAAGATTCATACAAGTTTGAATAAGGTATTGGGATATGTTTGTGCTTATGGTTGAGGTCCCGCGGGCCCCGGGGTGATTTCAGATGGTTGTCGGGAAGTTTGAGACTTTGTTGCAGCTGCTGAACTTTTGCTGCTTCTAGTATTTCCGCACCTATGGAATTGGGGACTGCAGGTGCAATGCCGCATGCGCGTGCGACTAATCGGAGAAGCGAAAAGGGACTTGATGAGTAGTGATCGCAGAAGCAGTTAGGATGACCGCATCTGCGATGTCGCAGATGCGGGTAATGGAACATAGATGCAGACTAAGGGGAGTTAAGTGATTTCCGAAGAAACGGAGGATGAATCGAAACTACGGTACTGCAGAAGCGGATCTGGGGCCGCATATGCGAAAATGTCTGGGCAGAAGGGATGAATTGTGTCCTTTTCGATTTTGAGCTATTTTCACCATTTATACTTTGGCCTTTGAGCTTTTTGGATTATTTGAAAGACGGATTGCAAGGGAAATTCATTGAGGTAAGGAGTTTGGCCTTAAAAGTCGTTCTTATGCTATTATTTCATGGATTTGAGCTATAATTAATGGAATTTAAGGGTTAAAATTGGGAAAGCTAGGGCTTGGAAACTTATACCTTTTCTTGAGGATTTGAAGGACCAATTGAGGTTGGATTTGAGAACTTTTGATATGTATGAACTCGCGGGTAGATAAGGAATCTGTTTTTGTAAAAATTATCAAATTCCGAGGCATGGGCCTGGGGTTGGGTTTTGGTAATTTCGGGATTTATGTCGTATATCGATTATTTTCGCTTGGGCTTCGTCTGTTTAGCCTATCCTAATGTTATGATTCTGATTATGGGTATATTCGATGCGAGTGGAGGCTGATTCGAGGGGCAAAGGCATCGCGAGCTAGAGATTTGACGTCTTCGAGGTGAGTAATGATTGTAAATGATCTTTTAAAGATGATTCCTGAGGGCGATTTATTAATACTCAGCCATGTTTACCCCGCTTTTAATACTTAAATGATCTTTTAAAGATGATTGGGATGAGAATCATTATTTTATTGTTGTTCGAGTGGCTTGTGAGTGTTTTTGCTTGAGAAAGGCTGAGGGCCTATGTTGTGAGGAAACATTGATCATGATTTGAGGCCTAGGGCCTGAGATATGTACGCCACAAGGTGACTTGATTGATATGAGGCTGAGAGCCTAGTGATGATGCCATGAGATGGCTTGATATTGCGCCTGGGCAGTAAGGGGCCCCTCTAGGAGTCTGCACACCCCTGAGCGCGGGTACCTATTGAGATGTGAGATTGAGCCCGTGGGGCTGGTATTGTACTGAGAAGTTTCCTGAGGGCGATTTATTGATATTATGCCCGAGGGATGAACCTTTATGTGTTTACTTTCCTTAATTGCTTGTCAATTACCTGCTTAATAGTTGAAAAGGTCTTTTCGTGAAATTACATTTGAGTCTAAGAAATTTTACCTATCTTTCACTAATTTACTATTTTTGAATGGTTTTACTGCTTCATTATAGAATGCTTTGTGCCTTACATGACTTCTTGCTTTCAGTCCTTATTTACGGTTGTTACTCACTCAGTTTGAGTACTCACTTTACTCCTTGTATCCCGTGTGCAGATTCAGGCGTAGCTAGTCCCGCTTCTAAGTGCTGATCGTCCTAGTTCGGGTGGGCTCGAGGAGTCTCTAGGTAGTTGTTGGCTTTCGCAGCCTAGTGCTCTTCCCTATCTTATTTCTTCATGTTCTTAGTTTTGTATTAAACTCTATAGTTTGATTTGGAATATTCTGGATTATTTAGATGCTCATGACTAGTGACACCCTAGTATCACGCTGTGTTGGGTTATTTTCCGCGAATTATGCTATTAAATTTATAAAGCTTGGTTTATTTGATCATGCTTTATACTTATTTCTTACTATTTAACTGTTTAATATTGAAATAGGAATAGTTGGCTGGGCTTGTATTAACGAGAGGCCCCATCACGACCATGTTTGGGTTTAGGCTCGTGACAAGTTGGTATCAAAGCCTAGGTTACATAGGTCTCATGGGTCATGCGCAGGTTCAGTAGAGTCTCGCAGATCGGTACGGAGACGTCTGTATTTATCCTCGAGAGGCTGCAGACCTTTAGGAAAAACTCCATATTCTTGAAATTCTTCTCTTGCGAATTTGTTGATCCGAGTACTGAATTTCTTTTATTCTATTCTCTCAAAGATGGTGAGGATGCACGTTACCGGTCAGGATGGACGACGACCAGTACCACCAACTGTGGCCACTGGAGGTTGAGGATGCGGTCATGATCGTGGTAGGGGCAGAGTAGCTAGGGCAGCACCTGCAGATCTACGAGCTACCCTAGTTCAGGACCAGGTCCCAGTTATAGATGCTCCAACAGCACCATCTCAGACACAAGCTGTGCATATTATGATTCCGGGTCTTCTGGAGGCCTTGGCTCAGATCTTATCAATTTGCACTAGCCTAGCTAAGGCGGTTTTATCCACCACAACCGCAACTACTTTTGAGGAGGTTGTGGATATCACCCGTAAGATTGAGTTTGTTCATTACTAGGAACGAGAGGAGAGAGAGAGGCCAAGAGGACACGAGGATATGGTAGCTATAGTGGTGATCCTTCGAGAGGTTAGTTTTAGCATGGTAGAGGTCGTCCATTCAGGCATGCTCAACCAACTCGCCCAGGTTATCGTGGGGCGTCATCAAGTCATGGTTCTCATAGTTCTCATAAGCTCCAATCATCACTTAGTGCCCTTCTAGCTCAGAGTTCGTCCCGTGCTCCATTAGTTCAAGGCTCTTCTATGCCAGGCACATATTCTAGTCACTCCGGTGCGGGGGGGTTCCCTTCAGTCCGATTCTCCAGCACCTGGGAGTTGTTATGAGTATGGAGAGATGGGTCATCGAGGCAGTGCCCTTATTTTTTTGCGAGTTCATCTCAGCAGACGGGTCAGTCATTAGCTTCAGTGCTAGTTGCTTCATCACCACCCGCCCAGTCAGCTAGTGGTGGAGGTCAGATCGCATGGGGTCGTTCTAGAGGGGGAGGTCGAACGGGTGGCGGTCAGGCTCGGTTAGATGCACTTCCAGCTAGACACGACGCTATTGCTTTAGATGCTGTCATCATAGGTATTGTTTCACTCTGCCACGGAGATTCCTCTGCATTATTTGATCTCGATTTCACTTTTTCTTATGTGTCATCTTTTTTTGCTTGTTATTTGAGTAAGCCCCGTATGTCTTTTGCTTCACTTGTTCATGTATCTATCCCGGTGGGCGATACTATTATTGTAGACCGTGTGTACCAGTCGTGTATTGGGGGTCTGGAGACTCGAATGGATCTTTTATTATTGAGTATGGTTGATTTTGATGTCATTCTCGGCATGGATTGTCTATCTCAGTGTCGTGCTATTCTGGACTATCATGCTAAGGCAGTCACATTGGCTATACTGGGTATGCCACAGATTGAGTGGTGAGGTGTGACTGATTTTGTTCCTAGTAGAGTAATCTTATTCTTGAAGTCCCACATCATGGTTGGGAAGGGTGTCTTTCGAATCTAGCCTTGTGAGGGATTTTCCTGATGTGTTTCCTGTAGACCTGCCGGGAAAGCCACCAGTTCAGTAGCTTTCTTAGGGCACGTGGTGTCCAGCGCGTATTCAGGTTGATCTGAAGAAGATAGAGGCGGTTCAGACTTGGCCCATACCGTCCTCAGCCAAAGAGATTAGCAGCTTTCTTGGTTTGGCAAGCTATTATCGCCGGTTTGTTATGGTATTCTCATCTAACACATCGCCTTGACCAAGTTGACTCATAATGTTGCTTTATTTGTGTGGTCGGACGAGTGTGAGGAGAACTTTTAGAAGCTTAAGATAGCTTTGACCACATATCTAATGTTAGTTTTGCCATTAACTTTAGGTTCATATACCGTGTATTGTGATGCTTCGAGAGTTGGTATTGGTTGTATTGATGCAGAAGGGTAGAGTTATTGCTTTTTCTTCTCGTCAGTTGAAGCCCCATGAGAAGAACTTACCTGTTCATGATTTGGAGTTGGCTTCCATAGTTCAGGCGTTGAAGATTTTGAGGCATTACTTGTATGGCGTGTCTTGTGTGGTGTTTACTGATCATTGCAGTCTTTAGAGCTTGTTCAAGAAAAAAGATCTTAATTTGACGCAACAGAGATGGTTGGAGTTTCTTAAGGATTATGATATCACTATGTTGTACCATCTAAGAAAGGCCAATGTGGTGGCCGATGCTTTGAGCCGAAAGGTAGTGAGTATAGGGAGTTTGGCATATGTTCCAGTTGGGGAGAGACCTCTTGCAGTTGATATTCAGGGCTTGGCCTATCGGTTCATGAGGTTAGATATTTCGGAGCCTTGTCGGGTATTGGCTTGTGCGGTTTCTCGATTTTCCTTATATGATCGCATTAGAGAGCGCCACTGTGATGATCCACACTTGCTAGTCCTTAATTACAGAGTTCAGCATGATGATGCCAGAGATGTGACCATTGGTGATGATGGATGTTGAGGATGCATCGTCACATTTGTGTGCGCAATGTAGATGGTTTTCGGGAGTTGATTCTGGAAGAGACCCATAGCTCGAGGTATTCCATACATCCGGGTGCCACAAAGATGTATATGGATTTGAGGCAGCACTATTGGTGGAAAAAAATGAAGAAAGACATTATAGGATTTGTAGCACATATCTTAATTTTCAGTAGGTGAAATATGAGCATCAGAGACCAGGTGGCTTACTTCAGCAGATGGATATTCCCGAGTGGAAGTGGGAGAGGATCACTATGGACTTTGTTATTGGACTTCCACGGGCTTAGAGAAAGTTTGATGCTATTTGGGTGATTGTGGATCGGCTGACCAAGTTTGCGCACTTCATTCCTGTGTGTGCTACCTATTCTTTAGAGTGGGTGGCAGAGATCTATATCCGGGAGATTTTTCGTTTGCATGGTGTCCCAGTTTCCATAATTCAGAAAGGGTCACTCCGTTTACATCGCAGTTTTGGAGGTTTGTGCAACGAGAGTTGGGTACTTAGGTTGAGTTGAGCACAACTTTTCACCCTCAGACGGACGGGATGTCTGAGTGCACTATTCAAATATCGGAGGACATGTTGCATGCTTGTGTCATCAATTTTGGAAGGTCATGGGATGAGTTTCTGCTGCTTGCAGAGTTTGGTTATTACAATAGCTACTAGTCGAGTATTCCGATAGCTCCCTATGAGGCTTTGTATGGGAGGCGATTTTGATTTCCAGTTGGTTGGTTCGAGCTCGGTGAGGCTAGGATATTGGGGACAGATTTGGTGCAGGATGATTTGGAGAAGGTGAAGGTGATTCAGGAGAGGCTTCGTACAGCGCAGTCGAGGCAAAAGAGTTATGCTGACAGGAAGGTTTGAGATGTGTCCTACATGGTTGGTAAGAAAGTTCTATAGGTTTCGTCCATGAAGGGTGTTATGAGATTTGGGAAGCAAGGGAAGTTAAGTTCGCGGTTCTTTGGTCCTTTTGAGGTGCTTCGTAGGATTGGGGAGGTGGCTTATGAGCTTGCTTTTCAACCCAGCTTGTCGAGTGGGTATCCAGTATTTCATGTTTCTATGCTCCAGAAGTATATTGGGGATTCGTCTCATGTTCTAGATTTCAGCACGATTCAGTTGGATGATGATTTGACCGATGATGTGGAGCTAGTAGCTATTTTGGGTCATCAGATTCGAAAATGAAGGTCAAAGGATATAACTTCAGTGAAAGTGTAGTAGAAAGGTCGGCCCATGGAGGAGGCCGCCTAGGAGATCGAGCGAGAGATGCGGAGAAGATATCCTCACTTGTTTGAGGCTTCAGGTATGGTTCTTGACTCGTTCGAGGACGAACGTTTGTTTAAGTTGGGAAGATGTGACCACCTGACCACTCCTCTCTTGAGTTACTGCTTTATTTTCCCCATTTCTGCTTCTTTATGTTTTGTTTATCCGTGTTATGTGGTATCATGCCGGTCATATCGAATCCGAAATGATTTTTGTAATGTTTGAGACACTTAGTCTCTTTTTTCAGGAAGCTCGAATTGCAAATGTCAACCGGATATTATCATATGTGTTAGAGGGCTCAGATGTAAGTTCCGATGGTTCGGTTAGCTTCGAGAGGTGATTTGGGACTTAGGAGCGTGATCCAAATGAGTTATGGAGGTCCAGAGTAGATTTAGGCTTGAATTTGCAAAGTTGATATTTTGGCGATTTCTGGTTGGTAGGCGAGATCTTGATATAGGGGTTGGAATGGAATTTTGAGAGTTGTAGCAGTTCCGTTGGGTCATTTGAGATGCGTGTGAAAATTTTAAGGTCATTCGGACGTGGTTTGCTTGAATTTTTTTATGAAAAGCGGAATTCAAAATATTTTAGAATGCTTTTCTTGAATCCGATGTGTTTTGGTTGATGTGATATTATTTGAGGTTTTTTGAAGTTTGTTACAAGTTTGAATAAGGTATTGGGATAAGTTTGTGCATTTAGTTTAGGTCTCGAGGGCCTCGGGGTGATTTTGGATGGTTGTCGGGGAGTTTGAGACTTTGTTGCAGCTGCTGAGCTTTTGCTGCTTCTGGTACTTCCGCATCTGCGGATTTAGGGACCGCAAGTGCGACCACTGCATGTGCGGGCGACTAGTCGTAGAAGTGAAAAGGTACTTGATGAGCAGTTACCGCAGAAGCAGTTAGGATGACCGCTGCGATATTGTAGATGCGGGTAGGGGACAATAGATGCAGACTAAGGGAAGTTAAGTGATTTTCGTAGAAGCAGAGGAAGAAGCGTAGATGCGGTATTGCAGAAGCGAATATGGGGCCGCGGATGCGAAAATATTTGGGCAGAAGGTAAAATTGTGTCCTTTGCGACTTTGAGCTATTTTCACCATTTCTACTTCGGCCTTTTTCTTTTTGTACGATTTGAAAGAGGGATTTCAAGGGAACTTTATTGAGGTGTGGAATTTGGACTTAAAACATGTTCCTATACTATTATTTCATGGATTGGAGCTATAATTAATGGAATTTAGGGGTTAAAACCGGGGAAGTTAGGGATTGGAAACTTAGACCATTGCTTGAGGATTTGAAGGTCCATTTGAGGCCGGATTTTAGAACTTCTGATATGCATGAACTAGTAGGGAGATAAGGAATCAGTTGATGTAAAAATTATCGAATTGCGAGAAGTGGGTCCGGGGGTCGGGTTTTGGTAATTTTGGAATTTGCATCATATATTGATTTTTTTCGCTTGGGCTTCATCTCTATAGCCTATCCTAATGTCATGATTCTGATTATGGGTAGATTCAACACGAGTGAAGGCCGATTCAAGGGGCAAAGGCGTCGCGGGCTAGAGATTTGACTAGTTAGAGGTGAGTAATGTTTGTAAATTATGTTCTGAGGGTTTGAAACCTTGGATTGCGCATGTTATGCTATAGTGAGGTGACACACATGCTTGATGACGAGCGTGGGGTCGTGTACTGGTGGGGACTGTGAATTAGTCCATCCCAAATGACTATTTTACCGCGTATTTGACTGAATTCTATTTGCTATTACCATTATTTGGGCTGAATGACACATTTGGACCTTGTGCCAATAATTTGGACCCTTCTGGAATTTATATTGATATTTTTGCAATGTTTTGACTTTATTCTTGAACTCAGTCATGTTATTTTCCATTGTTTTCATACTCAACCATGTTTACTCCACTTGTAGTACTTTATTGATTTTTTAAAAGATGATTGGGCTGAGAATCAGTGTTTTACTATTGGCCGAGTGGCTTGTGAGTGTTTATGACTGAGTAAGGTCGAGGGTATGGGTGGCAAATGGGCGGGTTGGAGTGAATTTGAGCGGGTCAAGATGGGTCAGGTCAATAAATGGGTCATCGCCCAACCCAGCCCAATTGTATTTGGATTAAGATGGGCTGGGTCAAGATGCGCAAAACAATGGGTCAAAACTCAACACGCCCAACTTGACCCATGTTTTAAAACCACGCTCATCTTGCATAAAAATAAATTTTACCTTAAAATATGTAAGTTGAAAAATATTTTATGGGTGGGGGTTGTGTGGTGGGTGGTGCAGAAATAAAACAAAATACAAAAATTGAAAATACAAAAAAATATAATTTTTAACGGGGTTTGCGCGGAGGGGGGGGGGGGGAGGGTGCAGAAAAATAAAAAAAATTAAAAATACAAAAAAGTAATTTTTTAGGGGGTTTGCTCCGGGGTGGGAGGGTAGAGTAGGTGGGTGGTGCGGAAAAATAAAAAATAAAAAAGTGAATTTTTAGGGGTTTTACTCCCGGGGGGGGGGGGGGGAGGCGCAGAAAAACAAAAAACTAAAAAGTGATAATACAAAAATAAAAAGTTATTTTTATGTGGGTTTTGCACGGAGTGGGGGGGGGGGGAGGTAGGGTAGGTGGGTGGGTGGTGTAGAAAAACAAAAGACCAGAAAATTAAAATTACAAAACAATAAAATTGGGGCAAATAAGTAAATTTCTAGATAAGTTGAGTTGAAATTCTTTGTTTTGGGTGAGTTTCATGGTTTGTAATTTAGTGGTTAAATGGGTCAGAATGGGCTATCAAAAATAATGGGTTAACTTGAGCTCAACCTAAATTGATCCATGAGCTAAAATGTTTGTAGCCCAACCCATTAATCTATGGGTTAGTTGGACTGGTTAGAGTGGCTTCGGCTCAAATTGCTACCCCTAGCCGCGGGCCTACGTTGTGAGGAATCGTTGATCATGATTTGATGCCGAGGGCCTCAGATATGTATGCCACGAGGTGTCTTGATTAATATGAGGCCGAGAGCCTAGTGATGATGCCACAAGATGGCTTTTGCGCTTAACCGTATGGGACCCCTCCAAGAGTCTGCACATCCCCAATGAGCGCGAGTACCCTTTATGATGTGACATTGAGCCCGAGGTGCTGGTTTGAGATGTTACCCGAGGGCAGTTTGTTGATACTGTGCCCGAGGGGCAAACCTTTATGTGTTTACTTTCCTTAATTTCCTGTTAATTACCTGCTTAATAGTTGAAAAAGGTCTTTTTGTGAAATTACATTTGAGTTAAAGGATTTTTACCTATCATTCAGTGATATATTATTTTTAAATGGTTTTACTGCTTCATTATAGAATACATTGTGACATACGTGATTTCTTGATTTCAGTCCTTAATTACGTTTGTTACTTACTGAGTTGGAGTACTCATTTTAGTCCTTATACCCTGTGTGCAGATTCAGGTGTAGTTGGTCCCGATCCTGATTGCCTATCTTCCCAGCTCAGGGGGACCCGAGGAGTCTCTAGGTAGCTGTTGGCGCTCGTAGCCCGGAGCTCTTCCCTATCTTATTTGTTCATGTTCTTAGTTTTTGTATTAAAATCTGTAGTTTGATTTGGAATATTCCAAATTGTTTAGATGTTCATAACTAATGACACCCCGGTATTGGGTTGTGTTGGGTTATTTTTCGCGAATTATGCTATTAACTGCTTAAACCTTGATTAATTTGATCATGCTTTATACTGTGTTAGTTATTCTGTAGTTTTGCATTTTACTTAAGGATTGGCTATAACTAGGTATTGATGAGATACTTGAGTTATGCATTCATTCCTTGGAAGTTAGTGTTTTAGTTTGCTCCATTCTTCTTTCTGCTTTTATTATACACTGTATACAGGCTATATTGTAATTGCCCCGCCGTAGCCTCGTCACTACCTCATTAAGGTTAGATAGACACTTACTAGTACATGGGGTCGGTTGTATTGATACTTCACTATGCCCTTTCTATGCAGAATTTGGAGCAGGTAGTGGCTGATTGAGAGGTTGGCTTCAGGTTTCATGGTATGAAGATCCAAGGTAGTCCTGCTAGCTCGCGCAGGCGTTGGCCTCCCCTTATACCTCTCTCATTACTATTATTTCCAAAACAGTTGTAATTTCTTTCAGACTAATGTTCGTAAAAAATCATAGTATATTCGTGGATTATGACACCAGATTCTGGGTAGTAACAACAATAATATTGGAAATAGTATATATATAGAGACCGTTTACTTATGCAATTATTTCTACTTGTTTTAGTTTTTTACTCATAATGAGTGAAATGTAAATGAGATTGGTTAATAATACTCTAACGTTGGCTTGCCCAGCAAGTGTGATGTTAGGCGCCATCACGGTCGGAATGGTGGGGATTCTGGGTCATGACATATCGTCAAATCGTGCTTAGATAATAGCCAGTCATGAAGATAGTCGGGAATGTGTTTGGTTAAAATGAATGACTCTACTATTTTTCCTTCACTAAGATTTTTTTTCATAGTGTTTTTTCTTAGTAAGATTTTAACTAGGCATATTATCTATTTTTTCACATCCAAGAAGGAGTGTTGTAAAACTACTAGTAAATGTGGATGTCCATTACTCTCACTTCTTTCATTCATGATGTAAATAACTTCTCACTACTCATCACTATTATGATTGTAACTCCCTAACCTTCATAACGCCTCCCCATAATTTCCCCCCATGACCTCAATTGGAAATCTAATGTTTAAGACAATCCTTTTGTAACCTTCTATGTAATAGAATAAATAGAGACATGAAATATGATATGGGACACACTTGAATACTTGATGACACAAGAAAGTTATCTCTTCTTCTCTTATTCTATTGATTAATACCTTTTCAAATTTCTTTATAACTATCTTATTTTCTAATGTAAAATCACAATATTATGTTACCATAATTTTTTATTTCTCGACTCATCAGGACACCGGGGGCGCATTATGGACAAGTTCGATTGAACCAATATCTTTCGACGCGGATACAAACTTATACGTAAAAATTTATTAAAATTATTAAAAATAGTAGATATGAACCCACAACTTGACTAGAGAGTTGCTCCGATGGTCAACACATCCCACCTACAACTGAGATTGTGGGTCCGAGTCACCAAAAGAGCAATAGCTCAAACAAAAGGGATCAAAGGGGAGGGAAATAAAAAAAATCATAAATTTAAAAATATAATGGGTTCAACACTAAAAACCTTAAAAGTTGAACCCATAGATTATAAATCTTGGATCCGCCTCTGCAGGACACAACAATTGTTTTCTTTCTTTGCCATTTCATATTTTAGTATTTGGTATCACATCATACAATTAAATAATTTAATTCACGTTAATTTGAGAGTATTGTTACATAATTTTCATAGCATGCATGGAATTAAAAAGAAAAAAGAAAAAGTGGAAGTCAATACAGTTTTGCAAGGAAAAATATTGTAAGTTATAGTTTTCTATCTTTTTAAAAAAACATAATACTTCTACAATTATTTTCTAATAGAGATTTTTCCCTTCCTATGTTACATATGAAACTTTATTACCCTCTTTAATCAAGTTTTAATAAAATTGTTTGGGCATATATAATTTACCAATTATATACAAATTAGTATTAATGAGTATCTATTTATATTATGAATTGAATAGGGAATCAGTTATTTGTCATTCTCTCTCTCTCTCCGTCTCTCTTTCTCTCCCTCCATCTCTCTCTTTCTCTCCTCATTTTTTCCTTCATTTTTTAAATGTTTTTTATCCTCTCTTCTTTTTCCAAGGAATTCATCAATAGATTTTAATTATTTTAATATAGAGTTTTATCTTAGCAAATTTCTTTAAAGTTGCATAATTTGTGTTCGAATTGACGTTATTAATCAATAAAATTTAAAGAGGTTTGACTCTCCACCATTGATAACCACTAAAGAGCTTCAAAGTTTTGAATTCGAATTTGGGTTTTAAAAATTATTATTTGTTTGGATTAAATATTGTAGAAATAATTAGGAATATTTTTTTGAGCTTATATCTCAAATTTGAGGGTTTTTGGTGAAGATTTGACTTTATTTGGGCTGAATTTAGATTGAAACTCGAAGAAGAAGAAGAAAATGTAACGACCTGACTGGTCATTTTGCTTTCTAGAATCCCGTCCCACTAAATAAGACTTCTCATACTTGCTTTTACCGATTTATAACTCGCGGGGATGATTACTCGGGGTTTGGAAGAGTTTGGATTGAAATTGGAACACTTGATTCCTTAAGGTTGGCTTAAAAGGACAAGTTTGACTTCAGTCAATATTTTGAGTACACGACCTCAGAATCGGGATTTAACGGTTCTAGTAGGTTTATATGACGATTTAGGACTTGGGCGTATGTTCGGATTGGGTCTTGGATGACCTGGGAGTGCTTTGGTGCATAATAGTGAAAGCTGGTTCTTGAAGGTTTTTAGTTCTTTAAATTCGGTTTAGAGCTGGTTTTGATGATATCGAAGTCCAAATGTATCTTTGAGACCTGAAATAGTTTCGTAGTATCACTTAGGACATGCATGCAAAATTTTGTATCAATCCGAGTAGAGTAAGTGTGTTTTGTCACATTGGAAGTAAATTAAAGAACTTGAAGTTCATAAATTTGAATCAATTGGTTTTAGAGTGTGATTCCTAGTTTTGATATTGTTTCCAGAATTCTGAGGGTACGAGCAAGTCTATTTTATCATTTCAAAGTTGTGAGTGTGTTCGGGCAGAGCCCTGGGGGACCCAAGCATCAATCAGACCAGGCTCGACCTAGATGGGAATTTCGGTCAAGAGGTGAGTGCCCAACTTTTTTCATTGCCGCACCTACGGTTGGTCAGCTGCTGATGCGAGCTCGCAAGTGCAGGCCTTGATATGCAGATGCGACCAAGGGAGGCAAGCCTAGAAATTGCAAAAGCGTCCTACTCTCCGCAGAAGCGGTTGGCCTTCCGCAGAAGTGGCCCAGTGAGCCTAGTGAAGTTTCGTAGAAGCGGACAATTTCCACTGGTGCGGCCCAAGACCGCATATGGAGAAATCACTGAAGGCAGTAGCCTTCATTTATTGCGGGCCTTAGACATTTTTGGCTCATTTTCACTCCATTGTTGGGCGTTTTTGGAGCTCCTGAGAGGGTGTTTTTTCACCAAGCTCTTAGAGGTAAGTAATTCCTACTTTGTGTGAGTTAAATACTTGTATTTTATGTGTAAGGATTGGTAAATTTTTTTGAATTAGAGTAAAAACTGTAAGGAAAAATAGTAAATAATATTGACTAAGAACAACAAGGAATGTGGACTACAACTTATCAAAAATACTGTATCGTGGCAAGCTACTACCTTGAAAGTGACTTCGGCTCCACTGGGTGCAAATTGCTAAGGCCGGTCACTCCCCAAGGTTTCACATTACCCCAAACATGTGCATTCATGGCTAGAAGTTTAGAATTTGCACAAAAACGTTGCCCAAGAATAAGAGAAGATGAAAATATTTTATGTGCTGGATAATTCACAAATAAGGCTAGGAAGAAAGAAATCATTAGCTAGATAAATTCTTGGTTAAGAATTGAGTTAGTATGATGACTAATTCATAACTTATCTATAGCAAATTAAGGAGGTTGCATGTATGAAAAGTGTTGAGAGACTTTTGACACTTGTCCCATTATGTTAGTCCACTTGGCTATAGTATTTATAAGTGTATCTTGTGTTCCTGCATGAAGACATTTGGCTCCAATATTGACAAGTGCATCTTGTCTTCCATGCAAGAAGACATTTGGTAGATTTGCATAGCTATTTGTCAAAGTCATTCAACACTTGGCTTTAAGGCTTCATGCAAGAGGCCACTTGAAAATAGAGAGGACATTTGAAAAATAAAAAACTCATGGCTATTGGTTGTAAATGGAATTTCAAACACAAATTTTTGAATTTTCATTATAAATAATTCCAATAATCCCCCACTAATGCAAAGACAAAAATAGAATAATTATGGGCGAAAGAAGGAACATATACTTAAATATCAATATCTTTCACTTTGAATTGACACACAGTGAAATGAGGCAACAACTAACATCCATAAAGTGAAATACTCTTGCACTGAATGGATTAGCTTGGGACCCCCACAACACATACTATATCAATAATTTTATGCAAATTCTGCAATACTAACAAAGTACTTTTATGGTCATGCACATACCTTGGGTATCATGAGTGCTCTAGAAATACATCCCAAGTCTTTCATAAAAGGCAACCACACCTTTGCACTCACGTAGGTGATTCCATCAATTCTATCTACACATAGACTACCTTAAGGCTATGGAATCGTTAAGAGAAAAAAACTCTCAACCTTATAAGCATTACCACATGCCATATGGTATGAAATGTAGTTAATATTGAGGTCTCATATGGCTTCGTTTGACCATAAAATGGTATCCACCATACTTCCCCAATCCATGGGATTTAGCCCCATCCCCATTGATGTTTCAAGAATAACTCTCCTTGCCAGACCCTTAGTTAAAGGATCCGCCAAATTTCTTTTGGATCTTACATATTCCAAGGAAATAACACCATGTTTCAACAACTTTTTACCGCACCATGCCAAATGCATATATGTCTTCCTTTTCCATTATACACGCTATTTTTAGCAATTCCAATTGCTGCATGTGAGTCACAATGTAGAGAAACTGGTGATGTTTGTCTTCCTTACAAAGGCACGTGTGCTAATAAGTTTCTCAAATACTCGGCTTCTTGCCCTGCCAACTCAAGAGCAATGAATTCAGACTCCATTGTAGATCATTCTATACAAGTCTATTTTGAAGACTTCCATGAAATAACACCTGCAACCAAAATGAACACATAGCCACTAGTGGAGCAAACTTCATCATTGTCAATAACCTAATTTGCATCACAAAATCCTTCTAAAACAGTAGGAGATTTATTAAAATGCAAACACCAATCCATAGTATCTCTCATATATCTTAGCAAATGATGAAGAGCATTCCAGTGTTTACACTGCCAATTACCTAGCATACTCAGTTAGAGAAATACTAGATTCCTTATTCTTTTTCAAGTATATGCTGGGATCATAAGGAGTTTTCACAGGTGCTACATCAAAAGAATTAAACCTTTTTAACATTTTCTCAATATATTGAGACGGAGACAATAAAAAACCGTTAGAAGTTCTATTGATTTTAACCCCTAAAATCACTTCTGCATCTCCAAGATCTTTCGTTTCAAATCTTGACGACAAAAAGTTCTTAGTCTCATTAACAACATTCACATTAGGGCCAAAGATTAAAATGTCATCCACATACAAACATATAATAACACAATCTGATCCTATCATCTTGGAATAAACACAAGTATCGGATACATTAACAACAAACCATTATTGTGACGACTTAACCCGTCGTCTAATGTGTTACAGCCCCGTTTCCCCCATTTTATTTCATATTTCATTATCGACATTTGGTGTGTTGGAGTTGAATTAGGTTGGTTTTGGTAGGAAATAAGACACTTAGTCTCTTTAAGGAAGGTTTGCTTTAGAAAAGTGAACCGGATATTAACTTACGATTAGAGGGCTCGAATGTGATTTCTAGTGATTCAGGTAGCTTCGGGGAGTGATTTGTGACTTAGGAGGTTGATCAGAATTGATTTTCAAAGTCCAATGTAGAATTAGGCTTGAATTGGCGTAGTTAGCATTTTAACGATATCCGACTGATAGAAGAAATTTTGATCCAAGGGTCGGAATGGAATTCCAAGAGTTGCGATTTGGTTGTGTTCTTCATCAAATGCGTATTTTGGAAGTTTAAGAAGAACTTAGGCTTGAATCCGATGAGAAATGATGATCTTAGTGTTGTTGGATGTGTTTTGATGATTGGAACAAGTTAGTTTGATATTTTAGGAGGTGTTGGTGCTTTTGATTGAGGTTCTGGGGGCCTCGGGGTGGTTTCGGGTGGTCAATCAGACCATTTTTGGCAGGTTTTTAGCTATTGGTGTTGCAGAGGAGTTGTTCTGCGCGTTCGCTTGGTGAGTCGCGAACGCATAGAAGGAATTTGAGGGCAAGGATTTTTGGTCTTCGCATTTGCATCTGAGGCCTTGCGATTGTGTAAGGTGAGTTGGTTAGGCACCGAATTCGCGTGAAGGAGCACGCGTTCGCTGATCACACCCAAATATGCATTATAAAAGGACAATGCGGTCATTGCAAATATAATCCGGTTTACAAGTCCGGAGTCGAATGCCACAGAGAACTAATGTTTTGCTACAACTGTTCACTATCACCAAGAAGACAAGCTTGAATTATTCCTAACTTATAAGTATTTAGGTTCCTGTGTTTAACTAATTAACTAACAAATTAAAATACTCAATTAACAACTAAATATACTAAGGGTTAAAGACAAGATTAATGAGGTCTAGAGTTATGATTTCCCTAATAGTCAGAATTCTTCCCGCTATATCTTCTATAATTTCACCTAAGTATTCTCTACCGATCAAGAGCACTCTTATTAATGTAAATCTCTCCCGAGTAATCACGACAATTTACTAGACGCACTCTCCCGAGCTATGCTAGCCGAATTTTGATACAACCCACTTCAGATCGCACCAAGGCTTCGTTATCCCTAATCCTGCCTTTAAACCCTCGGTTATTGATCCCTCATATACTCTGGGAGTGGTGTTGTTCAAAAATTACCTAAATATGCACTCTCTCCTGAGTTATGCATACTAAATAGGCACAACTAATTAAGAGCTCTTCAATTAACTACAACAAGAACGTAGTTGAACAAATAGAGATTATACTACGGCTCAATTATATAAAAACATAACAAGAATTTATCCTGCAAAAGGTTCCATCAAAACCCTAGATAACAAATTAGCTATTCATAATAGTATGTAAATCTACAATACTAAAAGTCATAGCCAACAATAATATATTGGAAGAGGAAGGAAAAACTCATACAAGAATTCTCCGCCTTGCTCCTAATGTGTTTTTTTGCCTCCTTAGGTCGAATCTATTTCAAAAATATGTCCTCTCCCCTTTCTTACCGGATTCCTTGGTTTAATATAGGGTATAAGGTTTAAACTCCTGTGTTTTTCACATAAGTCCACGAAATTTCTGCCTCCTGCTACGGTTCTACCGCGGTCGTGTTGGAACCGCGGCCAAACATGCCCTCTGATTCTTCAGTTGTTCTCGACTGCCCTCTATCGCGGTTCTATTGCGGTTACGACATAACCGCAATTGTTTACCATGTTCCATTTAGAATTTGGAAAAACGCAAAACATGAAAGTTGTAGCCCTTTGAGTTAGATTTCCAACCATAAATTATAAAGCCCAAATGGAGTTATGAGTAAAAGGTTATGTTTACATTACTAGACAGTGCGCAATATGCCTCCTCAAGTCTTTGTTCGTACGTAATTATCAAATTTGACCCCCGAACGTGATCCCCGCTTAATTCCTTAAGCTTTTAATCAGACTTCAAAGCTTCAAATCACTTAAATTCATTATATATCATCTATATAGCTTGGAATCACTCCTACAAGGTATAAAATACATTGTTAGTGCAAAACACTAGCGATTAAAGTGCAAACTCAACTAAAGTGCAGTAAATTAGAGTGTAATAAACGAGTAAAATACGTAATTATAGCCTATCATCAATACCCCACACTTAAACCATTGCTCGTCCTCGAGCAATCAAACTACACTTTTTTTTATAGACACGACCTCTTAACCAATTCTCCAAACTCATTACACCAAGAGTATTTAAAATAGACTAAGCACAAAAGCGTAACATCTTCACCTCAAGATTTGACTCACAAGTGCCATGAATTATTCACAACTCACCTACTTAATCTAACGTACATGTGACTGACATTACCTTTCCTTCATGTATCAAGTGCCCTCGCACAACAAAAGAGAGTAGCTCCACACAACAAAATTTAAGAACACTTTGGAACTCAAGATAGAAAGAATTCACTCACCCTTAGAAATAACATTCATATGCCACAAAAGATGCACCATAAGCTTGCCCGTAGTGTACTACTCCACTAATTGAGCTCATTCAATCTAGGATCAATTAGGACTTTATTAGGTTGTAATGTAGGTTACGAGACAAGTATGATAAATTTAAATATAAGAGTGACTACACCTGCATTAGCACTTTAATACATATACTTTTACATTCAAACCCCATACTTATGTCAAGACAAACTCCGCCTTCACATCAATATACATCAACTCCCAAATTATTTAAGCACTATTACATCAAGAGTCACTACTATCAAAGAATATTTTTTTTCATAGCAATGCAGCTATTTTTTTTTCTTTTCTTTTCTTTGTCAATTCAAGTGGCTCTTGCTCTTTCAAATCAGTGCACCTTTCCCCTTATTTCATTGGTTCCACTCAAAAGCCAAACCAACCACCATACGCTTAAACTTTTATAAAGTTCATTACAATTCAAGTGCTCATGAGAGGTGAAAAGCTATAAATAGATGATTAATTCAAACAAATGGGTAAGGCTTGTAATGTGTTTCCAAAAAAAAATGATTATAGGCTCAACGAGGTTAACTACGATACATAACAATTAGGTGGGTAAAATATACATATCTGGCTTGACAAAGATATGCATATATCACTTCGTAGACTGAATAAAACTATTATTTCGCTTTGCAAACACACACGGAATGTTCTAGGCATCAAATACAATGCACAGAATATAAAAAATCCTTACAGACACATGGCACGTGACTCACTCAAGATTTGATCATCAAGACAATCTAGTAAAAGTAGTTAAGCAAAGCTAAAATCATACAATTTAAGGTACTTATACAAGAGTCAAAACCTGAGCCTAAGCGTCACATCCAAAATACTCTCTATTCTCAAGGCATAACAAAGTGAAGAGATATTGCTTCAATTCAAAATACAACACAAGTTTTCCTATTTCTAAAAAAATAAAAACTAACTATACCCTGTTCAAATAAAACCCTTGGAAAAGAACCGTGATTTAATGAAAAACCAAGGGGTAATTATTACACTACTTAACAAAAGAAAACCTTTTTGCACTTTTTCTTTAGACTTAAATCCCTCAAGAAAATTGTCTAATAGATCCATCGTCAGGAAAAGTCCAATCTTTTCTAAAAAGATATATATATATATATATATATATATATATATAAACTAACATAACTAAAGTAGCACGAAAAGTCACCCAGACAATGTCCTCACCCCAGACTTAAAATTGTGCATTGTACCCAATGTACACCATACTAATAAGAGGGTAAAAGAAACTCCCTGGTAGCCAAAAGCCGAAGCACTAGTAGCTCATTGGGTAGTCAGACTTCTCCCAAGCTTGGTCCTTTGTGTAGGTACCTCACACTTAGTTCTAACCATTTGGTTTGTTATTTCATCCTTCCAATACCTTTGCTTTCCTGCTCCTAGAAAATAAAAAATTGACACAAAAATAATACAATTAAAAATTAATACAATAAATAAAAGAAAGCAGTAAAACTGGGTTGCCTCCCAACAAGCGCTTGATTTAACATCGCAGCACGACGTGAATCACTTTCTGCCTCCACTTCGAACTTATGAATCGCACCCCATGTTTTGCTTCAAGCTTATGGTTATGCTCTTGGGGCGGTACAAATTCTTGTGAGCCAAAAATTAGATAGTCTTATATACTCTTTGCCTCTCGACCAAGGAGTGTCATCTTGCTTAGACGGCCTTGAGAATTTCAAAATATATGGCCTATCTACCTCTTCCTTGGACTCCTTTTTATGGTTGTAAATATCCATTACCATTTCACATTCCAAACATAATGTAGAGAAGTCTTCGGAATGAGGTCCAACACGCTCCAATACATGAACTTCATGATTTTCGACCTTCTTAACACCCAAAACACTAGAGCCAACTAAATTTGTATCTTCAACGTCCCTGGTTGACTCTAGTGTTACTTCTTCAACATCGGCATCCTCAAAGTATAGATGGCTAGAGTGTTAGGGTTCTACTTTGGACCCCTCCATTGACACCTCAATTTTCATCTCTAATGCAAACTGCTCCTGGTTACTATCCATAATATTGACATATTGAGCATTAAAATCTTCAACTAGTTGACTCACTTGAGCCTCTAAGTTGTGAATAGTTTCATCTTATCTTTCAATCTGCACTAGTATTTTACTTTGTTGCTCTATTAGACACTTTAACATATTTTTGATCTTCTTTAGGTCAGCTTCCCGAGGTTCTTTGTTCCTATTATCCTCACAAGAAAACATAGAACCATCATAATAAGGAGTTGGGGAAAGACAAGAAATATAACCACAACCATGAAAGCGACCATCTTGACCGCCACACATATCTTACATATTCCATACATAAGATTGAGTTGGTGCACATAACTCGCTCTCCGAAATATTTTGATAATTTGCCAAGGGTGGTTTTCATCACAATATACATAAGAAGGATTAAAAGTAGAATTACCAGTGTCAAAACTTTCATAATTCCATGATGCAATGTTTTTTTTAATCAACAAGTAAAACAAAAAATAGGAAAAAAATCAAATACAAAAAATAAAAATAAAAATAAAAGTTCCAACTTGAAACCTTGTACTATGTACACCTACAGCTACACCGTTAGTTTCCCGGCAACGGCGCCAAAATTTGATCACGCCTAACTATGCCATATAAATGAACAATGCGGTCGTTGCAAATATAATCCAGTTAACAAGTCCGGAGTCGAATCCCACAGAGAACTAAGGTTTAGCTACAAATGTTCACTATCACCAAGAAGACAAGCTTGAACAATTCCTAACTTATAAATATTTAGATTCTTGTGTTTAACTAATTAACTATCTAATTAAAATACTCAATTAACCACTAAATATACTAAGGGTTAGAGACAAGATTAAGGAGGTCTAGAGTTATGATTTCCCCAATTGTCGGAATCCTTCCCCCTATATCTTCTATAATTTTGCCTAAGTATTCTCTACCGATCAAGAGCACTCTTATTATCGTAGATCTCTCCTGAGTAAAAAGACAATTTACTAGATGCACTCTCCCGAGCTAAGCTAGTTGCCTTTTAGTACAGCTCATTTCAGATCGCACCCAAGGCTTCGTTATCCCTAATCCCGCCTTTAAACCCTCGGTTATTGATCCCTCATATACTTTGGGAGTGATGTTGTTCAAAAATTACCTAAATATGCACTCTCCGGAATTATGCATACTAAATAGGCATAGGTAATTGAGAGCTCTTCAATTAACTACAACAAGAACGTAGTTGAACAAATAGAGATTATACTACGACTCAATCATATAAAAAATAATAAGAATTTATCCTACAAAAGGTTTTATTAAAACCCCAGATAACAAATTAGCTATTCATAATAGTATGTAAAACTGCAATACTAAAAGTCATAGCTATTCTTTGCCTCCTTAGGTCGAATCTATATAAAACAATATGTCCTCTCCCCTTTCTTGGCCGACTTCCTTGGTATAATATAGGGTTTAGGGCTTAAAATCCTATATTTTGCACATAAGTCCTTGAAATTTCTACCTCCTGCCGTGGTCGAGGTGGAACCACGGCAAAACATGCTCTCTGATTCTTCAGTTGTCCGCGACTTCCCTCTGCCGCTATTCTGCCGTGGATACGCCAAAACTACAGTGTTTCACCCTGTTCCATATGAAATTTAGAAAAACGCAAAACATGAAAGTTGTAGCACTTTAAGTTAACTTTCCAACTACATATTATAGGGCCCAAATAGAGTTTAGAGAAAAAGTTATGCCTATTTTACTAGACAGTGTGTAATGTGCCTCCTCGAGTTTTCGTTTGTACTTAATTATCAAATTTACACCCGAAACCGATCCCAGCTTAATTAGTTGAGATTTTACTCAGACTTCAAAGCTTAAAATTACTTTAATTCATTCTATATCATCTATATGGCAAGGAATCACTCCTACAAGGCATAAAACACACAGTTAGTGCAAAACACTAGCGATTAAAGAGCAAACTCAACTATAGTGCAGTAAATTATAGTGTATTAATCGACTAAATACGTAATTATAGCCTATAATCATTCACTTATGAGGAAGTTGGATCCGAGGGCTGTTGCCCTTCGCGTTCACGAGGTGATGTCCGTGTTCGTGTAAGTTTAAGGTCCCAGACCTTCGCGTTCGCGTGGGTGCGCCTACATTCGCGAAGGGTATTTTTGGCAGAGATGAATTTTGTTCATCGCGAATGTGAGGGGACCCTCACGTTTGCATACAGGAAAAATGCCTGGGCATAAGGATTTTTATTGAACATTTCATCCGCGACTCAAGTCCCATTTCCACCATTTTTGAGTAACCTTGAGAGCTTTTGACGAGGATTAAAGAGGGTTTTGACTGGGATTTGATTTTAGGTGAGTCCTATGGCCTAGAAACATAATTTAATTGTGGATACAACCCTTAAATTCATGCAAATTTTATCAAAAAGGAAAGAATTAGGGCTTGACCTTTTTAATGAAAAATTGGGATTAGAGGGAGTATATGAGCTCTAATTTTGGAGTTATTGATATGTGTAGGCTCGTGGCGAGATAAGGAATCCGATGATGTTAAATTTTCTAACTTTCGAGAAGTGAGCCTAAGGCTCGGGTTTTGCAAATCTCGTGAATTTTTTTTTATTTTTGAGTCTTTTCGATTGGGTTATGTTCCCTTAGCCTATTGTAATGTATTCGTTGTGGTTTTAGCCAGATTCGACGCATGAGGAGGTCGATTCGAGAGGACAAGGGATAGCGTGCTAGACTTTTGGCCGGCTAGAGGTGAGTAGTAGATGTAAATGATGTCTTGAGGATTTGAAACCCTAGAGTTTCACATCGTAATGCTATATTAAGGTGAGACACACACTCTATGACGAGTGCGGGGTCGTTTGTTATTGGGGATTGCAAGTTGGTCTGTCCCTAGAGTTGTTTCCACTATGTTTTCGACTAGAACTTGTTTGATAATCATCCTACTTGGATTTAATTGTTATATTTGAGCTTCTTGTCAATAATTTGAATCCTTCATGGATTGATATCATAGTTTTCACATACTTTGCATATTATTTGATCTCGGTCCAAGGTTTCTAATTCTATTTGAAAACTCAGCCATATTTCTAAACTTTGAAAACTTAAATTACATTATAAACAATATTTTGGGATGAGAACTACTACTTTACAAATGCTAAGGATAGATCGGGCTGCATGCCGCAGCATTGTTATTGAGGTTGAGGGCCGGTTGATTATATTGATACAACACTTGGGATGTAAGAGCCTCTTTGAAGTCTGTACACACCCAAGTGAGCACAGTCGACGATAAATAAATATTGATGGCTATGGCTGCACGCCATAGTGGGTACTTGGATGTACCATCAATTACATTGCATTGCATTCATACATTTGTTCTTTATCTATTATACTTGCCTCAATATCTATACTCTGATTTCGTCGGTTTATTGCTTACTATTAAGTGTTCTGAACTGCCAGTTATAATTTACTTTGATTTATCCCATAATTTTTCATTCTCAGTCTTTATATATGTCGGAGTACTCAGATTACTCCCTGCACTTTGCGTGCATATCCAGGTACCCCACAGGCTGAGTGAGAACTTGTTTAGCTGAGAAGCAATAGTCGAGAACACTGAGGTAGCTGCATGGTTTACGCAGCCGTGATCCCTTCCTTCTATCCCTATCTTTTGTTCTATATTCCCTAGACAGACATTGTAGTAGGTTGGGATTCTGTATTAGAGGCTCATGTGCATGACACCGGGTCGTAGTTGGGCTATGTTGCTGTATTTTGTTAAACTTCCATACATTTTGTCCGTATTCCTAGACTTTCTATATTATGGTTTCATATTTTTCTGTGTGTTGTATATATCTAATCTGCTTATGTTGGGAAATATTTGTGAAAAGGTTGGGCTTTCCTAGCAGAGTTTTGCACGCCATCTTGACACGGGTTGGGGTCGGGACAAGTTGGTATCACAGCCTAGGTTACTTGGTTTCACGAATGATGAGCCAGCTTAGTAGAGTCTCGCGGATTAGTATGCAGACGTTTGTATTTATTCTTGAGAGGGTGCAGAACCTTTAAGAAAAGCATCATTTTCTTGACTCTTGTCTTGCCAATTTATTGATCCGCTAACTAAACTTCTGTATTCTATTCTCTCACTGATGGCGAGGACCTATGCTACCAGACGTGACAGACGACTACCAGTGCCACCCAGTAAGGCTACCAGAGTCCGTGGGTACAGTCGTGGTTGATGCCTAGGCAGAGCAGCAAGGGCAACAACAGTTGATCCACCAGTTGCCCCGGCTAAGGACTAGACTCTAGTTGTGGATGCTCCAGCAGCACCTGTGCAGACACCGATAGTGCCTATTATGATTCAGGGTCTCCAGGAGGAATTAGCTCACATACTATCAGTTTGAACTGGCCTGGCTCAGGCAGTCTGAGCCACTACTGCAGCAGCTACTTTGCAGGCGGGAGGAGGCAATCAGACCCCCCTGCTCGCACACCTGAGCAGGATGTGCAGGGATTGAACACATCGGGAGCAGCTCGAGCTCAACTGGATGCCCCAGTTTAGGACTTTGTGGTTCCAGCTATGCCAGCCAATGAGCAGAATCATCTCGAGATATTTGGTAGGCTCCAGCCTCCGACATTTAGTGGTGTAGAGGGCAAGGATACCCAGGTTTTTATTGACAAGTGTCAACGCATGTTTCGCACCGCATGGATTTTGGAGTTGAGTGGTGTGGCTTTTACTACCTTCCAGATCTCAGGCGATGCATTTGCCTGGTGGAGGACTTTGAGAGGCGTAGACCTGTTGGTGCAGCGCCCCTTACTTGCCAGTAGTTCTCCACTCTCTTTTTAGAGAAGTATGCACCACGGTCCTGCAGAGAGGAGATGGGACGTCAGATTGAGTGGTTGACTTAGGGGGACTTGTCAGTGACTCAGTACAAGATGAGGTTCTCACAGTTAGCCCGTCAAGCTACTTGGATAATTCTGACAGGCCGAAAGAGAATCCAGAGATTTGTGGATGGCCTTAACTACTCCCTTCACATTTTGATGACTAGAGAAAGAGTATTGGGTGCTTCGTTTGAGGAGGTGGTTGACATTACTCGAGATATTGAGATGGTTCACCGCAAAGAGCGAGAGGAGAGGGTGGCCAAGAGGCCTCGTGGTTCAGGTAGCTTCAGTGGTACTCTGTCTAGGGGCCAGTTCAAGAGTGGTAGAGGTTGTTCCTTAAGGTCTCCTCAATCGGCCCGTCTAGAGTATAGTGGGGCATCTTTATGATGTGGTCATCAGGGGTTCCAGAAGGTCAGCCTTCACTTAGTGCCTCTTAGCTAAGAGCTCATCATATTCCCCTTTAGCTTAGGGTTCTTCTGCGCTGATTGCATCGACTGGTCATTTTAATGTGAGGGGTTCCCTTCAGTCCCCTTCTCTAGCACATGGTAGTTACTACGAGTGCGGTGTGTTTGGCCATAAGAAGAGGCAGCGTCCTCGACGTCGTGGTGTTCAGTTCCAGCAGAGGGATCAGACCTCGTCTTTTATTCCAGTTTCTTCAGCACCTGCCCAGTCAGATAGGGGTAGAGGCCAGGCAGCCAGGGGTCGCCCCAGAGGTGGAGGCCGGTTTAGCGGTAGCCAGGCTCAATTTTGTGCTATCCCAGGAGGACAGATGCCATTGCATCAGATGCTGTTATCACATGTATTATTTCAGTCTGCCACAGAGATGCCTTTGCCTTGTTTGATCCCAGTTCTTCCTGTTCTTATGTGTCATCATATTTTGCTTATTATTTGGGTACGAACCGAGGGTGTCTTGCTTTACTTGTGTACGTACCCCGGTGGGTTATACTATTATTGTTGACCATGTGTATCGATCTTGTCTTGTGACTATTGGGGGTCTGAAGACCCAAGTTGATTTATTGCTATTGAGCATGGTAGACTTTGCTGTTATTTTGGGCATGGACTGGCTATCTCCTTATCACGCTATTCTAAACTGTCATGCAAAGACAATCACTTTGGCTATGCCAGGTGTTCCGAGGATCAAGTGGCGTGGTATGACTGACTATGTTACTAGTAGAGTTATTTCTTTCTTGATAGCCCAATGTATGGTTGAGAAGGGTTGTCTCTCATATCTGGCATTGTTAGAGATGTTGGAGCAGAGGCTCCTAGCTTTGATTCTATTATCGTTGTGTGGGATTTCCCTGATGTATTTATTGCAAACCCGCCGGGCATGCAACCAGAAAGGAATATTTATTTTTGTATTGACCTGGCACCACGCACTCAGCCCATTTCCATTTCATCATATCGCATGGCACCAACATAGTTGAAAGAATTGAAGGAGCTACTTCAGGAACTTCATGAAAACGGTTTTATTCGGCTGAGTGTGTCACCGTAGGGTGCACCTATTCTATTTGCAAAGAAGAAGGATGGCACAATGAGAATGGTGCACTGACTACAGATAGTTTAACAAAGTAACAGTGAAGAGCAAGTATCCCCTGCCTCGTATTGATGATTTATTTGACTAGCTTCAAGGAGCGAGGGTGTTCTCCAAGATCGATCTTCATTCGGGTTATCACCAGTTGAAGATCAGGGAGTCAGATATTATTAAGACTGCCTTCAGGACTAGATATGGGCACTATGAGTTTATGGTTATGTCTTTCGGGCTGACCAATGCCCCAGCAACATTCAAGCATTTGATGAACAAAGTATTTTGTCCGTATCTGGATTCTTTTGTTATCACGTTCATTGATGATATTCTAGTGTACTTGCTAGTTAGAAGAAGCACACGAAACATTTTTGAGTCATATTACAAAGACCGAGGGAGGAGAAGCTTTATACAAAGTTCTCCAAGTGTGAGTTTTGGCTCGGTTCAGTGGATTTCCTGGGACACACAGTGTCCAATGATGGTATACAGGTTGATCCAAAGAAGATAAAGGCGGTTCAGAGTTGGCCTACACCGTGCACTGCAATAGATATTTGTAGTTTCCTCAGTTTGGCGTGTTATTATCACCGGTTTGTTCAGGCTTTTCATCTATTGCCTCGCCCTTGACAAAGTTGACACCGAAGGTTGCTCCATTTGAATGGTCGAACTAGTGCGAGGAGAGCTTTTAGAGGACCAAGACAGCTTTGATCATAGCTCCAGTATTGGTTTTTCCATCAGCTTCAAGTTCTTACACCGTTTATTGTGATGCTTTGAGAGTCGAGATTGGTTGTGTGCTAATGTAGGAGGGTAGAGTGATTTCTTATTCTTCTCGTCAATTGAAGCCCCATATGAAGAATTACTATGTTCACGACTTATAGTTAGCTGCTATAGTTCATGCTGTCAAGATTTTGAGGCACTATTTATATATGGCGTATCTTGTGAGGTATTCACCGATCATCACACTCTTCAACATTTGTTCAAGCAAAAGGATCTTAATTTTGAGGTAGCGGAGGTGGCTTGAGTTACTAAAAGATTATGATATTACTATTCTGTATCATCCGAGAAAGGCCATTATAGTGGCCGATGCTTTGAGCCGAAAGGCAGTTAGTATGGGGAGTTTGACATATATTCTAGTTGGGGAGATGCCCTTTGCAGTTGATGTTCAGGCTTTGTCCAATCGATTTGTGAGATTAGACACTTCAGAGCCCAGCTGGGTATTGTCTTGCATAGTTTCTCGGACTTCTTTATATGATCGCATCAAATAGTGCTAGTATGACGATCCGCTGTTTCTTGTCCTCAAGGAATGAGTTCAACATGACGATTCCCGAGATATGATCATTGGTGATGATGGTGTATTGAGGATGTGGGGCCGAATTTGTGTGCCCAATATAGGTAGGCTTAGAGAGTTTATTCTTAAGGAGGCTCACAGATCGCGGTATTCCATCCATCCGAGTGTCGCAAAGATGAAGCAGGATTTGAGGCAGCACTACTGGTAGAGGAGAAAGAAGAAAGATATTGTGGGTTATGTAGCTTGGTGTCTCAATTGTCAGCAGGTGAAATACGAGCACCAAAGACCAGATGGTCTACTCTCGCAGATGGTTATTCTTGAGTAGAAGTGGAAGAATGTCACTATGGATTTTGTGAGTGGCTTTCCTCGAACCTCGAGGAAGTTTGATTCGATTTGGGTGATTGTGGATCGGCTGATCAAGTCCACGCACTTCATTCCGGTATGTACCCGTTATTCTTTAGAGCGACTGGCAGGGATCTTCATCTGGGAGATTTTTTGGTTGCATGGCGTCCCAGTTTTTATTATCTTAGATAGGGCTACTCAGTTTACTTCCTAGTTGTGGAGGACATTTCAGTGAGAGTTAGGTACAGAGGTGGAGGTGAGCACAACGTTTCATCCTCAGGCAGACAGACAGTCCGAGCGTACCATTCAGATATTGGAGGACATGTTGTGTACTTGTGTTATTGATTTCGGAGGTTCTTGGGATGAGTTTCTGCCACTTGCAGAGTTTGCCTACAACAACAACTATAAGTCCAATATTTAGATGGCACCATATGAGGCCTTGTATTGGAGACAGTGTAGATCTATGGTCGGTTGGTTTGTGCCCGGCGTGGCTAGATTATTGGGGACAGAGTTGGTCCAGGATGCCATAGAGAAGGTGAAAGTGATCCAGGAGAGACTTCGTACGGCTCAGTCGCATCAAAAGAGTTATGCAGACCAGAAGGTTCGAGATGTATCTTATAGGGTGGGTGAGAAGGTCTTGCTGAAGGTTTTGCCCGATGATGTTTGGAAAGAAAGGGAAGTTGAGTCGTGGTTCATTGGGCCTTTTAAAGTACTTAGGAGAATTGGAGAGGTGGCCTATATGCTTTCTTTGCCACCCAGCTTGTCTGGAATTCATCCGGTATTCGATTTTTCTTTGCTTCGAAAGTATGTTAGGGACCCGTTTCATGTTTTTGATTTCAGCACGGTGCAGTTGGATGAGGATATTACATATGATGTGTAGCCAGTGGCTATCTTGGGTCATCATATTTGGAAGTTAAGATAAAAGGACATAGCTTCGATGAAGGTGCATTAGAGAGTTCGGCCCGTGGAGGAGGCTACTTGGGAGACCGTGCGAGAGATACGGAGCTGATATCCTCACCTATTTGAGGCTTCAGGTATGTTTTTTAATCCACTCTAGGACAAGCATTTATTTAAGTTAGGGAGGATATGACGACCCGACCCGTTGTTTTATGTGTTACAACCCTTTTTCCCCATTTTTATGCTTCTTCATGTTTCATTATCGGTGTTTGGTATGTTAGAGTTGAATTGGATTGGTTTTGGAAGGAAATGAGACACTTAGTCTCTATAAGAAAGGTTTGATTTGGAAAAGTCAACCGGATGTTAACTTATGAGTTAGAGGGCTCAGATGTGATTTCCGATGATTCGGACAGCTTCAGGGAGTGATTTGTGACTTAGGAGTGTGACCGAAATTAATTTTGAAGGTACAGTGTAGAATTAGGCTTGAATTGGCAAAGTTAGCATTTTGGCAATAGCCAAGTGATTGGTCAGATTTATTTCCTAGGGTCGGAACGGAATTTTGAGAGTTGGAGCAGCTTCGTTAGGTGATTTGGGAGATGTGTGCAAAATTTCAGATGATTCGGAGGTCATTTGGTTGGGATCTTGATCGAATGCGTATTTTGGAAGTGTAAGAAGAGCTTAGTCTTGAATCCGATGAGAAATGATGATATTAGTATTGTTGGATGTGTTTTGATGATTGGAACAAGTTTGTATGATGTTCTAAGACGTGTTGGTGCTTTTGGTCGAGTTGCCGGGGGCCTCGGGGTGGTTTCGGATGGTCAATTGGACCATTTTTGGAGTTATAAGATTGTAGGTTTTCAGATATATGTGTTGCAGAAAAATTGTTCTTCTCGTTCGCATTGGTGAGACATGAACGCGTAGAAGGAATTTGAGGGCAAGGATTTTTGGTCTTCGCGTTCATGTTTGAGGCCTCGCGATGGCGTAAGGTGAGTTGGTCAGACACCGCGTTCGCGTGAGGGAGCATGCCTTCGCGAATGAGGAAGTTGGATTCCGGGTTGTTGCCCTTCGTTTTCGCAAGGTGATGTCTGCATTCACGTAAGTTTAAGGTCCCAGACCTTCGCGTTCTCGTGGGTGCACCCGCGTTTGTGAAGGGTATTTTTGGTAGAGGTGAAGTTTGTTCATTGCGAACGCGAGAGGACCGTCTTGTTCGCATATAGGAAAAAAGCCTGGGCAGAAGGGGTTTTATTGAACATTTCATCTGCGACCCAAGTTCCGATTCCATAATATTTGAGTAACATTGAGAGCTTTTGACGAGGAATAAAGAGGGTTTTGATTGGGAATCGGTTATAGGTGAGTCATATGGCCTAGAAACATCATTTATTTATAGATTCAACAGTAAAATTCATGGAAATTTGATTAATAACAGGAAGAATTAGGGCTTGAATTTTTGAATGAAAAATTGGGATAGAGGGAGCATTTGAGCTCGGATTTTGGAGTTTTTGATATGTGTAGACACGTGGAAAGATAAGAAATATGGTAATGTTATATTTTGTGACTTTTGAGTAGTGAGACCGGGGCTCAGGTTTTGCAAATTTTGTGAATTTTTATATTTATTGAGTCTTTTTGATTGGTTTATGTTCCCTTAGTCTATTGTAATGTATTCGTTGTGGTTTTGTCCAAATTCGATGCGCGATGAGGTCGATCCGAGAGGAAAAGGCATACGGAGCTAGACTTTTGGCTGGCTAGAGGTGAGTAATAGATGTAAATGATGTCCTCAGGGTTTGAAACGCCGTAATTTCACATTGTAACGCAATATTGAGGCGAGACACGCGCTCTATGATGAGTGTTGGGTCGTTTGTTATTGGGGATTGCGACTTGGTCCATCCTGAGAGTTGTTCTCCTGTGTTTTCGACTAGAACTTGTTTGATAATCATCCTACTTGGATTTAATTGTTATATTTGGGCTTCATGCCTATTATTTAAATCCTTCAGTGATTGATATCACAATTTTCTCATACTTTGCATATTATTTGATCCCGGTCCAAGGTTTTTAATACTGTTTGCAAATTCAGCCATATTTCTAAACTTTGAAAACTTAAATGATATTCTAAGTGATATTTTGGGTGGAGAACTACTGTTTTTCAAATGCCAAGGGTTTTTGCTGATTTTTTTAGATTGAGAATGGATCGGGCTACGCGGCGCAGCAATATTTCATTGTTATTGAGGACGAGGGCCGGTTGATTATATTGATATTGCATTTGGGATGTAGGAGCCCCTTCAGAGCCTGTACACACTTCCAGTGATCTCCGTCGATGATAAACATATATGGATGGCTCAGGCTGCACATCGCAGTGGGTACTAGGATGTACCATTATATGCATTGCATTGCATTCATACATTTGTTCTTTATCTGTTATACCCGCCTCAGTATCTATACTTTGATTTCGTATGTTTATTGCTCACTATTAAGTGTTCAGAACTACCAGTTATAGTTTTCTTGTTTTATTCCATAATTTTTCATTCTCAGTCTTTATTTATGTTTATTACTCACTGTGTCGGAGTACTCACATTACTCCTTGCACCTTGTGTGCAGATCCACGTACCCCACATGCTGAGTAAGCACTTGTTTAGCTGAGCAGTAGTATTCAGGAGCATTGAGGTAGCTGCATGGCGTACGCATCCTTGATCCCTCCCCTCTATCCCTATCTTTTGTTCTATATTCCCTAGACAGACATTGTAGTAGGTTGGGATTCTGTATTAGAGGCTCATGTTCGTGACACCGGGTCCTAGTTGGGCTATATTGCTGTATTTTGCTACTTTCCACACATTTTATCCATATTCCTAGACTTTGTATATTGTGGTTTAGTATTTTTCCCTGTGTTGTATATCTATAATCTGCTTAAGCTAGGAAATATTTATGAAAAGGCCAGGCTTGCCTAGCAGAGTATTGAGCGCCATCGTGATTTGGGTTGGGGTCGTGACAATTATCCACTAATGTGCTATTAAATTTTTCATACCAATGCTTAGGTTCCTGCTTTAAACCATGCAAAGACTTTCTCAATTTGCATACTTTATTCACGTATCCTTGGATCATAAATCCCTCAAGTTGAGACATATATATCTCTTCTTCTAAACCACCATTTAGGAAAGCTATATTAATATCCATTTGATGTATTACTAAATTATGAATAGCGGCTGCAAGAACAAGAGTTCTAATAGTCGCTATCTTAGTCACAGGAGAATAAGCGTCAAAGTAATCAATGTCGTTTTTTTGATTAAAACCCCTAATAACAAGTCTAGCATTATATTTCTCAATTGCACCGTTGGGCCTCAATTTCTTCTTCAATATCCACTTATTACTTATGGGTTTGGAACCTTCAGGAAAATCAGTTAAGTCCCAAGTGTGATTAGAAACTATAGAGTCTAATTCATTTTAAATGGCCTCTTTCCAAAAACTAGCATCTTTTGACCTCATTGCTTCATTATATGTCTAAGGGTCTTCCTCTATTAAATAGATTGACACTAATTCATCACTCAAAATATCAAGATCAATATTTTTAGTTAAGAAAGTGGTAATAAAGTCAGGACCAAAGCTAGTTTCAATTCTACGCCTCTTACTTCTTCTAACTTTATTTTCATTCTCATTAGCAGTAACAATAAAGAAGGTACAATATGAGAGTTAATAGACATAGATGTAGAAGCATTATTTGGAACATCACTGGTCACATTATTTTTCTATGGAAAAACATGCTAAGAAAATTCTGCATCTCTGGATTCACAAATAGAACTATCATTCAAAGACATAGATCTATTTGCAACTCTATTTTGAGCAAAGCCAATGAAAATATCATCAAAAGTTTTAGTTCCAACAACTACTTGTTTAAAATCAGGTAGACCAACCTTAGCCAAACATCCCTACACTTTCAAAAATTTTAAGTTAAGGGCAGACCCTTTCCATAACTCATATGGGGTTTTATCTAACTTCTTATGAGAGACTTTATTAAGAACATAACATGCAAATAAAATAGTTCCCCTCACATATCATCTGATAAACCCGAACTCAAAAGCATAGAATTTATCATTTCCTTAAGAGTTCTATATTTCCATTCAGTTACACCAATTTGTTGGGGAGTATAGGGAGCACTAACCTCATGTATAATACCACTTTTCTCACAAACAACTTCTAGAATATTAGAACTGTATTCACCACCCCTGTTA
Source organism: Nicotiana benthamiana (assembly GCA_034376525.1). NCBI lineage: Eukaryota > Viridiplantae > Streptophyta > Magnoliopsida > Solanales > Solanaceae > Nicotiana > Nicotiana benthamiana. The sequence continues at coordinate 75,283,447 of CM067328.1, read as the reverse complement.
GACCTAAGTCTCTTGATTTTTCTGTCTAATTAACTCTCTACTTCTGCCTTATATTTATAAAATATGCTTTCATCCTCATCTTTTGACTTAAGAAGATATAATTTAGTGTATCTAGAAAAGTCATCTACAAAGGTGATGTAGTATTTCTTTCTCTTTACTAACATTGTTCTTGAAATCTACTAAGTCGGAATGTATTCAAGCAATTATATTTTTCTACTAGTTACATTCTTATAAGGCCTTTTTGTATGTTTTGCTTCTACACAAACATGACACTTTACATTAACTATAGGAATTAATTCTATTTTTCTATGTCTTTTAATAGAAGCAATATTAATATGACCTAGTCTACCATGCCACAAATCAATAGACTCAGCAATATAAGCAGAATTAAAAGTACTAGCCTTATTAGTAATCTCTTGAGTGATGTTCAGTACCAATAAACCACCACTAAGGTAACCCTTCCCAACAAAGTCTTCTCCACGAGAAATGACAACTTTAGCAGATTCAAAAACAAGTTTAAGACCAGCTTTGTTGAGAAGTGCACCAGAAACTAAGTTTCTACGAAGGGCGGCTACATACAGAACATTGTTCAAGGCTAAGGTTTTCCTAGAAGTTAATTTAAGGTGAATTTTACCTTTACCCATAACTTCAGCTGTAGAGAAGTTACCCATGTAGACACACCCGCCATCAGCAGATTCCTCAAAGTTGTGAAACTACTCCTTGTTGGCACAAAGGTGCCTTGAAGCGCCAGTGTCCAATATCCAGTCAGTTTTGTTAGCCACCATGTGCGCCTCAACAACCACAACAACAATGACATCACTACCCTCAGTAAGGTTAGCATGGACGAGAGCTTTTCCTCCATTCTTTAAGCTTTGTTCTTTTCTTTGGTTGCACTGAAAGCCTTGTGACCAATTTTGCTGCAGACTTAGCAAGGTCCTTTCGACTTTTGAATATGGCCCTCTGGCTTATTGAAGTAATTCTACTTCTTCACATGTCCTTTCTTCTGGCTTTTCTTTTGTTTTCCTTTAATCCTATTTTTCACAAAAGTACTAGAAGATTCCACAAGGTTAGCTTTAGAAGGATTACAAGAGAGAGAAATTTCATCTTATCCTTAAGCCGTTCAGACTCCTCATCTTTGAGACCATTTTCTTCCTCAGTCCTCATGTGACTGATTAGTTCTTGAAGAGTTAATTTTTTCTTCTTGCGTTTTAGTTGATTCTTGTAATCACTCCAGGAAGGTGGAAAATTTTCAAGCAAAACATTAGCCTAAAGAATCTCACATATCTCCATACCCACGTTCAAAACATTAGTGGTTAAGTTCTCATACTCGTGAACCTGTTCCATGATTGGCTTATCATCAACAATCTGAAACTTGATCCACTTTCCAAAAACATACTTCTTTATTCCCACGTCATCATCACATATATCTTCTCCAGACGGTCCCATATGACTTTGGAAGATTTATAAACAAATCAAAGAGAGGGTTAGTCATATGGTTAAGCAGATGCCCTCTTACTGTTTTATTATTCTTTCCAAATTTCTTCTTATCAGCATCATCATCAACAACAATATTAGTAGCATTAGAACTATTAGCAACAATATCAGTAGGAGGATCGTTAAACAGAACATAATCAACTTCTAATTGTTCAAAGAAAATTAAAAATTTCTAGGACCAACACTTATAATGATATCCATCTAAAGGCTCAAGCTGATCAGGAAGTGTTTTGTTCAAAGTGGTGGCCATTAATAAATATTATATGTAAAATAACTTTCAAATTATAAGAAAAAGTATTAGATAATATTGACTAAGAACAACAGGGAACGAAGACCACAACTTATCAAAATTACTGTGTTGTGGCAAGTCACTGTCTTGAAAGCGATTTTGGCAAGACTAGGTGCAAATCATTAAGGCTGGTCACTCCGCAAGGTTCCACAATACCTCCAAACACGTGCACTCATGACAGAAAGATTAGAATCAGCACAAAGTAGTTGCCCAAGAAGAAGAGAAGATGAAGGTATTTTATCTGTTGGATAATTCACAAAAAAGATTAGAAAGAAAGGAATGATTATCTGGATAAATTCTTGGTTAAGGATTGAGTGATTATGATAGCTAATTCATAACCTATTTATAAGAAATTAATGAGGTTGCATTTATGAAAAGTGTCGAGAGACTTTTGACACTTGTCCCATTATTATAGTCCACTTGGATCCAGTATTTACAAATGTATCTTGTCTTCCATGCATGAAGATATTTGGATCCAATATTGACAAGTATATCTTGTTTTCCATGCATGAACATATATGGTAGATTTGCATAGCCATTTGCCAAAGACATTCAAAACTTGGCTTTAAGGCTTCATGCAAGGGGCCACTTAAAAATAGATAGGTCATTTGAAAAATAAAAAACTCATGGCTATTGGTTGTAAATGGAATGTAAGAAATTTTTGATTTTGCATTATGAATAGTTCCAACAAAACCTAGGTTTTTTTAATATAAAAACAAGATTTAACCACGAAATTCTTTATGGAATGAAGTAAAAATCATATATTCTTGATCCTTAGGTTATGAGTAACAACTTCCTTCAAAAATTTCTGGAATCCGGGCACGTGGGACCGGGAGTGAATTTTAGGAATCTTGCCTTTGGGCTTGTATAATCACTTTAATAGCTAGAATATGGACTTGTAAACCTATAATGATCGGTTTTTACACTATTTAAATAGTTTTGGATTGTGCGGCTCCGGTTTGAGGATTTAAGCGTATTCTTGAGTTGGAAGCAGTCTCGAAAGGAGGTGAGTCTCTTTTCTAACCTTGTAAGAGGAAATATTTTCTATAGGTTAACTTAATTAATATATGATTAATTACGAAGGCTACGTACATACGAAGTGTCGAGAGTCTGTACGTAGCTACTATTCTTGTTATGTTCGGGTAGTTCTAGGATTACACCATGCTTTGTGGGCACCACTATATTATTATATTTATTGATTTGAATTGAATGGATTTAAGTCGAAGATGTCATGATATCAAGAAAACTTTTATTTTGAAAAGAATTGAGGAAACATTTCATTATATTTTTATTTAACCACTTCATAAGTATATTGTCCAAGCAGGGTGATTATTTCCACTACTCTCATGGCAGCGAACCATTCGCTTCGGCAGGTTAATAAATGTATATATATGGTTCGAGCCATTCGACCATCGTTAGTGCACAAATTAATTTTATGTTGGATCGGGCCGAAAATCCTCGGTGGTATTTATGTGTGATAATAGAACCGGAACCCCTTATAATTCATATGATTCATTGCTTGAAAGGCCATTTTCCTTTAAATAAAGAATGTGCCTAGTTTTATTAATTGGATGAAAGGATTTTCAATATTATTCTTGTTTGAGCTTGTTGTTATCTCTATGCATTGTGAATTAAAATATTGAACTTCATATCATTATATATCCGGTCCTAGTAAATGTCGTAGTCGACCCCTCGTCAGTACTTCTGTATGGTTAGGCGAGATACTTACTAGGTACATATTTTTATGTACTCACGCTACAATCTATACTTGATTGTACATGCTTTGAGGCAGGTGCATCTATCCATTAGTCCGACACATAGAGTGGATTCCTCAGGTTGAGACTTTTCTGTGATCTGCCTTTTTGAGCCTTTCTACAGCAGCTAGATTCTCTCTATGTCTTCACTTTTCCTGTTTATTTCCTTTCCAGACAGTAAGATACCATGGTTTCGTATTGTCATGGCCTCAGTTCACCCTCCATGAACATGTCGTGACGACACCTAGTCCTTACGACTAGGTATGCCTAACAATGCGAAAAATTAAATAACTTGCGAAAATAAGAATTTAAAATCAACGGCTAAGATAAAATTGAATATAAATGTAGCTTTTCATATACAACTCAACATCACCAAATTCTAAACAATATCCCAAAACCCAAAAACTCACGGGAAACACAGGCTAATGGAAACGCAATATACTTCTCTAACTCTAGAATGCGTAAACAACAGAAGAAAAAGAAAGCGAAATACTAAATATAGAATAAAGAGGGAAACTCTTCGATATGCGAACGCGGCAGATCTACCTCGAAGCCTCCGTAGCTCTCCCTGCCTCACGGATAGTGCGACTGAGTGGAGGTACCTGCATCTGCACATGAAAACATGCTGATGTTAATAAACGTCAATACCACACAAGAGGGGGGGGGGGTTACTTGTGTGGTACCTAATTTTTGCGTTAGAAGAACATGGTTCTTCTAAGTGTTCTTACTACTGTAGTTTGCAAATTAATAAAAACTGAAAGTAAAGTGCACGGGGATTTTTACGTGGAAAACACTTGGCTCAAAAGGTTAAAACACCACAACCTACTAAATAGGATTTTCCCAAACCCCTTTAAAAATCAATGAGCCAAACATCATTTACAAAGATTCTTTGTAAACCTAGGATTAAACTCTAATCCCATTGTGGCACACAACCTCAGCTGCTGCGATATTATCAAGTTAACTCTAACTTGATTATATAAGGTACCTAATACAATTGCTTCTAGTAAAGCTGAAAGGTACAATATGAAAACCTACTACAATTGAACTAAACAAACAGATGGAATGTTTCTTCTTTCTTAGTGCATGTAGCTTCAGGCGTATACACTAGTATCTTGCATACATTGCTTGCAAAACATACTCGCTTTATTTGCTCTAAAATATGCTTTACTTCTGCTTGTGTGTGTTACCTGTAAAAGACAACCAACACAATAATATATTGAGTTAGTAGTTAGAGATTGATTACAACTACACTTCTTATCCGTAGTCTATTTATGTCCTTAGCTAATACAAACTCCAATTCTTATCCTAACTTAGGATCAAGTTCTCTTCACATAAGGAGACTGTCCTCCTTATCTAAAAATGCAACCTTTTCGATTACGTTCAGAAGGTATTGATGCATGATCTTTAGTACATATCTTCCTCACGTGCTTCACATGTGCACTGGTTGATTCAGACTGTGTAGTACAAGATGGACGAGGTCCTTGCATAAGTTTATTTGTCAATCCTAAAAACTCTAAAACTTGGGCCAACAATTTCCCCCTTTTTGATGATGAAAACTCTGTGCTTATTGTGATCAAGAAACCTGTGAACTCAGCTGAAAATCAACACTTAGAAAATTGTAACTTACCATCAAGGAGGTCAGATTTAGGTCAAAAACATCACTATAATTTTAATCACAATATCTTCCCCCTTTTGGCATCATCGAAAAGTTTCATTAATAATGTGAATCCCCGATGTTAATTAATACTCATGGCCACTAGGGCTACTGCAAATGAACATATATTCAACTTAATCACAAATCAGCTTAAAACTAACTATTTAGAACAAATTCAACAAGAACAAGAAAAGCTTCATTCATTGATTAAAGGGGTGTTTGTACAATGCACTCCACAAACTAGAAAAAAAATATCCAACCATGAGCAAAAAATAGAATAAGAACAGAAAAATAACTTCCTAAACTTGGAAATTGGAAGTTGAAGGGTTACTAGACTGGACACTAAGGACAGGACACCTAAGGCTTGGAAGTGCTGGAGGGTTGGGCTTGTAGCAGATTTAACATTTGCTGGAGCATGCCTTCATTTTTCTCCTTTTCTTTGGCAAGTTCAGTTCTCAACCCATTCCGTTCTCCCTCCAAATCAGCAATTCTGACATTGAGCCTTGAAATTTCAGCATCCTTTGTCCCAACCTCCTGAACGAAGGCTCTGACGTTGCTATTCAGAGGAGTTTTCGCTGATGAACTTGGTTCAACAAGGCCAATAATGAGCAGATAGTAAGAGGCTTGAAGGGTCTTGACACCAAAGTGCTCCTTGGTGGAGGCCATTTCCCACGTTTTCAAAGAAACATCTAGTCGTTCAAGCACAGTAGTCAAGATAAAACCATTGGGAATGGCATGAACCTTTGAACCATTCATCACCCTTTCAAGCCGCTTCACCATAAAGACAGGCCAGTTGATCTGCTTCCCTTCATTCAAAGACTGCATGAGCACCAGATCCATATAATTAGCTATATGACTTCTTTCCTTTGACTTGTCTTCAATTTTCGTTTAGAACTTTCCTCAAGGGACCAGATGCAACAACTTTTCTTGCTATCATTTTCTGGCGACGGAATCTAGGCTTTGGGGATTCACTAGGAGGTGTTGAAGATGAAGTGGTGTTAGGTGACACTGGTGGTGGGGTTCCAAGATTATCTTTGGGATTCGTCATTTTTGGTGACTAATTTTTGGAAAACTTGAGAAAAATTTGGATAATTTTTCGAGGGTTTGGAGAAGAGAGTAGATGATCAGGGGTTTTGAGATGAGGTGATGGTTATGAAATGATTTGAGAATTATTTAAAGAGAGGTGATTATAGTTCTAGATTGGCAGCTTTTTCAGGTGTCAGTAGAGGTCTAATCAGCTTGTAATCCCAGTCTCCCTAGTGAGTAATTAGGATAAATTAGAATTGGTAAGGTTTAGGAGATAAAGTTCTGTTATACTTAGAATTCTAATTTTCAATGAAACTGGTTCAATTAGCCTCAATGGATAGAATTTTGAGATGATCGGTGTTTCTAGGACTCTTGTTGGCCCAAGTAAAGGTTAAATTTTTGAAGATTGACAAAGGAACTCAAGATGAACTAGGTCCATCCCAGTGGTCCATCCCTCAAGTTCATAAAATGGATAGATTCAAGCATGTGGGATGCACATGAAGGAGATAAGCTTAACTTACTGTATTTAATATCTCTTGATCGAAAATGTTGCATAATTTATAAGGAGAAGAAGTCCTTAATCAAAAAGAACACTATCCAAGATAGGGAAGGAGTTAGAAGTTGAAATCAACTAGAAATCTTCCACCAAGGAAGAGTTTCATCAAAACTCTAGTTGTTTCTTCATCTAATAACTCTATAAATTGGAGGATGTTCTCACATTAAAAGTTTTGCACAAAAGCGCAGAAGTTAAACGTGAATTGGGAGCGAAATAGCAAGGCTTTTTGCAAGCAATTCGTGTGTGATTCAAGAGTGCAAACCTGAAGCTACATGAATTAGATTGAATAACCAGTTCCTTAGAGAGTTTTATGTATCTTTCTTTATTTCTAGTTCAATTGTAGTAGGTGTTTTCATATTGTACCTTTGAGCTTTCATAGAAGAAATGGTAATCGGTATTTGGGTATTCAAGTTAGAGTTAAATTGAAGTTGTCGCAATAGTTTGAGGCTGGTTTCCACAACAGGATTAGAGGTAATCCTTAGGTTTACAAAGAGTTTTGTTAATGCTGTTTTGGGTCAGTGATTTTAGTGGAAGTTTGGGAAAATCCTACTGAGTAGTAGTTCTTGGTTTTTTTACCTTTTAAGCCAGGTGTTTTCCATGCAAAATCTATGTGTTCATTATTTTTAGTATTTATTGATCCATAATAGCAGTATTTGGAACACATAGAAGAACCAAGTCCTTCATAAGCAGTTTAAGCGAAAAATTGGGTACCATACAAATCACCCCCCTCTTGTGTGGTATTGACGTTTATTAACATCAATTGGTATCAGAGCAGGTTATCCTTGAAGATGCTAACACCTTAGGAAAAGATCAAGATGAGTGCACCACCTGGAAACTGGGAAGGGCAATTCACTGATAGGCATCCACTCTTTAATGGCCACTAGTACTCTTGGTGGAAAAATAGAATGAGAGATCACATCATCGGAGAAGACTATGAGCTATGGGACATATTCACAGATGGTCCCCTAGCTACCATGAAGAAGAATGCTGAAGGATAGATGTGCCAAAAACAAGAGCTGACTCTAATGCTGAGGACTTGAGAAAATGGGAAAAGAATGCAAAGGCCAAAAATGGCTTGTGTGTGGACTTGGTCCACACAAGTACAATATAATTATAAGTTCTACCACTGCCAAGGAAATATGGGACACTTTACAAGTGGCTCATGAAGGAACTTCTCAAGTAAAGAGATCAAGAGGAACATTGCTATATTCTCAATATGAGAATTTCACCATGGAGGAAGGGGGAACCATCCAGGATATATATACAAGGTTCACCACACTGACAAATGAACTTAAGTCTCTTAGAAGGGTTATTCTTGAAGAGGACAAAGTTGAGAAAATTTTGACAAGGGTTTTTCTAGTCACTTGGGAATGCAAAATCACTGCCATTCAGGAATCAAAGAACATTGCCACTCTTAAGTTGGACGAGCTAATTGGAAATCTCACAGCCTATGAACATAAAAGGTCAACAATAAAGATGGATGCACCCAATAAGGAAAGGAGCATGGCATTCAGAATCACTGAAGGTGCTGATCTAGAGGAGGATGAAATGACCATGATCACAAAGGAATTGAAGAAGTACTTAATGAGAGGAAATGGTCATTCAAGAAGTGGAAGCTTCAAAAAACTAAGGATTCCTGAAAAACAAGCCTATGAGGGGTGTTACAAGTGTGGGAAGACTGTTCACCATATTAGAAACTGCCCTTAATGGGAAATTGAATGGAAGAAGAAAAGAGCTGAACGAAGGAACAAGAAGAAGGACCAGGTTCAAGGATAAAAAAAGTCTATGGTTTCTACCCAGGGGAGAAAGATCAGATGAGGACTCAGAGGGTGAAGATTGATATGAAGAAGAACTTATGGCAATTGGAGAATCCGATGAGGAATCCGAGGTATGTGTAAATCATCTCAAAGACACGATTAAATATTTGTCCAAAGAAAGGATATCTGAGTTACTCCTAGATTTCATTGATGAATATGGGGATCTAAACAATGAAAAGGAACAATTGTCTAAGGAGTGTGTGATTCTGAAAGCTAAGTTCAAAAACCTTGAACTTAGGGCTAGTGAAAGTGATAATAAAAATGCTGAGTTGAAGAACCAGGTTCATGAACTAGACACCACAGTCCTAGAGCTCAAATCGGCAAATCTAAAATTGAAATTAGGAACTGGTAAAAAGGAATCTGATCACACACAACTTACTTTATAAGAAAATGTACAAAAAATGAAAGATGAGTTTTACAAAAGAGATAAAAAGATAAAAGTCCTTAAGGAGGATCTAAACAAAGTTAAGCACGAGCTACATAGAATCTGTAAATAGAATAGGTCCTCCGATGCACTTTCGTAGCTACATGAACAACATAGTAGCAATAAGAGAGGACTTGACTACGGGACCCCTGCACCTAAGTGGGATCCCAAAAGTAAGTACTCACACTTCCTGAGAATAAAATTTGCACACATTGAGGTAAAACTGGTCACTATAAATCTAAATGTATTGCAAAAGAAAAGGCTAGTCAAAAGAATAAAGAATTTATTCAAGGGAAAAATAGGCTGCCAGGTTGGGCTAAAAAGAATCTGATTCAGACTTTTTCCATTAGAAAGGCACCCAAACTAGTTTGGGTTCCTAAGACTAACCCTTAATTTTCTTTATACGGGTCCAAGTGAAGGGGAGCAGCCAAATATGGTACATGGATAGTGGCTGCTCAAAGCATATGATAGGAAGCAAGAACCAGTTCCTTTCACTTGCGGATCTCAAAGGAGGTAATATCTCCTTTGGAAATGGGAAGGGAAGTGAGATCATTGGGGTTGGAAAGGTAGGTAAGACCGATTCTCACTCTATTGAGAATGTCTAATTGATAATGGCCTAAAATACTGCCTAATAAGACAATCACAATTGCGTGCTAAAGGTAACTTGGTAACATTCACCTCTACCTAATGTTTTGTGATTAATCATACTAGTAACAAGATTTTTTTGCAGGGAAAAAGAGTAAACAATATATACATTGTAGATTTTTCCACATGTTTAGAAGATGAACTCACTTGCTTAAGTGTGTTGGATCCCCTCTTTTGGCACAATAGACTTGGACATGCCAGTCTAAGTCAACTCAACAAACTAGTCTCCAAGGACTTGGTGATAGTACTGCCTAACAATAAGTTCAAGGAAGATAAAATTTGTGAGGCTTGTGCAAGGGGGAATCAAGTAAGATCCTCTTTCAAAAGCAAAAAATGGTAAGCACCACCATAATGATGGAACTGGTATGGATCTCTGTGGTCCAATGAGAACAATTAGAGGAGGTGGTAAAATATTTATGATGTTGCTTGTTGATGATTACTCTAGGTTTAGTTGGACATTGTTTTTCACATCTAAAGATGAAACATTTGACATGTTTACTTCTTTTGTTAGAAAAACTCAAAAACAAATAGGTAATCAACTTGTATCAATTAGGTCTGATCATGGAACTGAATTTGAAAATTTCAAGTTTGCTAAATTTTTGCATACTACATTATAAATAGTTGCATGACTAGACTTCTTGTTAAGAAGATTCACTATGAGTCACTTAAAGGGAGAAAGCTGAATGTATCCCATCTTAGGGCATTTAGATGCAAGTGCTTTGTGCACAATAATGGCAAAGACTCCCTAGGTAAGTATGATCCCAGAAGTGATGGGGGAGTACTCTTGTGATACTCTTCACATAGTAAAGCTTATAAGATACTCAGTAAAAGAACTATGTGTGTAAAAAATGTATATGTTATTTTATTGAAAATCCAACATTCTTTCTGATAGGCAGGAGCAAGATAATGAAGAGATTGGGCTGATAAGAAATTCAAATGGTGAAACCATAGTCCACCTGAATATGCATCACAGGAAGGAACAGGTGATGGAACGGGCCCTTCCACCTAGGAAACATGACATGGGGAAGTGACTAGAGAGTACCTGATCCTCAAACCTAGAGGGAACCTTTCCATGAACCTATTCCTCAGTAACAAAACCAGGAAGGAACATCCAAAAAAATTGACACTCATATATCGACATCCATGAAATTATATATCTTTGAGCTCAATTTCAAGTAAATATAAAGGAGACCCACTTGACTAATGTAAAGATAATATTGAGATACTTGAAAGGCACCCTTGACCTTTGCCTTTGGAATAAAAAAGGTAGTAATTTTAACATAGTAGGATATGCTGACACTGATTATACAGGTTTCCTAGTGGATAAGAATAGACCTTCAGGTGTGGCACAGTTCCTTGGTTCATGTCTTGTGTCATGGGCTATTAAAAAGCTAATTCAGTGGCCTTATCTACTGCAGAAGCTAAGTATCTTGATGTTGCTTCATGATTGTGCTCAATTGTTGTGGATCACGAAACAATTGATGGATTTTGGTATTGAAGTTGGTTGCATCCCTATTTTCTGTGATAACACTAGTGCTATTAGTATGACTAAGAATCTGGTTCATCATAAGAGGACTAAGCACAAAGATGTTAGACGCCATTTTTTCAGAGACAACTATTAAAAAGGCTTGATCACTGTGGAGTTTTGTGTGTCTGGCAAGCATATTGCTGACATCTTCACAAGAGGTTTAAGTATAGATCACTTTGAGAGGAACAAGTTGGAATTAGGTATGACTAAGACTTAAAAGGACAAGTTCAAGGTTAAACAAAACAAAATAAAAAAAATTTATTTTGTTAGAAATTCTGTAAATTGTGTATAGTTAGATTAAATCTTTTCTCTTTTGCCATATATTAAAATGACTCATTAATCTAATGATATTTTTTGTCTATTTTGGCAAATTTAGACTTACACAAGAGAATTTTCAGCGAAGAACTTGGTTCATCAAGATAACATGGTATGTTTTCTACACTTCACATATTTTGAAATTACTATATTTGGATCATGAGCAGAGTCCTGCCAAATACCAAACTCATTTTGGATTTATCTTTTACAAGTGAACAAGTCAAGTTGAAAAGAGTCCCAATCGAATGGAAGTACCTAGATTTTAGGGATACACTCCAATGTCTTTTCAAAACTGAATTTCAGTTTGACAAAATTTCTAAGAGTCTAAAAAGTTGTAGTTACCCCCATCAATTACTCCTCTATACATTGATCGGATTTAGTGTATTTCTTACTTCATATTTCTCAAGCCGTCAGAAACTGTTATCCTTCTTTCATCTTCCAAACACAATCTAATTCTCTTGTTTTCCATACCCTAGCCAAGATTTCCGAACACCTCTGAAGGATAGGAGATAAAGAAAATAAACAAACAATTAAAAGCGAGTAGGGAAGAAGAATCCTAAGATTCATTTAAATCGGCTACTAAGGGGGAAGAAAGTGGGTCTTCCGACTGATAAGCTATCTTCTGACAACAAAGGTTCTCCTGTGACAATCTCTAAAATTGCTGTAAATTTTGAGAATAGATTTGTAGAATGTATAGCAAGTGTTTAGACTATATAATCTGGAGAAGTTCATGGTAAAAATGAAAAAAAAGGAAGAAAAGAGAGCAAGGGTACTAGGAGTACTGTGAGGGAAAAGGGTACAAGAGTGATTGATTCTTCACCTACTCATGTTGATCTAACAAAAGAAACTGGTGCAATAGTTTTTTGGGGAGAGGAATTTAGTGAAATAGAAGAGAGTGTAAGAAAAATAGGGGGAAGTGGGTCTGGCAATGCTGCTGAAGGATTGGTTTTAGTTGGAAAAAATATAGATGAACCTGTTCCATCTGAACAGGAAACCCTCGTGGACCTACTGATAGAGTTAACAATGGCACCAAAACTCATTCCATTCCCTATGGTTTCATTCTCAAAACTGTGCTGCAAATTTCAAGGTACCTATGAAGAAGTGGGGTTAATACTGTACTTGCTTGCAATTATAAAGTCAATGTCACTCTTAATGAACCTGGTTCATCTAAAAAGACACCTGTCAATAGCAAAGTCAGATTCTTGGTACATGAGAGTAAGGCAAAGGATATTGAGATAGCAAGGCTGAAGACATGATTGGTTAAGGTAGAATCTGAGAGAGATGTTCTCAGAAGTGAACTTGCAAGAGAAAAGGAGAAGAATGATGGAATTCATGAAGACATGCTGAAAGCTCTCCAAGCAAATAACTCAGCCCTACCTCTTCCAAGCCTTAAGACTTCTAACCTAGTGTATATCAACCAGTGACCCAGTTCGAGATGTTTTCTTTCTTTTTCTCACGTTTTTAATATTTTTATTTTTCTTGTGATTTGTGGTAGAATCTTATCATTCATCAATGAAATTCTCTGTTTTTTCTCTAACTGTTTGTTCATATTTATTTGGAGGTTAAAATTCTTAGCTTGATCTATGATGATTAATCCATGATTGCATTTGAAGTAGCCCCAGTGGCCATGAGTAAGTTTAAATCTGGTTATCTCACAATCGTATATGCAACTTTTCGATGATGCCAAAAGTGGGAAAAAGGTTGTGCTTTACACTTTGAACAGTGATGTTTATAACTTAATGTAACTGCTCCTTGATGATAAGTGATAAAAAGGAAAAATATTTCTAATATTGTGTTGATGTTGAGCTGAGGTGAAACATGGCATAAGCTTATGAAAAGCACATAGTTTTTCATCATCAAAAAGGGGGAATTTGTTGGCCCAAGTGAAGGTTAAAGTTTTGAAGATTGACAAAGGAACTCAGGATGAACCAGGTCCATCCCAAATGGTCCATCCCTCAGGTTCATAAAACGGGTAGATTCTAGCATGTGGGATGCACGTGAAGGAGAGAAGATCAACTTACTCTATTTAATACCTCCTGATCAAAAAGGTTGCATAATAGATAAGGAGAAGGAGCCCTTAATCAAAGAGAACACTATCCAAGATAGGGAAGGAGTTAGAAGTTGAAACAACTAGAACTCTTCCACCAAGGAAGAGTTGCATCAAAACTCTAGTTGTTTCTTCATCTAATAACTCTATAAATTGTAGGAAGTTCTCACATTAAAAGTGTTGCACAAAAATGCTGAAGTTAAACGTGACTTGGGAGCAAAATAACAAGGCTTTTTGCAAGCAATTCGTGTGTGATTCAAGAGTGCAAACCTGAAGCTACATGAACCAGATTGAAGAACCAGTTCCTTAGAGAATTTTATGTATCTTTCTTTATTTGTAGTTCAATTGTAGCAGGTGTTTCAATATTGTACCTTTCAGCTTTCATAGAACCACTTGTAATATGTATTTGAGTATTCAAGTTAGATTTAACTTGAAGTTGTCGCAACAGTTTGAGGTTGGTTGCCACAACGGGATTAGAGGTAATCCTTAGGTTTACAAAGAGTTTTGTAAATGCTGTTTTGGCTCAGTGATATTAGTGAAAGTTTGGGAAAATACTACTGAGTAGTAGGTCGTGGTTTTTTCACCTTTTGAGCCAGGTGTTTTCCATGTAAAATCTTTTTGTTCTTTATTTTAGTATTTATTATTCCGTATTAGCAGTAGTTGGAACACATAGAAGAATCAGGTCCTTCATAAGCAGTTTAAGTGAAAAATTGGGTACCACACAAATCACCCCCCTCTTTTGTGGTACTGATGTTTATTAGCCTGACATGCACAGAAGAGGCATGAGTACACCACATTTGTACTCAGTAAGTGCCAAGCCTAACATTGGTCTGGTGGTGATGAGGAAAGTTAGGGCCCTACTAAGGTAAAGCATAATAGATCATAAGATCATAGAAACAACTTAAGTGAATCTACAGCGGCGATTTAAACAAGATAAATAAGTAAAAGCAATAATAGAAAGTAGAGACAAGACAAATCAAGGGAAAATACTGCTCATAATATGGATAATAATCGGGGATCTCTTGGTATCCAGAGGATCTCTTAGTATCCTCATCCTATACACAGGGGATATCTTGGTATCCTGAGGATCTCTTGGTATCCCGAGAATCTCTCGGTGTCACGACCTAAACCCCAAACCCGGTCATGATGGCGCCTCTCGTGAAGTCACGGCCAGCCAGAACAATACAATACACCTCTTTTAAGTAGTTAATTACCATAAAATAGTTTAAAGCAGGATAGTAATAAATTCACGAAAATATAGATGACAATAGTAGAAACCATCCCGAAACATCCCAAACTACACGAGAATCTATTTGAGTATAAATACTACTACAAGGCCTGAAATATACAAAGCTGATAAACAAAAAGGGAGCAAAATGATGCTGCGAACGCTGGCAGTCACCTCGCTAAACTCCGATAACTCTGCCTCCGATCAGTCAAAACCCGCAACCGGGGGAACAAAATACCTACATCTGCACATGAGGTGTAGCGAGTAAAGTGAGTACTCAAACTCATTGAGTAATAAAGGTAAATAATAACTGAGCAGTAGGAAATCACTTAAGAAAAACCATCATGCTGTATAGAGCAGTCTAAAACCATTTGAGAAAGCAGTGAAGCTGAGAAATCTTTAGAAAAATATCATATCTCAGTTTAAACCTCTTTTGAAAATGACTTATTCAACGACACAAATCAATGCAAAATAAATAATGCAGATAAGCACAAAAATCCATCCCTCAGGCACAAAACACTTAATTAACGGAGAATGCCAGGCAATCAGGTAGATATCACATGAAGTAGAACAAATAACAGATAATCGCGGACAAATGAAGTAAAGTAAACACATAGAAAAATACCACCATCGCTGGGACATGCAACCCGATCCATATATTGCTGCGGCGTGCAGCCCGATCCATATATGTCGTCAATGGTGCTTATTGGGAATGTGCAGACTCCTGAGGGGCCCCTTACGGCCCAAGCACAATATCAAGCCATCTTGTGGCATCAAATCTAGGCCCTCGGCCTCATATCACTATTGGCATAACACTGATGCGGCGCGCATCCTGATCCATATAGATAGTATCCTCACAACACAGGCCCTCGGTCTCACTTAGTCAGAAAAATCATCACAAGTACCCAGGGCATTAGTAAAATAGTATTTCTCAGCCCAAAACTTCATTTAGAAATATCATTTAAGATTCAAATCTAAGTAAAAGTGGTTGAGTTTGTAAAATAGTAGATATCAGCAGGATTGAGTTCAAGTAATTAGTCAAAACAGTGAGAAAATAGTGTAAAAATTCCTGAAGAGTTCAAATAGTGGACACGAAGCCCAAATATGGCAATCAACTAAAATAATAAGGACTACAAATAATTTTCAGTCAAATACGCCGTAAAATCATCAATCGGGATGGACCAAATCACAATTCCCAGTAGTAAAAGACCCCACGCTCATCATCCAGCGTGTGCCTCACCTCAATATACCACTATGATGTGCAATCTGGTGTTTCAAACCCTCAGGATATCATTTACAATCATCACTCACCTTGAACCGGCGATATCTCTAAGTCATGATGCCTTTGCCCCTCTAATCGGCCTACATGCGCATCGAATCAATCAAAAATCAGTACAAATACATCACAATATGCTAAGGGAACAAATCCCAAGCGAAAACAATTGAAATATATCGAAAAACCCGTAAATTAACAAAACTAGAGCCCTAAGCCCACTGCTCGAGACTCAGAATTTTTCGCATCATTAGATTCCTTATCTTCTCACGAGTTCATACATACCAAAAGTTCTCAAATCCGACCCCAAATTTTCTTTCATATCCCAAATAAAAATTTCAAAATCTCAAGCCCTAGTTCTTCCATTTTTAGCTTAATTTCCATGAATTTCTAGGTGGATTTCACAATATAAATGAGTTTTGGGTACGAAATTCATACCTCCAATCGATTATCCTTGAATCCCTCGTTAATTTCCTTCAAGAACCTCCAAAAAATGAGAAACTATGGGTGAACATATACCAAAAATCGCGGACAAGAAGACATAAAAATATTCAGCCCAGGCTTCATCGCGTTGTACCTTGCACTGTGCAGGTTGTACATCCCTTACCATTTTTCCTTGTTGTACACCATATGTTAAAATACCTATAACGCTTTGTCAAAATATCCAAATGACCAACGGTTTAAAGATCTAGCAACTAGACTCGAAGATCTTTCACTTGATAGGTTATACAATATATAACTCTTTATATATTCCGAGATATGAGCTTCTAAAGCACATAAGAAAATTCTATCGAAATTGCTCCACTAGCCAAATTTGATCAATCATAACTTTCTCACAGAATATCTAAATCATGAATGGTTCAATTTTCTAGAAACTAGAATGCAAGGTCTATAACTTATCTATTCTGTAATTTTTCTTATTCCTTATAGATTAAAAGATATGAGCCTCCAAATTAGACTCCTTGCACCAGAAATTTTCTGCTGCACAGCTGAAGCTAAAAAAATCTGCAACTTTTCCAAAGATAAAATAGTCCGTTTAACAGCCCAAAACTCACCCGAGGCCACTGGAACCTCAACCAAATATGCCAACATATCCCATAGCATCATTAAAACTTATTCCAACCTTCGGAACGCTCAAAATATCACAACACAAATTTTGCATTGGATTCACGCCTAAGAATTTCAAAATCTTCTAAATTACTCTTTTGATAAAAAACCCCAACCAAACCAGGTCCGAATGACATGAAATTTTGCATAAACATCCCAAATGACACAACAAAACTACTGCAACTCTCGTAGTTCCATTCCGACCCATATATCAAAATCTCATCTATCAACTGGAACACGCCAAAAATATCATCTTCGATTATTCAAGCCTAAATCTACTACGAACCTCCAAAGCTCCTTCCAATAATGCTCCAAAGTCATAAAAAACCTCCCGATGCTAACCAAACCATCGAAACTCAGATACGAGCCCTTAACACATAAGTCAACATCCGGTTGAATTTTTCAACTTATGCTTCCTCAAAAGAGACTAAGTGTCTCAAACCTTACTAAAATAATTCGGAATGACTTCAAATTTTGCACAAAAGTCACATTCGATATTACAGACCTACTCCAACTTCCGGAATCAGAATCCGGCCCCTAAACAAAAATTCAACTCTCGGTCAAGCTTCTCAAAAACCTTGAAATTTCTAACTTTAGCCAAATAACTCGAAAATGACCCACATACCTCAGAATTTGCTTCCGTTCTCGCTCCCAACACTAGAATCACCATATTAAGATATTCCCAGACTCGGAATCCCACACGGACGTTGATAATACATATACGAACTTCAACCCAAATTTATGAAATTCTTTCAAAAATGCCAACTTTCGCAATAGGTGCCGAAGTGTTCCCGGATCTTCCAAAACCTGATCCGGGCATATGCCCATGTCTGAAATCATCATACGAACCTGCTAGAACCTTCGAATCTTGATTTCGAGGTCGCTCACTAAAAAATTCAATCTTAATCAATCCTTTCAACTTAAAGCTTCCGAAATGAGAATTCTTTCTGCAAATCAACTCCAAATCTCCCGGAATTCAATTCCAAACACGCGTACAATTCATAATACCTAGGTGAAGCTGCTCATGGGTTCAAACTATTGAACGACGCGCTAGAGCTCAAACCGGCCGGTTGGGCCGTTACATTCTCTCCCACTTAATCATATGTTCGTCCCCGAACATTTTAAGAACTGCTCTGGAGTTATCTGAAATCACTTTTTAATACTTCGTGCACCTACCCGTGCTACACTACCCAGTTGAGTGCAATTGCTTAAATAATTCTGAAGATATCCTCTTTTATTTAGGAAGATGGGCCTTAGAAAAAGGTTTTCAACATCCAAAATCCTCTTCCAGGCCTGTTTCAAATATATAAATACCCCAACAACTACCACACGATGTTCTAAAGCATGATTGCACACATTTGCAGAATTAGCACCATGAACCGCATAATTCATCATCTAACCACAATGACACTCCTTAAACCTTAATAGCCAAAATTCCACGAATTCAATGCTCCTAATGCACCTTATGATATATATATATATATATATATATATATATATATATACACACACACACACACACACACACACACATATACATACATACATCCTGCTATAATTCTAGGGATACCACCACAACAGAGGATATGTGTAGAAATTTCTAACCAATTACAGAGCTAACCAAACATTGAATCTTTCCTCTTGACTAAAACCATTATCTCAATATGAATATAATGGTAATTGTCATATAATATACTTCTACATAGTCTTATCACACCTATCCCCGATCCCATAATTTCGCTCGCCCAGTATGAACTGCTCAAGCAGTAAGTCACCCAGGCATGAACAACACTCTCACATGATGCCACAACGCGCTAATAGGCCTCAACTCGAATATGATGCATAATGACTTAGGAAGGGACTACCCAACTCACACAACAAAGATGGATTTCCTTAGAAAATAGGAAGCAAAACACAAGAAAAATATATATAGGAGCCTTACTCAACATCACCCTATTGCGGCGTGCAACCCAATACAAATATCATACCCGTGGTTGCATGCCACCCGATCCCCTCGTAAAATTCACATAAGGAGATATACACAGAGCTGAATTTCTCACCATTACAATTTACCGAATATCGGTCACAAGCACACTAAGCACATAATACCATCCTGGGGAGACCGAGAGCCATACGCTGCAAAACGCGAGCACAACTGAGGTGCGATATCTATATTCCTATTCTCAAGAGCTCTCCTTCTCACATAACATCATCACTACATAGAGACTCAGCACATAGGGATCTATCAGCCTGTTTCAGTACTCACACAGAAAAATCATAATATACATGCATTTGACAACGACGAACAACATCTGACATTCCAACACCACTCCTTGAGGAACGCTATATTGAAATGAACACATCCGACTCAAATGGGGCCCATAAGTATGTTTAAATCCTTTCACACGCTTCAAGCCGATTCCGCTCACACTGAGCTAAGCTAATAGCTTTACTTGGGTCCATACTAACCAACTTCCACTTATAACACACAAGGACAACCATCCTAGCCCGTACAAACAGAACTTTCCATTGATCCCATCTAGAAGTAAATCACTATGCATCCATGCTCCGCATGCCAATAAAAAATATACATATACAAACCGTGGTAGCAACCATCAAGTGCACTCCAATTAATCTTTGCACAAATCAGACCTGCTAGGACTGAATCCTCCTAACTCGACCAAACAAGAAAGCCATCAAAACCCAAGAGCATTGCTGCAAGATACTCGTAAAAACTCATTACCTCAAACACACACAAGGGGTTAAGCATAATCTTGCCATACCGATTCGGTCTACCATCAAGATACTCAATCTATCTAAATTTCCTTCTGATTTATCTTCAACTTGATATTCCCTCTTGTTGTAGCTCCATAATGCCTCAACCCAGGTTTACTACATGAGAACCAAGCATAAAATCACACTGTCTAAGACTCATAAGTCGCTAAATACCCTCTCAACTATTTCCAGAAACACCACATTCCAGAATGCTTCACTCTGAAGAACTCCCTATGAATATAAATCCGTTACCTTTACCTTCCTGATATTGATACATAGAATCCCATAATTAACATAAACATACCACAAGTCCTGGCCTCTTCCAATGAAAGCACAGTTTCAACCACATATGTAACTTTCGAACACTCAATTGATGTATGGAGGCTCTTGAACACATTAGAACAATTCTCGCAAGTCATTCACTCTTATTCAAACTACAATTTAGCTGACCTAATAAACATAACCACATGTGCCTCACTGGTACTCCGACACCACAGAATGAAATTCTCATCCCAATAAAAACAAGCAACTTCCTGCTCTATGCACCGAGCATTCTTTACCAACAATAACTTAAGACATCCCGTGATTTTCTTACTCTATGAAGCATAGTATAACCTTTGCCAAAATGTTTCCTCTACTCGAGCCATCCTTAGTCCCAATTTCCACAAGCCATAATAGATTCGCCCGCACGCCCCAAACTTGAACCAACATAGCACGTACCGTGCAATCAACTGCTTACAGCAGACTCCCCCACTTGGCTCGGAGCCGTGGATCAAATTACACTCGATAACTCATAAAAATTATACTCTATTGATGCCACAATACCATAGTGAGATTAAACTCAAATCCTTTGTAAGCTTGTGAAAACATAGATCATCTATTACTTTAAATCTTTCGCAAATCTCGCGCTCATCCTCACAATAGTTAATCCCACTTCCTTAGGCAACCCAAAAATTTAGATTTCAACACTTTCGTTTCACTTGCCCATGAGATCTTCTAACAGTCACATATGGGTTACAAAACCCCATAATTATTCACATGAGATAACCCACATACCTTACCTTAGTTTAACATTCCTATATACATTCCACCATTATAAACTGTACGTAGTCACTTAGTCTTCCTGAGTGTGAACTCATACCACAACATGAAATTTACTTCACTCTCAACTGAAAAACATAATAAGATCCTTCACATGCCCATAACTTTGGGCTATACCTAAATTCATGATGGAATTCAAGCACCTAATAGTTCTTCAATCATCTAACAAACCCCTCTTGCCGCTTCTAAAACATATGGATACCTCTCGCAGTACTAACATATTCATCACATAGTTATCCAGCCATCACTCCAACTAATAGGGACAACACTGAACTTATAAGTTCAAAACACTTGCTCATACAATTAGTACCTCGGTGGTCAAGCCATAGGCGAAGATCCGGCCTCAAGTGCTCCAGACTGGCCCTACATCAAACTCATAGTGATCACATCTCACCCCTCGATCAGGAAATCACAGGCTATCAAGGCACATCTGATACTGACCGCTCATGCGCGCATAGGAACACGTGGAAGGAATTCAACGAGTTAGATTTCAAGCAGAATCAAGGACGCACAATAATCTGCGAGACTTTATTGAACCTACTCATGACTCATGAGACCTATGTATCCTACGTTATGATACCCACTTGTCACAATCCAAACCCCAAAACCGGTCATGATGGCGCCTCTTATGAAGATAAGGCCACCCAGACCAATACATTACACCTCTTTTAAGCAGTTGATTAACATAAAACGATTTAAAGCAGGATTTAATAGTAACAAATTCATAAGCATATAGATAACAATAGTAGATACCATCCCGACACAACCCAAACCAAGGGGTCACAAGACACGAGCATCTATTAGAGTATAAATACTACTACAAGGCATGAAATATACAAACTAGGGCTGATAAATAATAAGGGAGCAAAACAATGTTGCGAACGGTGGGAATCACCTTGCTAAACATTGATAACTCTACCTCCAATAATTCAAAACCCACTACCGGGGGAACAAGTGCCTACATCTGCACACGAGGTACATGTATAAAGTGAGTGCTCAAACTCAGTGAGTAATAAAGGTAAATAATAACTGAGCAGTAAAAAATCACGTAAGACAAACCGTCATGCTGTATAGAGAAGTGTAAAACCATTTGAGAAAGCAGTGACGCTGAAAAATCTTTAGAAAAACATCTTAGCTCAGTTTAAACCTCTTTTGAAAATGACCTTTTCAACCGTTACACAAATGAATGCAAAATAAATTGTGTAGATAAGTGCAAAAATCCGCCCCTCAAGCACAACACTCAATTAATAGAGAATGCTAGAAATCAGGTAGATATTACATGAAGTAGCACAAACAATAGATAATGGAAGACAAATGAAGTAAAGTAAACACATAGAATAGTACCAACACAGCTGTGGCATGCAGCCCGATCCATATATCACTGCGGCGTGCAGCCTGATCCATATATCTTGTCGATGGCGCTCACTGGGGTGTGTATACTCCCCGAGGGCCCCCCTTACGGCCCAAGCACAATATCAAGCCATCTTACGGCATCAAATCTAGGCCCCCGGCCTCATATCATAATAACTATAACACTGCTGTGGTGCGCAGCCCGATCCATATAGATAGTATCCTCACAACACAGGCCCTCGGCCTCACGCAGTTGGAAAAGTATCACAAACCCCTTAGGCATTAGTAATATAGTAGTTCTCAGCCAAAAACCTCATTTAAAAATATCATTTAACATTCAAATTTCAGTAAAAGTTGGTGAGTTTGTATAACAGTAGATATCGGCAGAATTGAGTTCAAGTAATAAGTCAAAACAATGAGGTAATAGTGGTAATAATCCTCGAATGGTTCAAGTAGTTGGCACGAATCCCAAATATAGAAATCAACCCAAATCATGACGATCAAAAATAAGTTTATGTCAAATACGAGATAAAATCATCAATTGGGATGGACCAAGACATATTCTCCAGTAGTGAAAGACCACACGCTCATCATCCACCGCGTTCCTCACCTCAATATAGCACTATAATGTGCAATATGGGGTTTCAAACCCTCATTATATAATTTATAATCACTACTCACCTCAAACCGACGATATCTCTAACTGATGACGCCTTTGCACCTCAAATCGGCCTCCAAGCACGTCAAATCTATCCAAAATCAGAACGAATTCATCACAATATGCTAAGGGAACAAAGCCCAAGTGAAAACAATCGAAAAATATCGTAAATCTCGAAATTAACTAACCTTGAGCTTCGCGCCCACTTCGCAAAACTCAGATGTTTTTGCATCATTAGATTCCTTATCTCCTCACGAGTTCATAGATACCAAGAGTTCTCAAATCCGACCCAAAATGGTCTTTCAAATCCAAAATCAAATTTTAAAATCCCACGCCCAAATTCTTCCATTTTTAGCTTAAATTCCATGAATATCTAGGTGGATTTCACAATATAAACAAATTTTAGGTCCGAAATTCTTACCTCCAATCGGTTTTCCTTGAATCCCTCGTTAATTTCCTTCAAAAACCTCCAAAAATAAGCAACTATGGGTGAAAATATACCCAAAATCGCGGACAAGAAGACTTAGAAACATTCTGCCCAGTCTTCGCTAAGTTGTACCTTGCATTGTGCAGGTTGTACATCCTCTTACCATTTTTCCTTGCTATACACCTTCTGTTAAAATGCCCATAACCCCTTGTAGAAATATCCAAATGACTAACGGTTTGAAGATTTAGAAATTAGACTCGAAGATCTTTCATTTGAGAGTTGTACACTATATAAATCTTTATATATTCCAAGATATGAGCTTCTAAGTGCATTAAAAAATTCTGTAGAAATTGCTCCAATAGCTAACTTCAATCAATCATATATTTCTCACATAACATCTAAATCATGAATGGTTTAAATTTATTGAATCTAGAATGCAAGGGCTACAACTTTTGTATTTTGTAATTTTTCTAGTTCCTTATAGATTACAAAATATGAGCCTCGAAATTGGACTCCTCGCACCAAAAAGTTTCTGCTGCAAAACTGAAGCTAAAGAAATCTGCAACCTTTCCAAAGACGAAATAGTCCATTTAACCACCCAAAACTCACCCGAGGCCACTAGGGCCTCAACCAAATATGCCAAACATGTCCCATAATATCTTTCAAACTTGTTCCAACCTTGGGAACGCTCAAAACAATATCACAACAGCAAATTCACATTGGATTCAAGTCTAAGAATTTCAAAATCTTCTAAATTACCTCTTTTGATAAAAATCCAACCAAACCACATCCGAATGACATGAAATTTTGCATACACATTTCAAATGATACAACGGAACTAGTGGAACTCATGGAATTCTATTCCGACCCCTATATCACAATCTCACCTATCAACCGAAAAATGCTAAAAATATCAACTTCGCCAGTTCAAGTCTAAATCTACTACGAACCTCCAAAACTCCTTCCGATCATGGTCCTAAGTCATGTATAACCTCCTGACACTAACCGAACCATCGAAACTCACATCCCAGCCCTCTAACACATAAGTCAACATCCGCTTGAATGTTTCAACTCAAGCTTCCTTAAAAGAGACTTAGTGTCTCAAACCTTACCAAAATCATTTCGGAATGACTTCAAATTTTGCACACAAGTCATATTCAATATTAAGGACCTACTCCAACTTCAAGAATCAAAATCCGACCTCGATAGAAAAATTTTAACTCTCGATCAAACTTCTCAAAAACCTTTAAATTTCTAACTTTAGCCAAATGAGTCCAAAATGATTCATATACCTCCGAATTCACTTCCCTTTGCGCTCCCAACACTAGAATTACGATACGGAGCTACTCCCATATTTGGAATGCCAAACAAACATTGATAACACCGATATGCACTTCAACCTAAATTTATGAAATTCTTTCAAAAATGCCAACTTTCACAATATGTGCCGAAATGTTCTCGGGTCTTCACAAACCCGATCTTGACATATGCCCAAGTCCAAAATCACCATACAAACCTACTGGAACATTCAAATCTCGATTTTGAGGTTGTTCACTCAAAAATTCCATCTTAGTCAATTATTTCAACTTAAAGCTTTCGAAATGCGAACTCCTTCTCCAAATCAACTCTGAATTTTCCAGAATTCAATTCTAACCACGCGTATAAGTCATAATATTTGAAGTGAGGCTTTTCATGGCCTAAAAATATTGAACGACGCGCTAGAGCTCAAAACGACTGGCCAAGCCGTCGCATTCTCTCTCACTTAAACATAGGTTCATCCTTGAACGTGCGAAGAACTGCTCTGGAGTTATCTGAAATCACTTTTTAATATTTCGTGTACCTATCCGTGCTACCACAACACAGTTGAGTATGCTTGCATGAACAATTATGAAGATATCCTCTTTTATTTAAGAAGATGGGCCTTAGAACCAGGTTTTCAACGTGCGGAATCTTCTGCCAGGCCTGTTTCTAGTATATAAACAGCCTAACAACTACCACATGATGTGCCAAAACATGACTGCATACATTTGCTTAATTAGCACAATGAACCGCATAATTCATCATCTAACCATAATGACACTCCTTGAACCTTAATAGCCAAAATTCTACGAATTCGATGCTCCCAATGCACCTTATGATATATATATATATATATAAAGCCCCGTAAATTTTTTCTATGTGATGTAGGATTTTGTTTGTCACGTAGGTTAATTATAATAAGTTTATGTGCTATTAATATGGTATAAATCCATTGGATACGGTAAATATATGCATAAGTCTTTTGGAATTAATTTGGGATCCAAGGAAAGGCGTAAGTCAAAGAAAAATTTGAAAAAAGTCCATAATAAGTTAAAATTCCCAATGATCTTGCACTAGTCCCTACTTTGAACGAGCCTATCTAAATATTGATGATGTTCTGGGTGATGGATAACCTATCAAATAAAAGGTCTTTGAGTATAATTTCTGACACTTCAAACTATTCATCATTTGGACATTCCTACACGAAGTTATGATCAAATTACCAAAAGTTAGAAAAATGCAAGTCTATGTGAAATCTGCGATCGCAGATTGAACTCTACGGACCGCAAAACCCATCTACGATCGCAGAATGGTTGCAGAATGAGGTAGAACAACCGAGTTCTGGGAAATAAGTTCCACGACCAATTTGCGGCCCGCATACCCATTCTGCGTTAGCATAATTGACATCGGAGGGTTAATTTTCTAATTTTCATAATCAACCCCATTTTGATATATCCTATTTTGGGGCTTAATTGGTGTCACTCCTACTGATTTTAGAGAGTGGTGAGAGTATTTTAGAGAGAGAAGGAGGAACCCAACATTTCAGTCATCCAATCTTGCATTAATCTTCAAGAATGAAATAACCCAATCACAAGATCTTCATCTAAGAGGTAAGATTCTATACCCTAGGTTTTAACTTCGAGTTTGGAGTATAAGATGGGGTAATGAGGTCTGATTATTAGGTGTAATACTATTATGTATACATGAATGTACATCATAGATTTATGGGAAGATTGTTTAACTTAAATAGGCAAAGATTAGGTTAAGGAATGTAGGAAATCTTATAAAGGGGATTGGAAATCAAGATGCTCATCTAGTATTTGATGAAATGTTCAAATGATTTAGAGCTATGAATATCTTCCTAATTTATGTTCAATTTTGCAATATCTCAAAATAGATTGATGTTGCTAGAATTTTTGGAATATCGTAGTAATTAAAGGAAAGCTCAAGAAAGTTATGTACGGCTAAAACCCCCTTTTATTAGAATTTGAGCTTCGCTATCATTTATAAAATTGTGGTAAGAGTTGAATTGCTTAGTGTATTGATTGTTATTACGCATTAATTCATTTGAAATTATCTATACATATATGTGAAGGATGTTTCTTAATGTGAATAATGTACCATTCTTGATAATTAGAGAATGATGAAAAAGTACAATTATGCGTTGAAATACTTGGGCTATAATCCAACATCGAAACAAAGAGTTATTCATGCTAGCTATGAGCTCACATTCCTCTGATTGCAACTTGAATTATCTTTCATATATGTGTCTATGATCACGACTTATAAAATGAATATTGAAAAGGGAAAATGATGTGATGATGGTGGCCATGAGTGCCTAGGAATTGCTATGATATGTGTGGAATAAAGATTTGGAGGTATTTACTAATGAGAATGGAGTAATGCCTAGGCAAGGCGACCTAGCCGATCAGGTCGTGATCGCACACCATGCCACACACATGGTGGTAATGTGCTGATATTGAATTCCGGATAAGGGAAATGGAATATTGATTGCGAGTAATGCCTCCAATGAGGTGACTAGCCGGTCGGGTCATGACCGGACTCCGCTCAAGATGGTGGTGGTAATGAGAACAGTGGTGAACATATGACAAAAATGCCCCAATCTATGTTTTTGAAAATTGTATGAAAGATTATATGAATTGCATCTTTGATTTACCCACGTTATTTACTTGTATCTGTTTATAGTTCTTTCTAATAAAATGGTGTTTAGTTATACATACCAGTACAATTCAAATGTACTGACGTCCCTTTTGCTAGGGGCGCTACATTTATGTTATGATTGTATGTGGTTCTATAGCAGGTACTCCAGTCCACCAACAATAGCACCTCCTCCATTTTGCGTCAGCTGCATTGGTGAGCCCCTTTCCTGTCGGGGCCCTGCATGGCTCATGCCACTTTTATTGCAGAGACTATTTTGGTACTTGTTTAAGGTGTAGCTGGAGCCTTGTTGCCGGAATTTCCATATTTTTCTTTAGTTGTATTTAGACGCTCCGTAGACAGGTTGTGGGTAGTGTCGGGAATTGGAAATTAAAATAGAAATACTGATGTTTGGCAATTATGTATACAACTTGTAATACCTTTAAAGTGGAGAATGAAGTTGCTAATGAAATTGAAATGGAAATTGTTAATTATATGTTTATAGAATTTGATAAATGGAGTAAATCTTCTATTATTCATGAGTTAGTTTGGGTAGAATGAGACCTAACAGGCTTGCTCGGTTGAGGGCCAGTCGTGCTCCTCGGATTTTGGGGCATGACAAACTTGGTATAAGAGCCTAAGGTTTTAAACTATCCTATGACGTCTTGGAGCCATGCATAGTAGAGTCCTTCTTATCGGTGTGTTGTCGAGCACATCTATAAGTTGGAGGCTATTCGGACATTTAGAAATTTCACCCTTCTTTGATAATCCAATCGTGCAATAAAGCTCAACTAAGGGAGCTAATTTCCTCTCTAAGTCTTATTCTCAAGATTAGTAACCTTGATGCCATAATCCGCGAATTGGAAGCATTTACGAGGGATTGATTCACCATTGAGTCTGAGTGGATTGCCTAAGGACTTGATTGGAGAATGTACTGAGATATGGATAGATTGGTAAAACATATCTCTATGAAGGGAGTGTCCTTGTCCCAATTGATGTCTCTGCACCATCAGGTCATGTGGTATGTTAGCATGTTACTTATGTACGTTAGAGATCTAGAGTCGAAGGGTATCGATTAAGCTATATCCCTATAAACCTAACGTCATTAAGAGAGTAAAATCATAATTTCTACTCATTGTATGTGTACTGTACATCTATATTGAAGTGTTCTCATAAACGTGGTCAACAAGGTGTTGAATAACAAAACATTCTCTGTATCAACTCTTTGAATGGGACTTATCATTTACAATGTCTCCCATTCACAGTTTTATTATTCACAACCTTCTATGGAATTGAGCTCTATAAGTATGTTCATGAATTGAGTTATAACACTATTGATACTTCCCATTTGATTTTCCTAAATTCTCACCAAAGGATTATATCCAATGAATTTCATACATAATCTTAATGACAATCGATTATCTCATTACAACAATCGATTGTCAAACGGTCAGTGCAATTTATTCTTTATCGTTTCTGACCATTTTAGCTTTCAATTTTCAGCAGAATTCTTCCATTAATGAAATGCCTTTCTCCCCTCTATAAATAGGCTTCATATATGTTCATTTTTATTCACTCAAGCATCAAGTTTAGCTCTCAAACTATCAAAACTCTTTCAAGTCTCTTGCAAATTCCAGCAATACTTAGTAAAAATGTCGGGCCGTCACTCCAAATGTTCCCGTTCTGCTAGGCATGGTGCATCCTCCTCTACTGCTCCAAACTATCCCTATCAATATGGTTATGTTCTATATTTTAATTCTGACATCGAGCTTACTCGATTTTTAACAAAATTTGAAAAGCGCGACATTCTTCCTCCCCGCTTTTCAACCAACAAGTATCTTGAATCTTATGGCCCTGCTACAAATATGCTCAAAAATTGTCAACTTCTTGACTTCTTACTTCTTACCCATCCTTACATCAATACTACATTGATTCAAGCATTTTACTCCAACCTTCATGAGGATGATGACGGTGAGCTTGTGACAAATATAAATGGTGTTCAAATTCTTCTTTCCGATGAAAACCTTCATACCATTGCCCGTCTTCCTCATAATGGTGAAGGCATTTTTCGGTACATCGGAGAGGCCGGAGCCCTTTTTGATGAAACAGTCCTCCTACATCAAACCAGACTTACTTCTTATGATCCAAATCTTTCTTCTCGTCGTCCTACAATTACAGGAATGGATCCCAATTATCGGTTGATTTTCTATTTCATCACCCGAGTCCTCAAACCTCGTAAGCATAACCATACCACCATTTCCCAAGAGGAAACCAAGCTCATGCATGCCATAATAACCGGAGCTAACATCAATTGGTGTCGGTTCGTCAAGATTCACATGCGTGACGCTATCGGAGATGATAGGCCTCTTCCTTATGCTCTCCTCATCATGAATTTTCTTGAAGCCTCCGGATTCATTACTTCCAACGGTCCTCTCAAAAAGAGTACCAAGAAGTGGGAAATTTCAGAATCCTCCTTTCATCATGACGGTGATCATGCAGCGCCTGCTCCTCCTCCAACCCGTCGAACTCGTCCGCCTCAAGATACCACTCTCCAATCCATTTCCGACCAAATTGCTTCCTTGAACACCTTTGTTGGTCAATTGACTCATGAGATCCAGGGATATTTTGACCATGTTCATTATCCATATGCGGGTCTTGTTCCCTTCGAAGCATTGCCGGATGATGAGGCGGGAAATGATGATGAATGATTTCTTTGTTTATTTTGGTTATATTGTGATATGTTTTATTGTCCCCTCCTTATGTAATTGTTTTCTCTTTCCAATAAATAAACATGTTTTTTTTTTTTTTTTGATTAAAAGTTACATTCCATATATAGGCAAATTAAGGTTACAAAGTGCCCTACAGGTGATTGGTTAGACAGCCAACCACCATAATATAATACAAAAGAAACTACGTTACCATCATTGATAATACAGACTCACATCATACTTCAACAAAGAATATACAAGGAAATTATGGGAAGTAATTTAGTTGACGCAATCCAATCTGCCAGTGTTTGCTGCGCCTCCCATGGACATGGAGAAGAAGTGCAATCTCTCTAGCGGTTCGGTCTTCATTGTAATCCGAATTCTGAAAGCGTGCTTTATTCCTGGCCTGCCAAATTAGCGCGATAGTGTGCACAAATGCAGCAGCAGTTATGGCTTTTCTCCATGCTCGACTACGTGCTAGACTACATATCCAAAGTAATTCACTATCCCAATCAAGAATTTGTCTAGAAAATCCCAACCAGTTACCAATTCTGGCCCATAATCTTTTAGTAATAGAGCAATCAAAGTAGAGGTGTTGGAAAGATTCTTCATGGCGCTTGCAGAAATTACATAGCAATGGGATGTTTATACCAAATATCGCTAATCGATCCACAGTAGGCAGCTTCCTATGTGCAGCAAGCCATGCCGTGAATTTGTGTCGCGGCAAAATGTTTTGAACCAAAAGAAGATTTCCCCAGTCAACTCTATCGAACATAGGAAGCAGGCTGATGTAGAGTTTGTGGATATGTAACTTATCTAGGCAGCAAACACTCCTAAACCTGTCCTCGAGGGTGCCTTGAAGCTGCTGATTAGCCATGAGAGTATCTCTGCACTGAATGATCTTTCGGATAACCCATGCTGCCTGCTTGGGTACATTAACTGCTACAATATCAGCTTGTTTAATGTAATAGCAATGAACCCAACGCACCCACAGGCAATCTTTCTTTCGTGCAAGGTCCCACAGCAGCTTTGTGACAGCTGCTTTGTTCCACACAGTTAAATTCATCATATTTAAGCCTCCAGCAGTTAGAGGCCTACAGACTCTATCCCAAGCCACGAGGGCCCTCTTTGATACACTAGCAGCACCAGTCCACAGGAAGGTTCTACAAATTGCATCAATAGCCTTGAGGACCTTCTTAGGTAGAATGAAAATTTGGGACCAATACGCTTGAATACCAAAGATGACAGCTTTAATAAGCTGAGTTCTTCCTGCGTAGGAAAGTAATTTAGCAGACCAACACGTAATTCTACCTGTGATTTTCTCAATGAGGGGTAAATACTGATGCATTGAGAGTTTTTTAGAATCCAATGGAATGCCCAAGTATCTAAAAGGGAGCGTGCCTTCACTGAATCCCAATAGATCTCGCAATTCTGACTTGACCTCTAATGGCACCCCTGCGATGTATATAGCACTTTTGTTGACATTAGCTGCTAGCCCCGATGCCCTGGAGAACTTTGTGAAAGTCTGGTGCAGGATCTGGATAGATAAAGTGTCTGCTCGACAGAACATTAATAAGTCATCCGCAAAACAAATATGTGTACAATTCAGCTGTCTGCATCTTGGATGGAAATTGAAATCCCCATTCCTGTGGAGTTGTCCCATGCTTCTATTCAAATATTCTATAGCTAGCACAAATAGATATGGAGACATTGGATCGCCTTGTCGTATCCCCCTCTTCGCATTGAATGGTTTAGTGAGCCCGCCATTCAATACCAATGAAAAAGACACAGTGGAGATGCATGCCATAATCCATCCAATGAACTTAGCAGGGAATCCATAAGCCACCAGGATCTGCTGTAGGAATGGCCATTCAAGTGTATCATATGCTTTGCGCAAGTCAACTTTCAAAACACATCGAGGAGAGACCCCCTTCCTAGAATAGCCTTTGAAGATCTCATGGCTAAGGAGTATATTATCAGTAATACTCCTACCTGCTATGAAGGCAGACTGGGCCACTCCAACAAGGTCAGTGATGACATGTTGTAGTCTTCTAGTGATGATCTTCGATATAAGCTTATATAGTGTAGTGCAACATGAAATGGGCCTGTAGTCATTAACTGTAGCAGGAGAATTATGCTTAGGCACAAGTGCAATGGCTGTTGTATTGACCATATGAGGCATACAGGAAGAAGTGAAAAACTCTCGAGTGGCAGACAAGATATCATCCTTAACAACTTCCCAGTTCTTGGTAAAAAACTCCACAGGGTAGCCATCCACTCCAGGTGTTTTCAGCTTTGGCATAGCAAGAAGTGCATCATGAACCTCCTCTGTAGTTATGTCCTTGATCAGCATCATCTGCTATGATATGGACAAACATTTACCCTCTCTGATGGTGGGAATATCTACACAAGGCAATTCCTTGGCACAGACTCCCATCAACCCTTTGAAGACAGTAAGAAATTCCTGTTCCACATCAGTTGGATCAGTGAGTTTTACACCAGTGTCAGTGAAGATTGAAGAGATGGTATTTTGGCATTGTCGTATCTTCCATTGTGCATGGAAATATCTAGTATTTGCATCCCCACACTCAATCCAAGTGGCTTTTGATTTATGTCGTAGCACTTGTTCTTCTACATTACTCCACTTCTCTAGCTCAACCAGAGCTTCCCTTTCCTCAAGTAGCAGCTCCTGCGATAGTGGTGATTGCTGTAGTTGGTTCTGGATCAGATGAAGAGATTCTCTGGCTTGGAAAAGATGCTGAGCATAGGAAGCCATGTGGTGATTAACATCCTTCAACTGCTGCTTCAAATTCTTAAGTTTGGACCACACTCTATACATAGCATTTCCCCTACATTCTTGAGACCAAGTATGCTTGACTATGTCTGAGAAATTAGGAAGCTCCATAATGCCAATATACAATCTGAAGGGTTTTGGATGCAATGATTGTTGCCTCCCCAAATTGATAAGAATAGGTGAATGGTCTGATACTGAAGGGTTGAGGAATTCAGCTGCAATGTGTCCATATTTTTGTATCCACTCGTAGTTCCCAAGAGCCCAGTCTATCTTACTATAGACTCTGCTTGAGGCTTGCTGCTTGTTCGTCCAGGTGTACTCCCAGCCTATCCTCCTAAGTGGTGTGAGATTCAGATCAAAGATGAAGTGCTTGAAACCTCTTACCTCATGTTCTGTAACAATGTAACAAACATGTTTTATTTACATCTTTGGCATCTTCTTATATTATTTTTGCTAATGGCAAAAGGGGGAAGATAACGGGTATGCACTCTCAATATTTATAAGCTTAAATTGAGGGGGAATTCATATATTGAGGGGGAACAAATTGCATACTTGTTGATGCATATATATACTTGTCTTGAATCGTCATTATAAATTGTTTAATTTGCATAACCCGCTTAAAGTTTGCCATTATCAAAAAGGGGGAAATTGTTGGAAACACGTTCTCAAGGCTTTATACTAAAACGTGTGTTCTTATGTGTAGGTTTTGATGAATGACAAACGAAGCACAAATTGATATATGACGAAGTTCAAGTACAAGCGCATAATTGATGCATAACGAGATTCAGGCACAAGACAAAGTTTTATAGTTCAAAAGAGTCGTTCTTAATTGTGTTCTTGATTCTACAACTTGACTCATGATATGGCTTCTCTCGTAAAACTATTTTTTCCAAAATCATGCATATTTAATTTAATGCTAAATGATTTTAAATCATGCATATTTACTTTAGTCAAAATAATTTTTAAACATGCCTCTAAAATCTGGACTAAGATAATCGATTATGTACTTATGATAATCGATTATGTTAAGCCAAGACTGCATGACAATCGATTGTGAATTAATGACAATCAATTGTGTTAAGGCAGTGAGCATAAGATTTTTCAAATCTGCATGACAATCGATTGTGAAGCTTATGACAATCGATTGTGATGAGGCAGTGTACATCAAAGTTTTTCAACGCTCAAAATAATCGATTGTGAAGTTAATGACAATCGATTATGATGAGGCAGTGTCCATCAAAGTTTTTCAAAACTCAGAATAATCGATTGTGAAGCTAATGACAATCGATTGTGAAGAGACAGTGTCCTTCAGATTTTTCAAAGTCATAAAATAATCGATTATGAACATATAATAATCGATTGTTTTGAGACAGTGTCTTCCAGACTTTTCAAAGTTATTAAATAATCGATTGTTATCTTTGTGCAATTGATTGTCATAAGGCAGTGTCTAAAATGTTTTTCAAAAACTAATAAATAATCGATTGTTAACTTTGTACAATCGATTTTGAAGCTGACAGTTGTCGTAAAGTTTTCAAATGCCGTCAGGTAATCGATTATTGATTTTGTATAATCGATTGTTTTAATTAAAATCTTAAAAAGATTTTTTGAACGTTGCTGAGTAATCGATTGTTGATTTTGGACAATCGATTGTTTTTGGTAAAATCTGGAAAGGATTTTTTGAACGTTGCCAGTAATCGATTATGGATTCTAAATAATCGATTGTCAAGCGTAAAATCTGGGATTGAATTTTGGAATGACTGGCAGACAATCAATTGTGGCTTTTTGACAATCGATTGTCACTCAGTAAAATCAACAACTCTTAATTGGCAATTAGGCAACGGTAATGCCAAGTTTTTCAACTATAAATACAGCTTCGTTTCAGTGTTTTAAACACAACAACTGATCATACTATTGCTATAAGCTTGCATACTATTGTTTATCATTTTATATTCATTTCATAAAGCTTTTGAGAGCCAAAGTCTTGTCCATAGTTGTTGTGATCTTGAGCTTACTTCTTTTACTCATATCTACTCATAAAGGAGTGTATTGTTTGAGTGTTTAGTGTTTTGTACACTTGAAGAGAATTGTGATTCTCTTGTTGTAAGGAACTTGTGTTTCCTTGGTCGAAGTCTTGGAGTGTTGTATCTCCGAGCAAGATTGTTGAGGCTTGTGTCCTCAGATTGTAAAGGTTGGTTAGGCACCCGTAAGCTTAACAGTGAAGTCTTGGAGTGTTGTGTCTCCGAGCAAAGGTGTTAAGGCTTATGTCCTTAAGTTGTAAAGGTTGGTTAGGCACCCGTAAGCTTAACAGTGAAGTCTTGGAGTGTTGTATCTCCGAGCAAAGGTGTTAAGGCTTGTGTCCTTAAGTTGTAAAGGTTTGTTGAGCACCCGTAAGCTTGACAAGTTAGTGGAAAATCTCGAGAGAGTCTCTCGGGGACTGGACTAGCCACTTGTTGTGGTGAACCAGAATACATCGGTGCGTTTGTTCTTTATTGCATTTAATTTCTGCACTTATTTTTCCTGCAAGTTTACGCTAATTTTTATTATAACGCTATTCACCCCCCCCCCCCTCTAGCGTTAAGCGTATTATCTAACAGTATTAACTTTCTCAAGTAAAAACATCTTGAATAACTTACTACGAACATCTGCAAACCCTCCCCGATTATTCCGTACTACCTTATTGGGTTTACATATCACCTCAAGATTCATCAAGGGTTGATAGCCTGCCACAATTGCCGAAATTGAATGATCTCTTTCCGCTAATGGATTATCTACACTTGTGCTAGTCCAAACATCTACTTATCAGTCTAAGTCTTGCCTTTTGGTTTTGGGTTGGCCAAGGATAAATACACCTAGTAACATATTCGTATGTCAAAATCTTTCTCTCAGTCAAGTCTTGTAACATCTCCCCATATGGCTTGTAATAGATGATTGTATAGAAGTGTGTTGTAATGATTCACTATAAGGTTGAGTTGGTAAACACAATTCAATTTTTGAATTCTAGAGCTATACATAACGTGACTTTATACATATGTCTTCTTTAAAAAAGAAAAAATGGCGGGGTGGGGGGGGGGTAGCTTCTCGTAATCGTTTTGTATTACCTCTATTCCAAGTTCTACTTCCATGAGGCTCCCTCACCTTCTATGATTTGTCTTTCATTATGTGTTGTTTACCGGCAATCTTTAATTCTATATAATCTCAATGTCTCAACTAGTTATCCAACTAGATGATATGATTTAAGTAACCTCACTATTATGTACTCTATAAGCGCCCTCAGAGTGGGCAAGTTTCTCCTTTCCTACTGACTTCTAGTGTCTTCAACTTGGTTTATGCTCGTTTGTTCTGAATGGTGCCTGTTAGTTTTGCTACCCTACTATCTACTTCATCTGAAAACTGTCATTGTAGAATTTATTTATGTTTCCTGGCATCAAAGAGGAAGTCTTGTCATATTAAGGATGATTACATGTTCCTTTTTGTTAGGATAACAAGATATTGCTCGCACTTCTTATGAGAGTTTTTCCTAAACAATCATCTACCTTCTCCAATTGTCCATGTGACCAGATAGCCCATGTTACTTCTCCGAGATAAATGCATTAAAACATCTCATTTTTTTTCTAACTTATCGATGTGGGCACTTTGAGGTCTTGTTTTATACCAACTCGTAATGGTTTTAAGTACTTCCTCACCATTTTTATCGATTTTCTAGTACTAATAGGCTTGTCTCATGGGTTTAAGAAGTAATGACTTCCCTTAAGACCAAACAAAATTTGCCCCGATTTCAAATCAAAGTGCATCCATCTTTTGAAAGTCATAAATGGGTTGGATTGGATGGGTTACATGGCCTTATTCTCACTCGACTCCTAGAATAATTGACTATATCAGTTTCATCTGAGGATAATTTTCCTACCATTGCTATTACATGTAATACCCAGTGAAAATGAGTGCATAAGTCCTAGCAACTAATGGAGTCAGGTGCATCAGTGTGTCGGAATTCCTTTCTACTGATTTTACACTTAAAAAGCGAGAGTCAAAATTTTTTTTTCCGGAATATATCATTTATGCGGTCAGAAATGCAACCGCATATCAGGTATGCGGACCACATATCGGTC
Source organism: Nicotiana benthamiana (assembly GCA_034376525.1). NCBI lineage: Eukaryota > Viridiplantae > Streptophyta > Magnoliopsida > Solanales > Solanaceae > Nicotiana > Nicotiana benthamiana. The sequence goes on along the minus strand of CM067328.1, from coordinate 75,246,414 downwards.
GCAGAATGAATCAGAGAGAAGTCCATAATTGGTTTTGAAAATGCGGTCGAATATGCGGTCACATAATCAATATGCGGGCGGCAATGTCACCGTATAAAATCCTTGAAGATTTGTGAAGGTCAATTCTGCGGTGCAATATGCGACCGCCGAACTGGTATGCAGACCGCATTCTTACCGCATAACCAACCAGAGAGGCCAGCAATTTTGGACCATTATGCGGTCCAATCTGCGGACTGCATGTCAACTCTGGGATCGCAGAGCCGTCGGGAACTTCAATTTTTAAAATTTTTTAAACCTGACCCTTTTCTAATAAAACACCCCTATCCCTAATTTATTCTCATTTTCTGAACAAAACAAGAGAGAGGGAAGAGATATTTCTTGAGAGAGAAGCCCCTTCGTCATCAATTGATCTTTCAAAAATTATCGAAACTCAAGAAATTTTGAGCATCTGTCTTCCCTTCCGATTTCACAGGTAAAATCCCTAACCCTTTTCCCCTGATTTTCGAACTTAAGATTGGGGAGGGAGTCTCATACATTGATTTTGAAATTCTTGTTAGAAATCCACATGCATCTCTTTTAAAACTCTAAAACTCTAGTAAAAGGGAATGGGGAAGTAATTGTGACTTCAATCCTATGACATATGTGTTAATTGATGAACTAGATTGACATTGCTTGGTGACTGAAGTAGAAGTTTAAAAGGTGGATTAAACTCTAGGTATGTATGGCTAAACTTGAGTCTTGTGAAATTCAATTGCTTGGCATGTAAATTGTTTGGTAATTGATATCTAGGATGGTTAATTGTGAGCTTCTTGTGACTGGTTTGATTGTGAATGTACCTTGAGGCAAAGGTTGAGTACCAGGTGATTGAAATAATCCGTAAACGGTGAAATAAGCTTAATTGGGATAACAATGTAACTTAAATGTTGTGGTGGGCAAATTGTGGTAACTTGAATTGAGTATGAACTGTTGAAAGTAATGAAATTAGTGCCAATAGATATGGGAACACTTGTAACATTGTTTTTGTAATTCCTTGAGGCGTAATTGTTGTTTATCTTTGTGATTTTCTGTTTGGTTGTGTTTGTTGTGAATTGAAACTTACGGCAGGGTTGAGTTGCGCGCCACAACACAGTGTAATAAGGTGTGGGTTGGGGTGATAAGGGTGTCCGAGGTAATAAGGGTGGACGAGGTAATAAGAGTGAAAAAGTAATCAAAATCGCAATTGAATTATGCACTTGAGCAAAATTTATAAAATGAATAATGTGAAATGTGAAAGTAGACAGCAGGAGAGTTTGTAACCTGTGGGGCACTGATTACCCCATTGATTTACTAATTGTACCTTCTATGTGGGTGCTTGGTTATTTTTTCCATTGTTGTGTTCTATATGCATATGGCTTGACTTTACTTGGAACAAGTTTTGTTCATACATACCAGTACAATTCAAATGTGGTGACATCCCTTTCGCTAGGGCACTACATTCGTGTTATAATTGTAGGTGGATCTTCAGCAGGTACTCCAGTCCGTACTCCAGTCCATCGTCTTTAGCACATCCTCTTCCCCCGCCAGCTGTATTGGTGAGCCCCTTTTCTTCCGGGGCGCTGCGTGGCTCATGCCACCCTTGTTCTTGTGTTTTCGGTTCTTATTTTGGTTTATGTATAAAGGTATTGTAGGATCCTTGGTACCGGCAAGTATAGTACTGTCATCTTGTATCCGTAGAGGCTCCGTAGACATGAAATGTGGGTCACGAACCATGGGTTATGTAGTTTGTATTTTGGGGTATTGTAATTTGTAAACCAAGTTAATATCATATGCGTATCTATAGTCTGTGAAAAGGTGTTTCAATTATAAAACTGTTGTTTATATTCGGTTAGCAAGTAATGAAAATGTGGGGCAACTCGTGTGATTGGAAAGGCACCCAGGTCCACTAATGTGGGGATACCCGGTTGAGTGTCGGTCATGTCTCTCAGATTTTGCGGCGTGACAAAATTGGTATCAGATCCTAAGGTTTTAAAAGAGTCCTAGGGCGTCTCGGAGCCATGTCTAGTAGAGCCCTTCTTATCGGTGTGTTGTCAACCACATCTATAAGTAGGGGGCTACACAGGCATTTAGGAAACTACTCTCTTCCTTGTTACTCCATTTCGTGCGGTGAAGTGAAACGTGATATGTATTTGTGTATGACTCGTGCCTTGTTCCAAAATTTTCAGGGATGGAACCTAAGAAGAAGGTTAGACTCGGCCTCAAGGCCAATGCCACCTCAAGTGTGATTGTGAGCCATGTACCTGACGCCGTGGGTGAGAGTGACTTCCCGGAATTGAATCAGCCTGGCCCGTACCTTCCGGATCCAAGCATTTCTGTTTCAGCAGCGGCAGAGGGCATCACTATCCCTCCTACAGATATCCCTAATCCTAACATTGCTCCAGCTTCCGGTCCTTAGGCTTCTGATGGTGACCTTAGGGGAGCCATCCGTATGTTGACCTAGTTAGTGGCTGCTCAGGCCAAGAGATCTCATGTTGTCCCTATATCCTCCAGCGGACAGCATGATTCTGCCAGTTCCAGAGTTCACAGGCTTTTGTGATTGGCCCCTCCAAAGTTTTCAGGCATAGACCCAGAGGTCGATCCGCAGGATTTTCTTGATGAGATGTACAAGACCCATGTGTTATGAAGGCCACAGAATTAGAGGGTTTGAGTTGGCTTCCTATAGGTTGAAGGGAGCGGAACGCTCATGGTTCGAGATGTGGGAGGATTCCCGCGAGGAGGGGAGCCCTCCAGCTAGATGGGAGGAATTTGTAGATGCTTGTATGGACAATTTCTTTCCAGTCAAGACAATGGCAGCCCGCGCCACATCTGTATTGAAAAGTTCTCATAAACGTAGTCTTAACAAGGTGTTGAATAACAAAACATTCTGTGTATCAACTCTTTGAATGGGACGTATTATTTACAACGTCTCCCATTCACAGTTTTATTATTCACAACCACCTATGGAATTGAGCTCAATAAGTATGTTCATGAATTGAGTTATAACACTGTTGATACTTCCCATTTGATTTTCCTAAATTCTCACCAAAGGATTATATCCAATGAATTTCTTACATAATCTTTTTATTTAATTGGACAAAATCTACTCGCTTTAGCCAATACATGTCAAGTTTTCCTATGTGGTGTCAAGTTCCATGCAAAGTATCCCAACGTTGTGATCCTTCTCAAGTCACTGTTTACTCAATTGGGTATATGGATTAAATGGTTTGAATAGTCAATCTAATCTCTTTTGAATATCATCATGAAAGCTTCTCACTTCATTGTAACATAAGGGTATACCTTAACACCTACCACAAAAGTGCATGTAAATCGAAATGGTCACCGCGTGCATAAGGTCTCTATGAAATTTGGGATACTCACATCCCCATCATAGGAAAATATTGTGTTGCTATTACTTTTCGTGTCCACTTTGTTACCTCCTGCTATATGTATCTCACTTTGTTTTAGTACTAAGGTTGCTCATGGCTGGTCGTTTACTGCAGTTGGGAGTTAATATAGCAGAGACATGCCCAGCTCATAACAAACCTCCACATGTGTTAAATTTCTCATGTAAAAAATTCATGAAGAACTTACTATGAACATCTGCAAACCCTCCACGATTATTCCGTACTACCTTATTGGTTTCACATATCACCTAAAGATTCATCAAGGGTTGATAGCCTGCCGCAATTGCCGAAATTGAATGATCTCTTTCCGATAATGGATTATCTACACTTGTGCTAGTCCAAACATCTACTTATTATTCTAAGTGTCACCTTTTGGTTTTGGGTTGGCCAAGGAGAAATACACCTAGTAACACATTTGTATGTCAAAACCTTTCTCTCAGTCAAGTCTTATAACATCTCCCCATATGGCTTGTAATAGATGATTTTATAGAAGTGTGTTGTAATGATTTACTATAAGGTTGAGTTGCTAAACATAATTGAATTTCTCTATAAGGTTGTAATGATTCACTTCTTTATTTCCATATCGTGCAGTTCGATTCCTTTGAGGTTTATGCCTTTGATTCCTTCCTACTCAATCTTACGCGACGCGAGCGCTTGCTAGACATTGAAAATTTGAAGAATTGCAATGGCACGACAGATGTTGTGCGGGAATATTCTTCCGATATATTTGATCGAACTATTATAGTCGCTCTATGGAAGGATATCTTATTGTTTTGGCTCAGCACCGTTACTCTGAGGGCTTTGAGTCTAGGCACAGGTTGCCATGATGTTTATAAGCTATTATTATGCGGTATGGTTGTGATGGTAGGATATTTGCCCATATGTAAGGGCAGTAGATGAATTTAAGGGAAGCTTACTCAGCGTGTGATCAAGGGATTCAGTAAATTTTATCCCCGGCAAGGGGAAAGGCAGTTAGACTAAGGATGGTCAGATTTGGGCTGGTTGAAGTAATGAGACCGGTATCTACGAGCGTGGTTGAGCTTTCTATTATGAGGGGGTGTTGTGGCCCTAACAAAACGTACTAAGTTTTTCGATATTATAATCCGCTACAATTCGCCTTATGGCAGGATATTGTGAAATAGGATTGGAGATACAGCTGTCAGATATCGCATGGTGTGATGGTTTAAGATCGACGTAGAATTTTTTTAATGTTGATGCATCGATAAATATGGCCTTTGGAAAGGTTCTAAAGTTAGCAGCATTGGTGGATTCAAGTGCCATGAAGATAGATTTCATTTAAGGCAACATTTGAGGAGTGAACTACGAGGAAGGACATGTGGGAAGTGTCAGGCGGCGTTTAAATTTCTAGAAGGCCAAGTATGAGAAGCACGGTCGAGTGACCGACTAAGGAGATGAGTTCTTCCAAAGTGGCGGGGGTTAAATATGGGCTTGGTAGTAGGATGACTATGCGCCTTAAAGAGAGTTTGGAATGATCGAAGAACTTCAGACATTAGTGATTGGGGCCTATGGGGCGAATTTAAAGCATGGACCATTATACGGTAGAAGATATGTTATAGCGGAAAGGAGTTGCTTGAGGTGAAGGAAGATGTAGCATAATTCTAAATTGGGAGGATCATTCAGCACATTTAATTGATCTCCGCGAAGGGTGAAGGGACTTGTGCGACTGGAAGGCGAGCTCAGACTCAGGATGGGTTATTGGTGTCGTAGTGAAAGCACCCCGTGTAGCGGTGTGGGAAGATGTTTGGAGGGGATTCCCCCAGATGGGTTATTCCCCGTAAGCATGTTAGTGGTCGCGTGGTTGGCGAAGCGTCCGCAAGGAATTATATTGGTTTCTCTACAAAGAGATCGGTCACACGAATAAGGATGATGATTCAGAGTTTCTACCACATGGTTCCGAGAATTTTGGCGGTTTATTGCACAAGGTTATGTCAATGAGAGATAAAGAATTCTAGTAAACGCAAGAATTATGAAATGACGGCTTTAATCTAAGTGGGAGAGTCCCACCGCTTATGATTTTGGTTGTATAATTAGCGACTTGCATGATTTTTGGTTATTATCGTATTGATGGGTTATTATAGCTACGAGAAAAGACAATAAGTGGTAATTCGACCAAATGAATTATTGGAGGCATGTCGATGGTTCGACTTATTGGATCATATTCAAATTTTGAAAAAGATTCAGGATTTATGCCTCGTATAGATGTTGATTTCATAGGAAGTGATTTCGTTGAGTGCTTCACTAGAAGAGTATTCATAAGTTATAAGAGCTATAGAGTGAGTTATCTTCAGGACCACGACAGAGTGGGTGGCTCTTAATAATGGTCCTAGTGAATTCAGGAGTTCAAGTGTGATCCTTAGTAAATTCGAGCCTATGGTTACAGTTAAGAATCAAGCTTTGTACCAGCTTATGAGAAGGTGCCCAGAACGTTCTATGATATTTTGACTTACGGGTAGCATTGAGAAATACAAAATTGTTCGTGGGATTCGAGACAGCATGGTCTTGTGATTCAAAGTCACTCGGGGTAAGTGCAGATGGAGTATATTATGTGTTGAATGAAAAAGAATTATTTCTAAGGCAATCAAGGACTTAGTGGAAGGAAGTAGATTGATTAGCCATGGTTAACTTGGCATATTGGTAGTGTTGATCAGTTCATCCAGCGTGATCAAGTCATGCATGTGAAGTGTGGCGGTGCCTGTGATGTTTTTCGGCCATAGTTATTGACGTTATTCAGAAGCATTCTTCTGTTATAGCATGTTATGACTAGGCAGATCCCATATGGGTTATGGTGGCTTGGACCACTGCTTAAAGATTGGCATATTCGATGGTTATGAGAATCCACATGTATGTTACTATAGTTATCCCGAAGTGGGTTAAATGAAAAGTTTTATACGATGAAGTGTTAGCCTATCACTGGTTCCAGAGTAGAGATGGAAATCGTGTTCTATCGTAGGTTGGAACATTGGGTGCACCGAGTAGCATGGTAATTCGATGTGAAGATCAATGTTGCATCTTGGGTTGGAAAGGATATCACGGGCTCAGGTGAGCAAGGAAGTGGTTGAATTATTAAAGTAAATTGGTATTGTCTTCAGTGTGATCTCTTTCTAGCGTTAGTGTATCCGAAGCTTTAAAGGTACAGACTCGATACTCATTTCAGAATATTGTGGGAGCGTGTCCCACGGGAAGATTGTGTAAGTGTGACTTGTCGTCGCTTGATTGTCTAAAGATTTAACCAAGTATAAGGATTTGGTAATATCGTCGATTGGAGAATTTAGGCCTGGAGGTCACTTTGTTTATTGTGATATGAATCGAGGAGGTTTCTCTGGTTGTAATAGTTATTCATATGTGCTATGAGGAATAATGAGTTACTATTAACCTTGTAAGGTTATTAGCCAAGTTGGTGCAATCAGAAATCGGCTTAAGATAAGTGGATTAATTTATTTGTGGATAGGGCTTTATCTTCGACTAGTTGTGTTCGTTTCAATGACCGTTCCCTATAGAAGAACAGTAGGGGTGTTATTTTTTCATCAGCTATTCTAGATAGTGATGTATTGTGCCGTATGGGTTGTGAAACGGCTTGGTAAATTTCTTATGTGTTGAGGTTCCGTGTAGCGGTGATGTTATATGAGCATGATGGCTCTTGAGATTTAGATCATGTATTGCACCTCAGTTGTGCTTGAGTTTTGTAGCCTATAGCTTTAAATAGTTTCTCAGGGATGCTATTATACACCTTAGCATGTCTACAACCAATATTAGGTATTTTGATGTGATTGTGATGAGCTTTTTAGCTCAAGATATATCTCCTTATGTGAGCCTGTATGAGGATCGGGTGGCACGCCACCATGGGTATGTTATTTGGATCGGGCGGCGCGCCGCCATAGTTATGATATGTGGATCGGGTGGCACGTTTCCACAGTTATGCTATTTGGAACGGGTTGCACGTTGCAATAGTATGATGTTCAGTACTAGCGCTCCGTCGAGCAGTAGGAGGCCATGAACACCTTTATTTCGGGTATTATGACTTGTTCACATGGTCAGAATCTAAATTCAGGGATACCGGAGTTAAATTTAAATGAATATTCCCATTTCAGAGTTGAAAGAATGTACTAGGATTGGATTTTTGAGTAAAAGACCTCGAAATCTGGATTTGAAGGGTTAAGCAGGTTCGTATAATTATATCAGACTTGGGCGTATGCCCGGTTCGGGTTTTGGATAACACGGGAGCATTTTGATGTCTAATGTGGAAGTTAGCATTTTGTAAGAAATTTACTAAGTTTGGCTTGAAGTGCATTTCAGCATTATTGATGTATTTTTGGAATTCCGAGACTTGGCGCAGCTTAGTATAGTGATTCTAGATTTAGGGTGCGATCGGAAGTGAATTCGGAGGCTCGTATGTCATTTTGGAGTCGTTTGGCTAAAGGTAGGAATTTGAAGGTTTTTAAGAAGCTTGACCGGAAGTGGAAATTTTGATATCGGGCTCGAAATGAAAATTTTATGGTTCAGATAGCTTCGTTAGTTTATTGGGACTTAGGAGTGTGTCCGAGATATTTTTGTGATGACCGGTGTAGAATTAAGCTTCAATTGGCAAAAGGATTTTTGCGAATTCCGGTTGATAGGTGAGATTTTGATCCTAGGTTTGGTATAGAATTCTGAAAGTTTTTGTAGCTTTGCTATGTCATTCTGGACGTAAATCATTGATGGCTTAAAATTCTTTAATCATGTTAAATTAATAAAAGGATTTCTAAAAAAGACTAAAGATATGATTTTCTCAAAAAATATTAAAAAGGAATAGACCTTACTTGGATATTTGCTCCACGCTGACTGTTTGACTGATTATCTATCTGCATGTATTTATATTTCTGTTGGAACGGGCCAATTGCCTCGGTGGAATGATTGCATCTATGGTACGGGCTTCTCGACCCTCGGCAGTGCACAAATTTACATTTCTTTTGGAACGAGCCAATCGCCTCGGTGAAATGGATGCATCTATGGTACGAGCCGCTCGACCCTTGGCAGTGCACAAATTTACATTTCTGTTGGAGCGGGCCGTCGCCTCGGCATGATTTGCGCATGCTTGTGCTGTTATCTTGAATGCATTTGAGTTGTTATATGCCACATGATTGCTCGAGATCATTTATTTAATAATACCAAGAAAACTAAGGAAACTTTTCATGAAAGAATTGTATGACTACATGTTTTTCCTATATCTAGATTAAATTCATGTTTATAAAACAAATTCACTGTTTGGATATATTTTTAAGGATAAATAGTCATTGGACTGCTAGTGAGTGTCAAGATTGACCATCTCGTTTGTACTCCTTCGGGATTAGGCTGGATACTCATTGGGTACACGTTGTTTTTGTGCTCATACTACACTTGTTGTGCATTTTGTTGCACAGGTATATATGATTTTAGTAGTCTATTGGACGTAGCAGCACGGATGATTCTGGGGACTAGAGAGTTGCATCATCCGAGACGGCCGCAGCTAGGATAGTCCCTTTCCAGTACTGTATTTATTTTTCGTTCATTGTATTCCGGATGGATGATATATTTATATTCCTTTTATCAGTTGATGCTCATGTACTTGTGACTCCGGGTTATGGGATGGTTGAAACGTTGTATTAATTGCTTAACTTTCAAACAAATTTGATTTGAAAATGGCATTCATTAAGATTTTTAAATATGGAAGAAAAATCATGTATTTTCAAAATTGTTAAAACGAGATTTGATTATGTAATCTGGTTGGCTTGCCTGACAGCAGTGTCCGGCGCCATCACGACCCTTAGTGGATTTTTGGGTCGTGACAACAGGAACGAGTTTTATGTTAAAAAATCTTACCTCAATGAAGTTCCCTTGGATTCCTTCTTCAAAATCCCCCGAAAAGCTCCAAAATCGATTTAAAAATGGTAAAGAAAGGTTGAAAATCGCGAAAGATGAAATATATAATTTCAGACCCATGCTTCTTGCACCCGCAGTCCCTACACTGCACTTGCGATATTATATTTGTGTCCAAAGAACCGTATATGTGGTTTTCACATAAAATCCCACTTCTGCATCTGCGACCAAACGCCCACACCTGCGTTATCGCATGTGCGCTACAATAGTCGCTTCTGCGGTTCCAGTTGACCTCCCTCATTGCTGCATCTACGGCTTACCTTCCGCTTCTATGGGCATCGCACCTACGGCCTCCCAACTGCATGTGCAGTTATGACAGCAACAATAAACTTTAGCTGCCAGACTCAACTCAAAAAATCTCCTGTCAACCACCCAATATCATCCCGAGGCACTCGAGACCTCAACCAAAAGCACAAACAAGTCATATAACACTATCCAAACTTATACCAATCTTCAAAACACCTCAAATAACAAATCAACAAAATAACATCGAATTCAAACCTAAAGTTCAAAAAGTCATTCGAATTCCACTTTTGATCAAAAAATCTATCAAACCGAGTCTGAATGACTTGGAAATTTTTCATACACATCTCAAATGACACAACGGACCTACTGCTGCTCCCAAAATTCCATTCTGACTTATGAATATAAATAATTCATGTATTTCCATATATATAAATAATAATTTTTAAATAAACCATGAATAAATATATTCGATTCTCCTATATTTTCTAACAAGTTCTGCAGAGAAAAATTGAATTAAGGAAAGAGTACTACAATCAAAACAAGGAAGAAAAAGAGCAATGCACGTGGTAAACTAGAGTGATTCAGATTTTAAAGTCACAACTTCAAGTCTTGAAGTTACAACATCAACTTTTTGAAGTTGTGACCTCATCTCATATTTGCTGCACATTATCTATAAATAGACTCATAATGTATTTGGAAGAGAAGGTCTTACGGGAGAAAACTATTATTTGATCTTTTTTTTGTCATTAATATTTTTCTACTAGTTGTCTTTCTATTAGAAAAAGTATATTACTTCATAACTTCTTTGTTTTAAATTAGTTTTTATTACTTCGTAATGGAGTAACTCTTTTTGTTGGGAGAGTTGATGAAACTTGATATATTATTATAATATTATCTCGGTTTAATACATCATTGGCTTGAAACTTCCTTTGTACACTTTTTACTGTGCCGTAATTAAACACTTTATTATCACTTCTACATATTTTTATCTCTAAGTTATTTTTATATTGATTTTATAATTCTCACGAAGCAAAATCAATATATAATTAGCAATGAATAAAATAGTAGAGTGAGAGTAATTTTTAGCAAACAATATTCCAAGTTCTTAATCATGCTTACCTCAGTTTTAATTCCTACGGAAAAATTGTTGTAGCCAAGATAATTAATTTTTTTGATAAAAATATTCTCATGATGTTTTTACTACCTCTTAGCACAATTCAAGCAAGAAAAATATTTTGGTCTATCGTCACTAGTTTTAACTCAATTGATCACATAACCTCACGAAGTGTTGTTATTTTTCTACTTCTTTGTGAGCCAAATATAATTTTATTAGCAATAAGAAATTATTCCTCAGAGAAATACATGTACATCGTGAGAATCTACTATAATATATAATCAAGTGAATTCAATGATTCCAACTTTTTAAATTATAAACTTTTCGAAAGTTACTTTATTATTATTTAAATAATTAACAATATTTAAAACTCACTCACTTTTCATCAAATATATTCTCTCAAATAGTAGTTGAAATATTAAAAGTCTGTAGCATAGATGTTCCAATCTCCGTGGGACGATATCAACTATACTGAAATTTGACAAAGCACAAGCAGGGAAATCCAATACACATTGGCCTCGTCAAATATTTTGCACCATGGCCAGGGATTGGCGTGCATCTACTTCAGATTAAATATTTTGTTGCTAATTTGAGACCTTATTATTATTATTTATATGTTACTATTATCACTAATTACTAAGTAGTATTAGAACTACTACTGTAATATAAATATTATCTTTTTCTTTTTGTAACAGCACTTTAAAAAGAAAAATAATATATTCGTACTTCTTCCTTTTATTGCTGTAGTTATCTTTCTGTCATTATATTTAGTGTAATTATTATTAGTACTATCACCTCTTGTATCATATTGTTTTCTCATTGCCAGTACATTGACGTACTTTTATTTTTATTTTTCAATATAGTTTATTGTTACATATTATTATTTTCTTATCACTGTTTATTTATTAGTATTTTTTTGTAATATTATATTATTATTGATAGTATTAGTATTTCTACAATGTTATACTTACCGATCACTATTATTCACTAGTACAACTTGTGTTTATAATTAATAATAATATTCTATTTCAATTCATTGTTAGTATTACTACCCGCTTACTTGTTAGTATCATTGTTTTGTATTTTTATTTTATTTTACTAGAATAATTACTAGTATTATTATCTATAATATTGTGGTATATATTTTTCTTCACTAAATATTTATATTTGAAATTTACTTTAGTTTAGTTATTAATTACATAGTACTATACTAGAAATTAATGTTAATGTTTTTTTACTTTCAAAATTTTAAGTATTTTATGACCCGCTCTTCTATTAAAGAATTGGCTAATTAAGATCATGAAATGGAAAGATATCTTCGATTGCGCAGGAAGGAAAAAATATCATCTTCTCAAGGAGTAACTTGTGAAGAAATTGAAAACCAGGAAGCAGAGGACATTAGCCCAGTTGGAATCCCACCACCAGTCCATGTATAGGAGCAAATTGATGAAGTGGTTGTTAGGATTTATGCCCGTCATTAGAGGGGGGGGGGGAGTGAATAGTGCGGCACGAGAATATTGATAAATATTGCGGAATTAAAAAATGCAGGAATAAAATAAATTCGGTAATAAAAATAGCAAGGAAAGAACACACCGAATTTATCCTGGTTCACCACAACTTGTGGTTAGTCCAGTCCCCGAGAGACTCTCTCGAGATTCCACTAACTCCGTCAAGCTTTCGGGTGCCTAACAAACCTTACACTTGCTCATAGATTTACACTCTACAACACTTCAACTTGCTCGAGGATACCGCACCTCAAGACTTCAACCTTGCTCGTGGATACCGCACCACAAGACTTCACACACTAAGACTTAGGGTACTTAGCGAACCCGACAATCAATAAGAAGATATGTTCTTCTCAAACACCTTTCTCTTTTACAACAAGAACTCTCTCAAAAGAGTAGATAAAAGAGATACAAATTTAGCTCTATGAACAACTCAAAGTTGTCTCTCAAATGGCTCAACAAAAGCTCTAAAATGATGCTCAAATAATGTCAATATGCATATCAATATTGGGAGGTGTTGTGTGTTTAAAATCAGCTCAAAAGACCTCTTTTTATAGGGGTTAAAGGGTGGATGTCCGTTGCTTAATTGGCAATCAATTATGCTGATTTTATGCAAGGATAATCGATTATTGGATTTGCATAATCGATTATCCTTTTTCCGTTACAAAATCGGAAGATTCTGCTCAAGAATAATCGATTATTTGGATGGCATAATCGATTATTTTGTTCCAGTGTTCAAAACTTTGGCAACGGATACAAGATAAACGATTATTTAAAAATTATAATCGATTATATACCATTGATATACACTGTGTATACCACAGTATACCAAAATTGAAAACTTACTTCAAAAACCATTTTGGTTAAAATGAAAACGTTAAAATCATTTTGGTTTGAAGTATATTAAAAATGTTTATGATATATATGATTTAATAAAATAATTTTATGCATATTAATGATGACCTATGTAATATACCAGAATATACCAGAATTGAAAACTTACTTCAAAAACCATTTTGGTTAAAATGAAAACGTTAAAATCATTTTGTTTGAAGTATTTAATATATGTTTATGATAAATATGATTTAATAAAATAATTTTATGCATATTTATGATGACCTATGATGAGCCAAAAGACGAGATAACTTAAGCGTTGCTCTTACATTGGTTCTACCTAACGACCTACGCCTTGGGTCTTCGGTCTTGAACATTTGAGCTTGTCTTTGGCTTGTCTATGCAATTCCGTCATCAATATGCTTCTCGGCGTTCAATCCTGATTGTTTGTCATATAATAGCGTTGTTTGACACTTGACTTCATTGTTTGTCATTCATCAAAACCTATACCTGAAAATCATGCTAATACAACCAAAGCGCACATATCATAGATAGAATGATTTTCTACAGTGGTGCCATGGCCAGCATATAGAACCCTTAGGGATTATGCTAGACCAGATCGCTTCAACTGTGAAGCTAGTGTTAGAAAGCCCCCAGTGGCAGCCAACGACTTTGAAACCAGGACCGGCCTGATTCAGACAATTCAACAATCTTGTATCTTCACTGGTGATACAAGTGAAGACCCACAGAGTCATTTAATTGATTTTCTAGAACATGTAGAAACTGCTAAGTACAATGGAGTACCGACTGAAGCTATTGAGTTAAGGCTATTTACTTTTTATTTAAAAGGAGATGTCAAGACTTGGTTGCGAAGTTTGCCTCAAGGGTCCATTGTGATATGGGACCAAGTAACTCATATGTTTTAAAAAAATATATTTTCCCTGCCAAAACAACAAAGTGAAGACAAGATATATCTAATTTCTTGCAGACTGACACTGAGTCAGTTTATCAAGATTGAGAAAGGTTAAAAGCAATGATAAGAAAATGCCCACACCATGACATTCATAAACAAATGCAATATTACATATTCTATCACAGATAAAAACCCTCTTCTAGATATGTGATAGATGCAAGTGCAGGAGGTTCTATGATGGAAAAAACTACAGAGGAAGCATTCCAACTATTGAATGAAATTTCTAAGAATGATATCCAATGGACATCTAAGCGTGCAATCATTAAAAAGGCTGCTACGGTAAAGCAGGTTGATGCTTTAAATACACTAATGCAATATATTGTTTCTTTGGAACAAAAGTTTGAATCATTTCAGGTGAATACATAACAATCTAACCAATCAGTGGCTTGTGACATGTGCGGAGGAAACTACCAGAACCATGAATTTCAAGCAACCAATCAAACGGATGAATAGCTAATGTCATCAGTTACAATCCATATCATGTTGGAAGTTCAATAGAATAGAAGCAGCCAGGATTTTAGTGGAGTAACCCAAATGGTGCAGAAAATTCTCAAAGCTTCCAGAAATAACAAGTACATGGTCCGCCAGGATACCAGAGTCAAAATCTCGGCCAACCGAGTTATAGACCTTATCAGCAAGCAAATTCATACCAGCAGAGGCCCCAACAAGCTTATCCAAGTCTTGATAACCTTTTGTACAAGTATATTAAGGTCACTTATCAAAAGATTTAAAGCCAAAATTCATCCCTCAAAAATCACAAAATTCAGTTAAGACAATTGGTAGCTCTTGTATGAGAAAAGATTCAGGGTCACTTACCAAGTAATATAGAGAAAAATCCAAAGTAACATCTAAAGGCCATCACTTTACGGTCAGGTAAGGAACTTGATGAACCTTATACAAACATATAAGAAAAGTACCAGACAGAACAACATGTAGGCAAGAGTATGAATTTTGAAAAACCATTTGAACCATCAAAGGAGAAAGAAATAAAGAATAAGAAAGAAAATATTTATGAAAAAATGGCTGCCCCGCCTGTGACAATTCCTTTTTCACAAAAAGTGAAACGAGAAAAGCTTGATGGTCAATTTGCAAAATTTTGCAAATCTTAAAATAGATTCATATTAATATTCCTTTTACTGATGCTTTGTTCCAAATGCCTTCATATGCTAAATTATTAAAATAAATTTTGTCAAGTAAAAGGAAATTGAAAGAAGTTTTTGTGGTAATGCTTTCTGAAAAATTGCAGTGCTATACTTCAAAATAAGCTACGATAAAAACTTGGTGATCCTAGAAGTTTTATCATTCCATGCACTTTGGAAAGCGTATATTCTGAAAATGCACTTTGCGATTCTAAAGCTTCAATAAATTTGATGTCATTTTCTATCTTTAGAATATTGGATCTTGTTGAAATGAAAGATATAGGTGTTTCTCTTCAGTTTGCATATCAAAGTACTAAAAAACCTAAGGGAATAATTGAAAAATGTGCTTGTAAGAGTAGATAAGTTTGTTTTCCATGAAGATTTTATAGTATTTGAAATGGAAGAATGTCCTGATGAACCGATAATTTTGGGTAGACCATTTCTTGCTATAGGAAGAGCAATCATAGATGTTTATCAAGGGCAACTAATCCTGAGAGTTGATGAAGAAAAAGTCATTTTTGATATGCAAAAGATACTAAGATTTTTGGGAGATGAGGCATCATCTTCATGCTTTTCTAATGACATGATTAGTGATCATGCAGATGAATTCAAAGATGCTCAATTAAGTTTATCCGCAAAGGAAAGACATTTGACCAAATCAAATACCGCACAAGATGATGATTCCACAATTAGGAGAGAAGCTGTAATACTCAAAAAAGATTCAGAGGATAAGGAGATGCAAACAGAAGAAGTTCAACCATAAATTGAACTCAAAGTTCTTCCATCTCATTTAAAATGTTTATCTTGAGCAAGAATTATTTCATCTTTTTTTACTGCAGAACAAGAAGAAAGATTAATTCAAGTCTTAAAGACACACAGAGGATCCTTAGGGTGGACTGTAGAGGATATCAAAGGGATATGTCCAGCAATTTGTACGCATAGAATCCTTATGGAAGATAGCTACAAGCTAATAATTGATGCGCCGGAGGATTTCGGCGTATTTCAATACTAATTTCTTAGATTCTAGCTTGTTTTAATGCAATTATAACTAATACTCATGTAGATTTATTGTTCTTAGAGCACAAGCGGAAGGAAATATCAAGGATATGAAAATGGGCGCAAAAAGAGAGGAAAAGAGTATGATTTTGCACAAAGAGCCAAAATGCGGTCTAGTCTGCTATCACAGAACATATATGCGGACCGCAGATCTGTCCCTCACATTACAGAGCTTTATAGAGTCTAGAGCAAAAAATCACGTCAAGAATGCGGCGTGTTCTGCGATCGAGGAATCATCATGCGGACCACGGATGAGCTGCAGAATGAACATGAAGAAACTCAAGGACAAAGATACGATGCAAATCTGTGGTCGCATAACTCAAATGCGGACAATAGATTGAACCTGCGATGAAAGCCTTGCACCTAGGGTTTTGGATCTGCGACACAGCTTTTCAAGATGCGGACCGCAGACCTGTTCTGCGACAAGTCTGCGGTCGCAGACGTGACCTGGAAGAGCAAATTTGTCAATTTTCTTTCCCAAATGTGGTCCACCTATAAATAATTTTAAGAGACTTTTATGGGAATATCGATCTTACCTCTTAGCAACACTCCAAGACATTAATATTCTCCCTTTTTGGAAGCTTTTGGGTGAAGAATCTTCTCTTTGTTAGCATTTATGACACTTATTATTAGTTGGTTCTTGAGTTTTAGCATGAGTAGATAGTTTTAAATACTAAGGTTGTGGACCCTAAATAGGTGTTATATTAATGGGTGTTTAACATTGAATATATATATATAATGGTTTGTTGATGTTTATTTACTTCTTGTTCTTCATTCACTGTTGGTGGTCGCAAACATTAACAAAAGCCATTAAATTCTTGTTTTGCTTGGGAAAGTGGGTAAGAGTTTGGTAGAAGTAAATATCAATGACTCAAGGCTTTAAACCTTGTTTGATAAAATCACTTAGGAATAAGTGGGTTTTAATTGGCATTTCTTGATGGTTCTTAATAGCAACTCTTTTATATTTTGGAAAATCATAAAGAGGAAACACTACTCATTCATTGGAAAATATTGGGTAGTATCTTAGACATCATTTGCACATCTAAAGGATCTCCCATTAGAAATATATCATATTGACACATGTTGACATTACACTACATTAAAGGGGACACAACCTTGGTTGCTTTTATCCAATTATTTACTCATTAAGTGTTAAAATTAGTTGTTAATCAAACTCTTACAATCATACATACTCTTGTCACCATACAA
Organism: Nicotiana benthamiana; assembly: GCA_034376525.1. Lineage (NCBI taxonomy): Eukaryota > Viridiplantae > Streptophyta > Magnoliopsida > Solanales > Solanaceae > Nicotiana > Nicotiana benthamiana. The sequence continues at coordinate 75,229,006 of CM067328.1, read as the reverse complement.
CACTCTTTCTTGTTACAATTAACCGAATATAGATCGAACTTGAGTGTAGAAACACACTAAACAAGTAACATTTTCATACCTTTTCCCTGTGGGATTCGACCCCAACCTTGTGGGGTTATTATATTTGACATCAACCGCCTTACACTATTTATTAAAAGTGTAATTTGAGCGTATCAAATTTTGGTGCCGTTGCCGCGGAATACGGTTTTTGAAATTACTATTTACTGTGTAATTTACTTGAGTTTTTTTCTATTCCATCACACTTTGCTTGCTTTGCTTGGTGTTGATACATTGAAGACACTAATGCTATTGTGCCTCCGCCCGTTGGAGCGGCTATATTTAAAGTGGAACATGGGTTAATTTTGATGCTTAATGTAGAAGGGTTCTTCAGAAATTCCACTCTTGACGATCAAACGCAACACCTTAGGAACTTTGTGGGTGTGTGCGCAATGCATAAGCAAAACAATGTAACTGCAGATGCCCTAAGGTTGAGATGCTTCAAGTACTCTCTAGATGAGGATGGAAAGAAATGGCTCCAAAATATACCTCGCAACTCCATTCATACATGGCCCGGGATTATTTGGGCGTTTTAGTCCAAGTGGTTCTCGCAAAATAAAAAGTCTGAATTGCGGGACAAGATATTTTTCATCAAGAAAATGCAGGGGGAGCGGTTGCATGTGGCGTGCGATCGTTTGAAATTGTATTTGGTGAGGTCTCCAAACTATGGGTTCCCGGATTCCATGTTGTTGGAAAAATTCTACATGGGTTTGGATCCTATGAACCAAGCCATATCCAAGAATGCAGCTGATGGGTCTTTCATGGATAAAACATTTGCTCAAGTGAAGCAAATATTGGACAAAATGTCAAAGCACAACCAGGCATGGCACTCCGAAGATTCTACCGGAGGAATTTCATATATCTCTCCTTCCTTGAGCAATTTGATCAAGGAAAATCCGGAGAGGGATCAAGTGATCACCGGACTTGCTACAAACGTAAGTGTAATTACCAAGATGTTGACAGATAATCAGAAAAATAGAGTTAATGCAGTGGAGGATGTTCCCCCCAACTTTGAGGAAAATTTAGAAGAAGCAAACTACATCAACAACCCTCATGGAGGGTACCAAAGGCAACCATACCATGGTCTTGGGCAACAAAATCAATGGAGGCCAAACCCGCAAGGGCAAGGAAACCAACATTGGAGAAATGACAAAGGTAATTCTCAACAAGGAAATTGGAACAACACCAACAACTTCGCAAATCGTAGCTCCAACCCATATGTTCCCCCGAAAAGTAATTATGCAAATCAAGGGTCATCCAGCGATTCGAAGTTAGAAAGCATGCTTGAGAGAGTTTTTCAAAATCAAGAAAAGTCAGATGCATCATTGAGAAACATGACTGAGGTGGTTAGCTCTCATACCGTATCTACCCAAAAATTAGAGATACAAATGAGAGATCTTTCACGGGAGAAAAACCCAAAGCTAAAAGGACAACTTCCAAGTGACGTAATAGCGAACCCAAAGAGTGGCGGAGGTGGTTCAACATCTCACATCTTGGCAATAACGACTAGAAACGGGAAGGATCTACAAGGTGACATTGAGCAAAAGGTTGTAGGGGAAGAATCCAAACAAGAAGTAGAAGCCGAAGAGCAAGGGATTGTAGAAGTTGAGAGGTTGCCCGAAAAAGAAAAAGTTCAAGACCTGCTCCAAGAAGAGGTGAAGGAAAAGGAAAAAGAGAGGGAGACATCAAAAACTCCAAATCCTATTCCCAGACCTCTCCAAAATTTCCTCAAAGACTTGTGAGAAGGATTGAAGATAGCAAGCTTGAAAAATTATATGATATCCTTAAGCAATTGTCGGTGAACATTCCGTTCTAGGAAGCTTTCCAAGAAAGGCCGGGGTTTGCCAAGTATTTGAAGGAATTGATCACCAAGAAAAGAACACGAAGAATGCGGTGGCAAACATGACTCACCGGGTTAGCTCTATCATTGCCAAGAGTCCTATCAAAAAGAAAGAGGACCCGGGAGCATATACCATTCCTTGCACTATAGTAGAGCGAGACTTTTCTAGGGCCCTTTGCGACAATGGGGCTAGTATCAACTTGATGCCACTTGTCTCTACAAGCAAGCGGGATTGGGGATGCCAAGCCAATAAGCATGAGGTTACAAATGGCTGACCGATCCATCAAACGACCTGTAGGCATTGTTGATAATGTGATTGTGAAAGTCGGTGAATTTCATTTGCCCACCGGCTTTGTGATTCTATATTGTGCCGTTGATAAAGATATCCCCATCATGTTTGGGAGACCATTCTTGGCAACCGGAAGAGCACTTATGGATTCGGAACGAAACGAGATTAAATTCCGGGTGAATGACGAAGAAGTTACCTTCCAAGCTAGCAAGGGTATGAAGTTGCCCCATGAATATGAGAACATCTTCGTGCTTGAGGTGGTTGATGAGATTGAAGATTCCGTCGAAGTAAAAGTGGAAGAGCAATGCCTTGGTGAGGCATTGGTGGCAATCTTAGTGAATTTTGATGGTGAGGACATGGAAGGATACATGGAGTCGGTGAACGCATTGGAGGGTTTTAGATTCAACATTTATGCTACGGCCAAGCTCTCTCTTGACTTTGAAAATAGAGCCACACCTCCCGCCAAACCATTCATCATTGAACCACCACATTAGAGCTCAAGACTCTCCCGGCGCATTTGAGGTATAAATTCTTAGGCTCTAATGACACCTTACCCGTAATCGTTTCTTCTTTTTTGGATGATTTGCAGGTAGACAGGTTGTTGGAGATCTTGAGAGACCAAATGAAAGCTATTAGATGGACAATTGCAGACATCCGTGGGATTCCGCTGGGATTTGTGAACATAAAATCCAATTGGAGAGCCAAACAAAGCCAAGCATTGAGCATCCAAGACGGTTGAACCCATCAATGCAGGAGGTGGTGAAAAAGGAGATCATAAAGTGGTTAGACGCCGGAGTAGAGTATCCTATTCCAGACAGTTCATGGGTGAGTCCAGTTCAGTGCGTGCCTAAAAATAAGGGGCATGACCGTGATAGAACATGAAAAAAATGAGTTCATCCCAACACGAAAAACAACCGGATGACAAGTGAGCATGGACTATCGAAAGCTAAACGGTGTAACTTGCAAAGCCCATTTCCCTTTGCCTTTTATTGATCAACTGCTTGATCGGCTAGCGGGAAGGTCATTTTATTGCTTCCTTGATGGGTATTCTGGATATAATCAAATCAACATCACTTTGGAGGATCAAGAAAAGCCAACATTCACTTGTCCACGTGGCACGTTTGCTTTTAGCCGAATGCCATTTGGCTTGTGTATTGCGCCAGCTACTTTCCAACGATGTATTATGTCCATATTCTCGGACATGGTTGAAGATTTTCTTGAGGTATTCACGGATGATTTTTTGGTCGTTAGGGACCATTTGAGCATTGTCTTGGTAACCTAAAGCAAGTTCTTAAAAGATGCGAAGAGACAAATCTCGTGCTAAATTGGGAGAAATGTCACTTCATGGTTGATGAAGGCATTGTGCTTGGGCACAAAATTTCAAAGAAGGGTATTTAAGTTGATCGGGCGAAGATTGATATCATCTCTAAGCTTCCTCCAACAATGATTGTGAAAGATGTAAGAAGTTTTCTAGGGAACGGCGCATTTTACCGGCGCTTCATCAAGGACTTCTCAAAGATCGCTAACCCCTTGTGCAAGCTCCTTGAGAAATATGCTAAATTTGTGTTTGATGAAAAGTGCCTTAATGCTTTTGATGAGTTGAAACTCAAGCTCACCATGGAACCCTTTATTGTCACTCATAATTGGTCTCTTCCTTTCGTACTCATGTGTGACGCTAGTGGTGTGGCTATTGGAGCGATGCTAGGCCAATGCCACAACAAAATTCTTCATCCGGTGTATTATGCCAGTAAAACTCTCAATGGAGCACAGGTAAACTACACAGTGACTGAGCAAGAGCTTCCTGCTATTGTATATGCTTTACAGAAGTTCCCCGCGTATTTGTTCGGATCCAATGTGATAGTGTATACGGATCATGCGGCTCTTCGGTATCTTATGGCAAAGAAAGATGCAAAGCCTCGGTTGATATGATGGGTCTTGTTGTTCCAAGAATCTGACTTTGAAGTCAAATATTGCAAGGGAACACAAAACCAAGTAGCTGATCATTTGTCAACGCTTGAGGAAGCAGGGAGACCACAAGGTGATCTTGAAATCAATGATGTTTTTCCGGATGAGCAAATATTGGCACTATCTACCACCTTTGCTCCTTGGTACGCCGATATTTCTAACTATTTGGTAAGTGACCTTATACCTGAGGACTTGGAATCATATCAAAAGAAAAAGTTCTTAAGAGATTGCCGGCAATACTATTTGGAGGAACCATAGTTGTTTCGTTTTGGTGTCGACAATATCATTAGAAGATGCGTTCCTGAAGAAGAGATCATGACAATTCTCATGGCGTGCCATGACTCTCCTGTTGGGGGTCATCTTGGGGGAAATCGAACGGCGGCAAAGGTTCTTGAATGTGGATACTATTGGCCGTCCATCTACCATGACGCCAATCAAATGTAAAGGCTTGTGATCAATGTCAATGACAAGGGTCCATTTCTAATAGGCATGAAATGTCGATGCACTTTGTGATAGAGATAGAGATCTTTGATGTGTGGGTTATCGACTTTATGGATCCCTTTGTGAGTTCTTATGGGATGAAATATATCTTTGTGGTTGTGGACTACGTTTCCAAATGGGTTGAAGTCGTTCCCTTACCAAACAACGAGGCGAGAAGTGTCACCGCATTTTTGAAGAAGAACATATTCACTTGGTTTGGCACTCCTAGAGCCATCCTTAGTGATGGTGGATCACACTTCTGCAACAGAGCTTTTGCGGGGTTACTTTAAAAAAATGGTGTCAAGCACAAGGTGGCCACACCTTACAATCCGCAGTCGAGTGGTCAAGTTGAACTGTCCAACCGGGAGATCAAGAATATTCTAGCAAAAACTGTGAATGCAAATAGGATTGACTGGTCAAGGAAGCTAGATGATGCGTTGTGGGCATACCGTACGGCCTACAAGACTCCTATTGATACTTCTCCTTACCGGCTCATCTTTGGAAAATCATGTCATCTACCTATGGAGTTAGAGCATAAAGCCATATGGGCATTGAAGAAGTTGAATCTAGAATGGGCTGAGGCTGCAAATTTGAGGTTGACACAACTCAATAAAATGGAAGAATTCCGGTTCCATGCTTATGAAAGTGCAACTGTGTACTAAGAGCGGATGAAGTTTGTCCATGACAAAAAGATCTTGAAGAGGGAGTTCAAGTCGGGTGATTTGGTCTTGCTCTTTTACTAAAGGCTCAAACTGTTTCCAGGCAAGCTCAAATCCAAATGGTCTGGTCCTTTCAAAGTGGTAAATACCTCACCAAATGGAGCGGTAGAACTAGAATCAACAGGCGGTGCCCGAACATTCAAACTAAATGGCCAACGCATCAAGCATTACTTGGGCATTCATGGTGAAAAGAATTTGGTGGAGCAGCTGGCTCTCAAAGATGGTCCTTTCCCGACCACTGAATGAAACTGAAGGAACTTCAGTCCCATCATGCCGCGATGTTAAATCAAGCACTTCATGGGAGGCAACCCATGGGTGGTAACACCCTTTTTCTCTTTAGATATATTTTTCATTTTTTATGTTTACAAAATCTGTTGGAGTGCAGGGAGCTCACAAGATCTCAACACTTGGTAAAAATGCTTTAAAAAGTGAAGGAAAAGGTTCGCGTGAAAAATTCGGTAGGAATGCGGTCGCATAATTGATCTGTGGTCCGCGGACCTACCGCAGATTGAAATAGTGAAGGGCCAAAAATTGGTAGTTGGAAATGCAGTGAACACGTTAATTCTGCGGTTCGCATGTTGCATATGCGACCGCAGAGTCGACCGCATTTGAGGCCTTCAAAAATCCTTCACTCCTACATTGCAGAACACATATGCGATCGCATAATGTGCTCTGTGGTGCTTTGGCCATCGCAGATACATTGCACAATCACCATGTATATTCCCTTACACTTTGCGACAAACCAAAACAAAAAAAACAAAAAAGAAAAGACAGAAAATGAAGAAAAAGAAAAATTTTCAAAAAGAAAAAAAGGGGGCACTCTGATCGAACTCAAGCAAAGGCAACACTCAAGCTCACAAACATCACTTAAATCAACACTTGTGCATCACTCCTGGCATGTAAACCTCTTTCCCTCTTTTTGATTCGAAGCCTTTGTACAAGGTTTGACCTAAGTTAGTTTGGGTGCTTAATATCTTCTAAAAATGGGCACATTTTGGCTAAGCATGATGGGGGAAATGGATTTGGACTAGAATAAGGTAGCCATTCTAGGAGACTAAGGTTGTTTGCTGAAGAACGACGACATCTGCGGTACGCATATCTGATATGTGGACCGCATTTTTGTCGCACACCTGACCCTAGGTCACCTGGAGACGATGATCTTATGCAGTCATTATGCGACTGCAAACCTGTTATGGGGTCTGCAGAATGACCGCATATTCGACTCATTTATTGGCTGAGCTAAGTGGTAATAATGCGGTGGAGAATGAGGACGAACAATAGATATGCGGACCGAATATCTACCGCAGATTAGAACAGAGAATTGAGAAACTTTTTAATTTCAAATGACCATTCTGCGATGCGTCTACGGCTCGCATAGTGGATATGCGATTGCATTATGAATTGCAGATGGACCAATTGTTTAGGCATGCAATTCTGCGGTGATTCTGCGGTCCGCAGAGTGGTTCTACGACCACAGAATGAACCGATTGTTAATTCTTCTTTGTTAATTCTCTGATTCTTCTTCCAAACTCTTAACGTTGTTATTCCCTGTTGTACAGATATGTCGCCCCGACAAAAGAGAATGACAACTAAGCCTCCTCAGGCGAAGAAACAAAAAGTGGAACATGCACAACAACAACCATCCCAGCCTGAGGAAGAGGATATTCGCCCTGAAGTAGACATACATGCCGAAGCCCGGAGTAAGCAATGGGCTGAGGGTGTAGAATACCATCTCCGCTGGGGAATTGAGGGGTCTAGGGAAAAGTATAAAGCTGGGTTCCTTCGGAGGTCGCTTCCGCCAAAGAAGCAATTAAGTTTGAATGGGTTGAAGGAGAGATACCCTCACATCCTCGCTAACATCAAGCGGAGGAAATGGCTTGCTTTCACCGAACCTCCAATTTAATGCAATGAGTCCATGGTGCGCGAGTTCTACGGCTCCTACAGAACATCAAGAACTAAGCACAACAAGTGACAGAGGATGTATCGAGAGAAGGTAGAGGTTTGGGGCTTCACCTTTAAGTGCAGTGCCAAGGCAATAAACAAACTGCTTGTCCGAGAATGGGAAGAACGCACAACAACGGCTGAGTATGATGCCAAGTTTGCAAAAAAGAGGGTGGGCATAGCTGGATTGCCTCTATCATTGCAAGTGGAACCCCAGCATGGATTCAACTAGGGCACAAAATCTACAAGGAGAGTTTCTCGCGGGAGGGACGATACTGGCTTTAATTCCTCACATCAAGGTTGATACCTACGCAGAACGAGATAGAAATTTCTAGAGAAGGCTCTCCCAGTAGCTTGCATGATACAAGATATGAAGATCAATGTGGCGTCCATTATCTTTTAAGAAATGGGTAGGCGGGCAATGCAAGATGTCACGTCTCTCCCATTACTAGCATTGATCATAGCCCTATGCCAAGCGGCCAATGTCTCGGTGGATGTCCGGAAGGAAAAAATGTGTACGAAGGCAAATATTATAGATATCACCCCTCTTGGTGACACTGTAGTGCCTCCCGTTGGAGGTGTTCAGGAAGACATTCCCTCATCCCAACCTAATGTCACTCCTCCAGTAGATGTTCCAGAGTTCTCTACACCTCAGATTGCCCATACATCTACAACTTTTCAGACTCCATATGCTCCTCTGGTAGTCTCCAGGGTTGGCATCCTGGCGCAGCATGCTAACGCCAAAGTTGACCAACTTTTGAAGACTTTGCCTAATTGATCAAGCAAGCCCTCACTCGCATGCAAGTAGCAGTGGAAGATATTCAACAAAAGCAATCAGCATATGCGGAACTGTTACAGGGAATTGAGTTGAGGTTAGAGAAGGTGGAAAAAGGTGAGGTGAGTGGCGTGCCTGACCTTAAGAAGGAGGTTGCCTCTATGAAGGTCGAATTCGAAAAAATGCATAATTTTGAATTTGATCTTTCATCCCTCCTTCCCTCGGAAGGTGTTCTAGGTACAGGCTTTGATATAGACTTGGGGCTTGATTTCACAAACTTGATGACGGATCATGTGGTTCCTACTCCCGGGGGATCTCATGCCGATGCTTCAACCGGTCCTATTGATATTGATTCTGAGGAGGAGACCGGTAGTTCGGAAGAGTTGGAGGGTGACGGGGAGGATGAGGAAGAAGATAGTCTGGGATTCTCTAGTGACGAAGCCCATCCACTTGTTGATAAGGGGAAGATAGTTGTTCACGAGGAGGGGAGAGCAGATGTAACTGCCGACGAGGAGGATAGGGCACAAATGAAGGTTGCCTTGGAGAGGTCATTGATTGATAGAGGGGGTCCGACAGCTCCTGTAGCACCCCTACCTACACCAGGTGCATCCAGTAGCTCTCAGGTGCCAGCAGATGAGATTGTTTCCCCAGTAGCAGTTCTAACTACACAACCATTTCCTTCCCCTACTTCACAACAGCCACCAGCGGAGGAGATTACACTCTCAACTGATCCAGTGCCAGTTTTCACCACCACATCCGAAGGTGATCCCTCCAGCACTCAGCCAGCTACTGATTCCCATCGCACTTAGTGTGCCTCAGGGAGCTTCCCCTCAAACTTTACTCTTTATTTCTATTTATTGGGGCAATGCATCGTTTACAGTTAGGGGTGGCCAGGTAGCCTTATATGATTTTTGTCCTGTATATAGTTGTGTATATAGTTGGAAATTTATATATCTGTGATGTATGACATTCGTATATGAGTGATGTATGATTTTTTGTTTTTTGATAAAAGTTGTTGAATTCATGTTCTTGTTTGTTTAATATCATTTTGTGAATCAATTCCCCTTGGTTTTTCTTTTTCTGGTTCTTTTCAAGGGGTGTAATAGTACAAATGAATGTACCTTCATTCATTTGCTTTACTTGTAATCTCAAAAAGAATGTTAACTCACCCATCATAGACATCTCAAATTCGCTTGTCATTAAATCGGAAAATTCCTTGGATAAAACATTGTTAGTAGCACCAAATATAATATCATCTACATATATTTGAACTAACAAAATATCATTGTTTTTATGCTTAACAAAGAGAGTTGTGTCAACTTTCCCCCTAATGAAATCATTTTCCAAAAGAAACTTACTTAATCTTTCATACCAAGCTCGGGGAGCTTGTTTTAAACCATAAAGAGCCTTTTTGAGTTTGAAAACATGATCGGGAGATTTAAAGTTTTCAAAGCCAGGGGGTTGTTCAACATAAACTTCTTCTTGAATAAAATCGTTTAGAAAAGCACTTTTCACATCCATTTGATATAAATTGAAATTCATAGAAGAGGCAAATGCAAGCAATAAGCGAATAGCTTCTAATCTAGCTACGGGAGCATATGTTTCCTCATAGTCAATATCCTCTTCTTGATTATAGCCTTTTGCTACAAGCCTAGCTTTGTTTCTAGTGATTATACCATTTTCATCTAGTTTATTGCGAAAAACCCATTTCGTACCAATTATGGTATGACCTTCGGGTCTTGGCACCAAATCCCAAACGTCATTGCGTTCGAATTGGTTAAGCTCCTCTTGCATTGCCAAGGTCCAAAATTCATCCCCAATTGCTTCTGAGATGGTTTTAGGTTCAATTTGAGAAACAAAAGCAGTATGTTCTAAGGTATTTTTGAGAGAGTTTCGGGTACTTACCTTGTCTCCAACGCTACCAATTACCTGTTCGAGAGGGTGATCTTTGATTGTCCTCCACTCGTTAGGCATATTCATTTCTTTTTCCAATTGTGGCGCTTCTTCCGTTGGTTGTTCCCCAGTTTCATCTTTATGTTCCTTGGGTGGTTCCTCTTGTATTTTGTCTTTCAAGCTGTCTAAGATACCTGCAAGATCAAAACCAGAATCCTTTCTCGCCAAGCGAGCATTATTTTCAGAAAATACAACATGAGGGGATTCCTCCACAATTTGGGTTCTTTTATTAAAGACCCTATATGTTTTACTACGTGAGGAATATCCAATGAAAATACCTTCATCCGACTTAGCATCAAATTTACCCAATTGGTCTTTGCCATTGTTATGAACAAAATATTTGCAACCAAAAACTCTAAAATGGGAAATATTTGGTTTTCTACCCTTATAAAGTTCATAGGGGGTTTTCATGAGTATCGGCCGAATTACTACTCTATTTAGAACATAGCAAGCGGTACTCACGGCGTCCGCCCAAAAATGTTTGGGTATCTTAGCTTCGTCGAGCATGGTTCTAGCCATCTCTTCGAGACACCTATTTTACCTTTCCACCACCCCATTTTGTTGTGGTGTATGTGGAGCGGAAAAGGTATGCTCGATTCCGAGTTCGTCACAAAAGTCCGCAAAGAGATTGTTATCAAACTCTCCCCCATGATCACTTCTAATTGAAGTGACGGTTGTTTCTTTCTCATTTTGAACACGCTTAAGAAAATATTTAAAATTTTGAAAAGCATCACTTTTATTGGCAAGAAATAAAGTCCAAGTAAATCTCGAGTAATCATCAACAATCACAAAAGCATATCTATTTCTTCCTAGACTTTCAATGCGAGAATGACCAAATAAATCCATATGAAGCAATTGCAATGGTCTAGAAGTTGAAATAATGTTTTTAGATTTGAAAGATGCTTTTGTTTGCTTCCCCTTTTGACACGAGTCACAAATAGAGTCATTTTCAAATTTTAAAAAGGGAAGACCAACAACTAAGTTTTGAGAAATCAATTTGTTCAAAAGATGCATATTGATATGTGCTACTCTACGATGCCATAACCAAGTATCATCCCCTTTACTCATTAGACAATCAACATAATCGGGTGAGGATTTAGCAAGATCAACCATATAAATATTATCCACTCTAAAACCACGGAGGATAATTTTGAAATCACTACGTCTGAACACTAAGCATTCATCCGAATCAAATAAAGCAAGATTTCCCTTGTCACACAATTGGCTTATGCTCAAGAGATTATGCTTTAATCCTTTAACAAGTAATATATGCTTAATAGAGGATTTTTCATCCTTACCGACCGAGCCGATGCCGATGATCTTTCCTTTATTGTTATCACCGAAGATAACACATCCTCCTTCTTTGTGCTCTAATTGAAGGAATTTTGATTCATCTCCCGTCATATGCTTGGAGCATCCACTATCAAGGTACCATAGTACACTTGATCCCTTCAAGCACACCTACAAAACAAATTAATGTTCTTTAGGTACCAATGCCATCTTGGGTCCTTAGAGGTTAGGCATATTATAATGATGCGATTGAGTAATATGTCTATGACGTGTAAAGCATGCCGGAGCAATAAGACCAATACGTTTACAATAATGACAAGTCACATTTGGGTTATGCATCCTTCTAGGTTCATAGTAACTAGACGGATGAAAATTTCTTACTCTATTTTGAACACTATGACTATTTCGCATTTCATGAGAGTTATTTCTCCTACTATGAGCTCTAGGATGGGCAGCATTTCTAGAGTGATTGTTTCTCGGTTGAGGGCCATTGCTAAGTCTTCTAAGGGGTTCAAAATTTGGCCTAAAGTATGCATCATTTCTAGGGTGACTATTTCTAGGTGGTAAGTCATTCCTAGGTCTTCTAAAATGTTCAGCATTTTGTCTAGCGTGCATATTGGCTCTAGAGTTGTTGTTTCTAGGATAAGCATTTCTATTGTTAATCCTAGGTTGAGCTTTAGGTTGTTGGGGTTTAGCTTCAACCTTTTCTTCATTCTTAAAGCCTATTCCATGCTTGGTTGATTTCAAGTTAACAAGAACATCATTCAAGTTTTTGTGTGAAGAATTAAACTTATCTAATGTGCCTTTAAGCCTACTTACTTCATTCTTAAGATGCAAACACGAAGTGCAATTTCTAGTAGAGCTTTCGGGCTTATCGGAACTTCTTTTTCCAAAAAACTTGTTTTCCTCTTTCAGCTTCTCATTTTCTAAAACCAGTTTTTCTAAATCCTTTTCTTTTAAAGAAAGCTATTTTTGAAAATCTTTTTCTTTTAGAGAAGCATTTTCTTTTACGCTTTTGACTGTTTTTGAAGCTTTAATAAATTCAGTATATAATTCATCAAAAGCAGTTCGCATTTCATCAAGAGTAAAGAAGTTTTGAGACGAAATTTGACATACCTCGTCTTTGTTATCTTCTTGTGCCATGAGGCAAAGATTTGCTGCTTCGTCTTCTTCTCCTTCGCTTGACTCATCTCCGGAGTCACCTCCCCAAGAAATATATGCGTGTTGCTTTTTAAAAGGTTTCTTTTCCTTTTTGAGGTTTGGGCAATTTGACTTGATGTGCCCGGTTTCTCCGCATTCGTAGCATTTTATTTCTCCTTGCTTTTTCCCTTTGCGTTCATACTCCTTGCGCATGAACTTTTGAAATCTTTTGATAACGAGTCCAAACTCGTTGTCTCCTTCCTCATCAATTTGCGGTTGACTTGTGCTCGCCTTTAGAGCTATTCTTTGGCTCCTTTGATCATCAACAAGAGGGTTAAGAATAGTAGATTCATAGGTCTTGAGATTACCTCTTAATGCGTCAATTGTGACATTTGAGACGCCGATGGATCCTTGGATTGCGTCGGCCTTTGATCGCCATGCCGGAGTGAGACTTCTAAGGATCTTCCGTACAAGTTCTCTATCCGTGAATGTCTTTTTGAGGGCATGTAGATCATTTACGATTATTGAAAATCGTTCAAACATTTCGTCCACCTTTTCTCCTTCCTTCATGTGAAATAATTCATAAGCATGGGTTATGAAATCAATTTTTGCTTCCCTTACCTGATCCGTTCCTTCGTATGTAACTTCTAGCTTGTCCCACATCTCCTTTGCTGTTGTGCAACACGATATTTTCCTGTAATCGTCAGCATTAACAGCACAATATAATAAGTTTATTGCTTTAGCATTATTTTGGACCTTTCGGATGTCATCCGCGTCATACTCATCCTCGGACTTAGGAACTCATTCATTTTCCACCTTCTTGGTTGGAATTTGATTTCCCTTTGTAAACACCTTCCAAAGGTGAAAACTGTTGGATTGAGCGAAGATCATCATCCTCTCCTTCCAGTACGTGTAATTTGTACCATTGAATAGAGGTGGTCGTGTGGAGCACTGTCCTTCATCAATTCCTGCAAAAGAGTCACGAGTAGAAGCCATGGATGGTTCTCTCAAACTGTTAAGTCTTCAGAGAGTATGGCTCTGATACCAATTGTTGGAAAATACGCTTAACACTAGGGGGGGGGTGAATAGCGTTATAATAAAATTTTGCGTAAACTTGCGGAAATTAAAATTTGCAGGAAGTAAATAAGTGCGATAAATAATAACTTACACACAGATATATCCTGGTTTACCACAACGTGTGGCTAGTCCAGTCCCCGAGAGACTCTCTCGAGATTTACCACTAACTTGTCAAGCTTCCGGGTGCTTAGCAAACCTTTACAACTTGAGGACGCAAGCCTCAACACCTTTGCTCGGAGTTACAACACTCCAAGACTTCAACCAAGGAAACACAAGTTCCTTATAACAAGAGAATCACAATTCTCTTCCAAGTGTACAAACACTAAAACACTCAAACAATATACTCCTTTATGAGTAGGTATGAGTAAAAAGAAATAAGCTCTAGATCACAACAACTTTGGACAAGAATATGGCTCTCAAAAGCTTTATGAAATTGAATATATAATGATAAACAAAAGTATGCAAGCTTATAGCAATGTAATGATCAGTTGTAGTATGTTGTTGTGTTTAAAACACTGAAATGAAGCTGTATTTATAGTTGAAAAACTTGGCATTACCGTTGCCTAATTGCCAATTAAGAGTTGCTGATTTTACTCACTGACAATCGATTGTCAAACACCAACAATCGATTGTCTGCCAGTCAGACCAAAATTCAATCCCAGATTTTACGCTTGATAATCGATTACTTACAAACCATAATCGATTACTGGCAACGTTCAAAAAATCCTTTCCAGATTTTACCACAAACAATCGATTGCCCAGAATCAACAATCGATTACTCAGCAACGTTTAAAAAATCTTTTCCGGATTTTAATCAAAACAATCGATTATACAAAATCAATAATCGATTACCAATAACGTTCAAAAATCTTTTCCGGATTTTAATCAAAACAATAGATTATACAGAATCAATAATCGATTACCTGACGGTATTTGAAAACTTTACGACAACGGTCAGCTTCACAATCGATTGCACAAAGTCAACAATCGATTACTTATCAGTTTTTGAAAAACATTTTAGACACTGTCTCTTTGACAATCGATTGTTCAATGTAACAATCGATTATTTAATAAATTTGAAATCACTGGAAGACACTGTCTCAACATAATCGATTACCATTAGTTCATAATCGATTATTCTGAGTTTTGAAAAACTTTGATGGACACTGCCTCAGTCACAATTGATTGTCATTAGTTCATAATAGATTGTCATGCAGGTTTGAAAAACCTGATGCTCACTGTCTTACTCACAATCGATTGTCATTAGTTCACAATCGATTGTCATGCAGTCTTGGCTTAAAACAATCGATTATCATAAGTACATAATCGATTATCTTAGTCCAGATTTTTAAGGCATGTCTAAAAATTATTTTGACTACTGTAAATATGCATGATTTAAAATCATTTGACATTAAATTAAATATGCATTATTTTGGAAAATAGTTTTATGAGAGAAGCCATGTTACGAGTCAAGTTGTAGGATCAAGATCACAATTAAGAATGACTCAATTAAACTATAAAACTTTGTCTTGAGCTTGAATCTCGTTGCATATCAATTGTGCGCTTGTTTCTTGAACTTCGTCATATATCAATTTTCGCTTCGTTTGTCATTCATCAAAACCTATACAAAAGAACACACGTTTTAGTATATTGCATTGAGAACGTGTCCAACATTTACTTCTGTCATCTAGAACTTGCCCGGTTGGTCTTTCACTCCTTGCGATAGTATGTTTGGTTGGAGGAATGATCTTAGGCATTCGTTGTGATTATGTGCAAAAACTCTTTAGCCTTTCAAGTCTACCCGTGCATAAAGGATACCACTAGCACCCAATTAGAGATTTTTAACCTTTCTTTGGCCAACTCATTACAAACCTTCCCGTTTTGAATGAACAATTTCCTATCTTGAACGCGTCCCTCTTTGAACACTAAGAATGAAGCTAAAAGCCTAAGTTGGGGGGTAGGGTCAAAATGGAAGACCGTTAAGGATGTATGTGATTTTAGGGCATCATACCTCAAAAGAGTTTGTGAATGTGTTCAAGCTTAAAAAAAACGAATGATGACCAAAAGCAAGAGTAGAAAAAGAAAAAAAGATGCAAAAAATATAGTAATGCTTATGTTAAAAAAAAAAGAGGGTGAAGTCACTTGTACCCAAATGTCTTGAACGATAAGGAAAAGGTATGTAAGGTAGATCTATACTGGAGGCTAGACGAAAACAAAGATATGGGGGCTTGAAAAAGAATGCAAAAGAATGGTAAGATGTGATTAGTGTTCAAAGAGGGTGAAGTCACTTGTACCCAAATGTCTATCCAACCCATCCGTGAACCTACATTACAAGTCAAAAAGCCCTTATGAGACCTCCAACCGAACATTCTGGAATAAGCGGCAAATTAAAATAAGGGCAAGCTTATGGTATGGCATGTTGTAATACTTGAAGTTTTTTCTAAGAGAGTGTATTTTTAAATGGTTCCTCGTTGCTGTCTTTGTAAATATTGTGATTCTGGGACTTTCTTTCTGGTCAGGGTATATGAGCTGTGGAATTGAACTGAAGTTAGCTTCTTGAGTCAACTGAACGTGCACTCAGCTGAGGGTAACATCTAGTCACAATGTTAAGGCTCTGAGTTCACAGGATTTATTATGTTTTCTCTGTACATACTTCTAATCTAGGAAAGATGAGGCAATTGAAAATGCCTGCTCGAAGAACTAGAAATGAACACCATCCCGAGTCACTACTGTTTTGTATTTGTAAATAGAGTTAGGAATAGGCTGAGTATGTTTTGCTTGCTTGAGGACAAGCAAGATTTTAATTTGGGGGTATTGATGCGCCGGAGAATTTCGGCGCATTTCAATACTAACTTCTTAGATTCTAGCTTGTTTAATGCAATTATAATTAATACTCAAGGATATGAAAATAGACGCAAAAAGAGAGGAAAAGAGCATGATTTTGCACAAAGTGCCAAAATGCGGTCTAGTCTGCAATCACAGAACACATATGCGGACCGCAGATCTGTCCCTCACATCGCAGAGCTTTACAGAGTCTGGAGCCAAAAATCACATCAAGAATGCAGCATGTTCTTCGATCGCAGAATCATCATGGGGACCGCAGATGAGCCGCAATACGAACAAGAAGAAACTCAAGGACAAATATGCAATGCAAATCTACGGTAGCATAACTCAAATGCAGACCGCAGATTGAACCTGCGATGAAAGCCTAGAACCTAAGGTTTTGGATCTGCAACGTGGCTTTTCAAGATACAGACCGCAGACCTGTTATGTGACAAGTCTGCAGTCGCAGATGCGACCTGGAAGGCCAAATTTGTCCATTTTCAGTCCCAAAAGTTCGTCCGCCTATAAATAGTTTTAAG
Source organism: Nicotiana benthamiana (assembly GCA_034376525.1). Classification (NCBI taxonomy): domain Eukaryota; kingdom Viridiplantae; phylum Streptophyta; class Magnoliopsida; order Solanales; family Solanaceae; genus Nicotiana; species Nicotiana benthamiana. The sequence continues at coordinate 75,212,118 of CM067328.1, read as the reverse complement.
ATACTTTTGTGGGAATATCGGATCTTACCTCTTAGCTACACTCCAAGAAATTAATATTCTCCCTTTTTTGAAGCTTTTGGGTGAAGAATTTTCTCTTTGTTAGAATTTATGACACTTATTATTAGTTGGTTCTTGAGTTTTAGCATGAGTAGGTAGTTTTAAACACTAAGGTTGTGGACCCTAAATGGGTGTTATGTTAATGAGTGTTTAACATTGAATATATATATAATGGGTGGTTGATGTTTATTTACTTCTTGTTCTTCATTCACTGTTGGTGGTTGAAAATATTAACAAAAGCCATTAAATTCTTGCTTTGCTTGGGAAAGCGGGTTAGAGTTTGGTAGAAGTAAATATCAATGACTTAAGACTTTAAACCTTGTTTGATAAAATCATTTAGGGATAAGTGGGTTTTAATTGGCATTTCTTGATGGTTCTTAATAGCAAATCTTTTATATTTGGGAAAATCATAAATAGGAAATACTACTAATTCATTGAAAAATATTGGGTAGTATCTTATAAATCATTTGCACATCTAAAGGATATCCCATTAGAAATATATTATATTGACACTTGTTGACATTACACTACATTAAAGGGGACATAACCGTGGTTGCTTTTATCCAATTGTTTACGCATTAATTGTTAAAATTAGTTGTTTATCAAACTCAAACAATCATACATACCCTTGTCACCATACACCACTCTTTCTTGTTACAATTAACAGAATAGAGATCGAACTTGAGTCTAGCAACATACTAAACAAGTAACTGTTTCACACCTATTCCATGTGGGATTCGACCCCAACATTGTTGTGTAATTATATTTGACATCGACCTCCTTACACTATTTATTAAAAGTGTAATTTGAGCGTATCAATAATCTAACGCCAAAGGAGATTGAATCCTGCAATGCAGTAAGTAGAGAAAATAGAGATTGTCAAGCTTCTAGCGGCAGGTATTATTTACCCAATTTCAGGTAGTATGTAATGACCATGCCGGTCGTTTCGAGCCCTAGTGCTTCGTTCAGTAGTCTGAGACCATTATCAGTTTCATTTCAGGTATTGTGACTTGTACGCGTGATCAGAATTGAATTTCGGGAAGTTCAGATTTGATTTGGGAAGGGAATTCTCATTTTGAAAGCTTATTGTTGAAAGAATGAGGTAGGATTGAAATTTTGAGTAAACGACCTCGGAATAAGGATCAGAAAGTTCCAGCAGGTTCCTAATATAATATTGGACTTGGGAGTATGCCCGGATAAGCTTTTGGATAACTTGGGAACGTTTTGGTGCCTATTGTGAAAGTTAGCATTTTTGGAAGAAATTTCTTAAGTTTGGCTTGAAGTGAATTTTAGTGTTATGGATGTCCGTTTGGAATTATGAGACTGGGAATAGCGCCATATGGAGATTCTGGAGTTTGGAGCGCGATCTAAAGTGAATTCGAAGGCCCTTAGGTCATGTTGAAGCAATTCGGCTAGAGATAGAAAATTTAATGTTTTGAGAAGTTTGACCGAAGGTTGACATTTTAATATTGGGGTCGGAATCCGATTCCGAAAGTTGGAGTAGGTCCGTAATGTCGAATATAATTTGTGTGTAAAATTTTGAGGTCAATCAGACGTGATTTGATAGGTTTAAACATTGAAAATAGAAGTTGGAAAGTTCAAAATTTATAAAGCTTGAAGTGGGGTGTAATTCACAGTTTTAGCGTTGTTTGTTATGATTTGAGGCCTCGGGGAAGTCTGTCACTAGTTGGGGTCCCAGGGGCCTCGGCTGAATACCAGGTGGTTAACGGATTGAAAAGTGGAAGTTAGGAAGGCTTGACATTTGCTGCTTCTGACATAAACGCATTTGCGATTCTTGCACCGCAGAAGTGGGATAGCAAATGTGGTCAAATGCTCGCAGAAGCGGAAGGGGGCCAGGTCCAAGGAAATCGCAGAAGCGGCCTAGGGACCATAGTAGTGCCGGTTAAGCGGCCCCCAGACCGCATAAATGGTAGCTTCCTTTTGCCCAAAGCCGCAAAAGTAGTAATAAGTCGCAGAAGCGACATACGCAGAAGCAGAAATATTTTCGCAGAGGCGGACACAGCTGGGGCAGTGAGATGTTTTTAGTTCGGGGTTGAGTTGATTTCAACCCCATTTTTCTTCTACTGGAGTCAAAGGGGAGCAGCTTGGAGGTGCCATTTTCTTCACTTGTCATGAGTTAAGTAAATTATGCTAGCTTTGAGTTAAATACAAGGTTTATTCATGGATTTAGGCAAGGAAATTATATAAATTTGGGGTTTTGGTGGAAAACCTAGGAATTTATATTTCTTTGAATTTGACCACGATTTTGAGTATGAAATTAAGAGAAAATTATATATTTGAGTTCCTAAGGTCATGGGCAAAGTTTATCTTCGAAAAATTTCGGATTAAGGGCACGTGAGCCCGAGGGTCTTTTCGTCAACGTTTCGTTCGGGGTTAGGAATTGTTATAAATTGAGTTGTAAAGCATAATCGAGCATATATTAATGGATTTTTATGATCGTTGGCTAGTTTTGGAGCATTATGCATTGGTTCATGTCTTCGGAAGAATGTAGAGTATCGGTTATGTGTCTTCGGAGCGAGGTGAGTCTCCTTTCTAATCATGTGAAGAGGAGATTACGTCATAGGTAAATTAAATTTGTTATGTGCTCCTTTTTGTGGGGTCTACGTACGCACGAGGTGACAAGAGTCCGTACGTAGCTACTATTATGCTATTGTCCGGGTAGTCTAGGACCCAATAGCATGTTACACTTAGATTATTTTTGAACCCATAGATGGCTTGAATTGTCTAAATCACAATAAATTTGTAAATAAAATTCAAAGGGATCAAGCCTCATTTCTTAAAATTGTTAATGGATAATTGGTTCTATTTGAATAAATATTCCCCGATAAGATCTTATTTGACTTATTGAACATATATTCTTATGCGTACATGCGTCACATATATGATTCGTGATAAGGGTATGCGTTTATTTATGGAATGGGCCAAACGCATCAGCAGATTAAATAGATGCATCTATGGTACGTGCCGCTCGATCCCCGGCAGTGCATAATTTTTATTTTTGTTGTACTGGGATGTCGACCTCGGCATAATTTGCACATGTTTTTGATGTTGTCCTGAACTTATTTCAGTTTTCACTGCCTCACTCTGGCTCGAGATTTGTTTGTTAATAATAAAGAGGACCTATGGAAAGTTCCTATGAAAGAATTATATGTTTACTTGTTTCCTCTATTTGGATAAAAGTATGTTTATAAAATAAATCCACTTTTTATTATATTTATTTAGGATGAATAATTATTGGACCACTAAAGAGTGTCAAAGATTACCATCTCATCTCTACCCCTTCGGGATTAGGCAAGATACTCATTGGGTTCACGTTGTTTTTGTACTCATACTACACTTATTGTACATTTTGTTGCACGGGTATATGTGACTCCAGTGGCTTACTAGGCATAGCAACACGAATGATTCTTGAACTAGGTGAGCTGCATCATTCAAGACGGCTGCAGCTAGAGTAGTCCCTTGCTTTGTACTGTATTTACTTTGCGTCCACTGTATCGCATGCGGATATTGTATTTTATTTCTCTTCTAAGTAGATGCTCATGCACTTGTGACGTCGGGGTCTGGGATGATTTGGAATATTTTATTAATTTCTTAACCTTTAAATTTGATTTAAAAATATATTTTTTGAAATTTCTAATTAAGGAAGGAAATATTATGTATTTCAAAAGTGTTAAAACAAGAGTAACTTAAAGTATTTGAGTTGGCTGGCCTGGAAATGGTTGTCGGTGCCACCACGATCCTTAGTGGATTTTGGGTCGTGACAACATGGTATCAGAGAACTAGGTTCCCGTCGGTCTCACGAGTCATGAGCAAGTCTAATAAAGTCTTGCAGATCGGTAGGGAGACATCTGTCCGTATCCTCGGGAGGCTACAGGGTTGTTAGGAGTAATTCCCTTCTTTGATTATTTATCGTGTTGTTTGATTCCTTCCTACTCAATCTTACGCGACACGAGCGCTTGCTGGAAATCAAGAATTTGAAAAACTGAAATGGCACTACAAATGTGGTGCGGGATGATTTTCCCAATATAGTTGATTGAACTATTATAGTTGCTTTATGGGAGGATGTTCCATTGTTCAGCTCAGTAACAGGACTTCTAAGAGCCCTGAGGAGAAGCACAGGGTGCCATGATGCTTATGAGTGATTTTTCGCAATGATGTTGGGAAAGTAGGATATTTCCCATGTTTCAGAGCAGTAAATGAATCGAAGGGAGGTTGACTCAGCAAGTAATCAGGGGATTCAGTACTTTATTCCCGGCAAGGGAAAGGCAGTCGGACTAATGATGGTTAGATATGACCTAGTGAAAGTATTGAGACCTGGTATTTGCAAGTGTGATGGAGCATTCTTCTATGATGGGGAATCGTGGCCCTAATGGAAAGTACTAAGTTGTTGGTGTCATAATCTGCTACAATTTGCCTTTGTGGCAAAGTATTGTGAAATAGTATTGGAGGTACAACTGTCAGGTGTCACATGGTGTGGTAGTTTAAAATCGAATCAAAATCTCTAAAATGACGGATCGATAAAAATGACCTTTGGAAAGGTTTTAAAGTTAGAAGCAATGGTGGATTCAAGTGCCACAAAAATAGATTTTGTTTAAAGCAACAATTGAGCAGAAAGGTATGAGGAAGGACATGCAGGAAGTGTCAGGCGGTGTTTAAAACTTCTAGAACGCCAAGTATGAGGAGCAAGGTCATTTGGTCGATTAAAGAGATGAGTTCCGCCAAAGTGGGAGAGTGGAGGGTGTTGCATATGGGCTTGGTAGTAGAATGACTACGCACCTTAAAGAGAGTGTGGGTCGGACTGGAGATTTTTAATGATTGGTGATTGAAGCCTACGAGTATGATGTGAAGTATGGGTTATTATGGACTTGTACAACTAGAAGGTGAGCTTGGACCCAGGATGGGCTATTGGTGTCATAGTAAATGTACCTTGTGCAGTGGCATGGGAAGATGTTAGGAGGTGATTCCCCTAGGTGGGTTATTCCCCGTGAGCAGGTTAGCGGTCACGTGGTTGGCAAAGCTTCTGCAAAAAATTATATTGGTTTTTCAACATAGAGATCGATCGTGCAATTGTGGTTAATGATTCAGAATATGAAAGATAAGGATTTAAAGGAAGATTCTAAGAAATTTTAATGATTGATGGCAAGAGATTATGTCAATAAGAGATAAAGATGTCGGGCGAAATCAAGAATTGTGAAATGATGGCTTCAAGCTAAGTGGAAGAGTCTCACCGCTTATGATTGGGCTGTGTGATTAACTACTTACGTGATTTTTGGTTATTAGAATATTAATGGGTTATTTTAGCTATAAGAAAAGATCATAAGTGGTAATTTGATTAGATGAATAGTTGGAGGCATGCGATGGTTGGCCTTATTAGCTCCTGTCCGGACATAGATAAAGATTCAGGATTTATGCCTCGTGTAGATACAGGTTTCAGAGGAAGTGATATCGCTGGGTTTCTCATCGAGAGGGTATTCGTGTGTTATAAGATCTATGGAGTGAGTTATATTCGAGACCAAGTCAGAGCGGGTGGCTCTCAATAATGATTCTAGTGAATTCGGAAGTTAAAGTGTGGTTCCTAATGATTTTATGCCTTTGAGTACAGTTAAGAATCAAGCTTTGTAGTAGCTTATGAGAAGGCGCGCAGAGTGTTCTATGATATTTTAACTCGGGTGTAGCATTTGAGTTATATGAAATAGTTTGTGGGAATTGAGACAGCCCGGTCTCGTTATTCAAGGTCACTCAGGGTGAGTGTAGATGTGAGTATGTTATGCATTGAATGTAGTTAGTCTTATTTCTAAGGCAATCATGGATAAATTGAGAGAATGTAATTTGATTATCGCTAGTTGAATTGGCATATCGGGGCCAGTAATCAGTTTTGTCGGTGCGATCAGGTTATGTGTATGATTTGTGGCAGTACGTGTGAGGCTGGTTGGCTGTCGTAATTAATGATTATTCAGAAGCAGTCTTCTTTCGTGGCTTGATAAGTGGAAGCGAATTCTAGAAGGGCTAGGGTGTCTTGGACAACTAATTAGAGATTTGTATATCCTACGGTTATGGAAATTTACCTGTGTGTTTCTATGAATCTCCTAAAGTGAGTTAAGTGCAAGGTTCTTATATGATGAAATGTGATAATATTAATGAATTCGGAGTTATGATGAGAATTGTGTCCTATCATATATTGGCAAGTTAGGTGCGTTGAGAGGTATGGAAATGTGAAGTGAGGATCAAGGCTGCAGTTCGGTGTTTAAACAGACGTCATTGGCTCGGATGAGCAAGGAAAGGGTTGAATGATTAAAGTAAATTTGTATTGTCTTCAGCGTCACCTGAGATCGATGTGTTGTGAAAGAGGCTTGCATCCTAGTTAAGGATTCTTCATCGCTTTTCGGTGTTAGTGCATTCGGGGATTCAGGTGTGTGAAACCAGTGTTTATTTCGGGAGATTGTGGCAGTATGTCCCAAGGGAAGATTGCATAAGTGTGACATGTAGTCACTTGATTGATTAAAGATTTTAATCATGTATGAGTATTGTGGTAATATCATTAATTTGAGAACTAAAGCCTGGAGGGCACTTTGTTTATTGGGTTGTGCACTTATGAGGTTGCTCCGGTCATGATGGTTGTCTTTATGTGTTATGAGAAAGGGGGTTACTAAGGACCTTTTAAAGGATATTAGCCAAGTTGGTGCAATCAAAAATCGACATGAGATCAGTGGATTGATTTATATGTAAACATGGCTTTATATTAGGCCAATTGTGTTCATTTCAGCGAGTGTTTCCTATGGAGGAACAGCCGGGGTGTTATACATCATCAGCTGTTCTAGGTAATGAGGTATTGTGTCGTATGAATTGTGAGATGGCTTGGTAAATTCATATGTGTTACCGCGTGGCGGTGATGTATACGAGTAGAATGGCTCTTGAGATTCAGATCTTGTATCGCACCTCAGTTGTGCTTGAGTTTTGTTGCCTATAGCACTATGTGTTGTCTCAGGGATGGAATATGCACTTAGCGTGCTTGCGATCGGAATTCGATATTTTTTTGTAATGAGAAAATTTAGCTCGAGTGCAATCTCCTTATGTGAGATTTATGTGTTGATCGAACGGCGCGCTTCCATGGGTTTGCTATTTGGATCAGGTTGCGCACTGCAACAGTGTGATGTCGAGTCTTGTTTTTTATATGCTGTTTTATTGTGTTTCGTTACCTTAATTCTAAGGAATGTCCGTATTAGTGCGGGGGTTAGATAAATCCTTCCAAAGTTGGAATTCTTGTTTATGTTCTTTTTCGATTGGTGGCCTATTGGCACATTGTGGCATCATATGGGACTGTTGAGCACGTTCAGGATGGCTTATTGCCTGAGCAGTTCGTACTGGGTGGGACGAGATAATAGTATTTAGGATCTGTTCAATCTGATTATATGGAGTATATTAAGGAGCAGAGATCATTATTTGGTTCAGAATGAGGTAATGTCTTTTGTTAGGGGTATCGACCAAATGATTTGTTGATTCAACAGTTAGTTATGATTTTCGGCACATCTTTTCCGTCGTGTCGGAGTTGTAAAAGTTAGAACATGACCTACGTAGGTCGTGAGGTGCAATGGGAGCATCTAATTCTTTGAGTTTTGGCTAAGTTGATCAGAAAATGTCATAATTGTCATATGAGTAAAGTGATGCAAAGTGTGAATTAAGCAAAGTTATGTAGTCATGTTGGGCATAGCGTGTGGTGAATGATTTGGTGATCTTATGTTGAAAACATGCCTGACATAGAATTACGGATGTTGGAATTGGGCTCTAAGGCTTGTTTGCTTGAATAACAGGGGATATTTGAAGAATTTATCAAGCCAATGTGCTAAGCTAAGTTGTGGCAGCACTGGGAGGTGCATGTGAAGTTAAACATCAATTTTAGACTACTTCAGTACAAATTTAAGCACGTTCGAGGACAAACGTATGTTTAATTGGGAGAGAATGTAACGACCCGACCAGTCGTTTCGAGCCCTATGTCGTTTAGCAGTCTGAGGGCATGAGCAGCTTCATTTCAGGTATTGAGACTTGTAAGCGTGGTCTGAATTGAATTTCGGGAAGTTCATAGTTGATTTGGGAAGGAAATTCTCATTTTGAAAGCTTAAAGTTGAAACAATGACGTAGGATTGGACTTTTACGTAAACCATCTTGGAATCGAAATCTGAAGGTTCCAGTATGTTTGTATGATGATATCAGACTTGGGTGTATGCCAGGATTGAGTTTGGGATAACACATGAGCATTTTGGCGCCTATTGTGGAAGTTAGCATTTTTGGAAAAAAAGTTTAAGTTAGGCTTGAAGTGCATTTTAGTGGTATCTATGTCCGTTTGGAATTTCGAGACTGGAAATAGCCCTGTATGGTGATTCTGTAATTGGGAGCGCGACCAGAACTGAATTTGGACGCCCGTAGGTCATTTTGAAGCCATTGGCTAAAGATAGAAGGTTGAAGGTTTTGTGAATTTTGAACGTAGGTTGACTTTTTGATATCGGGGTTGGAATCCAATTCCGGAAGTTGGAGTAGGTCCGTAATGTCAAATATGATTTGTGTGTAAAGTTTGAGGTCAATCGGACGTGATTTGATAGGTTTAAACATCGGAAATAGAAGTTGGAAAGTTAAAAGTTCATAAAGCTTGAATCGGGGTGTAATTCATGGTAGCATTGTTTGCTATAATTTGAGGCCTCGAGAAAGTCTGTAATGTGTTTTAGGACTGGTTGGTATGACTAGTTGGGGTCCCGGGGGCCTCTGGTGAATTCCGGGAGGTTAACGAATTGAAAAGTGGAATTTGGAAAGGCTTGAGATTTGCTGCTTTTGTCATAACCGCATCTGCAGTTCTTGGACCGCAGATGCGGGACCGCAGATGCAGTCCGACGCTCGCAAAAGCGGAAGGGGCCAGGTCCAAGGAAATCGTAGAGCGGCCCAGGGACCGCAAAAGTAGTGACGCTTAAACGGCCCCCAGACCGCAGAAGTGGTCAGCTTCATTTTTCCCAAACCTGCAGAAGCGGCAAAAAGTGACAAAAGCGGAACTATTTCCGCAGAAGCGGAAACAGCTGGGGGAGTGAGATGTTTTAAGGTCGGATTTTTGTTCATTTCAACCCCATTTTTCTTCTATTGTAGTTGAAGGGGAGCATCTTGGAGGTGCAAATTTCGTCACTTGTCATCAAGTAAGTAATTTATGCTAGATTTGAGTTAAATACAAGGTTTATTCATGGATTTAGGTAAGGAAATTATAGAAATTTGGGTTTTGGTGGAAAACCTAGGAATTTGTATTTCTTCGAATTTGATCACTATTTCTAGTATGAAATTAAGAAAAAATTATATATTTGAGTTCCTAAGTTCATGGGAAAAGTTTATCTTCGAAACATTTCGGATTTCGGGCACGTAGGCCCGAGGGTATTTTTGTCTACTTTTTGTTCGGGGTTAGGGATTGTTATAAATTTGGTTGTAAAGTATAATTAATAATATATTAATGGATTTAAATGATCGTTGGCTAGTTTTGGAGCATTGTGCGTTGGTGCAAGTCTTCAGAAGAATGTAGAGTGCCGGTTATGATTCTTCGGAGTGACGTGAGTCTCCTTTCTAATCTTGTGAGAGAGAATTTACCCCATAGGTGAATTAAATTGGTTATGTGCTCCTATTTGTGGGGGCTACATACGCAAGAGGTGATGAGACTCCGTGCGTAGCTACTATTATGCTACTATCCTGGTAGTTTAGGACCAAAAGGCATGTTACACTTGGATTATTTATGAACCCATTGATGGATTGAATTCCCTAAATCACATTAAATTAGTAAAAGAATATCAAAGGGATCAAGCCTTATTTCTTAAAATTGTTAAAGGCAAATTGGTTTTATTTGAATAAATATTCCTCGATAGGCTCTTATTTGAATGATTGAGCATGTATTCTTATGTGTACCTGTGTCGCGTGCATGATTCGCGAGCAGGGTATGTGTTTATTTTTGGAACGGGCCGAACGCCTCGGAAGATTAAATAGATGCATCTATGGTACGGGCCGCTCGACACTCGGCAGTGCACAATATACATTTCTATTGGAGCGGGCCGTCGACCTCGGCATGATTTGCTTATATTTGTGTTGTTGTCTTGAACTTATTTAAGTTGCCACTGCCTCACCCTAGCTCGAGATTTATTATTTAATAACAAAGAGGACCTATGGAAAATTCCTATAAAAGAATTATGTGTTTACTTATTTCCTCTATTTGGATTAAAATATTGTTTATAAAATAAATCAACTATTTAATATATTTATTAAGGATGAATAGTTATTGGACCACTAGAGAGTGTCAAAGTTGATCATCTCGTCTCTACCCCTTCGGGATAAGGAGGGATACTCATTGGGCACATGTTATTTTTGTACTCATACTACACTTGCTGTGCATTTTGTTGAACAGATATATGCAACTCCAGTGGCTTACTAGGCGTAGCAGCACGGATGATTCTGGAACTAGGTGAGTTGTATCATTCAAGACGGACGCAGCTAGAGTAGTCCCTTGCTTTGTACTGTATTTACTTTTTGTCCAATGTATTCCGGTTGGATGTTGTATTTATTTATCTTATCATTAGATGCTCATGAACTTGTGACACCGGATTCTAGGATGGTTTGCAGTATTGTATTAATTGCCTAACCTTTAAATTTGATTTGAAAATATATTATTTAATATTTCTAAATAATGAAGGAAAAATTATGTATTTCAAAAGTGTAAAACGAGACTAACATAAAGTACTTAAGTTGGCTGGCCTGACAACGGTGTCCGGGGCCACCACGACCCTTAGTGAATTTTAGGTCGTGACATAGTACCAAAGAAATGAGGTAGGACAGTTATAAAGAATGAAAATAATGAACTCATACCTACGAGGACTGTTACAGGATGGAGATTGTGTATTGATTATAGACGTCTCGATGATGCTCCAAGAAAATATCATTTTCCTTTACCATTTATTGATTAAATGTTAGAAAGAATTGCAAGAGATGGTTTTTACTATTTTTCTATGGCTATTCAGGGCATATTCAAATACCAATTGCACCTGAAGATCAGGATAAGACAACTTTCACATGCCCCCATGGAACATATGCCTAAAGGAGAATGCCATTTGGTCTTTGCAATGCCGCTGCTACATTTCAATGTTGCATGTCAACATTTTTTTCTGACATGAATGAAAAATTTCTTGAAATTTATATGGATGATTTTACACTCATTGGCAAAACATTTGAAGATTGTCTTTACCACTATAGTTCTTAAGAGATGTGAAGAGACAAACTTTATTCAGAATTTTGAAAAATGTCATTTTATGGTTAGAGAGGGAATTATTTTAGGACATACAATCACTGCTAATGGGATAGAAGTTGATAAGGCTAAAATTAATCTTATAGAAGGATTACCCCCTCCCACAACTATTAAAGTCATTAGAGGCTTTCTAGGTCATGCAGGCTTTTACAGACGGTTCATAAAGGATTTTTCAAAGATTTCAAAATGTCTGACTAATCTCTTGATGAAATATGTTAAATTTCATTTCTCAGATGATTGTACGATAGCTTTTGACATCCTTATGGAGAAATTATCAACTTCCCATGTAGTTGTGTCCCCTAATTGGAGTCAATCTTTTGAGGTTATGTGTGATGCTAGTGATACAGCAATTGAAGCTATTTTAAGCTAATGAAAGGATAAGATTTTTCGTCCCATTTACTATGCCAGTAGAGCACTGAATGAGAGCCAACTGAAATATGCTATAACAGTAAAAGAGTTACTGGTAGTAGTATTTGCATTTGATAAATTTCGTTCTTATTTGATAGAAACAAAGGTCACTGTTTTGTCACGACCCTAGTTCACCAATTGTGAACACGTCATGATGGCACCTAATCTTCACGACTAGGTAAGCCTAACACATTGCGGAAGTAACAACATTTAGAAAATTTATAATCAAAAGCTAAATAACACTAGCAATGTATACAGCTGCCACCTTGCACATATACTTTAACACTTTAAATTCTGAAACTATCCCAAAGACCGGAAACCCACGGGCAACATAGTATAAGAGTAATACATAATACTGCTCTAATCATCCGAAAATGTGTATAACAAGGAAGAACATAATAGCATCTAACTAACTAAAGGGGTAGAGTGAGAGGGAGACTCTCCGGTCTGTGGATGCGGAAGATATACCTCAAGTCTCCGAAATGCTCCCTACAGCTACTGATAACGCGTCTGCGTAGAGTTACATGGATCTGCACATGAAAAACATGTGTAGAAGAGGCATGAGTACACCACGGCACTACTCAGTAAGTGCTAAGACTAAACTCGGTCGGGTAGTGATGAGGAAAAGGTCTAGGCCCTACAGAGACAAAATCATAATAATCAATAGAATAAGGAAAGACCATTGGGTATAAACTACTGTTAAAACCTAGAAAAATAATAAATAAGACAGTAACTGACAACTAACCCAGTAAGTAAATAGAAGTGCAAATCACCACCGACTATCTATCATCGGGGATCTCCTGGTATCCCGAGGATCAACTAGTATCATCTTCATATACTCGAGGGATCTCCTAGTATCCCAAAGATCTCCTAGTATCCTCCTATTTACACAAGGGATCTCTTAGTATCCCGAGGATCTCATTGTATCCTCCCCTTTTATAATCATATATGTGCCAGGGATCTCTTGGTATCCCACACTCTCAGTCATACAACGAAACACATACAGAGGGAGTTATCGGGATTTCGTTCCGTAGTCCCAATTCGTAAGACGACACAATTCAACTAAGATAAAATGTTAAGTAAGAACAATTAATAGAATTTCTAGTCTAGCATGATTCACGAAGGACGGATAATATAGTTTAAGCAATTAAGCAAGTAAGTCAGCTAAACATACTTATCCTAAGCTAACAGAGCTTATATTGCATTTAGAATAGGCAAATTCACAAGAAAACACAGTTAAATATTCTAAGTAAAATGGATTTTAACAACTAGCACAAGTACACGCTCGTCACCTTGCGTACCGGTCATTTAAAAAACAATTAATATATCCTAAGAGGAGAGGTCCCTCACACAAAGTTAGACAAGTCACTTACCTCGAACTGGTGCGAAATCAACTAAGGAACGATGCCTTTGCCACGAGTATCCGACTCCAAATGGCCCAAATCTATTCAATCCAATCACGTAATATAAATAACATAGAAAACAACTGATTTCATAATTAAAATTAAAGCTAGGGCGCAAAAATAGATAAAATAACCAAAACGCCCCTTAGTCCAATAGCTCGGAATCGAATAACTTTCACATTTCAGAACCCTCGTACTCTCACGAGTCAAACCATATAAAAATCTGTCAAATAGGAGGTCAAATGCCCATTCGAAATAACATAATTGTGTTTAAGACTTTTCACCCATTTTTCCCAATTTTAGACCTTGAATTTGAATTCTAAAGGTTGATTTAACTAGCTAATGATGAATTATAGCTAGAAAGGATCGAAGCAATGTTACCCAATGATCTTCTCTAAAAACCCCACTCCAAATCGCCTTCTCCTGAGCACTCAATTGATTTCCCAACTTTTGAAATTAAACCTTGGATAAACACTTATCAGAATAGTCATTTTCACTTTTGCGGTTGCGGAAGAACCAACTGCTTTTACGGTTCCACAAAAGTGACCAGAGTCTGCTTCTACGGACCATTAACCGCATTTGTGGTTCCGCTTATGCGGAAAGGAGACCACTTATGTGGTTTTCTTGAGGTGAAGCCCAATTTGGCTTATGCGATGAAGAAGGCGCTTTTCCGGTTCCCAAGCCCCATAAGCGGAAAAACCAGAAGATGAGAAGTTCAGCTGCTGCACACTTTAGGATTCTACCCGTCGATCATCCAAAATCTTCTTGATGCCCCCAGGACCCAACCAAAAACACCTATGCCATCTAACGCCTTATTCGAACTTGTACCAATCCTTAAAAAATCTAAAATAACACCGGAAACCCGATTAAATCAAACATTCAAGGCTAAGAACTTCAAGTTCATCCAAAATACGCTTTCGATTCAAAACCTAACTAACACTCGTCCGATTAACCTAAATATTTTCACGCAAGTCCCAAATGACATCACAGTGCTACATACTCTTTCAAAATCTCATTCCGACCCTCAAATCAAAAATTCACTATCGGACCGGAAACCTCCAAATTCTAAGTTTCGGCATTTCTATCCTAAATGAGCTACGGACATCCAAAGTACATTTCAAACATGATCCCAACCTCGAAATCATCTAATGGAGCTAACAAAACCATCGGATTTTCATTCCAAGGTTGTCTTCACACTATTCAGATTGTGGATCACTTTCCAACACTTAAGCTCTCATTTAGGGACTAAGTGTACCAAAACACTCCGAATTCTAATAGCGAACGTCCCGGCAACCCAAAATAGTAGAAATGAACTTAGGAAAATAGTTAATTAAGGAACGGGACACAAATTCCAAAGACGACCGGCCGAATCGTCACATGTTTTTACTGACCATGCAACTTTAAAAATACCTCTTAGCAAAAAAGGATGCTCGACCTAGGTTGTTAAGATGGATTTTACTTCTGCAAGAATTTTACTTTGAGATATAATATAAAAAAGGAATAGAGAATCAAGTAGCTGACAATTTGTCTAGACTAGAAGACCCTCCCCTTAACTTGAGTGAGATAAAAGAAGAATTTCCTGATAAACACATTTTTTCAGTTGACTCTGTTGTGACTAAACCACCCTGGTTCGCAGATATTGCTAACTACTTAGTTAGAAGATGGACACCCCAAGATCTATCTTACCAGCAGAGAAAAAGCCTATTTCTGATGCTAAGTATTATTTGCGGAATGAACCTTACTTTTTCAAAATTTGTGCATATAATATAATCAAGAGGTGTGTACCTGAAGAAGAGATGACCAAAATTTTTTAGCACTTCTATGATGGAGCAATTGGATGTCATTATACTGCAAATTGTACGATATTTAAAGTATTGGAGGCCGGATT
The DNA here is from genome assembly GCA_034376525.1 of Nicotiana benthamiana. Classification (NCBI taxonomy): domain Eukaryota; kingdom Viridiplantae; phylum Streptophyta; class Magnoliopsida; order Solanales; family Solanaceae; genus Nicotiana; species Nicotiana benthamiana. The sequence goes on along the minus strand of CM067328.1, from coordinate 75,197,030 downwards.
TTTTCGGCCAACACTCTTCAAAGAAGCCCGAGCATATGTCGCACAATGTGACAGGTGTCAGATAACAGGTAATATCACTAAGAGATATGAGATGCCATTACAATCAATACATGTATGTGAAATATTTGATGTTTGGGGAGTAGATTTCATGGATCCTTTTCCTTCTTCTCATTCATTTGAATATATTCTTGTGGCTGTGGATTTCGTATCAAGATGTGTTAAAGCCATCCCCACAAGGAAGAATGATGCTCATGTAGTGTGTAATTTTCTTAGAAAAAATATTTTTACTAGATTTGACACACCTCGAGTCATTATTAGTGATCAAGGAACTTATTTCATCAATAGACAGTTTTCTGCTTTGCTATCAAAATATGGTGTGACTCACAAAACTGGAACACGATATCATGATAAAACACAGGGGCAAGTTAAAGTTGCCAACCGTGAGTTAAAAAAAGTTCTTGAAAAGACGATTGGTATTTCAAGAAAAGAATGGACTTTATAATTAGATGATGCATTATGGGCATACTGAACGGCGTTCACAGCGCCAATTTGAACATCCCCATATAAATTAGTCTTTGGAAAAGCTTGCCATTTGCCAGTTGAATTAGAACACAAAGCTTTTCGGGCACTAAAAGCATTAAACTTTGAACTAACCTCTGCTGGTAAAAAGAGATTTTTTCCGGTTAATGAATTGGAAGAAATGAGGTTGGAAGCTTATGAAAATGCCAAAATTTTCAAGGAAAAAAATATGGCACGACATTTTGATCCGGAAAAAAAGTTTCAAAATTGGAGATCAAATACTTCTTTACAATAGCAGGCTGAGGCTATTCCAGGAAAGTCAAAATCCAGATGGGCGGGTCCTTATAATGTTACAGATGTTACTCCATATGGGGCAATTGAAATTCAACAGATCAACGGACGAGACAAATTTAAGGTAAATGATCACAGGCTAAAGTTGTATTTCGGAGGACATTTTGAGCAACAACCATCGATAACCTGATAGCCTAAACTTTCCGTTGTTAATAAGTCAAGCTGACGACATTAAACTCAGAACTATAATTTCTTTACCCGTAGCCATTGAGGATGAAACGATGGATCCTCATAAGCTTATATAATTTATATAAATAAATGCTTAACCAATTGATCTGGTTAATATCCAGATGATTGTACAACGAGGACATCCCATGAAAGCCTCTACAAAAGCAGAGCCATCTATACAGGAGTAATTTCATGGTAGTCGGTATGTCTAAGTCACTGGTTGGTTAACCATCTAATTATTAATTATTGGCTCAGTTAAATTTTTTGGTTTATATCAAAACTCGGACCCCATGACTGATAAGGTCTAAAAGCTAGTACAGTCTATTACATATAAAATATGTGTGGTCACCGTTTCTTTAAAGCTTTCTTCTATGATTGTAAATTTGAAAGCTAAAAATATTTTTATTTTATTTTATTTTCAAATAGTTCTTTAATGATTTATATATCTATGTAAAAAAACGGATGCTATGTGAATAATTCACGTTATAGGCAAGGACTATTCTAATTAAAATATATAATACTAAATAATAGTATTTTTTTTTGTGCAACTAAATAATAGTATATATAGTATCTCGTATTGCAACTACCAGGTAAGTTCTACGGAAAAGGGCCTGATATATCTCTTTTTTGTTTTATTATTCAACCTTGTCCCCCGTTATATTTTTCATCTAAGTTTACCCTTGCCGTCCATCAAAGTTATATATTTGGCCCTAATTTAACGGTCGAGACACGTGGCACATTCTGAATACGAAAAAGGGCATGATATATCCCTACACTTTATTTTATTGTTCAATCATATCCCTCGTTATACTTTCTGTCCAAGTTTACTCATGACGTACATCAAAGTTCTGTACTTGCCCCTATTTTAATGGTCGCGATACGTGTCATATTTTAGGAGAAAGAACCAGTACAAAAACAAAAAAACTCCAAACCGCCCTAAAACCCATGACCCGCATGCTCATTTTTCCTCTCTTATTTTTTTTCCAAACTTCTCTTAAACAAAAATTATTAATTTGTGTAAGAGATTATGTTAGTCTGACAAAGAAAGAAGGTTCAAAGACATAATTTCCGGTGTCGGCGTTACTTCTTGACTGGTCTTGAGTACTTGGGCATGTATAAAATCTTACTATATTTATATTAGCCGTAGATATTACTTTCCCAGCTTCATTGAACTGATCGAAATTGGACCCAACCTCTTATCGTTGTTTTGAGATCACCGGAGAAAGAGTTCCATCAAGCATGTCTGAAGTTTCAAATTTTCTGCTAGACCTATTTCAAGCCCATCTGAGGAAAAATGAGCATATGGGTCATGGGTTCTGTGGCGGTTTAGAGCTTTTTTTGTTTTTGTACTGGTTCTTTCTCCTAAAATATCCCATGTGTCTCGGCCGTTCAATATGGGCAAATATGAAACTTTGATGTACGGAAGGAGTAAACTTGGACGGAAAGTATAACGAGAGATAGGATTGAATAATAAAATAAAGTATAAGGATATATCAGGCCCTTATTCGTATTCAGAATATGCCACGTGTCTTGGCCGTTAAAATAGGGAAAAATATAGAACTTTGATGAACGATAGGGGTAAACTTGGACAGAAAGAAAAACGCGGAACATAATTGAACAGTTAAATAAAGTAAAGGAATATATCAGGTCCTTTTCCGTAAGTTCTATTAGTCATGACTGTAAGTTTTCTTTTGTACTTTGTCTTCTCAAGATCCTTTTCTATCATTTCTATTTCATTGTTTGTGTACCAACTGGGGAAGGGTTAGAAATTTTATTTTGTATCTCATACAACTATCACTATTTGTATGATGCTACTTTTTGTCTCACAAAATTATGGACCCCAATCTTAAACTGCTGGGTCTACAGATTTATGGGTCCACAAAATTGTAAGATAAAAAGTTGCTTCATACAACTAATGTAAGCTGTATGAGATACAAAAAAATTTACCATTCTTACGGTCACGGTTGCAGATTAATTTTCTTTTTCACTATTTTAAAGGTTTTTTTAATATTAAAGATAATTAATATATTTAGGAAATGCGTACAGAGGGTTGATGCATTAGTTGCATCCTATTACATAGAGTTGCGCCTTCAGTAGGTGCTACTACAGATATGTTCTTACAAGCTGTAGAGTTAGTAGTACTAGTTCCACACTTATTTACAATATTAAAGTAGGTAGAGGTCCTAGAGTGCATCCTGTTGTTGCCCAAAACTAGTTCTTGCATTGCACTCTTGTCCCTATCAAAAGATACTTTTACAAACGCCGGGCGTGCTTCAAAAACGCATAATGTTTCTCCAGTAGTCCAAAATGAGCCCTCCTTAGCTAGCATGTCCGCCACACCGTTTTTCTCTCTGTACGCATGCATTATAGCTGGTTAAGCCAACCTGTCCAGTAGGTACCTACAGTCTAAAATTAAACTGTTAGTTTGCTGTGAATTGTCAGAATTAATAAGCCTTAGAGATTAAAGTGAGTCCACTTCTACTTGCAGTGGAAGCAGCTGTTGATAAAGAGCTAGTAGTACTCCTTGCAATAGAGCATGTGCTTCAGCTTTCGCCGGTGAGTCTGTTGTTATCTTTTTTGCAAAGCCTACTATCCGTTCAGCCTGGGCATTTCTTATGACACCACCAATACCAGATCGTTGAGAGTTGTGAGCACCATCAGTATTTAACTTTAAAAACCCACAGTTTGGAGGATGCCAACTGTGATCATGTTTACTTTTCCTCTTAACATTATGATTGTTGGCAATCAGATAGGAAAATTCAACAACATACTGAGTAATAAGTTTCATAGAGATAATAGATTTTATGTTTTTATGGCAGTTGTTATTTCTCGCTAGCCAAATATTCCATAAGCTTAATGCCATGTAAGTAGTAGGATTGATCTTATAAGGAACATTAAAGGTGATGAAGTGTAATATCTTTTTAATCCAATTAGGGTTATGTGCTTGCTGCGACAAGTAAGTAATGAAGTGGAGTATTCCTATTTCTTGCCAGTAACTCTTAGCAGCTATACATTCAAGAAAGATATGCTTCATGCTTTCATCCATATCATGACAATAATGACATGTAGAATCACGGACGATGTGACAGTGCTTTAGATAACTCAGTTAGGTAATTTATGCTTAGTAGCTAACCATATGAACCCTTAAATCTTTGGCTGGATAGCTAATTTCCAAATCCATTCATAGTAGTCATTGCCTATCAAAGGATTTTCTTGAGGTGCTTCCAATTTATTATACATTAATTTTATGGTAAATTTGACATTAGGAGTTAATCCCCATTGAAGTTTATCTAAATTATTTTCGAATTTAGCTATGTAAACAGAGATGATATTGTCTGTAATTTCAAGTGGTAGTTCAAAAGGTATTTTGTCCAGCCCCATTGTTCATGTTTCCAAAATGAAGAAAAGGTAATATTGCTAAGATGTAAAGGCAGAGGTCCATAAATACTAGCTCTAAGGGTTTTGCCTGGTGCTAACAAAGGGTACTCCCAAAGATTAATAAGCGTTATATTTCCAATATTCCATTGTATACCTAATTGGCGTAGCTGCCAGCCATAAATAATATTGGACCAAATGTAGGAATATTTCCTACCATTAGTAGTATTGAGGTATTTTAATAATAGAAAGTTATCCCACATAGCATTAGTAGAGAGACACTAGGGTTGTGGCATCTACTTAGGTGGTCAACTAACGGGTAGAGATTTCTAATGCAAGAATGATGAATATGGTACTTATGCTATAACCGTTGCACTTTTGCACCCACTCTCACGCCTCTCGGTAGAAAGAGTGATTTTTCCCAATTGACTCTCTCGAGACCAATTGGGTAGGCCAATTTGCCCAAGAAGCTTATGGTTCATGTTGGGTAATTACTCTCTCAAGGTTTAACCCGTTAATATGGACTACTATTATCATGGGTCCATCCCAATTCCATGTTGGAATTAATTTTGCGGTCATAGACTCTCTTTCTCAAGAAGAATCAACACCCACTAAGCTATACTTAGTGTTTGCAACCACAAAATTTCAATGAAACATAAGATTAGTCCAAATAATAAATACGCAACATCATTCATGCACTAAGCAATCACACCCATTAATTAAGTACACTAGGTTTGAGCCACGACCCTAACTAATGGGTTTAGCTAGACATAGTAGTAACAGAAATTAAAGAAATAATAGATGAAATTGATACAATAATTAACTACAATGATAATCTACTTGAATCCACTTTAATACTTGAAGAAATTTCCCAAAATAGGTTAACAATATGAAGTCTCGCACTCAGCAGCTTTTTAATAAAACAAAACTTAACCTAAAATAGTAAAATATTCTATTTATAATACACAGAAAAAATCGGACAAAAATACCCCTGAGGGTCAGGCGCGGACCGCGTACAAATGTCATGCGGCCGTGAAGGGCAATTGCTCTACAAGTGTTGCTTCGAGGAATAGGTAATGTGGACTGCACAAATATGTCACGCGGCCGCATTGGCTCACACACGCGGACCGCGTAAAAATAGGACGCGGCCGCGCAGCAAACTTTGCCCGAAACATTGACTCTCTGAACTTTACCCACGCGGACCGCACTTATTTGGTGTGTGGCCGCGTGGGCTTTTGCCTTAAATTTTTGGGTCTCTGATTCCATCAGTGCGGACCGCGTGGCTTAATTTCAAACTTGCAGGGTGTTTGAACTCTCCTGCGCGGCCGCGAGGCAAATCAGTACGGACCGCGCAGGGTAACCTTAATATAACTCAACCTTTGAACTTTCCTGCACGGCCCCATTGCAAATCAGTGCGGACCACACATGTCATTTTGATCCCCATTTCAGTTATCGTTTGACACTTGCCTCATTTCACTCATTTTTAAGTCAATCTTTGATACTTGTCATCTTATCGCTCAAACCCGAAATCATGTGCAATTTGTAAGCATGTTGGTACTGATATATGGCAATTAATGCACAAAGCTTAGTTAAGAATGGGTGTAAAATATGTAGAAATCACAGTCATCACTTAGCGGCATAGCGACATGATGGGCGCAGAGACTAGGTGGGTTGTATTTCTTCAAAGCGATTCCGAAGCTAGTATAGTCTCTTTCAGAATTTTATTTACTTTCTGTCCAATTGTATTCCATGCAGTTGTTGTACCTATTTGGCTTCCTTTAGAAAATTGCTCATTTACTTGTGACTCCAGGTTCTGGGAATGTATTTGAATTTATTCAGAAAATTTCAAAGCTGATTTAAGATTTCCTTATTTAATTGGATGAACATACTGAGCATTGCTTTAATCATAATAAAGAAGTGTTTTCGAAATTATTAAAATAAGAATTTAATTAAGTATTTTAGTTGGCCGGTCTGACAACTGTGTCTGGCGCCACCACAACCCTTAGTGGATTTTGGGTCGTGACAATTATGCTCAATCCCAAAGCTTCTACTCAATTGGTTAGAGTCTCGTTCTGATAATGTGTTATAAAACAATAAAAGTAGAAGAACAATTGGGATGAATTACAATAGAATAGCACCCTCTATTTATAGGGAAAGAGTGACTTAGTAACCAAGTAATAATCTCTAGAATCTCTCTAAATGTAGACATTCACCATAAATAAAATTCTATTTATAACACTTTGCATGTTGTCTGTCACTTATTCAATCTTAATAACTGAAAATTTTTAAATTTTAATGAGTCAAATTAATTGTAATGTCAAAAAAACTATTTTTATTTTTTCACTCTACATAAAGTTGGTACTTGATTTTTTTGTTTTTTTTTCATGGTTGATTTACCCTTTTTTATATTATTTTCTTTTCGTCATACTAAGAATATTTTTTTACTTTTTATAACTAAACTTGCATGAATCCTTCTATTCTTGAAATAAACTAGGTTTATGTTATCTTGCCATATTCTTTGTTAACCCTGTATATTTTTTAGACCTCTCACTAAGATCGATTATATTTGTTATCATCTTGATTTAAGGAAATCTAAGATATGACAAAGTATTGAAGTAAATACTTTGTCATATCCAACTTAAGTTAAAAGTAAATATAATCTTTAATAACCTATTATTTGGAAAATATTTTTATATTCAAAATCTCACTCATTAATACTACTCCTATATTCGTGTCTAAGATCCGAAAATTATTTTAGGAAAAATCTTATAGCTATTCTGTCATAAAATTTGAAAAGCTATATTTTCTTTGATACTCAATATCACGCACATCAAGTCTGCTCGATAAAGTAATAAAGTCCGAGAATTCCCGGGATGTTTTATTTTTATTTTGCTAAGCATTAGCTTTTAACAACTAATGAGATGTAGGTAAAGTACACATATACCAAAAGGTCCTAAGAGAGTTGCCGCAATGGGTTGTAGAGTAAAATACTTGGCAACTATAGCTGCAGGACAATGTCAAAATTGCCTGCTCGGAGGTGAGGAAATATCTGAGACTCTTCAATGAAAACTTGGGCTATCTACTCGTGAACTGAGATTTTTTTGCCATTGAATAAGATACTCGTGAGCATTCAAATTATTCCCCAATTTTACAAGTGGGGATTGTACAGGGAGCATTATGGATACACACCCCACATTTCACGTTCATGTTAAGTGAAATCCTTTACATTGTGGAATGTATAGATGAGAAGAGAGGTACCAATTTCTACTATGGTTGGAGAAGCTAGACTTGCACAATCATCCTCCTAGCAACAAATTAATAAGGAAAAACGAACAGATAGGCTAAATCTAACATAATATATATTTCCATATTGTTACAATGTATAAAGTTAAAATAGTCTAATACCACCGATACTAATTTAAATATGGATAAACATAAGAAGAGAGGGGGTTTGAAGTTTTTGTTATGCTCTTTTTCCCTCAACCATAGTTATGGATTCTTCTAAGTTTTGCGTAGGAATGATAAGCAAATGGAGCTGACGCAAAAAAAGAAAAGATAGAATGAAACCTAAGCATAAATAGGGCGCCATAGCCATTTGAATACCTTAACAATTAAAAAATTTCCATTATCTTGTACCAAAGTTGGAAACATTATGCTAAAAATGCGAGACCGACCCGTCGTCTCATGTTTTCTCCGTTTATTGCTTCTTCATGATTTATTATACGTGTTGGGTGAGTTGAGTTGATTCGTATTGGATTTGGTAGGAAATGGGGCCATTAACTCTTTAAAGAAATGTTGGTTTGGAAAAGTCAACGGGAAGTTGACTTGTGTGTTAGAGGGCTCGGATGTGATTTTCGACAATTTGTTTAGCTTTGGGGGATGATTTGAGGCTTAGGAGCATGATCGAAAGTAATTTTGGAGGCTCGGTGTAAAATTACGCTTGAATTGGCAAAGTTAGATTTTTTGCGATATTCGGTTGATAGGTGAGATTTAGATGTGAGGGTCGGAATGGAATTCTGAGAGTTGCAGTAGCTTCTTTAGGTGATTTTATGATATGAGTGCAAAATTTCAGTTGAATCGGAGGTGTTTAGGTTGGTTTTTGATCGAATGTGAATTCCGGAAGAATTTGATAAACTTAGGATTTGATTTGGTGAAATTTGATGATTTTGGTGTTAACGGTTTGATGGTTCGAGCAAGTTTCAATAAGGTAATAGATCATATCTTTGCTTTTGGTTAAGGTCCCGGGAGCCTCAGGGTGAGTTCGGGTGGTTAAACGGAGAGTTTTGGAGTTGTTGCATGATTTATGATTGCTGGTATCTTTTATTTTCGCATCTGCGGAAAAGGGACCACAGATGCGGTGGGGTAGCTCGCGGAAGCAGTTTGAGAGGGGGCTTGGCATTTCCACATAAACGGATGGGTTTCTGAAAAGTGGTCATCGCAGGTGCGATTTTGGACCGCAGAAGCGGTCCTGGGCATCTTGGGAAAAACCGCAGAAACGGTGGATTGAGCGCGGAAGCGAGAGCCGCAGGTGCGGTATTTCAACCGCAGAAGCGGAATCTTACTGGGGTTTAAGATAACAATGTTTTCACGATTTTGAAAGAGAAGAAACATTTGGACTTTAAACTAAGGAGGTTTTGGGTGATTTTTGAAAAGGATTTCGAGGCTATCGTCAGGTAAGGATGCTTGGACCTAGATTACGATATTATGGTTTATAAACATGGATTAGCACTGAAAACCCAAGGAATTAAAGGTTAAAAATGGAGGTTAGGGCTTGAAACATAAGAAAGAGTAAACTTTTAATTTGAGGGGTCAAATGAACTCCGATTCTTGGGAACTTGATATGTATAGACTCGTGGTGAGATAAAGATCGTATTGATGTAAAATTTTCTACATTTCGAGAAGTGGGTCCGGAGCACGGATTTTGCAAATTTTGTGATTTTCGATATTTTTCGAGTCTTTTTTATTGGGTTATATTCCCTTAGCCTATTGTAATGTATTCGTTATTGTTTTTGCCAGATTCAACGCGCGAGGAGATCGATTCGAGAGGAAAGGGCATTGCGAGCTAGTCTTTGGCCAGCTAGAGGTGAGTAATGGATGTAAATGCTGCTATGAGGGTTTGAAGCCCCAGACTTTCGCATCGTAATGCTATAATGAGACGTGACATGCATTCCACGATGAGTGGTGGGTCCTTTACTATTGGGGATTGTGACTTGGTCCATCCCAAGTGTTAATTTCTACTATATTAGTGATTGAGACGCATACTTTATCACTATGAATTAGGCTTATTGCCCTGTTTGGGCCTTGTGCCGACCCGTAGAGTCTTTCGGGGATCCTTATCTGTTTTCCTCACTTGTGTGTATAACATATACTCTCACTCATGATTTCAACTGCTAAAAATAATATAATAACTTGTTTTATACATGAATATTAAATGAAAAAGGATATGAGGGATGAGATCCCTAAAGGGTGCCATGCGCGATTGGCTATGAACTTATTTGACTGAGATGGGTCGAGGACCTGATAGAGAGTGTGTTTCCTTTGATATGGATCGGGCCGCACATTGCAGCATTGATATATATATATATATATATATATATATATATATATATATATATATATATATATTGAGGCCGAGAGCCTGTTTGATGCGACGACATGGCTGATATTGCGCTTGGGCTCTAGGAGTCCCTCTGGAGTCTGTATACACCCCCAGTGAGTGTCGTCGATGATAAATAAGTGGAGCAGGTTGCACGTTGCAGCAGGTACTAGAGTTTACCATTATATGTGTGACATTTTTTCATGCATTATTCCTTGACTATATTACTCGTTGGTTATAGTTTTCACTAATATGGATCTAAACTGCTAGATATAGACTACTTTGTGCATATTTTGTATTTTCTTACTTTCCGACTGTAGATATGTTTATTACTCATAAAGTCGAAGTACTCACTTTACTCCCTGTACCTTGTGTGCAGATCCAGGGCATTCACAGGCTGAGTGAGCTTTGACCAGCTTTCCAGAGTTCTTATTCCGGGAGTATTTAGGTTGCTGCAGGCGTTCGCAGTCGTTGATCCCTATGTTTATATTTTGTACTTTAAGCGTTTAGATGGATTTTTATTAGGATGAAAACATTGTATTAGAGGCTCATGATTGTGACACCGGGTCCTTGGTTGGGATTGTAAACTGTATTTTGTTAGATATTTCATACTGTTATCAGTATTTTAGACCTTTGACTTAAATTGCATTTATCTTCATCTGTTTAATAAATGGGGTTATTGTTATAAATGGTCGGACTTTTCTAGTAGTGTGCTGAGCGCCATCATGACCGGGTTGGGTTCGTGACAAAAAATATCCATAATAACAAGTTGAGTAGATATGGGAAGATGAAAGGAGGTTCTATTAGAAACTAGCCTCTCTTCTTTCACAAGATAACAACAACAAACCTAGTGTAATCCCACAAGTGGAGTTAGGAAAGGGTAGTATGTATGCAAACCTTAGCATAATATGCTAAGGGAAATATTAGCGGATATTACGAAAATGTACCTCAAAAACACTCTCGTTTAGTTAATTTTGGTAGGTACATTAGCCATTGAATTTTGTAGAAGGAGTTTGTACGGCAGTTGAAAAGGAACTATGTGGTAACAACAGTTAGAGTTGTAAATGGGATTTTAAAAGTTCGTGATCTATTCCCGAGCTAGTTGTTAGAGCAATTGGTGCTAATGATATGACCCATAATATAACACATTGAGACTTTATTCTCCTTAGAGAACTGGCTTCCTCCCAGAGTTGGGGTTAATAATACTGCATATTTCGCGGCAGCTCTGTTCACTAGTGGTCGCAGATCGAACAAGCACTGCATGTGTGCCACTGGGCAGTTGTAGATGAATTTTTTGTCCTCTCTCTCCGGGAATGGCATAATAGCTGCTTCTCTGAGGTTTGAGATTTCGGTGAATGAGCTTGTGGGCAGTTAAAGGTCCATGATCTCTTCCTCTATCTTTATTTCTTCTTGTTCTTTGAGTGGTGGGATGTCCATATGGTTCTGATTGTAGGGGTGGGGGTTCCTGGGCTTGCTGGGGGTGCCAAGGGAAGATTAGTGGATTCCTATAGTCATCTCCAATGGGGAGAAGAATGGCATATTCTGTGGAATGTTCATGTTGACGGGAGGGTTGAAGTGGAGGGAAAGGTTCCAATGTTGATGCATAGAGCTGGTGCTAGGGTTGGGGCTAAGGGCTAAGTGGAGGGGCAGGTTCCAATGTCGGTGCCAGAGCTGGTGTTAACGTATAGAGCTGGCCATCCACATGTGATTTATGTAGTTGTCTAGGGATAACCTCATGTGTTGGCCCAAGTTAAGTTGAAGTTTTGAAGATTGACAAATGAACTCAGGGAAGGACCTGGTCCAACTTGGGAGACACAGTTAGTCATAACCATTGCACATGGAAAACACGTGAGGAAGATATGTATTGAAGATTGTGCAGCAAATATCTTCTGAACGGAATCGAAAAGGTTGCATTGAGTTCTAAGGAGGACAGTCTCCTTATGACAAGATAACACAATCCTAAGATAGGATAAGGATGGGAGTTTGTACTATTTAAGGACTCAAATTGACTAAGGATAAGCATTGGAGTCTCGGCCAAACTCTAACTGCTATTTTATTAAATAACAAAGTCTTTCTCTTTTACAAGCAATGCACATACGCAAAAGTTAAGAATATTTGAGAGCAAAAGAGTGGAACTATTTTTTGCAAGCAATATATGCAAGATACAAGTGTGCACGTCTAAGGCTACATGAACTAAAAGAGAAGAACCATTTCCGTCTGTTTGTTTATTTCTAGTTCAATTGTAGTAGGTTTTCATATTGTACCTTTTAGATTTACTAGAAGCAATTGTATTAGGTACCTTGTGTAATCAAGTTAGAGTTAACTTGATAGTGCCGCAGCAGTTGAGGTTGTGTGCCACACTGGGATTAGAGTTTAATCCTTAGGTTTACAAAGAGTCTTTTTAAATGCTATTTGGCTCATTGATTTTTAGTGGAGATTTGGAAAATCCTTCTGAGTAGTAGGTCGTAGTTTTTTTACCTTTTGAGCCAGGTATTTTTCACGTAAAAATCTCTGTGCGCTTTACTTTCAGTTCTTATTGTTCCGCAAACAGATGTAGTTGGAATACTTAGAAGAACTAGGTTCTTCTAACGCGAAAATTAGGTACCACATAAATCACCCCCCTCTTGCGTGGTATTGACGTTTATTAACATAATTGGTATCAGAGCGGGTTATCCTTGCAGAGGCTAACACCTTAGGAAAAGATCATCATGAGTGCACCACCTGGGGACTGGGAAGGGCAATCCACTGCCAGACCTCCCACTTCAATGGCCTCTACTATTCTTGGTTGAAAAATAGAATGAGGGACCATATCATGGGCGAAGACTATGAGCATTGCGATATCATCACTGATGGTTCTTTAGCCACAACCAAGAAGAATGTTGAACGAGAGGATGTTCCAAAGACAATAGCAGATTGTACGGCTGAAGATCTAAGGAAATGGGAGAAAAATGTTAAAGCTAAGAAATGGCTAGTGTGTGGACTTGGTCCTGATGTGTACAACATGATTCAAGGATGTACTATTGCCAAGGAGATTTGGAACACTTTACAAGTGGCTCATGAAGTAACACCTCAGGAGAAGAGGTCAAGAGGAACACGGTTGTATTCTCAATATGAGAATTTTACTATGAAGGATGGAGAAACTATCCAAGAGATGTACACCAAGTTCACTACACTAACAAATGAACTTGACTCTCTTGGAAGGGTTATCCTGGAAGAAGACAAGGTGGAGAAGATTCTAATTAGAGTTCTGCCAATCCCCTGGGAAATAAAAACCACTACTATTCAGATATCCAAAAACATTGCTACTTTGAAATTGGATGAACTGATTGGAAATTTGACTGCCTATGAATTGAGAAGGCAAACCATGAAGATGGATGCTCTAAAGAAAGAAAGAAGTCGGGCTCTCAAAATCTCAGAAGGATCAGATCTTGAAGATGATGAAATGACTGTGATAACAAGATACTTCAAGAAATAACTTATGAGAGGAAAGGGTCCTTCAAGACGAACAACATTCAACAAACCTAGGGCTCCTGAGAAGCAGACAAATGATGGTTTCTTTAAGTGTGAAAAGACATATCACATGATCAAATACTGCCCCCAATGGGAAATTGAGTAGAAGGAGGAAAGGGCTGACAGAAGGAACAAGTTCAACCAAGAAGGAACAAAGGAACAAAAGCTATGGTTGTTGCATGGGGAGACACGTCAGATAAAAACTCAGAAAATGAAGATGAAGATGAGCAAGCTCTTATGGCCATCGGAGAATCAGAAGATGAGCAAGAGGTAAGTATTCTACATCTTAAAGAAAAGATTAAATTCATATCTAAATAAAAGTTGGCTGAGCTTTTGATAGAATTCATAGATGAGTCTGAAATCATAAACAGTGATAAAGGTATTCTGTCTAGGGAATGTGTAATCCTAGAGAAAAAATGCACAAGGTTAGAGTCGAGGGCTGAGGAGAGTAATAACACAAATACTGAATTGAAGAACCAGGTTCTTCAACTGGAAAACAATATCCTATAACTCATGTCTGAAAACATAAAACTGAAAATAGGGACAATATCCTAAGACTAACCCATGATTTCTTTTTGCAGGTCCAAGTGAATAGGAGTAGCCAAATATGGTACATGGATAGTGGCTGCTCAAAACATATGACTGGTAACAAGGACCGGTTCCTTTCACTTGAGAACCTAAGAGGAGGTAATCTCTCATTTGGAAATGGAAAGAAAGGTGAGATCATAGGAGTTGGAAAGGTAGGAAAGACAAACTCTCATTTCATTGAGAATGTATATTTGATAGATGGCTTGAAATATAGCCTAATAAGTATGTCACAACTGTGTGAGAGAGGTAACCTTGTGGCTTTCACTTCCACAAAATGTTTTGTGATTAGCCTTACTACTGACAAGATTATTTTGCAGGGAAGAAGAGTTAACAATATTATTTTGTAGATTTGTCGAATCATTCCGAAAATGAACTCACTTGCTTGAGTACGTTAATTAATAATCCCCTCCTTTGGCACAAAAGACTTGGTCATGCTAGTCTAAATCAATTGAACAAATTAGTTTCCAAGGACTTGGTGATAGGGTTACCTAATATCAAGTTCAAGGAAGACAAAGTTTTTGAGGCATGTCCAAGGGGGAAGAAGGTAAGGTCATCCTTCAAACCTAAGAAAATGGTAAGTACGTCTAACACGTTGGAAGTGGTTCATATGGATCTCTGTGGTCCAATGAAAGCCATAAGCAGAGGTGGTAAACGATATGTAATGGTGCTTGTTTGATGAATCTAACATTCTTTCTGAGAAACAAGAACATGAAGATGAAGCCATTGGGCTGGTGATACAATTGATTGAAGTCACAACACAAGTCAAGATGGCATCCAAGGAAGTATCAGGTGATGGAACGGGTCTTTTCACCTAGGGCAACCTGACAGGGGCAACCAATCTAAGAGAAATTGTACAAAATTATCTGAAAGATCATGTACCTTAACCTGTTCCAATGCAGCATAACAATGAAGGAGAAGCTAGCACAAACTAGCTGGTGGGAAATCTTACAAGTACTTGAGTTCTCACCTCATTGAGAACATAATCAATGATCTCGCATCTGGAGTCAAGACTAGATCACAACTGAAGAACCTATGTGCATTTGATGATTTTTTGTCCCTGACTGAACCTAGAAATGTGAGTGAAGCTCTACAAGATGCATAGTGGATCAATGCTATGTAAGATGAGCTCAATCAGTTTGAAAGAAGCCAAGTCTAGCACTTGGTTCCAAGACCTAAGGACAGGTCAGTCATTGGGACTAAATGGGTCTTCAGGAACAAGTTGGATGTAGATGGAACAGTTATAAGAAACAAGGCAAGGTTGGTGGTTCAAGGTTATAGTCAAGAGGAAGGCATTGATTAAGATGAGACTTTTGCTCCAGTTGCTAGACTTAAAGCAATTAGACTCCTCATAGCCTTTGCAGCACATATGGAATTCGCTATTCACCAAATGGATGTCAAAAGTGCCTTCCTAAATGGCTATCTCAAAGAAGAAGTGTTTGTGAAGCAACCTTCTGGATTCGAAAGAAAAGAATGTCATGATCATGTATACAGGCTAGATAATGCTTTCTATGGTATCAAGCAGGCTCCAAGAGCTTGATATGAAAGATTGTCAATATTCCTTCTGTAGCATGGGTACAAAAGAGGTAAAATTGACAACACTTTGTTCCTAAGGGAAAAGGGTAAAGATATTCTTGTTGTACAAATATATGTTGATGCCATAATATTTGAAGCCACTATAGATAGATTGAGTAAGGACTTGCTAATCTAATAGGAAGTGAGTTTGAAATGAGCATAACGGGAGAACTTAATTTCTTCTTGGCCTACAGATTAAACAAAGTCCAGATGGAACCATGATACATCAGCAGAAGTATACAAAGGAACTAATCAAGGTGTTTAAAATGGAAGAATCTAAGGAAATAGATACACCTATAGCAACTGCCACAAAACTAGATATTGATGAACCAGGTTCATCAGTTAATCAAAAGTTGTATAGGTGTATGATTGGTTCACTTTTATATCTTACTGCCAGCAGACCTGACAATGTTTTCAGTGTAGGACTTTGTGCTTGTTTCTAAGCAGATCCAAAAGAGTCACACCTGACAGCTGTCAAAAGAATATTGAGATACTTGAAAGGCACAACTGATACGTGTCTATGGTATCCGGAAGGTACTAATTTTAACTTAATTGGATATGTTGATGCTGACCATGCTGGTTTTATAGTGGATAGGAAGATCACTTAAGGTATGGCACACTTCCTAGGGTCTTGTCTTGTATCATGGGCTACCAGAAAGCAAAATTCAGTAGCACTCTCTATTGCTGAAGCTGAATATGTTGTTGTTGCTTTATGTTGTGCTCAATTACTATGGATTAAGCAACAACTGGTAGACTTTGGAATGGAAGTAGGGTGCATACCAATATTTTGTGATAACACCACTGCAATCAGTATGACAAAGAATCATGTTCATCACAAAAGGACTAAGCACATGGATGTTAGACACCACTTCTTAAGAGAAAACTATGAGAAAGGGCTAATCTCCATAGAATTCTGTGCTATTGATAAACAAATACCTAACATCTTTATTAAGGTACTGAGTAAAGAAAATTTTGTAAGGAACATGTTGGAGTTATGGATGATTAAGATCACCTAAAAGGTTTAGTTCAGACAGCACAATGAAAAAAAAGTAATTAATTAAAAAAAACTTTTTGGCTAGGAGTTCTTAACTTTTGTGAATATTAGATTAATTCCTACTCAGTATCATACTATAAATAGTATACTCTTGTGACATGTGTTTTTGCGACTCACTAATCTCTTATAAATCTTCTATTTTGAAATTTGAGGCATAATCAAGAAAAGTTTCACTTGAATAACCTGGTTCAACAAATTATGCTAATGAGAAAGTTCGTGTATGTTTATATTCTTTGCACAATTAGAAAAATTTAATTTTCAATCATGAGCAAGAATCCTAGATACAAACGTCCCAAAATTCTATTAGTTAGGGCTAATTAAACCAGTTTCATTGAAAATAGAAGTCTACATATAACATAATCCTTTCCTAATTTTTTGCGATCATAATTAATCACTAAGGCGACCAGAATTCCTATTTGATTAGACTTCTACTAACTCCTCAAAAAGGCTACCATTTCTGAAATAATCATTATCCTTCTTTAAAAACCTTCTAATCACTTCATAACCATCACTCCATCACACAAACCCCTGATTATCTCTTTCGTCTCTAAAACCTCAAAAACACTTCAAAAATTCTCCTAAACTTTCCAGAAATTCATAATCATGATCCCCAAGATAATCCTGGAAGTCCAGCTCCTGTTTTACCAAACTCCACCCCATCAACTTCACCGCATAGAAACCCAAGAACCTAGATTCTGTCGTCAGAAAATGCAAGCAAGAAAAACGGTAGCTACTGGTTCCCTTAGGAAATTCTTGAATGCAAAACTACAGTCCAATAAAAGGAGGCAACTCTCAGCAACAGAGACTAATTAAAGCTCTGGCTCCGATGATTTCCTCTCTGCAGTGAAGGAGATGAACCCGGGTCTTCTGACACTGTCACAGATCAAGAAACCCCAAAAGAGGTAAATACATTCTTTTTTCTTGTTGATGTAGTTGAAAAGGTAAAGAATAGGTTTGTTCTGATAGGGGATGCAAAAGATGTGTCTTGGGACTGATTCTGCAAAATCGACGAAGAAAAACAGGAAGGAGGTGTTATCTATTTGTGAGAATAGGGAAGAGGGCGTCTCTAAGTCAGGGGGAAGTGGATCAGGGGAGGCTGCTAAAGGGTTAGTTGATTTAAGCAAACAAACCTGTAGAGGAGAATTTGGCTGAAATGTTGAAACAAGTTGGTGCAAGCTATGACCCCAAGAAACGCAAGGCCTCCTCACAAAGGACCCCTACCGCGTCCAAACCAACCAAGAAAACCAAACCTTCATCACCCAAGTATGCTCCTAGGTTAGAAAAACAAGAAGTAAGGTTAGAGAAAGTGAAGCTGAGTTGAAGAAAGCCTCAGAGAAGATAAGAGAAAGAGAAAAGAAAAAGGGAAATGGAAGGTAGGTGAAAGTTCTGAAGTTGCAGCTAAAGAGCAGGAAGAGGAGATCGAACTGGTCCATAAAGAAAGAAATACTACTGTGGAGGTTCCTATTAGCAAACCAAAGGGAGCTAGGATTTCTTCCAAGAAGCCCTCAAAGCCAGTACTTGCTGAATCCTCTCTTGCCAAGAGAACTAAGTCAGCCTCCAAAGGAAAACAAGTTAAAATGGCTGAAAAAGAAGAAGAAGATGAGAGTGAAAAAGAAGGAGATGAATCTTAAAAGTAACAGGATAGCTACGCCAACTTTGGTAGGTGAAAAATCTTGAAGGGGACACTTTTGAAAGTCCTGGAGGAGCCATGCATGATGAGACTTCTGACAGCACAAGAAACACAAGCATAGAAGGACATGGTCCTTTAGATGAATGGGAAATTGGCTAGGAAAGAACTTGTTGAATTTAAGGCCAATGGAACAGTGAAAAATTGTCTGGTGACCAGCACAGTGAAGGGAGTGAAAGTGAAGTTCAATGCTCTCAAACAGGGCAAAATTCTCGACATTCCTTGCGAAGTATATGGTGACTACACACGGCAAAGGTGGCCTTGTCTCGATGGGTTGACTTTTGATCTGCAAATTACTTTAAATTTCTGTGACACTCAAACAGATGAGGAAGTGTCTGAGGCTATGGAAGTTTAGAAGAGTGAAATGAGGCCCGAGCACAAAGTGCTTTTTGAGTTTGCCAACAAATGCCTTCTTCCCATACAGGAGAGAAGGTCATACAACAATTATATGGATCTGGTACTCATGCAATGTATGAATGAAGGCAAGCAGATAAATTGGCCTGCCATCTTTGTGAAGCTGCTAGAAAGGGTGATAAATGGATCAAAGGCTTAAGCCATTCCCTATAGTTTTATCTTGATAACTGTGCTTGAACGACTTGATGTTCCCTTGACAAGGTGGGAAATGGCTTCCAGCAGCGAGCACTTTGGGATCAAAACCCTTCAAGGTTTTTGATTATCTGCTTACTACTGGCCCTGTTGAACCTGGTTCATCTGCTAAGACTCCTGTGAACAAAAAGGTCAGAGCCTTGGTTCAGGAGGATGGGACTAAGGATGCTGAAATAGCAAGGCTCAATGCCAGAATTGCTAAATTGGAGAGAGCAAGGGATGGGCTGAGAGTTTTCCTTGCCAAGAAAAAGGAGAAAAATGAAGGCATGCTACAACAAATGCTAAATTTGCTGCAGGCCCAACCCTCCAACTCTTCTAAGCCTTAGGTGTCTTGTCCTTAGTGCCTAGTCTAGTATCCCTTCAGCTACCAAGTTTAGGAAGTCTACTTGTTAGTTCTGTTCTTGTTTACTTTTGTTCATGGTTGGAAATTTTGTTTTTCTTTTGTGGATTTCCAGTAGAAACACCACTTAATCAATGAATGCGGCTTCCTTGTTCTTGTTAATTTTGTTCTTAATAGTTATTTCTGAGCTGATTTTTTATTAACAAAGCATGTGTTCACTTGCAGTTACCTAGTGGCCATGAGTATTAATTAACTTTCAAGGATTAACATTAGTTATGCAACTTTTCGATGATGCCAAAAGGGGGAAGATATTGTGCTTCTGATTAAAATCATTATCTGAACTAGTGATGTTTATGACCTAACTTAAATCTAACCCTATATGACAAATAGGAAATTCTCTAAGTGTTGACATTTCAGCTAAGTTTCATACGTTTTATGATCTCTAAAAGCACAGAGTTTTTCATCATCAAAAAAGGGGGAATTTGTAGGTCCAAGTTCAGTTGAAGTTTTGAAGATTGACAAATAAACTCAGGGAAGGACCTGGTCCATCTTGGCAGACACAGTTAGTCATAACCATTACACATCGAAAATACGTGAGGAAGATATATATTGAAGATTGTTCAGCAAATATCTCCTGAACAGAGTCGAAAAGGTTTCATTGAGTTCTAAGTAGGATAGTCTCCTTATGACAAGAGAACACAATCCTAAGCTAGGATAAGTATGGGAGTTTGTATTGGTTAAGGACTCAAATTGAATAAGGATAAGCATTGGAGTCTCGATCAAACTCTAACTACTATTCTATTAAATAACCAAGTTGTTCTCTTTTACAGGCAATGCACATACGCAAACGTTAAGCATATTTTAGAGCAAAAGAGCGAGACTATTTTTGCAAGCAATATATGCAAGATACAAGTGTGAATGCCTAAGGCTACATGAACTAAGAGAGAAGAACCAGTTCCATCTGTGTGTTTATTTCTAGTTCAACTGTAGTGGGTTTTCATATGCTACCTTTCAACTTTACTACAAGAAATTGTATTAGGTATCTTGCGTAATCAATTTAGACTTAACCTGATAGTGTCGCAGAAGCTGAGGCTGTGTGTCACACTGGATTAGAGTTTAATCCTTAGGTTTACAAAGAGTCTTTGTAAATGTTGTTTGGCTCATTGATATTTAGTGCAGTTTGGGAAAATCCTACTGAGTAGCAAGTCGTGGATTTTCACCTTTTGAGACAGGTATTTCACGTAAAAAAATTTGTGCTCTTTACTTTCAGTTCTTATTACTCCGAAAACTTCTGTAGTTAGAACACTTAGAAGAACCAGGTTCTTCTAATGTGAAAATTAGGTACCACACAAATCACCCTTCCTCTTGTGTGGTATTGACATGTATTAACATCATCATGCCTTCCGATATCATCTGGGCCAGGAAGGTTAGATTTTGGAGCACTATCAGTACCTCTCTATCCTCTATGTTCATGGTGAAAAAGACTTCTTAACATTGCAGTCCTTGTTCGATCCATGACCGTGGAGGTTGAGTAGGGTTGCGAGGGTGTGCTACATACACTAGTTTGTGATAGGCTATGTGAGGGGGCATGGGAGGAAGGTTGTCCATATGGTTCATTGGGGGCCTGAAGTGGTAGAGAGTTGGATTCCTTGTTAATAGAGTAAAAAGGGGAATTATCATGCTGGGATATAGTAAAGGGTATTAATGGAGCTTCGTGAATAGGAATTGATGATTGAAAATCTCTGTCGTAGGATTTATTAGAGGTTGAATTTGCTAATTCTTGCATGGAGTAGTGGTTATTAGGGGCTTGTGTATTGATTTGCATGGCCATTTGTCCATCCGCCATAGCTGCATGTATTGGTGAGGATTTTTTAGGGTTTTAATTAGGTTGTTTTTTTTTTTTGCAACTTGGGACCTATCTAAAACGTTATTAGAAGGTTCCGAGGGACTTAAAATAATTCATTATCATTAGGTGTAATATGTTTAAGCACGTTTGTGACACGTGTCCCAATTTTTTGGGGAGTCTGCCTTATTTGTATCGAAGAATATGGATAGTGCAGAAAGGCTGCGCTAATCAACTGGTTTGGTTCTTCATCTTCTTTCTCATGATAGTGGAGTGCACTAAATTTGTTGGCAAGAGTGATTTTATCCTTTAAGGAGCTTTTTTGCATCGTGTTCATGCTGTCAGCATTACTCTTTTTGATGCAGTTATTGAGAGTATTTTTATTCATACTGTCTTGGTAGTTTATATTTATTTTCCAGATTTGTATGTAAAGGATTGAGACGAGGTGGAATGTGACTCATTCTTTTTTTCCTTGAAGGAAATTTTCTGAGAAGAGTGGTACTTGCCTGAATCTGCTGCATAAATCTTAGCGTTTATACCTGAACTTGGATACTCTTGGTGGGTAGTAGTCGTCGCTTGGTCCATTGTTGTCTTTGCCCTGTTATTGTGCCTTTTTTCCTGCTAAAGAGCAGCGTTTTCCACTCATCTTCTTGTACTTGATTTGTGAGATGCTGGTCGTTAGTCCCCTCCTTTGTTGATTTGTTTTGATCATGGCCTTTGGCTTCCTGATATGGGCATCCTGATCTTATATGGCCCCAACCATTTACAAAGCTTGAATATAAATCCTTCCCCTTCATATATTATTCCCTGCAAATATGAGCTATTGAGGATTCGAGTAGTGACCGGTTTCTCTAATGGAACTTGGATACATAGCCGAGAATACCGTCCTATAAGAATGGCACTCGTACAAGCACCAATTTTCAGCCGTGTTCCAATAGAATTCTCAATTTTCTTCAGTAAGGATTCGTCGTAAAACTCCGTGGGGAGTTGTGGAAATCGCATCCAAACTGCAGAGACAATTTGCTGGGCATTTGCAGCCACAAATTTTGGTTCCCAATGTTTTATCGGTAGGAAATGGCCATTAACAAACCATGGTCCATTTTGGAGTACATTTCGCATGTTTTCTTCTTGTGTAAACTTAACAATGTAATAATCACAACCCAAATCTATTAGAGAAAATTGTTCCATAGGTTTTCAAAACTCTTGTATTTTTGCTTTTTAGTAATGCTGGACTATTCTTTTTCCGAAGAGTTTAATAATCAAGGAGAATTTTCATAGATAGTGAAGTCTTTCTTTTCCTTGGTCTGTGAGTATGATAGCTTTGATTCCACCAACATATGAAGGTCACTTCTCTTGTGATTGGGCAGTGATTTTAGTATCTAAAACTTGCATTTGTCCATCGTTCATGCGATTCATTTCCAAATCAATTTGATCTGCATTTGCAAACAACTTTTCCTTGTAGTAAAGCGGACCTATTTTTCGTCGTGTGTGAATGTTTTTGGTGAAATGTCTGGTGATTCTAGGGGGATTTGCATTGTTGTTGTTTCCAGGCACTGAGTGGTTGTGTTCTTAGAGAGCATTTTGTTTTTGATCCTTCATAAACATCTTCCAAATTATTACTCAATGAATAGCTAGCTTTGAAATATCTAAACCTTTCTTGTGATTGGTATTAATTCAATGCATTTTTCAGATGATTAGAACCTTATATTCAAATATGATGCAAATAATTTCATATATCGACATTAGCTTGCTTCCAATTGAGAGGTAATTATTACTAATATTATTATTGTTGTTGAATTACATTTTACTTATTAAAAACTTCTACTCTTAAGATTGAAGGATACATAGCGGATTCAGGATTTAAATACGATAGCTTCAATCTTTAAAATTTTTAGTATTATAGTTACGAAGTTATGAGCTCAAGCTCACTATGTATTAATATTAGTGAATTTTAATAGTGTTACATTTATATTGTGCATTGAAAGTACTGATTTAGATAAATCCAAAACTAACACACTACATACCTCTATGATGGTATACTCTCTAGTCTAATCGTGGTCTTTTTTTAAAATAATCGTGGTTTTCGGCCATCGCTTTACAAAGCCGACTAGTTGTACCCACCTGGACCGGCTGTTTCAATGTGTTCACCACGGTTAGTTCCACGCGGCTCTATAGACGCGGCCGGTTTGTAATACCTCCAATGGCTTTGCGGAGGCTCGAACTGGTGACCTGAAGAACTTTGTCCTCAGGCCTTTACCAGCCAAGCTACCCCTCAGGGTTATAGCCAATTTGGCCAAGCTTATTTTTGGCCAAAAGTGCTTTTTTTTTTTGCCAAAAGCACTTTTGGCCCAAAATTGAGGTGTTTGGCCAAGTTTCTGGAAGGAAAAAAAGTGCTTTTGAGGAGAAGCAGAAGCAATTTTGGAGAAGCAGAAAAAAGTAGCTTCTCTCCAAAAGTAATTTTTTTGAGAAGCACTTTTGAGAAAAATACACTTAAAAGCAGTTTGTTAAAGCTTGGTCAAACACTAATTGCTGCACAGAAGTGCTTTTCAAACTAATTAGCCAAATATAAACTACTTCTCACTAAAAGTACTTTTGAGAAAAACACTTTTAAAAGAACGATTCCCAAAATAAGCTGATTTTTACAGCATGACCAAACGGGCTATTAGAGTCTTGATCTAGTCCTTTCTCAATAAAACAAAAAAGTTTGTTTTGATTCAATAAATAAATTAACTCTTCTGACTTGGTGACTTGCTCCTACGCCTCTCAAGACTGGAACAGTATTCAGTGAATAGTATTTCCGTCACTATTCATCGGCAAAATCTCCGGAATCCGGTGGTGGATCGTCAGAAATTTGGTGTCAAGACATCCCTATCTCATTGCGAACAATCCCCAATAGATTCTTTCATCAAAGCTACAGCCAATCTCGCTAAATCTTAAATCTGGTAATCGTTTTACTGTAGCACTGCCTTTTCGTTTCTCAGCTTTATTTTCTGACAGCATGGTAGTTATGGATCCTGGTTGACGATCATCACAAATATGGAAGATGCATCCTCTCCCCAGTTTTGTACTGTGGGAGAGGAAAATCGTAATCGTCCGGAAATTCAAAAACATACTTATGTATCGCAATGCTTTGGACAGCTTGCTGTCGCGACAAATTCCAATCCGGAACTATGCCTAGTAACTTTCAATAATGGAATACCTACTGTCGAATTCACAGTAGAAGAAGTGAATTCATTCACCAAGGAAGAAGGCCTTCAACAAGCTGTCATGATTAAATTCTCGTATGGCAAACCAGAGCTGCAGGAGCTTAGACACATTTTACCGAAGCAACTCGATGTCAGAGGTAATTGCAATATAGGACAGCTAGAATATCGACATATTCTGGTAAGATTTGATCTATTTGAAGATTATGCTAATGTAGTTTCAAGATCAACTAGCTATGTTAAGTCAAAAGGTGAGGAGTACTTCTTTAGGACTTTCCCATAGACAATGGATTTTAATTCCCGTGAAGAAACATCGAAAGCTGTCGTTTGAATTTCTTTTCCAGATCGGCCAGCAAATTTCTTCGCAAAGAAATCTTTAATGTCTCTCGCTGCTGCAGTAGGAAAGCCTTTAGCAATGGATAAAGCTACTAAAGATCGAACTAGACCTAGTACATCTCGAGTAAAAGTCTTGATCAATTTGTTAGACAAACGTCCAAAGAATGTAAAGATCAAAATAGTTGATGCCAAATCTGAAAAAAATGTCGAATTCGACCAACGGATAGTTTTCGATAACCTTCCTAAATACTGCATGTATTGCAATAATCAAGGTCACGATGTAATATCGTGTCGCTGGAACACAGAAGAAGAGAATAAACAAGCAGTTTACGATCGTCACTCAGAAGATAGGGACAGATTGAAGAAATTAAGAGGCGATGCCAGAAAGTACTTAAATGCTAATCTTGTGGAAAGAAGTATTCCTAATATAAATGCTGATGCAGGACAGACTAAAATCTCTGATCCAGTTGTTACAACTGCAGAATGTAAGTCACTGCCGATTGTTGATAATGCACAGATGTGTATTCAACCATCGACCTCCCAATCTAGTCTGTATGTTCACACTGAACAGATGTTGTCAACTTTGGCTGGGACTCTTGATACTGATCCAGTAATTCCAACTGCACTAAATCATCCAATGCTGAATGCAGAGTTAACACAGCAGTGTAACCACTCAATTGTGGATGAGCAGCAGGTGGATCATGATGGAAAGCATTCCGGCAGTAATATGCAGCAGCTAGGAACTACCAAAACAGTGGCTATTCCAAATGCTACATCTGTAGAAGCTATTCCTAAATCGTCACAGAGTTGTTTGAGTGCAGTAAGTGAATAACATTCAGAACAAAAGGTGTCAAAACAGAAACAGAATGCTGCAGATATTACACAGCTGGGCAGTCAACCTGCTCAAGACTCTGAATAGAGTGTTACGACAAAGCTCGGTAGTGGTGCTGTTGCTGGAACTATTGGGCAGACATCTCTTGCTTCTGTTCCAGCAACTCCAACTGCACAAACTCTCTCAATTTTGAATGCTGATATAATACAGTTATGCAAAAATCAAGCAACTGTTCCTTCCAATCTTAAGGTACCTGCTGAGACAAAATTTCCTGTTGCATCTGCTGAGGCTGCCAATCACCAATCAATCAATAAGGATCAACTGATGTATGAGCAGCATCAACTGGTACACAATAACAGTAAGAAAGCTATAATGCTTAGTCAGAGAAATGATATAAATTTGGAGGCTCTAGACTCTGCCACAGTTTCATCCCAATTAAATGCTCAATGCAAAAAGGTGTTGTTAAATTTGAATGGTCTTATTCCTAATGTGAATGCTGGAAAAGGACAATATATTGTTTCTGATCTAGTTAGCTAAATTGCTGAAGCGCAACTAATGCTGGATGATGAAATAGATCAGTTGTCAATAGATCCATCCTCTGTTCCATTCAATTGTAATGCTACCACACAACATCAAAACTCAAAATTGACTGATGCATCAGTGGAGGCTGCACATAATAATAACAATATGAAACCTATTGAGGTTTGTCAAGAATTCAAAACAGTGACAAATCCTGTTGTTTCAGCAGTTCTAATAGGGGAGAACTTGACACTGCCAAGAATGAATGCTGATCAAAACAACCCTGCAGGCTACAACAATAAAACAGTGTCGAAAATAGCTCAGCATCATAGTTCAAAAGAGTTAAGCAAACAGCACCACAACTCCACAGTATCAGTTAAACAGGATACAAACAATTCCAAAGGTACAAATACTGCTGTTGTTTCTACTGCTGCGTTAACTCAACAACCAGCTGATACTCGATAACATCCAAGTGAAGATGGACAATGGATGATGACCAACAAAGTTGTAACTCCAAAATCCAAAAGTAAAAATCCCAGCCCAGAAAACAATCAAGACATACCTGCAATTTCCAATTCTTTTTCCACACTTGCCAATACCAACAATCAAGAAGGAGAACTCTTGGAAGATTTGCAACTTATTGACAGTACATCACAGAATACAGACATTTTTGCAGCATATAATGCACAATCAATCCAAATATGGGATCAAATTTCAGCGGGTCATCAAAACAAGTCTATTATATCAATTCATGTACAGAATCAGAAAACGAGGAAGCTCCCAACGAGAGTTGCAAAACAAAAACAGGTAGCTCCACCACCTGTTTCAAAATCCAGTGGAGCAAAAATCACACCATGCATTCTGAAGTCTTTGTGACAAAATTGTGATCGAAGGCAATAAATTACAATCTGGAGAAAGAAGAGCGATGCTTGGTTTATTCAATTTTCTAGGTTCCATCACATTTGTTTCCAATCCTCTCAGGTCATCTTGCTATTCACATCATAGAGTTTACTACAACACTCGGTGATGATCATAGATTTTAGTCCTTTCAGGGCGTGTTTGTAATGAAGTTTTAGATGCCTCAATAGGAGGAATACGATAAGGTTAGACCGGTTGTTGGATAACAATTCCGGCAAGATCGACTCCCTTATCTGTATTTTGCCTATTTGCTGTTGTAATTTTCTTTTTAAAATCAATTAAAATCTAGCCCTAGACTCTGCCTAGTGGATTGTTTAAAAGAAAAACTCTTCTCAAAAATCCGGAAGAAGATGGTCAGCAAAAGCTGCCAAAACCCTTCACACCTAAGCTACTTCTGCACATATTGAGAGGAAAACGAAAGACCCAAAAATCAGCTCAAAACCCAATAACCAAACAAGATTAACGGTAGAATGATCTATTCTTCTTTTTTTTTCTTAAGTACCCATTATACCCTCGAGCACTGACAGTTGATTCTACAATAACAACAACAACTACCAAGTATACTCCCACCAGGTGGGGTCTGGGGAAGGTAATATGTAGACAGCCTTACCCCTACCCAAAAGGGCAGAGAGGCTGCTTCCAAGCGACCCTCGGCGCATAGGACAGAATGGAGAGCTGCATTGGAAAACAAAGATAAAGTTAGGAACCAAGACAAGACAAAACACAATAACAAAACAAAGCATAAGTAATCCTGCAGAAATAACGTAAATGATTATGTAAACATAAGAAACATAAATACCGTCGCATGCGACAATAACAAGCGACAACTATCATATTACCAACCAAGAGGGGACCTACGCTAAAACACTAGTCATCTACGGGTAACCCTACTATCCCACACCTAACCCCGGGTGGGGCGAACGAAGGACTCTAAGAGCCCCTAGCCTGCAACCCTGATTATAGACCTCCAGACTCCCCTATCAAGGGTCAAGTCCTCGGTAACCTGCATACTAGTCATGTCCTGCCTAATCACCTCTCCCCAATGCTTCCTAGGCCTCCCTCTACCCCGCCGACCACCAACAATCTCCAGCCGCTCGCAGCTCCTCACCGGGGCATCGGGACCCCTCCTCCGTACATGCCCGAACCACCTCAGCCTCGCTTCCCGCATCTTCTCGTCTACCGGGGCCACCTCTACCTTCTGTCGAATAACTTCATTCTTAATCTTATCTAGCCTGGTGTGCCCACACATCCACCTAAGCATCCTCATCTCAGCAACCTTCATTCTCTGAACATGGGAGTTCTTCACGGGCCAGCACTCTGCCCCATACAACATCGCAGGTCTAACCACGGCTCTGTAGAATTTCCCCTTGAGTTTGTGTGGGATTTTCTTGTCACACAGGACCCCAGAAGCAAGCCTCCACTTCGACCACCCTGCTCCTATCCGATGGGTGACGTCCCCGTCGATCTCTCTGTTCCCCTGAATCACAGACCCAAGATATCGGACACTGTCCCTCTTGGCGATGGCCTGAGAACCAAGCATCACATCCCTGCCCACCCCACTCGGCTCGTCGCTGAACTTGCACTCCAGATATTCTGTCTTAGATCTGCTTATTTTGAAACCTTTAGACTCGAGGGTCTGTCTCCATACCTCTAACCTTTCACTAACACCAGCGCTCGTCTCGTCTATCAATATTATATCATCAGCAAAGAGCATACACCAAGGCACATCCCCTTGGATATGACGGGTTAGAGCATCTATCACTAAGGCGAACAACAGGGGGCTCAGCGCCGATCCTTGATGGAGCCCCATTACCACAGGAAAATGGTCTGAATCGCCACCCACTGTCCTCGAAGCTTGCTGATTTAAAGCCTTAACCGTCGGTGGGCCACTCTATTAAAGTAGTGGCACTATCGTTAATATAATAACCAACAATGGGTCACATTGACATAAAAAAGTTACTTATATTAACCTTTTCGTATTTTTCTCATCTTATAAAAATAACAATACTCTCAACTCTCCACAGCAACACTACACTACACACCTCAATCCTAACACTGTAAACAACCTGCTCTATTTCTTGCTTTTTTTTTTCTTGTTAACACACAAACCTCGATTTCTCCGCCTATCCGAAAAATGAGGATTTGAGGTGGTTATAATTATAGTAATGACCCACATTTCACTTAGTTAAATTATGAAAAGCTCATAAAGCAATGCTTGGGTTTTATGATGAGAGCTCAACGAAGGCGATAACGGCTATAATTAAAGCGATCACTGGATAGTACATCGGGTCTATTACTGTTGGTTTTCTACAAGAATTCACCATTGAAAGAGTGTGCTTGTTGTGTTAGGGTTTTGCAGAATATAAATATTAGTTTTGAATCTAATTTTTTTTTGTAGTTGGTTTAGGGTTAGGACAGTGGGTGGCTCATACCATTTTCCAGTGGTTTTGGGGCTCCATCAAGGTTCGGCGCTTAACCTTCTCTTGTTTGCCTTGGTGATGGATGCTCTAACCCGACATATTCAAGGGAATGTGCCTTGGTGTATGCTATTTGCTGATGATATAGTCTTGATAGACGAGACGATGGTCGGTGTTATTGAGAGGTTAGAGGTATGGAGACAGACTCTTGAGTCTAAGGGTTTGAAAATAAGCAGATCTAAGACAGAATACCTGGAGTACAAGTTTAGCGCCGAGCCGAGCGAAGTAGGCAGGGACGTGATGATTGGATCTCAGGTCATCACCAAGAGGGACAGTGTCAGATATCTTGGGTCGGTGATTCAGGGGGATGGAGAGATTGACGGGGATGGCTCTCATCGTATAGGAGCGGGGTGGTCAAAGTGGAGGCTTGCATCAGGAGTCCTGTGTGACAAGAAAGTTCCACAGAAACTCAAGGAAAAATTTTATAGAGCTGTGGTTAGACTTGCAATGTTGTATGGGGCAGAGTGCTGGCCAGTGAAGAACTCTCAAGTTCAGAGAATAAAGGTTGCGGAGATGGGGATGCTCAGGTGGATGTGCGGGCTCACCAGGTTAGATAAGATTAAGAATGAAGTTATTCGAGAGAATGTGGGGATGGCCCCGGTGGATGAGAAGATGCGAGAAGCGAGGCTGAGGTGGTTCGGGCATGTGCGGAGGAGGAGTCCTGATGTCACGGTGAGGAGTTGTGAACGGCTGGCGATGGTCGGCGTTCGGCGAGGCAGAGGAGGCCTAAGAGGTATTGGGGAGAGGTGATTAGGCATGACATGCTAGAATGCAGGTTTCCGAGGACATGACCCTTGATAGGAAAGTGTGGAGGTCTAGTATCAGGGTTGTAGGATAGGGGCCCTTAGAGTTTTTCGTACTACTCACCCGGGGTTTGGTGAGACTTGACAGGGCTATCCATAGATGTTTTGTGTTTTGGATTGTGTCTCCCTTATGGTACTTATTTATGGTAGTTACTGTATGATATCATTGCATATTATTTTATTTATGGCTCTTATATTTAGATAACGCTATTTCTGCTGAACTTACTAATGCTCTTTTGTTTTTGTTTTTTTTTTTCCTCTCCTTCAATGAGCCGAGGGTCGATCGGAAACAGCCTCTCTACCCTTTCGGGTAGGGGTAAGGCTCGTCTATATATTACCCTCCCCAAACCCCACTTTGTGGGACATTACTGGGCAGTTGTTGTTGTTTTGAAACTAATTGATCAGTAAATATAATGTTAATATAATGTTTGACAGTTCGTATGATTGTAATGTATTGTAGTGTCTTGCCTGGTTTCCAGTGACGAAGGTGCATGATAAAGATCTGCTTTCTTTATGGATTATACTTATAAGATATTCGGGGTGATGTTACCAACAACACTAATATTTGGACGGACACCATTCTTGATACGAATTTTACTCTAACAATTTATGAACATACGTTTGCACCTTTACTATTTACTAACAAAAGGTTAATTATCTTTTGTTCTTGCATATCCTTGCTAAACTTTTATCGTTCTTTTTAATGCGCAATAAATAGCTCAATGTTGTATTTATATGATTTTACTATTTCTATGGAATGCATAATCTGCTCCATCTCTGTCTTATTTCGTCCAGTGGATAGACAAGTGTTCAGCTGTTGGCTGTAACTTTAAATTCTTGACACTCTTGGGCAGAAAAAGTTCAAGAGATTGTAAATTAAAAACATCAAGTATGTTTCCTCGGATTTTTATGGACAGGGACCGCGGGAAAACTAAGAGCTCATAAGGTTGACCAACAAAGCAAAAACCTATTAGTTGTAAGAGTAATAAGTTTGAAGAGGCATCATGGGACAATTTGAATAAGAGAGGAAAATTGTTATAAAATTGAAAAGTTCTGGTAATTCATGCCCAACAAATTCTATAAGGAAGAACTTGTTTCAGAAAGAAAAAAGGACGTACTTTGAAAACAAAGTCAGGAAGAAATCACATAGTACATAAACAACATTTTATTGGTGTAAGCACAATGGACTTCCAATGACCTGTTCATATTATACCAATATTATCCAGCGAGTAAAAAAATTAGCTCATGGAAATTGGGGTATCGTTCAATAACTTGGGCTACTGGTACAACTATGAAATGCTTGGGTTTCATTTTAAAAAAAGAATGTATCTTTTTTTTTTGCCTTCATCGGTGGACTTTTACTCTTTATTTTGTCTAGATATATGTACTCTTTTGGTGACGTACAATAACAACAACAACAACAACAATCCAGTATAATCCCACATAGTAGGATCTGGGGAGGGTAGTATGTACGCAGACCTTACCTTTACTCTGGGGTAGAGAGGCTGTTTCCAAATAGACCCCCGGCATCCTTCCCTCCAAGAACTTCTCTCCTTGCTCTTGGGGAGACTCGAACTCACAACCTCTCGGTTGGAAGTGGGGGTGGATTGCAGCCTTCCTTTTTTCTGCGTATGAGTACTTGTTTAGTTCTTTGGAATCCACCATCAGTTCAATATTATCCATAGAAACCAAGGGTTTTTAAAGATGTTGACGAGTGTACCAAAAATGGATATGAATTCTGTAGGTGAACAGCAGTACATAGAACAAAGTTATAATCCATGTCATCCAACAGAAGAAGAAAAATATTATCTTACATTATTGTTGATGAACGTTAGAGGACTGAAATCATTTCAGTTGACGGCAAATATTATAATGCATTTAGAGAGGCTCCAGAAAAAAAGAGAATTGTTACACTGTGGTAACATTTCATAGTCCTTGGCTCAATTACATCTACGTCAAATTTTGGGGTAAAATAGATATAATGAACTAGAAATCGTTGTGATGGATTATAATTGCTCTATATACCACTGTTGCATGTAGAAGGAAGTTGTTGCTTTCCGACAAAGAGAATATAATTTAACAATCTCTGTTCGTCTCAATGTATAATTGTGCAATGGCTCACGTAAAATTTAATCTGAATACAATTGGCTCATCTTCAGGTTACTCCAAAGAAGAGCTCATAAAGATATTTGTGAATTTCCTACTCTTCCTTTAGCCAATTTGTGATTTTTTTTTTAAAAATCCTCAATGGAGCTAATGTACATTTCCTGGATCCACTTGTGCTTTTTTCTTCCCTATTTGTTGTGCTACAAAAATGCAAATCTAAGTCTACAATAATGGTATTACAAATCAAACTAACTCAGAAGAGTTAGGGGGAGAGGGGGTCGATATTCCTCAAGGATCGATACTTAAATACATAATTGGAAAAATGTAAGAGCAAACTTATTTTCACGATATCATAATTGTAAAAATGTTTTTCGTGTTGCCATCAACAACATACCTTAACTAATATTTCACAGATATCTGTGGGGATCATATCAAAAAGTTTCTCCCTTAATTCGCCTATTAATGTTGCAACAGTTTATCCAGTGTTATCTGTCATTACAACCTCAACGCGGGCCCTACTACGCAATTAATTTACGTTATTTGATTTTCATAAAGCCAATGACTGAAGAAAGTTTGTTTCTTTGAAGATGTACAACAAATATATTTTATTAAGCTCGGACTCCAAGACGCAATACATGGGTGTCAACATCGCACGTTACTTGCAACTCGCACAGTGAACAATTTTTCACGAATGAGTTCTGTACTATTTCTCGCAATGGGAATACAATAATTCATAAAAATCTTGGTCGCCAGTCAGAAATGATAATTTATCTTCCGCGTAAAACAATTGTATCTGTGAAAGACGAGAATGCAAGTAGACTTATTCAGTTGGGGGTAAAATATATACACATATTAGCATGCGTGAAATGCACATACATGAGGATGTGACTAGATAGCAGCAATTGGAACAATATTGTCTTGTTCTGCTACAAGAACCAGAGCCCCGTTTGCTGACTGTATCTCATTAGTCTTGCTCGGTTTTCTTTAACTCTGTATGTGCATAGAGGCATTTCAATGGAACAAAACGTGAGATACATTTAAAATGACACAAAGAGGTTGTCACAGCTGAAAACCTTAAAAAACATAGGAAATAACAGGAATTGATTGTTCCAGTGATAAATTATTCAGCAGATTACACTTATAATACTGAAAATCAATAGAAAATATCAAGAAGAGTTTCTTCTAGTTGACCACAGTTATAATGCATATAATATAATTTTTAACTGGCCAGAGCTCCAACATATAGTACAAATGTGGTGTGTGGACATATAGCATACACATGTTCTAATAAAACAAATAAGAAACTACAAGAATAAATGAATCAACAGTGAAAAAGTTGATGGACATATTGAAAGTAAAGTCATACACTATTTTTCTAAAATCTCTCTTAAATGTTCCCCAATTATCTGATTTCTATATTGTTTTTCAATGTGACTCAACCTTAAATCAACAGACATATAAATTACCCAGCTCATCAGAGGTTGCATCATTATGACTTGAAAAAAAATCCTACAGACATTTCTGCACCAAATATTCGAATTTATACCCACTAAAATAGAGCTCGGTTAGCACATTATTATTATGGATGTTATGATCAAATGCAATATCCGTTATTATTTCCCTGCAGTGAAAATAGACGGCATTGTGGAATCAAAAAAATTATTCAAAAAAATAATGTGATGAAACGTAGAGCTTACTGTGAGCATGAACAGTTGCCCAGTATATCAAACATGTGTTTAGTTGATGGATTTCTTGATATGGAAGATGAATCATTACAAAAAAGAAAATGAAAAAGAGATATACTGTTACAACTTTCAAATAAGAGATAATGAAACAAATGAAATAATCCATTGTGGAAGAATATTCCAATAGTTTATAGTAGATGTATATATAAAACTTGAAACACAAATATTAGACATCTTCTCATGTAATCCAGATTTATTTAGAACTAAAGTCTTGCTGTGGACTTCGATCTCAATTTCGATGCTCGCAAGTTGTAGGTTTTTACTTCTTCATGCAGCGTTGGGTCAAAACAGGATCAACGGAGCTTGTGACTTCAATCAGATTTTCAGCAATTTGCACACTTGCTTTCTTTACATTTGAATTCATTTCTTTTTGTTCTTTTCTTCTTTTCCTTATTCTGGATTGAGAATCACTCCATTTGTCATCTCGCATCCTATGTTTTGTTGTCCACCTGCTTTAGTATATCAAAACAAATAAATAAACGAAATTTCTGCCCCAGTTTTCACTAGAAAAATTTTGTGAGTTAGTTGTGACACATATCTAAGCGATCAAATCAAGATTGTGTATCCTTGTGAATAAATCCAAGTTATGCTGGAAAATGATCGGGTTATGCCGGAAAAATAAAAAAGGGGTCCTTGGGATATACCAGGATGGAAAGAAAAGGCTTCTTGGGTTATTCCAGGGAGATCCATGGGTTATGCTGGGATCTGGAAAGAAAAATCTCCTTAGGTTATGCCAAGGAGATCCATGGGTTATGCTGGTATTTGGAAAGAAAAATAATCCTTGGTTATTCCAAGGAGATCCACGTGCTAGACCGGGATTTTGAAGAGAAAAAGCTCCTTGGGTTATGCCAAGGAGTTACATGGGTTATGCCGGGATCTAGAAAGAGAAAGTTCCTCGGGTTATACTAGGGAGATCCACGGGTTATGCCGGGATTTGGAAAGAAAAATGCTCCTCGGGTTATGTCAAGGAGATCCACGGGTTATTCTAGGAAAAAAGTGCTCCTTGGATTACGCCATGGAGATCCACGGGTTATGCCGGTATTTGTAAAGAAAATGCTGCTTGGGTTATGCCAGTGAAATCCACGGGTTATGCCAGGATTTTTGAGAGAAAAAGCTCTCCTTGGGTTATGCCTGGGAGATCCACAGGTTATGCCGAGATTTGAAAAGAAAACGCTCCTTGAGTTATTCCTGGGAGATCGACGGGTTATGCCGGGATTTGAAAAGAAAAACACTCTTTGGGTTATGCTAGGGAGATCCACGAGTTATACCGGGATTTGGAAAGAAAAATCTCCTTGGGTTATGGCCGGGAGATCCACGGGTTATGCTGAGATTTATGAGAAAAAAAACTCCTTGGGTTATGCCAGAGAGATCCACGGGTAATTCCGGAATTCTGAAAGAAAAGTTCCTTGGGTTATGCCAGGAAGATCCACGGGTTATGCCGGAATATCTAGGGAATGGGGCCCTATGCTACCATGATTTGTTTTTCCTTTGGGATTTTCATTTCTTTTTCTTCTTTTCTTCTTCTTCTTCTTCTTTTATATTTTCTTTTATTTAGTAAATCATATGAAAGAAATTGGGGGGGGGGGGGCCTTCCCTTTGATCGGTTCCTCGCTGCAAAGCTGTTTAAGTGCTTACATATTTCTTCCTCTTTTTGGTTACACCCGCTTCTTGCAAGGTTTCCTAAATTACACCTGTTTTATTTTTCAACAAAGAACAATTTGTTAGTTTGAAACGACGGTTGGTTTTGTGGCCTTGATCATCTACATTGCTTGATCGTGGCCTCATGTCTGTTGAGAACTGTTGGTGCTTGCTGGCTTTGAGGATTAATCCCTTTCCAAACGATAAGCCTCAATTTTCAAGATTTCATGACGTTCGCCAGCGTAAGGCTTTGACCCTTTCACTGAATTCTGCTCTTCAGACCTTTGTCTTTGACTGTCTTTCTTTTCCAATATTTTGGGCCGGCCAGGATCGGCTTAACACATCCGCTGAGGTTGGGTCCTTTTTCTTTATCTTTTGTGAGGAAGAGCCCTGTAACAACTAGTGCTGCCACCTTTTCTTTGTAATAGTTTCGGAATCAGAGTTAAGCCAAAAGGGATTCAAGGAAAAGTAAACAGAGAGCAGGAGAATGAATTTAAATAGAAGCGTCCCTTTCGGGGGGAGAAGGACTTATCTGGGGTGCTTGCTAGCTTCAAATTGACATGACATGATTTTTGGAATGGATGCCCGACCCCCACCAACTTTCCAGCTTCATGTGAATCCATTTATCCGCTTTCTAAACCAGGGAACCTTACCAGGTCTTTAGTGATGAAATATCCTCTTTTCGGCCGAAAACGCCCTTTGCGGGTTTTCGCTCATCGACCTCTCTTTTTTCTCTTCTCACCGTCGTCGGATAGTGCTCTTTGTAAGTTTTTTCACTAGGCGGACTCTCTCATTTTTTATTTCTCTACTCCCGTTGCCTTATGGTGCCCGAAGGTTTTCACCGATAAGACTCTCTCATTTTATTTCTCTTAATTTAGAACGCATCGGATTTCAACAATGATGTTTCTCTGGTCCCAAACCTTTGGCAATTGATTAGAAGGACTTGTACTAGGGTTTGGGTAAAAAGAATTTTGGCCAGAACTACAACTTTGGAACCATTTGGTGGGTTCATGGTCGAACCATTATAACATCTGCACCAGTTTCAATTTTCAGGGAAAATTTGTTTTTTTGTTTTGGCATGACTGAACCCCAGCGAGAGGCTGCCTACTTATCTTTTCGGAATAAGTCATATGTAGTTCAAGAAAATAATTATTCTTTGTTGTTTTTGTTTTGTTTTTATTTTCTTTTTCCCATTTCTTTTCTTTTTCTCTTCCTTTATTTTATTTTCTTTTTATTTTTATTTTCTTTTATTTTTCTTTTCTTTTCTTTTCTTTTTTATTTATTTTTCAATAGCACTTCAGGGTTTAAAGAGGATAATCAAAGAAAGGTAACCGACTCAAGGATTTTGTGAAGAATTGATTGTATTTGGATAGCGGGAATGAAAACCTTCATCATCTCAACTGTGCAAAGACATCACTGGAGCAAGTTTAGACATAGTAACTTTTTACTGCATCAGCATTCACTACTACTTCGGGATCATTTCCTTCGATGTCACCCAAGTATAATGCCCCTCTCGGCAGTATTATTCTAATGATATATGGACCCGTCCACTTAGGAGAAAACTTTCCTTTTGCTTCCTGATGATGAGAAAGAATACGCCTTAGCACCAATTGCCCTCCTGGGCCGTACTTTCTTGTTATAGGCGCGAGCCATTATTTATTGATACAACTGCCCGTGACAAACTGCGGCCATCTGTTTTTCATCAATCAAATTCAACTGTACCAGGCGAGTTTTAGCCCATTCAGTATCCTCAATTTTTGCTTCAACGATTATCCAGAGCGAATGGATTTTCACTTCTACATGTATTACAGCCTCAGTCCCGTAAACCAAAAGATATGGGGTTGCTCCTACCGATGTGCCCCAAGTACAATGCTCTTTTTAGCAATAGTCTCATTGTAATGTATGAATCTTCCCCGAAACAAGAATCAATTTTTCTTCATTTGTTCCAACTCTTTATTTTATTTTCCTCAAGCTTATGTTCTTTGTATCGACTTTTGATTCATTATTTCGAAGTCTGATGGCATTCTTGGGATCTGGCCATAAAGTCCGCGAGCATGTCATGTTATTTAAAGCTGCATTATT
This sequence comes from Nicotiana benthamiana, assembly GCA_034376525.1. Taxonomy (NCBI): domain Eukaryota; kingdom Viridiplantae; phylum Streptophyta; class Magnoliopsida; order Solanales; family Solanaceae; genus Nicotiana; species Nicotiana benthamiana. Next base: position 75,159,162 of record CM067328.1, on the reverse strand, counting down.
AGAATTGAAGAGAAATAAAAGAGAAAACATAGCAACACTCAGAAAGAATAAAGAAAATGAACGATGAAATATTGATTTCATCTATTGGAATTGGGAAGATAACAAGGTTGACATTCAGGAATTTAAAGACAAAAAACATACGAGTTACCCCTGGGTTAACTCGTGATACAGAAAAGTTGGCAGGACAAGTCTACCCTGACTCCCGCCTGACTGGGAACGGAGTAGCCTTTTAGTTTTGGAGTTTAGCAGATGGTCCCATGTACAGTACCTCAGCGGTGCTTGTGCCTTCTCCCAAATGAACCATGTGGGCTTCATAAAGCATTTTTCTCATTGCCCCACATATTTCTTCGATTTCTTCAGCTGTGAAGGCCTCATCATCTTCTTTCTCACTGTATTTTGGCTTGACAAAGGTGTGATAGAGATGTGGCAATAGCTGTGGCAAGACCCATCCTTCCTTTTTCCTCTCATCTGCGCAATCTTCATCTTCTGGGATAGGATGGAAGCCCATCCCGAAGAACTTTTCTGTTGTGAGTAGGGTTATTGGCTTCGATATTCCTTGTCGAGATTTTCCCAATCCTTTTCCTGGCTGAAAATCATGTTTCATCATTTCACTTGCCACCATGATCGAAGCATTAGATAGGAAAAGTTGGGGGAAAGGCCTCCCCTCCTCATACTAATCTACCACTACAATTTCAAAAGCTTGATAGACAATATTTTCACTTCCCTCTCTCGCCTCCAAACATGGGAGGGTCCCGGTAAATAGATTGCTCGTCTTCTCCGTGGACCACAATTTCCTGATCTTCATACTCGAACTTGACAATTTGGTGGAGGGTGGAGGGTACAGCCCCCGCAGAATGGATCCAGGGCCTTCCAAGTAGAAAATTGTAAGATGTATCCATGTCTAACACCTGGAACATCACCTCGAAATCCAGCAGGCCTATGGTTAATACCAGATCTATCTCTCCATTGGTATCTCTTTTAATTCCATCAATGGCTCTTACACAGACGTTATTGGGACGAATCCTTCCAGTCTCGATTTCCATTCTCTGCAGTGTGGAGAGTGGGAAAATGTAAACACCTGATCCTCCATCCACCATAACTCACTTGAAATAGTAACCTTCACACCTGACAGTCAGATGCAAGACTTTTTGTGAGCCGCTCCCTCCGGAGGCAGGTCATTTTTACTAAAGGAGATTTGATTGATAGCAAGGAACCTGTCTTCCATTCTTTTGAGATGTTCTACCGTAGTCTTAGCTGACACATACACCTCATTCAGAGTTTTCATTAAGATCTTCTGATGCTCGACAGACCTCATTAACAAAGATAGCATAGACACATGTTCAGGATACTTTCATAATTGATCAACCACTTCATAATCATGCATCTTCATTTTCTGGAAGAAAGCCTCTGCATCCTCAGCACTCACAGGCTTCTTGGATGGAAAGCGCTTTCGCGTGGCATTGTTTACCTCCCTTACATTTGAATATTTCTCAGAAAAGGTATTTCGTGGCAGTTCTCCCGTTATTTCTTTACCCTTGTATGTAACCACTGTCTACTGATAGTTCCATGGTACTGCATGCCATTGGCTCCTATGGCACGTGTCCAATAACAACTTGCTCATTCAGCCGAAGCGGTTTAATTGTCCCCCGGACCACATAAGCTCCTTTTGGCACATACATTGGTGTTTCCTTTTTCACTTCAAATTTCTTTGGAGCACTCACGGTCAATAGAATTTCTTGGCGACCTTGTGGAACATAGAGAATCTCATTTGGGAGTTCTTCTAGGTTTTGATCAAGTTCCAAGAAAGGGTTTTCACTTTCAATCTCCAAGGAAGGATTTTGGTTTTCATTCGCTTCCAAGGCTCTTTGAACTCTTGAGGCTTCGATCATTTCATCCATTTGTGAGTGCAATTGTTGAAGTGCTAAATCATGTTCCAAGGCATTTTGCTCCTTGTTTCATTATTCAAGTAGACACTCCAACATGAGCTTGAACTCTCCATTTTTCCATGCTCACTTTCTTCCATTTCCATAGCCCTATAGTTCTCATCATAACAAGCAAACTCATCATAGTGGGGCTTGGGGAATGGAAGGTCAAATATGCACAATAATCCCAATGACCATTTTGACAACCACACTTATCACAAATACTCCAATAATGGGGTTGAGATTGTGCGCACAATCCACCCACGGGATAATTTAAGCAATTTTGCCACGAGTGTAGTCCTCCACAATAAGGACACGGGTCGTCAAAAAATAAACAACTACCATCCAACCAATTTTCATTATATGATGCCATTTTCAAGAATAAGAATATAAACAAGAAACTAACAAGAAAAATAGACCCAAGGTAAGGAAAATAATTTCACAAATATTCACAAGTTTGGATCAAAGCACTTTTGCTTACTTCTCAAACAACCAAAATTATGCCAAATTGTTCCCCGGCAACGGCGCGAATTTTGGTGACGTCCAAATCCACCGCTAAAAAGCAATAGATACGGTCGCAGCAATAAAATTACACAACTATGAGTCGGGGTCGAATCCCACAGAGAATAATGTGTAGGCAATTAGGAATGTAAGAAAATTATAGCTAGTCACGCAGTGCCAAACACTAAGAATTTTTGGTTGAAAATTGTTTTTATATCTCAAATGCGGAAATATAAACTAACCTAGAAAGCAAGTAAAATGATAAATGGCTACAAGTATGAAAGCATCGGGAATTTCACTCAAGTAACGATCCAATGTATTTCACGATTTTACAAATATGAGCGAGTTTATGTTAATTAGCCACGGATAATAATTCTTAATTAGCTTCTTCTGAAGACTAACAAGACTTCCTAATTGAATTATTTCCTAATCACAATTAGAATATTAAGCACACCCGGAATGCTACAAGTAGTTCTATCCTATCCCTAGGTAGAATCTATAAAATGAGGGTTAACGCCTCACGTTCTTGTTAATTAATATTTGCCAACCCCAAAATATTTTTTCCAAAATTCATTCGGAGTTAATGGGCGAGTCCTAGGGTTAGATAATCCCTTTGGAAACATTAAAGAATAAGAATAATTAAAGAAACAATAACTCACTTCTAAAATATAGAAAATTCATTCAATACATAAGCACAACAAGGTAGAAAATCCACACTTTAATTATGAATATTCTCATAAACAAGATCTAAGTATTGGATAAAATACTACACACTTAGATAAAAAATACAAAGCAATGTAATGAAGAAATAAACATAAATGGGTAAGAAAACCTTAACCACAAGCTTTAATCTCCAAGACCCAAGTGTGTTAGTGCAAAAACCATAGCTTCTAACTTGTTCTTTCTAGTTTATACAAACTGAAAATAACCCAAAGATAAGCCAAAGATGTTCCAAAAGTCTGCTTGGACGAGTATAAAAAATGATTTAGGGTGAAAAAATGTAAAATGCCAAATCTGCCCCAGGTATGATGCACGACTTCCGCTTCTGCGGCAAAGTGACTGCAGAAGCGGTTCCGCAGAGCAGAAATTCCATCGAAAAAGCGGATATCCTCCATAGTAGCAGTGATTGCCTAAGCGAAAAATCAACCACTTCTGCGGTTCCGCAGAAGCGAAGTTTCAACCGCAGAAGCGGTTCCATCCTGTTCCTCCCAATTCGCATAAGCGATCAGAAATCCACTTAAGTGAAGGTCGCACCTGCGACCAATAATCCGCAGAAGCGGAAATGACTTGGGGTTTTGCATAGTTTCACCTCATTTTTGCTCAATTTCACTTCACTTCAATTCAAACCACTTCATAGCATCATGTACTTGAAAATCTCGCAATAACCACTATAAAAAACCTCATTGTATAATTAAAACGTCATAAATACTAAGGAAAAGAGGCTAGAATGAGTGGTAAAATCACCACTCATCAGAATATAAACTACTCCACTCGATCACATAAAATACGGATAACAAAGCATAATGAAGCAAAAATGGAAGAAACAAAGCGGTAACTCATGAGACGATTGGCTGGGTTGTCACACCCAACGAAGAGGATGAAAATCTTCCGTTGACTAAGTTTTGAGAATAAAATCATTATTAAGAAGCCAACTTAGTTCAATATTTAAGATTCAGAAGGGAAAAAACATACACAAATTTAACTTTTAAGGAAATTCGGACTGATAATCATAAAATCTTTATAGAAGATGATATATAATTAAGAGTACTGATAATAAGTAAGCACAAACGCAGGGAAATAATTTCTTATGTTACTAGAAAGATGCTCTCCAAAACCAGAGGTTATTTGTATTCCTCGAAAACCCCCGCCCACATCACCATTTAAGATTTCTTGGCCCACTATTGGCCAAACCACCTGGGCACTAGGCCCAATGTGAGTCGGATCACTTAGCCACGCTTCATAATTGGAAAAACGAGCACCGTGGAAATACATGCCGCTCAGCCAAAGATAGATGATGGAGAGTTGCCCGAAATGGGCACTAAATACTTTTCGGGAAATCTCCTCCATATCACTAGTATGGATATCGATATCGTGAGCATCAGCATGTAGGTTCCAGATCCAAGTGGTAGTATCAGGCCCTTTAGCTAAGCCGATTTCCTTTACTTTATTATTAAACTTAAACAAAGAATCGTTTGACTTCGAATGCCGAAACCCCCCGCCTAATGTTCTGACCCTTGCTTCACGCTCTGCTCTGAGAGAATGGCCCCACCCGATGTGATCGACGTCGCATCTCAACCTGTCTATAAGACATAAGAGTAATTTAGATTGATCAGAACAAATAGATATAGCAAATAAATGGAATTGGATGCTATGTCAATCCCATATATGGAATTGATATTCACATATATCAAGATAATATTGTAGATTGATCTATAGATCCATATCAAAAGATTCATATCAAATGCAGCCTCTATCTTTATTTATCTTTATTTTATTTCAAAAGTTGAGAATGACCTCCTTATGCAAAAAAAAAAAAATCATGTAAAGAAATAGAAAATATAACAAAAAACAAACCAATGCTGTTTACTTTTTTGATTTTCTGAATTTTCCATTCATAAAACCCACAAAATCATCTAAGGCACTTGGACTTTTCTTAGATACGTTTGCTACGTCTTAGGCTCTCCCCATCCTTCACTTCCAAAAAAAGTGTAACTTGGATGCAGACGCCATTAAAGTTGACATGTGCTAAAATTAAGTTATCGGATGACCAAACGCATTCTAGTAAAAAAAGTTACCTTAGAAGCCACATTTAAAAAACGTGCCCTAACAGTAACAAAAACTACGCTTGTGGTACCCTCTATGGCAACACTTTTCCTGTACTATGGCAACACATTAATAGTGTGGTCTTTATTACTCTTTAGGCCACACTTTTTAAGCGTAACTCTTAAAATGACGCTTATGAAACCATACTTTTGTAATCAATAATTTAAGTTTTTAAAAAAATATATATATAACTAATAATTATATTTAAGTATGAAGATCTCAAGCACTCAAATAACAAGAAATAACAAAAAATAATTCAAATGCATATAAATATAATGAACTTCAATAAATGAATAAATCTCTTTGTGCAATACATCAACGAATAAAGCAAATTGCTTCGAGGTGCATGCTAACAATTAACCTTACAAAATAAACTATATTATAATAGTATTAGGAGTAAAAAAATCATAATTATCCAAAGTCTTCATCATTAAATTCAAACAAATCAAATTGTCTTTTGGCTGTCATTTCCAATTTGCTCCCCAAAACTTTCCCACATATTCAAAATGAAAGTAGTAATTAGATAGAAATTAAAACATGCAAGTCCAAACTTAGAGCAATATAGTAGTAGAGTTTTCTCCTTGAAAATTTAAATACACAACACTATTCTAAGAACAAATGTCTGCTATAAATAAAAGCTTAAGTCATCTAAGCTACTAGGGGTAGAATATATACTACTCCAACATTTATCATTACTTCAATTAGTTGTATTTTTTATTGTCATCAACACTTTTTTGTGCTTCTGTGAAAATACATATCAAGAAAATAGAAAGAGAACAAGAATGGTACATTCAAATTTCAATCAATCGTGTCCAATATAGGAAAGACAAATCTACATTCACTCGATCATATTCCTTATAGAAAGATATCCAGATTACTAGTTGATACATTGATATTACTACACATAAACAAAGATCCCAAAAATAATGGGTTTGACGAGAAAGCTAAATACACAAATAGATTTTATATATATAATGAGAACGTGAGAAAAGGTATAACTCGCAAAGTATGTATTATGAAATGTGTATAACAACAATAACTACCCAGTAATATTATGAAATATGTAATAGACAAAGAAAATCAGTCAATTATTTAATCATTCACACTTTCAATTTTCAACTAACTCTTTATTTCTCCTAATTCAACCTGATTAGATTCCTTTTCTGGTAACTTAAATCACTTTTCTTAAATGGAAATCTTACTCTTTCTCACATTACCAAATGAGTTTTCTCTTCATTTCTTCCTATTCAACTTGATCATTTTTTTCAATATCCGCTTATAATAATACTACTCTATGTATTTTAACATATTTTCCCCTAGCTACTAATTTTTTAGAATATTGAACTATGTCTCTAAGCACTTCTCTATATAATTCTAAATAAATGGCGTTTAGCCCTTCATCGAAATAGGAAAAAATTCAAATTTGCGCCTCCGCTATCAAAAATTAACCTAAAACATATGGTGTGCCATGGTAACTTAAACAATCAAAAAATACCTTTTCAATAATCGAACGACGAGTTGATCCAGAGAAACATGGAAGATGTTGGTCTCACATGCCATGCACTCTTCTCTATCAACTATCCCTACAAGATTATCAATTTTCACGTAAGATTTGGTATGAAATATTAGGCTACTACTTCTAAGCAAAAGTGACAGCATCTAAAAGATGCCAAAATTATTAACATATGCTAGCACTGAACAAGATATACATAAAAAAGATGAAAAATGAAAATAATATAGTACATGATACAAATTATAACAACGATATAATAACATACTATGTGCATTTTTTTCAAGGGCTAGATGCCACAAATGATTTGAACACATTCTTTTCCACTTACAAAAGCACACATTACTTAAAAATGACAAAAATTACAATACTATCAGATATAAGTATGAGATATACTTATAAAGGACAAAAATAAATTGCAAAAATAGAAGAAATCTATATATGTTACGGTATTCATCAGATCAAAGTGTAATCTTTATGCTGTAATGATTCAATAACAGAACCTATGGACAATAATCATGCTTTATTTGCCTTTTTATTTTCTAATCATCTAGACATCTAATCACATTCTCTCTAGAGTTGAATATGCTACTTGTTCCTAAAACCAACATATTAGAAATTCTTTCTGTTACTAAAATATTTATATATTTTTTCATTGGCAGACTATTTTAAAATTCTATAATTATTAGTCTAGTATGCCTTTGTTGCTTTCTTGTATTTAACTATTGTATATTATTAATCTAAGTTGGAAGTAATAACAAACTTAACTTTAGCAAAGCCCTTCTTCTTCGTTTTCTCTCGGCGCACGTTAGTTGACGTACGCCGAGCTCGTAGCTATGGCGAGAGGGAGGGGTCGAGGTAGGGGAAGACCCCGAAAAATGCCAATTTCAACAATAGAGAGTGTCATAACAACCATTAACCAAGCAACTATGGAGAATCCAACCACTACTGTTGCTGCTGAGCAACCTACCGATCCTTCATGCGAAGGTGAGAATGGTCTGACTTCGCAACAATCTACTGGTTTAATAGAGACAGAGCGAAGCTTTCCAGTTTCGATTGAAGCAGCGTTAGCTCTGATGAAGCAGATAGCCGGTGAAAGTGGACACATGCAGAAGATTATGCCAGTCCAAACTCAACCAGCGAAGGTAGTAATGGAGCAAGAGGAGGAAATTTCAAACAAAACAGAGGTATCAAAGCGGAATTGGGCTAGTCTCTTTCAGAAGAACAGATTTGCATCTAATGTTATGGCTATTGAATACATACCTCCGGTAATGATTGAAGGTCAACCAATAGGGCTGCTGAACAAAGCAGAGGTGGAGGAGGAAGAGAATAAGTGGAAATGTGCCCTAATTGTGTAAATTTTAGGGGATGGGCCTGGGTACAATGCGATGAAGAGATTCATCAACCTCCATTGGGCACATGTACCAGAACCAGATATGTTTTATCACGAGGAAGGATACTACATTGCCAAGTTCAGAGCAATAGACGATGCCAAAGAAATCCTGTGTGCTGGGCCTTATTCTATAGCAAAAAGACCCATGATTCTTAAGCAATGGACGCCAGATTTTGACTTCAATGAGGACTTCCCTGTTGATATTCCACTATGGGTCAAATTCCCTAAACTTCCCATGTCTTGTTGGGGAATGAGATCCTTAAGTAGAATTGCCAATGTGTTAGGGAAACCTATTTTCGCGGATGAATGTACAACGAAACAATCTAGAATTTACTATGCTTGAATGCTCATAGAGATGAATGTTACCAAAGAGCTACCTAGGGAAATATGGCTAATGGATGCTAATGGGAGAAAATTTCTACAGGAAGTGGCTTATGACTGGAAACCATCTTATTGTGGGAAATGTCTGATGGTTGGGCATAATTGTTTACTGAATAAAAAATCACATCAGCCTCCTCAAGTGAAGAAGTCTAAAGTGATTCAGGAATGGAGAACCAAGGCTCCAATCCAAACTGTTCATAATCAGCAAGAGGTACCTTTGTAACAAACTGAGTAACATGAGACAAGGCAGAGCGGTGAACTTCATAAAGAGCCTAATGAACCCCCAACATTGGTGACAGGAAAGAATAAGCAGGAAGAGAAAGGGAAGTAAGTTCAAACCCCTGTATTCAACCTCACCAACTTCCCACCTTCATCTCCTATTGTGGTTAGTAATCGTTTTGAAGCAATGTCCAATACTAGAGTTGAGATTCCTCCAGATGATGGAGGAGGACCTAGATATTGTCAATGAAGTGGTTAGTATGGAAAATTAGGGGTGTAAATAAAAGGTATAAACAAAAAGAAGTTAGGGAGCATATCAGAAAAATAACATTAACCTTGTTGGTTTGGTAGAAACCAAGGTTAAAGAAAAGAATGCAGGAAGAATTGTTAAGCTGTTGGTTCCAGGCAGGGGTATACTAACAAATTATCAGGGTTCCATAAATGGTAAGGTATGGATTCTATGGGATACAAAGTTGATCAGAGTCACTGGTATCCAGGAGGAGGCTCAACTGATTCACTGTAGAGTCAGAAACATTTCTGGAGATGCCATCTGCTATCTCACTATGGTTTATGGCTATAATGGGATGGACCAGAGAAGATCTCTATGGAAAAATCTGCAGGATTACTCTGTTGCTATTACTGAGCCTTGGTTAGTTGCTGGAGATTTCAATGTTGTTCTATATGCCACTGATAGACAGTCAAGTAATCATGTCAAGCACTCAGAGATCCAAGAGTTTACTCAATGAATACAACAGGCTGGACTTTCAGAGCTACCTTGGAAAGGGGAGTATTTCACCTGGACAAATAGGTAGACAGGCAGTGATATAGTATGTAGTAGACTAGAGAGAGTTTTTGGCAATTATGAGTGGATGATTAACTGGAGTCATGTGCAAACTGTATATGATCATCCCCTAATCTCTGATCATAATCCTATGGTGATTACATTGGCAGAAGTTACTAGGAAAGGGAAGATTCCTTTCAGATTCTTCAATACATGGGCTAACCATGAAGACTTTTATCAGCTGGTCAAAGACAATTAGCACAGCAATAATCAGTTTTCTATGAAATCAGTGTGGTCCAATCTCAAGTCATTGAAAGGCCCTCTAAAATCTTTATACATTAAAAATTTTAAGAACATTAATCAGAGAATCGATCATAGTAGACAAATTGAAGGACATCCAGAATCAGATGGCACTGGCATTCAATGATGAGCTGCAACTTAAAGAGAAAGAAATAGTAGTGAAGCTGGAAAAGTGGTCCTTGATTGAAGAAAGTATTCTACAACAGAAGTCCAGGGCAAAATGGATTCAACTGGGTGACTCTAACAACAAGTATTTCTCTGTTGTCCTGAAGGAAAGAAATCAATACAAGCATATCACAGAGCTTATTACAGCTAGGGGTCTCAAGGTTACTACTCCATATGACATTAAAATGAGATCATTGACTTCTATAAGTCATTAATGGGCACATCAGCTTCTTCTCTGCCAGCCATAAATCGAATATATATGGCTAATGGTCCTAGCTTAACACATCAACAGAAGAAAGAGTTAAGTGCTGATATTACAGCACTTGAAATTCTGGAGAGTTTAAAGGCAATTGGGGATGACGAAGCTCCAGGAATTGATGGATACAATGCAGTTTTTTTCAAGAATACTTGGAACATCATTGGCAAGGAGATCATAGGTACAATCAAGGACTTCTTCCAGACTACCAAGATGTATAAACCAGTAAATTGTGTCACTCTCACTTTAATCCCTAAAGTCCCTAACCCAACCACAGTAAAAGAATATAGACCAATTGCATGCTGCTCCGTTTTATACAAAATGATTTCCAAGATCTTAGCCAACAGAATGCAGAAAGCCATGTCTAGCATCATTTGTGAAGCCCAAGCAGGTTTCATCCCAGGCAGGAAGATTGCAGACAATGTCATCCTGGCTCATGAGTTAATCAAAAACTACTCCAGATCCCATGTGACTCCTCGATGCATGATCAAAATTGACCTTCAGAAGGCCTATGATTCTGTTGAATGGATCTTCTTGAAACAGGTAATGGAGGGATTGGGTTTTCCAGCCAGATTCACAAACTGGATCATGGAGTGTGTTCAAACAGTAAGCTATACAATGATGACAAATGGGGAAACAACTGAACCTTTTAAAACTGCTAAAGGTCTTAGACAAGGTGATCCAATCTCCCCATTCCTATTTGTAATAGTCATGGAGTATCTTAGCAGATCACTGGCTGAACTGAGGAAAGACCAAAAATTTCTATACCATCCAGGCTGTAAAAAGCTGGGCATCACTCACATAAGCTTTGTTGATGATCTACTTCTATTTACTAAAGGAGAAACTAATTCTGTCATTACCATGTTCCAGTATTTTTCCCCATTCACTGAAGCCTCTGGACTGAAAGCCAACCTGGGCAAAAGTTCAGTATAATTTGGAGGGGTTAGTTCTGAAGTACAGCAGCAGATTACTGGTCACCTAGGCTATGTCTATGGAGAATTTCCTTTCAAATATCTAGACATTCCTCTATCCACCAAGAAGATGTCATTGATTCAGTGGCAACCTCTGGTGGAAAAGATCACTGTTAGGATCACCTCATGGACTGCTAGGAAGTTGTCATATGCCGGGAGGATGCAACTGGTACAGTCAGTGATTTTTAGAATACAGGCATACTGGGCTCAACTCTTCCTCATCCCTACAAATATCCTAAACCTAATTGAAGTAATCTGTAGAAGCTTCATCTGGTCTGGATCAAATGTCATCACTAAGAAGGCCTACATATCCTGGGACAAAATGTGTCTGCCTAAGTCAGCTGGTGGGTTGAACCTCACTAAGGAACAAGGCTGCAATTGCTAAACTTTGCTGGGATCTGGCTCACAAGAAAGAGAAACTGTGGGTCAAATGGATTCATGCTGTTTATATGAAGCAGCATCAATTGGAGAACACCCCTATCCCCAGGCAAGCTAGTTGGATGGTTTGAAAGATAATTGCAGCAAGTGGTCTGCTACAACAACACCAAGGTCTTAACATGCCAGTATGCTCCATTAGACAAATCTATCTATTTCAGATTGGCCAACTCGCGAGAGTCTCATGGAAGAACCTAACTGCTCAGAATTATGCCAGGCCCCAAAGCTGTTTTCAACTTATGGTTGGTACTTCATGATCGGCTACCAACCAAGGATAGGCTAATACATTGGGGAATGAATGTGGACCACAAATGTGTATTGTACCAGCATGCTACCGAATCCAGAGATCATCCGTTCCATACTTGCCCATATGCTACAGACTTAAGGGAGCAAACAGTGTCTTGGCTCAGAGAAGATCACCCCAGAATGCAGAACTGGGACCAGTATATCCAGTCGATAGTTAGCAAAGCTAAAGGGAAATCTAGTAGAGCTAACATATTCAAAATGGTGGCAGCTGAATTATTCTATACTTTGTGGCTGGAGAGAAACTCGAGGATTTTCGAGAATGTTTTCCGCAGTAGTGATACTCTACTCAGGGACCTAGCTTATACTTGTAATGTTAGAGGAACCCCCAAAATTAGACAACAGCTGCAGCAGTTTCTCTTGTAATAGGTTAGATAGTTATAGAGTTAGTTGGTATATAGTCTAGATGTGATAGTCAGCTGTGCATAAGCTGAACTATGATTTTGTATTGCAATATCTTTGGTGAACTATGGCTTGTCTCCTAAACATGGATACTCGAACGTGACTAGGCATGAATCTATTATGATACTTCACCATGAAATCATGGATACTCCCAGTTCAAAATTCATAATCACACCAATTTTAACAAAATCAACACATCCCACATTTGAAATAACCTAATGCCCCAGTTGAAATATCCTAGATTGCTCCTTGTTCATAATTGGAAGCGGAGAATATTGCTCTCGACTAAGGCTGTACCATGTAACGGTTCCGAACCGGAACCGTGACCGGAACCGCGGTTCTGGCGGTTCCGCGGTTCTAAACGGTTCCGATTATACAGTTCCGGTTCCGCGGTTCCGGGCCGGTTCCACCCTTTAGAACCGTGGAATCGGAACCGCCAGAACCGGAACCGGACCGGTTCAGGCGGTTCTAAACGGTTCCAAACGGTTCCGATATTAAAAAAAAAATTTAATTTCGGACCGTTGGCGGAACCGTTTGGAACCGTTTAGAACCGCCGGAACCGGTCCGGTTCCGGTTCTATCCGGTTCCCAACGGCCATATTTTTAAAAAAAAAAATTTTTTTTTTAAATTCTGAAAATCAGAACGTTGGTATTGCAGAAATAGCCGTTTGGCATTTTTAAAATTTAGCAATTTGACCCCTCAAATTTAATTTAACCCCAAACTTTATATAATTACACAATTTCCCATTTCTCAACTATAAATACCCCCTCATTCTTTCATTTTTATTCACCAATTCATCAATCTCTCTCAATCTCTCTCAATCTCTCTCAATCTCTCTCAAGCTCTCTTTCAATCTTTCTGTGCAAGTGCTTAATTTTTGTTGCAAATTCGTGAAACATTGTGAAGTTGTTGAATTGAAGTTTTCAAGTGTTCAATTACAACGATTGTCAATTTTCAAGAAGTTATTCGTCAATCCGGTAAACTCGTTTCAACTCTTACGTGCTAAGAATATTTGTTGTGTGTTGATATTTCCTTAATTATAATTAGTATGGCATTTTCATTGAAAAAAATGTTCGGAAAAGGTACATCTAAATCCGGTGAAAGTAGTCGCCAAAATCCTACCCCTCCCCCGGCTCCCGGACCTAGAAAAGATAAACAAGTTCAAACTAGTAGCCAACCTAGAAATACTAATGAAAACTTAGGAATACTTGATAGTGATCACCCGTGTTTTCAATTTAGCGATGTTAATTTTCTACATGATATAGCAGTCGGTGATAGAATAGATGATGATATTATGAATTTGCTTTATCCTAATGCACCAATATCAGAGGGAAATGAGGGTGATGATGATGACGAAACCCAACCTCCGGTAGATTTAGATGATACACCTACTAGTCCTGCTCCTAATGACCCAGAACACCCACCCGTACAAACTCCCACTTTTAGTAGACAACCTCGGAAACGTACAGAAACTTCATTAGTTTGGCATTTTTTTATTCAACTAAGAGATAAAGATAGGGCTAAATACAAAACTTGTGGTAAAGAACTTGTTCATAGGTATACGGGTGATCGTAACGGAACAGGTAGTTTAGTTAAACATATATATATACATCCTAGCGATAAGGCTAGATATTTTCAAATGAAAGCGGAACAAGAGTGGAAGTCAAGTCCTGATACTACAATTAACCAAAGTACTGGTTCTAACATGGTTCAACCAGGAATAAACACTGTCACCGGAGGTATATTGTACTACGATCCTAATAAGGATCGTGAAGAATTAGCTAAAATGATTACTGTTATGTGTTTACCTTATTCTTTTGCTTCTAATCCTGCTTGGATTCAATATATTAGACGAGTATTTAATCCTACATATAAAGGTTGGCCTCGCGCCACAGTTAAGGCCGACATTTATAAATATAAGCATGAATATGAACAGTACTTGCGCTATTTATTTACTCATATAAGTAATCGTATGTCTATTACAACTGATATTGGTAGAAGTGGAAATGATTGTGATTATCTAACCGTGACCAGTCATTGGATAGACGAAGACTGGACCATGCAAAAACGCATTATAGCATATAGAATAATTAATTCACGGCACACAGGTAAGTTTATTGCTAGCACTGTTTATGATGTTTGTAGATATTTTTGTTTTAGTGATAGAATAATGCCAATTTCCATGGATAACGCTAGTAGCAACACAACTGCAATAGGTATTTTAACTAGAAAACTTAATCCTGCTTTTATAAATATTTTCCATGTTAGATGTATATGCTATATTTATCATTTAATTGTTGGAGATGGTATGAGAATTTTAAACATAGAAATTGAAAAAGTTAAATTCGCTCTTAATTGGCTTTTTTATTCAAACCGTAGAAGTAGACTTAGAGAATATTATAAAAGGTGACGAAAGTGGCCTTAGAGAAAGAAAGGTTCCTAAACCTTGTCCGACTAGGTGGAACTACATGTATGAAAGCTTAGTAGTGGCGTACGAATATAGAAACCCAATAACCGCTACTTATAATTCTAGGGATTGTGAGGATGAAGATAATGATATGCTAACTAATCAAGATTGGAATAACGTTAAGATTCTTTTAGATTTTTTAGAACATTTAGTGTGGCTACAACTGCTTTATCTGGCCAATATTATCCTACAATTTCAAACTGTTTAGTATATATTGCCGCACTTGCTAATTTATTTGCTGATTTTAACGAGGGAGGGGAAATTTATGAAAATGCAATATTTGAAATGAAAAAGAAATTTAAAAAATATTTTTTTCCAATCCCTCCTATTTTTGGCGTGGCTGCTTTGTTAAACCCTACTATGAAAGCAGGAGGTCCTAACTTTTGGTATACTAGTATTTATCAATGTTTAGATCTTTCACCAGAAGAAATGGCTACACTATCTCATGCGAAAGCATCAATTACAGTGAATGCTCAA
This sequence comes from Nicotiana benthamiana, assembly GCA_034376525.1. NCBI lineage: Eukaryota > Viridiplantae > Streptophyta > Magnoliopsida > Solanales > Solanaceae > Nicotiana > Nicotiana benthamiana. The sequence continues at coordinate 75,143,856 of CM067328.1, read as the reverse complement.
ACTGTTTATAATGCTTATAAACAGGCCTTAGAGCATGCTAGGCCTAATATTCCAACTCCTACATCGTCCACGTCACAATCGCTAAAAGAGTTGCTGGCTTAACAGCTCTTAAATCGTGGACGGAGTTCAGGGGTACTCAAGGTGAGAATTTAGATGATATTTCCCATCTAAACGAACTTCAAGTTTATTTGTCGCAGGGGCTAGAGAATGATAAACAAGACGGATCTTTCGACCTTTTGGATTGGTGGAAGACAAGGGAAAAGCATTTTCCCGTTCTTGCAAGGATGGCTCGGGATGTTCTGTCCATTCAAGCGTCAACTGTTGCATCGGAGAGCGTATTTAGTCAAGCCAGACTACAAATAGGAGATCATAGAGCGTCGATGCGGGACAGCTTGGAAAAATCAGTGCTCTTCCGAGATTGGATCCGCTCTGAAAGAAGAAACTTTGGGCTAGCTGAATCTCAACCCGAAATAGATGAGTGCTATGAAGAAATGCTAGCAGAACTTGCTCAAGAATCATCTTCACCCGGAAGTGGCGATGAACAAGCTTCATTTCCACCACCGCCAACACAACCACCTCCAAACCTTGAAGGTTTTATGAGATTTGTTAGAAATAATACATAAATTATGATGTAACTTGTACATTGGCATGTCTTCTTTTAGTTTTTTTTCCTTTTAATGGTGGTATTAGTACCATGTTGTGCTCATTCCATTGGGGGAAGGAAGACTAAGAAAGATATGCCATTTTGGTCAATAAATATGCTTTTTATCATATACTTGAATATATTTGTCTCAATATTTCTTTGTCTTTACATCTATATCAATCCTTGAATATAAAATATTTATATAACATATAATATATAACATACAACACATAATACTATTAATACTAACTACTACACAATATACATTATTTATATACAATATATACTACTTTACTACAACATATACTACTTATATACAAAATATACACTACTTATTTTGAATATATACTAATTTCCAAACACAATATATGCTATAGTAAGAACATAGTACACCATATAAAAATATATTCTACAATATACTAATCACAACTATACAAGAAATTTAATTAAAAAAAAAAAAGGTCGGAACCGCCGGGAACCGCCGGGAACCGCCAGAACCGGAACCGGGTGGTTCCGGAACCGTATGGTTCCGGTTCCGGCTCCGGAACCGCCAGAACCGGGAACCGCCAGAACCGGAACCGTTTACCCAAATAGACCCAGAACCGGAACCGGATACAGCCTTACTCTCGACTAGACGATTTTTAAGATCTTTACGATCTTAACTTTTGGTGATTAAATTCAGTTGTACGTAAAATGTACGTATACATTGAAACTAAGAAATGTATTTGTTATACAAAGAGCCACCCTTACAGCTAAATAGGGTCATAATAGTTGTACGAAGATTCTAGGTGTCTGAGAGTAGGGTCATAATAGTTTTATCAAATCTCTTTCCAGTTGAATACCTTACTTACAGGTTTTTCTGTGCGTTGGTACAACTATGAAATGCTTTGTGACCCACATTTCACTTAGTTTATATTATATGCAATATTTCATTAATGCATATAATTATGGACGTGAATTTGCTCGATGGGTGTGTTTATTGCTATCTAACCAATAGCCTGGAAATTTTTTTAATTAGTCTTTTTTCAGTTTTGTTTGTGGAAAGCTGCAAATAAATTAATCAGATCAGCACTACCTAACACGTTCATTAGTTAGAATCATTTTGTTTTCCCTTATTGCATGGAAAACGATGATGCAGAGATGAACATGGAAAATGTTTTTACTAGGAAAAATTTAAAAATAGTCAGATTTAAAAGTTATCATTCAAAAATAGCCACAATTTCAAAAGTAATCCAAGTTTAGCCACTTTTTATGTAAAGATAAATTTAAACGAAAATGTTGTTCAAAATCCGGAAAAATACTCCAGTATAATATACTGGAATTCCGGTAAAATATGCTAGAACTCCAGTATAATATATTGGAGTTCAAGTATAATATATCGATCCAATATATTATACCGAAACTTTTCGTGTACATGCTGGAGTTCTAGCATAATATGCTTGAAGTTCACAACAATTTTCTAGCAACGGTTTTATAACCGTTGCAACAGAGTCTCTATAGCAACAGTTATAGCCGTTGCATAAGCCTTATGGGTCTACGGGAACAATTCTAATAAAAAGCGTTGCAGTAGTAAAATAACCGTTGCCATAGAGTAGCGGTCTTGTAAACCGTTGTAAAAGGTGACCTTGTTGCAACGCTTATGCGAAATAAGAGCTATTGAGACGGTTCTTATTCCCCTACCCCTCCAAAAAAGGGTCATCAATAAAATACACGGCCACAACCTATTTTTTAAATAGTTTTTTTTTTTTTTTGGTTTTTCTACGCCTAAAATCACCTAAAAGGCTAAAGCACCTTGCCCTAAGATACTTCTCGCACTTCCGGCATCGATTGCGTCGACACTATCACTGCGGCGAAGGCAAGACGACCTCCGACGTAGACTCCCCCTCTGGCGTAGGTTTCCCTTCCACCATCTCCCTCTATTCGTTGTTCTTGCTTTCTCTCATCTGTGACTGAGCTTTAGAATTTTGGAGTTATGAACAGGGGGTAACTTTTTTCTCATAAATCTGTTATTTTTGTTTAGAAATTCCGTGCTTCTGTTTCTCTTTTTCTTTGTATTATGCCGATACATTTTGTGACTATGATATGTAATTTGGAGAAGGGGAGTTTGATTTGGTAGGGTTTCTAGTTTGAGAAATTAAAGTTGAGTTGGCAGATTTTTATTATGAGATCTGCCGAAGATAAAATTGGGCTGCTGTATTTTTTCTTTCTTAAGTTTTATTTAGTCCTATTTCAAGATATGCTAAGGGGAAAAATGTACTTCTGCTATTTATGGGTTTTCTTTGTTATTTTGGTAGCTGATTTGGTTGATTACAGAAAGAATGAAGTGAAAATGAAGGGAAGGAGGAAGTGAATATCAGTCAAAAGCAGAAATTAGTTGTTGCTGGTGCAACTGGGAACACACTGGAAAGAGGATTTTTAGCAGCTTCTGTCAAAGACTTTAATCTTACAACTGATGAAGGTATGGTTCACTATATATTATTCAACGAAAACCTAAGGCATGTTGTTCATCTTGTCATTAGTTACTCCGTTATACTATTACTTAATGCCGTATTTGACTTACTTGGGTTGTTCTTCTTCATATTTTAATCTCTTTTGTTGGATTATATATTATTTAGTATGGCAATATTTTGCCTAAGCACACATATATGAAAAGGCGACTGGTATGGTAGGATTTAATAGTACTAATAATTTGAGTTCAGATATAGAGAAGTAAGGAAATGATAATGTTAAATCCCTTAATGAACTTGTGTTGTTAATAAGTCAACTTCATTTTCTCTGAAACATTGTTACCTGCGGTTAATGGGATTTGACATAACTCGGGTTAGAGATAGATTTAATTTTCTTTTGCATTATTTTAAATGCTATTTTTATTTTTTGTAGCTACAAAAATCTCTTGCGTGAAAACTGATGGTAATGGTGTTAGTTTTCTTCTTCCTCTGACAAGGTAAGAACTTTATTATTTTTGCTGCCAGTTTGATATGTGATGCCATGTTCTTTTCAACTATGTTGCGTGAACTCTCCAAAACAGTTTTCTCACCCGTGTCGGATCCTTCAAAAATACATAATTTTTGGAGGATTTGACACACACCCATCATTATTTTTGGAGAATCCGACCAACATAACTTCTCAACATCTCTTTTCGATATACGCACATTGATATTCATATGATGTCTTCATGAGTAGTGGAATACTGCATTTTTTATAGGACAATCTCTTTGGAATTCATGGGAAAAATGTAAGGGAAATATTTCTAAGAAGTCGCATGCCAAATTCAATTGAAAGAGCTAGACTTGGCAAAAGACTCACTCACGTAAGTTAATTTGACGGGCTTTTATTACAGTTACACCTTAATATTAATTTATTACTCATTAAAAGTTCATGTTCTTATAAAAAAAATAGAATTTTCATAATACTCAATTACCCTAAGATCTGGGTGGTGGGAGAGGTCATTTTGAGACGTTGGCATAGAATAAACAACGAGAGAACTACCAATTTTTGAATAAGGATAGTTCCTTTTCCCACTCTTGTATAACAACACCTTAACGTCTTTAAATTAAAAATTGATAGTTAAACAAGTGAGTGGAAAACCAAGAATCAGTTCTCCCTTATCTACAATTTGTAGAATTCATTATGTTTGAAAAACTAGTGAGCTTTATGTACCCTGTGCCAAAACTTTTATCCATTATCACCTACCTTTATCATCCAAAAATGTTAAGCTCTTTTGATCTATTATTTTTATGCTTCATAGTTGGTCAGTCTTTCTGGTGTAATGCCCTTTTTATATACTAGTGAACTTGGTACTTCGGTTGTTTCTTAAGTTGGAGATTGAGATCATTTGTCTCTTGTAAATATAACAATTACTATATAATGAACCTTTTATCCCAATTTCTAATATTTTTATATCACATTTTCTATTTTATTGATCTATCAAGAACTTCGTTCATGTACTGTTATGATCTTTTTTGTAAAGAAATTCCGTATGTTATTATTTTTGGATCTTCTACTGCTCATTTTAGTTGTTATCTGAGTCTATAATGATACGGTGTCCATTTCATTCAAATGATTTGGTAGCCAATTTTGTTGACTTGGTTTTGTTTGGTAGTCAATCTTGTTGAATTATTTGGTAGCCAATTTTATTGACTTGGTTTGGTTAGGTAGCCAACCTTGTTGAATTTCTTTGGATTGGTAGCCAACTTTATTGAATTGTGAAAAGTGTGTGTAAATCGTCAAATATTGTAGGCTTTAGAGAGTGAAGCTTTGGCTATAAAAGGAGAGCTTCAACTCTCATTTCAACACACCAACAAAGAGAGAAAAGAGAGAGCAATTTATTCCATAAACAGTAAGAAAATAGTTTATGAAGAAAAATAGAGTGTGAGAGATATTGTAGTGAGGTGAAAGAAGCAAAAAAATGTTTACTTCTTTTGAGGGTGTAGTGCTCTTAGAAGTATTTTTACTCGTTACTACAGAATGTAAAATTCTTCGCTATAGTGATATCAGTTGCTCCTCTTGGCCGTGGTTTTTCCCTTATTCAGAAGGGTTTCCACGTAAAATCTTGGTGTCATTTTTGTTGCTTTCTATTCTTGCTGATTGAACCATAACTTAGTGTTCTGCATTTATCACTAATACCGTGAATAATTTTTTTCGGGGTTTATTCCCAACAGTGGTATCAGAGCCAAGGTTCTCTCTAAGTATGCTCTGTTGTTGTAGCCCAGTCTGATCTTCCACATCAGAAAAAAATTACTTTGGTCTCATAACAAATAGTAGATGGAAGCCAACACTAGTAGAATGGTTACTTTGAATGGCACAAATTATGCCATTTGGAAGGGCTAAATGGAAGATTTGCTCTATGTCAAGAATTTTCATCTACATGTCTTCACTACTATAAAGCATGATAATAAATCAGATGAAAAGTGGAGTTTGTTACACGGGCAGGTTTGCGGCTTTATTAGACAGTGGGTTGACGATAATGTTTTGAACGATATTTATGGAGAGACACGTGCTCGGACCCTTTGGGAGCACCTTGAAAGTTTCTATGCTCGGAAAACTGGAAACATCTAGATGTTTCTAATAAAGCAGATGTTGGGTTTAAAATACCATGATGGTTCCGTGATGACAGATCATCTGAATAATTTTTAGGGGATCATGAACCAGTTACCTTCTATGGGCACTAAATTTGATGAAGAAATTCAAGGTTTGTTTCTACTTGGTTCCCTACCAGATTCTTGAAAAACTCTTAGAACTTCATTATCAAATTCTGCTTTGGATGGTGTGATCTATATGGATCTTGCCAAGAGCAGCCTTTTAAATGAAGAGATGCGAAGAAAATCTCAAGATTCCTCCTCATCAAATGTTTTGGTGACTGATTCTAGGGGGAGAAACAAGAATCGGGGTTCTCAAAATAGAGAACATAATAGAAGCAAATCAAGAAGCAGATTTAAATATATTGAGTGCTATCATTGCAGGAAGAAAGGGCACACAAAGAAGTTCTGCCGGATTTTGAAAAAGGAGAATAGAGACAAGGAAGTACAAAAAGAAGATGGCAATCGTGTGGCCACCGTCACTACAGAAGATCTTGTTACTGTCCTTGATGCGGATTTGATAAATATTGCTTATGATGAGTCAAGCTGGATTGTGGACAGTGGTGCCGCATCTCATGTGACATCAAGGAAGGAATTTTTCTCATCCTATACTTAGGGTGACTATGGAACTTTGAGTATGGGTAATGAGACTGTATCTAGGGTGACTGGTGTTGGAACGATTTGTTTGTAAACTAGTATTGGAACTATACAAGTTTTAAACAATATAAAGCATGCACCTGATGTTCGTTTGCACTTGATCTCTGTTGGTGTTTTGGATGATGAGGGATATGTTAGTACCAATGGTTCTGAAAAGTGGAAGATCGTTAAGGGCTCCATGATTGTGGCTCCTGGGGAAAAACGTCGTGGTCTATACTGGACTACGCCATCTACCTGTGTTGATATGGTGAATGCCGTTGAGAGATATAACTTTTCTACGTTATGGCATAAGAGGCTTAGCCACATTAGCGAAAAAGGACTAAATGTTTTGGCTAAGAAGAAATTGTTGTCAAATTTTGAAAGTGCAAAATTAGAAAAATGTGAGTACTGCTTGGCTGGAAAACAAAAAAGAGTTTCTTTCCAATCTCATCCTCCTTCAAGAAAGACAGAGTTGCTTGAGTTGGTGCATTCAGACGTATGTGGTCCAATGAAGACAAGGACTGTGGGTGGTACACTTTATTTTGCTACCTTTATTGTTGATTGTTCAAGAAAACTTTGGGTCTACATCTTGAAAACCAAAGACCAAGTGTTGGGTGTCTTTAAGAAGTTTCAGGCTTCAGTTGAAAGAGAAACTGGAAAGAAGCTGAAGTGTATTGTACTGATAACGGTGTTGAATATTGTGGACCGTTTGACGAATACTGCAAGCAGCAGGGTATCAGACACCAGAAGACTCCTCAGCTTAACGGTTTAGCAGAAAGGATGAATAGGACCTTGATGGAAAGAGTCAGATGTTTGCTTTCTGAAGAAAAGTTGCCGAATTCCTTTTGGGGTGAGGCTTTGTTGACCGCCGCACATGTTAATAATCTATCTCCTGCAGTTGCTTTGCAAAGTGATGTTCCAAATAGAGTTTAGAATGGCAAGGATGTTTCCTATGACCACTTGAAAGTATTTGGTTGCAAAACTTTTGTACATGTGCCTAAAGACGAGAAGTCAAAATTAACTGCTAAGACAAGGCTACATGTGCATCTTCATTGGTTATGGCCTTGATGAGTTTGGTTACAGGCTATATGATCCAATTGAGAAGAAGGTCGTGAGAAGCCGTGATGTTAGCTTCGTGGAGTATCACCATTGAAGATATTAATAAAGCGTAGAAGCTAAAAACTTCAAGTTCTGAAGGCTTAGTTAATCTTGATCAAGTTCCTCATACAAATGCGGATGACGTTGGTGGGCTCAATGATGGTGATGCCCAGAACCACATTCCGGATCAGCATATTAATGGTGATGGTGATAATAATGCTAATGTTTATGAGGTAGTTGCTCTTACTCACGAAGTTGTGGAAGAGTTAGATATTCCACTCGGGAGGTCTTCTAGACCTCGTATTCCTTCCTCACGTTATTCACTCGATGAGTATGTATTACTCAGTGATGGGCGAGAACCTGAATGTTATGCGCAGGTCAAAAATATTCACACGAGTAAAAATCCTAGTGATATGTTAACAAAGGTGGTACCAATAGACAAGTGCAAGATATGGAAAGAACTTATCGGCATGCACTCAAACTAGAAGACAGTGCTACCTCCTCTAGATGAATGAGACTGGAGGGGAGATTGATATGGTGTCCATCTCATTCAAATGATTTGGTAGCCAATTTTGTTAACTTCATTTGGTTTGGTAGCCAACCTTGTTGAATTATTTGGTAGCCAATTTTATTGACTTGGTTTGGTTAGGTAGCCAAACTTGTTGAATTTCTTTGGGTTGGTAGCCAGCTTTGTTGAATTGTGAAAAGTGTGAGTAGATTGTCAAATATTGTAGGCTTTAGAGAGTGAAGCTTTGGCTATAAAAGGAGAGATTCAACTCTCATTTCAACAAACCAACAAAGAGAGAAAAGAGAGAGCAAGGTATTCCATAAACTGTAAGAAAATAGTTTATGAATAAAAATAGAGTTTGAGAGATAATGTAGTGAGGTGAAAGAAGCAAAAGAGTATTTACTTCTTTTGAGGGTATAGTGGTCTTAGGAGTATTTTTACTCATTATTATACAGTGTAAAATTCCTCATTACAGTGATATCAGTTGCTCCTCTTGGCCGTGGTTTTTCCCTTATTCAGAAGGGTTTCCACGTAAAATCTTGGTGTCATTTTTGCTGCTTTCTATTCTTGTTGATTGAACCATTACTTAGTGTTCTGCATTTATCACTAATACCGTAAATACTATTTTTCGGGGTTTATTCCCAACATATAATTGTACAGTTATATTTGCTCAAGCTTTACTAATATTTAGTTATCATCTTTTGTAGTTTTGATCAAATAAACAAGCAAAAGACAAAAGCAATAAAGATACTTAAGATTTGGTTGATCAGTGCTAGACTCCTGCATGTTCTATAAATCTTTTATTTGAAACTTCTTTCAAACTTCTGTAAACCCTTAAATTGTTAAACAATATCGTATATTTTGCTTTTATATGTGTGAATAACAGTTGTATATTTTGGAATGTAATTTTGTTGATTAATACTAGTTCTTTGGTGATTATATAGGTAATCAATTCAGCTTACTTTCTTACACAGTTACCATAAATGTTGCAACAACCTTAAAAAACCGTTGCACTAGCACTAAACCGTGCTTTGTATGCGAGCTGTTGCGATTTGTATTCAAACCGTTGCAATATCCACAAATAGCCATGCATAAAATGCTATTTGCAATGGCTTTGAAAAGTTCCACTTGAATAAATAACTGTTGCAATAGTTAGATATATGGCGACGCTTCAAAACCGTTGCAATACATGCTCTATGGATCGGTTGTATAACCGTTCACAAAACCGTTACAATAGACCTATTGGCACGCAGCTAATGGGACAGGCCCACAACCACTACAATAGGGATACTGCAACGGTTTAGTTGGCGTTGTGATAGGCCAAATTTCTGGTAGTAGGGGCATCGATCTCCAGTATATTATGTTGGAATTTTTCGTGTTGCAGCAAAATAGTGGCTATTTCTCAATGACTTTGCAAACGCAGGCTATTTTTGAATGACCAATTTTTGGACTTCCAACAAGAATAAAGCTACTCTTTCAACTGATCTATTTCTGGGGTTGTGTTTTCAATGACTTTACACACATGAGAAAACATAAGAATTGTTTGATAAAGCTATCGATATAATTTCAGTTTAACTTTAAAAACTATTATTTTTTCAAAAACTCATTTTTCTTAAGTAAAAGAAAAATTTTGAATGCAAAATAAAAGTTGTGCAATAAGGGAAAACAAAATGATTCTACCTAATGAACGTGTTAGGTAGTGCTAATCTGATTAATTTATTTGCAGCTTTCCACAAACAAAACTGAAAAACCATGAGTGAATGTAGGAGAACAATTTAAAGATAGAAGACCTTTAAATGTAAGAAGGAAAGAGATTTTGTTTAGTTGATAAATGAAGAAATGGAGGTAGTTTGGAAGGTTTAATATATGTAGCTTTATGGAGAGAGACTTTTGTAATTCTTCAACTTTTATCACACAAGGGATCACTTTGGTACACACATGGGCTCACACTTTGCTTCACTCCTTTTGTACATCCTACAAATGAGGAGGTCTTCCCCTATTTATAGGCATCAACCTCCATGTTCTACGACATTCTAGAATATTCCATATAAGTATCCTAAACAATATTCATATCTACCTATTCTCATATGTTCTAGAATATTCCACTACTCTAGAATATTCTCACATTCTCAACTATACATAAAAGAGTTTCTATCATCTTCTAGAATGTTCCAGAGAACTCCATAATGTTCTCGAACCTTCTAGAACATTCTAGCTCATTCTAGACTATTTTAGAATAGTCTAGAATATTCTAGTAATATCTAGCTTTGGTTTAATTTATTGTTCACATTGCCTCCCTTAAACCAAAGCCTCGTAGGTGGTCATTCCTAATAACTTTTTCATCTTCAGAAAAGTCTCCATCTTCAATGCCTTGGTGCCACCTGTTCACCAGTTCTGCAGTAGCCAATTCGGATCTCATTTTCTCGTACCATCTCTCGAATGAAATGATATTTGATATCAATGTGTTTGCTGCGACCATGAAGTACTGGATTCTTCGCCAACTCGATTGCTGATTGGTTGTCACATAATATCGTGGTTGGACCATCATGTTTGTGTTGAAGAAACCTGAGCATTCTTCTCAACCATACCGCCTGTGTAGCAGCATTTGATGCAGCAATGTACTCGGCTATAATGCTATCACTGGTTGTTTCTTTGAACTCCAAGAAAACACACCCGAACCAGTGAAGAATGCATAGCCGGAAGTACTTTTTCTCTCGATCGTATCACCAGCCCAATCACTGTCAGTGTATCCAAGAAGTTCAAGTGACTCACCTCTAGGATAGCAGATTCCATCACCTTGAGTTCCTTTAATGTATCTCAAAATTCTCTTAGCCGCTTGTAAGTGTGATTGGCGTGGCTTTTCCATGAATCGGCTTATTACGCCAACACTGTAAGCAATGTCGGGTCTTGTTGAGGTCAAGTACCTCAAGCTTCCAACCAAGCTCTTAAAGTAGGTTGGATTCACAAGATCACCTGTTCCATCCTTCGTCAGCCTCAATCTTTCTTCAGCTGGAGTCGCAATCGGATTCGCACCATCTATCTTAAATTTCTTCAAAATGTCTCCAGCATACTTTCTTTGAGATATGAAGATTCCCTTATCTGATTGAGAAACTTCAATCCCAAGAAAATATGACATAAGACCCAAATCAGTCATCTCAAACTGATGGATCATAGCCTCCCTGAAATCCGCCATCATCTTCTCATTTCCTGTGAAGATCAAATCATCCACATACAAACAGACGATCATAACATCGCCAGCATTGGAAGTCTTCACAAATAGTATGTGCTCATAAGCACATCTTTGAAAACCGCTTTCAACGAAAAAGGTGTCGATGCGTGTGTACCACGCTCTTGGAGCCTGCTTCAAACCATATGGAGCTCTCTTTAACTTGTAGACCTTGTTTTCATTACCCCTTTTAACAAAGCCAGGGGTTGCTCCACATAGACCTCTTCTTCAAGAACACCATTTAGGAAGGCTGACTTAACGTCCATTTGATAAATTCTCCAGTTATTTTGAGCAGCTAGAGAAATTATCAAACGAATTGTGTCTAGTCTAGCAACAGGAGCAAATACCTCGAAATAGTCAATTCCAAGTTTTTGCTTATAGCCTTTGACAACTAACCTTGCTTTGTATCTGTCAACTTCTCCCGTTGGTCTGTACTTTGTTTTGTATACCCACTTTACTCCAATGGGTTTCTTTCCTCTTGGAAGGTCGGTAAGCTCCCAAGCATCATTCTTCTCAATAGAATGGATTTCCTCCTCCATTGCTTTCACCCAACGTTCTTCTTCAATTGCTTCCTTGAAATCCACAGGATCGCAATCTGAAAACAAGGCAAAGTTCAAAATATCTTCGTCAGTTAGAGTATCAACGTCATTACCGACAACGTAATCCTCCAAATGAGCCGGTAGACGTCGTTGCCTCTGTGATCGACCATGCTGTATTGGTTGTATTTCTGAGGGAGACTGTTGTTGCGCAGGTTCATCATGCTCCTCGTCATCAAGATGTGATGGTGCTGGAGGTTGAGATGGCTTAACTGCTTTTTTCTTCCAATCCCATGCTCCATGTTCATCAAAGGTGACATCTCTACTGACAATAACCTTTTTGCTGTCTGGATTATATAGCTTGTACCCTTTTGTCTGTCGACTGTAGCCAACAAATATGCTCTTTTCTGCTTTCTCGTCAAGCTTCTTTCGCAGTGGATCGGGTACGTGCGCATAGGCAAGACAACCAAATATTCGTAAATGAGAAATATTTGGTTTTCTACCTGTCCATACCTCATAAGGTGTTTTTCCATGGTTGCTTCTCGTAGGGCACCTGTTTAATATGTAAATTGCAGTAGAGACAGCTTCAACCCAGAATTCTTTAGGCAGCTGTTTTGCTGCCAGCATTGACTGCACCATATCCATCACAGTCCTGTTCTTTCTTTCCGCAACTCCATTTTGTTGAGGAGTGTACCTTGCAGTCAACTGATGTTGAATCCCATGCTTCTTCAAAAAATCATCGCACACAGTGTATTCTGTGCCTCGATTTTCACCGAGCGAAGGAACTTCCACCGAGCACAAATCAGAATGTATCAGCTGCAATGGGTGTTTTGCTCTCCAAGCTCTGCCTTTGGGAAATGGCTCTCTATGCTTCTTCCCCAAAATGCATGCTTCACACTGTCTTGGAGCAAAGTCAAGTGAAGGCAAACCTGACACCATCTTATTCTTCACAAGATATTGTAAACCGCCGAAATTAAAGTGGCCAAACCTCATGTGCCATAACCAAGTATCATCAAGAGCAATTGAATTATAGCAGGGTAAGTGACCGTAGTTGAAAGTTACTGGAAACATCCGATTTTTGGTCATACTTACCTTGGCTATAATTTTCATACTCTTGTCTCTTATAGTGCATATATCATTACTGAAATGCACTTCATATCCATTGTGTTGGAGCTGACCCAAGCTCAACAAATTATGCAGCAGGTTAGGCACGTAGTAAACATCTTTTATGGAGCACTCAAGCCCATTCTCCATGGTGACCGGTATTCTCCCTTTCCCGACAACTTGCATAACTTGATTATTTCCAAATTTAACTGTGGATTTAAAAGACTCGTCCAAATCAGCAAATATCTCCTTCTTACCGCACATATGATTACTACATCCGGAGTCAGCGTACCAGACATCTTTGTTAGTTTCTTCACTAACAGCAACCATAGATGCGGAGTATATAATGGTTTCACTTTTATCCCCTTCATCCTCAGCTACTCGAGCATGAACTTGTTTATTTTCAGTTCTTTTACTCCAACAATCTTTAGAACAATGACCCAATTTACCGCAGTTATAGCATTTAAGGGGAGGTTTTTGCTGACCTGGATTGTTGTAATTTCCTCTTGGCTGGAAATGATGATTACCTCTTCCACGGCCACGATAGTTGCCGGTGCCTCCACGACCTCTGCCTCGGAAACCATGTCCTCTAGTTTCCGCCACATTAGAAGATTCTCCTCTCTCTTTAACTTTAGTATGTGCCTGCAATGCCTTCCCTGCCGGATCTTTCTCCAATGACTCTTCTAATTTCCATTTAATTCTATTCTCATGAAGAATTAATGAGCCCAGAAGCTCCTCGGTACTTAAAGTTGAAAGATCCTTGGTCTCTTGAATTACTGCCACAATATGATCAAAACTTCATAGGTAAAGTATTAAGTACCTTTTCAACGAATGTCTTATCGCTGAGGGTATGACCATTGAGCTCCATCTCATTCTTGATCTCCGTCAACCTCGAAAAGTATCCCTCAACTGTCTCTGACTTCTCCATCGTGGCAAGCTCGAACTTCCTTTTTAGCGCCATCAAATTATTCTTTTGGATCTTATCAACTCCACGATATGCTTTGGCCAAAATATCCCAAGCCTGTTTTGTTGTTTGGGCTGTGGAAATTTTGCCAAACACAGACATATTGATGGCCTGGTGTATTTGGGACAAGGCCATACTATCACGCCTTATTTCATTCTCTTCGGCACCTTCCTCCAGTTCTTCTCGCGTATATTTTAACAAATTATACGCCTTCAGATGTGTCTCCATCTGAATCCTCCAAAAATTGTAATTTTGTTTCCCCGTCAACTTGGGAACCATGCACACGATATTCTTTCCTGCCATAGTTAATGAATCACCCTCCTACCGAACCAATGCTCTGATACCAGATGTAGGAGAACAATTTAAAGATAGAAGACCTTTAAATGTAAAAAGGAAAGATATTTTGTTTAGTTGATAAATGAAGAAATGGAGGTAGTTTGGAAGGTTTAATATATGTAGCTTTATGGAGAGAGACTTTTGTAATTCTTCAACTTTTATTACACAAGGGATCACTTTGGTACACACTTGGGCTCACACTTTGCTTCACTCCTTTTGTACATCCTACAAATGAGGAGGTCTTCCCCTATTTATAGGCATCAACCTCCATGTTCTACGACATTCTAGAATACTCCATATAAGTATCCTAAACAATATTCATATCTACCTATTCTCATATGTTCTAGAATATTCCACTACTCTAGAATATTCTCACATTCTCTACTATACATAAAAGAGTTTCTATCATCTTCTAGAATGTTCCAGAGAACTCCATAATGTTCTCGAACCTTCTAGAACATTCTAGCTCATTCTAGACTATTTTAGAATAGTCTAAAATATTCTAGTAATATCTAGCTTTGGTTTAATTTATTGTTCACAGTAAAGAAAAGACTTATGCATATGTTTACAGAACAGCATGCAATAACATAATCATGATAAAGCAAAACGGAGCAAAATCATAATATGTAAAAGGTGAGAGATTTGGCATTTGGAGTAAGAATTCTCATAGAGAAAGCCACTGTTGATCATTATCTTTGCCAATTACAGTTGGCTTTTGCTACTCAATCGAAGGCTTATGTGTTAATGAACATGGTTACTAGCTCATGGTTACAACTGAATTGAATCACCAAAAGTTAAGATCGCAAAGATCTTGAAAATAATCTAGTAGAGAGCAATCGCTCAATTTAGTCATCACACAGTATATTTGTAACTGCGATTAAGACGATTCCAATAACTTTCACTCTATAGTCATTCCCCCTAGCTTCTCTTCACTGACCCCGGCCACAATTTAAATGACAGAGTTGATAATGAACTTTTAAAGATCAGGACATCTAATATTTTGAAAGTGAAAAGAGCAAAGGACTTAGTGACTGCTTGTCGTGGCAAGTCAAAGAGCGCAGAAGAAAGGGAAATTTCTCCTGAAAGGAGAAGGGGATAGAAAAGAGTCAAATCTTGGGGCCAAGGAGACGGTATAGGCTATAGCTACAAGTATAAGCAACCCCCACTTCCAACAGAGAGGTTGTGAGTTCGAATCTTTCCAAGAGCAAGGTGGAAGTTCTTGGAGGGAAGGATTTAGATTTTGGTGTATTGTTAATGAGCTCAACTAAATTCATCCTGCCCGGAGGTGATGAAAGAGTAGCTGGAGTTTTGTTTCAATGTTCCCTTTGATTGAGTTATGCAAAGGGAAATTGGTAAACCAATAGCTAAAGTTTGGTAGGTACATTAGCCCACTACTAGAAAATGAGCTGACGGCTACGGTTTTTTTGGCAACAGTTAACAAACCGTTGCCATAGATCGGATAGTAACGGTTTAACCGTTACAATAGCATTTGGGGTGGTATCAATACACTTTAACTATCAAACCGTCGCAATTGTAACAGAACCGTTGCCACAGAAGATTTTTTCGTAACTGATCTAGAAACCGTTCCACTATACATATTTATTGGAACGGTTCAGGAGTAATATTTTTTAATTGGATCGGTTTTAATTCCCTCCTCGTTTTACAGCCTGAAATTTTTTAAACCCGCCTAATCAACCCTTATTTTTTATATTTTTAATTAATTTTAATAATATAATATAAATATAAATTAAAGTTAAATCCCTTTTCCCCTTTATTCCAGTAATTAAACCCACCTGCCTTAGCGATACATCATCCAAAGTCGAAAGAATTAACAGTACTGCTATTCGATCGACCTTCGCCAAATTCCAATCGAATCGGACAAGCGTAAAACCAAATCTCTTTCTTTTAGCCTCTCAAAGATTCATTCCTACTGAGTCAACTCCTTATAGATTCATTTCGAGGCTCTTGCTGACCTTCCCCAAATTCCAATCGAATCGGAGAAGCTGTCAAAAGGAATTGGAGTTTCAACTCCTTATAGATTCATCCAGTAAGTTTTGTTATCTAATTTGGGTTTTTTCCTTTAATCGTTCATTTTTCTTCAAATTTTCATCTTCTTATAACCAATAGTAATTTCTTCAATTTTAGGTTTAATGTGTCATCTTCTGCTGTGTTTTAAGTGATATTGGTATTGTTGATATTCCTTCATCTTTGTGGAATATTTGATAGATTAGGTTCACAGTTGCTTTAAAACAAATTACATTTAGACCGTGTAGTTCGAACAACTCCTCTTAAGCGTTCCATGACTTTTGGAAGATGTTTGGAAGGTAGTCTGAAATATCTTTCCTTTAGTTTCGTTGAACTTCCGGCATTTCGTCGTCGTTAGGGCTCTTAGAGTTGAATCCTCTCTGCTTATTTTTTTTCTCAAATTTTAAATTCATATAATCGGCATAAATTAGTATAGTTGAATTCATTGATACTCTGTAATTTTTCTCTGAATCTCTATGTGTGTGTGTGCGCGCGCTTTCTCTACTTTCCAGGTCGAGTTTGAGCCTTCCGTTCCCATAGCAGAAAGCCAAGTATTATAGAGAGCTGGACACTGCTGCTGATGTTGTCAAGCGAGCTTGTCGTCTATGAGTTGATGTAATTTCTCCACTCATTGTAAATAATTATCTAATTACTCCTTCGCTTCCGTTTATATATATGATTGCATTTCATGAGTAGACTCAACTTTAACATGCTAATTTGACTTATATGTTAGATTACTGTTAGTGAAAGGGTGTTTGACACGATTTTTAAAACGCATATCTATCTACAAAAGAAAACTCTGAATGCAACATTAGGATAGACATGATTTTTATAGGATGAAATTCAGTGATTAGAGAACTAGCAGATGGTAAGCAACACAATCGATCCCTATTTTAGTCTAATTTGATCAATATCATCCCACTATGTTAGTTGTTCACTCCAGTTAACTTTCCTGACCAAAAGTCTTTTAATCAAATGGAAGTGTTAACATGAATGCAGATGCCTTCTCTGGCTTTCCAGAGAGTATGTCTGGCTTCAAGCATGAATACAGATGCCTTCTCTGGCTTTCCAGAGAGTATGTCTGGCTTTAATTACTTTACTAGGTTCAAATCCGACGAGAGCAATCATTGAAATGTTTTCCCTATGTGATAGTTAGTTCTATGTGTTTGAACACTTTGTCGTTAATGACTGGTCTTATGCATTTCAGGATGTTTTAACCATAGGTGGAGAATCTTTCATCGCTATCCTCTTTTTATTGCTTCTAGAGCATTACCTTCAATAGATCGAAAGTAGTGTGTAAATATTGTCCCTCATATTTCTCTCTTGATGTGCCTTTGCATATGTACTTCATAATCTTCTTTCAAAAATTTACCCCTCTATACTGGAAATATTATTTTAACATCATTTTATTTGTTCTGACCTTGTGGCTCCTTCTCTTTCACCTCGTTCGTGCAGTTCCTGCAGGAATTTATTGTAACTTCCTCTCTCATTAAACAATCTACTAATTGTACTACTCAAACTTAAATTTGTGATTCTAATTGATACGCTTTGTGATAGCGAAAGTGCTTTATTGAACTTCTCTATCGAACGTGGATTGGTTGCACAGAGGAGCTGAGTCACTGCTCACTTTAACCAACTTATTCATTGTGTTGGGTCTAAGAGAAGCTATTAGAAAAGCCGGGAATCCTAAAGAAGGCAAAACCAATTATGTCTCCGGAATTAAAGAGGAAAAGAAGTCATCTTTCTAGCTGACATGTAGTTATCATCCTTTGTTGTTTGTATGCATCAGTATATATCATTGGTTCAAAGAAAAATGTCTGTTTTTTCGTTGCCCATCTGTTTTCGGTAGGTAGTTGCTATTATTGATGAGCTTGTGTTCATCTTTATTTTTCTTTTCAAGTGCATTAGCTTGTGTTCATGATAAAAATATGTGGTTATCGAATGGAAAATTTGGATCTAGCTCAAAATGGTCTAGTGAAAACCCGCTGCCCACAATTGGAGAACTTGTTGAGGAAGTGTTGGCTGAGAAGGTTGTTCCTTTCTCTCTTTTGCTTTGCATTGATCAACCAAGATTTTGCTTGCTATGGCATGTTCTAATTTTAATGCTCGATTTTCTTTTATTTCAATGATGCCAAGAAGAAAGTATGTGTTGTCAAATTGCAGCATCAACTTAACTTTTGTGCTAGCGGACCACTAACATATACACGAATAATCTGATAGTTTTGTCTTTTCCATTCTCATAAAATCAAGCTCAAGAATGTTACTGCACAACATTGTTTCACAAATGGATATACATTGTATGGAGTGTATTGTGTTAATATTTAGTCTCGTTGATGGTATTACTTCCTTTTTTTGATAATCCCACCAAGCAAATACATTAAGTATGAAATTATTTTTCTCAATCTCAGGCCTCTTTTACTGTTATATTAGGTTGGAAAGCAGTGACGATGATGATAGGTAAGATTTTAACTCCTTCAGGGAGTTGAAGCACTCGGAGGTCCATTGGATGCTGTTGTCTTTCTTGAGTACGCCAAAGAACTTGTGGCATCTATCGGGTGACCGGGAATGAATCTCGATTGGGCGGCTATATGGCTGGTCAGTCTCTTAACCTGTTCTTTTTTGGTTAAGTTCTCTGGTATCCCCTCTATAGCTTTGATTTGGTCGGGGTTGACCTCGATGCCTCGCTGTGATACTAGGAAGCCCAGGAATTTCCTTGAGGTCATGCCGAATGCGTACTTTTCAGGATTCAGATTCATGTTGTATCACCTGAGTATATCGAAGGCTTCTTTAAGGTGATCGATGTAATCCTCTTTCCTTTTGGATTTGATCAACATATCGTCTATGTAGACCTCTATGGTTTTTCCGAGTTGGTCTTTCACCAAAAACTGGATCATATAAACACCTCTACTAATATAAACTTGAAATATGCACTTGTGGTACTTTTGATACTATAACATATACACAGAGGCGACATCAATAATTGTATTTTGTAGCAGATGACAGAACATAGATACAGCCAAACAAGGTCTGTAAGAATGCAACAGACCGTATTTGTAAATAGCAATCCGAGTTAAAGATTGGTAAATATTAATGATTACAATAAAAAACTGATGACAAATTTAGCACGAAAAGAAGCTTAAAGTGCATTATTAAATATGGACAATTAACTTGGCTTGCAAAGTAGTTTGCAATTTGTAATTAGAGCCACTTTGATTAACAGCAAAATATCCATACTCTTCTGTACTACAAATCATCTCTCATAGGTTTCTGATTAGGGGTGTTCAAAACCGATCCGAAACCGAAAACCAATCCAAACCGAAGCTTAACGGCTTACTGGTAACGGCTTAACGGCTTAACGGACGGGGAACGGATTGAATTTTTTTTATTAACGGCTTATCGGTTTGGGGATGGATTATTCAATTTTCTTAACGGCTAATCCGTTAACCCGTTAAGAATATAAATATATATTATGTATATATATATATATACAATTTATTTTTATTTATATATATTAAATATAAAAAAACTAAAACCCTTAAAAATGATAAACAAAAGTTTATTTCTACTTCTAAGCATTTTTAATCTCGGGATCTAGATGATTTGCAGGTACTCACCCAACATAAAGGAGATGAAGGTGATGGACAAGAAAAAAGTGCGGAGGGCAAAGCTATACTACCTCACGGATAAAATGAATGCCCTGAAAAGACATTAACAAGCTAGCTCATATGAAGGTATACTGGAATAGGTGTTTGATCTATCATTGCCTGAAGAGATCTATCAAATTCTAGTAAACATGTATGTTAGGCCGATAAGCCGCCCAATAACCGCCCTATAAGAGCTAACCCGATACCAATCCGCCCGATATCTTATCGGGTGGCTAACGGATTAATACATTTAAAAGCCGATAACCGTTAAGCCAAACCGTTAAGAGTAAAAGCCGCCCAATCCGCCCAATGAACACCCCTATTTCTGATTCAGATTTGTATCCCTTTGTTTGGTAACTATATCAATCAAAGTGTTATTTGTGCTCCTAATTTGGACTGCTTTGTTTTAATTATGGTTTTATTTCATTTATTCCTAATGTGCTGATCAAGGTTATGTATTGTAGGAAGCCTATATGTAAATGTTGTAAACTACCTGTTAGCAGCAGGTTAGCAGGTTCAGATAAACCAACAAAGAGAGTAGTCCGTTTTAGACAGGAAATCAAAGTGGGAGATATGAGAAATCATTCTGTTGTTGTTGGCCTCTCTGATGGAAATAAATGTTTTAGTGACTATTGCACTGTTGTTCGCTATTCTGATGGAAATTGTACGTTTTCTGTCGTTCTAATGTGAGTAACAATTCTTCTTTTTTGGGGTTCTGTTCAGAAATGTGATTTTATCGTCAATTAATTATTCAGTGCATGCATTTAGCTCATTGGATTTTTCCCTCGCAAAGTGGTTTATATGAACATAGATTTTGAGAGCCTACTTGATTCACTTCTTTTGTATTTAGTTATTTACTTATCTGTGCAAGGTTCATTTTGGTAATAACTTTACTTATCTTTTTTTGTAGGTGGAGTAGATCAAAATATGGATGATGAAGACGATGAAGAACTAGACCTCACTTAAAATGAATTTTGTATTGTAATAGGTGAATATTCTAGGAATCTTTTGTTACCAACATTTTTGAAACTTATTTACTTTTCTCTTGAAATGTACTAAAATTATGCACTCATGGGGTAGGACATTTGTTTTATGGATAATTTTATATTATTAATAGTTTTATTGTATGATGTATTTAAATTTTTGTGTTATTATAATTTATTATATGTATAACATTTATTTATAACAGCCTACCATAACTATTGTAATAGGACACAAATGACGTTCCAGTAAACAATGTAAACCGTTGCAATAGGTCCTATAAACTGTTCCAAATACAAATATAACCGATACGATAGCCTAAAAAAACCGTAGCTATATCCAACATAACCGTAGCAATAGCTTGCATAAGTGTTGCTTTAAATAATATAGTAACGGTTACAAACCGTTCCATATACACTATAGTAACGGTTTTAAACCGTTTCAATTGGAAAAATAATTGTTCCAACATATAAAGGAAAACCCGTTATGATAGATGCATCTATAGCCACAGAGATGCAAACCGTTACAAGAACCATTCTCATAGACCTATTGCCACGAGGGCTGATGGAACAGTCTGTAAATCGTTCCCATATCTATATGGCAACGGTTAAACAGTCTATGGGAACGATTTCACAACCGTTACCGTAGGCCAATTATTCAGTAGTGGCCATTGTAACCTTCGGTAGAGTTTATTTTTTTCCCTGACAGGGTGCAAAAAAGACACGCTTTTGTGGATTGATTGAATAAATTTCTGGTTAGCTTTAGCCATAAGGGTAAGGTCATCTGCGAAAAAAAGATCTGAGAGTTAAGGTTCATTTTTGCTATGGGTGATGGTGGTCCCATAGCTGAAGGTCGACTTGGTGGTTAATGTAGGTAGATAATAGTTTCATGCGCAGAATAAAAATGTACGGAGATATGGGATCGCCTTGACGTATACCCAGGGAGGAAGAAAAATAGTTGGTTTTAGTACCATTGATCAAGATGGCAATGTTGTTTGTAGTAATGTAGTTTAAAATGAGTTTGGAGATCTTTGAAGGGAATTTAAAGAATTTAAGAGTACGGTAGACAAAAGACCATTCAATACGGTCAAAATCTTTTTCAAGGTCTATTTTAATAATACATTTTCCCTCAGTCCCTCTTGGTTTATTAATATGGTTCATGACTTCCTCGACGAAGATGGTGTTATCACAATGTGACGACCCGTCCCGTCGTCTCATGTATTTAAGCCATGTTTTCCCCATTTATTGCTTCTTCATGTCTCATAATTGACATTGGTGGTGTTAGAGTTGAATTGATTTGGTTTTGATAGGGACATTTAGTCTCTTTAAGGAAGGCTTATATTGGAAGTGTCAACCGAATGTTGACTATCGAGTTAGAGACCTTGGATGTGAATTCTGGTGATTCGATTAGCTTCGGGGGATCATTTGTGGCTTAGGAATGTGATCGGAATTGATTTTGGAGGTCCGGTGTAGAATTAGGCTTGAATTGGCGAAGTTAGTATTTTGCCGAAATCCGGTGGATGGGTGAGATTTTGATTCGGGGGTCGGAATGAGATTCCGAGTGTTGCAGTAGCTCCGTTAGGTAATTTTGGGTATGTGTGCAATGTTTCCGGTCATTTAGAGGTGTTTAGGTCGGGATTTTTATCGAATGTGCAATTCGGAAGTTTTTAGGGAACTTAGGCTTTGATTTGATGATATTTGAGGTTTTTAAATTCAACGATAGTGTTTTGAAGGTTTGAGTAAGTTTGCATAAGGTAATAGAACATGTCAGTGCTCTTGGTAGAGGTCCCGTGGGCCTCGGGTGAGATCGGATGTTAAAACAAGAGCTTGGAGTGTTGTTGCAGGTTCATGGTTGTTGTCATCTGGTATTTCCACTTCTGCGAAAATGGACTGCAAAAGCGGTTCCACAGAAGCGGAGTCTAAGTCACAGAAGCGAAAGGTGAGGCCTGGGGGCTTTCCGCAGAAGCGGACATATTAACCACAAAAGCGGTATCGCGTGGAGGACCACAAAAGCGGTCCTGGGAAAGAAGTTAGAAACCGCAGAAGCTGAAGGTTAACCGCAAAAGCGGTGTCGCAGAAGCGACTATTCTGTCGTGGAAGCGGAAAGGGCTGTGCAGAGGTATTAAAATTTAACTTCGCGAAATTTTTGAAAGAACTCAATATTTCCACTTCGGACTTGGAGACTTTGGTGCGATTTTGGAGAGGGAGTCAAGGTACTTCAATGGGATAAGAAATTTTGAGCGTAAAACATATTTCTAATGTGTTATTACATGAATTAAGGGTTAAATATCAAGGAATTTGGGATAAAAATGGAGGTTAGGGCTTGAAACTTAAGAGAGCTTAAACTAGTGATTTGAGGGGTCAAATGGACTCCGATTCTGGTGAATTTGATATGAATAGACTCGTGGTGGGACAAGGATCGTTTTGATGTAAAAATTTTTGGATTTCTAGAAGCGGGACCGGGGCTAGGGTTTTGTCAACTTCGTGATTTTTGATAATTTTCGAGTCCTTTCGATTGGGTTGTATTCCCTTAGCTTATTGTAATGTATTCCTTGTGGTTTTGACCAGATTCAGTGCTCGAGGAGGTTTATTTGCGAGGAAAGGGAGTAGCGATCTAGGATTTCGGCCTGCTTGAGGTGAGTAATGGTTATAAATGATGTCTTGAGGGTTTGAAACCCTGATTTTGCACAATGTAGTGCTATGTTAGGATGAGACACATGCGGAATCATGAGTGTGGGGTATGATATTGTTGGGTATTCGAACTTGGCCCATCCCGAGTGATGAATCATCTGTATTTTGACTGAGACTTACTTAGTATCATTGCATTCTGGGCTAGATGCCATGTTTGGGGCCTTGTGCCGATCTTTAGAACCCTTAGGGGGGTATTTGAACTAGTTGATAATACTTTACTTATTGAAATCATACCCTCAGTCATGTTCTTATCTGATAAACATGAAAATTGATCCGACTTTAGAAATTGGTCAATCCTAATGTGAATAACAGGTGGGTTGGGAACCCCAAATTATCATAGCTGTCCGTGAGGCTAATCTATATTGACTGGGAGGGGTCAAGAACCCTGTTTGTGAAGGTATTGATATGTTATGGATTGGGGTGCATGCCGTAGCAATATATATATATATATTCATAGCTATTAACACTAAAGAAGAATTCAACACAACACTTTATTTCAGTTCTAGTTGATCTACTTGTCTTCCTTTAGTGAGATTAGATGATGCCCAACTTCATTGTTTTTATTTAAATTTCTCATCGAATAAAAGACAGCTGGTAGACATTCGTCTAGAAAATAAAATATATTTGTCTTTGATATGAAATAATAAAAGAAAGAAAAATAATATTGCAGAGAAAAGTAGAGAGAGAAAATTCTTATTGATATGGGATGATTTACAATGGAATATAACCTTCTATTTATAGGGAAACGGTGACTTAGCCACCAAGTAATAAACCCTAGAATCTCTCTAAATATATACATTCACCATAAGTAAAATTTTATTTATAACACTCCCCCTTGAATGTCTATTCAACAGATAATGTGCCTCGTTAAAACCTTAACTAAAATAAAACCCAATGGGAAAAAATTTCTAGAGAAGAAAAAAGAGTACACATATATAATAATACGCCTTTTGGTTACCTCGTTAAAAACCTTGCAAGAAAAACCCATTGGGACAAAATCTTGTAAGAAAAAAGAGTGCAACGCGCATTAAGCCCCCTGATGAGAGCATCAATTTATATCTTTAAGCATTTGGATTCCAATCTTGTACACCATCTTCAAAAGATCTTTGGTAAAGACCTGATAAACAAATCAGCCATATTAACTTGAACGAATTTGTTTCACTTTGAAATCATCATGCATAATGGATGTATCCTCTTCATATGATCTTGTTGGAATCGTCAGTTCAATATCTTCTCATAGAGGTGAAAACTCTTGCTACCATATTATCATTCTTATAGTTATAGTAAAATACATTTGTGCACAAATTGCACTAAAGAAGCGGTACTTCAAGATCAAGAATTGTATATGCTTCAAGCAACTTAAATCCTTCATGGATTGACATATAAGTTAAGTCATATAATCCATATAATAGACTTTAGATGCATATCAAGTATTTATGTCATGCTAGACATATAAGATATCGGAAACTGATGGCACATACCATTGACTTTATACTTTCAAATATTTGAACTACATGCCCAAAACTACATGCCTTTCATATGAAACCAATTCTACTTGAATTATGCCTCTTCCATTTGGCCAATAATTTTTGTATCTATATGAGACAAACTTAAGATGCTCATCTATATATTAGCACTATCATAGATGTTGTCGACGAACATTTTATATCGGTTACAATATTTTTTCATAAAGACATAACATAGAGATCTCTTCATTCATATATTCAGGTACCTAAATCTCTCACGAGATTTTATGAAGTGTTATGTCATGTGATCTTCTAGATCACTTGCCTCCTTATTATGATCACTTTGATCATTTTCTCATATTCTTTATCAAGAAGTTTATTTGAAACCGATTTGTCTATACCTTTAAGCGTACCATAGACTTTGTCCTTTCAAGACTTAATATAGCATTTGCAATGAGAATATAGTTACTTTCTTTGGGTCAGCAAATGCGTATGGAATGCTTTGCAATATATTGCAAATGAATTATCTTTTTATGAACTTCTAGTTCCTATTATCGAAATTGATGATCTAGATATACAAATAATAATTCATTCCACGTAACGTTTCTCAACTGTTTATCATGTCTCCCCCTCATGTTAGAAAAACTAACTTATTTCCTTAACTTTGAGAACCCATATTTGTGCATTATGATGTTAATCAAAATATACACCGCACATCAATAATATTAAGATGGAATTATTTAGTTCCTGACCCTGAACCACTTGTAAGGGTAGAATGTAATATACTTTCATGTATAACCTATATCAAACTGATACAGATAACTTTGTTCTCATAAGCAATAATTTATCTATTAAGCGGATGCACTCAATAAATTATTTTGCTAAATCAGCTGTGACGTAAACCAACTTATCAAGATAATCTATCTTGGACAGAAAATCTGGAAATTATGCTCTAAGTTAAATTATTGAGCAAATTACCTCACAAACACCAAGTTGCGGGTTAATAATAATCGCACATGTAACCATCACATAAATGCATCTTATGTGATATACACGGCAGGTGAATGGGCCCATATTCACCTTTGATATTTCCATCATTCATGGGATTCAATCCCAATTTTAGTTGGTCTATTAATTAATGAGAACAAGCAATATAAGAGAATTCATAAAGAACTTTCTAGTTCATTAATATTTACCCATGTGAATTCTCTATTGCACATCATACTTAAATTGATATGGCTAAACGGATTGTGCCAACTGAATAAATTATCAATATTGATAAGTTCATGTTTATACCATGACATGTGCAATTCTCAATAAGCTTCAGGTTTATTATAATATGGGTTTTTATATCAATAAACATCCACTTTATTGTGGCATTCGTTTATTTGTGTACAAATTAGAAAATAAAGCGGGAAACTTCTCGCATATATATTATCTTGCTACAAGTTGTAGTAATAGAAGATATCAAATATTTTCTTTATTTATAGTCTCAATATGATCAATCGCTTTCGCGAATACTTTGGAAACTGAATAAGTTTCTTTGAGACTTACTACAATACAGTACCTTATCGATAATCAATTGTGTTTCTCCAAAATAGTAATAATTGGCTCTTCTAGAGCTCTCAATTTATTTTGTACTACCACAGATTCATCAACATCCATGTGGTGAATATCTCTTTTAAAGAGAAAGTTATACCATTATGGTCATGGCCAAAATTATATGCAAGATATGTTTCTTGCATTATCGTTACCCTTTAATAAACATTGCCAAAATATTTTGGCTTACAATAGGTACGTGACCAATGACCATTCATGCAATTATAATGACATTATCTATTTTTTTCATCTCAAATCCCCTTCTAGAGGTGAGTGTGGTATATTCAATACCAATAGCACGTTTATATTCTTCCAAAAATGAATATGTCTTCATAAATCAGATGTTGTCACATTCCTATCATGAATGGACCATAATCATCTATATGTGCTATATAAAATCTCATGTCAAATCGATTATAGATATTACTTTCAAAGAGTGAATGATTATTTTGAGAATCCTTATTGTTCTCATTATCACAATGATGACGATTATAATTTCGTCTATTGCCACGTCCACATCCATTGATACCTTCACGGTAATAATTTTATCTTCTTTCAGACTTATCACATACTGCAATCACATTCTCTAAAGGGAATGAGAATAGAGCAAATTCAATGGGACGGGTTTTCAATTCTTTGCCCCCAATCATACATGAATTTGATCATGGCAAGGCATAGAAATTTTATCACTTTGGATGGATATAATTTCTTTCAAACTCCATTAGAGTTGCAAATCAAAATTTATCGTTTTTGCTTGTATTTAAAATCAAATTATAGACAAGAATTTGAAAGAGAAAAGTAAAATACTTACCTTAAATCCAGAATTTAATCATGAAGGAAGATCATAAAAGACTTGACGATCATTATTCTCAATCCCAAAACCTCTACTCAATTGGTTAGAGCCTCGTGCTGATAACATGTTATGAAATAATAAAAGAAGAAAAAGAATATTGCAGAGAAAAGTAGAGAGAGAATTCTTATTGATATGACATGATTTACGATGGAATATAACCTTCTATTTATAGGGAGATGGTGAGTTAGCCACCAAATAATAAACCCTAGAATCTCTCTAAATATCGACATTCACCATAAATAAAATTTTATTATAATAATCTTATATATATATATATATATATATATATATATATATATGTGTGTGTGTGTGTGTTTTATGAGTCCTGACACATGAGTTTTTAAGTCTGAGGCCGTAAATATATATTGTTCCACATTTTTGATATGCTTGATCTGCCTCTATTTCGGAGTATATGAGTTGCTTCTTCTGGCTAAACAAAATATAAAATTTTCCTGGATAGTTAGGTGCATATTGCATAATCATAAGTAGTTGTTTCCTCACAAAAGATTAAAGAACTTGAGAAAATTGAATTTCTCATTTTAATATATAAATCTGGAAAGAAAATTTTGTGACCAACCCCTTTTAACAGTACTGTAAAATCTAACAGTTCAAAGAATTTGAAAAAGCTGAAGAAGACCTAACAAGTAACAACCCCTCATTTCTTCTTCTGGTGAGTCAATTACTAAAGTAATAGTGGACCCAAAACCCTCAGAGATGAAGGAGATGAACAAACAGAAAAAATGCAAATATTTGTTCCTCTACTATCGAAAATAAATTAATTTACTTTCCGTTCCATTAATTCCTTCAACTGAACATAAAAAATCCACGTGGCAAGTAGTAATACAATGCAAAGCCTCGCCCACCCGACACATGTATGGTTAATATTGAAGGTTTTAAATTAAATTATTATAAAAAAATAATTTTTTTTTAGATAGACTAAAAAAAGTATCCACAAGGGCGATTCTCCAACAAGAAGAGGCGGATTTTGGGTGGTTTTGTATAGCCTAATACTTTCCAACTCTAGTTATATACGTGTGTTTAAGTTTGTGTACATAAATATACAAAAATAATTAAAATTTGCAATCACACCTTTTTATAACACCATCTCTATATAACAGTCATTTACTATAAAAGTATTTTCTTGGAATCGATTTGTATGTTACGTTATAATATATACTTTCTATAATATCACTTTACAATAGGAGTCAGAATAAATATCGGAACAAATGAGACTGTTATAGAGAGGTTTGACTAAAGGTCAGACTGGTACAATAAGCTCCCACAATGAGCAGGGTCAAGGAAAGCGTTTGATTAATGCACAAGGGTCTATTTACCTTACATTTTTCAAAAAATTATTTTCACGACTCAAACCCGTAATCTCCTAATTACATGATAATTACTTTATCATTTGCGCTAAGCTCCGTTGAGATTTGACTATATACATAATAAAATAATCATACTCATTCTAAAATTCAAGATTTTAGATTGGTCCAGCAAGAGGAGACATGCACATAAATTTTGTCCGACAACTCTGAGATTCTTACCAGACCACTTCTTCCTCAAATTTAATTTGCTGCTGCTTAACACAACCATCCTTTTAAATATGGTAGTATTAACTTTGTATATCCTGTATTCAATTTTCACACAGTATCTTGTAGTTGGCTGCTTCACTATGTACATCTTAATAATTCATGTCATGAATTCAACTGTTCCCAATTATAGCATCATGAACTGCTCCATGATTTCAGAAATTGACCCATAGCTGTCAAGAAACGGAGTTAAAATTTTCATTAAGAGGGATCAAAATACATATAAGTAAATGCAGGAGGAAGCGAAGGAGTATCAATATATAATATACATTAAGAAAAAAGAACTTACCAAGTCTTACAGTGTAATTTTTCGGTGAAGGGGCGTCAGTTGACATCCTCCTAAATACATGTGGCTCCATCATCAATTGCTGCATACGTCATGTATAAATCTTATGACGAGGTCGTAGGTACAATTAATATTTTATTAAATTTTAGTTAGGTATATGGAGTTAAATTTGCCAGGTGATGAGAAAGATAGGAGTACAAGCTAGCCAGTGAAAGTGAAAGCATATTGATATTGAATTCGTTTTCTGAACTAATTATTGCAACACAACTGCTATTTTGTCCTTATTCTAGAGAGAAACTATAAAAATTTGTCCATATTCAATATTTCTACCGATTAATATGTGTCTTTACATGCACGAGACGGTCCAGGATTGATGTGTATAAGTAATAGTGGCAAAATAAATAAATAAACAATTAATCGTCTATATTATGTATTAAAATGGATTGAATAATAAATTTTTAAAAAAATTAATCAAAATAAGAGTAAGATCTATATTATCCACATAAAAATTGGATAATCAGTGAATTTGATTTTTTCTTTTGCAAAGATTCAAATTGGGGTTTTTCAAGTTTGAGAGATTAGGAATTCTCCTAAAAATGATCATATTCAAGGAGCGATGTATAATATAGATATTCATATTATTCGCTGATTAACCTATTTTTTATCCATATTAAGTATGGATCAGTTCGAATTACTTATCAGTTTTTGCATTATTCGTCCGATCCACCCATATTCGATCTCAACCTGCCCGTTTGCCAACCTCAGCTACGAATGCTACTGTATGTAATGTTATATCATTTTTAAATATAAAAAGGTATCATTATTTTTGAAATAGACTAAAAAAGCACATCACATAAATTGTGTCATTTAATAAACTTCTTTACTTAACCTTATATATTAATGTGTTGACATAAACACTAGCTGCGAGCTAGCCTATTTTATTTCCATTCAATCAATAGTAATATTCATTAATTAGATCGTTAAAGTCATATGGAACTAGGATAATGTAGTAGTACCTTGAAGCAATCAAAAAAATTAACAAGTCCAAGTTTACTACTATCTCTGATAGAAACTAAGCGTCCACTATATTGTATAGAAAATCAGATTCTCTATCAGTTCCTTATGTAAGTAACAGACTGTAAAATAAAACAGTATAGAGAATCAAGTTCTCTAATCATTCCCATAGTAACTCAGCAGTAAATGAAGAATATAAAGGATTTTTACGTGGAAAAATCCCAATTCAAGGGGACAAAAATCACGACCTACACTCGTATGCTTTCAACTTTACTAACTTGTAAACACATTATTACAAGCCACTTTGTAATGACTCTATTATAATTACTTCGACTCAACTAACTTGTGATATACTTAACACAAGTCACTTTGTCACTCATCAGTTACAAAGACTTCAACTCAACTAACTTGTGATGCACTTACCACAAGCCACATTGTCACTCACTAGTTACAAAAACTTCAACTTATGACTAACTTTAGTCGCAACACAAACTCAAAAAGTTTATGATTTTACAAAGGGTTTCCTACACAATACTTCTAACTAAGCTTAAGTAGGAGTTACAAATGAAGAACAAATAAATAAGACTCAACAAGCCTAAGGACTTAAGATATCTTCAATTTTTGGATCTGGTCCTTGAGGTTGCAGCAGCTTTGTTCTTGAGAGAGGTTGTGGCTAGCACTTGAGAGAATATTTTCTTTTGATTTTTCAAGTGTTGGAGTGATGAAATCCCTTGTCTCATGTTGATAATATATGTGTGTGATGTCATCAAGGATGATGCAATAAAGTGCCCTTTAGTTTGGCCTTAGCAAGCTACAGTTGTGCTGATGTACTGTTGCTAGATGGTACAACGCAACAGCTTTAACAGTTGTAGAGTTGACTGTACAATAACGAGGAAAACTGATCCCTATCTGGTCCCTCTATTGTTTCCTTATCTGATTTCATTGAGAATTGAACCATACATCTGACTAGTTATTCAGAATGCAAGGGAACTTAATTGTATCATATTCCTTATCTTGTTCTCGTGACTACTGCACTGTTTCTGCACAGTAGCGTGTGCAGGCAGCAACTTTCCAACTGGAGAGTTGATTTCATACAGTCTCCTCTTGAACTGATAGGGACTTGTACCCACTCTGAAGAGCTGAGTTATATCGCACGTTGAATCCCAACCTAGAACTTTGTGATCTCAAGGTATTGTAAATGTGTAACAGGTTCCTTATCTGGTTCTGGATGGTAAGTTTGTTAGATCATCAAAATATAAGGTAAAGTACTTTTGCCCATAGTACTTGTAACCTATCAATTTTTCCCCTTTTTGATGATGACAAACTTATAATTGAAATTCCCCGTGAGAACCGGATCTCCACATTGTTCCCCCTACGAATCAGCCATATCCCTCCTAAGAACCAAACCTAAGGAATTGATCACAACTGGTTCCTCAAGACCGTTTGGTAAATCATCAAAACTCAAAATACCATAACTTATTAATTTCCCCTTTTTTGATGATGACAAACCCCAAAATTGATATAAAACTTGAGAACCAGATTCCTCATATGTTTCCCAGCGGATCAGACCTATAATCAACATATTATCAGCAACATTTCCCCTACGAAGCAGAGCTATTTTTCATGCACAACACAATATATAAATTCAATTCTGTTTCCTCTCCCATGTTGACACCTATATAACTTTCCCTTTTTGGCATCATCGAAAAGAATAACAGAGGAAGCACAACCAAACGAAGTTCAGAATTAACTCATGCCACTTAGGCAACACATCATAAACAATAAGTGAATGTCATTGCACAAAATAGAGAGATTACCCATAGTAGAGTTACTATAATAAAAACACAATAGTTTCAAAAATACATGATATGAATATTTAAACAACTAAAATACCAATCTCATCAAATATAGAAATCAAAAGAAGATAAGAAATCAAGGGAATTTGGAAGGAGTGAAAGACATGGATCACTGGGCAGGAGGAAAAGTAAGGGGCTAAGGCCTTGATGAGTTTGTCCATTTGATCGTTTATTCTTCTTTGATCAATGATCATCTGCTTTCTGAGTTCCTCCACATGTTTCCTCAATCTTTCATTCTCACTATTCAACTTAGTATTCTTTTCTACCGAATGTCTACGAGGACGTGGTTCTCAACCTATCTGAGTAGGCTGAACCATTAATCAGATCATTAAGAATCTCCCCAAGCTTCTTCTCATCAAGAACAAACGCACATGCACATATAGCATCAGAGTGTCACATAAAACATAGAAGTATTTACTTCTTCTTCATAAATGTTGGGACTTGGAGGAACAAAGAGGTGATTCTATCTTTCGAACTCAACAAAGTCAAAAAGTTCCTCCATTTTTCAGTAATATCATAGTCAACACTCTGCCTCACATCACTTTTTGAGACTTCAGAGTCTTCTACCTCTCCAAACCAGATAACTCAAACTTTTGCTTCTGTAAGGAAACAGGTTCCTCACTTACACTACCATTTCTATCCTTGAGTTGGCATGTATCCCCATTTATCTTCCAATTTGTTCACCCTTATCATCTGTTGCATGTTCTTTCCACTCTGAAGAGTTGAGTTATATCCCACACTGAATCCCAGCCTGGAACTTTTTGATCTCTAGGCCTTGTAAATGTGTAACATGTTCCTTATCTGGTTCTGGATGATAAGTTGTTAGATCATCAAAACATAAAGTAAAGTACATATGCTCAAAGTACTTGTAACCTATCAATCTAAAACGAATTTATTTTGACTATTATCTTTAATTAGCAAAAACAAGAGGACAAGATGTTAAAAGTAAAGATTTCTAGGTTATATAATTCACTCAAACAAGTTATTTATGTAAATTAGCTGTGAACAAGTTTCGCTTTTTCAACCCCTAACCAACTTTAGTTGACTAAACCTCACTTATTTCAGTACCAATAATAATAACATATTCAGTGTAATCCCACGAGTGGGTTTGGAATAGGGTAGTGCGTATATTAGCCTTACCTTGTTGAAGTAGAGAGACTGTTTACAATAGATCCTCAACTCAACTCGAACAAAAACATAACAATTTAAAGAAAATACAATAGTGAATAAGATATTGGCAAAGAAGCATTAGCAACTGCAGGTTAGATAACAAAATCGAAGCAGAGGAAATATCAGATAAAAATAGAAGTTTAAGAGTAAGGGAAGACGAGAATAATACTAGAACAACCCACTAACCTTCTATTTTAATTTTTGACCTCCATATCTTCTTATTAAGAGTCGTATCCTCAGTAAGCTTAAGATGATTTATGTCTTGCCTAATCACCCCTTCCCAATATTTTTTAGGCCTACTTATTTCTCTTTATAGACCCATCACAGCTAACCTTTCACACCTCCTCACTGGGAGCATCTGTGCTCCTCCTCTTCACGTGCCCGAACCATCTCAACCTCATTTTCTGTATTTTGTCCACTACGGAGGCCAGTCCCATTTTATCTCGAATAATTTCATTTCTAATCCTATCTTTCCTAGTATACTGACACATCCATCTTAACATCCTCATTTTCGCTACTTTCAACTTCTGGACATGAAAGTTTTTGATTAGTCAATACTTCATCCCATACAACATAGTTGGTCTAATAACCACTTTGTGAAACTTACTCTTAAGCCTTAGTGACATATTCTTATCGCGCAAGATGCAGGATGCGAGCCTCCATTTCATCCATCCTTCCCCCAATACGATGTGTGACATCCTCATCAATCTCCCCATTACCGTGGATTGCCGGCCAAGATACTTGATACTTTATTTCTTTGGAATGACTTGTGCATCAAGTCTCACTTCTTTTACTTATTATATTTAAGGTAACAATTTTTGTGCTCTCAAAGTCAAAACCAATAACAAGTCGGAAATCGTAAATGGGACGTGTTATGTCAACTAGTATTACATATTCAAAAATTAACCAAATAGTCCAATCATGGTGATTTTTGCAATTAGGCTCCACCCGAACATAATTGTATTGAACTTAACTTATATTTATTTTGTTTTATTTTTCTACCTGATATGGGACCCGAGTAATTCAGAATCCCACATAAAAGTCTCACTGAGAAGGTAAAGTATTTCTTCAAAAGGCGACTCTTGAACTCGAACTAAGAACCCAAGAGTCATAGTGAGGTAAGAGGCGTAGTTACCATTCTACCACAACTTTTAAACTTTTCTCAAAGACCTTTATGATATTCAATTATGACTCAATGGGTGAGTCGTGAATGGGTTGATGCCAATTAAATTTAGAGTGTCAAGTCATATTCAAGGGTTTCTGGCTTTCCGTTAATGATAATGAATTGACATCACGAGGAATCCTTATTTTCAACCTTACTATTTTTGGCTTACTAAACTATTTTCAACCTTACTATTTTTATGTGGCAGAATTCGGATTTTGACTCTTTTTCACCTGTAATTTCATGTCGTTTAGATAATTTGAACTGTTAACTATCGTGACTTACATTACTTTTTACGTAGTTTTTAAATATATAAATTTTATTTTGAAAATATATAAAAATTTAAGTTCGAATTTACAGTTAAAATTAAAAATTTAACTCTTGAAATCCGAGTTCCACCATATAAATTGGGACAGAAGGAGTAATAGTTTTGTGCACTAATTTTGGCTGGAATTTCAGCAACTAGGAATTTCGCCAAATTAGCATGGTTTTATTACACTTACTTTAAGATTGCGTTTTGATTCAGAGAACAAGTAAATGAGGTAGGACTCTTTGTCATATGCAAAATTAAGCTTTAATTCCAAATTGAAAATCGGAATGAAATGTCCTAAAGAGTCTTGGTGTGTTTGGTATAACGGAAAATGTTTTTCATGAAAAATATTTTCTTGGAAAACAAGTAGTAATCTTATTCATTTTCTGTTGTTTGATATGCAAATTAAGGAAAATGACCTCTCAAGAGTATTCATAAATAATTTCGATATAACAATTATGAAGCCACAAAATTTCAAACCAACAACCTTCCGGACCCACAAATTTCATAAACTTTCGAACCGCTAAACATTTAAAACCGCGAAATTTCAAACCCGTAAACTTTATAATTTGTAAACCCGTAAATTTTCAAACACATAAATCTGTGAACTTATAATTTTGGAACTTGTAAAATTTTGAGCCTTTAAACCGATAAATAATAAAATTGAAAGTGAAAAATATTTTTAAATTTTTTTTTGGGGGGGGGTAGGGGGTGGGGGCGGGGTTGGGGGTAGAAAAACGAAAAAAAATAGAAAATTAAATTACAAAAAAAAACTAAAAAAAAAATCGGGGTGGGGTGTGGGGAGGGGGTGGGGTTTGGGTGGGTAGTGCAGAAAAATAAAAAAATAAAAATTTAAAATTGCAAAAAGAAAAAAATTAAGATAAAAAAATATTTCTTTGCGGGGGGAGGGGGGATGGAGGGATAGCAGGTGGGTGTTTACGGAAAAACTGAAATTTAAAAAATATTGAGAGGGGGTTGGGTGGGTTGGTAAGGGTGAGGAAGGTTGATAAGGACGTTTGGAAAATATTTTCCCTTCTCGTGATAAGGAAAATATTTTCCTTCATACCAAACACACCCTTAATGTTAATTAGATAGAATAGAAGCACCGTCCCCTGATTGATTATGTTTTTTCTTCTTACTTTTTGGAAAAGGTCCAAATGTACCTTTCAACTTAGCTTAGTGTAATAGTTTCGTATAGTTGAAGGGCATATCCGACCCCTTTTCCGTACCTTTTATTAAGTTTTACTGTAGTTTCTAGTTCGACAAGAACAAAAAGAAAAGGAGCGTGTTTCTTTATTCTTAATATTTTTCATCTCTTTCTTTTCCTCTTTTCACCGCTCCGTGCAATGATCATGGATTGTTACACATTAACATTATCTCGATTAGATACTTATTTAGCTTAGGATTGAGGCATAGTAAGTGTTCGGGATAGCTCATGTTATGTCTATCTAAAACAACTTCTCTATCTCCGAATATGTTATTATAGTTGCATAACTCATGCTATATTTAACAAGAATCAAGTACAATTTTATTCACAAGAAGGAATAGGAAGATGTTCACAATTAATTAACCTTCTATTTAAATAAAAAACTCATGAATTTCTTAGCTGTATTGGACAAATTTGGTTCCCTACGTCCACATATTATCAACATACTGCCTCACTAAAGAAAGCGGCCTTATCGTCGTCGACTTAAGTAAGGCCGGCCCCAGTCAATAAACGGACCAGGTGATGTGACTCGCTGTAACGTTACATCAAGCTCTGACATTCGTATATCGAGACCACCAACTCTTGTACTTTCTTTGTATTATTTCGAGGAAGGTCTTAGTATATAAATGGGACATTCTCCCTTTGCAAAGACTCATATGTATTTCCTTACTGAAAATATACAACTCTCTCTCTTTCTCACTCTCTTTTGCAAATAGCCTGTTATACATCTTGCTGCTCTTACATCTCGATTTTTATATTATAATCACCGATTTCTATCATTTAACATCCTCTATATCACATTACCCTTGATTGCAATTAACCCATATCATTTTTTGATTGTTTTAAAGCTAGTTAAGTGTTCGAATAACTTTTTAGCCAAATAATTTGGCGCCGTCTGTGGGGATTTCGAGAATCAAAGCTGTAGTTTGTTTCTAGAGATCCTTCGAATAGCCACCCTCTACAACCTATAATGGCTAAGAACAATGCTAGAATGAAGGCTATCTTGGAAGTTAGAACAGACCTCACGGGCACTCTCAACGCGACTGCCGAAGGAGATGCCCTACACATAACCCGCAGTACTTTGTTAGGCGTGGAAGCCTTACCCTCCTCATCAGAAGACCTGGTGGTGCTACGAGAAAGAGAAGCTTCAACATCTACCTCTAAGGAAGCAACCCCAGAAATAAAGAAATTACTAGAAGAGTGGCTGACGAGCACTCTGAGCAGTCTAGCCAAGAAACCACCTCAAAATGATAGATGCACCCCAGCAGCAGATCATGTCGCAACCGAGGATGACTCAAGGTCACAAGAACAAACAACGTACCTGTCGATGTGCAAGCTAACGAAGGAACGCTCACAGCCATCCTCAAAAAGATGGAAGAGAGGAGAACGAGAACAGATCGCTCTTCGACTAGATGAATGAACACCAACAAAGGGTGGATAAGATCCCAGGCGCGCCTAAGCTGCTGCCAACGCAAGACATGGGGAGGTTCGTCGAACAACCCTACACGGAAGGAGCCGCGCCATACCCCATTACAAAAACCTTCAAAATGCCCCCTACTTGAAATATATGACGGGAGCACCGATCCCGAGGACCACCTGATACACTATGTTATAGCCATCAAAGGCAACGACTTATCGAAAGAACAGGTACCATCCGTACTTCTAAAGAAGTTCGGTGAGATGCTGACAGGAGGGGCCATAACGTGGTACTCACAACTACCGGCCAAGAGCATATCAACCTTTGAGGAGATGGCTGATAAATTCTCTACCGCCCATGCAGGGGCAAGGAAGGAGGAAACACGGGTAAAAGACATTTTTGCTTTGCGTCAAACCCCAGGAGAAGGACTCAGGGAGTTCCTAGCCAGATTCAACAGAGTCAGAATGAGCCTACCGAACGTATCCAAAGGCATGGCAGTTGCGGCCTTTCAGGACGGGCTGAGCAGAGATGGCTCGAAGGCGACCAAGAAGCTACTCAGCCTTCTCCTGAATATACCCCCACCATCTGGGAAGAAATACACAACGCCTATTGTGCCTAGGTACGTGGGGATGATGACGACCTTAACGGCCCGACCCGAAGGTTGACAACAGTACACCCAGAAATCCGAAGGGACCAGCGCAACGAGGGAAGACGGGAACATATCCCACGCCTCAACAGGGAAAGATATCAATCATACAGCATGTCCTCACACCCGCCACCACCAAGGCATGCGGAGGCCTTGCAACGACATATTGCTCCACCAAGGAACGACAGAGGTACGCCCCCTCCATTATTTGCACATAACCTTTGTGTGTATCCTTCAGAGGTAGTGTACGCACTAGAAAAGCAGGGCAACAAAGTACAATGGCCAGCAATGACGTCCGACCCCGCCACCAGAAAGGCAAACACCTGTGCGAGTTCCACCAAGAATGAGGGCAAAAAACGGAGAACTGTATAGGTCTCCGACAGGAGGTAGTCCGAATGGTGAACCAAGGGTTCTTGAAAGAGCTGCTCAGCGACAAAGGAAAGCTCAACTTCGAACGAAGGCGGGAACCACACCATGGCCTACCAAGGCCGCCGTCACCAACGCGCACCATCAATATGATCATTGGAGACAGAAATGATTCGGCGATCAATAACATCAAGTTCACGACCACCCACAAGCTGAAGCGAACTATCACCTACGAACGGTATGATGACTTCGAAGATAGTATCACCTTCGATAAGTCTGATGCCGACGATTTGTGTTTTCCTTATTATGATGCCTTAGTTATTACTTTATGCATACTAGATACAGATGGTAAAAGGATCATGGTCGACGATGGAAGCGGCACATGTATCATTCATCCAAGATTCCTTGCACTCATGGGACTCAAGGATAAATAATTCCGCGGCTGCATAACACAAATGAGTTTTAATAATGCAGTGGAAAGAACCTCGGGTGAGGTGACGCTGCCCATCCTTGCAGGTGGGGTCACGATGGAAACCACCTTTCATGTGATGAACCAAGAAATAGCATACAATGCCATTATTGGACGCCCATGGATACACGCCATGAGAGCCGTCCCCTCCAGCTTCTACGAAGTAATCAAATTCCCAACCACATGGGAAGTGCACTGCATACAGGGAGAGCCCCGCACCGCCCAAGAATGCTATAAGATAGCCCAGGATTACACACATACCAAACAGCTCCAAGGAGCAAGTGCAGAAGCATATCAATCAGCCCTGTCGGGGACTAAGGTCCATCCGACAGAGAACGCCATCAAAGATCCTGAGGAGGTCGAGGCTAGCAAGGCTATGCTCGAAGACCTCGACCTCGTTCAGATAAACAGCA
This sequence comes from Nicotiana benthamiana, assembly GCA_034376525.1. Taxonomy (NCBI): domain Eukaryota; kingdom Viridiplantae; phylum Streptophyta; class Magnoliopsida; order Solanales; family Solanaceae; genus Nicotiana; species Nicotiana benthamiana. The sequence continues at coordinate 75,104,564 of CM067328.1, read as the reverse complement.
GCGACCTCGCAAAGAAAGCATATATAGGCCACGGCCTGTCAAATCCAGGTCAGTACCATGAATTTTTATCTAACCATGCGGATCTGTTCGCTTTTTCTCATGCAGATATGCCAGGAATTCCATGAGAAATTGCCTTTCAGAAACTCAACGTCGACTCATTGCACCCGCCCGTGCGGCAAATAAGAAGAAAATTCAACGCCGCCATGAACGAAGCAGTGAGCGAAGAAGTGGACATATTGCTAGCCAATGGCTCCATCAGGGAATCCAAGTACCCGGAATGGGCCACCAACGTCGTAATGGTCAAAAAGAAGAACGGTAAGTGGCGGATGTGCGTAGATTTCACTTATCTAAATAAAGCGTGCCCGGAAGACTCTTTCCCGCTACCCCATATTGACTAGCTGATAGACGCAAATAAAGGCTATGAGCTGATGGCTGAAGAAGATCAGGAGAAGACAACTTTTATCACCCATCAGAGGACGTATTGTTATAAAGTAATGCCTTTCGGGCTCAAGAACGCAGGGGCCACTTACTAGAGTCTAGTGATGACAATGTTCAAAGAACAACTCAGCAAAACAATGGAGGTCTACATCGACGACATGTTGGTGAAATCATCGAAAAAGGAGGATCACCTCACCCACCTTAAGTAAGCCTTCGAAATACTAAGGAAGTACGGCATGAAACTGAACCTCGAGAAGTACACTTTTGGAGTATCATCGGGAGAGTTCCTGGGATTTCTGGTATCACAAAGGGGAATCGAAGTCAACCCTGACAAGATCAAAGCCATCGAGGCCATCCCAGAAACGCTAAGCATCAAGAAGCAGGTGCAGAAATTAACGGGCCGAATAGCCGCCCTCTCCCGGTTCATCTCACGCTCCTCCGAAAGATGCCACAAGTTCTTTGATGTACTGTAAAAAGACCATGGAGTGCAATGGAATGGAGAATACGTAGAAGCCCTGAGGAACTTAAAAGCATACTTATCATCACCACCCCTACTGGTAAAAGCCAACCCCGAAGAACCATTGCTGGTATATTTAGATGTATCAGAGGTAGCAGCCAGCGCCGTCCTAGTGCGCGAAAACAAAGGTAGGCAATCTCCTATTTATTATATCAGCAAAACTTTAGTGTACGCCGAAACTCGGTATCCCAACCTTGAGATATTAGCCTTGGCACTTGTAGTAGCTTCACGAAAGCTACGACCGTATTTCCAGTGCCACCCCATACGGGTGGTGACAACCTTCACTCTAAGCAGCATCCTGCATAAACCCGAACTCTCAAGGCGACTCGCCAGATGGGCCGTCGAGCTCAGCAAGCATGATACTACATAACTCCCAAGAACCGCCATCAAGTCACAAGTCTTACCTGACTTCATCGCCGACTTTAGTGCGGAAGTCCTGCCAAAGGAAGAACTTGAGGCACAACGCGCATCCTCCGAAAACAACCTATGGGTCCTTTATATGGATGGCGCCGCCAATGCATTGGAATCTGGACTGGGACTCGTTCTCGAAGTCCCCACGGGCAAAAAAATTTACCAGTCCATATGATGCCCAGAAATGACTAACAACGAGGCCGAGTACGAGGCCGTAATTGCAGGCATGAAGCTGGCCACCAAGTATGGAGCTCGCCGAATTCTCCTCCACTGCGACTCCCAGCTTGTGGTAAACCATATCACTAGGACTTATCAAATCAAGGAACACAGGCTACAAAAGTACCAGTCAGAAATCCATAGGTTGATGACTACATTCGACGAATGCCGCTTCGAACAAATTTCCAAAGCACGGAATATCAAAGCAGAAGGCCGGCGAAGTTGGCTGCCGCCGCCAAAAGTGTCAATAAAGAGAGTGTGGTCACGCTCCTCCACTCAGCTATCGATCACACCGAGGTACTTTCCTTAAACCTAACTTGGGATTGGCGCAAGTTCGTATCTTACTTCAGGACGGGATACTCCTCCTTGATAAAAATGAAGCAAAAAAGCTCCACGTACAGGCCTCCCGATATTGCATGATCAATGATGACCTTTATAAAAGGACGTTCGGTGGCCCCCTAGCCAAGTGCATAGGACCGCAACAAGCAAGACCTGTACTCGAAGAAGTACATGAAGGACATTTCGGCGCCCACACTGTAAACCGCACCATCGTTAGGTGCATCATACACGCCGGCTACTATTGGCCCACCATGAAGAAAGAGGCAGGGTAGTACATCCGCCGATGCGAGCAGTGCCAAAAGCTTGCCCCAATGATACACCAACCAGAAGAACCCCTCCATTCTGTCACATCCCCCTGGCCATTCATCAAGCGGGGAATGGACATAGTCGGCCCGCTACCCCCAGGACGAGGAAAGGTACGATTTTTACTTGTTTTACCTGAGTATTTGTCTAAGTGGGTGGAAGCAGGTGCGTACGCACAAGTACGCGAGCAAGAAGTCATCACCTTTATTTGGAAGAACATCATATGCCATTTTGGCATCCCCAAAGAAATCAGCTGTGATAATGGGCGCCAGTTCATCAGTTAGAAAATGACCGAGTTCTTCGAATATGGCGCATCAAAAGGATATTATCCACGTCATACCACCCCGCCGCCAACGGTGAAGCGGAGTCCTCCAACAAAACAATCCTGAACATACTCAAAAATAAGCTCGAAGACGCCAAGGGACTATGGCCCGAATTACTACCCGAAGTCTTGTGGGCGCAAGAACCACGCCCAAATCCAACACAAGAGAAACCCCATACTCACTGGCTTATGGACTGACACGGCCATACCTGTCGAAGTGGGCGAACCCAGCTTAAGGTACTCACACACCAGCGGAACGAAAAATGACATCGGCAGGCTCCAAGATCTTGATGAAGCCGAAGAAAGAAGAGAAATGGCCCACGTCAGAATGGTAGCCCAAAAACAACAAGTCTAAAGATACTACAACAAAAGAGCAAAAATAAGGCCACTCAAAGTAGGGGATTACGTCCTAAAAGACAAGACTCTGGCCTCAAAAGACCCAAGTGAAGGAAAATTGGGCACAAACTGGGATGGACCCTACAAAATCACGGCGGCGGCCAGGAACGAAGCATTCCAGCTGGAGACAATGGAAGGAAAGACACTCCAAAACAATTGAAACGTCTCTCACCTCAAACATTTCAACTTTTATAAAGGTGACACATGAGTCGTACTCTTTTTCCCTTACCCAAGTTTTGTCCCAATTGGGTTTTTTCGGGAAGGTTTTTAACGAGGTGGCAAAGGGGTCACATGGAGATGTTTGTAGCGCAAGTGCATTATGTCCACCTCTCCATGTACACTCCAAGCCTGGCATGATACATGGATTGGATTAGTGTCATCTCCAGATATATAAAAAGGCTACGGCCACCTCCAAGTGTATAGAAAGGCTACGACCACCTCCAAGTGTATAGAAAGGCTACGGCCATCTCCAAATGAATGAAAAGGCTACGGCCATCTTCAAATGAATGAAAAGGCTACAACCATCTCCAAATGAATGAAAAGGCTACGGCCATCTCCAAATGAATAAAAAGGCTACGGCCATCTCAAAATGAATGAAAAATCTACGGCCATCTCCAAATGAATGAAAAGGCTACGGCCATCTCCAAATGAATGAAAAGGCTACAGCTATCTCCAAATGAATGAAAAGGCTATGGCCATCGATTTATATGGCTAAGGCCATCAGGCTACGAACTTTATTTGACATGGCTATAGCCATCATTTTATATGGCTAAGGCCATCAGGCTACGGCCTTTATTTTACATGGCTATGGCCATCATTTTATATGGCTAAGGCCATCATGCTACGACCTTTACTCTACATGGCTATGGCCATCATTTTATATGGCTAAGGCCATCAGGCTACGACCTTTACTTTACATGGTTGTGGCCATCATTTTATATGGCAAAGGCCATCAGGCTACGACCTTTATTTTACATGGCTATGGCCATCATTTTATATGGCTAAGGCCATCACGCTACGGCCACTATTTTACATGGCAATGGCCATCATGTTATATGGCTAAGGCCATCAGGCTACGGCCTTTACTTTACATGGCTATGGCCATCATTTTATATGGCTAAGGCCATCAGGTTACGACCTTTATTTTACATAGATGTGGACATCATTTTATATGGCTAAGGCCATCAGGCTACGACCTTTACTTTACATGGCTGTGGCCATCATTTTATATGGCTAAGGCCATCAGGCTACGGCCTTTATTTTACTTGGCTATGGCCATCATTTTATACGGCTAAGGCCATCAAGCTACAACCTTTATTTTACATGGTTGTGGACATCATTTTATATGGCTAAGGCCATCAGGCTACCGCCTTTACTTTACATGGCTATGGCCATCATTTTATATGGATAAGGCCATCAGGCTACGGCCTTTACTTTACATGGCTGTGGCCACCATTTTATATGGCTAAGGCCATCAAGCTACGACCTTTATTTCACATGGCTATGGCCATCAATTTGCATGGCTAAGGCCATTTGGCTACGACCTTTATTTTACATGGCTATGGCTATCGTTTTATACGGCTAAGACCATTAGGCTACGACCTTTATTTTACATGGCTATGGCCATCATTTTAAATAGCTAAGGCCATCACGCTACGGCCTTTATTTCACATGGCTATGGCCATCGATTTGCATGGCTAAGGCCTTTAGGCTACGACCTTTATTTTACATGGCTATGGCCATCATTTTATATGGCTAAGGTCATCAGGCCACGACTTTTATTTTACATGGCTATAGCCATCATTTTCATCGATCTACGGCCTTTATCTGTACATGGCTGGAGCCATCGTATTCATGAGGCTATGACCGCCTATTTTATATGGCTAAAGCCATCAGGCTAGCTTTACATGGCTATGGCCGACAAATTCCAAGCAGCAACGGTAAAGAAAAGTACGACGACAAGCCAAAAGGTAAAAAAGATTACTTACAACAAACCACCAAGGGGAACAAACACCCCTGATACAAAAATCAGTATGAACAAGCATATTTACAAAGACCCTAAGAAACCACTACTTATCTAGCTTGGCCTGGCCTTCAGGCGGCCTGTCCTCATTTCTGGGAGGGTGAGCCCTGGAAATCCAAGAGCTGTATTCCAAAAGATTGATGTCTGCCGAGCTGCCCCCTCCCGGCCTGGTGATTCAGGACCATAGTATGCCGCCTCACGAGCGAATCTAACTAGTTCTGGTTCTCAACCTCCGGTTCAAACGCTCGACCAGCCGCCAGGAATTCCTGAAGCACGACCAGCCTGGCCTTCGCATACACCCACATCTCGTGCGCCTCACGAGACATATCGGCTTGTGCAAGAGCTAGCTTAAGCTCTTCGACCTCGGCCTTCGTGGCTCTGAGTTCCTCCGTTAGAGCCGCCACTGGGGTGCGCAATTCTGCCGCCTCCTCCGCCACAAAACGACTGAGCTGCAGCTCCTCGCCCTTGGCCTGGATAAGGACCTCCTTCTCCGCGGCCCGAGCAACAGCGACCATGAGGTGTTCATCTACCCTTTCCAGCTCGGCCACTTTTTTCTTCAATTGCGTCTCGGACTGCACTAGGCCCTCACGAACCACTCTAAAGTTGGGGTCCTGCTTTTACATGCCGGCCAGGGTTCGATGCGCCTCACGCACCTTATTGTACTTCTGCGCCAGCCTGTTGTATTTGGCCAACTTCTCTTTCCGGCGTCGATCCCTCTCCACCTCCAAGACAAGAGTCTAGAAAAGAAACCAAGTAAGTACGGGAAAATCATAACCCTACATACAGAAAGGTCATCAAGCAAGGCAGAGGCATACCTGTAGGGCCGCACCTTCCATACTTTGGGCCAAGACATTATCACTAAGGTCCGCTAGGGTCACACGCTTGGCACCGGCGCACAAGAGCGTCATGCTGGAGGTCGCCTCCTCACAGTTCTCCAACAAATTATAGTGACTTGGGATCACTATACGATGAGAAGATTGGCCGGCCATCATCTCTACCGGTCCAAGGACCTGCTTCCTCTGTTTGCGCCCTCTGTGGCTGCCCCCGAGCCCGCCACATCCATGTCTTCGCTTCTCCTCGCTGTGTCCTCCCTCCTAAAATTAGCTCTTCCTAAGCAAATAGCCTATGCCATAAAGGACGGCCTTGATACAGGGCAAGATGGCCTAGCCTTTCCCGACTGGGTGGCCACGACCTTACTAGTGAGAATCCGACGCTGCGTCCTCTCCAACGTCTCCTCCTCTTCACGGTTCCCCTCCGCGGGGTGCAGAGCAGGCTCAGAGGGGGTCAGCACGGCAGAAGGTGTCTTTACCGGGGCAATCTCAGGAACAGCCACCGACACCTCTATGGGCATCGTCTCAGGTACGAACCCTATCACGGCCTCTGATGCTATCTCTGGGGCCGCTTCTAACGTACCCTCCTGTCTTAAAGGGGGCGAAGCACTGCCCCTGGACGTGCTGACGAAGACCAGATCCTCCTCAGGATCAGATACCGTCCTAGAAAGACCGCCGCAGTCTTCTTCTTCAGCTGCTTCTTCTTCATCGCCTTCTTAGATGCGCCCCGACCTACCAAAACACATGTGAGACGGGTAAGGAAATTATATGGGCCCCCAAACCGTAAATGTTTTTAGTTAAAGTCGTTACTAGCCGGGCTGTAAAGCCTATGGAATTCAGTCCAATAACGAATTTCCTTTGCAAATGATATCAGCTCTTGCACCCACGGCCTAATGTCGTCAACCCTACGAGGAGGGCGAGCAGCCACTGCATGAAAACAAAGGAAAACTTTCGTCAGTGAGAACCAGCAAAGTAAGGTCAAAATGTTAAACATCACGCACGGCAAGACTTACGTGCGTCATTCCACACTTCTAGAAACCCATCAGGGTTGGACACAAGGTGCTCAGTACGCACGTAGAAAAACCTCGTCCAAAATATACGGTTGGCCTTGTCTTCCACCCGCGCCACGAAGCTTTTCTTGCCCCTACTCCTCAACTGGAGCATAGAGCCTCTCATGAAAACCACATTGAACATTTGTAAGAGGTGATGAACGGTCACCTCTTTTCCGGACTTCGCCGCGTAAACGAATACTACCCTGCACACCTTCAAGGCATACGAGGTAAGCTGGGCCGGGCATGCTCCAAACAAGCGACACAACTCTTCCGCTAAAGGATAAATCGGAAGGGTGTATCCAATTCGGAAGGCATACTCGTAGAAGGCAGAGTACCCGGTCCTAGGCACGTTAGCGTAATCTAGACCCGCGGGAACCATGTCAACATGATCGGGAATATCATACGTCTCCCTGAGAGAGGCCAACTGGGACAGCGTCACCTCACTGTGCTCCCAAGGGAGGAATTTACGCTTATTTAGAAAGTCACTCCTTTGCTCATATCGCGTGGGAGTAGGTTGGCCGTTGATAGAGGAACAAAAACTTCAGCGGCCTCTTCGCCGTCCGAGGATGACGAAGCCCTGGTGGAAGCAATGTCCCTGGTTCCGGTATCATCACGCCGATGTTTAGCCATAGTGAATGATATGAGAAAAATGTATTATGGGTCGCAAGTTAGATTCCTGAGAATGAGGATTTCAGAGAAGAAAAGAATAGCAAACACCAGAAAAAGATAGGGAAAAGAGTGAGAAAATACTCTCCGAAAAGGATCGAAATATGAACCTAGTCCAACTCTCCTCGTCTTTATAAGAAAAGGCACACGAAAATCGAAAGGGCATGATTCAAAAATTAGCGCAGGAAACCAAAACGTCACGTCATAACCTGAACCACCTCGGGAGTAGAAGTAATCACATATGTGATCGATGATGTCACCTCAAAAAGAAATTCCAAAAAGGAGGTAACATGTCAACGGCATGACCTTTTCACACACGAACGCGTCTCTCACAGAGGTATCAACAGGAACAACCAAATTTCCATAGGCATCGAGCACGCATGTCCGTCCATTGGAAACGCCTTTCGACTGCATCCCCAATAAACAGAGGGACTATCTGTATTCGGCAAATTTGGTTTCCTACGTCCACATATTATCCACATACGGCCTAACTAAAGAAAGCGACCTTATCGTGGTCGACTTAAGTAAGGCCGGCCCTAGTCAATAAACGGACCAAGTGATGTGACTCGCTGTAACGTCACATCAAGCTCTGATATTCGTATATCGAGGCCACCAACTCTTGTACTTTCTTTGCATTATTTCGAGGAAGGTACCTTAGTATATAAAGGAGACCTCTTCCCTTTATAAAGACTCATGTGTATTTCCTTACTGAAAATATACAACTCTCTCTCTTTCTCACTCTCTTGTGCAAACAGCCTGTTATACATTTTACTGCTCTTACATCTCGATTTTTATATTATAATCACCGATTTCTATCATCTAACATTCTCTATATCACTTTACCCTTGATTCGATTAACCCATATCATTTTTTTGATTGTTTTAAAGCTAGTTAAGTGTTCGAATAACTTTTTAGCTAAACATTAACAAAAACTAAGCTTACAAAGTCAAAACTAATTTAACCTCCTTAAAACACAAACTAAAAAAGCTAGCTAAATCATAAGCTTCAATTTTGACAAATTTTTTGAGTTTGATCATGAAATGTAAGAAGGCCTAGGTTTATATATCATAATTTTAATTAATTTGAAGTCAATACCCGAACCTATTACACTTGCAGGCGGGCCAAAATGCAATTTTTCTACTTGTTTTCCCCTAAAGCAAATGCCATATATAGCAAGGATTTACATGAGGTGCGTTCTTGACTTCTTCCCTTAGCCTCCCAACAAACATTGAGTAAACTCATCCTTCTTTCCTCCTCCATCCTTCAATTTTAACTGCAGTACACCGTGTCGGAATCAGAAATTTTACTAACGTATTTCAAAATATAACAAAATAAAATACACAAAAATTAGGGGAGTCAACATATAGTACAACAATAACAATCCAGCAAAATCTCACAAGTAGAGTTTGAGGAGGATAGTGTGTACGTAGATTATACCCCGACCCCATAGGAGTAGAGAAAAGTCAACATATAATATACATGCAAAAAATAAATTTTAACCTAGCTATATAGTGTAATTTTCTGGCGAATGTGTGTCAAATGACATTCCTGAACGTAAGGTTGCTCCATCATCGGTAGTATATGCATACACTCAAACATTAATTGGTAAATAGGACTTGATTTCGTATACATTTGACACTAAAGAATTTTCATGCAATTCAAACTTAGCACGTCACAGCAGATTGCCTGTCTTATGATCCGTTACTATGATCTCTTTTAGATGACTTGATAGAGCCAATTTTTTTATACTATCCGTGTGTATAACTCAAATCTGATTCATGATAACCATAGCAATGGCTTACCTTAGATTTTCATCAAGCGTTGTCACATGCTACAGCTGTTTTGATCCTCTCAACAGTGCATTTGATGAGACTATTAACAGTTGCAACCGATCCGAGCGAGAGTTTTGCAGTTGGAACTGAATCAACTAATATCTGAAATGCAACAGTGAGTAGTGATCCACCATTCCCAACTTCAGCAACATTATTTCCTCCACAATGACTACTCATCGAACCATCTGGCAATATCGCGAATCCAGATGGTAAAAGAGCGACATAATCAGGGTCGCCACCACTTAACACTGCATTCATTGCAACAATATCAACTGGTGCATAAATAACATAAGAGCCTGTAGAATCAGTTGAACTCTCTTGTAGTATTAGCATATTACTCTGGCTTGAATTTCCACTCTGCAGCAAAATTAATTAGCAAAAATTAATTGACAATCGGTTGGTGGTGGATCTGAGGTTGAAATTAATGAGATAGATAAGTAAGAAGATGGTACATTAACGCGGAGTAGAGATACACAGTTGCCAGAATCGCGACCATTTGCTATATGTGCCATTTCTTGAACTAGGCCCCCATTTGAAAGTATATCCCACTGTATATTTTATGCATAGTCAGATTTTGACAACAGAATATAACAATTTCGTCGTATTAAAATAATGCAAACCTTGTCGACCCAAATTGCACTATTAAAATCGACAAAAATGAAACTGAGATGATTGGAATGGTATACATAACTATAATCAAACTTCTCTATCACAACATCGTTTGTTTCAAATTTGTTTGGTTGTTATAGCGAAATACTGTTATATAAAACATATATTATAACATAACATCGAAATGTCTCTAAAGAAACTTGTCATTTATAGTGATTGGTTGTTATACAGTGATGCTATTACAGATAGGTCTGACTGTATAATTTTGGTTATACACAACAAATTAAGTGAAAAGTTGGTATGATATAGATTTCTTGGAATAACCAATCGAACCAAACCATTGAAACTGTACTAATGATTTACCTCACTTCTGGAGTTCTCATCGTGGAGAAAATCAAAGACTCTTTTTGGAGGAACTGGCAACCAAAATGAAGTGGCTGCACTCAGGACTATACCAGGAGGTCGCCCTGGATCATCGATACTTTTTCTAGTCATAACTCTAACATCATCAGCGCCACTTCCGGATAATGTAGTCCAAGTGTGAGCAGTTGAGGCACCAACACCGGCACAGAAACTCATTACCATTCTCTCAGCAAGTTTTAACATGCTTCTTCGACCTTCAGGGCTCGTTATGACTGCAACGAAGTATTCATCGAATCAAGATCACAAGAGAATATATCTTCAAATAGATAAAAGGGGATTGTTAAAACATGTTATTACCCCCAACATCCCCTGTTGGTATATTATTAGCCATTGCACTTGCGAGTCGTTCACATTGTCTATCCAACGTTGCTACCCAACGTTTCGCCCCAAATGCGAGGCCTGAATTAACAAGAGGTCTGTAGATATTATGGACAGCTCTATCATCGACCTCAATGTGTTCGATCCACGTAACCTGGAGGATAATATGGCCATAGTTAATACATCAATGAAAATCCAACACTCAATTACTTCTTAAACTTCAGAGTGGCTAATTTACCTTGGAATAACCATTTGGTAATTCTTGAATTAAACAACCAGATGGTCTTCTTCTACAACGCGACGGAGAAGTAGGTCGCAAATTGTCCAGGGAAACGTCAGCTACAGCCCAAGTTCCATCAGCATGGTGTTTACAATATCGAACAAAATAGTTTTCACGAGTTGGAACGAGTGGCGAAGGAACCTGGAACTCAGCTGTCATCTAAAAAAAGTATAACAAACACACCAGTTAGAATAGTAGTAATATTCACAAACAGATCAAGATATCATTTTATTCTATATACCAAGAATATAAGAGACGCTAACAGAAGAAGCGGACCCAGGATTTTTACACGACGGAGGCACCATTATATTTTTACGCGAATTGTTATATGACTCGTATATTTTAACTTGTTATAACAGGTCAATTACTAATTCTTATTTTTATGGACAATTATATGTTAGGATATAGAAGTTAAGATCAAGAAAAATGCAGGAAATTTGTAAAATTCAAACCATACCACTTGCAAAGCTCCATTATAATTTCCAGCTACACCAGTTGATAAGACTTCTAGTGTCATTGCTCTTGATACTAGGCCAGCAAAAACACTTGTCCATTGGTTCTGAAATCAATAGCACGTTACATATTAAACACAGACATTAGTATGGAAAAAAAATGCAGATTAAAACACAAGGCATGACAGATAGACAAATAGGCAATCCGATAGATAGATTATGGCTTCCTCACTATCAGCAAGCTCCCACAGGCAATGAACTGCTTCCGACTTCTTCATTCGCGATATTGTGCCAATTCCAGTTTTGAACTACTGCAGACTTGTTTCATAGTTTTCAACTGAGCTGCTTTTCAGCTCCTTCTTTTTCTACATATGCGGCGGCGGCCCCGAGCAATTCTACCTTCTTTCCATTATCCAACGCTCATGCGTCCCCTTTCTCCCACTCTTTTAACCGCGTTTACACAGGGTCCAGGGAAGGGGCGTACCACAAAGGATGTGACGTAGATAGTCTACCCTAATGCAATCATTAGTGACTTCTTGCACAGCCCAAATCCATGATCGATAAGTCACATCGAGACAACTTTACCATAGCTCCAAGCAGTGGCGAAGCCAGAAAATTCAGTAAGGGTGTTCAAAGTCAATTTTTTTAATCAATAGCAAGTAATATTTTAACCTATACATAATATAATTATTCGGCGAAGGGTGTTTAGTTTACCACCCTTGTCTATATTTTGCTTCGGTCCTTGCTCCAAGGCCCCCTTCTAGTTTAAAAAATAAAAGACTTTGAAACTTATGGTCTAAAACAACTCGTAGAAATGTGTGTGGCTGAATTTTTACTAAATATAAAAAGATGTCATTTTGTTTGGCACCGACTAAAAAAGAAAGACCGTAACATAAATTGAAACGGAGCGAATAGTAACTAAATATTTTATAAAATAAACTCCCTTACCACATCCATCAAAATTTCAACTAAATTGATGTGATTCATAATAACAACAGCAGATGCTCTTGAGGCTTCAGTTTTAAGGCCCAAAGGTTTCGGCCCAATTCCTCTAGGAAATGTCCTCACATATTCTTCTTCACATAATGTCTCAGTAGAATTATCTGGGCTTGAAATCCACAAAGGTTCTCTAGTTTGGGCCATTCTTATTAATTCTTCCATTGCTGCAACAGCAAGTTCAATAATAATGGGCTTATCAGCATCTGTTGGGCCTGAAACTGATCTTAAAAGATCACCAGCACTGTACATTTCTCCAACTAGGCCCGTTTGAGGCCCAAAATTACCAACTCCAAGATCAAGTGACCGATTTGATCCAGTAGATGGGAGATTTGGATATGTAAGCATTGGTTTCCCAACATATTTTGCAGCAATTCCTGATATTCTATCAATCTGAAAAAACACAATGAAAAACCTTAAGTAGTTAGCATAAATTAAATTTTTTTCCCAAATTTATACAATTTTCCTTCATCCTTTTAACAATGCCTTTCTCTTATAGCTAATAATCCTTCTGTCCTAATTTATGTGGCACAGTTCAGATTTCGTGAGTCAAACTTCTTAATTTTAACCATGAAATCGGACATAGAATCTTTAAGTTTTGTAAATTAAAATCTTACGTATTTTAAAATATCATAACAAGTATTACGAGTCACAATAATTAACCATTTAAAATATTTAAAAAGTATAAAAAATTGCGGTAAAAGAAAAATTCGTTTGACTCTCAAAATCAACACATCATCACATAAATTGGGACGAACAAAGTGTTTTATGACTTTCAGAATAAAGAAATTGTTTTGAAGAGTGAAATTGTGCATTGTCCTGAAGGCAAACTGCCAACAATAAATCGTAAATAAAATGGGACAAAGCAGTGGTGGTTCCAGAATTTTTAAATTATTAGTGCTTAACTATTTTTCATCTCAAAAGCTACAAGATTGAGTGTTCGGTTAATATATTTGGATAAATATTCTTAGTTTTATAATAAATAATAGTTTATGGTTCCATAAGTAATGGGTGCTCAAGCACCCATAATCTATAATGTAGATCCGCTAATGGGACGAAGGGAATAGTGTCTATTACAGTATACTCTGTGTAATAGGGCAATCAGGGTACACAAAATATCCTGCGTTCACGCAGAATTTCCAGGGTGTGATATATACGGCCTATCTAATGCAGGCATTAGGGATTGCTTCCATAGCTCGAACTCGTGACCTATAAGTCATACAGACACAACTTTACCGTTGCTCCAAAGTTCCACTTCATTACACTATGTCCCACATAATAAATTCAAGATTCAAATGCATATACATGTAGTAGTACCTCTTCTCTTAGACGAGCATTTTCAATTCTCAAATGCTGTTCGTCAAATGACATTTCTCCAATGGCAGCAGGACCTCCACAATTTGGACAAGTAGCATTTCCCAGGGCTTCTTTATAGCGTATGTTCTCTGCACGAAGCTTCTCATTTTCATTCCTTAATTGTGAGTTCTCAAGCCGTTCATGTTGAGCCTGCAAATAATAATAATAATAATAATAATAATAATAATAATTGGCACTAGACCACTAAATAAGCGCAGAAATTTTAAACGGCTGCTTTAAAATGACTAATCTTGCATATTTCTCATTCATATAGGCATTTATTGCTCTCTATAATTTTTAACCGCTCCTTAAAATGTCCAAAAATCTGAAATATTTATCATACATACAATCATATAATGCTCTTTAAATTTTAAAAATTTTAATTTTTGTGCAACGACATTGTAAGAAATTTTATATTATTAGCTCACTTAAAAGATGATTACGTATAATCGGCCTCTAAAAAGTGGGAATAGCGATCTGGAAAATAAGATAGGTTACCAAGGAGTACAAAAAATTCAATGTAATATATATTTTTTTCGGGTATATATAAGTTAAATTCAATTTTTGTATATTTCATATAAAGAATGAGCAAAAGAAGGAGAAAATTGACTGAGGAATTAAATAAACTCACCTTCATTTGAGTACGCTTATTTTGGAACCAAAATTTCACTTGCAAAGGCTCTAATGCTAATCTTTTTCCAAGTTCTTTTCTTTGTTTATCATCAGGATGAGGACATTCTTTGAAAAACCTGAAAATATAAATATTTAGCAGACTTGGTTTATATAAGTTGAATTACTTACCCGTAGACAATTTGTTACAACAGATTAAATTATACTGATAGTATAATAAGCGTGCTTACGCTTCCATTTCTTGAATTTGAATTTGTGTATGTCGATGATAATGTTTCTTCTTATTGGGACGTTGATTAGGATCTTGATCATCACCAGAAGGATTTTCCATAATATCAGTACCTGATTTGGTATCGAATTCATCATCTCGAATTAAGTCTAACTCATTTTCTAGTGATTTATGTGACATATCAAGTAGATGGTGGTGGCTCTCAAACATGTTTGTCTGAAACATTTTGACTTAAATCTATATATATATCCGTTCTTGCTAAGCTATGGATCTGTTACCTGCCCAAAAAAAAAATAGAAAATAACACTAGTTACTATATAAAGTGTGGACAAAACAAAACCATAGGAAATGAAAATAGAGAAAAACACAACTTGATTTTTTTCACGAACACATGCATAAATTACACAATTTTTGTGATATGTGTAAGTTAACATCGACTCAGAACTCACAATGTCTAAATTTTGGATCCGTTACTGAATACAGATCTCGAGAAAAGTACAAGAATATGGAGAGTCTTTTCAAGAAAAATCAAAGTTCATATCTTGAATTCTCCTATGATAATACAAAAAATGATACAAAGCCCATAAAACCCTAGAAAGACTTCTCCCTTTTGTCTTTCCTCTTTATATAACTATGAGTAATAGTTTTTTGTTTTTGACTACTTAGAATTTGAGGAAGTTGAGTTTAATATTTTCTTTTGATTGTGTATAAAGAAAAAATTAGCTGGATAAATTTACAAATAACAAATGGGAAAATATGACTTTGGTTTTGAGATTTCAAACAAAGACTTCTCTAATTTCTCTTTCCTGTCTGTTTTGATGTGCCAAAAAGACTGAAATGAGAAATTTTTAGGAAAAGAACAAAGACAGAGTTGACACTAAGAGAACCCAAATATTGCCAATTATTTTTTCTTACTTAAATTAACCTCAGATAACGTCCACCAATATTTCGGCAGATTCCAACTTCAGTTATACTTCTCATTTCTGCATAAAAATATAACGGAAAAAAATATATAAGTCAAAGTATGAAATTAAAGCTATTTGAAAACTTAACACTCATATGGTGGTTTTTCAACAAGTAAAACTTAGAAAAACACACACAACAATAACAAGAACCCAATATAATCGCACTAGTGGAGTTTGAGATGAACAATGTATACACAGACCTTATCCCCTCTCGAGGGAGTAAAAAAATTATTTTCGAAAAACCATGGGCACACACATACATACACAAAAAAAAAATAACTCACAATATCTTGAAGCCTTGAAACAAAAGAAAAAACCCTCTTGGAGTTTTAGGGTTTAGATCTGGTTTAAAGGCAAAAAAGGTAAGTAGAAAAAAGTAACTTTTTGGAGGTTGAAAACTTGGTTTTCTTTTTATGTACTTTTCATATGGTAAAAACAACTTTCTTGTGAATAGAATTTAAGAAGAATTGTTGAGGAAAGAAAATTAAAGAAGCAAAAGGAGATATGAGAAAAAGAGAGTATATGAGAGATAGAGAGAGAGAAGATGAAAAGGGATTTGGAGAGGTGATATAGAACGGAGAAGAAAGGAAAAAGGAGGAAGAAAATAGAGAATATATGTGACAATTAAAGGAGTTAATGCACTTTGCATAGAAAGGATGCAATAGCATTTAATGGCGGGAGGAGGTGCTGTTAATGATATTGTTGAAGAGAGAGAAAAAAAGATATATATATATATATATATATATATATATATGTTTAATTTTCGTGTTAGGAGCATGGTGAAACAACGTAAGCATTCTTAACTTCTATATAAGCAAAATATACACGGAGAAATTTAAAAATAATAAAATTTACAACTGGTCATTTAAAAATAGTCAGTTTTAAAAGTAATTAAAATTTAGCTATTTTTTATTTAAAGATAAATTTGAACGAAAATACCGCTTAAAACCCGAAAAATACACCAGTATATTATACTGGAGTTCCAGTATAAGTATGCTTGAACTCCAACATATTATACGGGAGTTCAGAGGCGGTTCAACAAAATTGGTGGCCTAAAGCCGAACGTTAAAAAGAGGCCCATATTTTGTTTAATAAAATTATATATATTGATGATTTCTTTTTTTTTTTTGTTATTAATAATAATTTTATGGACCGTCTTGTACATATTTTGGCCCTTCATTCGGTTACCTGTTAGCGTCCATCATCGAAGATATCCAGTAACTCTACTCATTAAGGTTTCAAATTTTATTATAAGAAATTTGTAGTTGAGAAAACGTTTTTATAGGTTCCCAGCATCTAATAATAGCAATTTTATACTATTAATGTAAATTTTAAAATAATTTTATATGTTTGAAATAATTCAAATTTATTTGAATTTTAAAAAAAGACTTAATCTACTATTTATAAGAAATAATTTACTTTCAAAAAAATATTACAAAATATTTAATTTCTATTTTTTATTATCAATGTCATCATCAAATTGTTATTTTGCCATATTGTATATATGATAAAATTCAAATAGTTATCTAAATAACCTCTATTTTTTCTAAATAACTTTTATATCCAAAAAATTATAAATCTAATATCTATTTTAATAATTATAATTTGTATAATAATATAAAGTTAACTAACAATGAAAAATTGGGGCCTTCAATTGGGGGGCCTAAAGTAATTGCTTTAGCTGCCTCGCCCTCGGGCTGGCACTGCAGGAGTTCCAGGATAACTATGTTGGAACTCCAACATAATATATTGGAGTTCCAGTATAATTACACTAAAACTCCAGCATAATATACTGGAGTTCCAGCAAGTATAAATGTCCAATATAATATACTAGACTTTGGAGCACCGGTGCTTCAGTCTCCCGTATATTATACAGGAGTCAGCAAAGTATACCGGTCCAACATAATATGCTGGAGTTCATACACAGATGCACCGAACTCCCATATATTATGTGGGACCGATCTTTGTTGCAACAAAATAGTGGCTACTTTTTATTGACTTTGTAAACGGTAGCTATTTTTGAATGATCAGTCCGAAAACTGACTATACCGTGCTATTTTAAAAAATATACACCTCAAATCTTACTCGATCCAAGTCTTCATTTTTTTATAATCTTAGTATTCGTGCCAACCTATATATATTTTTAGTCGCGGAGCTAGAACTTAAATTTTATGAGTTTAATCTTGAAATTTATATCTTTGAACTCGTTATATTTTTAAAGTTAAGGAGTTGTACATATTATTTGTTATAATTTTAACGAATTTTTACACAAAAAACTATATTCCAAGCCTAAATTACTGGATTCAAATAAATTCGGTAGCGATATACTGTATCCGCCCTATGTGTATCTCGTTCTAGCTTCATAAAGTACTATTACCTTCTTCCAGTACATGTATCATATTACTCTGTCCATTTTTTAGATAGGTGCAAAGAAGTCAACGAAAATTTTATCTCCGTTAAATTTGAATCAATCCTTTATATTTCTATATATCCATTCTATTTTGTGTTTATAATTTTGTAACATTGACGGATCCACATGCAAGGAATCATTGGAAAGTTATACTACAAATAATGTAAAATACATTATTTTTATCAATATATAAAATTTTGAATCCTTTTAATACAAGAGTAGTACATTGTTACGATCCGGATTTTTTTCGTCATCAGAGATCGTGATGGAGTCTACTGTAGGAGCTAGGCAAGCCAACCCTTTTTAAAATATTCCATATAACTTTTGTGAGAAAGCACGGGAGAAAAATATATAATTGATATTAAACATGGTACAATGAGCCCTATATATATATATATACACACACATAACCTATCCTACTCCTAATACACATTGGATTAGGGTTCTACTATTTACATATTCTAACACTTCCCCTCAAGCTGGTGCATATAAATCATATGTACCGAGCTTGTTACATATGTAGTTAATACGAGGACCAGTGAGGGACTTGGTGAAAATGTCTGCAAGCTGATCATTTGACTTTACAAACTTTGTAACAATATCTCCCAAGAATATCTTTTCTCTGACAAAGTGACCGTCAATCTCAATGTGCTTAGTTCTCTCATGGAACACTGGATTTGACGCAATATGAAGAGCAGCTTGATTATCACACACAAGTTCCATCTGACTAACATCACCAAATTTCAGCTCTTTGAGAAACTGTTTGATCCAAACTAGCTCACATGTCGCCATAGCCATTGCTCGATATTCTGCTTCTGCACTAGACCGAGCAACCACATTCTGTTTCTTGCTTTTCCAAGATACCAAATTTCCTCCTACTAAGACACAATATCCAGAAGTAGAACGTCTGTCAGAAGGCGATCCTGCCCAATCAGCATCGGAGTATCCAACAATCTGCTCATGGCCTCGATCCTCAAACAATAAACCTTTACTTGGAGTTGATTTTATATACCGAAGAATGTGAACAACTGCATCCCAATGACTATCATACGGTGAACCCATAAACTGGCTCACAACACTCACAGGAAAGGAAATGTCAGGTCTTGTCACTGTAAGATAATTTAATTTACCAACTAACCGCCTATATCTTGCAGGATCGTTAAGAGTCTCCCCTTGTCCTGGAAGAAGTTTAGAATTCGGATCCATCAGAGTGTCAACAGGTTTACAACCTGTCATTCATGTCTCCTCAAGAATATCTAAGGCATACTTCCGTTGTGAGATCACAATACCTGAACTAGACTGTGCGACCTCAATACCCAGAAAATACTTTAGTGTACCCAGATCCTTAGTCTGAAAGTGTTGAAAGAAAATTTGCTTCAATTTAGTAATACCATCCTAGTCATTGCCGGTAATAATAATGTCGTCAACATAGACCACCAAATAAATACAGAGACGTGAATCAGAATGCCGATAGAATACAAAGTGATCAACTTCACTCCGAGTCATGCCAAGGTCCTGGATAACAGTACTAAACTTACCAAACCAGGCTCGAGGAGACTGCTTTAGACCATAAAGTGACTGGTGCAAGCGACATACAAGGCCACAAGACCCCCCCTGAGCAACAAACCCAGGTGGTTGCTCCATATAAACTTCATCCTCAAGGTCACCGTGTAAAAATGCATTTTTAATGTCCAGATGATACAGGGGCCAATGGCGAACAGCAGCCATAGAGAGAAAAAGGCGGACTGATGCTATCTTAGCCACGGGAGAGAAGGTATCACTGTAATCAAGCCCAAAGATCTGAGTATATCCCTTGGCAACAAGACGAGCCTTTAGACGATCAAACTTACCATCTGGACCAACCTTGATTGCATACACCCAACGACAACCAACAGTTGATTTACCTGAAGGAAAAGGGACGAGCTCCCAAGTACCACTCGTATGTAAAGGAGACATCTCGTCAGTCATAGCCTGTCGCCACCCTGGATGAGACAATGCTTCACCTGTAGACTTAGGGATGGAAACAGAGGACAAAGAAGATAGAAAAGCACAATAGGGTGATGTCAAACGATTATAACTTAAACCAATATAATGGGGGTTAGGATTAAGGGTGTTCCTTATACCTTTCCGAAGTGCAATAGGAAGAGACAAGTCCGCAGTAGGAGCAGAGTCAGGTGCAGGACGTGAATCAACCGGGCCGGATGCTGGGCGAGGACGACAATGATATGTCAAGAGTGGAGTGTCTTGTGAAGGGAATCTAGGAGGAGCCATAGTAGATGTTCAAACGTTTGGAATGGGTAAGACTTCTGTAGCGGAAGGGGAAGGAGGAGATATAGTAGACTCCCTAAAGGCCGGTATAGGTAAAACCTCAATTATATGTAGATGGTCAGAATGGTCAGAAGAGGTAATGAAAGGTTTAGACTCAAAAAATGTGACATCGGCTGACATAAGGTACCTATGAAGATCACGTGAATAACACCGATAGCCCTTCTGAGCACGAGAATAACCAAGGAAGACACACTTGAGAGCACGAGGAGCTGACTTATCTTTCCCAGGAGCTAAGTTATGAACGAAACAAGTGCTCCCAAAAACACGAGGGGGAACAGGGTATAAGGGTGACTGGGGAAACAATACCTCATACGGAATCTGATTCTGGATGGGAGATGAAAGCATCCGATTAACCAAATAACAAGATGTGAGAACTGCATCGCCCCAAAAACGCAGCGGAACATGAGATTCAATGAGAAGTGTGCGAGCAGTCTCAATAATGTGCCTATTCTTTCTCTCTGCAACCCCATTTTGCTGAGGGGTATAAGGACAAGAGGTCTGATGAATAATTCCGTGAGAAGACATAAACTGCTGAAATTGAGAGGATAAATATTCTAAGGCATTACCACTGCAAAAAACACCAAATTGATTTTTAATTTCATCACAAAAATTCCGGAATATAGAAAACAACTCAGAACGATTTTTCATTAAGAAAATCCAAGTACATCTTGAATTATCATCAATGAAACTAACAAAATAACGAAATCCCAAGGTTGAACTGACTCTACTAGGACTCCATATATCCGAATGAACTAAAGAAAAAACAGACTCTGCACAACTCTCAATATTACGAGGAAAAGAGGCGCGGGTATGTTTACCGAGCTGACATGACTCACACTCTAATGTGGATAAAATAGACAAACGAGGCACCATCTTCTGAAGCTTGGACAAGCTAGGATGTCCTAAATGACTGTGAAGTAGGTCTGGAGGATCCGCAACTAGACAGGCCTTGGAAGATGTTAGTGAGTTAAGGTAGTAGAGTCTGTCTGATTCAAGTCCTGTTCCAATCGTCTGTCCCGTGCTGCGGTCCTGCATAATAAAAGAGTCATCAATAAAATATATACCGCAATGGAGGGCACGAGTCAAATGACTAACAGATGCAAGATTAAAAGGACAGCCAGGGACATAAAGAACAGAATCTAGAGTGACAGTGGGTAGAGATTCGCTTGTCCAACTCCTTTTGCATTAGTTTGAGACCCATTAGCTAAAGTAACGTTGGGAAGAAACTGTGAATATGCAATATTTGACAAAAGGGATTTGTTACCAGAGATATGATCAGAAGCAGCTGAGTCCACAACCCATCGTTCAAGAGGACTAGACTGGGAAACACAAGCAAAAGAATTACCAGCAACAGAAGTATCAGTCTGAGCAACAGTGGCTACTTGTGGAGATGTCTGCTTACTTGCTCGATATTTAAGGAACTAATTATACTCCCTTTCAGATACAGAAAATCCCTTGTTACTTGTAGTCTCGGTCTGAGCAACATAAGCATTTTTGGGTGCTCGACCATGTAAAGAATGGCACACGTGACGAGTGTGACCAAGTTTATAACAATAAGAACACTTGGGTCTAGATCTTCCAAAACGACCTCCTCATCATCTATACTCCATAGTATGAGATGCCCGATTGTCCACTGATTGGGCTACGAGGATAGATGAATCAAGTGTCTGTGATGAGCTCACTAGCCAAAATCTGATCGCGTACTGAATCAAGATCATTTGGAAGCCCAGCAAGAGTAAGAACTAGAAATAACTTTTGTCGTTGCTCTTGCTGCTTTGCAATGCTAGCAGAAAATTCCTCCATAACTGCCTGCACTTGACCCAAGTAAGTAGACATATCTAATTCCTGTTTCTTTATATTTGTCATCCGCGATATCACATCATAGAAACGAGATATGTCATTAGTGTACAAAGTACGAGCCTTTTCCCAAATCAAATAACATGTTTGGAATGGACGAAACAAGGGCATCAACTTGGAATCAATAGATCGCCATAAAATACTGCATAATTAAGCATCGATCTTCTCCCAATGTGCTTTGGTTTTTTCATCTCTTTCACTAGACTCCTTGATTAGATGATCTTGAACACCTTGACCTTTACACCACAACTCGACAGATGAAGCCCAACCTAGGTCCTCCCACTAAACGTTCTGAGGTAATCATAACACCGGAACTGTTAGAACCCGGGTTTCTAGACCCGAAAGCATCGAGTCCCAAAGACATTATTGGATTATCAACTGAAAACTCGCTGAAACTGAAATAGAAAATTGGAAACTGAAAACTGGAACTGCCGAAAAAAAAAACTGGAACACTGTGGCTGCCGGAAAAAGCACTGTAGCTACAGGAAAAAATTCAAAGTTGTCGGAATTAAAAAATAAAAATATGGATAGGCTCGGAATTTGACGGCGATCAGACTGTCCTGAAGGAAGTTTTTGAAATTCTGGCCGGAAAAGTACTGTTGCTGCCGGAAGAAACTCAAAGTTGTCGGAATCGAACGAAAATAGGATGGGTAGGGTCGGATTTAGTATCCGACCAAACTGTCCTGAAGGAGTCACCGGAAAATCTGGCCGGAAAGGGGGTCACGCGCCAGCGCATTGGCTCACGCGCCTAAGGTTCTGGCGGCGCGTGGGGGCGCGTGGGGCTGACTTGGCCAGAGAAATTTCTGAGGTTTTGTCGCCGGACAGAGGCGAGTCTTTTGGTATTGCTGGATTTTGCACAACACTGACCGAGACTGATTTTACTTGATAAAGTCGCCGAAAAAGGGTTCCGATGACTGATTTTACTTCCTGGAATCGCTGGAATTTATGCACATCGATAAATCTCTCACGATTTCTCTGATACCATGTGAGAAAGTACGGGAGAAAAATATATAATAGATATTAAATATGGTACAATGAGCCCTATATATATATATATACACACATAACCTATCCTACTCCTAATACACATTGGATTAGGGTTCTACTATTTACATATTCTAACAACTTTAATCCAACAATATAATAACCGAAATAATAAAATAGAAATACGCGGAAGACTTTTAACAGAAATAATAACAAACTGCGGAATTTTGTAACATGCCTCTACCTAGTATCTGGTGTGACTACTCAGGGACGAATAAAAGAGTATTAAACACAACCGTCTGAAAGAAATACATAGCTTGTCTGTTTTGGTACAATAAAAATAAACTGGAAAAAGATAGAGGAGACTCAAGGCCTGCGAACGCAAGCGAACTACTTCAGAGTCTCTGGACTGAAGGATCGCCCCCTAACTACTGCTGCAATTCGTAAGTTGTGTCCTGACTTGTGGACAAAAAGGCACAGAAGTGTAGTATCAGCACAACCAACCCAATGTGCTGGTAAGTGCCCGGCCTAACCTCCGCAAGATAATGACGAGGCTAAACCGGACCTACCATCATCAACCTGTACAGATATATGTGCAACAACAGAAAGAGAAAAAGAATTTAAGCAGATAATGGGGACGGGACATGTTGGGGGAGTAACAGTTCAATTATAACTTTAACAAACAAGAAATGGAACTGAATATATAATAATTAAAGAAAGAAAACCAACGAATCAACAACTGCACGGCATCACCCTTCGTGATTTTACTGTCATTCCTCACCAAAACTGTCAAATATAATGTAAGGCATCACCCTTCGTGCTTTTACTCTTATTTTTCATCAAGAATGTCAAATATAATGCACAACATCACCCTTCATACTTTTACTCTCATTTCTCACCAAGAATATCAAATATAATACACGGCCTTCATTCTTTACTCTCAATATACAGTGCACAACATCACCCTTCGTGCTTTTACTATCAACTACATAGTGCACCACATCACCGTTCGTGCTTTTACTCTCTCTCTTCCTCACCCAATCAATGGCCACAACCAAACGGGAAAGGAACATATATCAAGACAAAATATCCCGGCAAGGGAGAATAACTCAACATAAATCCCGGCAAGGGAATACAGCTCAACAATAAGTCCCGGCAAGGGAATACAGCTCAACAATAAGTCCCGGCAAAGGAAACGCACCAAAATTTCCCTTTTAGTTCATTTGCTTCTCAACTATCGCTTCATAGTTTATTTAACAAGTAATTAGCACAATTGTTTACTTCTTTCACAATTTTAATAGCAAATATGACTCACGATCATGCTAGACTCGGGCGCATAGGTAACCATCACCATACCTTAACACCGACTCCATATAGCGCATAGGTAACCATCACCATACCTTAACACCGACTCCATATAGCGCATAGCAAATATCAATCTAATCCTATTCCCTCGAGCCAAAGTTAGATCAAACACTTACCTCGAAAGCTTCCAAACTCAACTCACGCCTCTAGAATAGCTTTACCCCTCGAATTTGCCTCAAAACCGGTTGAATCTAACCACAATTTACTCAAATGTATCAGCATATGCTAGTTAAATCAATTTGAATGCATAATAATGAAATTTCCAAAGTTTTACCCAAAAATTCCTAAAATACCCCCAAGACCACGTGGTCAAAACTCGAGTTTCGAACCAAAATCTGGTTACCCATTCCCCCACGAGTTCATATATGCAATTTGTTTTGAAATCGGACCCCAAATTATTGTCCAAATTTCCAATTTATGAAAACCTAAGTTCTACCCCAAATCCCCATATTTACCCATTGAAAGCTTTGATTTTAAGTGGAAATCATGATAAAAGATGTTAAAGTTTGATGAAATTTAGTAAAAGTTGACTTACAAGTGATTTGGGAGAGAAAGGGTCGAGAGAAAATCGCCAATGGAGGTTTGGATTTTGAAAATATGAAAAATGAAGTTTGAAATCGTCTAAGTATAGGTTGCACAGTCGCAGATGTCGCAATTGCGAGGTTTTGTTCGCAATTGCGAAGAATGCAGAAAATAACGAATGTCGCAATTGCGAGAAATAAATCGCAATTGCGAAGAAGGCAAAAGTGAACGGACTTCGCATTTGCGAAGATTGGGCTGCAAAGAGGGGAATCGCATTTGCGAACATTCCCTCGCATTTGTGAAGACTGGCTTTATAAAGGGGAATCGCATTTGCGAAGAAGCAGGTCAAAGGGGAAAGCTCGCATTTGCGAAGATTGCTTCGCAAATGCGAAGACTACAGATACTAGCAGTTAAAATGTTTCAAAATGAGCCTAACACCTATCTGAAACTGACTCGAGCCCTCGGGGCTCCAACCCAAACATGCACCTTACCTCAAAAACATCATACGGACTTACACATGCGATTAAATTGCCAAAATAATCAAAATCAAAGAATCAACTTCCAAAACTCATGATTTTTATTTCAAGGTTCAAAACTTTCAACTTTTCCATTTTTAGTCCGAAACATGTCAAATGACGTCCATTTTCTACCAAACTTCACAGATAGCGCTTAACGCCCATTTAAGACTTGTATCGGGCGTCGGAACCAAGATACGAGCTCGATACCATTACTTTTGATCGATTTTCAGTTTCATTTTTCCTTAACCAATTTCAGAAAATAATTTAACAGAAAAATTCTGTACTCGGGCTTGGGACCTCGGATTTCGATTTCGGAAATACGCCCGGGTCCCAAATTTCCTTGCGCACCCTCCGGTACCGTTGCATCACGGGTCCGGGTACGGGTCCGTTTACCCAAAATGTTGACCAAAGTCAACTATAACAATATTATTATCAAAATTCATAGTTTTTAACACAGAATTCAAATATTTTCACATATATATTTTCCGACTTCGCGTCCGGACTGCGAACGCAAATCGAGACAACCAAATAAGAGGTTTTCAAGGCCTCAAAAGCACAAAGAAAGGGAGTATTACAGTGATGACCATTTGGGCCGTCACATACATGTTCAAATTCTAGGTGCAACATTTTTAATTTTCTTGTTTCCCTCGTAATATAATTGTCTTTGTTACTGCAGCTAGTATATATTGCGGAAAATAATGAAAACAAAACCTTCTAAGCATTGGGTTTTCTCTTGATATAGATTATGTTTTAATTTAGTCTTACCTACCATACTAATTAATTTCTTTCTTCTCTATATATCAATATACAACAACAACAACAACAACAACAACAACAACAACAACCCTTGGGTAGAGAGGCTGTTTCCAAATAGACCCCCGGTATCCTTCCCTCCAAGAACTTCCCACCTTGCTCTTGGGGAGACTCGAACTCACAACCTCTCGGTTGGAAGTAGGGGTTGCTTACCATCAGAGCAACCTCTCTTGTCTTCTATATATCACTTATGTTTTTTAAATTTCTTTTGAATAAGTAATAAATGCGTTTTTCTTGACTAAGTAAATGATAAGAATATAGTCTTAATTAGAGTTACCAACGGTAAAGTAAAATGAAGGATAAGAAGGGAATGATGTTTACTAGAATTTTTTTGGTACCTCATTGAAGCCCGACTATACCTGAATTCGTGCCGCGTAGAATCCTATTCGGGGAAGCATTTACTAGAATTTGAGTCTATACAAAATATATTCATGAATATATTTATTTTTTCTTATCAACTTGTTGAGTAAATTAGGAGATCTTAATTAACTAGCTCGAAAGTATTAAATTATACGTATAAAGTGTACAAATTGTGAAGGTTTCAATGATCTTAGTTCAGTTTGCATGGTATAAGTATATGCAAAAAAATTTGATGTATGTATTTCAAATTTTAACCTTGTTTAGAACACTATGAAGACTTTGGTGTCTCATTGTGTTCTAATAGAACACATAAGGTAAAGTAGCTAAATATTCAAATATTGTTGGTAAATTGTGGCATAAGACATTTAATTAGAAAATAGTATATTCTAATTTTAAAGTAGCAACGAGTAATTCTTTTCGAAAACAAAATGTATAATAACAACAAAAAAAACCCCAGTTATTTCTCACACGTGGGGTCGGAGTAGTGTGTAAGCAGACTTTACCCTTATCCTGGTAGGGTAAAGAGACTATTTTGAATAGACCCTCGATTTAAGAAAAAAAAGTGTATAATAACATAATCAAATTGGCTTCATAATCCTACTTTGTTTCCAGTATGCTAATCAATAATTAGTGTTCTGATAAGTTCATTTCCTCTTATTTTGTTATCCAATTAGGAAAGTCCAGACAAGATACAAAGAAAAAGACTCTTGTTTGAGATTACAGGTTAGATTTTATGATAAATTCAAGATTTTGCAATCCCTTGCAATAAATCCAATCTAATCCAATATATTTATTAGTGTCCAAAAATGGTAAGGATTTTTCAAAAAATATAAATATACTGAGTCAATGTTATGTAGATCAGGACTGAACCAAAATATGATAGATACAACTATATACCCCTTCCCATAAGCTATTTGTACGCATGCAAATATTATCTTGATTTTGTTTCTTATTATACCTTTTTTATTATTTAAAACGATTTATAGTTATGCACACATTATCTAAGTAGAAAATCATGAAATTAATACGTCATATATTTTTTTTCTAGAAAATCATGAATAAACGCACATAGTGGGAATTACTGATCCTCCTATTTAATTTTTTTCCTAAAAAAGGAAATAAGCAAATTTGCCCCTTATAGATGGAAAAATAAATCAGTATTTATTTATGGTCCCATTTCAAGATGGTTTCTTGTGTTTTCATTTGAAAAGCAACAAGCTGAGTTCATTTAATAAGTATTTTTATTATAATATTGGGTGGTTTGTTTTGTCTTAGCTAAGGTATTACTATTATATAGGAATGTATGCGACTTACGTTGTCACAATTTAAACCACAATTAGAAAAAGAAAATTAAAGCTACCTAACATTCTCATGGAATTAGCTAGGTCTTAAATAGTGCTAGTGTTTGGTGCATTAATTAATACCGAAACTGACAGTCAATTAATTCGAAATATTTATGTTTATCTAACTTAATTTCTCTAAGTCCATTAGCTTACAATTGAAATAATCACCATTAACTTGTATTCCAGAAAAAAATAATTAAAATGACTGCGATATTAGATCATGATTTACTTCAAGGTAAAATTTCATAAACGGTTGTATAACTATGATTTTTTTCACCAAAATCATGTAACTTTATTTCTCACATAAAAAATCATAAACATTTACTAACTCAAACAAAAATCATAGTAACCGAAAAATATATTTTTTCTGTAGTATTTGTATTCTACGTTTTGTTTTGTTTTTTTATTTCTAGTATAATAAATAATAACCCAATTAAAATAGGAGAAGTATAACAAGTGCATTTTCTCTCTCTAGAAAACGCTCCTCCTTCTCTCCTCTCGGCGCACGTTAGTAAACGTACGCCGAGCTTGGCTCCCATGGCGAGAGGAAGGGGACGAGGTAGAGGTCGCCCTAGGAAACTACCGATTACAACCATAGATCGAATTATCTCAACTATAAACCATCCAGTTAGTGTAAATAACTCCAGTGACACTGCTCCATTGGCTGATACTGTTTCAGTAGTTGCTACTGTTCTATTGCCTCAATCAGTTGAGGTATTAGAAGCAGATGAAGTTTCCTTGCTTCCTCATCCTCCGATGGTGCAAGGAAATGGTGGAAGTGACCACATGCAGAAGCTATCTCAAGCATCTACTACAGAACAAAGCAAGCTAGAGGAGGGGACAAATGAAGTAACTAAAGGATGGGTAAATCTCTTCCAAAAGAATCAATTTGTTTCTAATGGCATGGCGTTGGAGTATATCCCACCGACTTTGATTGATGGCAAACCAGTAGGTCATTTGATTAAAGAAGAAGTGGAGGCGGAAGAACAGAAATGGATATGTGCCCTAGTAGTTTTTGTGTTAGGGAATGGACCTGGGTACAATGCAATGAAACGGTTCATTAACCTGCATTGGTCCCATGTTCCTGAACCAGATCTATATTATCATGAGGAGGGCTATTATGTAGTCAAGTTTCAATCACTTGAGGATGCTAAAGAAATTCTCTGTGCTGGTCCATATTCCATTGCAAATAGACCAATGGTCCTGAAGCAATGGACAGCTGATTTTGATTTCAATGCTGCTTTTCCTACTGAAATTCCACTCTGGGTAAAGTTTCCTAAACTTCCTATGTCATGCTGGGACATCAGATCTTTGAGTAGGATAGCTAGTGTTCTGGGTAAGCCCATTTTTGCTGATGAATGTACGACTAAGCAGACCAGAATTTCATATGCTCGCATGCTTATTGAAGTGAATGTTCTAAAGAGTTGCCAAGTGTTATTGAGCTAATAGATCCAAATGGGAAGAAATTTTTGCAGGAGGTGGCTTATGATTGGAAGCAATCATATTGTGAGAAATGTCTTATGGTTGGACACAATTGTTTGGTTAATCCCAAACCTTCCCAGCCTTCTCTTATACAAAAACCTAAAGTGCTTCAGGAGTGGAGAGCTAAAGTCCCAAATCAGACTGGGATGCAGCAGCAGGAGACTCCTAAACAACAGTTTGGACCAAAGCAGGATGATGTACCTCCCAAAGAGATTAATGATGCTAACAAAAAGGAAGATCGAGGTAAACAGGTGCAGTCTCCAGAGTTCAACCTTTTGAACTTTCCCCCTTTATCTCCAGTTGTGATGACTAACAGATTTCAAGTAACGTCAGCGTGTAGGCCAGGAAATCCCCTAGATGAAGGGGTTCCTAGTCATACCCGATGAAGTGTTTATTTTAGAACATTAGAGGTGTGAATAAAAGGTATAAGCAGAAGGAAGCTAAGGAATATATTAGGTATAATAAATTTAACCTTGTTGGTCTGGTAGAGACAAAGGTTAAGGAGAGAACTGCAGATAGAATAGCTAAGATGTTGGCTCCAGGTTGGGATATACTAACTAACTATAGGGACTCTCCGAGGGGTAGAATTTGGGTCCTATGGGATACTCTGAAGTTTATGATCACTGGTCTTCAGGAGGAGGCTCAATTTCTTCATTGTATTGTTAGGTCCTCTTATGGTACTCTGATTTTCTACCTCACTGTGGTTTATGGTTTCAATGGTTTGAATCAAAGGAGAACATTGCGGCAACAACTACAGAACTTTTCTGCTGGTATTACAGAACCTTGGCTAGAAGCAGGTGATTTCAATGCTGTTATATCTATTA
This sequence comes from Nicotiana benthamiana, assembly GCA_034376525.1. NCBI lineage: Eukaryota > Viridiplantae > Streptophyta > Magnoliopsida > Solanales > Solanaceae > Nicotiana > Nicotiana benthamiana. The sequence continues at coordinate 75,074,155 of CM067328.1, read as the reverse complement.
ACGATAGACAATCCTGTAGTCAAGTGACACAAGCAGAAACTCTGGACTTCACTCAATGTATCCAAATATCTGGGCTATCAGAACTTCCCTGGAAAGGGGAATTTTTCACTTGGTCCAATAAACAAACTGGTAATGATAGAGTTTGTAGTAGATTGGACAGAGTATTTGGTAATTATGAATGGATGATTAATTGGAGCCATGTACAAACAGTATATGATTCTCCATTAATATCTGATCATAACCCAATGGTGCTCACTCTAACTGAAGATACTATGATCAGGAAGGCTCCTTTCAGATTTTATAATGCTTGGGCTAATCATGAGGACTTTCAACAACTTATCAAGAATAACTGGAAAAACACTACTCAGGGTACTGTCAAGGATGTGTGGAATAACCTCAAGTTACTGAAACCAATTTTAATATCTCTAAATGTTAGAGATTTTAAGAACATTGCACAGAAAATTGAGTCTAGCAGGGAGGAATTGAAGGACATTCAGAGCCAGATGATGCTGAATTATACTGATGATTTGCAGATTAAAGAGAAAGAACTTGTTTTGAAGTTAGAAAAATGGTCAATGATTGAAGAGAATATCCTGAAACAGAAGTCCATGGCCAGATGGATCCAATTGGGTGACTCAAATAATAAGTATCTAAATGTTGTCTTGAAGGAAAGGAATCAATACAAAAGCATCACTGAATTGGTTACAGCAGGGGGTTCCAGGATTACCAATGCAGACGACCTTAGAAAGGAGATCAAGGATTTTTTTAAATTACTAGTGGGAACATCAGCTGCATCACTACCAGAAATTAACAAATTGTATATGAGTAATGGTCCAAAGCTTATACATCCCCAGAAGAAAGAGTTAGCTGCTGATATCACTGCTCTGAGATTCTGGATAGTTTAAAATCCAGTGGTGATGACAAAGCACCGGGTATTGATGGATATAATGCTTTCTTCTTTAAGCAGACTTGGAATATCACTGGCAACCATATAACTAATGCAGTCATGCATTTCTTTCAGTCCAGCAAACTGTATAGACCAACCAATTGTGCTTCCCTTACCTTGATACCCAAAGGTCCTAATCCACAATCAGTTAAGGAGTTTCAACCAATTGCTTGCTGCTCAGTTTTATACAAAATTATATCTAAGATATTGGCCAACAGACTACAAAAGATCATGTCCAGTATCATTTGTGATACTCAAGCAGGCTTCATCCCAGGCAGGAAGATTGCAGATAATGTTATATTGGCCCATGAACTAATCAAACATTACCCAAGATCTCATATATCTCCTAGATGCATGATTAAGGTTGATCTGCAGAAGGCATATGATTCTGTTGAATGGATTTTCTTACAGCATGTAATGGAGGCTTTAGACTTCCCAGGCAGATTTATAAAATGGATTATGGAATGTGTTTAAACAGTCAGTTACACAGTGATGGTGAATGGTGAAACTACAGAACCCTTCCAAGCAGCTAAAGGTCTGAGGCAGGGGGATCCAATTTCCCCCTTCTTATTTGCCATAGTGATGGAGTATTTAAGTCGGGCTCTTGCTGAATTGAAGAAGGATAAAGCTTTTCTATTTCACCCTGGTTGTAAAAATCTAGGCATTACTCATCTTAGCTTTGTAGATGATTTATTGCTGTTTGTCAAGGGGGAACATCAATCTGTAGCAGCTATATTTAAATACTTTGCTCACTTCACTCAAGACTCTAGATTGAAAGCTAATTTGAGTAAGAGTTCAGTTTATTTTGGTGGGGTTGCTACTGATGTCCAGAATCACATTGTTGATCATCTTGGCTATGTACATGGGGAGTTTCCTTTTAAATACTTGGGAGTGCCTTTATCTACCAAGAAGATGACCTTAGTGCAATGGCAGCCACTAGTGGATAGGATCACTGCCAGGATCACATCCTGGATTGCCAGGAAACTATCATATGCTGGCAGAATTCAATTGGTGCAATCTGTGATATTTGGCATACAAGCTTACTGGGCCCAACTTTTTCTTATTCCTTCTAAAATCTTACAGATGTTAGAAGCAGTATGTAGATCCTATATATGGAGAGGTTCAGCTAGTATATCAAAGAAAGCATACATAGCCTGGGATAAACTGTGCTTGCCTTAGTCAGCTGGGGGTTTAAACATTATGAACCTGCTAATGTGGAACAAAGCTGCTATTGCTAAACTTGGTTGGGATTTGGCTCATAAGAAGGATGTCCTATGGGTAAGGTGGATTCACACAGTTTATATAAAACAGCAGCAGTTAGAATCCATTGTTATTCCCAAGCAAGCCAGCTGGATGGTCCGGAAGATAATTGAAGCTACTGTTCTATTGCAATAATTTCAGATGCTGCATAATCCAGTGTGTAATATAAGGTTGCTGTACCTACACCAGATTGGACAATTGCCTAGAGTCATGTGGAAGAACCTAACCATCCAAAATTATGCCAGACCCAAGGCAGTCTTCAACCTATGGTTGGTGCTGCAAGATAGATTGCCTACTAAAGATAGGCTGGGCCAGTGGAATTTGAATGTGGATAGTTCTTGTGTATTATTCCAACAAGATGTGGAGACCAGAGACCACTTGTTCTTTTCTTGTTTCTTTGCTAGTCAACTGAGGCACCAAGCAATGTCGTGGATTGAAGTGACTCAGCCTAATTGTCAGAATTGAGAGCAGTTTATTCACTGGATAGTCACCAAAGCTAAAGGGAAAACCAGTCGAGCTCATATATTCAAAATGACCATTGCAGAACTGTTCTATGCTACTTGGTTAGAGAGGAACTCGAGGTTATTTAAGAATGTCTTTTGTTCTAATGATAAGTTACTTAGGACCATTGCATATGTTTGTAATATTAGGGGTACCCCTAAAGTTAGCCTACAACTTCAGCATTTTGTACTGTAAATAGAAGGATAGGCATAGTGATAATCAACAGTGTTTTAAGTTTTCTTTTTGATAGTCAGCTGGGCACTTAGCTGCACTATGGATTTGTAACGAAACCTCTTTGGTGATTAATACAAATTTTAATTACCAAAAAAAAAATAGGAGAAGTATATATTTTCAGTTTCTCCAAAAAATAAAGCTGATAAAATATAATTATTATTTATACATGTATTATATACGTATAATATATATATATAAATATATATATATATATATATATTGTTATAAAACAATAAAAGAACAAGAGAAATATTGCAGAGAAAGAGAGAGAAAATTCTCATTGAATTTTGGGGTGGTTTACAATGGGGTAAGACCCCTCTATTTATAGGAGGAAAAATAACTTAGCCTCAAAGTAGAACTCTCTACAAGATAGACATTCACTCTAAATAGAATTCTGTTCTTAACACTCCCCCTTGAATGTCTACTCAATAAGTAATGTGCCTCATTAAAACCTTAACTAATACAAAACCCAATGGGAAAAAATTCTAGAAAAGGAAAAAGAGTACACATATTTAGTAATGCGCCTATTGGTTGCCTCGTTAAAAACCTTGCAAGGAAAAACCCAGTGGGACAAAACCTTGTAAGGGAAAAAGAGTGCAACGCGCATTAACTCCCCCTGAAAAGAGCATTAATTCACATCCTTGAGCCTTCGCATTCCAACCTTGTGCACCATCTTCAAGAGATCTTTGGTAGAGATTTGATAAATAAATCAGCCATATTAACTTGAATGAATTTGTTTCACTTTAAAATCATCATCCCTAATAGATGTATCGTCTTCGTATGATCTTGTTGGAATCGTCAGTTCTATATCTTCATAGAGGTGAAAAACTCTTGCTATCACATTATCATGCTTATAGTTATAGCAAGATATATTCGTGCACAAATTGCACTAAGGAAACAGTACTTCAACATCAAGAATTGTATATGCTTCAAGCAACTTAAATCCTTCATGGATTGACATATAAGTTAAGTCATATAAGCCATATAATAGACTTTATATGCATATCAAGTTTTTCATGTCATGCTAGACAAATAAGATATTGAAAACTGATTGCACATACCATTGACTTTATACTTTCAAGTATTTAAACTACATGTCTATCATATGGAATCATTTCTACTTGAATTGTGTCTCTACCATTTGGCCAATATTTTTGTGTCTATATTCGACAGACTTAAGATCCTCATCTAAACTTAGCGCTATGATAGATGTCGACGACAAATATTTTATATCGGTTCCAAAAGTTTTCCATAAAGACATAACATAGCGATCTCGTCATTCATATATTGAGGTACCTAAATCTCTCATGAGATTTTATGAAGTGTTATGTAATGTGATCTTCTAGATCACTTGCCTCCTTATTATGATCACTTTGATCATTTGCTCATCCTCTTTATTAAGAAGTTCTTTTTTTTGAAACCGATTTGTCTATACGCTTTAAGCGTATCAAAGACTTTGTCCTTCTAGGACTTAATATGAGCATTTGCAGTGAGAATATAGTTACTTTCTTTGGGTCAGCAAATGCGTATGGCATGCTTTGCAGTATGTTGCAATTGAATTATCTTTTATGAACTTCAAGTTCATATTATGATATTCGAGGATCTATATATACAAATGATAATTCGTTCCATGTAACTTTTTCTCAAGTGTTTATCATGTCTTCCCCTCTTGTTAGAAAAACTAACTTGTTTCCTCAACTCTGGGAAATCATCTTTGTGCATTATCATGTTAATATACACTGCACATCAATAATAATCAGATGAAATTATTTGGTTCCTGACCCTGAACCACTTGTGAGGGGAGAATATAATATACTCTCTTGTATAACGTATATCAAATTGATATAGATAACTTTGTTCTCATAAGCAATAATTTAGCTATTAAGAGGAGGCACTCAATAAATTATTTTGCTAAACCAACTATGATGTAAACCACCTTATCAAGATGAACTATATAGAAAATCTGGAAATTATGCTCGAAATTAGATTACTGAGCAAGTTACCTCGCAAGCACCGGCCAGGTTACAGGTTAATGATAATCGCACATGTAACCATATCATAGATGCATCATATTGTTAGAATATACGCTTAACGCTAGAGGGGGGGTGAATAGCGTTATAATAAATACAGCGTAAACTTGCGGAATTTAAAAAGTTGCAGGAATGAAATAAGTGCGATAAGTAAATAATAAGGAATGAACGCACCGATGTATCCTGGTTCACCACAACACGTGGCTACTCCAGTCCCCGAGAGACTCTCTCGAGATTTCCACTATCTTCCTCAAGCTTACGGGTGCTTAACAAACCGTTACAGTTGCTCAAGGATACCACACCCTAAGACTTCACTTGCTTGAGGATACCTCACCCCAGGACTTCAACCACTAGGACTTTGGGTACTTAGCACACCCAACAAATGAGAAGATATGTTCTTCTCAAACAACTCTCTTTTACACAAGCACTCTCTCAAAAGAGTAGATAAAGAGATACAATTTTAGCTCTATGAACAACACAAAGTTGTCTATCAAATGGCTCAACGAAAGCTCTAAAATGATGCTTGAAAATGATCAATATGTATATCAATGTATGGAGGAGTTGTGTGTTTAAAATCAGCTCAAAAGACCTCTTTTTATAGGGGAAAAAGTGGTGCTGACCGTTGCTTAATTGACAAATAAAATCCCTGATTCTGTGCTCAAACAATCGATTGTTTGGAGTAGATAATCGATTGTTTGACCAACGTTCAAAAGACAGATTCCTGATTTTAGGCTAAACAGTCGATTGTATGGACTAAATAATCAATTGTTATTCAACGTTCAAAAATCAATTTAGGATTCTGTGGGAACGGTCAAAATATAATTGATTCTGTGGGAACGGTCAAAATATAATCGATTGTATGAAAATGACAATCAATTGTTTATGAATATAATCGATTGTATGACAAAAACAATCGATTGTTTAGATGTTTAAAAACTTCGGTTGCACACTATCTCAAAATAATCGATTGTTAAAAGTAGACAATCGACTGTTTGCTATTTTGGAAAACTTCAGATCACACTGTCTTAATACAATCGATTGTAGGATTCAAATAATCGATTGTTGAGGCCCAGATTTAAAAGACATGTTAAAAACCTTCAACATCATTTTGTTTTAACACAAAGATGCATGTTTATGATAAATATGATTTAATAAAATATTTTATGCATGTTTATGATGACCTAATGTTGAGCCAAAGGATAAGATAACTTAAACGTTGTCCTTACATTGGTTCTACCAAACGACCTACGTCTTGGGTCTTCGGTCTTGAACTCTTTGGCTCGTTCATGCAATTCCGTCATCAGTATGCTTCTCGCCATTTAATTGATTGTCATATTATATCGTTGTTTGACACTTGACTTCATTGTTTGTCATTCATCGAAACCTATACCTGAAAATCATGCTCATACAACCAAAGCGCACATATCATAGATATACATGATTTCCAACAATTTCCCCCTTTTTGATAATGACAAAGAACGGAAGATATGCATATTGAATTCCCCCTAAATAGATGCTATATCTCAACATACAATTTATGCAACCAATTCAATTCAATATAATTCCCCCTTAATTGAATATTCCCCCTCAATTAAAGCATGCATATCGCCCATATTCTTCCCCCTTTTGGCATTAGCAAAAAGAGTATACCAAAAGTTATTTAAACCATTGACGATACCAATCGTTATAGACAAGATCATATAAAAAGTTAGTAAATGGCATACTAATAATAACGATCATTTTTCTCAACTATGCCAATTGTTATTTAAACTAAAAATATTCATCAAAACATGAATCGATCATTTATTATAAAACCAATTGATACTAATTGTTATTCAAAAATAAAACTTGTTAAAGCATGTATCAACCAAAACTGACATAGATTATTTGCACATATCAACTCATTGCGTTTTTATTCAAAATGTTGGAAACACGTTTCAAATGCAATATACTAAACGTGTGTTCTTTTGTAGGTTTTGATGAATGTCAAACAAAGCAAAAAGCGATATATAGCAGTACTCAAGGACAAGCACAAAATGGATGCATTACAAGAAGCTCAAGACAAAGTTTAGAAATGTTATAATTGAGTCAATATTAATTGTGATCTTGATTCCTCAACTTGGCTCATAACATGGCTTCTCTACTAAAATTATTTTTCCAAAATCATGCATATTTAAATTAAGTGTCAAATGATTTTAAACTATGCATATTTACATTTGTTAAAATGTTTTCCAAGCATGCCTCAAAAATCTGGGCTAAGATAATCGATTATGTACTTATGATAATCGAGTATCTCTAAGCCAAGACTGCATGACAATCGATTGTGAATTAATGATAATCGATTGTGAGTAAGTCAGTTAACATTAGGTTTTTGCAAACTGCATAACAATCGATTGTGTACTTATGATAATCGATTGTTAACTGAGGCAAAGTTTTCAAAACTCATAAAAATCGATTATGAACTAATGGTAATCGATTAGAATGAGAAAAATGTCTCCCAGTGATTTTAAATAAGATGATAATCGATTGTGGCTTTTGATAATCGATTATATATGAGACAGAGAGTTTTGAAATTAATTATTAATCGATTATTCCATTTGATAATCGATTGTTGAAGCTGACCGTTGTCATATATTTTCAATTACCTTCAGGTAATCGATTGTTGATATTTAACAATCGATGTTTTGCTTAAAATCTGGAAAAGATTTTCTGAACGTTGTTAAAATAATCGATTGTTGATTTCCGGACAATCGATGTTTTATGCCAAAAATTGGAAAGGATTTCTTAACGTTATAAATAATCGATTATTGATTTGAAGTAATCGATTGTTGACGTAAAATCTGGGATTGAATTTTTAATCTGATAGGCAAACAATCGATTGTTTAGTCTTGACAATCGATTGTCACTGAGTAATTTCAGCAATCCTTAATTGGCAATTAGACAACGGTAAGACTGAGTTTTTCACCTATAAATACAGCTTCAACTCAGTGTTTTCACAACAACAACATATACACTTTGAGTATTTTCATTGCTAAAAGCTTTCTTACATTGATCATCATTTTCCATTCATCCATAAAGCTTTTTGAAGAGCCATTCTATTGAGCTAAGTTGTTGTGATCTTGAGCGTACTATTTCTACTCATATCTACTCATTAAGGAGTGCTTTGTAAAGTGAGTGTGTTTTGTGTTTGTAAGAGAATTGCGATTCTCGTTCGTTGAGGAACTTGTGATTCCTCGGTTGAAGTCTTTGGGATTGTTATCCCCGAACAGTTGAAGTCTTTGGGATTGTTATCCCCGAGCAGTTGAAGTCTTTGGGATTGTTATCCCCGAGCAGTTGAAGTCTTTGGGATTGTTATCCCCGAGCAATTGAAGTCTTTGGGATTGGTATCCCCGAGCAATTGAAGTCTTTGGGATTGTGATCCCCGAGCACCTAGGTGAGGCTTGTGTCCTCAGCTGTAACGGTTTGTTAAGCACCCGTAAGCTTGACAAGTTTAGTGGAAATCTCGAGAGAGTCTCTCGGGGACTGGACTAACCACGTTTGTGGCCAACCAGGATACATCATTGTGTAAGTTTATTCTACTGCACTTGTTTTAATTTCTGCAAAGTTTTTAAATTCCGCACTAAAACGCTTAATATTTTTAAAACGCTATTCACCCCCCCCCCTCTAGCGTAAAGCGTATTGTCCAACACAAAATACGATAACTAACCGACGTTCCCCCTTAATGCATTAAGGTTTCGTGCTTGGTGCATCCACTACAATATTGTAGTCTTCAAGCACACCTGCAAAAAGAACCTAAAAATAGGTTTTTTGGTACCCAACTTCTTTTGGGTCCTTGGGGGTTAGGATAACAATAATCATAATCAACACATAAATCTCTATGTTTAGCAAAACAAACGGGTGCAATGTGTCCTACCCGATTACAATAGTGACATATAACATTAGGATTGTGCATATGTCTAGGTTGAGCCAAATGCGTTCTAGGTGATCTAAAGTCTTTTCCCCTAGAAGCGTTGAATTTCCTAGAGTCATGTTTAGGTGGTCTAAAACAATTAATCTTAGACTCATTAGTGAGGTTCCTAGAATTCTTTCTAGATGGTCCGGCCTTATTATTTTCATCCTTTTTAATATCTTCAATTTTAGGACTATCAACACTACGTGTTCCTAGTGCTTTCCTAAGTTCTGTGTTCTCTACTTTTAAAGAACTACAAGAAGAACAATTGGAACATTTATCAATAGAAGAGGCTTCATTCAATTCCTTGATTTTATTTTTAAAATCAACAATGTCATTTTTCAAAAATTTATTTTCTTTTTCTAAAACTTCAATTTTATTTTTAAGAACATCATTTTCATTAGTCAATTTTCAAAAGCTATTTCTTTCAAAGAAGAGGATTTTCAAACTCTTTTTCTTGTAAAGAAAGTGTTTTCTGAAAATCTGTTTCTTGCAAAGAAAGTGTTTTCTCCAAAGAAAGTGTTTTCTTCAATTCTATGATAGTTTTGGAAGCATTAACAAATTCACCATACAATTCATCATAGGCATTTTGTAATTCTTCAAACGAGTGAGAGTTAGATGTACTTACCTCTTCTCCTTCGTTAGCCATGAGACGCAATGCGGCGGTTTCATCGCCTGAGCTGTCCGAATCCCGTGATAAGCGCCTATGGTGTTTCTTCTTTTTCTTGTCTTTTTCATAGACTTACAAAACTTTTTAATTTTATCATTGGAAATATTATCATCATCCCTTTCCGAATCACTTACCTCTTCTCTTTTAGAGGATAAGGCTTTGAAGGCGAAATTCGAATTGCTTCTAAGATAAGGATTAAGAATTGTGCTATCATAAGTTTCGAGGTTACCTCTTAGTCCATCAATTGTGATATCGGTGAATTCCATCGACTCTTGGATGGCATTGGCTTTGGAGCGCCATTCGGGAGTGAGACTCCGTAGGACTTTTCGAACAAGATCTTTGTTCGTGTAAACTTTCCTAAGAGCATGGAGATCGTTGATGATTCTTAAAAATCGTTCAAACATAACACCAATGGGTTCCTTCTCCATTTTTAAGATTTCATATTTATGTGATAGAAAATCAATTTTGGCTTCTCGGACTTGAGGCGTACCTTCATAAATGATCTCGAGCTTATCCCACATCTCCTTGGCGGTTGTGCAGCAAGAGATTTTTCGATAATCATCTGGATTCACCGCACAATATAATACATGGATGGCCCTTGCATTATTTTCAACTTTCTTGATATCCTCGGCATCATATTCATCTTCCTTCTTTGGAACTGTGGTCTCTCCAACTTTCTTTGTTGGCATTGGTTCACCGTTTTTGATGATTTGCCACAAACAAAAACTGTTTGCTTTGAGGAAGATGCTCATCCGCTCTTTCCAATATGTATAGTTTGTTCCGTCAAATAGTGGAGGGCAAGTGGTGGACTGTCCTTCATCCATCGTTCCTGCGTTCAATATTCTCAACAGAAAAATATATATTTCTCTCAACTGGTTAAGGCTTTCAGAGAGTTAGGCTCTGATACCAATTGTTAGAATATACGCTTAACGCTGGGGGGGGGGGGAGGGTGAATAGCGTTATAATAAATATAGCGTAAACTTGCGGAATTTAAAAAATTGCAGGAATGAAATAAGTGCGATAAGTAAATAATAAGGAACGAACGCACCGATGTATCCTGGTTCACCACAACCCGTGGCTAGTCCAGTCCCCGAGAGACTCTCTCGAGATTTCCACTATCTTCGTCAAGCTTACGGGTGCTTAACAAACCGTTACAGTTGCTCAAGGATACCACACCTTAAGACTTCACTTGCTTGAGGATACCTCACCCCAAGACTTCAACCACTAGGACTTTGGGTACTTAGCACACCCAACAAATGAGAAGATATGTTCTTCTCAAACAACTCTCTTTTACACAAGCACTCTCTCAAAAGAGTAGATAAAGAGATAAAATTTTAGCTCTATGAACAACACAAAGTTGTCTATCAAATGGCTCAACAAAAGCTCTAAAATGATGCTTGAAACTGATCAATATGTATATCAATGTATGGGGGAGTTGTGTGTTTAAAATCAGCTCAAAAGACCTCTTTTTATAGGGGAAAAAGTGGTGCTGACCGTTGCTTAATTGACAAATAAAATCCCTGATTCTTAGCTCAAACAATCGATTGTTTGGAGTAGATAATCGATTGTTTGACCAATGTTCAAAAGACAGATTCCTGATTTTAGGCTAAACAGTCGATTGTATGGACTAAATAATCGATTGTTATTCAACGTTCAAAAATCAATTTAGGATTCTGTGGGAACGGTCAAAATATAATTGATTCTGTGGGAACGGTCAAAATATAATCGATTGTATGAAAATGACAATCGATTGTTTATGAATATAATCGATTGTATGACAAAAACAATCGATTGTTTAGATGTTTAAAAACTTCGGTTGCACACTGTCTCAAAATAATCGATTGTTAAAAGTAGACAATCGATTGTTTGCTATTTTGAAAAACTTCAGATCACACTGTCTTAATACAATCGATTGCAGGATTCAAATAATCGATTGTTGAGGCCCATATTTAAAAGACATGTTTAAAACCTTCAACATCATTTTGTTTTAACACAAAGATGCATGTTTATGATAATATGATTTAATAAAATATTTTATGCATGTTTATGATGACCTAATGTTGAGCCAAAGGATAAGATAACTTAAACGTTGTCCTTACATTGGTTCTACCAAACGACCTACGTCTTGGGTCTTCGGTCTTGAACTCTTTGGCTCGTTCATGCAATTCTGTCATCGGTATGCTTCTCGCCATTTAATTGATTGTCATATTATATCGTTGTTTGACACATGACTTCATTGTTTGTCATTCATCAAAACTTATACCTGAAAATCATGCTCATACAACCAAAGCGCACATATCATAGATATACATGATTTCCAACACATATGTGGTATACATGGCAGGAGAATGGGCCCATATTCGCCTTTGATATTTCCAGAATTTATGGGATTCAACCCCAACTTTAGTTGGCCAATTAATTAATGAGAACAAGTAATATAAGAGAATTCGTAAAGAACTTTCTAATTCTTTAATATTTACCCATGTGAATTCTCTATTATTGTTGCACATCATACTTAAATTGATATGGCTAACCCGAATGCCAATTGAATAAATTATCAATATTGATAAAATTCAGGTTTACATCATGACATGTGCAATTATCGATAAACTCTAAGTTTATTATGATATGGATTTTTATATCAATAAACATCCACTTTATTGTGGCATTCTTTTGTTTGTATAGTACAAATTGGAGAATAAAGCTGGTAGCTTTTCACATGCATATATCATGCTACAAGTTGTAGTAATAGAAGATACCAAATCTTTCTTTTATATATAGTCTCAATATAATCAATCGCTTCGCATATACTTTGGAAACTGAATAAGTTTCTTTGAGACTTACTACAATACAATACCTTATTGGTAATCAATTATGTTTCTCCAAAATAATATAATTGGCTCTTAAAGTTGTACCATTATGGTCATGTCAAAATTATATGCAATATATGTTTCTTGCATTATTTTAATAATCATATTGCCAAAATATTTTGGCGTACAATAGGTACGTGACCAATGACCATTTATGCCATAATAATGACATTATTTTCTTATATCATCTCAACCCTCCTTCTAGAGGTGAGTGTGGTATATTCAATACCAATAGCATGTTCATATTCTTCCAATAATGAATATGTATTCATAAATCATATGTTGTCACATTCACACTATGAATGGATCATAATCATCTATACGTGCTGTATAAAATCTCATGTCAAATCGATGACATATATTACTTTCACAGAGTGAAGGAATATTTTGAGAATCCTTATTATTCTCATTATCACAATGATGACGATTATAATTTCGTCTATTGCCACGTCCATATCCATTGATACCTTCACGGTAATAATTTTATCTTCTTTCAGACTTATTACATAGTGCTATCATATTTTCTGCGGGGATATGTAATTTTGTTATCCTTTTCAAATCCGTAAATGCGTCTGGCATTTGATTTGCTATTCTTTGCAAATGAATAATCTTTTGCACCTCTTTTTCACAAATAGAGATATGTGGATCAAGATGAGATAATGATGGATTTTTCCACAAAATTTCCCGTTTGGTTTCACCAACTTCTCCCCCTAATTTTGGGAAAAGTGTCTCATCGAATCGACAGTCTGCAAATCGTGCAGTGAACAAATCCCCTGTCAATGTTTCGAGGTAGCGAATGATGGAGGGCGATTCAAACCCAACATATATTCCTAACCTTCTTTGCAGACCCATTTTGGTGCGATATGGCGGTGCTACAGGCACATATACTGCATATCCAAAAATTCTTAAATGAGATATAATATGTTCATGACCCAAAACTAATTGCAAATGGGAATATTTGTGATAATTTATCAGTCTGAGACGAACTAGCATTGTTGCATGCAAAATGGCGTGACCCCAAACCGAAGTGGGCAGCCTCGTTTTCATGAGTAACGGTCTTGCTATCAATTGCAGACGTTTAATTAAAGACTCTCCAAGACCATTTTGAGTGTGAACATGAGCTACAGGATGTTCCACTTTATCTCAATTGATAAGCAATAATCATTAAATGCTTGGGATGAAAACTCAGCAGCATTATCTAGTCTAATAGACTTAATTAAATTATCGGAAAATTGTGCCCGTAATCGAATTATTTGTGCCATTAATTTTGCAAATGCAAGGTTGCGAGATGAGAATATGCACACATGAGACCATCTTGAAGATGCGTCTATTAAGACCATAAAATATCTAAACGACCCACTAGGTGGGTGAATAGGTCCACAAATGTCCCCTTGTATACGTTTCAAAAACGTAGGTGACTCAATTCCAACCTTTGTTGGTGATGGTCTAATAAATAACTTGCCTTGATAATAAGAAGTGCAAGATAATTCATTATTTAAAAGAATCTTTAAATTCTTTAATGGATGCCCATTTGAGTTTTCTATAATCCATCTCATCATAATTGATCCAGGATGTCCCATTTGATCATGACAAAGTACGAAAGTATTGGAATCAGTAACCTTTTGGTTTACGGTAGAATGTGCCTCAATTGCACTAATTCTTGTCCAATACAGGCCACAAGATAAAGATGGGAACTTCTCAATAACCCTCTTTTGGCCAGAGACATTCTTTGTAATGATGAGATATTCAAGATTATTCTCATCTATTGTCTCAATATGATATCCATTTTGAATGATATCTTAAAAACTCAACAAGTTCCTCTTAGACTTGGAGGAGAACATTGCATTCTCTATGATAAATATTGTTCCTTTAGGCAGAGTTATAGTTGCTCTTCCGGAGCCTTCAATCAATTTACCACTACCAGAAATTGTAGTAACATCTGCCTTACACATACTTAAATGAGAGAAATATTTCTTCTCTTTGAATATCATATATGTGGTACATGAATCAATTAAACAAATAATTTAAAATAATATACATAGTCATGTCTTAAGTACCGATTCACAGTGACAACTTGCAATACATTCAAAGTTCAAAACGTGTTCATGTATTGTTAATTGACACAAAATATAGTTCTATACATGTATATGTCTAAATGTGTTAATAAGAAATTTTACAATATTGCATACAATTTTGCAAAGTTTTAAGACAAATATGATTTTAGTTACAGCTTAGACAGTGCAACAATTCCATGTGAAAAAATGTGCCATAATGTAGACTACACAAATAAATGCCATGGGTACAAACACTGTTGAATATACACAAGCACAATACTTATAATTGTAAGCAATATAGTAAGGAAATGATTTGTAGTATTATAGTACAATGTCTTTGAAGAACGCAAAAATCACTGTAGTATACATAGATAAGATTACGACACTAGTTACTCATTGTGTACAATATTTTGCTATATGTACTGTTTTTGTCTAACATTTAACAAAGTCTAATGTTTTGATAAACGAAATTCTAGCTAGCATAGAACATTGACTTATGAAATAATCACACTAAAGCATATAGATAGTATGTGTAATCTAAAGTTATATATTTTTAAACCATAATACAGATTATTTGTCAAGTTGATAAAACTCTTAAGATACATATCGATATTTGATCATTGATTAAATTGTTTTAATTAATGAAGACACTACTTTGACTTCCAACAAACATATGGGGGCCGCGGCAAAAAATTTAGCATGATATCGATATAAAACCCATTTAGTTCTTTCAATGGGATATAACACTCTTAATTAGAAACAAAGATTATACGACAGTCCATACGACAATTACAGTTAGAGTAGACGAACTCTAACAGACACACACGTATCACAATTGTAGCAGCTTGAACAGTGTACACCACAATCTATGTATTGATTTCATTAATTTGAAGAGCATGAAACATTAGGAATCAAGCACAAGCATTCTTGTCAAATGCAGAATTAACTCAGAAAGGGATATTCAAACACAAATCCATTGAACAATAACTATTAAGATCCTATGATTTCACGATTTGTCTTTAGGTCCTAATCTAACGTCACTGGATCTTGTCATATTTTCAATTGACATAAAATTCCATAAAAGAACTAGAAACGAACCTGAATGTGTGCTAACTTTGATTATGTCTTGAAGTGAATACAAGCAGAAGGAATCTTAACAATGAATTCCAAAGACAAGAAGTAGCTTCTGAAATCCGTAATTAAATTGGAACCGCGAGCAAAATCTTAATTTTCTTAAAGAGATTCTTGAGATAGTAGAGCTTCGTGCTGATAACGTGTTATAAAACAATAAAAGAACAAGAGCAATATTGCAGAGAAAGAGAGAGAAAATTCTTATTGAATTTTGGGGTGGTTTACAATGGGGTAAGACCCCTCTATTTATAGGAGGAAAAATAACTTAGCCTCAAAGTAAAACTCTCTACAAGATAGACATTCACTCTAAATAGAATTCTATTCTTAGCATATATATATATATATAATATTTTTTGGCTAGCAAAATACAATTAATTTATGCCGACCGTTAATTAATCTTGTATCTGTTTCTTAAAATGAGAATCCGACCCAACCTGAGCCAAACTCATTCTCTCTTTTCATAACAATCAAAGGCTGGAAGATTTAATTTCCAAAAATTATTTTTTTACTTTTGATCAAATTTGAAATTAAATACAAAATAAATTAACAAAAATCCTCATTTGCTCCCAAAAAGCTTGTGTGGTATTTTTATCTTAATATATTCTTTATAAGGTTTTTGTTATAATGCATAATAATATAAAATTACTATCTTTACCAGAAAATATTCTTTATAAGATTCATAGAACCAGGCAACTAGCTGCTAAGGTTTCAGTACTATTAATTGTTTTAATTTGTTGGGACCATTTTTACAAATCATAGCTAATTCCTGAGGCCTACATCTTCTTTATTTATTTATAATTAGTTATGAATTGAATAGGTTTTCTGCAAATCTGAACACTGCTTCTGCATGCTTGAAGATTTATCATTTATTTCATTGATAACCTTTTTGCATGTTTCACTTGCTTGCCCTGTACAGGGGCGTATATACGTATTCATTCGTCGAGAATTATACCGCGTATAATTCTAAAATATAATTTTTTATATATGTATATATTAAATCGTGAACATCTTGAAGATTCTTAAAGAAATTTCTGACTTCGTCACTAACCTATATTTAAATACAGTAGGTTCTTCCTATAGTTATTTTATATTTGTTTATTTTTATCAAACATTTTAAAAATAAATAAATGTATCTCAATCACATTCTAGAATCATAAATTTGTTTCGGGCACTTATTTTTTTTGTACTTTCTGCACCATAGCAACATTAATTTCTCACGGCTATATCAGAAAATTAATTATCTGATCATTTCAGTAATATATACAGCGAATCTTGCTTTATCTGGAGATTTCTATTCATAATTAATAGAGTATATTTATGAGTATTGTAGATTTCTCAATAATGGTTATTGGCATAAAACAATGAATTGTGAGGCATGGACATATCTGTGTAGAAAGCACGATATAAAAATGCCCGACTCATAAAAAGAATGCTTATATTTTCATGTGGTATTCAATATTTCAAATAAAATTTTATTTTTAAATTAATTATTAACGAAATGTTTCAAGATAATTACACCATGAGATGTATATATGACAATAAAATATATATTCTCGCGCATATTTGACTAGCTATAGTAAAATTTCTACAGTATTGTTAGAAGTAAAAGAGAGAAAAAAAGGGTCAAAATATATTACTCGTTTTTAAGCTCTAAGGAAAAAAAAAGTACAACCCCAGTATAAGAACTTCTCACCTTTGCTCTTGGGGAGACTCGAACCCACAACCTCTCGGTTGGAAGTGGGGGTTGCTTACTATCAGAGCAAGCCCCTCTTGTCTTAAGCTCTAAGGAAAGAAAAATCTTATAAAACAGAATAATCAAAAGAAAAATAAAGCAAAAAATAAATTGTATATGTACATTTCTTGAAGCAACAGAATATTCACGTTTTGTATCTATAGCCAATTATTTGTTATACCATGAGACAAAGGTTTTCAATTTACGCAAAAAAACTTTTCTCATTTTTTTTTCTTCAAAATAATCCTGCTACATATTAGTAAAATAGGAAAACGAAAAAGAAAAAAAAGTGTGAACACATCAACATCACAGAGTAATGAAGTTGACTTATGAATTCCTCAAATTGGAAGCTAATAATACAGAGACTGGGTACAATATGAATATTTTTGGGAAGGGAGTGTTGGAGAAAAGGTAAAGTTGTTTCAGTATAACTTATAAATTATGGGTTCAAGTTATGAAAACAGTCACGAATGATTATTTGGTTAGACTGTTTAAATTCCCCATCGGAAGTCGATCCTTCCCCGAACTTTGCGTAAACATAGAAT
This sequence comes from Nicotiana benthamiana, assembly GCA_034376525.1. Taxonomy (NCBI): domain Eukaryota; kingdom Viridiplantae; phylum Streptophyta; class Magnoliopsida; order Solanales; family Solanaceae; genus Nicotiana; species Nicotiana benthamiana. The sequence goes on along the minus strand of CM067328.1, from coordinate 75,056,233 downwards.
ACTTTATGCACCAGACTGCCCTTTTAACTTAAGTTAAACTGGTTTCACATTGGGTACGAAGAATCAAGAATTAATGACTGGTTTAAACCTGGTTTGAAAGGGAGGCGTTGGAGAAAAGGTAAAGTTGTCTCAGTATAACTTATAAAATTACGAGTTCGAGCCATGAAAGGGCACAGTCACGAAGGTTTGCATTAGGTTAGACTGTCTAAATTTCTCACTAGGGGCCGGTCCTTACCTGAATCCTGCGTAAACATAGAATACCTTATGCACCATGCTGCCCAACTTAAGTTAAGCTGGTTTGGTATAACACTAAGTATTTATCTATTTCACATTGAGTACGAAGAATCAAGAACTAATGATTGGTTTAAACCTAGTTTGAATGGGTAGCGTTGGAGAAAAGGTAAAAGTTATCTCAGTATAACCTAAAATTACGGGTTCGAGCTATAAAAGCAATTACTAATGCTTGTATTAGGTTAGACTGTCTAAATTCTCCATTGGAACGGTCCTTCCCCAGCCCTGCGTAAACTAGAATACCTTATGCACCAGACTACTCTTTTAACTTAAGTAAGCTGGTTTGGTATAACACTAAGTATTTATCTATTTCACATTGGGTACGAAGAATTAATGACTGGTTTAGACACATTACTGCTTCATGTCAAAATCAAAGCAAGTTTTATATTGCTGAAGAAATGGTATAATTATCTTAAAATGAATGGTTTTGGTAATAAATTTTGTACTTCATAAAATAAAACAAATAATTAAAATCAAACTATAATAACTATTGAAAATGAATGACAACTAAAATAAATAATGATAATTCGAATAAAGGTTTTCCATTTAGTGCATGTAATAGTTATAACATTAATAATTAAAGGGAAAATAATAAATCATTTGATTTCGGTCTTTATTTTCTTTCGTGTCTCTTTATTACCGAATAGATAAAGTGGAGTTTTAATAAATATATCATCAATTAATTGACGCACTTAAAATAATGGACAAATAATTAGTTAAGTAGTCACAGCTATAAGTGCAATACACACACATATGTAAGTTTTAGCTTACAATTTCAGGTGAAATATTAGACTGTATTTGTTTTTTAGTTAAGCAAAACATATATAGGATAAATTAATTTGTATATGATTTTAATCCAAAAGTTAAATGAAAATCATTGAATTTATTTGTTCCAATACAAGAGATCGGCCCCAAACAAAATATGGTGCGGTCAAATATATAGATGTAAAATCAATTATATAATTACTATGGTTTAGGCGTTAAGGGTTTTACGTCTAAATCAAAGTGTCCATTAAGTCTTACAATGCTAAAAAGGGTTAGGCCACAAAAGGAATAGGAGCTGAGCTAAAGTTCAAGTTAGGGATTTGTCAGAATTTAATACTTTTGATAAAAATATTTATACTAAGAAATTCGCTGAGCATTTATAAATAATTTAGTAAGAATCAATTGCTTTTCAGAATTTATAACTCATAAACTCAAAATTTTATATATTCTTTGTCAGGATTCAAAATTCATTAAAAATCGTAATAGCGCCGAACATTACTGTCTGGCAAACCAACACTAATTTTCCATTTTAATATTTTTGAAATCATAGATTTCCTTCCATATAACTAGTAAAAGATTGAACTTTACCGAATAATTAACAATATCTGCAAATCTTAATATCGAGTGCCCATGATCATCCTAGAACCCAGTGTCACAAATGCATGAACATTTACTAGGAATCTAAGATACAATACAATAACTGTTCGGAATACAAATTTGGACAGAAAAGAAAATACAAGTACTCTAAAGGAGATGATGGCTGTGGATCGTCTCATAAGATGCATCTCACCTAAATCCTTGTATTAACCACGTCGCTGCGCCCACAAGACAACTAGTCATACATGTGCATGCACAACAAAATGTACAACAGGTGTAGTATGAGCAGGAAAATAACGTGTACCCAATAAGTATCCGGTCTAGTCTCGAAGAAGTAGTGACGAGAGATCGACTCTGACACTTACTTTGGCCAAACAATAGTATACCGATAGTATGATAAGTTATGGATTTAATAAGGCGAGTGTAAACTCAATAACATGAAGCAGGTAAATAACTCTTTTGTTAATAGGGGATTTCCAAATCTATTTTCATCTTCTAATAATTTATATCTCCGGCCAATGAGGCTACATCAATTATCAATAACTCCAAAACAACCAATTAAGTCATGCGCAATTCATGCTGAGGTCGTACTATCCGACCCAACATAATATTTAAATTGTGGATTGTCGAGGGTTGAACGACGCGAACCATAGATGTATTTATTTACCCCGCTCGCGAATCATACATGCAATGCTGTCAAATATAAATTTATTATTAAATACTAACTATGTCTTGATTCTTTTAAAAATAAAGACAAATTAAACTTGAAGCTTTTAAATCTTTAAAAAATCCCCAACTTAGTTCCATTTGATACTATTAACAAATATAATCAAGTAATGGTGTCTAGGAAGCATGGTGTAAACCTAAAACTACTCGGATATAAACAGGAACAGTAGCTACGTACGGACTATCTTCACCTCGTGCGTACGAAGCCCCCACAAATTGTAGTACATATTGAATTATTTCACCTATGAGGTAAATTCCCTCTTACAAGGTTAGCAAGGAGACTTACATTACCTCAAAGCCCACTTTCCGGTCAAAAATTATGCTCAAACCCTCAATTTGGCCAAATCAATATTCAATCTAGATTTTCCTTTACCAATTCACCACCGCTCAGCTTAATCTTGCCATAGACGACTTATAAACATCAAACAATGCAAGAGAAAATAATTTCAATTAACAAAGCAATGATCCTTACACAACTTATAAAGAGTCAACAAAAGTCAACTCCCTGGGCTGACTCCTAGGAAAACGATAAAACTTACAAAATTCGAACAACCATTTCGATACGAGTTCAACCATACCAAAATTATTAAATTTCGATACCAATTCGTCCTTCAAATAAACATATTATATTTTGAAAGATCTTATAATTCTCCCCAAGTTTTCCTTTAGATTCTCATGAATTTTGATGTTAATCTAAGGTATAATCACAAAATATAATGGTTAGACGCACTTACTGAATGATTTGATATGAAAATATTTTCTCAAAATAGCCCACTCTCGGACCTAGGGTTCAAAATATAATAAAATAAAGCAAAAACCCGAGTTACACAGCTGAAAACAAGTTGCAGATGTCGCATTAGAGATCCAGGATTCGCAATTGACATGGCTTGAAAAGCTCGCATTTGCAACAAAAGTTTGAAATTTTGACCTGGCAATTGCAATTGCGATAAAGATTTTCGCAATTGTGACCATACCAGAAACCAATAATTTTTTTCCGATACGGAAATTGGCATAACTCTCTCATACAGTGTCCAAATTTGACGATTTTTTTCTATGACTCCATAATTACGGTGCAGATTTAATGGTTTAATAAAAACTGAATTGATTTTGTTTTCTTAATGTGGTACCATTTATGCTTGAATAAATGACGACAAAGCATCAAAAAAAAGTATAACACGACCTAAACCTATCTGAAACTCACCCGAGCCCCCGAGGCTCCAAAACAAATACTCACACAAGTCTAAAAACTTAACACGAACTTGTCCTAGGTCGTAAATCACATCAAACAATATTAAAACAACGAATCGCACCCCAAATCAAGCTTAATGAACTTTAGAACTTCAATTATAGATTCGATGTTGAAACCTATCAAATCATGTCCGATTGACCTTAAATTTTGTACACAAGTCACATTCGATATTACAGACCTACTTCAACTTCTAGAATAAGAATCCGACCCTGATATCAAAAGCTCTACTCCCGGTCAAACTTTTAAAAACCTTCAAATTTCCAACTTTCTCCAAATGACCCTTAAATGACCTACGGACCTCCAAATCCACTTCCAGGTTGATTCCGAGGTTCTTTATTCAAAAATCACAACTTAGTGAATTCTCCCAACTTAATGCTTCTAAACTGAAAATTTTCTCTAAATCAGCTTCGAACTTCTCGAAATTCAATCCCAACAACATATACAAATGATAATACCTGAAATGAAGCTACTTATAGTCTCAAAATTTCGAGCGATGCGGTAGATCTCAAAATGACTAGTCGGGTTGTTACACCGCCTTAGAAATAGCAATATATCAATCTCTAGTTGTTCCTGGCTGAACTACTCTATGTACGCCCTTTCTGCTAGTTATTTTTTTAAAATAAAAATAAGGTTTTAAAACAATTTCTTTTCATTGATGTCATATGTACAAAAAAATATGAATCCGATAATAATATCAATATTTAACCGCAAAATAAGTTGAAAAGAATGTATACGGTCAAAATCAGGTATGCCTAATTTTACAGTCTCGGGGGTCACTTCAAGAGCGAGATCAAAATAGACCAGGCACGAGCCTAATGGCAAAGTACAAGCTTCAAAGATCGAATTGCTCGATGAACACCGAGGCCAAGTATGAACAACCTCGATGTAATACCGTTATGGTCCTATAACAGAAAGACTGAGATTCCCGCAATGGCCCTAAGATCACAGAGTAAAATCAAGAACGGATTTGTATTAGGCGATTAGACAGTTGTATAATAAGATTTCCTACTACAATTAGAATTGTGCCTTATTTAGGATTTTCCTACTATATAAAGGGGACCCCAATCATTTGTAACCGATGAATTATTGTGAAGAGAATATACATATTTCACTTTCTTTCTTACTGCTCATCAGAATTGTCTTTTAGCGTTTTTGTTCCTACTGACCTACCTCGAGGCCACCTTAGCTCGAGATCAAGACTGGCTTGTGCAGTGGTTTTATTCAACTTATTTCTTTATCTTATACGTTTGATTCGTTGATTATCAGTTGGTACTGGACCAAATCACATATCTTTAAGACCTCAATACAAACCTAATTGTTATTCTGATTTTTGAGTAAACAGTTTGGCGCCCATCGTAGGGCTAAAGATAATGATGATTATTTCAGTACTGATTCTGATAACACACGTTATTTTCACACACTTATTCTTGTCAAGAAATTTTGTTCTCAGGTTAAAACATGTAAAACTCACAAAATTTAACGGTACATGGGATGATAGTCTAGAATTTCACGGGGAAAACAACAATATAGTTGCTCCGGGAGCTGGTGTACCACCGAGAACCCTAGGGAAGTGCTGATTGTAGAACCAATCGACATTAGTTTACACATGGATTTGAATGCGGACCTAGGCACAGGCCCGAAAAAAGTGTAAGTAGGGAAGTCTAATCTGGTGGCCAAGGAACACATGGCATAGAAGATAGGGGAGTTATTTTCCAGGTAATATTCGAGATGCTATAGGATCAACAGATTGCTATCGCTCAACTTCAAGACCAACATAAAACTCCAAGAGTGGTTGAACCAGAAATCACTCGCCGAACGTAGCTGGTGCCGGAAATATCAAACGATAATGGGTCAAGTACTGATCCTATGATTATGAGAATGCTCGAGGAGATCACCAAAAATATCGAGTCAGGAAAGAAAAAGATTGAGGATAATGACAAAAAATGGAGATATATAACTCCCGTGTTGATCAAATACTAGGGGCAACACCGGTCTTAAAAGGTTCGAATACCAAAAGTTCGTAAAGAAGCTATTTCCTCAGAGTGCGGCTCCAAAGCCCATTCCTAAAAAGTTCTGTATGCCCGATGAACCTAACTACAATGGGATGACTGATACTAATGAACACATCACTTCATACACATGCGAGATTAAAGGAAACGACTTAAATAATGATGAGATCAAGTCGGTTTTGTTGAAAAGATTGGCAAACTTTGTCAAAAAGAGCAATAATTTTGTATCACAAACTACCACCGAATTCCATCAAAATGTTAGCTGACGCCTTCGTGAAGGAATACGTTGGGGCCATAATGGTTGCAACAAGGAAATCAAACATTTTTAAAATAAGACAGAGGGGTGATGAAATGCTAAGAGAGTTCGTATCCTGATTTCAAATGGAACAAATGGAATTACCACCTCTTTCAGATAATTGGACCGTGCAGGATTTTACCAAGGGGTTGAATGAGTGGGGTTAGATAGCGTCACGACAATTGAAGCAAAATTTGATTGAGTATCAGGGTGTAACTTGGGCAGATGCGCATAATCGTTATTAATCGAAGATCAGGGTCGAGGATGACCAGTTAGAAGCCCCCTCGAGTTCATTTCATCCAAAAAGTTTGGAAGTTAAGGCCCCGAGGGATACCTTCAAGGAACAAGGGTCGAATGAAGAACGGTAGCAGCCATATGTTGCAGAACGAAGAAACAACAATTCAGGGCGCAATCAACCTGGCAATGACCAAAGAAACGACCGAGGGAAAATATCCTCAAGGACTTATGAGTATGAATGGTTTTAATAAACATAACGATCCCGCAAAAGCACCTTGATTATCAGAGTATACTTTCAATCTCGATGACCTGGGATCGTATCAGCTATCGAAAGGATCAAAGACACCAGGTGGCCAAGACCTATACAAACTGATCCATCACAAATAAATCCAAACTTGATGTGTAAATATCATGGCACGCATGGACATAGGACCGAAGACAGTAGACAACTGAGGGAGGAGGCAGCTTGATTGTTCAATGAGGGCCACCTTCAAGAGTTTCTCGGCGATCGAGCTAAGAATCACTTCAGAGAAAGTGACGCCAACAAAAAGAATGAGCAAGAAGAACTGCAACATGTAAATAATATGATTATCGGCAGGATCGATATTGCATAAGGGCCTATCTTCAAATGAACCAAGGTGTTGATCACCAAAGAGAAGCGGACTCAGGGCTATGCGCCCGAAGGGATCCTATCGTTCAATGACGAATAAGTGGAGGGAATTTCTAAGCCGCACAATGATGCCCTGGTAATTTATATTTTATTAAATAGAATTCAAGTTAAACATGTTCTAGTGAATCCATGTAGCTCAGCAAACATAATCAGATCGAGGGTCCTTGAGTAGCTCGGTTCTACAGGACCAAATTGTTCCTGCATCTCGGGTCCTAAACGACTTCAACATGACAAGCAAAAAAACAAAGGGGGAGATAATCCTACCGGTAAACGTGGTTGGAACCATCCAAGATACAACCTTCCATGTCATCGAAGATGACATGAGATATAATGAACTTCTCAAAAGTCCATGGATACACAACATGAGGGCAGTACCGTCGACCCTTCATCAAATGATGAAATTCCCGACAATGGATTATATGAAAAAAGTTTATGAGGAAAACCACATTGCAAGGGAGATTTTTACAGTCGATAAGGAGACGCTGATGTCAGCAAGTTCGACCTAACAAAAATCGAGAATCAAAGAAAAGCAAACATCCAAATAGCAATCAACATCCTCGGCCTCGACCGAATTAGAGAAACAAGTAATCAAAGAAGAAGAAGAGAATTTACTTACTCCTCAAACTTTTGTTTTTTCCAAAGAGTCAGGTGCAACCAAGTCCATGGTCGAGGAGCTGAAACAGGTGATACTGATTGAGCATCTACCAAATGAAAGGTATAAGTGGGAATAGAATTAACCCGCGTAATCAGGAATAAACTCATTCAATTTCTTATCGATAACATGGATTGTTTTGCTCGGTCCCATTTGACATGACAGGGATCCCACTGGATAGAATAACATACTATCTAACATAAGGTATGTGACAACTCATTCCTTTTGGGAACGGGGTTTGCATTTTTTGAAGAGTCATCACCTAATAATTTTGAGATGCGTTAGGGCACCTACAGGGTTTATCTTCAACTATGTTTGATAATCAGGGATAGGGTAAGGGCTTGAAATTATCCTAAGGGGAAGATGTTAGGCACCCCTCAGGATTTACTAGTGTTGTTCCTAGCCAAAACGTTTTTGTGAATTTGTGCAATTAGCAAGTAAGGCTCAAGTAATAAGGGATTTAAATACACAAATATTTGAAAACAATTATTGAAAGGCGAAACTTTTAAAATAGTTACAATCTAAGCATACTTTTGAATGCAAATGGGTGTCCTCGGTTTATTTGTAATATGGATCACATCAATGCGATAACTCGTATGACACTCCTCAAAAGAGGGGATACACGTGGTATTAGTGCACCGGTCATTATATCCATATGTACCCTTCCAGCCCTGTGAAGGTAATTAAATCGAGGGTAGGTCTCAACCTCTATTGCATGTTGTAACACGTCCCATTCCTATCAGTCCCGAAAGAATTTAGGACTCATATTCCTATAAGAAGGAGGTTCTAGGCAGACCCTTAGGCTTAAAGGCAAAAATACTAACCCGACATACTAAACACATAAGACTGCACTTAGAGGGAAAACATATAATCAAGTAGAAGGCTCATGTATACCTCAACAAATAACGCACATAGACGGTATGACGTATGCACAATTAAGGTCTGAATTTAAAATCCTAAAGTAGGGTTCTTGAGTGATAAATATCAGAATCAGATTTATTGCATGACTCAGAAAAGAAGTCTGATTCAGGTTCTCCTACTAACCTTAACAGTTGATAATTAGACAAGAGCAATTCAAATTTTTTGTTTAAGAAATTACCTACGGCGTGCCTAGGCGTGAGCAATATGCATCAGTTATTCAGTGTTGTTAAGACAGTTGGAGATTATTTAAACCTAAGAGCATGTTGTTCTAGTTGCAATGATAGTTATCAATTTTATTCAAAAACATCACAATGTGAAAATTATTACTTTACTACCCTTTTTCATGGATCAGTAGTTAACTAGGCATTTTTAAACAAAATGCATACAAGATTCTAGAACATGGTATCTAATATGCACATGCATTTGCAAGGTTGTTTAAAAAGAGTCCCTAAGGCGTGATTTTTAAATGTATGAAAGAGTGAAAGAATTTTCAAAATAACAATTTTCTGATAAAGTTCAAGAGTAACAGCTTATATGCTAATGTTGCTATTGTCCTTAGAACATGATTTCTAAGTGATAATAAGCATGGATTAGTGATGGATGAGATGCTGAAGCAGGAAACAAAGGTCCTAAGGGCATGATTTCTAATGCACAATTAGGAATATAACTCTAGTAACATGTTTTCTACTCTTTAACAACTATAACAGATATATTTCCCCATCCCTTTTCATTAGCCAGCCCCATACTTGTATACAAGTTATTGCATACCATGTAATTAAATTTCATAAGTGGAAATTAAATAAGAAGTTACAACTACAGGAAAGCCTGATTCTTGACTTCCTCTCTGAGTAATGTAATAAACCACCTCAAATGCCAATATTGTTCCAAAACCTTTCTCATATCTGGGTGTGTCAGAGTTCTCTAAGGACCTCAAGGGATCTCGGGCAATGCTCACACCCAGATTGCATAACCAAGAGTAAGTGCAATGTGGAAGGGCCAGCTCTTATGTGTCCAAGATTAGAGGTAGCTTAAGTGTCTCAAGGTAAGACTCACACAAAAGGGGCGGAACCTAGTATTCTAAGAGTATATTGAAAGTGCAAAACACATGTTGAAAGGGATTTGTTTAAAAACTGGGCTAACAGTCTATTTTGTAAGCAATCAGTAACAGAGATGATTGAAAGCAGTTATTGTGATGAAAAAATCTCAAACACCCAGGGTGGGATCACACACATATTCAGTAGTCACACAAGGGGTCAAGGGATTCAGGGGATACACATACATTTGACTATACACGCATAACCCCATCAAGGGTCTTAGGACTAGTTTGGACAAGCAGAACAATAGTTGATATTGGTACAATTACAAACTAGTCAGAAAGAACATACACATATTTATGGGATATGGACTTGGGAATTCGTAAGATGGTAAGTACACAATAAAACAAGCCTTGAAACATACATAGGGGAGTGTATTAATTTAAAGGGGAAGGAGAGACATTATAGCATGCTGGTAAGGTAACTTAATTGCAGGTTTCACAACAGAACCACAAGCAAAAGAATGAAACAATAAGATAAACATGTTGTTGTTGAAGTTTTAAAATTAACTAGGACATAACAATTAAAGAAGAAAGATGCATAAAAGTAAAGAAAGTATAATTCCACAGTCTAGCCTTGGCTTCCAGTTGGCTAGACAAGAAGTATCACAATTAATAGAGGAAGAAGAGAGAGTTTGAGTACGTATGTGTGTTTTGAACTATATGTTCGTGTGTTTTGAGAAGAGAGGGTAGGGTATTTATAGCTTTGAAAACGAGTAGAAAATAAGGTAACAAGTAAAGTTTTAACACAAATATGGAAATAATTACAATCAAAATCTCATTAATATAAGTACTTCCCTTTAATCAAGGAATTACTACTTCACAGATACTAACAGGTAAAACTAAGGAAAGAAAATCAATTTGAAAAAGATTGATTTCTGACCATATAAGGGATAGCAAGAATATAGAATATACAATTAAGTATAGGTACAAAATATACTTAATTGGGAAAAGGATTTAACAGGGGTGAAACATCACATCAAATAGACGAAAGGAATCAATCAACTTACACAAATGAGTAAAATTAGGGTTTATCAGAAAACCTGCAATCAAACTGTAACTTAAGGAAATCAAGATCAATCAAGAAGGGATCATGATTCTGCACTTCAACATATAAATAGAAAAGAACGAACATGCTTATCAGATATGCAGGGTCAAATATATTGACAAAAAGGAGCAAACGATGAACATAAACTTACATAGTGACATGAATAGGGTAAGGACTACTCAAAGCATGGTAATCAACAAGGTCAAGCAGTCATGGCTCGCAAATAGATCCAAAATAAGGAAACTAGTCTAACACAAAGAAACAGGTAAAGGAGATCAGACCAACACGCGGAAATAAGTAAAAGGAAGTCATTAAAGACTCACAGTAACAGTGATATAAGTTTTAGTAAATTATGGTTTTAACAAAAGCGGTAAGAACTCAGAATCAGTCAGTCAAGACAAAGAAAAGAAAGGATTTAACCATGAAGAACCCAATCGAAACATGCATACATACAAGAAGAAAGCTTCTGAAACTCAAATAAAACAAAAGACGCTTAGGGTTTAAACATGATGTATCGGGTAGAACAAAAACATAAAAAATCATTTAAACATAGTAAAACCATAAAAAAATACTGAAAATTGAAGAAGAAATATATTAAAAGAAGTTAAGAAAACCTTAATCGTTGAAGATGAAGAGTCACTTTGAAATCGGAAAACCTTTAAGGAAAACACTTAAGAGGTTCATATGATACATATATCTAAGACAGATCTAAAAGAAAATCGGAAAGCCTTTAAAGTTAGGGATTCAGAGGACCCATAAAAATGAGAAAGACTTTGAAAGTTACCGATCTAGCAGGAAAAGCCATGGATCCGACTCGAACAACCATGGATGTCTGGAAAAAGACCATAGAGAGAATTTTAGCAAGGTCTGGACTAGATATCTTTGAGATATTTCCATGAAATCGCAAAAACAAGCAAACATGAGACGTAGGAGACTGGTATACATCTCAAACAACCACGAGAGTCCATGGATAGGATGAGAATCGAAGGGGATTACGGCTAATTTGGTTGGCGACGGCTAGGGTTTGAGTGAGGTTGCAGATAGAATTGGAGAGGAAGGGGATTCAAGGGCGGCAGGTTGCTAGAAATAAATTAGGTCAAAGGGTTCGTTTAGGTTTATTTTAGGCAGGTGGGATGGTGGTCGTTGATTTGAAGATCAACGGCCCAAATTAAATGGGGTAGGTGATGATCCAGCTTTGGGTAGGGTTTAAAATGGTTAGGGTCAAGTTTAAGTAGAAATTGGGTCGGGGGATTGGATTTTGATTTGGGGTTAGATTTAAAAGCCATTGGCTAAAATTTAAATAGACATTTACCCCTTTTTAATTTAAAAAAATAATAAATAGTTTTTAGAAACTAAACTAAATGGGTTAAAATAATTAATATTATATAATTAACAATTTAAAAGTACATGATCCAATTTTATGAACATAAAGCCTAGTTAAACTTTAAAAGGGCTAATATTGCAATTAAGTGCAATTTAGCTTTAAAAATACTAAACGAAATTGCAAAAATATGTAGAAATTACGTTAGCCATATTTTGACAAAAATATAAAAATTCAACGAATTAATTATAAAAATAATAATTTTAAAAATAATTATTGGGATTTTATGGATAAAAGGGGGAAATAAATTAATTAAAACCATTAAAAATTATGGAAAAAATAAAACATTTGTATATGCTTATATATGTATGTATATATATATATATATATATATATATATATATATATGTATATATATTCTATTTTCAAGTTATTTTTCATATTAAAAATATATAGGAAAAACTGGGTATCAACAATTGCCCCTCTTTACCCGGGAAGGATGAAAGAGTTGTCGAGTAAAGATCTGATGGCCAATTTTGACCGAGAGAAATAGGTTGAAGAGGTTAGGTAGCACCCTGGATTTTGATCTGCCTACATTTCCCTGATTTTACAAGAATCGGGCCATATGTAGTTCAGGATCTATAGACGGAGTATACCGATGAAGACATTTTTAGAACATGCGCAATATCTAGGGCAAGGCGAGTGAACGGTTTACAGAAATGGTTAGGTTCGATATGGTTGCAGGAACTATAGTGGGATCTTTCATGTTGGGGTAGGCATTGCTTGTCATCTTACCTGCAAATAAGCTATACAAGTATATTGTGCATAAATTTAAACATGATAAATTCCTGTTGGACCATGAGTGTTCTCTTTGGACGATGATGATGACGCCCTTAGACCATGATGTCCTGGGCCATGAAGTGTATGATAAAGGATTTGCAGGCTACGAAATGATGTTCTCGGGCTATGAGGATGGTGCCTCCAAACGATGACGCCTTTGAATAATGATACGTAAGAGTTCGAAAGAGATCCTAAGGCCATGACATGGTGTTCTCGGGATATCATAATGGTGCCTCCGAATGATGATGCCTATGGATGAGTTGGCGATGTTTTAGCCCATGAAAGATGCAGTAGTATTATGCGTACTAGATAGAGCTTAGTCTTATGAATTGAATGGTAGAGCTTAGCTCGTAAGAAAAGCAAAATAAATAGTGCTTGAGATGGCGCTTCATTTCAAAGAAAATTAGAGGCAAAGCTTAGCCTCGGAAGGCAGAATGATAGCCTTATGCAAAGCTCCGAATGCAGGTGGAGGCAGAGCTTAACCTCAAAAAGCAGAATGGTAGCCTTATGCAGATCGCATGGAAAAATGGTAGCCTTATGCAAGAGTGCAGACGGAGACAATGTTTAGTCTCGGAAGGCAGAATGGTAGCCTTATGAAAGAATGTAGATGGAAACATCGTTTAGTATCGGAAGGTAGATTTATAGCCTTGCAAATTGGAAGAAAGAATAGTAGCCTTGTGCAATGCAGATGCGGGTTGAGGTAGAGCTAAACCTCGAAAGGCAGAATAGTAGCCTTAGGCAATGCAAAATGCAGATGGAGACAACGTTTAGTCTCGAAAGGAAGAATGGTAGCCTTATGCAAGAATGCATATGGAGATAGCGCTTCGTCTCGGAAGGCAGAATGGTAGCCTTATACAAGAATGCAGATGGCAACTTTTAGTCTCGAAAGGCAGAATGGTAGCCTTATACAGGAATGCAGATGGAGACAGCGTTTAGTCTCGGAAGGTAGAATGGTATGCTTATGCAAGAATGGAAGGTAGAATAGTAGCCTTATGCAAGAAATAAAATAACAAATGATATTAGATTTTTCTTAGTTGATAGTAGATTGCAGCGTTGTGATTATTGGGAGCATTGACTACGGAGCATTACTTGTAAATAGCGAAGGTTGACAAGTACAACGGTTTTGAGAGTTGTATTCTTGAACAATGTTCATCCCATAGGCATACAATATGTTTAATGATTTTGCAATCCCAGTGCCTGCATCCAAAGAAAGATCGTGAGTTTTGTAAAGCGGGAGGTTACGTCGTATCCCTGCTAGCTTTGCTTGACTTGTTCAGCTTTGATCCGGTGATACCGTCTGTATCATTGGGGTAGCGTTTCTAAACAAAGCAATTTTGATAATAAACATGCATGATTTTATAAATGTATGACATAAATGTGTAGTTAAAAATACCTTTTAGATGAACCGACGGTTGTGACGTGGTTCGGAATATTGCAACCTCTCTTGCTTCGGAATTTTGAGGGTCCTACTCAAAATTCTACCCCATTTTGATAGGTTGACGTACCTGACTGCTGCTCAAGCGGCGATCGGCTGAAATGACTTCGGAATTTTGAGGGTCCTCCTCAAAATTGTGCCTCAGTTTCCAATTGTAGGGGGAATTGAAATTTTTATTTAATTGCGATCGAACCCATAGGTCTGTCTACGTATCCCCTCTTAAACTGAAATCAGGTCAGGCGTAGTTTAATTTACATAATACGAGGAAAACATAAACATTACACATAGTAACACTTGACTGCATTTGAATTAAACGGCTTTGGCCAGACTTCTCCGTTTATTTCTACAAGTATGGGCTCATCCTGTCAGAACTCGTGAACCATGTATGGAGCCTACTAGTTGGGAGAGAAATTCCCTTTGGCTTCATTTTGATGCAACTTTTTTTTAAATACCAGCTGCCCCGGTGTGAAATTCCTTGGCTTGAATCTTTTGTTGAAGGCTATGGACATTCTGTTCTGATAGAGTTGACCATGACAGACTACATTCATTCTCCTTCCGTCTATAAGGGCTAGTTGCTCATAACGACTTTTTACCCACTCTGCACCATCAAGCTCAGCATCTTGCATGATCATTTGGGAAGGAATTTCTACCTCATCGGGAATGACAACCATCTATACCGTAAACCAATAAATAAGGGGTTTCCTCGGTTGATGTGCGAACTATGGCGCGATACCCCAATAGAGCAAATGATAACTTCTCGTGCCACTATTTATGCTTCTCTATCATTTTCCTCAATATCTTCTTGATATTTTTGTTGGCGGCTTCTGCAGCTCCACTTATTTGAGGCCTGTAGGCTATGGAATTCTTGTGTCTGATCTTGAAAGTTTCTCACATATCTTTCATCAAGTCACTGTTGAGATTGGAGCCATTATCAGTAATGATTGATTCTGGAATTCTGAATCGACAAACAATGCGGCCGCGGAAAAAGTATGCCATGAATTACTTAGTTACTACTTTATAAGATGATGCTTCAACCTATTTGGTGAAATAGTCTATGGATGCCAAGATAAACCTGTGTCCGTTGGAAGCAGCAGGCTCGATTGGTCCAATAAAATCCATCCCCTAGGAGGCGAACGGTCGCAATGAACTTGTTGGGTTGAGCTCGCTCGGAGGTGCTTTTATTATGTATGCATGTATCTGACAGCGGTGGCATTTCTGAACATGCTAGATACAGTTCGTTTCCATAGTCATCCAAAAGTAACCAGCCCAGAGCATCGTCTTTTCTAAGACAAAACCATTCATATGTGGACCACAAGTCCCAGTATGAATTTCCTCTAGTAGCTCGGATGCTTCATTTGCATTAACATATCTTAATAGTCCTAAATCATGAGTCCTCCTATAAAGGATTCTTCCCATGTGAAAGAAGTTGTTGGACAATCTCCGAAGTGTGCGTTTCTGAATAAGATTAGCAAGCTCCGGGTACTCTCCTTTTGCCAAATATTCTTTGATATAATGAAATCAAGGCTTTCCGCCTACTTCCTCTTCGACATGGGCATAGTAAGCTGGCTGATTATGGATTTTTACCGGAATGTTTGATCAATGAAATTCTTATTCAGATGCTGCATCATAAATGATAGGGTAGCCTATGCCTCGACGAACTCATTATGGACTCTAGGAACAGGCTGGAATTCCTTCTTCGTCAACCTCTCTCTCAATTCCTGTACGTGATGTATATACGAGAGTATCCTGGAGTTCTTGGTTGCCCATTCTTCTCGCACCTGATGTATATGTGAGTCTGAATCTCCAATCACTATCATCTCTTAAACGTTCTTGTCAATGGCCATTTTGAGCCTCAAGATACAAGCTTCATATTTGGCCATATTGTTGGTGCAAGGGAGCCTGAGTTATGTAGACACCAGATAATGCTGATCGATTTCTGATATTAGGACTGCTCCTATGCTGTCTCCTTTGAAGTTTGCTGCTCCATCGAAGAACATTCTCTAACCGTCCTAGGATTCGGCAATGTATTCCCATACAAATGATACCTCTTCAGCAAGGTGGCCTGCCAGTGCCTATCCCTTGACCACTTTCTGAGTTACGTAAATAATGTTGCACTCACTCAACGGGATCTTTCACTTGGCTAGCTTGATGGTAGGCATGGGCTTCTGAAATATGCACTTAAAAGGATGATATGAGATATGTGGTATAGGCATAGAAGTAATGTCTCAGCTTCTGAGCTACCCAAGTCAAAGCACAACAGGTGCATTCCAATAGAGAATACCAGGGCTCGTACGGGATGACTTCTTACTGAGATAATAAATTCCTTGTTCCTTCCTCCCCATTTCATCATGTTTCCCCAAAACACAACCGAAAGCTCCACCTAACACAGCAAAGTAGAGTAATAAGGGTCTACCTAGCTCGGGTGGGACTAAGACTGGTGGTGTTGATATGTACTTCTTGATACTATCAAAGGCCTTTTGGAAGTCATCAGTACATTTCGTAGTGGCATCCTTATTCAACATCTTAAAGATTGGCTCGCAGATAACTGTAGACTATGCTATCAACCGTCTGATGTAGTTATGCCTTCCCAAGAAATTCATCACATCCTTCTTTTTCTTTGGTGGTGGTAGTTCTTGAATGGCTTTAAATTTCGATGGATCCAGTTATATTCCTCATTGGCTTACAATAAACCTAAGTAATTTTCCAGCAAGAACCCCGAATGCGCACTTTGAGGGGTTTAGTATTAGGTCGTCCCTCTGCAATATATTGAAGAACTTCTACGGATCCTCTATATGACAGTGGCTTTCTTGGATTTGAAAATAACATCATCCACGTATACCTCTATCTTCTTCTGTATCATATCATGGAAAATGGTAGTCATGGACCTCATATAGGTGGCCCCTGTATTCTTCAGGCCAAATGGAATGATCTTGTAACAGTAAACTCCCCACGGTGTAACGAAAGCCATTTCCTCAACATCTTCCTCATCCATCCAGATCTGATGATAACCAGTAAATCAATCCACGAATGACTGTAGCTCATGCTTGGCGTAATTGTAAATCAGGATGTGTATATTTGGCAAAGGGATGTCATCTTTCGGACTGGCTTAGTTGAGATCCCAGTGGTCGACGCAGACTATGACCTTTCCATCCTTCTTCAGCACTGGCACAATATTGGCTAACCATGTCTGGTATTCTACTACTCTAGAACCTTAGCTTTGACTTGCTTGTTGACTTCTTCCTTGATTTTCAAACTCATATCAGGCTTGATCTTTTTGCGCTTTTGCTTTGTCGGTGGACACATTGGATCGGTTGCCAGTTTGTAAGCCACAATAGACGTACTTAAACCAATCATGTCATCATACGACTAGGTGAATATGTCATTATACTCTTTCAAAAATTCTGTGTATTCTTTCTTCTCTGATGGCGATATGTGAATGCTGATCTGTGTTTCCTTGACATTTTTTGCATCTCCAGTTTGAAAATTTCGGTCTCGTCAAGGTTGGACTTAGGTACGTTCTCAAATTTCTACTTCTTTGACAATGTCGTCGGGTATATCATCTTCTTCTAGATCAACGCATGTTTGTTGCGTTCTCTCATTGCATGTCACAGTCATTGATTCATCAAAATCAGTAATAGAAATGCTCTATGGGTAAAGTAAAGAGAGAAAATAATAGCAATAATTATTAATTCATAAGAAAAATTAAAATGCTTTTGATGAATTGAACAACTGTTTTCAATATTGAATATCTTAATGCGGAACTGAAAAAAATGCGAAAAGAAAAACTTATAGTAAATAAAACAGTGAATAATTCTTGTTTTAGCCTTGCTACCCCAAAGATCATCGAGCTATGGTTGTCTTGATGGTCCAATTATTGAGGCGTGCCCTTCTTCTCACAGCCTGTACGAAAGGGCCTTCCTTCCCCTACTCCTCGATAATAACACAACAATCCATATCATTGTCCTCTAGAACCAAGTTCTTCACTGCTGCAAGCGCTTCTTCTTCATTTGACCCATAAATATCGTCAGCCCGTGGGAAAGTGTGCTCCAGAAGCGGTATTGGCTGCTCTAATGGATAGTAAGGACCATGCGACGGTGACAACTAGTTCTTGAATTCTTCCAGGTGTAATCATATCCTACACTGAAAGTTGTGCCATGTTTCTTGAGTTTTATAGGTTTAGGGATTTCTTAGAGGTTCTTGCTGAGCCCTTTGCTAGGTTTTTGCCCACTCCAATTTAGTATACTCTTTCTTTTGCTATCCCACCATTTGTCTTTGTCGACAGCATTGACTCATTCAATGTGGTGGTAAGTTTTTCCACCTAGTTCCCTTCCCCCCTCGATTGCCGGAATGGTCTGATGACTGTATAGGGTTTCTACCGTCGCCATGAATGATCACTTCCTGGTGATTCCATTTGAATTTCACTGTCTGATGCAACGTTGATGCTACGGCCCCAACAACATAAATCCACAGCCGTCCTAGTAGCAAGTTGTAAGATGCTGGTGCATCTATTACCTGGAAATCGACTTTGAACTAGGTTGGTCCCATCTGTAAGCATAGAATAATCTCACCAATGTTGGACCTCTAAGAACCATCGAAGGCTTTCAGATTGATTGATCCATCTTTTATCTCGTGCAGTCCTTTACCCACCTTCTTGAGTGTTACCAGTGGACAAATGTTGAGACTGGAACCTAAATCGATCAGAATTCTAGTGATGAAATAATCTTCGCATTGCACAGTGACGTGCAATGGCTTGTTGTGCCCCAACCCTTCAGGTGGTAGCTCCTCCTCATGAAAAGGGATCTTATGGCTTTCCAGCACTTGTCCTACCATGTTATCCATTTGCTCGTCAGTGATGTTACGTGGTACATATGCCTCACTTAGCACCTTTGACAGAGCATTTTTGTGAGCCTCAAAATTTTGTAGCAAAGAGAGAATGGAGATTTGTACTGGCTTCTTGTTTAATGGGTCGATGACTAAATACTCCTTGGTATGTATCTTCCTCCAAATATTGTTCAGACCTGTCTCAATGAGGGGTGGCCGATTGGAGTCCTGGTTGCTTGATTTAGCTAGATGTCTATGGGTATAGACTCTACCAGTTCTTGTCAAACCCTGTGCTACAATAATTCTTCATTTCTGACCTTGCATTTCCTTCTTGTCTCGGCTGTGTAGTCCTAGAGTACGACATTTTTAGAATGGTGTCATGGTTGACATCTCCACTAGGATCAGTGCGGCTATCTTTATTTCGAATAGAACATGTGCCTTGGGTGGCAAAACAACAACCTCGAATGTTGCGGGTGCATTTGCTGGAGACTAGAATTCTCCCTCAATTGGTGCCAGTGTCTTTGCAGATGGTGCTACTTCAAGCTCAAATGTTACAGACATATTCACCTCAACATTTTTAGATGGTTGGATCTATACAATGATTGGATTGCGAGTAATTGTTGGCTTCTTTGGGTCATCTCCTTCTGCGATCAACCTGATTGATCCCTAGGATCCCAGTCATCTTCTATTTCAATCATGTGGTTACCTCCACCCTTATGGTCTGGCACATGGTTGTCGCAGAAGTTTGGAGTGGGTTCTTTTGCCATAATGATTTTGTTGTCAATTAAAGATTGGATCTTGTCTTTCAAGGAACGACATTCCTCGATGGTGTCCTCTTTCATGCCGGTTTGGTATGCATATGATTTGTTCCGGTTCACCCACTAGGAAGGATTCTCAGGGGTTGCAGTAGGGATGGGGGTGACATAACCAGCAGCTTTGAGTCTCTCATACAGCTGGTCAATGGGTTCAGCGATGGCTGTATATTATTTTGGAGGTCTGGGATCAAAATTTGGTCGGGGTCTAAGGAAATTTTGGCGTTTAGTGGGTGATTGATAGTGGGATGGTTGAGCATTATAGGTTTGGTAGAAATGAGCGGGTTGGGAGTATCTGGGTGAAGTAGGTTGATATGTAGGAGGTGGAGATGAATAGTTGGTGGGTGGAGCTTGATATGAGGGTGAAGGTGCTTGGTAATTTGGGGTTGGATGGTATGTGAGTGGAGGTGTTGGATAAGTTCTCTATATTAGGGGAGATTTGGGCCTTTGTCCAACCATCACGGCCCTTATATCCCTTTTCTTGGACACACCACCGGCCTGTAAATCCTTTTTGTAGCTTGCAAGGTCTCGAAGTTTGTAACCATACCACCTTTGATACCTTGTTCAATTCTTTTACCTAATTTGATAATGTCAGAGAGTTTGTGGTTCTCAATCATCATCAGCCGCTCATAGTACTGCGGGTTTTGAGCCCGGACAAAGAACTTGTTCATTTGCTCCTGTTCTAAGGCAGGTCTGACCTTAGCAGCTTCGAATCTCCAACGAGTAACATACTCGCGAAATGCCTATGTGGGATTGTTCTTCAAATTCTGTATATATATAACACGTCTGGTGCCTTCTCTTTACTAAACCTGAATCGGTCCATAAACTCATATGCCATGCCTACCCAGCTTGACCACTTCTTAGGATCTTGGCTGATGTACCAAGATAACACATCTCCCTTTAAACTCCTCATGAATAGCTTCATGCGGATTCTTTCCTTCCCTACTCCAACTAGCTTGTCGCAATATGTCCTCAAATGAACCCTTGGATCACCCCGTACCAATAAGCATTTCTAACTTAGGTGGTTTGTACCCCTCAGGCAGTTCGACATCAGGTTGTATGCAAAGGTCCTCGTAGTTCAGCCCCTCAATTCCCTTGCTTCCCTCAACGCCCTGAATCCGACTGGTCTGTTTCTTAAGTTCCTCAGCCAGGTTTTTGATTAGAAGATCATTTTCATCAGACTCAGGTGTGCATGAGATAGGTTACGTGGAGTGCGGCATGGTCTTCACATAGATAGGAGTGTTATGGGTGTGGAAATGGTCGTTCATGGAGTTCTGAGGTTCTGGGATGAGTAGTGAGGTGTTTTTTTGGGGTATGGCAAGTGTTACATTGGTTCTTTGGTGGAGCCACGTGTTGGTGAGGTGCAGGATGATTATGTTGCTCTGGGATATTTTGAGAAGGTGTAGGGTTATGAGTGTTGGAAAAGTTGACATCTGGGGAGTTGAGGGAAATGATAGGCTCGCTAGATTCCGAAACTGATCGAGCTCTTCTTGAAATTTCAGCATTTTCTGTTCAGGTTGTGACACATTCTCGTTAGGAACCCAAATACCCTGGCCATCAGCAGCCTCAACCCATTCAGTTGTGTTCTGCTTCTTGATGTTGTTTAAATCTTCCATCTTGCCTTTGTTCTTGCTTTTAATAGGACTAAGATAAAGAGACGGTTGAAGGCCCCTGAATCTTCCATCTCGACCTCTATTGCATGTTGTTACCCGTCCCATTCCTATCAGTCCCGAAGGAATTTTGGACTCCCATTCCTATGAGAAGAAGGTTCTAGGTTGACCCTCAGGTTTAAAGGCAAAAATACTAAAGCAACATAAAAATACATATAAAACTGCACTTAGAGGGGAAACATATAATCAAGTAGAAGGCTCATGTATACATCCTAAAATAATGCACAAAGACGACATGACTTATACACAATTAAGGTCTGAATTTAGCATCCTAAAGCAGGGTGCTTGAGTGATAAACATCATAACCATATTTATTTCATAACTCAGAAAAGAAGCCCGAATCAGATTTGCCTACAGACATTAACAGTTGACAATTAGCCAAGAGCAATTCCAGTTTTTTATTTAAGTAATTACCTAAGGCTTGCCTAGGCGCGAGAAGTATGAAGCAGTTATTCAGCGTTGTTAAGACAGTAGGAGATTATTTAATCCTAAGAGCATGTTGTACTACTTGCAATGATTGTTACAAATTTTATTCAGAAACATCACGATGTGAAAATTATTACTTTACTACCCTTTTCATGAATCAGTAGTTAACTAGGCATTTTTTAACCAAAATGCAAACAGGATCCTAGATCATGGTATCTAATATGCACATGAAATTGCAAGGATGTTTAAAAAAGAGTCCCTAAGACATGATTTCTAAATGTACAAAAGAGTGGAAGAATTTTCGAAATAACAATTTTCTGAAAAAGTTCTAGAGTTACAGCTTATATGCCAATGTTGTTATTGTCCTACGAACATGATTTCTAAGTGATGAAAAGCATGGATTAGTGATGGATGAGATGCTGAAGCAGGAAACAAAGGTCCTAAGAGCATGATTTATAATGCATAATTAGGAATATAACCCTAGTAACATGTTTTGAACCCTTTAACAACTATAACACACATATTTCCCCATCCATATCACTAGCCAATCCCATACTTGTTTACACGTTATTACATACCAAGTAATTAAATTAAATAAGTGGAAGTAAAATAAGAAGTTACAATTACAGGAAAGCCTGATTCTTGGCTTCCTCTCTGAGTAATGTAATAAACCACCTCAAATGCCAATATTGTTCCAAAACCTTTCTCATATCGTGGTGTGTATGAGTTCCCTAAGGACCTTGAGGGATCCCGGGGCAGTGCTCACACCAAGATTGCATAACCAAGAGTAAGTGCAGTGTGGAAGGACCAACTCTTATGTGTCCAAGATCAGAGGGAGCTCAAGGGTTTCAAGGTAAGACTCATACAAAAAGGGCAGAACCTAGTATTCTAAGAGCATAGTGAAAGTGCAGAACACATGTTGAAAGGGATTTATTTAAAAATTGGGCTGACAATCTATTTTGAAAGCAATCAGTAACAAAGATGATTGAAAGCAGTTATAGTAGTGAAAAAAAATCAAACACCCAGGGTGGGATCACACACATAATCAGTAGTCACACAAGGGGTCAAGGGATTCGGGGGATACACAGACATTTAACTTTAAACACATAACCCCATCAAGGGTCTTAGGTTGATACTAGCACAATCACAAACTAATCAGGGGAAGGGGAGACATTATAGCATGCTGGTAATGTAACTTAATTGCAGGTTTCACAACAGAACCACAAGTAGAATAATGAAACAATAAGAGAAGCATGTTGTTGTTGAAACTTTAAAATTAACTAGGACATAACATTTAAAGAAGCAAAGTGCAAAAAAGTAAAGCAAGTAGAATTCCACAGTCTAGCCTTGGCTTTCATCCGGCTAGACAAACCGTATCACAGTTAGCAGAGAAAGAAGAGAGAGTTTGAGTATGTATGAGTGTGTTATGATCTAGTTGTTCGTATGTTTAGAGAAGAGAGGGTAGCGTATTTATAGCTTTGAAAACGAGAAGAAAATAAGGTAACAAATAAAGTTTTATGACAAATATGGAAATAATCACAATCAGAATTCCATTAATACAAGTAATTCCCTTTAATCAAGGAATTAGTGCTTAATTGATACTCATATGGATAATTATGGAAAGAAAATCAATTTGAGGAAGATTTATTTCTGACCATATATGGGATAGTAAGAATATGGAATATACAATTGAGTCTAGCTACAAAATATGCTTAATTGGAGAAAGGATTCAACAGGGGAGAAACATCACAACAAATAGAAGAAGGGAATCAATTAACTTAAACAAATGAGTAAAATTAGGGTTTATAAGAAAACCTTGCAATCAAACCATAACTTAAGGAAATCAAGATTAATCAAGAAAGGTCATGATTCAGCACTTCAACATATAAACAGAAAAGAATGAATGGGCGTATCAGACATGCATAGTCAAACATATTGACAAAAAGGTGCAAACTAGATGGTCAAGCAGTTATGGCTCATACATAGAACTAAAATGAGGAAACCAGTCTAACACATAGCAACAGATAAAAGAGATCCGACCAACACACGGAAATAAGTAAAATGAAGTCTTTAAATAGTCACAGTAACAAGTGAGAAAAGTTTTATGAAATTAGGGTTTTAACAAAAATGGTAAGAACTCAGAGTCAGTCAAGGCAATCAAAGGGAACGATTTAACCATGAAGAACTAGATCGAAACATGCATACATACAAAAAGACAGTTTCAGAACCCCGGATAAAACCAAAAATACATAGAGTTAACAGATGAACCAGGTAGAAGAAATACATAAACAAATCATTTAATCATGGTAAACTTATAAAAAAAATACTAAAAATTGGAGAAGAGATCTTTTAAAAGAGGTTAAGAAAAACCTAATCGTTGAAGACAAAGAGTTGCTTCGAAAAAAAGAAAACCCTTTAAGGAAAACACTTAAGAGGTCCAGGACATACACAGATCTAAGACATATCTGAAAAAAATAGGAAAGCCTTTAAAGTTAGGGCTTCGAAGAACCCTGAAAAATGAGAAATGACTTTGAAAAGTGACCGATCTAGCCGGAAAAGCCATGGATCCGACTCGAACGACCATAAACGGCCGGAAAAGACCATAAATAGAAGTTGAGCAAGGTATGAACTATATCTCTTCATGATATTTCCATGAAATCACTAAAACAAACAACCAGGAGACATAGGAGACCGTTATATGTCTCAAACAGCCACGGGAGTCCATGGATTCGGTGAGAATTGAAGGGAATTAGGGCTGATTTCGGTGGCGGTAGCTAAGGTTTAAGTGAGGTTTTAGAGAGAATTAGAGAGGCAAGGGATTCAAGGGCAGCGGGTTGGTAGAAATGAATTAGGTTAAGGGGGTCGTTACGTTTATTTAAGGCAAGTGGAATGACAGATGTTAATCTGAATGATTAATGGCCCAAATTAAATGGGGTAGGTAGGGATCTAGGTTTGGGTTGGGTTTAAAAGGGTTAGGGTCGGTTTTAGTTAGAAATTGGTCCGGGAATTGTCTTTTGATTTGGGTTAGATCTGAAAGCCAATTTGGCTAAAATTTAAATAGCCATATTTTTCCTTTTTAATTTATAGAAATAGTAAATATTTTTCGAAAACTAAATTAAAAGAGCTAAAATGATTTACAACACATAATTAACAATTTAAAAATATAGGACCCAATATTATGAATATAAAACCTAATTAAACCTTAAAAGAGCTAATATTGTAATTATGCGCAATATAGCTTTATAAATACTAAACGAAACTGTAAAAATTATGTTACCAATATTTTGGCATAAATATAAAATTCCAATAGATAAATTATCAAAATAATAATTTTGGAAATAATTATTGGAATTTTATGGATATAAAGGGGGAAATAAATCAATTAAAATCTTTAAAAATTTTGAAAAAATATAAATCACTAGGACATACATATATATATATAGAAAAAAATTGGGTATCAACCAGCTAAGCGCCGACCCCAGATTCAAACCAATGAAGCAAAAGAGAAGGCCCCGGTCCAAAGTGAAGCATGCATTTATAAAGGATGGAGTAACTAAACTTCTTAAAATAGGGTCCATTTAGGAGGTAAAATACCCTGAGTGTTTAGCAAACATAGTTGTAGTGCCTAAAAGGTGGGGAACAAGCTTATAATGTGCATAGATTACAAGGATTTAAACAAGGCATACCCTAAAGACACCTTTCCCGATGCCTACTCCAGATACAATCAAATTCAAATGAACTCGGAGGGCCAGGAGAAGACCTCATAAATCACTAAGTTTGGAACATACTGTTACAATGTAATACCCTTCGGGATAAACATCACAGGAGCTACTTACCAATGACTAGTAAATAAGATTTTCAAGGAAAATATAGGTAAGTCAACGGAAGTTTATATTGATGACATGCGAGTTAATTCCTTGCGGGCCGAGGAGCATTTGACTCATTTGCAGGAAATATTTGAAATCTTGAGAAAGTAAAACATGAAATATAACCCTAAAAAATGTTCCTTTGGGTTTGGCTCGGGAAATTTCTCGGCTTCATGGTATCAAATCGAGGAATCGAAATTAATCCTGATAAGATTAAGCCCATCAAGGATATCTCCATCGTAGACAGTGTGAAAGTCTTGAAAAGGCTAACCAAATGGATAGTTGCCTTGGGGCGATTCATTTTGAGGCCGTCAGATTGGAGCCACAGGTTCTTTTCCTTACTAAAAAAAATGATTTCTTATGGACCCCACAATGCCAGCAAACATTGGAGGAATTGAAGGATACTTATCGATCCCACCTCTGCTTCACACTCCGAAAATGGATGAGAAGCTATATTTATATTTGGCAGTGTCCGAAATAGCAGTTACTGGTGTACTAGTTCGAGAAGAGAAAGGTATGCAGTTCCTTATCTATTGCGTAAGTCGGACTTTAGGATATGTTCAAACTAGATATCCACACTTAGAGAAATTGGCACTTGCATTATTAAGCGCATCATGAAAGTTAAAGACATATTTCCACCCCATATGCGTGTTAATCACTTATCCTCTACGAAATATTTTTCATAAGCTCAAGTTATCGGGCTGATTGGCCAAATGGGTCTTCAAACTTAGTGGATACAGTATCGAATATCAACACCGAACGACTATCAAGTATCAAATCTTAGATGAATTCGTGGATGATTTTACACCAACCCTCATACCCGAAGTGGAAAAAGAACTACTGGTAAATTTAGTACATCATCGGGGGTATGCACCCTCTTCACGGACAGTGCCTCGAATGTGAAAGGGTTCGGGTTCGATATCATTTTGAAGCCACGTACTGGTAACACTATTATACAATCTATTAAAACTTCTAGGTTGACTAATAATGAGCCCGAGTATATGGCCTTGATTGTAGGCTTCGAGCTAGCTAAATGGGCAGAAGCTGTTGAAGCCAAATACAGTTCTTTTTTGGTGGTGAACCAAGAAAACAAAATCTTCGAAGTTCAAGAGGATAGGATGCAATGATATTTGGACAATCTATAGGTGACCTTGCACTGCATGCTTCAAGGAGTGAACTCTAGACCATGTACCTCGAGAACAAAATAGTGAGGCAGATTCACATGCAAACTTAAGGTCATCAGTCGAGAAAGAAGATATTATCCCGGGGCACTGTCGTCCAATTATCGAGATCTATAGTTGATGAGGGTTATGCCGAGATAAATTCTACAAGTATGACTTGGGATTGGAGGAATAAGTATGTTGAATATTTAAAAAAAGGAAAGCTCCCATCGGACCATAAAGAATCAAGGGCTTTACGAACCAAGGTTGCTCGGTTCACATTGGATGAAATAGGAACATTGTACAGAAGGACGTTCTAGGGACCGTGGGTAATATGTTTAGGGCCGGGGAACACAATTATATTTTACAAGAGATCCACGAAGGCACTTGTGGAAACCACTCTCGATTCTTTGATTCGCAAAATTTTTAGAGTAGGATATTACTGGGATAGCATGGAAAAAGACACTAAAGAGTTCGTTAAGAAATGTGATAAATGTAATGGTTTGCACCGATGATTCATCATCCTGAAGAGCAACTTTATTCAATTTGTCCTCATGGCCTTTCATGAATTGGGGGATGGACATCGTCGTCCCCTTACTAACGGCCCCAGGTAAAGCTAAATTAATTTTATTTATGATTGACTACTTTTCTAAATTGGTGGAAGCACATACCTTTGAGAAGGTCGGAGAAAAAGAAGTTATAGACTTCATTTGGGACCACATCTTCTGTCGATTCGGGATACCTGCTGAAATCATATGCAACAATGGAAAGCAATTCACCGGCAATAAGGTAAAGGATTTCCTCGAAGCATACAAAACAAAAAAGGATCTTATCAATGACGTATCACCCAATCTGAAATGGACAGGCCGAATCGACAAACAAGACTATCATTCAAAACTTGAAGAAAAGGTTGAACGATGCTAAAGGGAAATGGAGAAAACTTCTAGCCGAAGTTCTTTGGGCATATCAAACGACATCGAAGTCTAGCATCGGGTGAACCCAGTTCTCAATACTCGAGACCCGAATAAAGGGAAACTAGGCCCGAATAGGGAAGGAACATATCGAGTCATCGGAGTCATCGAAAAAGGATCCTACAAACTTGGCACGATAGGAGGCGAACAACTGCCAAAAGCTAGAATGTATCACTACTCAAACGACATTATTATTAAGGTATGACCTTCTCCTTTTATTCCATTCGTGTTTAAGACTAACTTATTGCAGATTTTCGATCGAAGATATCGAGGGAACTCTTCTAAACGAAGACCTTAGGTCTTAAAGTATGTGTTGCGCTCTTTTTCCCTTAGATCTGGTTTTATCCTATATGGGTTTTTCCGGCGAGGTTTTCAAAGAGGAAACAACTATGTGCTACCAAAGGAGAATTCAATAGCATCCAAGGCTTCTTTTTAATCACCCTCAGAGGTTTATTTTGAGAAAAATACTTCACCCGCCAAAGAGGGTCTCGATAGGAAAACTTTGTAATGAGCCAAATGGTCGGGTAAACCGTGTCCATGTAGAATAATCGAGTCCCAACAGTAAAACATGTACGCCATGTATGAATTATTCAAAGAATCATTCTTTCTATATCAAACACTTTGCGTGTCAAAGAAATTTCCTACTATACGAGATCCATACTTGTGATTCTATGAGAAGCGACTCAAAGGCCAAAACGCAAATACACCTCGAATACTCGGGGACTTTCATCGACAATCAACATATTCGAGTTGTTTAACCTCAAATTTGTAAGACCTCAAAGAGGCATCCCTCAACGTAAAGGCCAAGGCCATCATACTTGGGGACGAACATTTCGAACAAGTTCAAATTGCTATCGGGAAACAAGTCCAACAGACAGACCCAAAGGCTATGGCCATATTAAAGGCTACGACCAAAATAATGTGGCTCGGAGACGTTCGAATCTCGCAATAAAAATAGGCCTTCCAACTCTATGAAAATTGGTTAATAAAAGTTACCTCGGTAAAATAATCAAAGCGCTTCGATAAAATCAGCCCTTGAAAAAACTCAAGAGGTGTCAAATTATTCACATACAAACTTGTTCTAAGGTGCTAAAAATAAAAGGGTTCTGATCAACACTAAACACTCAAAAACCCCCAATGGGTAAAAGATGCATGCCAAGGCATAAACTTAAAGAAATTTTTACTAAGTCTTTTAAACCGAAAAGGGAAAATAATAGCCATCCCTGAAAGGCCAAATCGCCCCAGTCTAAAAGAACCTAAGGGTCAAAATATTCAGAGTTCGAGAGCTTTTTTCTCACTAAACTGGGGCCTAAGGGTCCCACCGTCTCGAGCTCACACAAATTCGACTTAAGCATAGCTCGAGGATTCACCAAAAAACCATAAGAGGCATTCTATTATAAGATAGCCCATCGATTACTTAAAAAAACTAAGGTTTTGTTTTGCTCTGATTCTGAGTCGATGCTCATGCAATTATTGAAGTTATGACATCAAAAACTAATTCTTCACGAAATAAAAATGAGGAAAACTTGACAGCAAATCGAAGACAGAGAGGAAAGGAAAGGAATTCTTTATATACAAGAAGAATATTTACAATACCCACATGGAGCCTTATACAAAATAGAAAGGAAAAAAAATCCTAAGGGCCAAATCTACTTTAGGAGTTGCATCTTTGGGAGCCACATCTTCAAGAACCTCATCCTAAGGGGATTTATCCTTTTCTCATCCGCTCTCGGAACCACATGGAGAGTCTTCATCATCAGAGAGTAGAGTGTCAGCCTCGTCCTCCAAAGCTTTTGCCTTTTCAATATGAGCTGAGAGGTCAAAGCCACGAGCATGCACTTCCTTGTGAGTCTCTCTTCGGGAATATCTCCAGGCGTGGTTGACAGTGCATGAAAATTTGACTTCAGCAGCAGTATATATTTTTTGTGCCGGAATGTTGGTAGCCTCGGTGTTAGCTCGATAAGAGGCCACAAATTCCTCCGCCTCAGATTTAGCCTATGCAAGTTTGGAGGCCCACTTAGCTTCGCCTTTGCAAGATTTCCACCTTCACGTTGTGAAGTTGACATTATACCAAAGTCAGCTGGGCCCGAAACGTGTCCTTCTTCGAAACGAGACGATCCATATGTTGCTTCCACCCTAAGGTCTCAGGCTCTTTCACCTTGAGCTCTTCTTGAATCTGCACCACCAGCTCGCCCTTATGCCGGGCCTACAAAGTCAAATGGTTAGTCACTAAGTCAGACAAACACATAACAAACTCCCAAAAAAGTTGCATTACACGCTCAATGAGCTCGGTCTATTCTCGATGAGCCTTCGTCATGTCAACTCGTAGCACTGATCTCCTCCTATTTTTGAACGTCGAGGAGTTTGAGGACATCCCTCTCTTTCACAAGCGTCTTGATTTTGGCCTCACATCGAGCAAGCTCGGCTCGAGACCTAGTAAATGTTTGTCGATGGAGCGTCACAGCCTCCACACAAAGAAAAGAAGTCAAGACTCAGAAAAATGAGAATAAATCATGAGCATAATTATGTAAGTAGAAACTTACTTGCTTAAGAAGACACTGAGCTTCGTCAAAAATAATCGAAGCATCTGGGTTGGGACCATCTTTGACCCCTGCAAAGCATTCCCGAAAAATATCATTCCCTTCGTGGGTCGCACCCACGTCGGGATTCTTCATGGCCTGTGTATCTCGAAACTTCCCTTTAGATTATCTTTGGTTATCGAGCAGATGTATCAAGACATAGGCTAGCATAAGCCTGGAACCGATGCAGGCTTATCGATTTTGAAATCTGAATATAACTCGCATGGCACATGAATGCACTCCTAGATACGAGGTGGCACCATTGTTCTACCACCGGCCTGCCATGATGAGGAGGAGGATTTTTATTTCTAAGGAATAATTTTTGATGTTTTGGCCATCGTTGTTGAGAAAATCAAAAGAAGAGAAGACATTTATGTTGTTGAAGAAAGAATAGACTTAGAGAACATGCAGAAGCTAGTAAGGTTTTGGGAAAGGTTTGAGAAATAAAGATTGAAAGAGTTGTGAAACATACCTATTTATAGAAGGCGGTTTAACGTTTTGGGGAAGCCAATGACCGACCATCAGCCGCCTTCAATTAATGGCCTTGGGAACTATGCCGACACGACCTTTAAATCACTTCTGTCATTGACGTCACGAGATTGACATCATGATCGAGGCATCAGAGGATCGAGGATCAAATTGTTTCTTATCATCTTAATCTAAGAAATGCGGGAATTATATGTATATGGTCAAAATTAGGTATCCCAATTTTCTGGGATCGAGGGTCACTTCGAGAGCGAGATCGAAATCGACCAGGCGTGAGCCCGATGGCAAAGTACAAGCTTCGAAGATCAAAGCGCTCGATGAACACCGAGGCAAGTATGATAGACCTCGAGGTAATACCGTTATGGTTCCATAATAGATAGAGCGAGATTCCCAGAGTGGCCCTAAGTTCACGGCGTAAATTTCAAAATGGATTTGTACTAGGCGGTTAGATAGCTGTATAATAAGAATCCCTACTACAATTCGAATTGTACCTTATTTAGGATTCCCCTACTATATAAATGGGAACTCAATCATTTGTAAGAGATCAATTATTGAGAAGATAATATACACATTTCACTGTCTTGCTTACTGCTCATCAGAATTGTCTTTTAGCTTTATTGTTCCTACTAACCTACCTCGAGGCCACCTTAGCTCGAGGTCGAAACTGGCTTGTTCACTGGTTTGATTCAACTTATTTCTTTAGCTTATACATTTTATTCTATAATTATCAGTTGGTATTGGACCAAATCACATATCTTTAAGTCCTCAATACAAATTTAATCATTATTCGAATTTTAGAGTAAACAATTTTGAGTTCAAAATACCAATAATAAATTTTTCATTAGAATCTAAATCTGTTGTTGAATTGAAGTACTTATTCACATTTTAGTATTGGCTGGGTTGTTTCAAAGGGCTTTTCACCTTAATCAAACAAAAGAAAAAGACTCTTCACAGAGAAATATTTAAGAGAAATTTTCATAAAGCATCTTTTTGTGATAATTAACTATCTATAGATACCATTTGCTATATTACGGATTATAGATATGTTTTCTGTTGTTATAAGATATATTAAATGTATTTAAGCTATTGTATTCATGAATACAGTGGCAAAAAAAGGGTGAATCAGGGAAGTCAGCTAATCACTTATTGTATTCAAGTGTGTTCGACTGTATTCATGGCTTGAAACATAGGATTACAGCTTGACAGATTATTGTATTCGACTGTATTCGCAGTGTGAAATAGGGGAATATATTGTTTTTAAACGGAAAGTGAATCAATTAACATAATAGACTCCTAATTATAATATAACTCAACAAACTCAATTATAACACACAAATTTTGCATTTTCCATTATAAAAAAATTCTCAACCGAAAAAATACTCCTACAACATAGCAAACTTCAGAAAAATTATATAATACCTATGAATACACAAATTATATTAATTAACAGAGATATATGAATACATTCATGGCATATAGCGAGACAGTGAATACAAATACAATACATAGCATACAGTGGGATACATTAAAATACAATGAAGAAAAGACAGTTAATACAATAAAATACATGGAATACAACGATAAGCATTCAATTACAATAGAAAAAAGACAATGAATACAATGAAATACATGAAAATATAGTGTGATACGTTGAAAATACCTTAAAATATATAAACAGAAATCTTCTTCTTCGTCGCAATTAATTCAATACCAGGGCTTCTAATGCGATTGAAAAGATTAGCCTTTTTTGTATTAGGCCACCATCCGACGAGTTCCATCTTGAGAAAGTCTTCCAATGCTTTATGCATCCCTTGAAAACCTAAACCCAACAAAAAAAACATTGTTGAGCACATCCGCAAAAATGTAGTATTGTGTTTATATACTGCTATAGGTATTTTTCTCAACTAGAGAAGTCTGCGTTGGGACATTTTTTGGGTTTAATTTGAGAAGAGAATATCTCTGGCGACGGAATTTCGACGAGTGTGTGTATATACAAATTTTCTTCCACCATTGTTACACTGGAATTGCTCTGAAACCCGATGCTTGTTCGAGACTGAGCCAGGCATAACGACAACTTTGAATTGATGAGAGAAATTTTGAGATTGAACATCGTGTTTTCAGGGAATGGGGGAAGAGAATGGCATGTATCAAAAATAGATAGAGAAAAAAAATAGTGTAACTAAATAGTGTATTCAGTGGCTTAGGAGAAGGAGGTAATCAAAATTAGATATTTTGCTATAAACATAAAAAGATATCTATAAAATATAATTTTTTTAAGTAGTATTTATTTAAAATAAATAAAGTGTTAACCTTTGATATAGATGGCAAAAACTCCAATATTTAACCTAGGTTAGTCCGAGCTTGCTTAAATTGATCAACCAACAAATATATGCAAATGCAAAGTTCGAAATATTTACATAGACTACTAGTTTGTTTGGCAATATTTCTAAAATAAAACTTATTTTGAAAGTATTATTTTGCAAAAGCGCATTTAAAATAATATTTTTGGCGAGATGCGACTTGTGTTTAATTAATTAATTTGAAAAATATAGTTGAGCAGCAATTAGTGTTTGATCAAATTTTTAAAAAGTATTTCTAAATATATTTTTCTCAAAAGTGATTTTTAAAAAAGCTATTTTTTCTGCTCCTACTTCTACTCAAAAGTACATTTTCCTTCTAAAAGCTTGACCAAACACACTAACTTTGAAAAAAATATTTTTGGCACAGAAAAAAATATATTTGGCCAAAAAGAAACTTGACCAAATAAACTATAAATTTGATACCCATACTTGAACAAATTAAATTCGGATTTTCTATCGCACATGCCATCACGTAATTGATTATAGCATATGAAAGAAATATTTCTACTATTAATTGTCTAATTACATGAAAAAGCAACTAAGAAAGCTCTATTACGCTTTACCAAATAAAGACAAGAAATGTCTCAATGCGTAAAGGAAATAAACATCGTCGTAATTGAGGGCCATACTGTATTAATTTTCTGCTGCTATCCTTTTTCTTTGAGCTGCAATATGGTTTTAAAATTGATGTTAACACTCCATCTACAATATTTTTCTATTTTTTTAATAGATAGATATGTATTATGTCACGATCCGGATTTACCTACCATCAAAAATTGTGAAGGCGTCTACTTTCGAAGCTAGGCAAGCCAACCCCTTTTTAATCATTTCACAATAACCTCATCTAAAACAAATCAAATACTGAAATATTTAGTTTAAACACGCGGAGGACTTGTAGCATTAATAAGAATGACAATAATGCAGAAATTAACAACATACTTTTACCCAGTATCTGGTGTCACTGCTCACGGACGACTAAAAGAATATTAATATAACAGTCTGAAGAAATACATAACATGTCTGTTTGATACAATTAAACAAACTGAAAGAAATAGATAGATGAGACTCGGGGCCCACGAACGCCAGCGAACTACCTCAGAGTCTCTGGACTGAAGGATCACTCCCGAACTATAGTTGCGGTCCGTAGGTTGTGTCCTGACCTGTGCACAAAAATGCACAGAAGCGTAGTATCAGCACAACCGACCCCATGTGCAAGTAAGTGCCCGGCCTAACCCCGACGAGGCAGTGACGAGGCTAAACCGGAACTACCACAATCAACATGTACAAATGTATGTGCAATAACAGAAAATAATAAAATCTAAAAAGATAATGGGTAGGGGACATGATGGGGGTATAGCAGTTCAATAATCTAATCATCAACAACAAGGAAATGGAAACAATATGACAAACATCAATAAGAGAAAACTAGTAAAACAAACGTTGCATGGCACCACCCATCGTGTTTTTACTCTCGTCCTCACCAAGATAATCCATCACAGTATACGACATCACCCATCGTACTTTATCACTCATCCTTACCCAATCAATGTCATAAAGCAGTTACACGGCATCACCCATCGTGCTTTATAACTCTTCCTCACCCAGTCCATAGTATGGAGTAGGTCAATGATTGCACAGCATCAACCATCGTGCTTTAATCAATGGTTACACAATATTACTCGTCGTTCTTTATCACTCTTCTTCACCCAATCAATAGCATTAGGTGGTTACACGGCATCACACATCATGCTTTATCGCTCATCCTCACCCAAACAAAGCATAAACAAAACTGCAATAGTAATAACCCCGGCAAGGGGAATACAGCTCAACAATGAGTACCGGTAAGGGAAAACAGCTCAAAATAAGTCCCGACAAGGGAAAACAACTCAACAATAAGTCCCGGCAAGGGAAAACAGCTCAACAATGCGTCCCAGCAAGGGAGAAAAGTACCAAAATTTCCTTCTTTAGTTCATTTGCTTCTCACCTATCACTTTGTAGTTCATTTAACGGATAATTATCACAATTTTCCACTTCTTTTGAAATTCTAATAGAAAATACGACTCACGGTCATACTAGACTCGGACGCATAGGTAATTGTCACCATACATATACACCGACTCCACATAACATATAACAATTATTATCCTAATCCTATTCCTTTAACCCAAACTTAGATCAAACACTTACCTTGAAAGCTTCCAAACTCAACTCAGGCCTATAGAATAGCTTTACTCCTCGAATTCGCCTCAAAACCAGTCAAATCTTACCACAATTTACTCAAATGTATCAACAAATGCTAGTTAAATCAGTTTGAATGCCTAAGAATTAAATTCCCTAAGTTTTACCCAAAAATTCTCAAAATGCCCCCGGTCCACGTGGCCAAAACTCGAGGTTCGAACCAAAATCAGGTTACCCACTCCCCCACGAGTTCATATATGCAATTTGTTTTGAAATCGGACCCCAAATTGAGGTCCAAATCCCCCAATTTTATGAAAACCTATGTTCTACCCTAAATCCTCATTTTTAATCATGAAAGCTTTGATTTAAGGATGAAATCATGTTATAAGTTAATAAAGATTGAAGAAAACTAGTAAACGTTGACTTACAAGTAGTTTGGGGACGAATGGGTTCGAAATAAATCGCCTATGGAGGTTTTGGATTTTGAAAATATGAAATATTAAGTTTAAAATCGGTTAAGTATAAGTTGCACAGACGCACATGTTGCAATGCGATATTGACTTCGCATTTGAAAACTTTGCAGAATTAAAGGGGATCTCGCATTTGCGAGAAATTGTTCGCAAATGCGAACTGGGCAGGAATAAGGAGAAACTCGCATTTGCGAGGAAAAGTTCACAAATGTGAACACATGCTTGGTCTGAGGAAATTCGCTTTTTGAGATTGACTTCGCATTTGTGAAGTCTTGTTGCAAAGAGAGAGGATCGCAATTGCGAGAAGGATGTCGCATTTGCGAAGACTGGCCAAACAAAAGGGCGATCGCAATTGCTAGATTTTCCTCGAAATTGCGAGGAAACAAACTAAAGGGGGAAACTCGCATTTGCGAGTATTGCTTCGCAAATGCGAAGACTGCAGAAACCAGCAGTAAAATGCTTCAAAATGATCCTAACACCTATCCGGAACTCACCCGAGCCCTCGGGGCTCCAACGCAAACATGCACCCAACCTCGAAAATATCCTACGGACTCACTCGTGCGGTCGAATCGCCAAAATAACATCAAAATCAAAGAATCACCCTCCAAAACTTATGATTTTCATTTCAAAGTTCAAAACTTTGAAACTTTCGACTTTTAGTCCAAAACAGGACAAACGACGTCCGTTCTCAACCAAACTCACAGATAGCGCTTAATGCTCATTTAAGACTTGTACCGGGTGTCGGAACCAAAATATGAGCCCGATACCATCACTTTTGATCAAATTTTCATTTTTATTTTTCCTTAAGCATTTTCAAAACCAATTTCACAGAAAAGCTCCGTACTCGGGCCTGGGACCTCGGATTTCGATTACGAGAATACACCCAGGTCCCAAATTTCCATACAGACCCTACGGACCGCCACATCACAGTTATGGGTCCGTTTACCCAAAATGTTGACCAAAGTCAACTATCGCAATATTATTATCAAAATTCATAGTTTTTAACACAGAATTCAAATATTTCCACATAAAAAATTCCCGGCTTCACGCTTGGACTGCACATGCAAAACGACGCAACCAATTAAGAGGTTTTCAAGGCCTCAGAAGCGCAAAGAAAGGGAGAATTACGGTGATGACCCTTTGGGTCGTCACATCCTCCGCCTCTAAAACAATCGTTCGTCCTAGAACGGACAAAAGCAGGAAGTACCTGAGTCGGGGAATAGTTGGGGGTAACAACTCCGCATATCAGACTCGGACTCCCAGGCCGATGCCTCAGGAGGCTGACCTCTCCATCGAACACGCACTGAAGGAAAACTTCGCGATCTCAACTATCCAACCTGCCAGTCTAAAATAGCCACCGGCTCCTCCTCATATGACAGATCCTTATCCTATTGGACAGTACTGAAAATCTAACACATGGGTGGGATAACCGTGGAACTTCCGAAGTATGGATACATGAAAAACCGGATGCACGGCTGACAAGCTAGGCGGAACGCAAGCCTATAAGCCACATTGCCCACACGGTCAAGAATCTTAAATGGGCCAATATACCTAGGGCTGAACTTGCCCTTCTTTCCGAACCTCATCACACCGTTCATAGGCGATACACGGAGCAATACCCGCTCACCAACCATGAAAGCAACATCCCTGACCTTACGATCTGCAAAACTCTTTTGCCTAGATTGAGCTGACCGAAGTCTGTCTTGAATGATCTTGACCTTATCCAAGGCCTCCTGTACCAAATCTGTACCCAATTACCGAGCCTCTCCCGGCTCAAACCATCCGACTGGGGACCGACACTGCCAACTATACAATGGCTCGTAGGGGGCCATCTGAATACTGGACTGGTAGCTTTTGTTATAGGCAAACTTTGTTAAAGGCAAGAACTGGTCCCACGAGCCTCCAAAATCAATAACGCAGGCTCCGAGCATATCCTCAAGAATCTGAATAATCCTTTCGGACTAACCGTCCGTCTAGGGATGAAATGTTGTACTCAACTGGACCTGGGTGCCCAACTCAGGCTGCACCACTCTCCAGAAATGCGAGGTAAACTGCGGACCCTGATCCGAAATAATAGATATGGGCACCCCATGAAGGCGAACGATCTCCCTGATATAAATCTCAGCATACCTCTCGGATGAATAGGTAGTGGTAACTAGGATAAAATGCGCTGACTTGGTCAGCATATCAACAATAACCCATATGGCATCAAACGTTTTCTGAGTCATCGGAAGGCCAGTAACAAAATCCATGGTGATCTTCTTTAACTTCCACTCAGGAAGCTCAATCTTCTGAAATAACCCACCAGGCCTCTGATGCTCGTACTTAACCTGCTGACAATTTAGGCAACGAGCTACATATGCAACAATGTCTTTCTTCATTTTACGCCACCAATAATGTTGTCTCAAATCCTGAACATCTTCACGGCGTCTAGGTGAATAGAATACCGAGAACTATGGGCCTCCGCTAAGATCGACTCTCGAATACCATCAACATTGGGCACAAAAACTTGCCCTTGCAACCTCAATATGCCATCATCTCCCAAATTCATCTCCTTGGCACCTTCCCTCCGCACCGTGTCTCTCAGGACACACAAATGGGGATCATCAAAATACCGCTCCCGAATACGCTCCATCAATGACGAGCGAGCAATCGTGCAAGCTAACACCCTGCTGGGCTCAGAAATATCCAATCTCACAAATCTATTGGCCAAGGCCTGAACATCCAAGGCAAGCGGTCTCTGGCTGACCGGAATATATGCAAGACTACCCATGCTGGCGGACTTTGTACTCAATGCATCGACCACCACATTGGCCTTCTCCCGGTGGTATAAAATAGAAACATCATAATATTTTAACAACTCCAACCACCTCCCCTGTCTCAAATTCAACTCTTTCTGCTTGAACAAGTACTGAAAGCTCTTGTGATCCGTGTACACCTCACACGTCACACCATACAAATAATACCTCCAGATCTTCAAGACATGAAAATGGTTGCCAACTCTAGGTCATGAACTGGATAATTCTTCTCGTGGATCTTCAACTGCCTCGAAGAATATGCTATGACCTTGCCATTCTACATCACCACTGCGCCAAGCCCGATGCAGGAAGCATCACAATACACAATGTAAGGCCCAGATCCTGTGGGAAGGATCAATACCGGTACCGTGGTTAGAGCTGTCTCGAGCTTCTAGAAGCTCACCTCGCACTCATCTGACCACCTGAACTGAGCACCCTTCTGAGTCAATCTACTCATCGGGGCTACGATGGATTAAATCCCCTCCACAAAACGTCTGTAGTAACCAGCTAACCTTAAGAAGCTCCAAATCTCTGTAGCTGAAACTAGTCAAGGCCAGTTCTTGACTGCCTCTATCTTCTTCAGGTCTACCTGAATACCCTCTGCCGATATGACATATCCCAGGAACGCAACTGAACTCAACCAAAATTCACACTTTGAGAATTTGGCATACACCTGGCTATCCTTCAGAGTTTGCAGAACCACTCTGAGGTGCTGCTCATGCTCCTCCTTGCTGCAGGAGTATACGAAGATATCATCAATGAATACAATCACAAATAAATCCAAGTAAGGCCTGAACACTCGGTTCATCAATTCCATGAATGCTGCCGAGGCAATGGTCAACCCAAACGACATGACCAAAAACTCATAATACCCATACCGAGTACGAAAAGCTGTCTTAGAGACATCAGATGCCCTAATCCTCAGCTGATGATAACCAGACCTCAAATCTTTCTTCGAGAATACCTTCGCACCCTGAAGCTGATCAAACAAGTCGTCTATCCTCGGCAGTGGATACTTGTTCTTTATTGTCACCCTTTTCAACTGTCGGTAATCAATACATATCCTCATCGACCCGTCCTTTTTCTTCACCAACAACACTGGTGCACCCCAAGGTGACACACTGGGTCAAATGAAATCCTTATCAATCAAGTCCTGAAGCTGCGCCTTCAACTCCTTCAACTCTGGCGGGGCCATGCGATA
Organism: Nicotiana benthamiana; assembly: GCA_034376525.1. Classification (NCBI taxonomy): domain Eukaryota; kingdom Viridiplantae; phylum Streptophyta; class Magnoliopsida; order Solanales; family Solanaceae; genus Nicotiana; species Nicotiana benthamiana. The sequence goes on along the minus strand of CM067328.1, from coordinate 75,016,286 downwards.
TGGCGGAATAGAAATAGGCTGAGTACCAGCAGCCAAATCAATACAGAATTCAATATCGCTGTCGGGCGGTATACCCGGCAGGTCTGTAGGAAAAACCTCGGGGAACTCCCGAACAATAGGAACAGAGTCGATAGATGGAACTTCTGTGCTGGGGTCGCAAACATACGCCAAATATGCTAGACACCCCTTCTCGACCATACGTCGAGCCTTGACATGCGAAATAACACTATGGGTGGCATGACCTGGGGTCCCTCTCCACTCAAGTCGGGGCAAATCTGGCAAGGCCAAGGTCACTGTCTTAGCGTGACAATCCAAGATGGCATGATACAGGGACAACCAGTCCATCCCAAATATAACATCAAAGTCCACCATGTCTAAAAGCAATAGGTCGACACGGGTGTCAAGACCCTTAAATACCACCACACAAGAACGGTGCACTCGGTCGACCACTATAGAATCACCAACCGGTATGGACACATATACAGGGATACCCAGAGCCTCACTATGCATGATCAAATAGGGTGCAAAATAGGATGATACATAAGAATAAGTAGATCCCGGATCAAATAATACTGAAGCACCCCTACCAGTATAGTGTCACACCCCCTTTTAACAAACCTTACTAAACCCTCCTACGTTAATAAAAAATATTTAAGTAAAGCTTGAAAAGGGTTTTAAATTTCGAAAGTGACAAAATTTGTTCAAAAGGAAATCTCAGAGTCGCCACCTGGCATTTGATTTCAGTGTGCCAGGCCACCGATTTTTAGAAAATATTTTTACTTTTAAAACACTTGAACTGAAAACTAAGTCTGCACCAGAGATACAGGTAAGGGGGTTCATTTGACTCGGGGAGAATGTGTTCACCATTCCCCAAGTCCGTAACTAGTACGGTTGCGTACTTAATCATGTTGGCTTTAAAATATTCAATTGAGGTAGAAAACACAGAAAAGAGAAAATAAATAAACAAGAGGCTCGAGGTCGTTCCCACCTAATAAAAGGGAAATAAAACCAAAACTAAAAATACTACGAGTTTCACTTTAGGCCTCCAAATACAAGTACTTCGAGGCATTCCCCGGAATAAAAAATATATACAAATCCTTCGGGGCATTCCCCGGATAAAGTTAACTAAGGAACGACCTCTCGCCTCAAAATCTAAACAAACTCCTAAGACTTGCCTACCCAAGTGTTGTCGGCCTAAACATGCTACTAACAGGCAAGTAAGAAGAGCGAAACAAATAAAACTACAAGAATTAATTTCCTGCTCATTCCTTTTTTAGTTTCTCATTTTTCATGCATTTGACCAAGTGCGAGACAAGATGAAATTACTACAAACCATATTTTTCCCCTTTTCCATATACTACGATGAGTCAAATCAAATATCCAAAACGAACGAAGTATGGCAAATTGACTAAGTAATAAACTAAACAGAGTATTCAAAACGTGATAAGGGCCATTTGAGATCTCTTTGAATCCATCTCTTTCCCCATGACCAAGCTATATATGTTGAGATACAAGATGTCACATGATTATATGAAGTGTATACACAGTGTATATTTACTGTATTTTTGGTATACAATAGTTGGGCAGTGATGAATGTCTTATTTGGGCCTCTCCGAGCCCAATTCTCTTGAGTCATATCTGAGCCCATATCCGAGCCGCCCATATCCGAGCCCCATTTATTTTGGGTCCTTGACCCGATCCATTGTATTTGTATATATTGGGGTCCCTAGATATTTTGGGACCCCCTGACTTCATTTTGTATATTTTCTTTCTCGGTTTAATAAACTCCCTCTCTGAGAAGTTCCAGAGACTTCTCACCTACTCCTCCTTCTCTCTACTTTCTCTCTCTATGATTTTCATGATTTATCGGTTTAATCTCGATGTTAACATGGTATCAGAGCCTCGACGACGATCCGATCATGTTTCTGTGTGTTTCGTGGTCCTGGATGAAGTCTGTTTCAAGGTTTTGGAGGTGATTTCTGAGACCGCTTCGTCGATGATGATTTCAACCTATCAGAGACTTTTCTGAGGATATCATAGTGATATCCGAGTGTATTTTCATCTCCTGAACATTCTGGAAAGATTTTATGATGATTTTGCTTGGTTGATTTTGGGTGACTTATCGGCTTCTAGGGTTTTTTTGACGGTCTAACCTGAGGTTTTACTGTATTCTGGTAGCTCGATTATCACTTTGAGGACGCTTTGGGTGCATTTCCGGCATTGCTGACCAGATTTCCGGTAAAAATTTGTTTTCAAAGTTACACCTAGGGTTTCTCTTCTGTTTGAAGGCCGATCTTCTCCGGTCGCGAAGAAGGAGGGTAACTCTGTCCTTATCTTCGATATTATTTGTGATTTTTTGACTCTGTTATTGTGAGCATCTGGTGTTGTCTGTGAATATTTGACCTGACTGTAGTCTGTTTGTTGGTTACTGTGTTTGAATACCTGGTTTAGTAGTATTCTATTTGTTGAAAAGTTATTCATTTAAGCCGGTTCATTATGGCTTCTAGCACAAACGTTGGTGCCTCTACTGCTGTAGATTCTTCTAGTCCCCTTTTTGTGTACTCATCTAATGTCCCTGGGGTATCACTTGTTCCCACTCCCTTCTCGGGTAGTGGGTATGGGGGCTAGAGACGCAAAATGATTGTTGCCTTAACAGCCAAAAACAAAATCAGTTTTGTTGATGGCACATACACCCGACCTGCCACCAATGTGGCTCAACAAAGGTTGTGGGATAGGTGCAACAGCATGGTGATCTCTTGGTTGATTGCTTCCATTTCCCCTGCAATTGTTGAATCTGTGCAGTATGCTGACACTGCACAGACATATGGTCTCAACTCCAGACCAGATATGGGACTGCAAACAGGACCAAAATATATGAACTGAAAAGAGAGACGTCCCACACCTCTCAAGGGTCCTCAGATGTAGCTTCTTATTCAACAAACTGAAAAGTGTGTGGGATGAACTTGATTCTATATGTGCTAATCATGGTCTAAGGTGTGTATGTGCTGCAAAAGATGGTATAGTTCAGGAGTGTGATGATAATAAGGTCTTTCAGTTTTTAATGGGTCTGAATGAGGTGTATATGGGAGTCAGGAGTAATATTTTGATGATGCAGCCCCCTCCTTCCCTTGACAATGTCTATAATATTGTCCTCAATGATGAGAAGCAAAGACAAGTTCAGTCTTCCTCTCAATTTGATCCAACCTCTGTCTCTTTCAATGTGCATACAAACAGGCAGCCTGTTGGATTTAACAAGGCCACAGTGTCTGTTCCCCCTCCTCCTTTTAGACAGAGAGTCAGTTTTGATCAAACCAGGGGACCTTTATTTTGTCGATACTGTAAAAAGTCTGGACACTTAATTGATAAGTGCTTCAAGATACATGGGTATCCAGAAAGTCCCACATTTAATAAGGGAAGGAGGCCTGCTGCTGCCCATCTGAGTACTGGTCTGGATTCTCCTATTTCTGATGGACTGTTGTCTGTTCCTCAAGGGAATTCTTCTGCTAACCATCAGTCTGTTGCAAGCATGGATGGTCAAAGCTCTGTGATTCCAGGGTTGAGCAAACAAGATAATGACCAGTTGATGAACTTGTTACACCAGACCAAGTTGGGAGAATCCACTGCTCAAACTCCTCCTCCCTTATATGCTGCAAACTTTGCTGGTACTTTGTTAACTGAGAACCCTATTTCTGATTATAAACTTTGCTTGCTTACTCACATTAATTCTGTCACCTGGATTATAGATTCAGGTGCCTCTAATCATATGACACATGATAAACAATTACTTTTTGATATTACACCTCTAACTCTGCTATATCTTGTCACTCTTCCAAATGGTTACAAAGTAAAAGTGACTTGCATTGGCTCCTTTGCCTTAACTCCTTCCATTACTCTTCACAATGTACTGCTAGTTCCTTCTTTCAAACACAACTTGATTTTTGTTCATAAGTTAGTGAAGTAGTTACATTGTATAGTTATGTTTACTGAACATTCCTGCTTACTACACATGATATATGACCCTTCTCTGAGGAGGCCACTGGATCTTGGTAGAGAAGCTGCTGGCCTGTATAAGCTAGATTGGGTTCCTTCTTCCCCTTCTCCCTCTGTTAATTGTTCTTCTACTTCTGTTTGTCCTGAATCTGCTTCTTGTCATGATAATAAAGTTGTTGCATTGCCTTCTGTGTCTTCTTGTAATGATGATATCTTATCTGATAACAAGGTTGTTTCTCTGCATTCTCATGTAAACGGTTCCATTTGTAATAATGATCTTACATCTGATATGAATTACATTTGGCACTTAAGACTTGCACATATTCCTTTTGCAAACATGAAATGCATTTCTTGTCTGTCTTTTCCTTTTGCTTCCAAACAACCTTTTCCCTGTACTATCTGTCCCATGGCCAGACAGACTAGGCTTCCTTTCCCTGATAGCTCCATTAGAACCTCTAGGCCTTTTCAACTGATTCATGTGGACACTTGGGGACCTTATCATACTCCTACCTCATCTGGATGCAAATATTTCCTAACAATTGTTGATGATTTTTCTAGGGCAACCTGGACACACCTATTGGGATCCAAAAGTAATGCTTTTTCTATGCTTAAGTCATTTCTTGCTATGGTCAGAACCTAATTTAATACTGTGGTTCAGACTGTTAGAAGTGACAATGCCTTAGAATTGGGCTCTAGCAATGAGGGAATTTCTTTCTTTAGCAGTCAGGGCATCATACATCAGACCTCCTGCCTTCACACCCCTCAACAAAATGGTGTTGTTGAGAGAAAGCATAGAACTCTCCTTGAAACCTGTAGAGCATTGCTCTTTCAATCTGGCTTACCAGTATCCTTCTGGGGGGACTGCTTGTTGACTGCCACCTATCTTCTTAATAGAATACCCACTAGACTGCTTCATAACAAGTCTCCTCACGAAATTTTTTATGGAACAATTCCTTCCTATACTCACTTGAGGGCTTTTGGTTGCCTGGCCTATGCCACTGTTCCCATCCCTCAAAGGGACAAGTTAAAGCCCAGAGCCATTCCTTGTGTTTTCCTGGGTTATCCTTTTGGAAAAAAGGGTTATAGGCTATATGATCTTGCATCTAGGAAGTATTTGATCTCCAGGGATGTTCTGTTTCATGAATCAGTTTTTCCTTTTAAATCTGCCTCTCCCTCAGTTACTCCTCCTCCTGCTTCTTCTTTTCCTTTCATTCCCTCTGGAGAACATGATGATGTCTCTGATTCTCCTATTCCACTGTCTCCTCCCTCTTCTGCCACACCTGTGCAAGTGCACTTTTCTGCTCCTCTTAGTCCTGCTGGTTCACCTCCAGTTTTAATTCCTTCTCCCTCTATTCCTGTTCCCAGAAAGTCTACCAGACAACATAATCCTCCTTCCTATCTTAATGACTATGTCTGTCAACTCCCTGCCTTCTCTGGCTCATCTTCCTCCTCTTTGGAATCTGAGCCTCTCTACTATTCTCAGGCAGCATCTGTTCCAGCTTGGCAAGCTGCTATGAGACAGGAGTTTGAAGCTTTGGACACAAACCATACTTGGGATATTGTTCCTCTTCCTCCTGGTAAGAAACCCATTGGTTGCAAATGGGTTTACAAAATTAAATACAAGGCAGATGGTAGTGTTGAAAGGTATAAGGCCAGGTTGGTCATTAGGGGTGACACACAGGTTGAGGGGGTTGATTTTACTGAAACTTTCTCTCCAGTGATAAAAATGACTTCTGTAAAGTGCCTTATTGCTGTGGCTGTCAAGAATCACTGGCCACTTTTTCAGCTTGATGTCAATAATGCCTTTCTTCATGGTGATTTGGATGAGGATGTTTATTTGAAACTCCCTCCAGGTTTGACAGTCTCCCCTTCTCCTACTGCTTCTGGTCCTTCTTCTTCTCCTCCTCTGGTCTGCAAACTCTAAAAGTCTTTGTATGGGCTGAGACAAGCATCCAGGCAATGGTATGCCAAATTATCTTCTGCTCTTTATTCCAGAGGGTTCACTCATTCTTTGAATGACTACTCCTTATTCATCAAGGGTAAACCTGGATCTTTTGTGGTGGTAGCTGTCTATGTGGATGATATCATTATCACTGGGGATGATAGTGATGAACTGACTGCTTTGAAACTTTTTCTGGATGCCCAGTTTAAAATCAAGGATTTAGGGTCCTTGCATTATTTTTTGGGCCTTGAAGTGTCTGCTGTCCCTGGTGGGGTGCACCTCAATCAGCACAAGTATATCTCTGATTTGCTGCACCAGTTTGACTGTGTCAATGTGTCCTCTGTTGTGTCCCTGTTGGACATCAATGGCAAACTTCATGCTGATTCTGGTGACCTCTTGCCCTCTCCTGATCAGTACAGGAGCCTCGTTGGCAAGATGCTCTTCCTGACTCACACCAGGCCTGACATCTGTTATGCAGTCCAGCACCTGAGTCAATTTCTTAAATCCCCCAGACTTCCCCATATGAATGCTGCCCTGCATGTTTTGCGGTACCTCAAAGGCACCCCCTCCTTGGGCTTGTTTTATTCTGATCATGCTGATTTTTCTGTTGCTGGGTATTCCGATAGTGACTAGGCTGCCTGCCCTGATACTAGGCGCTCTGTTACTGGGTTTTGTGTGCTCTTGGGTTGCTGTTTGATCAGTTGGAAATCGAAGAAACAGCCTGTTGTTTCTCTTTCCTCTGCTGAGGCAGAATACCGAGCCTTAAGCAAGGTTGTTGCTGAATTGTCTTGGCTCTCTCGCTTATTGGCTGATATTGGGGTCTCTGTTTCATATCCTGTTTCTATTTATTGTGATAGTATGGCTGCTGTTCATATTGCTAACAATCCTGTTTTCCATGAACGTACGAAACATATCAAGGTGGATTGCCATTTTGTTCGGGACTTGTTGTTATCTGGTTTCTTGCGGTTGATTCATATGCCTACTTCTCGTCAGCTGGCAGATTTGCTCACCAAGCCTCTGCCGGACACTTTGCTGGTTCCGCTGCTTACCAAGTTGCAGGTGGTTCCCCCCTCCAACTTGAGGGGGGGTGTTGAGATACAATATGTCACATGATTATATGAAGTGTATACACAATGTATATTTATTGTATTTTTGGTATACAATAGCTGGGCAGTGATGAATGTCTTATTTGGGCCTCTCCGAGCCCAATTCTTTTGAGTCATATCTGAGCCCATATCCGAGCTCCATTTATTTTGGGTCCTTGATCCGATCCATTGTATTTGTATATATAGGGGTCCCTAGATATTTTGGGACCCCCGGACTTCATTTTGTATATTTTCTTTCTCGGTTTAATAAACTCCCTCTCTGAGAAGTTTTAGAGACTTCTCACCTACTCCTCCTTCTCTCTACTTTTTCTCTCTATGATTTTCATGATTCATCAATTTAGTCTCGATGTTAACAATATACAAGGAAAGGGAGATAAAACACTAACTAAATTTCACATGAATTTCAATTAACTGGAGCCGCAACAGACTTGTGGAACCATAAAGAGATAATCCAAAGACAACTTAAAGAAATAGAGGATGAAATAAAACGACAGTTAGACTAGGTTTATGAAAATTCCAAACTTCGGGCAGCAAATTGGTTCGAGACAATTTCCATGTTAATCACCTAATTAGCACTCGAGTTTTTAGAGGAAAACTTTGGAAAAAGAACATGACTCAATGCCACTGAAAGTTAACCAAATAAGGACGTTCAAAACATTAAGAAAATGAGTAAAAATCGAGCCTGAGACAAGTAAAATAGGTAGAAAGGGAAATTGAATACCAAAATCCTTCAAATGACAACAAAGACCACAATCAGAAACTAATATTCAACATCATCAAATGTCTAGACCCCAGAGATCTTAAATAGCTACCAATTATTTTTAAATTCACAATAGGCAAGATCAACAAGAGAAATAGAATAGAAATGAACCTGAAAGATAGTTCTCCAATTAACAAAAGTTCAGCACTTACAATCCTAAATCGAGAGAATCCGGACAGAGAACCCCCAAGATCTTCGAACAAAACCAAGAACCACGATTTGAAACATAGCGGCGATTCCCAAGATTCGAACACCATCCCTCGCTTTTACTCCATTTCCGGAATCCAAAAACTGAAGTAGACAGTATTTTTTTGAAATTTTGAATACCGACCAACACAAGCAAAAAGTTATATATGTCTGTTTCTGGAAAAACAAATGACTGCAAAAGACGAAAAACAGAATTCTTTTTTATGATTTTCTTTTTGGAAATATGAGAACAAGAAGAAGAGCTCCTAAACCCTAGTCTTCTCCTCTCTCTAATTTTCTCTAGGCTCACCATCGCCTTACGGTACCCGTGAGGGTTTTCACCAATAAGACTCTCATTTTAAATTTTCTCTCTTGTACCGATGAACAAAGTGTTACCCATGATGTAAATCATATCTCTACCTCGCTTGACCCGGCATCCTCAAATATTGATCGGAAGGTCTTTCTTTGGATCGTAATGTAGGCTTTTGGACGGGGTTAGAAAGAAATGGTAGCATGAAGGCTCAAAATAATTTAAGATGAAAAGGGGTTAAAATTACAACTTTTGGAATTAGATCTTTTCAAAATCAAAACTTCTGCCCTAGTTTCTTTGGGTCTGGGGAATTTTAATTTTTATTGTGATGGGACCGAACCTTAAGGCTTCCTACGTATCCTTAAAAAGAATCAGGTCGAACGTAGTTCAAACGACAAAGTTACTTGTTTTCTTTTTTTTTTCTTTTGTTGTTTTTTTTCTTTTTCTTCTTTTCTTTCGTTTTCTTTTTTTTTTTCTCTCTTTTCTTCTTCTTTTTTTTTCTTTCTTATTTTCACTCATTCATCATCATCTTTATTCTTTACTTTTGTTGTTGATTCCAAAAGAGGGGTATGAAAGAAAATAAATAAGGCTAAAAAAATGTAGCAAAGGATGAAAGTGTGTAGGTAGCTGAACATAATGTCTTCGTCATTTCAACTTTGAATATGCCAAGTACAAAATACAACCGAGGTAAGCAAGAAAATCATACATAATACCTCTTAACTACATCAGAATTGATGGCCATATCTGCGCATTTGCCTTCTATGTCTGTTAAATACGAAGCACAAATAAGCAACACTCTTGTCACAACGAATGGCCCCTGCCTGTTCGGGGCGAACTTCCCCTTAGCTTCAACCTGATGAGGAAGGATACATTTCAATACCATCTGGCCCACTTCAAATTTCGGAGGACGCACCTTTTTGTTATATGCTCTTGCTATTCTCTTCTGATACAATTGACCATGACACACTGCAACCAATATTTTCTCATCAATCAAACTCAACTGCTCGAGCCGGGTTTTAACCCACTCATCGTCATCAATTTCAGCTTCTGCAACGATCCAAAAGGAAGGAATCTCAACTTTCGCAGGTATAACTACCTCATTTCCATATACCAGTAAATAAGGAGTCACACCTACTGAAGTGCGAACCGTAGTGCGATAACCTAGCAATGCAAAAGGCAGCCTTTCATGCCACTGCCTAGAACCTTGAACCATCTTACGAAGTATCTTCTTTATATTCTTATTGGCAGCCTCAACAACTCCATTTGCCTTGGGGCGATACGGGGTGGAGTTCCGATGCATGATTTTGAATCGTTGGCATACCTCTTTCATCAAATGAGTCTTGAGATTAGCAACATTGTGTGTGATGATCCCCTTGGGAATTCCGAATCGACAAATGATGTTTGAATGCACAAAATCCACTACTGCCTTCTTGGTTGCGGACTTGAAAGTCACAGTTTCGACCCACTAGGCAAAGTAATCAATGGCCACCAGGATGAATCTATGCCCGTTCGATGCTGCTGGCTCAATTGGCCCAATAACATCCATGTCGCAAGCAACAAAGAGCCAAGGTGCAGATATTGTATGCAACTCAGACGAGGGAGAATGAATAAAATCTCCGTGCAGTTGGCATTAATGACACTTGCGAACAAAGTTGATACAATCTCGTTCCATGGTGAGCCAATAATAACCTACTCGAATTATCTTCTTTGCCAAGACATACCCGTTCATATGCGGCCCACAAACTCCAGAATGCACTTTGGCCATGATAGTTGAAGCTTATTTAGCATCTACGCACCTCAGCAATCCTAAATCCGGAGTCCTATTGTACAAGATTTCTCCACTCCAGAAAATTCCACTGGTCATACGCCGGATGGTTCTCTTTTGGTCACCTGTAGCATGTACCGGATATATCCCCAACCTGATGTATTCCTTGATATTGTGGAACCAAGGTTCTCCATCGATTTCCTCTTCTACCACATTACAATAAGCGTGTTGATCATGAACTTGAATATGCACGGGGTAAACATAAGCCTTGTCTGGATGATGTAACATTGACTCCAGGTAGCTAGGGCATCACCAATCTCATTATGAATCTTGGGAATATGTCTATATTCAACCGACTTGAATCGTTGACAAAGATCGTGTAGACACTGTCGGTACGGTATGAGCTTCAAATCTCGAGTCTCCCATTCTCCTTGAATCTGGTGAACCAACACTCCTAGAACAAGTATTTCCCGGACTCCCATGTGTATAACTGACCTCAAACCCATGATGCATGCTTCGTACTCAGCCATGTTGTTCGTGCAACAAAATCGAAGTTGGGCTGTTACAGGGTAGTGCTGCCCTATTTCGGAGATAAGTACAGCCCCTATTCCGACCCCTTTTCATGTTAGCAGCTCCATCAAAGAAGAGTTTCTAACCTGGCTTTTCATCGTGCTCAACCTCGCCAACACACATAACCTCTTCATCAGGAAAATAAGTCTTCAATGGCTCATATTCATCATCTACCGGATTCTCGGCCCAGTGGTCGGCCAAGGCTTGGGCTTTTATCGCAGTCCGAGTCACATAGATGATGTCAAACTTTGTAAGTAAGATCTGCCACTTTGAAAGTCTTCCCGTGGGCATAGGCTTCTGAAAAATATACTTCAAGGGATCCATGCGAGAAATGAGGTAAGTAGTGTAGGACGACATATAATGCTTCAACTGTTGTGCCACCCAAGTCAAAGCGCAACATGTCCTCTCGAGCATAGTGTACTTAACCTCATAGGGAGTGAACTTCTTACTAAGACAATAAATTGCTTGCTCCTTTTTCCCCGTGATGTCATGTTGACCCAGCACACAACCGAAAGAATTATCCAAGACTGTCAAATAGAGAATTAGAGGTCTTCCAGGCTCTGGTGGGACCAGCACCGGTGGATTCGACAGATACCTATTGATCTTATCAAAGGCTTCTTGACACTCGTCAGTCCACTTGATCGCAGCATTCCTCTTCAGCAACTTAAAGATGGGCTCACAAGTTGTCGTAAGCTGAGCAATGAATCTGCTGATGTAATTTAACCTTCCAAGAAAAGTCATCATCTCTCTTTTATTCGTTGGCGGCGGCAACTCTTGAATGGCTTTGATCTTTGACGGATTCAACTTAATACCGCGTCTACTGACCACGAATCCCAGCAGCTTTCCAGAAGGGACACCAAATGCACATTTCGCTGGATTGAGCTTGAGGTTGTACTTGCGGAGTCTTTGGAAAAGTTTCTTCAAGTCCTTAACATGGTAAGACTGCTTCTTTGACTTTATGATCACATCATCTACATAAACCTCAATCTCCCTATGTATCATGTCATGAAATATGGTGGTCATCGCCCTCATATAGGTTGCCCCAGCATTTTTCAAGCCGAATGGCATTAGCTGGTAGCAATATGTCCCCCACGGCGTGATGAACGCCGTCTTTTCTGCACCTTCCTCATCCATCAAGATCTGGTGATATCATGCGTAGCAATTTACAAAAGACCCAATCTCATTATTGGCATAATTATCGATCAGAATGTGAATGTTTGGCATTGAAAAATCATCCTTCGGGCTTGCTTTGTTAAGATCACGATAATCAACAAATACCCTGGTCTTACCATCCTTCTTTGGTACTGAGACAACATTTGCTAACCAAGTGGGGTATTGGGTGACCCGGATGACCTTCGCAGTAAGCTGCTTTGTGATTTCTTCCTTGATCTTCACACTCATATCGGTCTTGAACTTTTGCAACTTTTGCTAAACAGGAGGAAATGCTGGGTTAGTTGGAAATTTATGAACTACCAGATCAGTACTCAGGCCCGACATATCATCATATGACCACGGAAAAAAGTTTGCACTCAATCAATGTTCTGATTATTTCCTCCTTAACTTGCGGTTCTAAATGCACACTTATCTTGGTTTCCCTAGCATTATCCTGATCCCCTAGATTGATTGCTTCAGTTTCACTCAAGTTAGGCATTGGTTTTTCCTCAAACTGTTTTAGCTCTTTATGATATCCTCAAATGTTTCTTCTTCATCATATTCTATTTCATCATCGCATTCTAATTCTTGGATTGTTATTTCAGAATTAGATTAGCTTTTAAGACTCGGCTGAAAATTCTTCATGGATGTCATGTCATTGCAACCAGCATAAAAAGACCTGTACAAAAGAACAAAATAAAAACTTAAGAATAACAAAAAACGAGAAATTGCATTTCATTTAAAAATAAAGGATAGAAGGGTTTCAACATTGAAACAAGCAAAAACTAAAAAAACTAAAAATCTGGATTAAAACCCTGGAATAACCCAGATAAAGCAAAGGAAAATAGAGCAAGCTACCAAAACTCCTTCCTGGTGGGGAGAGGAGTAGCTTCCCAATTGCTAACCTTCATATTTGGGCCGACGAGCTGCACATATGCTTTACTAGAGCCTTCACCAACTTCTACCATGTTGACCTCTTCGAACAGACTTTGGAACCTCTTGATCAGCTCTTCATCAACATCGACCATAGGTTTTGGAATCGATGAGGTTGGAGGTTTTTCAGCCCCTGGCTTGACAAAAGACTTAGAGATGTGTGGGACGGGCTTGGGGAGCGACCATGCCTTCTATTTCAGATTTTTAACCCTTTTACCGCCCTTTTCTGTGGGCGTGAATCCTAAACCAAATGTACCACGATTCCTACTGGGGCACAGTGGATGCACAATACCTTGTAGAGAAGATCCCAGACACTTGCCCGGCACAAAACCATTCTTCAACATTTCATTCGCAACCATGACAGATGCGGAGGATAAATTAGGACCCAGAATGCTTTCTCCTTCAGGAATCTTCTCAACATACATTGTTTCAAAAGTTTGATAGACCCAAGGTACCTTATCATCTTCAGCTTCGATAAATGGAACAATCGTTTCATTACCGTCTGACAACTCCTCATCACCATGCACAACTACTTCCTTCCTGTCCCATTCAAACTTTACCATCTGGTGCAGAGAAGACGGGACTGCCTTAGTAGCATGTATCCAGGGTCTTCCCAACAACAGATTATAGGAGACAGCTACATCTACAACTTGAAACTCCATGGTAAAATCGACTGGCCCTATCAACAATTCGAGCATTATGTCTCTAACAACATCTTTATCTCCCCCATCGAAGGCCTCGAACACACACACTGTTCGAATGGATTCTTTCGGTGCCAATCTTCAGTTTCTGCAGAGTAGATAAGGGACAAATATTTGCACTGGAACGATTATCAACCAAAACCCTTGAGACAATAGAAGCTTTGCACTTCACCATGAGATAAAGACCTCGATTGTGTTATGTACCCTCCACAGGAAGTTCATCATCTGAGAAAGTGATCCTATTTTCTTCGAAGATCTTGCCAGCTATCTTTTCCAAGTGGTTCACTGTGATCTTATCAAGACCATGTGCCTCATTCAAAATCTTCATCAACACCCTGCGATGTTTATCTGAATATATCAGCAAAGACAAGAGAGAGATCTGAGTTCGTGTCTTCCTTAACTGCCCTACGATGGAATATTCCGGCACTTTCATCTTTTTCAAGAATTCTTCAGCCTCTTCCTCTGTGACTGATTTCTTCACTGGTATTTGGCTATCTTTGGACGTCTTGGCTTTCCTTAATTCTTCTGGGGTGAAACATCTTGCAGATTGAGTCAATCCTCCAGTTTCATTAACTTCTTCCTCTATTTCTATTCCTTTGTATGTTACTATCATTCATTTGTAATTCCATGGAACAGCCTTGGCATCAACCACTGGCATTTGGGTAACTGGTTTAATGATGATAGGGGTGATAGGAGCCCCTTTCACAACGATAACAAGCTTACTCAGAATCCCTGGTAACATCACTTTTGAACTTTCCGGACTTACCCCTGCATCTTTCGACAGCCCTTTCATGACCAACACTGGTGGCTTCGAGCACGGCTTTTCCGTCACCTCTTCAACTATCGAGGGTGCTGCTTTGGTAGAGTCTTGAGCTTTAACCGAACTGTTTTCACTAGCCCAGATCATCATGACGGACTTAGAATACTTTTTGGGCTCCCCATCCTTGTGAACTATTTCAATCATATGCGTCTCTTCGTGTGCTGGCAAATGTTTGGCGCATCTAGACTTTGGACTACTATTTGGTTTGTGTCAATGAGTTCCTAGATTGCCGTTTTCAAATGCCAGCACTTCTCTATGTCATGCCCTGAAGCATCAGAACAATAGGCACATCTCATGGAATAATCGATGTTCTTTGGAGGGGGATTTAGTATCTTTGACTCAATTGTCCTCAAGATGTCCAACTGCCATAACCTTTGAAACACACTAGCATAGGACTCTCCAAGCGGGGTAAAAGTTTATTTTTGTTGTTTCCTGTCTCCTATAATCTGGCATTGGTTGAAAATGTGACCCATTGGGGTTTTGGTAGGGTTCTGGAGGTGGATAGGTATTTTGCGGAGCTGGGTAGGTGGTCGTGGAGTTAGAGCACACCACTACGAGTAAGGAGGGGGTTAAGCATATGACTGTGCATGGTGAACAAGGTATTGGGATGGCCTTTCTGAGTATTTGGGGGTTTTGCGGGGAAAAGTAATGTTGAGGTGGATTATATGGAGCTTGGGTGTAGGTTTCAGGTCAGGGTTGAGGATGGGTGTATTGATGAGGTGTATTGCCTGGGTGGTTGCTTTTATAGCGGAATAGCTCATGATCTTACTCGACTTGAACCCTTCTTCCACCATCTCGCCCATCTTTAACACATCATTGAAAGACTTACCAATGGTTGAGATCAAGTGGCCATAGTAAGTGGGCTCCAGGGTCGAAGAAAGTATTTTACCATCTCATCTTCATCCGTAGGAGGATTGACTCGTGCAGCTTGCTCTTTCCATCGAAACACATATTCTCTAAAGCTTTCACCGGGTTTCTTTTCCAAGTTGGTCAGAGATAGGCGATCTGGAAAAATGTCTATATTGTACTGAAACTGTCGAGCAAAGTCCTGAGCCATATCGTCCCAAGTATACCATCTACTAGCGTCCTAGCGGGTGTACCATTCTAAAGCTTCCGCACTCAGACTTTTGCTAAAGTAATCCATGAGCAATTCATCTTTTCCGCCGGCACCTCTCATTTTGCTCCAATAACCCCGCAGATGAGCTACAGGATCCCCATGTCCGTCATACAAGTCAAATTTGGGCATCTTAAATTCGGCAGGCAGTTGGACATCAGGGAACAAACATAAATCCTTATAGGCTACACTCACTTGGTTACCCAACCCTTGTATATTTCTCAATGATTGCTCCAGAATTCTTATCTTCATAAACATATCTTTTTGCTATGCATTCTTGGGCGGTTTGTCAGCTTCAACAGGAGGCTCAAATTGAGGAGTGTAAGGGTAAGGATCTGGGGCTTTGAAAGTGGGCTCGAGTGCATAGTAGTGGGTATCTGGAGAGAGGAATGCGGGTCACCAGAGGATCGGTGGAGGGTGGCTTTTGAAGGGGGTACCAAAAAAGGAGCAGATGTTGGAGCAGGGTTCAAGGCTGTTTTGGCTGGTGGAGCATGGAAGGTTTAGAAAGAAGTGTCGGGGTAATTGTGGTAAGGGGCAAAGCCGGGAGCGTGTTGTTGGGAAAAATCAATGGTATTGGTCATCTGAGATTGAGAGAGTGGTGGAATGGAAGCATGGTTTTCTGTGTAGTTGGTAGGGAAGGAGGGTGGAAGGTGTCCCTTAATCACGGCTTGTTACATTTCTGCCATCTGACGCTTCAACCTCCCTCCTCTTGCAATTCTAATTCCGACTCAACAATCTCCCTTGGTGGGTCTACAACTCCGGTGTCAGTTTCCTTGCTATCCATGACTGTTTGACATTTTGATCGAGAGTTGTAGGGATGACTTGCCAGGATGCCAATAAACGAACCACCTTCCTAAAAATTAAACAAAAGTAACAAGGAGCAACAACACAAAACCACCATGTTGGCGTTAGGGAATTTATCATATGATAATATCATATTACGTACAATGCAACTAGCAACAATTAACGGTTCTAAAATGGCTTTGAGGGTCGCAGGGTCATATGGCATCATTCCAATTTGCCCATTTCAATCTTTCCTTCTCTTTCTTCTCCAACACCTCTTATCACTCATTTCTTCTTTTTTTCTTTTAATTTTTATTTTATTTTATTTTATGCAAAAAAAAATTGATTGAACCCGATGTAGGTTGCCTAAAGTATCATGTCCCTGATGAATTAGACCAGGCGTCGTTCTGGAAGAGTGACTAAAACAAATAAAATAAAATCTTTTTGGGATTTTCACTTAAACATTTTTAAATATTAAAATACAAAAGGAAGTACGATAATGAAAGACATGAAAGACTCGACTACACTATGACAGACTCTAATACTACCTAAAGGACTTAGTACTCCTGCACAAGACATGAAAGTTAAAGACAATATAAGACAATCTCAAAACCTAAATAGCATAAATACTCAAGCTACCTCTGAATGCCACGGTCTTGAGTGGGATGGTCTTGGGTTGTTCGTCATGCTCAAACTCTGCAACATGCCTCGAAAAGAGATATGGACGCTAGGAACAAAGACCCTGGCGTGCGCCCCCGCATCTTGAAGGCTGACCCCAAACAAATACTGGCTATGCTGCTCCACATTTGCTGCAAATCCCGATAATTGAGACTTTATCACCTCAAGTTTATCCCAAATATATTGGTCTGATGCCTCCTCAACATCATCTGTCTGAGCTGCCCGCCCCCTAAGCTGTGCCGGCAAAGAATGCTGACCCTCAGTGGGACGGACTGTAACCAGATCAGGTACTCCTGAGTACACTCGGGCCTACTAATGTCCTTTATCAATGTATTTTTCCTCAACCTCTTTACATTTTTCCAGTATTACACATATTTGATTTCGTGAGTTACTTTCTTGCTAAAGTTCATGACATGCCTCCGAAGATTCAAAGTTGGAGGTTCCTCTTGTCTTCTGCCCAACTACCGCATTACCATAATGGGAGTGTATGGCCTGACACACTTGAGTCCTATCAGTATCAAAAAAGGCTTCATGAGACATCCTACCAAGATCGCATCTAAGGGTAGCCAAAGGTAGGCCCACAAAACATTCCCATTTGTCCTCAAGCCAAGGAACTCAATCCGAGCTTTGACACCTACTGGGCACGTAAACATAGGAGATTTCATCCTACGCTCGATGCATACCACCCGATATCTCAAGGCACGGTCGATGGGACAAAGTAAACAGTGTGCAAATGCTCCATCATCCACAATTGTAGCGAAAGGTTACTTCCCTCAAAATACATGATACCTCCCCTAACCTCACTCAGGGCTCGGTACAACTCTGCTAAGATGATCGGTACAACGGTAACGGTTTTATGTTTCTTCTCATGAAATAGTGCCATTACCACTAACTGCAGGCGGGTGCTGATGTGCCTCTCATCTAATTGAAAAACCAACAATCCCAACAAAGGAAGGCTGAAAGCCTCAAGGCAGCGTCTTTGCCATTTTTCCTTGGTTGTGCAGAACTCATCCCAAAAGACGTCAAAACTATCCCGTGGTCCAAATCTAGCAAACAAATAATCCAAGGATATCCAGGACTTCTCGAGGCATTTTAAATGTTGGTTATCTTTCAGGCCCAGGTCACTGAGGAATCTTGTCCTAGAGTGATCTCGGGGAAGTATCATGTCCCTACCTATATAGCTTAAACGAGTGAGACCGGACATTTCCGCCAAGGTAGGAGTCATCTCACACTCTCCAAATTTAAAAGTCAAATTTTGCGGATCCAATAAGTCAACATCACCCCCACTAAGTATGGGCATGGTGTGATATCAAGAAGGGAAGTGAGAGTGCCAAATTTATGCATTAACTCATGTTGCTCTAATGATGAAAACATTTTCCACCACTTGATCAATTTCTTAAGAATTTTCACTACCATAAACACTTTGGATCGAATTAGCGGGTCCATACCTGAATGAAAAGAGCACGGTTAGGGAATCGGGACACTACATGACACCACAACATTTCCTAGTGGACAAATGCAAGACACAATTTGGCCATATTTTCAAAATGATTTAAATGGCTTAACGTGGCTATTTGTGCAAACTTGACAACGATGACCTCCTAACGCGTAAAAATACTTCATTTAGAGATTACATGATTCCAACGTCCCAACAATTGCGTCCCTAAAAACAATTACCTTGCAGAAATGACCATTTTCGTAAAAATGAACGATATGGCCAGAAATGGCTAAAGACACAAAGTCAATAAGGAAAGACCTTAAATTGCTATGACACCTATTTGTGGACTTAAAATCCTAAGATATAAGCAATTGAACCACTTTTGTGAAAATAACCCTATTTTGCAAGAATGACGGATGTGGCCACAAGTGGGTAGACACACAAAATTTGGCTAAGACCCCACATAGACAAGAACCTAAGATACTAGGAAGACCGGACCCTATGTGGGTTGCCTACGTATCACGTCTCGAAAGACGAGAATCAGGTTCGCGTAATTCGGAAAGATTGGACACGGGAGAAAGTCTTTTAAAAATACAAAAAAATTCATTTTTTTTGGTCTTTTTGAGAAATAATGGAAAATGTGAAATATTTTGGGTTTTATTTTTCTCCTTTTTTCGAATTTTTGGGAAAGTGATGGAATTTGAAATCTTTTTGGATTTTCTTTTTTTAAAAATATTTTTATTAAAATTTTTGGAAAATAATGGAGAAGTGCAAAATCTTTTGGATTTTCTATTTTCATTTTTGTGAATTTATAGGAAAAAGATGACAAAGTGTAAAATTTTTTGGTCTTTCTATTTCAATTTTTTTTGAATTTATGGAAAATGATGAAAAAGCGTAAAATCTTTTTGGTTTTTCATTTTCTGCTTTTCTGAATTTTGGAAAACCATGAAAGAAAATGCTGGTAGGCCCTACTTTCTTCATTTTTCACTTTTCTTTCCAAACATTGGTCCGCCAAATGACCTTTTTACCCTCAAAGATGCAACATTTAGCACATAGGATGATTAAATCATTTTAGGCAACGGGCCCATTTTGACAAAATTTGGACGAGCTCTCTACAAAGTGACACGGTACCTGGGATCGAGTCCTACTAGGTGTAAATGACATGATGCAAATAAAAATAACCTAACGTTGAACTAAGTTTGGGGTTCACTAACAACACAATTCAGGGGAGCACATGGTCGATAGTGGCTGCTCAAGCTTTCCACCTACTCCATACGTCCAACGACCCCCCTCCTAAATTAAGGGTGACTCAACAAAGATTTCGTGCACTCCGAGACTTGTTGCAGAAACAATTGACCGGGTAATGCATATGATGACAGTTATAAAGCAGTAAACACATAAAGCGAAACTGTAAACACATAAACAACTAGCAAGTAACAAAATATATAACATAATAAAAATTGAACAAATCTAAATAAATAAATTAAAAAAACAATACAAAACTCAACCAAATATTCTAAAGCCAACAAAATCGAGTACTAGCTCGAACCCGCGAGTGGTCCCCAGTAGAGTCGCCGGAGATGTCACAATTCTCCGAAACCAGACTCACAACATGATGATAAAACTCTGTTTCGTGTGTTTCAATGAGGAAAAACAACATGATAATCTTGAATTCAAGAAGAGTAATGCGTGATTATGACTGAACTACAAAACGACACTTCAAGAAACTCATGAGCGGTCAGTGACGTCCAAATACGAAAATACATTATTAGATCACGAAGAAATCAGAAGTTCAGTACCAAAATCAAGAGTGAGAACAACAACAAACAACAACAACAACTACCCAGTATATTCCCACCAGGTGGGGTCTAGGGAGGGTAATATGTAGACGAGCCTTACCCCTACCCGAAAGGGCAGAGAGGCTGTTTCCAATCGACCCTCGGCGTATAGGATAAAATGGAAAGCAGCATTAAAACAAAAACAAAGACAAAATTAGAAACAAAACAAAACAATAAAGCATTAGTAAATCCCACAGAAATAACGTAAATAATTATGTAAACATAAGAAACATAAATACAATCGCATGCAATAATAACAAACAGTAACTACCATACTAACAACCATATGGGAGACATAAGCTAAAACACAAATCATCTATGGGTAACCTTGCTTCCCACACCCAACCCCGGGAGAGGCGTACGAAGCACTCTATGAGCCCCTAGCCTACAACACTGATTCTAGACCTCCAGACACCCCTATCAAGGGTCGTGTCCTCGGAAACCTGCATTCTAGTCATGTCCTGCCTAATCACCTCTCCCCAATGCTTCTTAGGCCTCCCTCTGCCTCGCCGAACGCCAACAATCTCCAGCCGCTCGCAGCTCCTCACCGGGGCATCGGGACCCCTCCTCCGTACATGCCCGAACCACCTCAGCCTCGCTTCCCGCATCTTCTCATCCACCGGGGCCACCCCTACCTTCTGTCGAATAACTTCATTCTTAATCTTATCTAGCCTGGTGTGCCCACACATCCACCGAAGCATCCTCATCTCTGCAACCTTCATACTCTGAACATGGGAGTTCTTCACAGGCCAGCACTCCGCCCCATACAACATCGCAGGTCTAACCACGGCTCTGTAGAATTTCCCCTTAAGTTTGTGTGGAATTTTCTTGTCACACAGGACCCCTGAAGCAAGCCCCCACTTTGACCACCCCGCTCCTATTCGATGGGTGACGTCCCCGTCAATCTCTCCGTCCCCCTGAATCACAGACCCAAGATATCGGACACTGTCCCTCTTGGCGATGGCCTGAGAACCAATCATCACGTCCCTGCCTACCTTGCTCGGCTCGTCGCCAAACTTGCACTCCAGGTATTCTGTCTTAGATCTGCTTATTTTGAAACCTTTAGACTCGAGGGTCTGTCTCCATACCTCTAACCTTTCACTAACACCGACCCTCGTCTCGTCTATCAATGTTATATCATCAGCAAAAAGCATACACCAAGGCACATCCCCTTGGATATGTCGGGTTAGAGCATCTATCACTAAGGCAAACAAGAGGGGGCTTAGCGCCGATCCTTGATGGAGCCCCATTACCACAGGAAAATGGTCTGATTCGCCACCCACCGTCCTAACCCTAGTCTTAGCTCCATTATATATGTCCTTGATTACTCTGATATAGGCTTCTGGCACGCTCTTCGCCTCCAAGCACCTCCCTCGGGACCTTGTCATACGCCTTCTCCAAGTCGATAAGAACCATGTGAAGGTCCTTCTTCTTATCCTTGAATTGCTCCGCCAGCCGCCTGACTAGGTGAATAGCCTCTGTGGTGGAGCGGCCCGGCATGAAACCGAACTGGTTCCCAGATATAGATGTCGCCTCCCTCACCCGCGCCTCAATCACCCTCTCCCAAACCTTCATCGTGTGGCTTCAATGGAGTGAGAACATAGACCTTCAATGGAGTTTAAAAGGACAAACTATACTCCTATTTTCTAGCAGCCAAACCAGCACGCGAGCACTACAAGATCGAAAGCAGAGAATCAGTTATTTTAAACTTATTCACGTAAATGATCATTTATCAACAGAAAGAGTGAAGCGCGAAACATTTTGCAATCTCGATCAGGGAAGTCAATCAACTTAAACTTCACCAAACGGACATAATATTCTGAATCTAACATGTAAATATTCAACCACTTTTGATACCCAAGAAACTAGTTCAATCACAATACATCAACAGAGCTCCTCGGCTGAATCTTAATGTAAAAGCCATTTAATATCTAGCATGGATACTAAGAATCCATTGAAACACACGAAACATGAGTAGAATGCAAACCATCGTTAACAAAATAAGAAGGAAAGAGATGAACCTGTTATGAAAATCGCTTTCAATGTAACAGTAGAGAATCAACAAATATACACTCCTTGATTCTGGAATCCAATGAGAAACAACAACGGAATCGAATGAACCACGATTAAGACCAACCAGACCTCGGACGACAAGCAGGAAATCAAACCGGCTCCAAATCTCGAATCAATCGATCTCCATATTGAAATCAAAACCAGAAGAAAGAACTTAATGTATTTTTTTGAATTTTAAGAATTTTTTCCGAAATGAAACAGAGTTTCAAACAAAACGAAACTCAAACTATTTTTTTGTTGTTGTCTATTTTTCAGGAATATCAATTATGTGTGAAACAGAAAATCTGAGAAGAACGCCCCAAAAACCAAGAACCCTAAGTTTGTTTTGCCGAATTTTTTTCTCTCCAAAAGCCCCCGAGAAATTTGAGAGACCACCCCAATATATATGGGGTCTCGAACCTTCTATGCTTTCTCACCAAGAAATCATTTTTTCATCTCCAAATCCGAAAAACAAAACTCCAAAATTCTGAAAACCTTTCGTACCAATGGATTTTAGGACAATGGACGCCTAGGATCAAAATATTTTGATCCTACGGCCCCTATTTAACTATCAGCCATTCATGAATGGCCTGGATTCTTCAAACAATTGTGAAAAACGCGTGACATGAGAGAAAAATGCGTAGAATCAGATTATAATGATGAGGAGGGACCATGGCGGGGACCAGGTTTGGGAGCGGGTCACGAGCGGAAAGGGTGAGGAGGGGGCGGCTGTTGGTATTCTTTAGGTGTTAGGGTTAGGGTTTTGGGAAATAAGGGTTTTATATGGGGTGTGGGGAATTAATCTTGACCATTGGATTATTTAGGATGGAAAGCTGGGATTTTAAAAGGAGTTGGGGCGGGTCGGCGTACTGGGTCAAGGGAGATGATTGGGTTGCCCAGAATTGGGCCTTGAATTTCGAAATTGGGCCAAACTTTGGGTCTTAACCCCTTTAAATTAACCTATAAGAAAATTTAAATATTTTTATTTATAAAAATGACTTAAAAGATAATTCTAACTAATAAAAGTAAATTATCTGATACTTACGAAGCTATACATACATATATATATATATATATATATATATATATATATATATATATATATATATATATATATATATATATATATATATATATATATATATATATGTGTGTGTGTGTGTGTGTGTGTGTGTGTGTGTGTGTGTGTGTGTGTATTATTTTTATATAAATTATTATATTCAAAATAAGAGTAGAATTATAGTAAAACAAAAGATATTGCTAAAATACTAATGGCCTTAGGTTAAAACATAAGAAAATGTATATAATGAAACTATTTTGTACTTCTTCTTTTTTTTAATTTTCATACCTTTAAAAAAAGAACTAAAATTAATAAAAAGTGAAATCCTATAGGAATAAGCCCAAATGAATATCCCAAAAACACTAGAACCATTAAAAGTAATTATAATGGGTAGGTCAAAAATTACATATCTACATATAGTACCGGTAATCACAGCATCAGATTACTTGGCCTCCGACCTAGCTGGCAATGCATAACAACGGGGCTTGCCCCCACCTCCCTGAATTGCGTCTCTGAGACGATCTGCTGTGAGCTGACCCCTACCTCTGGCTGTCCGGGCTCCACCTCTACGGTCTCTCCCTCCACCTCTATGATCCCTACCCCCGCCTCTAGCTGGCTGGGCGCCCTGTGGATCACCTGCTGCCTGAATCGTAGGGAGAGGACCCTGCTGATGAGAACTACTCGAGGCTCTAGGGCAATATCGGATAATATGATATGGGTCACCACAACCATAACATTTCCTCGGCTGTTGAGACTGCTGGCCCTGTCGACCTGTATGTCCTCCCATGACGCTTTGAAGTGGAGGTGCACTGATGGGGGCTGGTGGTGCCCTGAAATACTGCGGACCGAATAATACTGCTGATGGACACCACCGCCTGGTGTACTATGAGAAACGACTGGAAAGGTCTCGGAGGATGGCCTCTGTCATGGAAATCCCTAACTCCAGATGAGGTACCACTAAATCTGCCAGAATGTCGAGGCCTCTTGTCTGAACCCTGACTACCTCATCGAACCAATACCATCTCTACTCGGCGGGCCGCATTGGACGCCTCCTGAAAAGTAATATCACTGCCAACTCCCATAGCAAACTGAAGGCGGATGGGCTGAATCAATCCATTGATGAACCTCTGGACCCTCTCCCGATCTGTAGGGAGTATCACTACTGCATGGCGAGCCAAATCTACAAATCTGGTCTCATACTGTGTAACTGTCATGGAGCCCTGCTGAAGGTGCTCAAACTGTCTGCGAAGTGCCTCCCGCTGAGTGACGGGGAGAAACTTCTCCAAAAATATAACTGCGAACTTATCCCAGGTCAAAGCTGGTGACCCTGCTGGTCTAGATAAGCAAAAATCCCTCCACCATGTCTTGGCGGACCCCACAAGCCTGAAAGTGCAAAAATCGACCCCATTGGTCTCTACTATCCCCAGAGTCCAGAGGATCTCATGGCAACTGTATAGAAAGTCCTGGGGATCCTCCGATGAAGCACCGCTGAAAGTAGTAATGAAAAGCTTGGAGAACCGATCAAGTCTCCACAAAGCATTCGAAGACATGGCTGTCCCATCTCCGGCCTGGGCTGTAATGCCTGTCTGAGCTACCACTACGGGCTGAACCAACGAAACCTGATTTTGGGGAGCTACCTCCTCCGGAGTACGTGTAGCAGGATCTGAACCCGTCCTCCAGCCTGAGAAGTGGCTGGTGCTACTAGCAGCAATCTCGCTATAGTAACACTGTCCATAAAGCTTACTATGCGGACAAGAGTATCCTGAAGATCCGAAGAAAACATCACTCTTCCTGAGACCAGAGCTGCGCCCACTCGAGCTACTGGAACTGGAACCTCCTCATCAAAGTCAATATGAGGCTCCACCTCTTGAACTGCTGCATGGGGCTGAGGTCTACCCCTGCCACGGCCTCTACCACGACCTCTGCCCCTGCCCCTCGCGGGAGCTGCTGCTGGGGGCTCGGGCTGCTGCACGGAAGAAAAAGACGCACGTGTTCTCGCCATCTGCGAAAGAACAGAGTAGAACGAGAATTAATATTTGAGAAACAAAATCGCACGACAAGAATGAACAAAGTGAAACTTTCCCTAACTCTGTAGCCTCTGGGGGATAGATACAGACGTCTCCATACCGATCCCTCGGACTCTACTGAGCTTGTCCGTGAGCTGTGAGACCCAAGTAACCTAGTGCTCTGATACCAACTAGGTAAGCCAACCCCTTTTTTGAAACTTCTTTGCAAGTGCTAGGTAAGCCAACCCCTTTTTAATCATTTCACAATAACCTTATCTAAAGAAAATTAAATACTGAAATATTTAGTTTAAACACGCGGAAGATTTGTAGCATTAACAAGAATGACAATAATGCAAAAATTAACAACATACTTCTACTCAGTATCTGGTGTCACTACTCACGGACGACTAAAAGAGTACTAAAACAACAGTCTGAAGAAATACATAACATGTCTGTTTGATACAATTAATCAAACTGAAAGAAATAGATAGAGGAGACTCGGGGCCCGTGAATGCCCGCGAACAACCTCAAAGTCTATGGACTGAAGGATCACTCCCGAACTATAGCTGCGGTCACTAGGCTGTGTCCTGACCTGTGCACGAAAAGGCACAGAAGCGTAGTATCAGCACAACCGACCCCATGTGCTGGTAAGTGCCCGACCTAACCCCGGAGAGGTAGGGACGACGCTAAACCGGACCTACCACAATAAACCTGTACAGATGTATGTGCAATAACAGAAAATAACAAAATCAAAACAGATAGTGGGGAAGGGACATGCTGGGGGTATAGCAGTTCAATTATCTAATCATCAACAACAAGGAAATGGAAGCAATATAACAAACATACACACCCATCGTGCTTTTACTCTCGCCCTCACCAAGATAATCCATCACAGTGTACGGCATCACCCATCGTACTTTATCACTCGTCCTCACCCAATCAATGGCATAAAATAATAACACGGCATCACCCATTGTGCTTTATCACTCTTCCTCACCCAGTCCATAGTATGGAGTAGATCAATGATTGCACGACATCACTCAACGTGCTTTAATCAATGGTTACACGGCATCACCCATCGTGCTTTATCACTCTTCCTCACCCAATAAATAGCATTAGGTGGTTACACGACATCACCCATCGTGCTTTATCGCTCATCCTCACCCAAACAATATTCACAAGTAATAGGGCGAAGGTATAAACGAAACTGCAACAGCAATAACCGCAGCAAGGGGAGTACAACTCAACAATGAGTACCGGCAAGGGAAAACAATTCAACAATAAGTTCGGGCAAGGGAAAACAATTCAACAACAAGTCCCAGCAAGGGAAAACAGCTCAACAATGCGTCCGGGCAAGGGAGAAAAGTACCAAAATTTCCTTCTATAGTTCATTTGCTTCTCAACTATCACTTTGTAGTTCATTTAACAGGTAATTATCACAATTGTCCACTTCTTTCGAAATTCGAATAGCAAATACAACTCAGGGTCATACTAGACTCGGGCGCATAGGTGACCGTCACTATACCTATACACCGACTCCACATAGCACATAACAATTATTATCCTAATCATATTCCCTCAAGCAAAAGTTAGATCAAACACTTACCTCGAAAGCTTCCAAACTCAACTCACGCCTCTAGAATAGCTTTATTCCTCGAATTCGCCTCAAAACCAGTCGAATCTAACCACAATTTACTCAAATGTATCAACAAATGCTAGTTAAATCAGTTTGAATGCCTACGAATGAAATTCCCTAAGTTTTACCCAAAAATTCCCAAAATGCCCCCCGATCCACGTGGTCAAAACTTGAGGTACGAACCAAAACCGGGTTACCCATTCCCCCACGAGTTCATGTATGCAATTTGTTTTTAAATCGGAACCCCAATTGAGGTCCAAATCCCCAATTTTATGAAAACCTAGGTTTTACCCCAAATTCCCATTTTTAACCATGAAAGCTTTGAATTAAGGATGAAATCATGTTAGAAGATGATAAATATTGAAGAAAACTAGAAAAAGTTGACTTACAAGTGGTTTGGGTACGAAGGGGTTCGAGAGAAATCGCCTATGGAGGTTTTGGGTTTTGAAGATATGAAATATGAAGTTTAAAATAGGTTAAGTATAAGTTGCACAGACGCAGGTGTCGCAAATGCGATATTGACTTAGCATTTGCGAACCGGGCAGAAATAAACGGGATCTCGCATTTGCGAGAAATTGTTCGCAAATGCAACTGGGCAGGAATAAGGAGAAACTCGCATTTGCGAGGAAAAGTTCGCAAATGCAAACACAGGCTTGGTCTAGGAAAATTCGCATTTGCGAGATTGATTTCGCATTTGCGAAGTCTGGTTGCAAAGAGAGAGGATCGCAATTGCGAGAAGGATGTCACATTTGCGAAGACTGGCCAATCAAAAGGGGGAACGGAATTGCGAGGAAACAGGCTAAAGGGGGAAACTCGCATTTGCGAGTATTGCTTCGCAAATGCGAAGACTGCAGACACCAGCAGTTAAAATGCTTCAAAATAATTCTAACACCTATCCAAAACTCACCCGAGCCCTCGGGCTACAACCCAAACATGCACCCAACCTCGAAAACATCCTACGGACTTACTTGAGCCATCGAATTGCCAAAATAACATCAAAATCAAAGATCGCCCTCCAAAACTCATGATTTACATTTCAAAGTCAAAACTTTCAAACTTTCCGCTTTTAGTCCGAAACATGTCAAACAACGTCTGTTCTCAACCAAACTCAACAAATAGCGCTTAAGGCTCATTTAAGACTTGTACTGCACGTCGGAACCAAAATATGGGCCCGATACCATCACTTTTGATCAAATTTTCATTTTCATTTTTCCTTAAGCATTTTCAAAACCAATTTCACAGAAAAGCTCCGTATGAGCAACATTGCATGTGAATAAATAAAATATTTATGCACACGCACACATATAACTAATTTGGGTGCTTATATGCTTTTTTTTTATCCGACGTTCATATTGAAAGTCGACTAAATTCAAAGACACATCACGAAATCCTATATTGGGGTATAAAGTTCTCTCTAATAAACATGACTATATACCTAAGGTTCGAAGACGAAACCTTTGATCAAATATAAAGAAGTATTTACCACTTCATCATAATCTTTGTTGTTTCATATAGAATAAGTCAACTATACAAGTATATACATCATCCGTCTCAAATTATTTGTCGTATTTTTGTTTTACAAGCCCCTTAAGAAAATAATAATTATGAGGTATTTTTGACTATTTTACCTTTATTTATATCTTATTGATATTTGAACAATTATAATATTACCATATAATTGAGGTATTTGTTGTTTTTAAGAACAATTACTACTAAGAATAAAATAGAAAAAAATAATTAAATTTGTTTTGAAGCTCTAAAATGATAATAATTTGAGATAATTATTTTTAAAAATCATGACTGATAACGGAGAGAGTATATGTGGTAGCCAATAAATAGTTAGTGTCTAGTTTTATTACATTTCATTTTAAAAATAGTAAAAGTAGAGGTAGGTGTACATTTAAATATAGATTTACTGGGGAATGTATGCAAGTCACCATCCAAGTACCAACCCCCCCCCCCCCCCCCCCCAAACTAAGCTTGGAATGTGTAGCATTAAATTTGCATGCTTCCCTTTATCTTCCCAGCTGCACAGCGTTTTTTTTTTAAAAAAATTTGTAATTAATTGGGGTCATTAGATTTTTAAATGTTTTTTGTTGAAAAAGACCTACCTATATAAATCAAACTTTGTTGTATGATGTCTTGGTTATTTAGGATAATTAAAAACTATCTGTATTTAATTTTTATGATTCACGTGATTCTCAAAACCAAACACTCTTCATTTGATTTAATTGCATGGAGGTAATTTTTTTTTTCTTTTTTAAGTGAACATAATATTTGATTGACTCCTATAAAATTAAGTACTCTTCGATATTCTTTTACTTGTTGTTTAGAGTTTTGCCATACTCAATAAAAGGTTCATTTGATTGCATTAATCATAAGAAAGTATTTGATTAGATTTCCGATGTGCACAAATAGTCACTGACCGCTCATGTTTTTATTTTAAAATCAGTATTTTAAATGACTTTAGCCTTTAGCCACTGGTTTGATAAACTTTAACTGCCCGGACGAAAATACTCTTTTGCTCATGTCCTTAACTTCAAGACTTAACGACTATATGTCCTTAATTTTTGAACTTGAAACTCTAAGTTTAGGACTTCAAGACTACATATCCTTAACTTTTTAACCTGTAACTCTAAGTTCAAGACTTCAGGACTACAAGTCCTTAACTTTTGAACTTGGAACTCTAAGTTCAAGACTTCAAGGTTACACGTCCTTAAATTTTGAACTTGGAACTCAAACTTCAAAACCAAGCGTCCTTAACTTTTGAACTTGTAAGTCGAAGTTAAGGAGCTATTGTCCTTAACTTTTGAACTTGCTTGTCCTTAACTTTTGAACGTGTAACTGTAAGATAAGGACTGTCTGTCCTTAACTTTTGAACTTGTAAGTCAAAGTTAAGGTTTGAACATGTAACTATAAGTTAAAGACTGCTTGTCCTTAACTTTTGAATGTGCAACTGTAAGTTAAGGACAACATGTCCTTAACTTTTGAAATTGGAAATTTTTAACTTGTAACTCTAAGTTAAGGACCTATTGTCCTTAACTTTTGAACGTGTAACTGTAAGTTAAGGATGGTCTGTCCTTAACTTTTGAACTTGAAAATCATAATTAAAGACCTATTGTTCTTAACTTTTGAACTTGTAACTGTAAATTAACGTACACGCTTAATTAGTAGAGCAGCAGCAGAGAGAGCATTGTTTTTGTTTTCATTAGTGCGAATACTTGAATGGGCATTTTGTGTCTCTTCTTTGGCTATTTTCTTCTGCCACCTGCTGCAAGTACTCTCTATATCGATGCCATCCCATACTTGACGACATGTTTTATTTTTGAATTTCTTGACGTATTCTGAATTGGCTTTTGCAGCAAGAATTAGTTGATGTTCTTGGAGTTTGGACGTAACGAAATGGGAGTAGTGAGCAGTCTCTTAGGAATTCTTGGCTTTGAGAAGTGAGGGTTTGGGAAGGAAGAAAAAGCAGAAAGGATAAAAATATCTTTTCACATTAATTTTAATAAGGCAGTGGCTATTTTGCTTAATATTAGAATTGCTGGATAAAAAATAAATACCACCTTAAATAGTAGCTACCCCATGCCATTTCTACTCATTTCTTCCATAAAATAAATGAATGGCTTCTTAAATTTTCAAAATGATAAATATTTGGGAAAATTTCACATTAGAACAACTAAGCTCCACACTTTTCAATTCTACAGCCCATATTTTAATTTACAACCAACTAGTCCAAATATAATAGGTTAAGATTAAATCCAATAGGTTCTCAGAATTACTATTTAATATTTAAAAAAGATTCATCATGCTTTTAAATTAATTTTCGAATAAGTAACATAACTCTATTCAATAAACCAAATTCATTTGGGTGGTGTAAATTAGATTTTTAACAAGCTTAAATATGTGGGTTTAAATTTGAATTTAATTTTGTGAGAAATTTGGAGTGAGTGTTATTTAGACTTCTTAGAAATAGTATAAGGATATTGTATATAAAATTTGAAGTCATTTAATGGAGATTTTGACTGGTTTTGAACAAGAATTGCAACGGAAAATCGTGGAAGAAATTCATTCACAAACGCTTGTATAAGGGTGTATGAAAGTGTATAATTGTATATAAAGTGTGTTTCTACATTCATATACACTATTATACAAGATTATACATAATTACACAAAAAACTGACTTCGTCTTCTTCCTTGCGCCTTTTCTGAAATTTAACTCAAATCTTCCTTAAATCTACTCCAAATCACATCAAATTTAAATTTTGAACGCCTTTTGATATTTTCAATCAATTGGAACAACACCCAATCGAAATAAATAATAAATTCAAAAAAACCCTATTGTCAAAAGCAAAGTTTTGAACGATCTTCGATGGTTGAACTTCTACTCTTCAATTTTCTTACATTGCAAGTAGATGAAACAATAGGAGAAGTAAAAAATAAACGGCCCCTTGAAGCAGATATAGAAGATGTGAGAAGAAGAAACAGTGAAAGCAATGGTTGTGAGAACAAAGAATTAACTCTATAGCTTTTAGAATCAATGGTTGCAAGAACATAGATTTGAATTTGCAAGTACTTTCAAAATATGTACAATGTGCGCTAGGTGGGGTAAAACTTAAAAATATTGGCCATTTTTTGTTACGGTGTAAAATCATGTGTATTTTCTTGTAATTCTTTCTAAATATTTTGGAATACAAACCTTTAAAAGTGAACAAATAAAGAATTAACCCCAGTGGCTGCTCACCCAATCACGTAAACTAAAAATGGCCGATAGAAGTATACTATAAGCATACTTATGTATTATATATGTGTATAATTAATGTCATTTATATGGCTAGAAAAGGTAATAACGTATGACCGGCTATTTGTGTAAAGATTCATATTTTTAACTTTCAGCAAATTTGGCTAGTCGGCTTAATATAATTACAGATGCTTTAAAATTATACACTAATTATATAAAAAATATATATTACATATTAATATACAACAAATATATGTTTACCGGCTATTATTTTGGGTCGGAGACTCTGTGTAGATTTCCCATCTTTTTATTTGTTAACATTGTTCACATTCAATATTTGCAATCTTCTTCGTTGCCCAATTCATAAATGGATTATCCGTGCACATAATATTCATATTTTTATTAAATATTTGATTTGCCAAATTAAATTTATGTATTAGTGCTTAATAGTTCTACTAATTTTTGGATTTTTTTTACTCATCCATTTTTTA
The DNA here is from genome assembly GCA_034376525.1 of Nicotiana benthamiana. Classification (NCBI taxonomy): domain Eukaryota; kingdom Viridiplantae; phylum Streptophyta; class Magnoliopsida; order Solanales; family Solanaceae; genus Nicotiana; species Nicotiana benthamiana. Next base: position 74,984,214 of record CM067328.1, on the reverse strand, counting down.
AACTTTAATTTCATGAACTTAGCCAAGCAACTGCACCTTTTTAATTTTGGCATGACATGTTTATTATCCAAATACTTTTCAATCTTCAATGGTTTTCGAACCTTCGTGAAAATTGATTGGAAAAATATCTCGACGATTGAAATAAATCAAGAAAACAAGAATGGACGTAACCAGACTAGCACAAATAAATTATCCACTCTCTCTATTGAAACTGTGTCCCTTGATAAAAAAAAATTTATTTGTTTTTTCTAATTATTTATCCAGAATAAATATCATTTTCAACATCACTTTTGTTGCTGAAGTTTTTGTGTTTGGGCCACAGGAGCCAGCCCAACGCAACTGCCTGAGGTCGTGGGTTGCATTGGGCAAGCCACCATTTTAAACGGGCAGAAATTCAAGAGGGACTTTACTAGTTATGTCTATTTATGAGTAGCTTATTTTGAAAATTGGTCAATTGATAATATATTATTAATATTAGTCAAATTAATTAATTAATTAGCTATTTGTAGCAAGAAAATATCAAAATTTTGCTTTGTTTTGAGCAGGTGATTAGAATAGATGGGGCACAACTTAAGTAGCTTGAATCTCAGTTTTAGAATGATTTGGTGAAGTTTTGAGGCGGTTTGAATTGAAAATTCGAAGGAAAAGCTAAACATTAAAAAAAATATGTATCACACTATGTATCATATGCGTGTCACATATGTATCATATGTGTGTCACATATGTATCATATTTGTATCAATTGTGTATCAAATATATACCTGTGTGTGAGATACATGGGTGATACATGGTTAATACATGTGTCGCAGAAGACTTTTTTGAACTCGATTTAATTGCGAATCTTGATACAAAACCAGTCCTAATCATCTCCAATCTTCCTCAAATTTTGGTATATTGACTTATCTATATATTTTCAATGAATGTCAACTATACCCATTGAAAAAGTTCCTTTTTTTGTTTAGATTATTAGAATATTGTATAGATTTTTGTATTTCATCACCTTATTTTCTACCCCGTCCATGAAATTTTCTTTCCGTCTTGTATCTAATATTGTTAATCACGCTTAAAAATATGGAAGGTAATTTTTGCATGTAATTCCTTGAGAGAAAGAACCCTATTATTTGATTGTTTAATTTTTGTTGGCTAGTTTTGATAAGTCTATGACTAATGGCTAGAGGTTGGTAAGTTGAGATTTATTTAGGACATTTATGTAGGTTTCCCAATTCAAAAATAGCCAAATTTAAAGTGGTCATTCAAAAACACCAACGGTTTCAAAAGTAATCAAAATTTAGTCACCTTTTATGTAAAAATAAATCTGAAAGAAAATATTATTCAAAATCCGAAAAATACTCTAGCATAATATACTGGAATTCTAATATAATACACTGAAACTCAAATATAATAGTATAAGTATCCAGTATAATATATTGGACTTCCAGCATAGTATCCTGGAGTTCTAGTATAATATATCGGTCCAACATAATATGTTGGAAGTTCAGACATAGGTGCTCCAATCTTCACTATATTATGTTGGAACTTTTCGCGTGTTGGAGTTCCAGCATAATATGCTGGAAGTTCATACACAGGTGCACCAAGCTCCAGTATATTATGCTGGAACATTTCGTGTTTTAGCAAGATAGTGGCTATTTTTTAATGACTTTGCAAACACTAGCAATTTTTCAATGACCAGTCTAAAAACTGGCTAGCCCGTGCTATTTTTACTTTTAAATGGATAGACAAATACCAGCTCAACTTAGTGGTGGCAAAATAGTTAAAAGAAAACAGTTAACCACATATATTATCCACTAAAAATGAGTTGTATAATGAACTTTTTAAAAACGGGTCAAATATGGATAAGAATCATATTATCCATTTAGAAAATGGATAAACAATGGGTAACCAATGAGTTTTAACTTTTACATTTGTAAAACCTCAAATTGAAGGTTCCTCATGTTTGGGAGACCAAAGTGATCATATTCAAGAAGTCATGAATAATAATTACCCATATTATCTGTTGGTTAATTTTTTTTTAATCCGTATTAAATATGAATCGGATCAGATAATTTATCCATTTTTTATACATATTTTTGACCCGAACCATATTCGATCCGACCCGCCAATTTGTCACTCCTAACTCAGCCCAATCAAATTAGAAGGCTTGGTTGGATCTATTTTACTACCAAGTTCATTTTGACGGCTCTAGTTTTAAGGAAATGCAACATGGTAATGACCAAAAAATTTAGCTGGGCTAACCACATTTTAGGTCGGCTATTAGAGTTCTTGAACATAATAGAAAAAGGAACACATTCTAGTTTTCACAAAAACACCAGTTTGATACAGTTTGGATTTTAGCCATTTTCTTTTAACATCTTTATCCCCTCCTACATTTTCATCTTCCATATTTCTTAATCACATTTTCTATGCCGCCCTCTCTACATTTACATATCTTTCTCCCCACTCTTAGTGTGAACAAACATCCTGAGGATTTTCGACAACTATGATATACAATGTTAGAACCTTTTGTGCTTTGAAACTGCAGTTTTTGTAACAATATTAGGCCACTTCTATTGTTGCTGCTTTAGGATTTCCTTCACCAGATTTAGCCTTAGGTTTAACTGCTCGCGACGATCTCAATGTGGATGGCGAACTAGATTTGGGAGAGGAAGTCGTCTTCGGCTTCCTCCGTTTGTGTTTCCTTGGAGGACTAGGAACACCTGAAGTTGTCATGTCCTTGTAAATATTAGCTGCTGCTTTTTGTCGCGTGGACTCTCCACAACCTGTCCAAAAGATACACACATTCAATAAATCAAAAACTAGGAGTATGAATAGCTAATTTAACTATGATTTTTGAGCTTGATCATATTGCCGGTCTGAAGCTTGGCTGAAAAAGGAAGATGTGGTAGGTGTGGCAATATTTTAAAAATTATTTGGCCTTCTAGAAAAGCATGTAGTTGTCTTGACAAATGTCAAGAAACTTGGCTAAATACTTTGACAAATGGCAAGAGAAAACCATGCATTTTTTTCCTATAAAAGTGTTCCTCCCTTAAGCCAATTTGGTGAATAAGAAACACACACGTCTCTCTCTTCCTTCCAAGCTTCTTTCTTATATTATTTAATAAATATTTAATATTAGTTTGTCTTCATTTTTCATATTTAATTTTACCGATTTCTATATCCTCCCTAGTAGATGTAGGCTTGTTTAATTCTGGAGAAATATTTCACACTACTGAAATAGTTTCTTAGGACAGTGCCCAGCACGATTCAAGCCAGTGATGTATTTCTGCTCAAAATTATTTTATTGCAGTATTATCGTTATTATTATAATTGTTGTTATTTTCGGTTTTATATCCCTACAGTAGGTTGACAACCAGTACCAAACTAATCAACTCATAATGAATCCTGATTATACATAACAAAGTGGGACGTCTTTACTATATACTATTTAATCTTATACTAAGAAGTGATAGGCTACCCGAAAATTAGAGATTAATATTGGACATGAAGAGTTAAATTCATATAGCCAATCCCAGAGGAGCGCCAGATCAGCTAAAAAATTTACTTTTCCTAATGTAAACATCTTAGAGTAAAGAAAAACTTCTCTTTATCTGTAACATATTTTCTTAGCCATAAAAAACAAGACATTGGACAAGCTTATTATTTTCCAGTCAACATCTTAACCTGTGAGAGAGCACTATTTGGAATTGTCCAACTAGGGAAACTGTACATGATCTAAAATCTATGTTGCTCGAACTCTCTGAAAATGTCACCTCATGTATATTTGATTCTCTAAAAATAGTGTATTTGACACGGGTACAACATTAGAGAGTCTACGCGACATAGTCTAAAATTACCAGACAAAATCATATTTATAGTGTTTTCAAGACATCTTTTGGTTGTTAATCTACAAAAAACAATAGGTGATTTCTTACCATCTGCTTAAATCTTGGTAGGCAGAGTTACTTGATATTTGTATTGATTGGAAATATTATGTGGTCGACGAAATAATCGAAATTCCTATAAACTAACCCGAACACCACGATTATAAAAGAAAGGACATCTTTTGGTTGTTAATTGTTGGCTTATTAAGTAGATGTTTGTGGTGTGCAAAGGGGAAAAAGAGTTTAAGTAAAATTAACCTTGAGATGACCAAGCAGAACCAGAACCACCAATAGAAGTAGCTGCAAATTCCGGCCCTCCCTTGAATGCTTTCATCTTTGATTCCATGCAAAATAAAACCAAAAAAAAAAAAAGAGATGTCAGGTATGACATTTAGTTGTGTAAGCAATTCAGGTTTAAGGGTTACAAAATGAAAAAGTATATCACCTAACCAAGGTTAAATGGTAACGCCTATATGAAAGACGTATATTTTACATGGTATAAATATCAGGTGCGGACAAATTTTTGCCAACGCAAATATGTGATTATAAGGGTAAAGGGGCAATTCGGTGTACAAAGTATTCTGCGTTTATGTAGTGTTCGGGAAAGGGCCGCACCCCAAGGGGATATGATGTAGGCAATCTTTCCTGATGCAAATATCATAGGCTGATTCCACGACTTAAATGCGCGACCAATAACTTATACAAAGACAACTTAACTGTTGCTTCAAGGCCCCGTTCAAGTAATATAAGAATGATAGAAAAAGATAATAACATACCCAAGTGGGTGTATTTCCAGAGGGACCTTCCCAACCAATATGTGCCACATGTTTAACATCAGTTGGACAGCTTATTTCCAATTCCCTCTCCTTAACAACTGTAAAATTACAAAAATATTTTTACCTTAGCCTCAAAATTAGCCCAAAAAAAACACAAATTCTATTGAAGGAAATGGCATTACCAAAAATACTAGTGATATATTTGTAAATTCCCTTCACTTTGGTTGCCATGGTATAGATTATAAAGCCCCAAAAAGGCAAGTGTATTCTGCTTAGAGATGAAACAGAACACAAACAAAAGGACCACGCCAATAGGGAGAACTGATTCCTTTGCCTAATCAAAAGACAAACACATTAAACAGAAAAATTAAATTAGGAACACTGTACATTCATATGTAGGCAACAAAATGCACATTGCAAAAAGGCAAATGGATCTGAATATCTTTGCTATATGTTCCAAAATTGTTCGATTGAATCCCCTCGCCGAAAAATATGCAGTAAAAAAAAGGTAACATAATTCTAAAGTATGATATTCTTGTCCGGTGCATAAATCATTCCGCATTCTCGCGGGGTCTGGGGAAGGGACGTATTCCAATAGGACGTGATGTAGGCTGTCTACTCTAATGCAAGCATCAGTGGTCGATTCTACGATTCAAATCCGTGATCCAGAGAGGTCACACAGAGACAATTTTACCGTTATTTCAAGGCTCTCCTTCCAGATAGAGGTGGACTTACGCTATACCGAGAAGGTCACCAGCACCCATAAAATTCGGCGAAAATTTTATGTATACTATATGTCTTTAGAAAATAGTGATAAATTAATAGTGGGCACTTTATAGACAAAACAAATTTTGGTTGAATCCAAAAGTACACCCAACCTTCAAATCCTAGGTCCGCCTCTGCTTCCAGGTATGACATTTTTGTTTTGTTTTTTTAAAATCCCATTACTAGAATTCCAACGTTCTTGATTGACAAAAGGAAAAAGAAAGACAATGGAATGTAATGACACAATACCATACCTTTTTAGGTAAATGCTTAAGCCATGCAGAATAAAAGGGGATGAAAAAGAGCAGATTATTTTATCTCCTTTTAACTGCATTCCCCATATATTCTTTCATATATTGTTGGTATTATATGCATGCAATAAGCATGCATATATGAAGAACAAATTAAAGAAGAGGAAATTAAAAAGCCAGAAAATTGATGGATCCAAAATGAAGGAGAAAGGATATGATATTAGGGCAAAAATTGCCCAGAGGAGTTGAAAAGAAACCTTTGTTTTTTTTCTCTGTTAGTTGTTTGAATGGGGCAAATTTTTTGTTTGGATAATCTAAAGATAGAGAGAGGGAGAAGGAAGAAGGGGGGATGAATAATTAGGGAAAGAGAAAATTAAGAATTAGAAGTAGAGGTGGACAACTACCTAAATTGTCCAAAAGGAAAGTTTGAGAGGTTGGCTTACAAATAACATGGAGAGAGAGAGAAACACAAGAAACCATGTATTATTTATTTGTTTATTTTAAAATGGTGGTGTTCAAACGAATTTGGTCGCACCTCGATGATTAAACCACATATTTATAGGGGATTTTTTTATTAGAATAAGTCTGACTTTATTCATCAAGGCTCAGATAAATGGAAAAAATTAGGAAAAATGACATATGTATAGCTATTGTAAAAATAACAATCGAAAAATATGTATATTTTTTGTATATATATATATATATATATATATATATATATATATATATATATATTTTTTTTTTTGTATATATATATATACACCTTAAGTTTCAAACTTGAGACCTTGAAAGGAAGCAAACCCTAAGGCTCAAGTCAATTGCTACCAGGCCAACCCTTGAGAATTATGTAAATAATTTCTAATGCGGATTAAAAGTGATAATACTCTAAAAAACTATCTACTAGCATATTTTTTTGGTAATAACCGTAATATTACCATTAACAATAAAAAATTTACACCTAGAAAGCACCTAGTATATGCTAATTACATATCCAAGTAAACAAATATTGACGTTTATGAGCTCTACCTGTATTCCTCATGCTATCTAGTCTAATATCGACTTCTTGTTGTATCTTTGCTATGGTCTACTAGCATGTTGTTACTAAAGGAATTTAAATCCTATTTTTTCAAGATTTTTACCCAGTTTTTTTTTTTTGATATAAAGTTGTCCAAACAGTCGTCAGATTGTGTTGTATTCAAAAAAGCACAAAAGGAGGGGGGAGGGCTAGACCTGACCTCACAAAATACAACAACGATGATGTAATCACCCAAGGACATGAGGTTCATATATATATACACCCTCCTTCCTAAGACCTTTGCGCAAAATTAATTAACAAAGAAATTAGATTTTTGATACTTTGTCCTTATACTAGGAAGATGCAATTTATCAAGGAGAAAGAGTACTTTTGCATTTCTAAGCCAATCTTGGAGTGAATGATACACCCTTCTCAATTTTGTGGTTGTAGCCAATTTAGCAAGGCTATCCGCTAGGGTGTCAAATGGGCGAATTGGGTCAATGTTGGGTGGGTTAAATGGGTTGAGTCAATATTTGGGTGGGTCAAACGTTGGAGACGTGCTCGATGACCGTCTTCAATGGACGGACATGCATGATTCGCTTTTATGAAAATTTGGCCGCACCCATAGGCGCCTCTTTCAAAGAGCATGAGCGTGTGTAACATTTGTTGAGTCGTTGACATGCATTCTAGAATAACGTCACTGGTCACATGCGTCATCATTATACTTGTTTTCGAGACTGTTCAAAGCATGACGTGAAGTTTTGGTTTCCCGCGTCAGTTTCAAAATTGTGCCTCTTCGATTTCCGCGTACCTTATCCCTATAAATAGATGAGTGGTTCAATGGGATTCATCTTTCCAACCTTTAGAGAGTTTCCCTTTGTCTCTTACTTAATCTTTCTTTCTGGTAATTGTTGCATCGTTATAGAACTACCATTTCTGAGGATTGTATCTCTTGTTTTTGACACCTTTTCTTATAAATTATATCATGGTGAAGCATCGTCAAGACAGCAAAAGGACCAAGGATAACGCTCCTTCTAGGGCTCCGCCTTCTTCCGATTGTGAGGGGGAAGAAGTGGAGAAAACCCTCATTCCCTTAACGGTGGATAATATTCTTCCGAAGGACCTGAGTGTTCGAAAGAACTTCAACTCGACATGCCCCTCTTTTCCCTTGGAGTATAGTGAGGTACTGTAGTCTCACCTAGACGCCATCAGAACTATGTACAACATCCCCGGCCATATTGAAATGGCTCTGACCGGGACTGACTATGCCAATGTGCATAGGCCCGAGTTCTATACGTTCTATTAATACGCGCTTAGGGTCGGATATAGCTTTCCGTTTCACCCTCTAGCGGAAGATCTTTGCTTCTTTTATCACGTGTGCCCGGATCAGCTCACACCTTATGCCCTAAAGGTGTGTCAAATTCTCACCACGCTTGCGGGCGAGGCCAGGACCGTCACATCTATTCATCACCTACTACAGATGTTCAGCCCTAACTATATGAGAGGTACCATGCTCCAATTGAGGAGCCGTGGCAAGAAGAGCTTTGTGGAGAGGGCTGACGACAAAGCTAACCGTAACTTCTGGTGTAAATGCTTTTACATTAGGACGAGCCATCTGGTATCCAATCCCGAAGTGTTTCCAGAGACGTGGAATGGGGGATGTAAGTATATTTTTACGTAATTTCGTGATGCCTTGTTTTGACCGATCAATCATTCTGATTTACTTTCCTTCAATTTGTAGTGGTGGCTCGCTCGCCTCGTCCCGTTGACGATATTAGGTCGTGGGTGGCGGGGCTGATACAGCATGCCGAAAAATGTCGCACTTGGTGTGAGTTTTGTAGATTGTACGGCCCAACTGGTAGCAACATTTCATTTTCATCTCTTTCGCTCTGTTTTGGCTTGGAGGCCCTTTTATTCAATGTACTCTCATTTGGCAGGTCGGGGCGCTTCTACAAAGGCGAAAAAGAAGAAGAAAACTGATGCTTGCCCGTCTTGGGTAGAGTCCGACTCCGATGGGGGAGATATATTTGTGGGAGGCTCATCTAGAGACAGTGCCCTTTTGACCTCTCAGAAGGGGGCTGCGCCGGTGGCTGCATCTGAGACGGTGTTTGAGGCAGCTCCGGTAGAGATACCTGAGGCCGTACCAATAACGGCGCCTGCCGTTCCTGTGTCGGTACCTGAAGCCGCTCCAGCGGAGGCAGCTTCTGAAGACGAAGAGCCGCCGGAGAGAAAGAGGCGGCGACTGATTACTGGCAATGGAATTGCAACTAAGGGCACGAGGCCTAGTGAGCCCCGTCGAGAGCCGAGGCCAGTTTTTATGGTTGAGGCCATTCGTTCAGGGAGATTGGCTCCTCGGGAAATAGCCACCACTGCCCGCTCGGCCGGTGCCTCAGGAGGTGGGTTGTCTTCCGCAGTTAGGGGAACGGCCATGGAAATTTAGAGGACGAGCTCTGAAGCTGCTCTTGGAAAAGCAACCGGGGGCTCGGCCCTCATGGAGATAAGGGAGGGCAGGTCTACTCACCGTATCGTGATTCCTGGCGGGTATAATTTCTTAGAAGACAGTGAGCAAGTTGCAGCAAACATGACATTGTTATGTGCGGCTACAGAGCACGAAACGCTAAGAAGTGTTAGCAACGGGGATTTGTTGAGGTGGACCGTCGGCGCATCTTTGTAGGTAGCTTTTAGTTTTTCTTCTATGAGTCGTAAAGGCGACTTTGGTACGTACTGGCGTGTTTCTTCTCTGCTTTTCAGGCCCTCATCTTGGAGGTGGAGAGGAGGTGGCATGAACAAAAGAAGGAGGCCACCTTCAATAAAATGGAGAAGAAATATAAGAAGTGTCGTGCCAAGCATCAGGAGTTGGATGACGTACTCAAGCAGGACCCCCAGTTCCGGACGTTCCGTGAGGGTCCTGAGGAATCAGAAGCTCTTTTGAAGAAGAGAGCGGCCGAGCTAGAAGAGTTGATATGCAGGTGATGGTTGCTTTGGCTCGAAACATTGATAATAGATGAATTTAACTATATTCAGGCCCTAAATAACCACCTTCTTACATAGTTTTGGTAATGAAAGTGATAATAAAATGCTCTTATTAGTATTTTTCTTGATGTGCAGGCTATATATGACTAGGGAAGTCTAGGGAGCACTATTGCGGTCAAAAATGAAGAAAAAAGAGGCCAACTTTGAAATGTCCCAAGTGAACCATGCAAAACTAGGCTGAAGAATCAGAAAATTGAGTTTGCCGCGGTTCTACCGCGATCGCGTCAGAACCGCGGTAGGCGTGCTGAAGGCCAGGGTCAGTTATGAAAAAGCATGAATTTTAGCCCTAAAACCTATATTAGTCACTAGGATTCGCCCCTTGGAGGCATGTATTGATTTCTTTGAGTTCTTGGAAGTAAAAACAATTGTGAGAGATTAGCTTAAAAATATTTCTTCTTCCCTTTTAATTTTTGTTGCTAGATTATGTTGAAAACTACTTTAGTTTGTTTACCCATAGCTATGAGTAGCTAATTTTCCTGTCTAAGATTTTGATGGAACCTATTGAGGGTTGAACTTCTCGTTTATGTTAATGCAAATTTGCTAGTTTTAATATATATTTATTCGACTATGTTCTTGTTGTAGTTAATTGACAGGATCCTCAATTAGATGTGCCTATTTAGTGTGCATAACTTGGAAAAGAGTGCATATTTAGGTAGTTGTTGAATAACACCACTCTTAAAGTAATAAGAGTAATCTATAACTGTAGGTTTAATGGCGGGATTATGAATAACGAAGCCTTGGTGCAATTTTAAATGAACTATGTTAATTAAAGCTAGCTAGTGTAGCTCGGGAGAGTGCAATAGTATATTACGGTAATTGCTCGGTAGAGAGTTACTGTAAGCTGAGTGTTCATTATTGATGTAGAAGTGTTGGTAAATTTGTATGAAGCATAAACAGAAGGGATTCCATCAACAGGGGAAGACATTACCTTAGCGTTTTCTCTCATTATTGTCTACAACCTTAGTTAGTAGCTAATAGCTTGTTACTTTTCTGCACTTTTAGTTCGTAACAAAACCTCCACTTATGATTCAAAATTATTGGGAAGCTGGTTCTGAAGAATTTGGTGGGTCTAAAAGTGGTAGGTGATAGGTTAACTCTCTGTGGATTCGACTCTGGGCGTAATACTTGGGTTTTATTTGCAACATTCATAGAGTCCTTTTGAGAGGGCATACTTGGACATGATCAAACATCGAGCTGGAGACCCTCCTTCATTCAAAAAATAAGGAATTGGAGATAATGGGGTGGCAGCGGAGGCTGCAAAATTGCGACCGAGGTCACGGCTCTTACAGCTGAGCTTGATGCTAGGACAATCGGGGTTGAAGTTCTCAGGAAAAATGCCCCACAAGACTTTGCGTATGAGATGTGGGTGTACCATGATGCCAGGTTGGTTATTTTGAGGAGTTCTTGGCGGCAGGTCAAGCTTCTGAGGCGGAAGTCGAAAAGAAACAACATTTAACCTGTGTTTCCCGTGAAGCGGCCAGTTATAACTCTGACTTGCCTGGTAGGGAGGGATGTAACTCTGAGGACGTCAACCGTTTGGACTCTAGTTCATGGATTTCTAAGGCTTATCATCCTAGAGATAGCAACGGACCGGACGGCGATCAGGCGGGTCGTGATGGGCAGAGCGGTAAAGGCTCTTAAGACTTTGTATATATATTTTTTGTAAATGGGGCCTTTTTTCTAAGGTCAGATGTATGTATACCTGTGAAGATAATGGAATATAACTTTTTGCTATTGTTGTTATTCTTTCGTTCCTTAGGGCTTTTTTGTGTTTCTAATTGCTGCTTTCGCGCTTTCCACCATAGTTTAGGCTAGTTCGGCACAGGTGATTTGGACTGTCGTTGAACTACTTGTTTGTCGTAGCCGAACTGGGCCGACTATCAGCACTGACGACATTAGCCGAATTTAGGTTAACGACCTTAGTATTGATGGAGCCGATGGCCTTAGCCAGACTTTGATTGATGATCTTAGTTTTGATGGAGTCGACTGCTTAAGCATTTGGCCCCACAGGTGACTTGACTGTTGTCGTCATTTGCTTGCAGCTGTCGAACTAGATCGACCATTGGCGGTGATGGCCTTAACCGTGATAAAGTCTATGACCTTTCGTTAAAGCTTGTTGATGTCTTTGGCCATATGGTCGACTTCGATTGTCGTCGAATCATTTGCTTGTCGTAGTTGAACTAGGTTGACTGTTGGCGGTGATGGCGTTAGCCATATGAAGTCGATGACCTTTGGTAATAGCTTATAGATGGACTTAGCCATATGGTCGACTTCGAATGTCGTCGAATCATTTGCTTGCCGTAGTCGAAATAGGTAAACTGTTGGTGGTGATGACCTTAGCCATTTATATACTGAAGATGGCCGTAGCCTTTCATACATTGGAGATGGCCGTAGCCTTTCATAAATTGGAGATTAAGCTAGTCAAGTCCCTTTATCATGTCACCCTGGAGTTCGTAACGAGAGGCTGATATGGTAAACTTGTGCTGCAAATATTTCCACGTGTTCCTTTGCTGCCTCGTTAAAAACCTCCCTGAGAAAACCCAATTGGGAAAAAACTCCGGTAAGGGAAAAAAGAGTACGACTCGAGAGACATCTTTCAGAAAATAAATACTTGAGGTGGGCCACACTCCAGTGTTTTGGAACATTTTTCCTTCGATTATTTCCGATTGGAATGCCCCTTTGCTGGCTACTGCTGTGATTTTATAGGGTCCTTCCTAGTTGGTGCCCAATTTTCCTTCACTTGGGTCTTTTGATGCCAATTTCTTGGCTTTGAGGACATAGTCTCCCACTTTGAGTGGTCTTATTTTGTCCCTCTTGTTTTAATATCTTTCAACTTGTTGTTTTGGGCCACCATTATGATATGGGCCATTTCTCTCCTTTCCTCAGCTTCGTCGAGGTCTTAGATCCTGTTTGTTTCATTTTCTGTTCCATTGGTGTGTGAATATCTTAGGCTTGGTTCACCGACCTTGACGGGTATGACCGTATTGGTTCCGTAGACCAGTAAGTATGGTGTTTTCCCCGTGCTGGATTTGGGTGTGGTCCTGTGCGCCCACAGTACTTCGGGTAGCAGCTCGGGCCATGGCCCTTTGGTATCCTCGAGCTTTTTCTTCAGTATGTTTAATATTATATTGTTGGAGGATTATGCTTGTCCGTTAGCGGTGGGGTGATATGGCGTGGAAAGTATCCTCTTTATGCGCCATTTCTCAAAGCATTCGGTCATTGTTTGACCGATGAATTGTCGTCCGTTGTCACAACTGATTTCTTTGGGGATGCCAAAGCGGCATATAATATTTTCCATATGAATTCTATCACCTCGTGTTCGTGTATTTTGTGCGTACTCGCCTTCTTCTACCCACTTAGAGAAATAGTCGGTTAAAACTAATAAAAATCTTACCTTTTCCCGTCCTGCGGGTAGGGGGCCGACTATGTCCATTCCCCATTTGATGAATGGCCATGGGTAGGTGAATGAATGGAGGGGATCTCCTGGTTGGTGTATCATGGGGCGTATTTTTGGTATTGTTCGCATCGGCGATCGTATTCTGTTGCCTCCTTCTTCATGGTGGGCCTGTAGTAGCCAGCCCGTATGATGCATCGCACGATGACACGGTTACCTGTATGGGTGTCATAGTGGCCCTCGTGCACTTCTTCGAGTGCCGACCTCGTTTGGTGCGGCCCTACGCACTTGGCCAAGGGTCCGTCAAAACGTTCTTTTGTAGAGGCCATTGTTTATTAAGCAATACCGAGCAGCTAGCGTATGGAGTTTCTTTGCCTTTTTTGTCGTGTGGTAGCGTTCCGTCCTGCAGACAGGATACAAACTGGTTTCGCCAGTCCCAAGTCATAAAGAGAATACCTCGGTGTGATCAATAGCGGAGTGGAGGAGGGTGACCATGCTTTCTTTGTTAAAGTTGTTAGTTGCCGTAGCTAGCTTTTCTAGACCGTATGCTTCAATATTTCGTGCCCTTTGGATCTGTTAGAAGCGGCATTCGTCGAACTAAGCCATTAACCCGCGGATATCCGGCTGGTATTTTTGCAATGTTTTTTCTTTGATCTGGTAAGTCCCATTGACTTGGTTTACTATGAGTTGGGAAACGCATTGAAGGATGAGTCGGCGAACCTCATATTTGATGGCCAGTTTCATGCCTGCAATAACGGCCTCATACTCGGCCTCGTTGTTAGTCATTTCTAGGCATCATATGGACTGGCGGATTGTTTCGCCCATGGGGACCTCGGTGACGAGTCCTAGTCCTGACCCTGATGCACTGGCGGCGCCATCAGTGTGGAGGACCCATAGGTCGTTATTGGTGGAGGCATGTTGTGCCTCAAGTTCTGTTTTTTTGCAGTTTTTTTTTGCTAAAGTCGGCTATAAAATCGGCCAGAACCTGAGACTTGATGGCGGTTCTTGGAAGATACGAGATGTCGTGCTCGCTGAGCTTAATGGCCCATCTTGTGAGCTGGCCGGATAATTCAGGCTTGTGTAAGAAGCTCCTTAATGGGAAGATCATTACCACTTTTATGGGGTGGAACTTAAAATAGGGTCGTAGCTTACGTAAAGCTACTATCAAAGCTAGTGCCAATCTAACCAGGTGTGGGTACCAAGTTTTGGCGTCCACTAAGGTTTTGCTAATGTAATAGGTAGGGGATTGTGTACCTTTGCTTTCGCGGACTAGGACGGCGCTGACAACGACCTCAGACACGGCCAGATACACCAGCTGGGGCTCGCTTGGGCTTGGTTTGACCAGAAAAGGCGGCGAAAACAAGTAATCTTTTAGCTTTCTCAATGCTTAGATGCATTCCTCATTCCACTATAGCCCTTTATCGTTTTTAGCATGTTGAAAAATTTATGGCACCGATAGGATGACCGTGAGATGAATCTGGATAGGACGACTATACGCCCCATCAGCTTCTGTACCTGTTTCTTGCTACTCAGCACCTTAGGTATTGCGTTTATCGCCTTGATCTGGTCTGGGTTGACCTCGATGCCTTGTTGTGATACGAGAAACCCTAAGAACTTTCCTGAGGCCACCCCGAAAGCGCATTTCTCGGGGTTCAACTTCATCCAGTACCTCCTCAGTATCTCGAATGCCTCTTTCAGGTGGCCGATATGGTCTTCTTTCTTTGCTGATTTTACCAGCATATGGTCAATATAGACTTCCATGGTCTTAACGAGTTGCTCTTTGAACATTCTTGTGACTAGCCTTTGGTATGTGGCTCCTTCTTTTTTGAGCCCGAAGGGCATTACCTTGTAGCAATATGTCCCTTGGGGGTGATGAAAGTTGTTTTTTTCCTGATCCTCCTCGACCATCATGATTTGGTTGTAGCCAAATTATGCGTCTAGGAAACTTAGCAGCTCATGCCCTGCGGTCGCGTCTATCAGCTGATCGTTATGGGGCAGTGGGAAATAATCTTTTGGCCATGCCTTGTTCAAATCAGTGAAGTCCACACACATTCTCCACTTCCCATTTTTCTTTTTGACCATGACGACATTAGCGACCCATTGAGGGTACTTTGATTCCCTGATGGAGCTGTTAGCCAGAAGTTTTTCCACTTCCTCGTTGACCGCTTCGTTGACAGCGCCATTGAATTTTCTTCTCATTTTCCGCACGGGCGGGTGTAATGGGTCGGCGTTCAGCTTATGAGTGGCGATTTCTCGCGGGATCCCTGGCATATCTGAATGGGAAAAAGCAAACAGGTCTGCATGGTTAGATAAAAATTCACGATACTTGCTTGGATTTGAGAGGTCGTGCCCGATGTAAGCTTTCCTCGAAGAGTCGTCGTTGTCCGGTTGGACTGGGTCGAGGTCTTCAACCGTAGCCTTGCATGCTTCTATGACATCAGGGTATTTAATGACGTTCACTATCGGGTAGACCTTAGTCCCCGACATAGCTAATTGTTATGCATCTGCTCTCGCCCCTTTAAACTGTTTGATGTGGGTGTAGTCCTGAGCTATTTTATAGCATTCATGAGCGGTGCGAGGCTCGCCTCGAATGCTAAATACTCCCCATGGGTTGGGAAATTTGATCATTTGATAGAAGCTCGACTGGACCGCCCTCATGATGTGTATCCACGGGCGTCCGATGATGGCGTTTTATGTCGTTTCCTGGTTCATCACATGGAAAGTTATTTCCAGTATGACCCCTCCTGCTAGGACAGGTAGAGATATCTCCCCAGAGGTTCGTTCTATTGCATTATTGAAACCAATTAGTGTTATGAAGCGCGCTATTATCTTATCCTCAAGTCCCATTAGTACGAGGACCCTCGGGTGGATAATACAGGCACCGATACCGTTATAAACCATAATTCTTTAAACATATGTATCTGCGATACATAAAGTGATAGCCAAAGCATCGTAACGAGGGAAAGACAAACTATCATCATCGGACTTATCGAAGGCGATACTATCTTCGAAGTCATCATACCATTCGTAGGCGATAGTTCACTTCACCTTGTGCGTACTGGTGAACTTGACATGATTAATCGCCGATTCGTCGCCGTCTCCAATGATCATGTTGATTGTGCGTGTTGGTGAAGGCAGTTTTTGTAGCCCGTGGGGTTGCTCTCGTCCTCGTGCAAAGTTGATTTTTCCTTTGTCACTGAACAAATCTCTCAGGAACCCTTGGTTCAACATCCTGACCACCTCTTATCGTAGGCCTATACAATCTTCGGTTTTGTGCCCTCGCTTCTGGTGGACTCGCACAGGGTGTTTGTTCTTCTGGTGACGGGGTCGGATTTTATATTTTCCGGCCATTTCACATTGTTGCCCAACTTCTCCAATGCGTACACTATCTCTGAAGGGGACACACAAAAGTTATGGGCAGATAATAAAGGGGGCATACCTATGTCGTTTCGTAGTAGAGCGACATGTCGTTGTAGTGCGCCCGCATGTCTAGGTGGCGGTGGGTGAGAGGATTTGATGTAGGGTTGGTGTCTCTTCCTATTGGGATGTGGAACTTGTTCTCATCATCCTTCGTTGCATCGGTCCCTTCTGATTTGTGGGTGTATTGTTGTTAAACGTTGGGTCGGCCCGTTGAGGTCGTCCTCCTCTGCACGTACCTCAGCGCAATAGGCGTTGTGTATCTCTTCCCACATGGTGGGCGGGTACTTCATGAGATGACTTAGTAGTTTTTTGGTTGCCCTCGAGCCGTCTCTGCTTAACCCGTTCTGAAAAGCAGCGACCGCCATGCCTTCCGACACGTTTGGTAGGCTCATCCTTACTCTGTTAAACCTAGCTAGGAAGTCCCAGAGTCATTCTCCTATGGTTTGCCAAACAGTGAAAATGTCGTTGACTCTCGCTTTTTCTTTCTTTGCTCATGCATGGGTGGTGACAAACTTGTTTGCCATCTCCTCGAACGTAGACATGATCTTGGCCGGTAGCTGGGAATACCAGGTTAGTGCTCCTCATGTTATTGTTTCGCCGAACTTCTTCAGCAGCACAGACGGTACATGTTCTTTTGATAGGTCGTTTCCTTTTACAGCCGTGATGTAGTGGATCAGGTGATCCTCGGAATCTGTAGTTCCGCCGCACACTCTTAAATAAAGAGGCATTTTGAAGGTTTTTGGGATGGAGTATGGTGCAGCCTTTTCCGTGTAGGGTTGTTCAACAAACCTCCCCACATCACGCTTTGGCAGCAGCTTGGGAGCACCAGGGATCTTGTCCACCCTCTCCTGGTTTTCCTTCATCTGGTCACGGAGTGACTTGTTTTCGCTTTCCATTTCCTCCATCTTCTAGAGGATGGCTTTGAGCGTGCCACCATTGGCCCGAGTATTAATGAGTGCATTGTTTGCTCGTACGATATCGGGTTCAGCTTCAACTGCAGCAAGGTCTGCTGTTGGCATGCATCTGACGTTGTTTTAGGGTGAATTTTTAACCAAGCCACTTAGAGTACTCGTTAACCAGTCTTCCAGTAGTTTTCTGACCTCTGGGGGTGCTTCTTCAGCTGCAGATGTAGAAACACCCTTTTCGCGCAAGATCGTTAGATCTTCGGGTGGTGGAGGTGGGATTCCTCCGCTTGTGGTGGTGCTAAGGGCAATCGAAACACCCTCTTCACCGGCTTCTCTAAGAGGACCGATGAGGTTGGTTACAACATCTTCTATCGCTTTCATTCTTGTGTTATTGTCAGCTATTTTTCGTTTGTGTGTTGTAGAGAAGGGTTTTCGATGGTTCTCTAGGTGCAAACTATGGTTTTGATTCTTGAAATCCCCACAGATGACGCCAAATTGTTTAGCTCAAAAATTATACTCGTACTTTATAAGCTTAAAAAACAATCTAAAATATATAAGGGTAAATCATAATCAAATATAATGAGCCCTAGAGATGATTATTGTTTTAAGATTGTTGTAGATCTGGAAGTGTGAAGAAAAATAAACTTAGCATAAGAGAGAAGCAATAGTTGGAAAACCAAGAAAGAGATAGAGATAGAGCGGGAAGTTGTATTATTCGAGAATAATCGTAATCCCTATTACAATGTGAAGGTCCCCTTTATATAGTAGGAGACCTCATCGAAGTAATGAAAAGTATAAAAGTTGGTGACTTCCACTCAATAAAAAGTTAAGCACTAAATGACGCCGCTTCTTCTTTACCAACTTGGGCCATGCTCTTACTTGGGTCAACCTTGTCATAAGGGACGTACCCACTCGGCGTGGGGGCATTAAAAGCCAAATTTCACCCTTCATCTTCATTTGTTCTTCCATATATTTTTCACCAATGATAGCCATTAAAAAGTGTGAAAGCTTTGAATTCAAATTTGGATTTTCAAAAATCATTATTTTTTTGGATTGGGTGTTGTTGAAAATAATCGGGAATATGGTTTGGAATTTATATCTCAATTTTGAGGGGTGTTGGTGAAGATTAGACTTGGTTTTGACTGAATTTCAGATTGAAACTCGAAGAAGAATTGTAGATAAATTATAGATAAATTGTAGATTGGGAAGACTAAAACTTCTACAAATCTTCTACAATTTTGTCGAAAATTCCAATTATGCTACAGTTGAAATGGGAATTGGGATATTAAAATTCAATGTATCTAGTTTGTAGATATCTTGTCGATAAATTGTAGATTATTTGTATTCTGATTATAGATGCATTAATTTCTATTTTCACAAATCCAAAACAACTAAAGCTTCTACAAAATCTTCTGCAAAAAATAATCTACAATTTATCTACATTTTTTCTAATTTGACTACAATTTATCTACAAATTCTGAAAATATGTCTTCTTCTTCTTCTTCTTCGAGTTTTAAATCTGAAATTCAGCCAAAACTAAGTCTAAATCTTCACCAAAACCCCTCAAAATTGAGATATAAACTTCTAAACATATTCTGAATTATTTACAACAATACCCAATCAAAATAAATAATGATTTTTGAAAACTCAAATTTGAATTCAAAGCTTCAAAGCTTTTTAATTGGGGTCAATGGTGGAATCCAAAGCAGAAACGTGGGGGGAGGGAGTGTTACCGGTAAAGGTAAAATGTGGGGAGGGGGAAGTGGGAAGATACAGTCATATAATTATGCCTAATATAAATGCACCCTTAATTATATTCCTAATTTTAATTATGGTATATAAATAGTAATTTGGTATATTGCAATATAATTAACTCAAACCTTAATCATTGAATGTAATAAGGTTTCATATGTGATATATTTAATAATTTAATTATAATGATTGTCAACCTCAGAAATTGTTTCCCTCGGTTGAAGAAAACATCTCAAAAGTTTATACTAGAAAACAAGATTAGCAATCTAAAACATAGTCCAATGCTACATTATTAACGAATCAAATTAGGTATAGATGTATCAAAGTCAGGACTGAAGACTAATTCCAAATCCAAAAAGTCTTTGTATAGCTAATTTAACTTTTTTATCATTGAATTTAGCTGTATATCTCGATGCAATGCTACATCATCCTAAGCGTAGCAGTCAGATAAGTATGTCAACACTGCATATTAATCCAGTATTTTATCCGACAATAATTTCAAAATATTGTTTTTTATTGCCATAGCGCTATTTCAAGAATTAAATTGGGCCTCCAAATAATTCATAAATATTTTTAAACTATCAAATCACTTAACCGTACCTACACATTTCAGTGGCTCGACAATTTCTGTAGGCTAAGTCAATTGAAAGACAATAACATTGTTTGTCCACGTTAGGACAAGTTTGTACGGTTTTCATAAACCTTAAAAGGTCTTATAACATTAAAAAATGTATATATATATATATATATATATATATATATATATATATATATATATATATATATACCTTAAATGCAATTTGTTTTCTTATCAACTTTCAATACGTGGACTTGTTTTTCTGAGGTTGATATGATTTAAGCAACTATTGTTTTAACCTTTAAGGAAATTATTGATTTAATTATAATAATTGTCAACCTCAAAGTTGTTTCCCTTTCATTTCAAGAACAATTGAAATCATTAAACTTCAATGATTAGGAGATATTGAAAAAAGTCTACTCTAATGCAAGAGGTTGCAGGGTTGGACATAGCATATGAGTATCGGGTTCATCTGAAATAGATACTTCTGTTGCAGACTATAAATTTATATTAAAAAATTTACTAAAATAATAAAAATAGTAAATACGAACACATAATTTTAAAAAATACAATATATTCAATGCTAAGATTGTAAAGGATGAATTCATGGAGTTAAAATATTGAATTCGCCTCTGAACGGTTGAATAAAACTTCTCAAAAATTTATATTAGAAAACAGGACTAGTAACTAAAACAGACTCCGATGCTACATTATTAACGAATCAAATTAGGTATAGATGTATCAAAGTCAAGACTGAAGACTATTTCCAAAATCCAAAAAGTCTTTCTATAGCTAATTTAATTCGTTTTTATTAAAATAGCTGTATATTTCGATGCAATGTTTTTTTTGGTCAAATGAAATTTATTTCAACCATTGGCAATTTACATCAGTTGTTCATTTGGACTCTAGAACAGTTCTCAAAGTTACAATCAAAATATTAAACTCTACAACTGTGGTTGTTAAACTAGTTTTCTATTACAGACAAAAAAACTTGTTACGATTGTGAAGAATCGCATAAGGGATAGTGATTCATAGTCTGCAGAATGGGATTCCATTTAGAGTGTTTCATTCCAGCAATGTGCACTTGAATTATAATCTCCTTTGCTCGATCTTGGTTGTTTATGTTCAGTTGTTGAAACATTCTATTGTTTCTTTCCGTCCAAATGGTGTAGACTATATTTCGATGCAATGTTAAATGTATCGTTATCCTAACTATACAAATATTGCATATGTAAAGGAGAAGCTTCCATTCTAGAAGCTATCGCTTCTCGTCTCCCGCGTGAGAAGTTCCCTACCCTTCTCTAAAATATTTGAGTGGTCTACTACAATGTAGATTGCAGTTTGGCTAACCCTCTTATTCCCATTCAGGTTGGGTTAACTCAGAAGTACAGTAAGAAGGAACGGGACCACGGAGAGTCATCTGCAATTTACACTTGGGCAAAGACAATTGACTTTGGAAGGGGAACACGAACCCATTTCCACTATTCGGGGTTCTTATTGCGCGTAGCGAAATCAGGGTTGATGATAAAGTCAACAAAGTTTCCATAGTGTTCTACTTTTGCGTAGCCAAATATTTTTTCCGATAATAGTTTCAAAACATTATTTCTATTGCCAAAATGCAATTTCAAAAAGTTAAATTAGGGCTCCAAGTAATTGATGAATACATGAATATTTTTACACTATCAAATCACTTAAACGTACGTCAGTGGCAGACGCAGAATTTTTATCAAGCGGGTTCAAAATTATATTTATACTTTTATTTGTCTAAAAATAACAAAAATATACTTATATATATAGTGTTATTTTTCGATGAAGCGGGTTTATATGAACCCGCTTGAGTCTACTTGGGACCGCCCTTGATCGTACGTGCACATTTATTTAAGTCGCACGACAAATTTGGAAGAATATAAAGCTGCTTGCAATTCATACTATAATTACACAAAAGGGGCACAACTTTTTCTGTGGATCGATGAGACATTGTGCATTCTTTTAAAAATATATTCAGTGTAATCTTACAAGTAGAGTTCGGGGAGAGTAATGTATACATAGACTTTATCTTTACCTTGTGAAGATAGAAAGACGATTTCCAATAGAGGGAAAGAATAATTAAGCTTGAGCCAAACCACTATCTAGTGCTCTCTCTAACCTGGCCTGAAATGGTGTAGAGTGGCTGCTGCTGTTTTTATCCTGCAAATCACATGTCAAACTCTCATAAGACAAGTTTCAAAAGTCTTATAGCAATACAAAATATTATTACAATTTTAAAAGTTTTGTTTATCTTCTTAAACTTCGTGCTGAATGGAACTACATTAACAATATAAAGAAGATTATAGCAATACAAAATATTATTACAATTTTAAAAGTCTTATAGCAATACAAAATATTATTACAATTTTAAAAGTTTTGTTTATCTTCTTAAACTTCGTGCTGAATGGAACTACATTAACAATATAAAGAAGAGAAGTGTGTTGAAAATTAAAGCAAAGTAAAAAATTGTAGGAAATGAGAACACTATGTACCTCTCTTATAGGTCTTGTTGGATGAAAGCAGAATCTGGATCGGTAGCCTGCCCTGTATGTCTCAAATAACTCCCCACGGTCCCTATTATAATGGAGTTTTCATCTGGACTATGACTCTGTGTTACTCTGGGAGAATATGAGTTAGCTATATGTTTGAGTTCAGCTACTGCCAAAATTGGTCTATTTTCAACTCGTACCCGAGACTTGGTCTTCTCTGGGGATGAATAATTGTCAACCAAATTACCAACATTGTTCTTGGAATTTGGTGTATCCTCGTCCGAAGATTCAATTAACCAGCTCGAAAGGCTAGTATCTACTGCGATTTGATTCTTTTCCTGACGATTTGTTTGTTTTGTTGATTGCTTCAAACTAGGCTCTCGTTGTACACAATAAGTAGTACTAGTTCTAAAGTTAGAAAGGTTCATAATGTTGATATTCTCCTTCTCTTGAATTTGATTCAATGCTGATAATTGGCTCCTATCTTTAGCACTAAAATTGATGGATTGTGTACTAAGTTTCAATGGACTATTGACCTCCTTTTCACCCAATTCTGGCTTAGGATTTCTTTTCCTAGAGTCTATGGAGAGCGAAAATAAAGACGACTCTGAAGACTCTTGTTGAATCATTGCTGCATTTCCAGAAAATTCAACATCCTCATCTTCATTATTATTATTGTCATCTTTGAGATCACTACTGTCGTTTAAATCAATAGCTTCAAATTCATCATCACTGTTTCTGCAGCAATGATATCTATGACTTGGAGGATAAGATATATAGCTTGACGCGCTTGAATCTGAAAACGTGTTCCCTTCTTCTTCTTCTTTTTCTTCTTTTACACTCGCTTTCTCCTTTTCCTTTTCCTTTTCCTTGTTGCAAATCTCCTCTAAGCAATTTGCAGATTCTTGGTTTGCTAAGCCTTTCTCATTGATGATTGATGATATATTTACATCATCAAATGTAACCTTTTTTCTGCTGCTTCTATTCAACTCCTCTTCTTCTTCCTCCTTATTCCTGTTTGTTTTAGAGAATGAAGCGTGACAAATTTTTTGACAGGAAATAGATGGTAAATATTAGATTTAAAAAAAGGGCAGCATTATACTTCTGTTATGCACGGGGCAGGGCTCGCAGGTGAAGGGCCGGACCCCAAGGGTGTTGGGCCATATATTATTAATCATGTATTTGAATATAGTATATTTTAATAATTATTATGGTTAAAAGTCTAAGTGGGAGATTGCTGGGATATATACTATTAACCATGGGTTTGGTTTAGATATAGTATTTAATATGAAATAATTATTTATTCAGTTTTAATAAAGTTTTAAATAGATCATACAATAGTCTGCGTCATTTGCTTATATAGTAGATGATTTAGTGTATAGAGTTTAGCTTATATACGGAAAATTAAATCATCGCCTTATAAGTATAAAGTTTGAGTTCACAATCTAATGATGGAATTGGACAAACCATCAGGAATGATTGTAGCACAAGATTAAATATAATTTATCTTGATTATGAGAATGGTTTAATTCCAGCTTCTTGTGCTAGTACATTTTCTAAGTATTGAACGGACCAGGTAGAGATAAGTATTTTATACTGACCTAATAAAATAAACTCTCTAACTATTAAATGTACTTATATTCTTAATCTTGATATAATTATTATTAGCTGTGTATAGTATTATTGTTTTGATTTATTAAAAGGCGAGATTCTTTCGTGGGTCAATATGCCTAGTAAATTGGAAATAATAACGTACATTGGCAAAGTAATAGTTAGTTGATGGAATCCATGTCTCGGTTTAGAGATTGATGATACACCTTTATGAAAGCTTATAAATTTTCATGTGTAAACCCGACCAGTGGATTTTGTATCTGACACATGAAATAAGTTAAGCGAGAGTCTAAAAGAAATAATCAATAGATTAAATCGTCAGTAATTTAATTTAATTGATTCGTATCTGAATCTTAACATGGGGAGTTAAATAAGATTTAATGGATGAATTTCGAAATTGAATAAGGAGTGCAATTATGAATTTTTAGTGTAATAATTCATAATTAATTATGGTAGATATTAATTTCGAAAATTATAAATTAATCCCATAATTGGAAGCCCTGTTAATTAAATTTTGTGGTCCCTACTGTGCCTAAATAATAGGAAATAAAGGAATTCTCTTTTTGGTGGAAAAGTAAACCCAAGAGGTTTTGAAAAAGGGTCTTAACCCTTAAAACTTGTGCTATAATACATAAGGTTTTACACCTAGAAGGAAGGTACATAGTGGCTGAAATTTTAAGCCAAGTTTTCCTAGAAATTTCGCCCACACAAAATTGCTATTTCCGGTATTATTTAGGTAACACAGTGGAAGACCGTGGAACGTTCGAGGATCACGATTGTGCGGGTGATGGAGATTCCATTGAGAAGTTATGGAACTGAAGGCTCACTTGGTAGAAGTGATATGTTCACGCTTCAAGAGGTAACCCGTGAAATCTCGTTTACGCTAGTTGTCTAGATTACATGTGATCTTATAATTCATGTAAGATGCTATTTCTACAGCTAGAGCATCACGTGACAGTAACTTTACCAGATACACAAAGTCTCCCCTTCAGTAAATATTAGATACTGAATCCATAATTTTAAAAATGAATTTAGTTTATAGCAGATTGAATCCATCAAATTAAAATTCTAGATTTGCCCTTATAATTATTGTTAGCTTGAAAACATGATATGTAGAGTTTTCAGAAAAAAATCTTACTTGGATTCTTGAATGAGGTTAATGGGGTTTGTAACATCCTCGAGTTGAGCTGTATTTTTTGTAGCATTAATAATGACTACATCTGCTTCGCCATTTTCGTGTGTCTTGAGCAAATTCTTTAAACAAAAAAAGAAACAAAAAGAAGTATGAAGTTATTATGATAACAAGAACAAGAACAACAAACCAAGTGTATTTTAACAAGTGCGATTTGGAGAAAATGGTATATACGCAGATCTTATCCCTACGTAGAAAGAGAGGTTATTTCCGACAGACTCTCGACTCAAGTAAGCATAAACAACAACTTACGAAATTACCAAAATAATTAGTGGGGATAAGATACCAACCTGAAGAGTTTTACTTCTAATACAAGGCTTTATGATTTTCTTGTGCTTGCAATTACCAAAGCAAGATCTAAAGCACTTCATTATCTTCAACTATAATGATGGGGATTTGTGATAGAAGAAAACAAGGGGGAAAGATGGAGAATTTTGGGGTCACAACTCACAACGGTCAAGGATTATTTATAAGTTGTTTGAATAAAGTTACCGTTGGCACTGATTTTGTGGTTTTTGATAAGTACTAAAAGCTTCTTTTCTTTAATTAAAAGCCACTTGGTTTATGTCCCTGTTATGATTTGGATCTTTAGATTCACTCAATTATTTTGTAATTTATGTAACTAACGAGTTACTAGTTTTTCCACTTCAATTTAAGTGTGTAAATAAATCGTTCCTCTCTCCATTACTCTTACTTATTCACAATAAACTTTGTACTTTGTACCCGCCTCAAGCTCAAAGCCACTAACGCAATGGCTTTAGATTCCCATATTTTTGGCGGCCCTTCTTTTATTAATAATACTCCTTCCGTTTCAATTTATATGAATATGTATGACTCGACATAAAGTTTAAGAGAAAATAAAGATTTTTAAAATTTTTGGTCCTAAACAAGCCAAAAAGGGGCCAGAATATTTAGATGGTTATAAAAGTTTTTTATTAAGGGCAGAATTGCAAGTTTAAGTTAAATTGTTACCAAATTTTAAAAATGATCATTCTTTTTTTACGCCCTAATAAGGAAATAAACTAGAACAAAGGAAGTAGCTTTTATGGTTTATTTTCTTTAACCACCTAATAATTTTATGTCGGTATATCTTTGAAAGAATAAACGGACTCCTTGAGGGTTACTTAAGCCACTTTAGTGCAAACCAGGACGCAGTTGGATGAGCATATATCTTTATCTTGACTTGCTAAAATAAATAAGTAAAAGTAAAAATATATTTTTAACACAGTGAGTAAGTAAAAGTAAATGGAGAGAAAACTTTTATGTCAAAAGCTCCAAAGTTTTATTCCAAAAAAGTATTTGAGAGAAACAATCTCTCTCTCAAATCGATTTTATTTGTTAACAACAAAAAGTATTATAAGTCACAATGGTTAAAATGATTCAAAATATTTAAAAAGTATTTGCAAAAGAATATTGTCGAATTCTTTTTTGTTCGACTCTCCAAATAATATAAGATTCCCATAAAGTGGAACAAAAGCAGGGGCTCTAATTAAGAAGAACCAAAGTTGTTATCAAACTTATAAAAAATAGGAAGTATGATTTTCTATTTACGTAAGTTTGTCAAAATATCTTAAAAATAATTTTATTTTTTATTTAATATTTTAAATATAACCATAACAAAAGAAAAAAAGTCTTATTTAATAATTATACAATTTACAAGAAAACAACACAATAATTAACGTTTAATAAGAGTTGGATGGGTTGGGTTATGACCCGAATTTTAACTCATCTTGACTCAACCTATCTTAACCCAAGTAACCACCCGCCCAATTATTGACTCAACTCATTTTGACCCACTCAAAATTGACCCAACCCGCCCATTTGACACACCTATTATCCACAAACAAGTAAATTTGATCTTCAACACCTTGAATTTGATTTTTTTTTCGTTCTTAATCTTTGGAGACATGAAACTTACGTAGAAATGCTTAAATGCTTGCAACATGTGGAGAAATGCTTGAATTTTTGATTTATTGTTGTGACTTCTGGTGATCACAAACGAGACATATAACCAATTTATATATGCGTGAGCTTGGGTTTAGGGTGGAGTAGAAGTTCATTCGTTTGTCCAACACCACTATCAGATTCGAGGGAACATAGAGAGTAAACGTATTTTGCTATCAAGAATGAATATCAATAGTAGCCAAATTTGCAAAGGTTTTTAAACTCTGCTGCACAGTCTCTGTGTGTGTGTTAGGGGGGTGCTTAAATTTTGAAAACCAAATGAACATTTTTTAGCACCAAGAAACAACAACCACCCAGTATAATCCTACTTAGTGGGATCTGGTTTAGCATCAAGAAAAAAAACAAATCACAGACCCATCCTACGAAAAATCATGAAATACTTAACTGATTCAAATGATCCATGACTTTATAGCGTGATTTTTGTGTTAAATTAAAACTACTTCAGTCCACATATTAAGTTCTTCTCTATGAAACTATTGACTTCACAGGCTAGTAACTAACAAAAAACAACTTTCCTACTCACATTACACAGATTATGCTAAATTCTCTCGGTTATCTTATAATTCTGATCCTACATCATTTTCTAAATTCCTAAAAGTCATATGCTAGTGTTTGAAAGGGGAAATCTCTTTTGTTGGTTATAGATTCTATAATATCAAGCCACAGTTTTCCCTCTACATTCCTATTCCCCTGCGTTCTTCCAAGTCTCAATTTCAGAGTTTTCACCAAAGCATATGAAACAATCTGAGAACTCTTTGTTGTCATCCTTGCTTTTAAAGATTAGCGACAAATTTTCCTCCTACTCTTCAAGGTCAGTCGAATTCTATGTTGGTTTCTATTTTTTTTCTCTATATTGCTTTATTTTTTTAATAAGTTACATCAGTTCCATTTTTTCATTCTCAATATATAGAAAGGCTTCACAGACGCTTCTGCCACTATACATGGAAATCGTTAACAATTTACATTATCAGCTTAGAGGAGAGGATAAAGAAAAATGACCTGGTCATCAGTGTCCAAAATCTATCATAATCCCTCTCTCTCCAAAGCTCAACATATCTAACCAGCTAATGCCCTATTATTCACCTTCGCACCAATTAGTAGCAGCAGAATGGCAACATCCTAGTAAAATAAACTTGCACCTTCATGTTCACCCCCATGAAGTCTAGAACCATTAGCTGCAGTTACTCGGTTACGCGACATATTAAACCACCACCGGCAGTAGCATCAGGTTCAAGCAGACTAAATATTTGGTCTACTCCCATATCAATTGAGGTGAGATATCATAACTTACTTGCAGCTAACATACAAGATCAGATACTCTATTAGACATGAGCATCTTCTCGCAGTTTTATGATGTATTGTCAATTTGTCACCAAATGGAAGTCCATTAATACCAATGTGGATTATGAGTAATTCTGGGCTAGGTTTGGAAGAGACGTGGGAGCACTAAGTAGGTTTTATAACCAGTGTTATTCCACTATTTCTAAACCTTCTTATCGTCGTCATAGGAAGTCTATGGTCCAACAATCTCATCACAATGTTGGTATCTTGGTGAACCTATTAAGCAACATTACACTAGATTCCAATTCAAATCTACATGGAAGATTACAAGAGGAGTGTAATTGCCAGGCTTAACACCTCTGTGGTTGACGCAATAACTATCCCCATCTTGCCATGTTTTTCGGCCACGAAAGCTCATAGAAGACATAAAATGATGCTACTAAGTGGTAACAACCGGCATCTCAACTAATTAGCCTACAGGTTTTAGGCATTCTCTACTCAACTACCTGATTTTTCAACTAATTTTACAACCGCCAAACCATTGTTTCGCTTCAGAACTAGTCAATGATGGGCCCATCCCTCTACCCTTCTCCACTTAAATACAAGACTAACTCAACAGCAGGATTCGAGATCGCGATGTGTGCCTAGCTGCCGACCACACATCCCGAACTTTACTACCTTTGCCATTGAACCAAAGCCCTGGGCTCTAATTTTTCATCACATATCACATAGAATATCGTGAGAGAAAGCAAGGAATTCATAACACAATAAATAATAAAGCAGTAAGCAAATGGACTGATAGATTCCAAAGTACAAAATCATACATAATCCATTTTCAAAACATCAACTAGAACAGAAATGCTTCCATATAAGTCATAAAATCCATCGATCTCGAAACAAGCTAAAACTTGTCCGTCAACATATTGTATAAACTGGTACAGATCTCTTACCTAATGATAGCAGCCAAATCACTCAGCCAGCAATGAGACTGAGTCCCTAAGATATATTAACATCCTAAGCAAAATCTCACATCGACAAAGCACGGAAGAGATACTAGGTAAAGAAGCAAGCTTTAGACTCTAGTGGCGCGTTTTAAAATCGTGCAAACTTATGACCTAAGCAGAGAATATCACCCCGGGGCTGGGATGTTAAAATCTTCTCCCACTTTAGAGAAGTATTGTCACCTAATATAGCCTCCACTAATTTTAAACTATATCATGGGTAATTTTGGGCTAAGTTGAGAGGGAATATAG
Source organism: Nicotiana benthamiana (assembly GCA_034376525.1). Lineage (NCBI taxonomy): Eukaryota > Viridiplantae > Streptophyta > Magnoliopsida > Solanales > Solanaceae > Nicotiana > Nicotiana benthamiana. Next base: position 74,954,630 of record CM067328.1, on the reverse strand, counting down.
GTTTTATAGCCATTCCATCGTTTCTAAAGCTTCGTATCATCATCGTAGTTCTGTAGTCCAACTATCTCATCAAGAGAATGTTCGTGAACCTCTTAAGCAACATTACACTAAATGCCAATTTAAAACTACATGGAAGATCAAAAAACAAGTGTAAATGCGAGGATTGACACCTCTATGGTTGGAATAACAGCTATCCTCATCTTGCACTGTTTTTGGCCCAATAGCCAAAAACAGTTATCCTCATCTTGGTTGATATAACAGCTATCCTCATCTTGCACTGTTTTTGGCCCAAAAGCTTATAGAAGACACTAAAATGATGCAATTAAGTGGTAATCACGAGCATTCAACTAATTAAGATGCAAGTTTTAGTTACCGCTATACTCAACTACCAGATTTTTCAAATCTTTTATAACCGAGAAACTGCTGCTTCTAGTTTTGAGAGCAAGGAATTCAAAACATAACAAATGTCAGAGCAGTAAAGCAAATGGAGAGATGCTTCATCTCTTCTTATAACAAACAAACTGTTATTTCAGCTTTGAAACTAGTCAATATGGATCCGCCCCTCTTCCCTTCTCCACTTAAATACAAGACTTAGCCTACAAAAGGATTCGAGCTTGTGATGTGCGCATAGCTGCCTACCACACACCCTGCACCATACTACCTTTGCCATTGAACTAAAGCCTGAGGGCCCTGATTTCTCGTCATATAGCACATAGAATAGCATGAGAGTAAGCAAGGAATTCAAAACATAACAAATGTCAAAGCATTAAGCAAATGGAAAGATAGATTACAAAGTAAGTACAAAATCGTACATAATCCATTTTCAAAACTTCAATTAGAACATAAAATGCTTTTAAAATTCATCCATCTCGAAACAAGCTAAAACTTCTCTGTCAACATATTGCATAAACTGGTACAGATCTCTTACCTAATGATAGCAGCCAAATCACTCAGCCAAGTAAATACTACATTGCCATGAATACTACATTGCCACGATCAATTCCAACTTGAAGGCCAGTAAGCATGTATACCATATCCGGTCTTCCAATTATCCAAATGAATCACCTTCTTCACAGCCCAAAAAGAAACGAACAATGCAAAAAGCATCACTGCCCTCTGCACAGTCCTACTCCTTAGCCTCACAAGAACATGAATCATGAAAGCCAACAACAACCCAACAATTGAGTACAAGAATCCGACTGTGAATCCTTCAGCTCCTAACTGCATCCCTGACCCTTGGTAAAAGTAAACCAACTTCCCTGGATCCTCTCTATCCACCATAAACATCGGCATTTTCCTAATTATATTAAACATTGCACCTGAAACACTGAAAAAATAGACGAAAACCGACCCCGCCATCCACACGTGCTTATCGTGCAAAATGGTATCACCTGAAACAATCTTTTTCACCAAAAATGGACTTAAAACCAGCCCTAGAGCAACAATACCCATAATCTGTTTCTTCGAAATCATCGGTGGTCTATGAATGGGACCTACATTAATTTTTGCCTTAGCTTCAACAAATTCAGCCATTGATTCAGCTAACCTGGCTAAATCAGAACCATCCATTTGAATCGAATCTTTTTTAAGATCAATTGCTGAAGGTGGGATTAAACGTAAATGGGGTAATGAATTAACCCCAAATAAAGCGAACGAAGTTTGTGATTCATGAAATTCGATAGTGAAAAAGAAGAGCTTGTCGTTTTCAGGGTTATTTGAGTAAAAAGAGGAGGATAAAAGGTTAAATTCATTTTTCAGAGTGGGAAGTGAGAGTTCGGGTTTTGAATGGAGTTGTTTAGCGTCGAAGAAGATGACGAAATTGAAAGGTCGTGGGGTTTTAACGGTGAGGATTCGCCGGAGGAGTTGGTCGGAAAGGTGGATTACGCCGGTGGGAGATTGAGATCGGAGATCGGTTAGCTCCGAGTGAATGTCGCCGCCGTTGGAGGAGGAGGAAAAGGAGTGGTTAATGGGTACGAGAAGTATGAGAATGGCGATGAGGAAAAATGATGTTGGGGTTGTAGAGATCGCCATTTGTAGGTGAGAAGATGGAGGGAGGAGTTTGATGCAGGAAAAAAGGGTTTCAGTAGTTAGCGGAAGACTTGGGAGAGGACTAGATATCGGGTCGGGTCGGGTCTCTGTATGACTAGGATGAAGTGTGTTGTCGGAGAAGCCAAAATATATATATATATGGATTTTTACGTACCTATACCATATACCAAATCTTATTACCTTCATTTTTAAGGATTGTGTTAATCACATTTAAGCATATTAAATTATTATTTATATACCATAACTCAAATTAATGGTATAATTATTGTTTCATTTATTCTAGGCGTGATTTTAGGAGCATATATTATCCAATTTTAGTTTACATGCCTCTCTCCTCCCACCCCTCACACCCCCTACTCTGAACCCCATTATTCTTTTCGTAATAGGAGCATTAACTCATCTACTATCACTAGCACAATAACAACAACAATAGCTACTCAGTATATTCCCACAAAGTGGGGTCTGGGAAAGGTAATACGTACACAGGCTTTACCCCTACCTGAAAGGGTAGAGAAGCTGTTTCCGCCCGACCCTCGGCTCAGAGAAAGGGAGAGAAAACAAACAAAAAAAATAAAAGAGTATTAGTATATCCGGCATAAATCATGTTAATAATTATCTAAACATAAAACCAAGAATAAAATGACATGTAACAATACCAATCATCACTACCATAAAAGGCACAGTACAAGACATAAATCAACTATAGAGAGCCTTACCAAACCTCACCCAGCCCCGGACAGAAGTACTAAAAATTCTAGAAGCTCATATCCTACAACCCTAATACTAGGCATCCAATACAATACAAAAGTCAAATTTTAATCTTTGATTTTTCCAGACAAACAAATTTATCTAATAGAGCATGGAGGCAGTAACACACTTTGACATGAAACTGGAGTATGTACACTTTTTTCCAAGAAAATGCATATGAAAAGAACTGCAGCCAAATCACAATCGAAATCCAGCAACAAAAAATAAATACGTATTTACCATAAAGATACCATAAAGTTCAACTACAAGAACTCGTACGAATCACAGAATACACTAGGAAAATTGTCATAAAGAAGCTTTATCATATGCATGTAGCCTTTTGGTAGTACGATCAAAGCTTTTCCTAGGATAATATCCAATTTATATATTGCATAAGCGAGACATAGTAATTCCTAGGCTACACTCTAACTAAAAATGAAGGCACATGATGACCTTATTATTCACCTTAAGTAATACTTTACATCTAAGCACTGCATTGTTTGCCCTTGATTATTTGTAGTTTTTATGTAGAAATTTTGTATATGAAGAGCAAATTTTACTGTTAATATTTTTTCGACACAAAATTATAGTTTAATTTTAGTATAAATGTAGTAATTTTGTAGATACTCTTAAAAATAATACAACTTTATACAATACTTAAACTAATTTATAGTTTATTTGTAGAAATTTTATCTACGAGATATCTACAAATTGAATACATTGAATTTTAATATCCCAATTCCCATCTCAATTGTAGCATGATTGACATTTTCAACATAATTGTAGAAGACTTGTACAAGTTTTTGTCTTCCCAATCTACAAATTATCTATATTTTTATAATTTATGTACAACTTATCTACAATTTCTGAAAATAGGTCTTCTTCTTCTTCGACGAGTTTCAATGTGAAATTCAGTCAAAACCAAGTCTACTCTTCACCAAAGCCCCTCAAAATTGAGATATAAACTCCTAAATATATTCCGAATTATTTACAACATCACCCAATCCAAACAAATAATGATTTTTGAAAACCCAAATTTGAATTCAAAGCTTTCAAGCTTTTTAATGGCTATCAATGTGGAAAAGATATGGAAGAACAGATTTTTTCAACTTTGAGATCTCCTTCAGTTTCAAATTTTGTATTTAATGTTGACTGAATCACACGCAGATCTGGTGCATTCATTTTAGCACATTATTTATGGCAAAATCTACCTATTTTTGGATTGGTATATAATTTGTAAAAAAAATATGGACAACACGGGTAAGTAATAAACTATGAACATTTTTTATAATAAGGTTTGATATATGGTATAGATAGGAAAAAATCTCATATATTTATGACACTTGACAAGGATAGGGTCCTGGATTAAAAAAAGTCAATCAAAGCGTACCGGACCAAATCGATTTTTAGATTTCTTTTAAAGAAATAGTAGATTCTTATATAAATCTATAGCCGTACTGATAATTATGGTAGGTTTTTTAATTTATAAAAATAAATTGAAAAAATATTGAACCGTACTGAATAAATTTTACATGTGGAAAATATATTTGTATAATAAGTTTAAAACTAATAAAGCATTAAATTTTTCAGCGGGCCTTGGAATTATGATTACAAGCCAATAAGTAATTAAACTCAAAATAGTAATCCTCAAACATATTATGCTACTTATACTTAAACTAAGCTATCTCAAGTATCTTAATTAATAACACACAAAGTATTCTAGCGATTATGAGTATCAACTTACAATGTATTGAATATGTTTTCTTTCATATAATTTAAATTTATCTTTTTGAATATTTAATATAGACTTTATTCTTGAGTCCCAACTTTGTTAATACCTTTCCACTCGTGTGATTTATATTTTCTTTGATTTTACTTATTTTTTTTACATTGTTGTCGAATAGTTGTGTATCTATATTCTATCCATCTTTCATATTTTTTAATTCATTACCTTTTAAACAGTAAAAATGTATAGAGAATTTTGCTAAGTCCTATAAAAGAACGTATGTTATTGCATTCTACTTTTACTATTGAATTTTACATGACATTTAGAAAGTACCAAAAATTAACCGAATCATACTGATACCGAAGTGGAATCGACATGATTGAGACGGTTTCGAAAAGTCTAATTTTGGTTATACATAATAGAATAACCGAAAAATTGGTATTATATAAATTTTATAAATTAATCGGCCAAACTGAACCATTGACACCCCTACTAGCCTTGATGCTTCATGAAATTACATTGCTAATTCCAGTATGGATGTGACGACCCAAAGGGTCATCACCTATTTTCTCTCTATTTCAAGCTTCTGAGGCCATAAAACCTCACTTTTAGATACCTTGATTTGCGTGCGCAGTCCAGGCGCATAGCCGGAAAGCTTAAATATGAATTCTGTGTAATATTGATAAAGTTTGATATTAATATGATTAAAGTTGACTTTGATCAATATTTTGAATAAACAGACTCGAACACGTGATTTGACGATCCCAGAGGGTTCGTAGGAAAATGTAGGATTCGGGCGTAGGTCCGGAATCGAAATCCGAGGTCCCGAGCCCGAGAAATAAATTATTGAAGGAAATTATTTTTGAATTTTTGAAAGAAATTATTTTCTTGAAATGAATATGAAAATTTGAAATAAAAATGGATTAGAAAGTATTGGTATAGAGCCCATATTTTAGTTCCAGCGCCAAGTACAGGTCTTATATGTAGTTTAAGACATTTCTGTATACTCTGGTCGAAATCGGACGTCATTTGACGTGTTTCGGACGTAGTCACTATTCCATTGGTTTGGTTCTCTATCCCTTCTGAATCTACATCTTTAGGAGTGTTACTTGTTAGATCTAGCTTATTAACTCCACTCGATTGACTTGAACTTGCTCCATTTTGACATGCGATTGCTCCTTTGCTTATATCTGAACTTTGAGCTGGACTTTGAGCTGAATTCTGGATTGGAGCTGGTGGGGTTTTCTCCATTGCTGGTTGTTTCGTTGTTATTAGTGCTTCTAGTGCTGCTAGTGGATGTTTCCGAGGTCGTCCCCTTCCTCTGCCTCTTCCTCTCTCCATGTATACGAGTCGGCGTACGTTTAACTAATATGTGCCGAGAGCATTTGAGAAGAAGTATCAATTTTTGAGTTAGATTGTATTTATTGGAAGAGAAAATTTTACAAAACCAAAATCGTAAAAGAAAAAATAATTTAGTTAAATTTCAATAAACACGGAAAAAGAAACAAAAAAAAAAGAAGCTATATTTTGATTATCTATCCCTTTCATTTATAATTAAGTTAATCAAATTCCTAAAAAATAATATATATGAAGTAAGAATTATGTACTTAATGATGGAAAACATTTTTTTAATAAGTCATTTTCTAATGTTTTATTATCAGAAAATATTTTTCATTAAAAGAGGGTGACGACTTTTCTCAATTTTTTGGACAACACTAATTTTTCTCTCAATTGATAATATGCTAAACTTATTATCAACAACAACAACAACTATCCAGTATAGTCCCACAAAGTGAGGTCTGGGGAGGGTAATATGTAGACGAGCCTCACCCCTACCCGAAAGAGCAGAGAGACTGTTTCCAATCGACCATCGGCTTAGTGAAGGAAAGGAAAAACAAAAACAAGAGAGCATTAGTAACTCCAGCAGAAATAGCGTAAATAATTCTCTAAACATAAGAACCATAAATAAATGCAATAATATAATGACAGTAACTACCATAAATAACTACCATAGACACAAATCATCTATGGATAGCCCTGCCAAGCCTCACCCAACTCCGGGTGAGGAGTACGAAAAACTCTAGGAGCCCCTATCCTACGATCCTGATACTAGACCTCCAGACTCTCCTATCAAGGGTTATGTCCTCGGAAACCTGCATTCTAGCCATGTCATGCCTAACCACCTCTCCCCAATACCTCTTAGGCCTCCCTCTGCCTCGCCATACGTCGACCATCGCAGTCGCTCACAACTCCTCACCGGGGCATCAGGACTTCTTCTCCGCACATGCCCGAACCACCTCAGCCTCGCTTCTCGCATCTCTCATCCACCAGGGCCACCCCCACCTTCTCTTGAATAACTTCATTCTTAATCTTATCTAACCTGGTGAGCCCGCACATCCACCTGAGCATCCTCATCTCCGCAACCTTCATTCTCTGAACATGAGAGTTCTTCACTGACCAGCACTCCGCCCCATACAACATGGCAGGTCTAACCACAGCTCTATAAAATTTCCCCTTGAGTTTCTATGGAACTTTCTTTTCACATAGGACTCCTGATGCAAGCCTCCACTTTTACCACCCCGCTCATATACAAAGAGTGACGTCCCCGTCAATCTCTCTGTCCCCCTGAATCACCGACCCAAGATATTTGACACTATCCCTCTTGGCGATGATCTGAGATCCAATCATCACGTCCCTGCCTACTTCGCTCGGCTCGGCGCTAAACTTGCACTCCAGGTATTTTATCTTAGATCTGCTTATTTTGAAACCCTTAGACTCGAGAGTCTGTCTCCATACCTCTAACCTCTCAATAACACTGACCATCGTCTCATCTATCATGACTATGTCATCAGCAAATAGCATACACCAAGGCACATCCCCTTGAATATTCCGGGTTAGAGCATCCATCACCAAGGTAAACAAGAGAGGGCTAAGCGCCGATCCTTGATGGAGCCCCATAACCATTGGAAAATGGCCTGAGTCTCCACCCACTGTCCTAACCCTAGTCTTAGCTCCATCGTACATGTCCTTGATTACTCTGATGTAGGCTTCTAGCACGTTCTTCGCCTCCAAGTACCTCCATAGAACCATCCTTGGGACCTTGTCATACGCCTTCTCCAAGTCGATAAGCACCATGTGCAGGTCCTTCTTCTTATCCCTGAACTGCTCCACCGGCCTCCTGACAAGGTGGATAGCTTCTGTAGTGGAGCGACCCGGCATGAAACTGAACTAGTTCACATATATAGATGTCATATCTCTCAGCTTCGCCTCGATCACCCGCTCCCAGACCTTTATGGTGTGACTTATTAATTTGATACCCCTATAGTTGTTGCAGCATTGGATGTCCCCTTTGTTCTTGTACAAGGGCACCACTGTACTCCACCTCCACTCCTCCGGCATCCTTTTGGTCCTGAAGATCGCATTGAACAACCTGGAGAGCCACTCCACTCCTGACCTACCCATGCATTTCCAGAACTCCACCGGAATCTCGTCAGGCCCAGTCGCTCGACCCTTACTCATCCTACGCAAAGCCACCATGACCTCATCCGCCCTAATGCGCCTGATGTACCCAAGGTCTCTATGTTGCTCTGAATGCCCCAACTCCCTTAGATCTATGTTACGATCCCCCTCCTCGTTAATTAAGTCTCGAAAGTACGCCTGCCACCTCTGCTTGACTTGAGACTCCCCCATCAGAACTCTACCATCCTCGCCCTTGATGCACCTAACTTGGTCAAGATCACGCGCCTTCCTTTCCCTTGCTTTAGCTAATCGGAATAACTTCTTGTCCCCGCCTTTCTCTCCTAATTCCTCGTACATGCGACCAAACGCCGCATTTTTAGCTTCCGTAACCGCCAGCTTTGCTTCTTTCCTCGCCACCTTGTAGATCTCCTTGTTCGCTCTCCGTTCTTCTTTGCTTGTGCTCCCTGCCAACTTAGCAAACGCCACCTTCTTCATCTCCAATTTTCCTTCGAATACATCGTTCCACCACCAGTCACCCTGATGTCTGCCTGAATAGCCCTTGGCTACCCCGAGCACATCCCATGCTACCTCCCTAACCAAGTTCGCCGTCTCTGACCACATAGCATCCGCTTCCCCAGAACTTCCCCAAGCTCCGCCCTCAGCTAACCTCCTATCCAACTCCTGTGCTTTCTCCTTAGTCGAAACACCCCATCTAATCCGCGGTTGTCCCCGAGCACCCCTCCTCTTCCTCTTCACCCAGAGACCGACATCCATCACTAGGAGTCTATGAAGAGTCGAAAGGGACTCTCCCGGAATAACCTTGCAGTCCTTGCACATACCTCTATCGCTCCTTCTGAGGAGGAGGTAATCAATCTGAGTCCACGCCGCCGAACTCTTGAAGGTGACCAAATGCTCTTCCCTCTTCTGAAATGCCGAGTTCACAATCAGAAGCTCGGAAGCCCTGGCGAAATCAAGTAGTGACGTGCCTCCCTCATTCCTAACCCCAAAGCCGAAGCGACCGTGCACCTCACCATAACCACCAGCATCAGCCCCAATATGAGCATTAAAGTCCCCTTCAATAACTAACTTCTCAGATTGGGGAATACTACTCACCAGATCATCCAAGCCCTCCCAAAAGCTCCTCTTAACCTCCTCGTCTAAGCCTGCTTGCGGCGCATAAGCGCTGATGACGATGCAACCCCCAATAACCAACTTAATAGACATTAACCTATCATTCACTCGCCTAACCTCGACCACGGACTCCCTTAGATCCCTATTTACCAAGATGCCCACTCCATTCTTACCTCTCACGCCCCAGACCACAGCTTAAACCCGCCTGCATTCCTCGCCTTCGACCCATTCCACCTAATCTCCTGGACATAGGCTATGTTAACCCTCCTATTCTAAAAAACCTTCGCCAACTCAATGGACTTACCCGTCAGAGTGCCTATATTCTACGACACAATCCTTAATATACGAGCGTCCTCTACCCTCCTCCTACCCTTACCTCCCGCCTTACCCGCAGGACCACTCCCTGCCCCTCTACTCACCCCCGCTACCGCCCCCACCCCCCGAGGACATGACCTTATACTATCATCCCCCGCCGCGGCCACTATCCCTCCAACCGACTATGGAGAATAGTGACGCACACACGCACTATAGCGGAATACGCAAAAAAGAAGCAAACTAGATAGCAACAGAGTAAACCTCACACGGAATGCTAGATAAAATACGTAAAAAGGTGTACAGAGTAAACAAGAGAGCGAGATATATCAACTCCCCATGGAAAAACCTGAAAGTAGGCTTTGATGCGCCCGAGGTCAACTGCTACCAACTCTTGCACGTTCCTGCCGGTGTTGCTTAGCTCTTCACTCCCAAACGCCGCAAACTGGCCTCGCCGCTGCGACTAGCACCTGTGGCAAGTTTTCCTGAAGCTTATCGGAACGGGTAGTTCTGCTGCGTCCTGCCGAAATCAGAACGGGAGTCGCCGGAAGTACTATAGCTTGCCGGAAATCCTCGCCGGAAAAATAAGGCACCTGTCCAAGAAAATAGAACACACCCACAAAAAGCAGAGTTGAAAATAGGAAGAAAAGAAAAAAGAAAAAAAAAGGAGATGGTCCGCGGAAAAGGGTTTTCTATACCAAAAAGTGATATACAAATCGATAGCTGTATATATACGTAAAAAATACAATGGTAAAATAAATGTTTTTTACCAGAAGTTTATCGAAACAGATCTGAAACACAACTAGCGAAAACTTCTTTCTGATTTGATAGTGTGAAGAAATTATTTTAAAACCCTAATCTTGAAATTTTGAAAAGGCTGCTGCTGAGTTGAGATGTGAATGTTACAACGAAACAGATGTAGAGAAAAAACAAAAAGAGGACAGAGTGTAATGCTGGAGTTTTGGTGGCTTGTCGAAGTGCCGGTTTTCCGGTTGTTCACCGGAAGTGTAATGATGGACAAAGGGATTGTTCACAATAATAAATTAATGTAATCATGAGGAATCAAACGAGAAGATCTCGTCAATTTATACAATGAAAAATAAAAGAATAGTACAAGAGAAAATCTAGTGGAAACAAATCGAATCGAGGGAACCTATCTAAGCCACAAAAACAAAAAACAAGCTTTAAGATCGGATCAATTTTCCGGTGTAACCGGTAACCCAAGGTATGTAGAGAAAGAGAAAAAAAGGTGAAGAGTGAGAAAAGGTTCTGAGGCAAAGAAAACAACAAAAACAGGAATTGTATAAATGGAATCCAAGTATAGTTATGTTCTCATAAATTAGAGCTTACTAATTGAAGTTGTTTCAAAAGTTAGTTTGCTGCAAGTTTTTGCTAAACTTATTATCAATTTTTAGTAAAAAATATATAGTTTAAATTTCTACTCCCGGTATCCAAACCCAAATTAATCTGCCCGTTTCTACTCCTCCTCCTCCTTAATTACTGTTCTTCTCCACAATTTTCTTCCCAAATTCCAAAAAAAAAATTCTTTGTTAAAACAGCTAAAATTCACTTCATCGAAACCTCAAATGGACGAGGTGGTAGAGGAAGTAGAAAAAGTGAAAAAAGAGTTTGAAGAAATATACAAATAGATCCAACAACACATCAATTTCATTCAAGAATATGGCAAATCGACAAGATTAATTTCAGAAGAGAAAAGTTCACTCCCAAGATTGAATGGTGTTACTCAAGATGGGATGAATTTGCTTCAATCACTCCAATTCAAGCTTGATCTCTTAGCCCCACAACTCCCTTTTGATGATCTAGTTGAAAAGACTCGCACTTTGGCTCAATCTTGGAAAACCCAAATCCAAAGGTAGCTTTTAAATCTAAGGGTGTAAAGTGGCCTGGGCCCGGGCCTGACGGGCCGGGCTTCGTGTGTCGGGCCTGGCGGTCCTGGTGGTTGAGACCGGTCCGTGACGGGCCTAAGCCCACAGCGGTCCCGGGCCTGGCGGGCCTAATGGGCCTGACGAGTATTTTTTTAAGACAATATCTTGTATAGTAGTTATTAGTATAGTGTAGAATATATTTTATATGGTGTACTAAGTTATTAGTATAGTATATATTGTGTTGTAGTAATTAGTATGTATTGTATATTATGTATATATTGTGTTGTAGTAATTAGTATATATTATATATTATGTATATATTGATATAGATTATGTATATATTGTGTTGTAGTAATTAGTATATTTGTATATTATGTATATATTGTGTAGTAGTAATTAGTATATATTGTATATTTTATATATATTATGTATATATTGTGTTGTAGTAATTAGTATATGTTGTATATTATGTATATATTGATATATATTGTGTTGTAGTAATTAGTATATATATTATATATTATGTATATATTGATATATATTATGTATATATATTCTCGTATATATTTTATTGTAATATATATTGTATGTTTTATATTGTATGTTATATATATATTCAAGGATTGATATCGAAGTAAAGACAAAGAAATATTGAGAAAATAAATATCCAAGGATATGATAAAGAGCATTTTTATTGACCAAAATGGCATATCTTTCTTAATCTTCCTTCCCCCAATGGAATGAGCACAACAAGGTACTAATACCACCATCAAAAGGAAAAAAAACTAAAAGAAAATGTGCCAATGTACAAATTACATCATAATCTACATTGTATCTCTAACAAATCTCATAAATCCGTCAAGGTTGGGAGGAGGTTGTGTTGGTGGTGTGGAAATGAAGCTTTTTCATCACCACTTCAGGGCGAAGACGAATCCGCCGAAAGTTCTGCTATCATTTCTTCATATGCTTCATATATCGCCGGTTGCGATTCTGCAATGCCAATGTTTCTTCTTTCCGCGCAGATCCAATCTCTAAAAAGCATCGATTTTTCCAAGCTCTCCCTCATCGCCGCTCTATGATCACCGATTTGTAGTCTTGCTTGACTGAAAGCACTCTCCGATGCAACAATTGAAGCTTGAATTGATAAAACATCCCGAGCCATCCTTGCAAGGAGAGGAAAATGTTTTTCCCTTGACTTCCACCATTTCAAAAGATCGAAAGAGCCGTCTGGATTATCCTTTTCTAGTCCCTCTGACAAGTAAACTTGAAGCTCATTTAGATGTGAAATTTCATCAAAATTATCACCTTGAGAACCCCGAAACTCCGTCCAAGATTTAAGAGCTGTTAAGCCCGCAGCTCTTTTAGACGATTATGAGCTAGACGAATAGGGGTTGGATATTTGGCCTAGCATGCTCTAACGCCTGTTTCTAAGCATTATAAACAGTTTGAGCATTAATTTTAATTGATGCTTTTGCATCAGCAAGTGTAACAATTTCCTCTTATGAAAGATCTAAAGCTTTATAAATATTAGAATACCAAAAATGAGGACCTCCTAATTTCATTGCTGGATTTAACATTGCAGCTACACCAAAAAGAGGAGGGATACGGAAAAAATAATTTTTAACTTTTGTTTCATTTCATTTATAGCAAGTTCATAAATATCCCCACCCTCGCTAAATTCAACAAACAAATCAGCTAGTGCAGCAATATAAACTAAACAGTTTGAAATAGTAGGATAATATTGCCCAGTAAATGCATTTGTAGCAACTTAAAAATGTTCTAAAAAATCTAACAGAATTTTAACATTAGTTCAATCTTGGGTAGTAAGCATTTCATCATCATCCTCACCACCTACCCGAGAATTAAACGTAGCATTAATTGGGTTTCTATATTCATACGCAACTACTAAACTTTCGTACATGCAATTCCACATAGTCGGGCAAGGTTTAGGAACCTTTCTTTCTCTAAGGCCATATTCATCACATTTTTTAAAATACTCTCTAAGTCTAGTTCTACGGTTTGAATAAAATAACCAATTAAGAGCCATTCTCACCTTTTCAATTTCTATGTTTAGTATTCGCATACCATCACCAACAATTAAATGATAAATATGACAAATACATCTAACATGGAAAATATTACTAAATGCAGGAGTAATGGTTTGTGTTAGCATGCCTATTGCACTACTGTTACTAGAAACATTATCCATAGAAATTGCCATTATTTTATCGCTAAAGCAAAAATACCTACATATGTCTGAAACAGTTTTAGCTATAAACTTACCTGTGTGACGTGAATTAATTATTCTATTTGCAATTATGCGTTTTTGCATTGTCCGGTCTTCATCTATCCAATGACTTGTAACAGTTAGATAATCACAATCATTGTTACTTCTACCAATATCAGTTGTAATAGAAATACGATTAGGTATATGAGTAAATAAATAGCGCAAATATTATTCATATTCATGCTTGAATTTATTAATATCGGCCTTAACTGTTGCGAGAGGCCAACCTTTATAAGTAGGATTAAAAACTCTTCTAGTATAGTGAACCCAATTAGGATTAGAAGCAAAAGTATAAGGCAAGCACATTACATTAATCATCTTTGCTAGTTCTTCACGATCTCTATTTGGATCGTAGTATAGAATACCTCCGGTGACAGTGTTAATTCCTGGTTGAACTAGATTTGAACCTGTACTAGGGTTAACTTGAGAATCTACGGTTGTCCCCCCCCCCCCCCTCTTGTTGCGCTTGCATTTGAAAAAATCTAGCCTTACCTCTAGGGTGTATTTTTATGTGTCTAACCAAACTACCTGTGCCGCGACAGTCTCCAGTAAATTTATGAACAAGTAATTTCCCACAAGTTTTACACTTAGCCTTATTTTGTTCTCTTACTTGAGTAAAATAATGCCAAACTAATGATGTTTCTGCACGTTTAGCAGGCTGTCTACTAAAAGTTGGAGTTTCTACAGGTGGGTGTGCCGGTGCATTACTTGAGTTATGGACATGACTAGTAGGTGTATCATCTAAATCTGGTGCTTGGGTTTCATCATCATCATTATCATCCTCATATTCCTCTAAGATAGGTTCATTAGGATAAAGAGCATTCATAATTTCATCATTTAATCTATCACCTACTGCAACATCATGTAGAAATTCACTATCGGTAAATTGAAAACAAGGGCGATCACTATCAAGCATTACGGGAGGCGGAGTAGGACGTCTAGGTTGGTGACTACTTTCAACTTGCATATCTTTTGTAGGTCGGGGAGCCGGGGAAAGGGTAGTATTATGACCACTACTTTCACCGGTTTTACCTTTTCCTTTACCGAACATTTTTTTCAAAGAAAATGTCATACTAATTAGAATTATGCAAACTAAACAACACAAAAATATATTATTAACACGTAAAAGTTGAACGAGTTTACCGCATTGCCGAACAACTTCTTGAAAATGGAAAATCGTTGAACACTTGAAAACTTAAATTCAACAACTTCACAATTTTTCACGAATTTTCAACAATAAAATAAGCAATTGTAGTAGAAAGATTGAAAGAGAGGTTGAGAGAGATTGGGAGATATTGATGAATTGCTAAATAAAAATGAAAGAATGAGGGGGTATTTATAGTTGAGAAATGGGAAAAAGTGTAATTATATAAAGTTTGGGGGCCAAATTGCTATTTTAGAAAGTTTCAAACGGCTACTTTTTGCAGAGAGCCGTTACTGATTTTTCAAAAAAAAATTCTTTTTTTTAAAAAATAGCCGTTGGGCCCGCCAGGCGGTCCCGGGCCTGGCGGTTCGAAGAGGAAGACCGGCCCGTCACGGGTTTTTTGGACCGGTAGGATCGGAACCGCCAAGACCGGCCCGCCAGGACCGCGGTCCCGGGCCTGAACTGGGCCACTTTACACCCTTATTTTAATCCATTTTTTTAATTTGTTTTTGTTTTAGACACCTTACCCCTACATCGGGTAGGCTAAGGTGTGTACACATTACCCTCTGTAGACGCCACTTTGTGGGATTTTAATGGATAGTTGTTGTTGTTGTTTTAGACATCATGATACTGTGTAGAAGGTCCGGGGAATGGTCGGATCACCAGCGTATATTATACCTTGCCTGTACTTCTGCAAGAGGCTATTTAGAAGAGCATATTCTCAATATTCAGTTTGCTCTATTTAGAACTGTTTCATTCCAATACTGTGTGAAAGTAATGTGAAGGAATTCCCAATGTGGGGTTTCAAAGGTTGATTAGGAAATGGGAATTGTTAAATTTACTTGTTTTCATATTATCAAGTAGAAAAGTTTCAGTCTTTGGCACAATTTTGGAAACTCAAATCTTATGTGGCTATAAATTAAACGCTTTGTACATTTGTTCCTGGTAGATGCTATGATACTGTGTAGAAAACTATTTGGGTCTTCAGAGTTATTCTATAGTTGCGCTGGTGGGAGGTAGCAGGTATCCGGTGGAATAGTCGCCCGGCACCATCATCATTAAAAACAAAGAAGGGAGTAGTTGAGTGTAGCTATATGAATTTCTCTTTATTTATTCCGCACTATTTGGATTTATTTCATTCCAATACTGTGCAGAGGAGTAATGTAAGGAAGTCAGAGATTTTGGGTGTGAGAGGTTGGTTCAGAATAGGAAAGATTTTGATTTGTCTCGTTTTTTGGTTTTTAGATAATGAGTCGGTTGATCATTACTTGGTCATACAATGTGGAACTTGACAAAATATGGGTGTTCTTGTTTGGAAGACTGATTTAACCGAATGGGTCTTTGGAATTAACTTAGTAGTTACATTATAATGGAAGAATTGGTATCGAGAAAGATAGCATTGTCCGAAGTCCGTATTTTCAACTGTGAATATGATTTGGTGAATGACCCAAAAGAGAAGGTCAGGAGGAAATTTATTTACCCTTTTCTTTGCTAGATTCTTGAGGTAATTGAAGAGGGAACTTATTTTAGCTGCTAGGTTACAAAACCCAGTATATTACTTGCCAAGGGCTGCCTTATAAGAATCATATGCTACCTGTACGTTTTGTACGTTATACTCTTCTGTTTGGATAGTTAATCTTGGAGAAGGAAGATGCCTTGTCTTAATATGGGTGTGAATGTAGTCTAAGAGCCAACATATCCATAATCCATAAGACGTACATAAAGATGTGAACATTAAGATAGATGTGCAGTAATACAAGATTCGATAAGATTACAAATTATCACATCAAATAAAGTATGCAAGTAGCACACATATAGGATGAAATTGAGAGGTTGTGCAAATGTTTTGTTAATTCTTATGTAGGTCTCCGAATTTACAGTCTGTAAGTGTGACACTATGGTGATTGCTGTTGTTATAAAAGGATAGGTAGATCCAAAATCATATGGAGGCAAGGTGCGTGGAAAGACTTACAATCTCTTAGAACCAATGAAGGTTTATCTAACAACTGAGAAAATCAGAGTAAAGGATCCATATATGTGATACTAAGAAAACTAGTTGGCAATTAGGTCTTAGCTATTGTTCGTTACACTGACATTAAGTATAAATATGGATAAATATTGGAATGAAATGGGTTCGAAGCGAAATTGATGTAGAGGATTCATATAACCAACCCAACTAGTTTGCGATCGAGGCATAGTTGTTTGTTGTTCTCTTGAAAAAGCTCCATTCCAGGAGATGAGGAATCAATAATATATGGTTTTTTGGTCCATTATTTATAGGTTTCGTTGGATATCATGTTCTGTTTAAGGTTTGGGATGTTCATGAGTTTGTTCCACTGGATGTTTAAACTTTTTATTCACTAACCATGATCATGGTGGGAGGACGACGTGATACTATTCTCACTTTTGCATGTATGAAATTAGTCACTACCATGTGCTTTCCTCTTCCTTCATGATCTTTTAAACGTCTGTTTCAGCTTGAGGTTGAGTTTAAGAAATGCTAATTTACAAGCAAAGGCAAACATGAGGAAAGCTGTCCAAGAAGAGGTACTTTGTACATTTGTGTAGAGATTCTGCTTAGCATGCCATAATTATTAACTTCCGAAACATCCTGCAATTTATCCTTCCTTTTGACTGATCCTCACAAAAGATATGGTTATTTCATCTTTGTTGGTACGATGTCAAAACACATGGAAATTTATTACTTGGTACTTACAAAAGATGTCATGTTGACATCTGCCTTCATATGATGTCAGAGGGAGCTTCTATTGGGAGGTGGAGAAGAATTTACAGTTTGCAGGCAAAATCTACAGTATGTGGTACTTTTTAAGTCGTTATACTTCCATGGTTATATCTTCTATAAAAGTTCATGCGTCTGTGGTTTTGTGGGGCAGAAGTATCAAAACATTTCTTTCTATTAAACTGAGGTTCTATATATCTAAACTATTAATGTATTTTCTAGGACAAAAGCTGGAATGACATCTGCAGCTGAAAGTATTACGGAGAGCCTACGCTGCACTCGCCAACTTATGGTTCAGGTTTATTGTCATCTTTCTTCTATTTTCATCTGCTTGGTTTTACGCCCTATTTTCTTATTACTCATGTAATAATATTTTGAGCTTTATATGTTGCATAACACTGCTCGTCTCTTGTCATTTTGTACTATGTTTACAGGAGGTTGAAAGAAGTGCAAGCACTCTAATGACATATCAATAAGTAACTTTAATGTTTAAGAAAAAGTTCATATTGAGATGAAAGGTTTTTTCTCCTTCCATTTTTCCTTTTTTTCTTTTGAAGGGGATATAAGATACTCCCTCTGTTCTAGTTTATGTGAACCTATTTCCTTTTTGGTCCGTTCAATAAAGAATGAAAGATAACAATTATGTTTAAACTTACAGTTCTACCTTCTACCTTTAATGAGCGCTTTTATAACCTCACAAATATTCTGGACCCCTTTTTGACTTGCTTATGACCATAAATTTCGAAAGTTTTCGTTCTTTCTTAAATTCTGTGCTTAGTCAAACAAGTTCACATAAAAACGGAGGGAGTATTTCTTTAAGGATGGTGATATATCGATAGAAGCATCAAAGAACTGCAGTTTTGCTTGCCATGCAACAAAAATAACGGGGCCTCTTTCTGCACATAATCGTGTCAAACATTCTAGAGGATATATAAGTTTGTAATTGCAGCGAAAACAACTTGGGTTTGACAAGTATCCTGCTTGCTTCTGAATAGATTCTACTTTTTTTTTTAAAAGGTAACATATGAATAGATTCTACTTTTTTTTTTGTTTTTTGAAAAAGGTAACATATGAATAGATTCTACTTCTGTTACTTTTGATTATGTGAAAACATACAGAATATCGGAAGAAATTTAGAGAGAGAAAGTAGAGAGAAGGGAGAGCATCGAGGAGTCTCGAAGAAGACTCAAAGTCTTTCAATCAAAAATGACCCGCTGCCTCAGACAAAATGACCCCTACCCCTATATCAAAATGACCCCTTACAATAATAGCCTATTTACATGACATAGCCTAATTACAATAGTAGCCTATTTACACACTTGACCTATTTACAGAGTATATAAATAAATTACAAAATCAGCCTAATTGCACAAATAGCCTATAGGCTCAGATATGACTCCTCTAACGACCAAAAAGTCTAATATGAGTGCTATCATCATTGCCAAATTGTTACATATCTCAACACCCCCCCTCAAGTTGAAGGGGGGGAAACCACCTTTAACTTGGACAAAATAGGAGAAAGAGCAGTCCCGGATAAAGCTTTCGTCAACGGATCAGCCAACTGTTGAGAAGTGGAAACATGGGAATGTGTTAGAAAACCATTGCGTATCAAAGTACGAACGTAATGACAATCCACCTCAATATGCTTAGTACGCTCATGGAAAACTGGATTATTAGCAATGTGTACAGCAGCTTGACTATCACAAAACACAGAAATAGGAGATGAAACAGATACCCCAAGATCAGCAAGCAAACGAGATAACCAAGTGAGTTCAGCAGTAACCTTGCTTAAAGCCCTATACTCAGCTTCAGCTGAAGAAAGAGAGACAACAGGTTGTTTCTTTGACTTCCAACTTACCAAGCTGCCACCCAACAATACACAAAAACCAATAACAGAGCGGCGAGTGTCGGGACAAGCTGCCCAATCACTATCAGAGTACCCAGACAAAGAGAAGTCAGCAGCATCAGAGTAAAATAGACCCAAAGAGGAAGTGCCCTTAAGATACCTCAAAACATGCATAGCAGCAGACATATGGGGAACCCTTGGGGATTTGAGATACTGACTCAGATGTTGCACGGCAAAGCATATATCAGGTCTAGTATGGGTTAAAAACAATAATTTGCCAACAAGACTCCTGAACTGATCAGGAGCGGGTAAAAGATCACCAGAATCAGCATGTAATTTTAAAGAAATGTCCAGAGGGGATACAACAGGGGAAGCAGATACACAGTCGAAATGATGCAACAAATCATGAACATATTTATGCTGATTCAGATGAATCCCACCAGGGATTTGTTTAACCTCAAGACCCAAGAAATAATGCAATGACCCCAAATCCTTTATCTTGAAAGTATCATCCAAGAAGGCTTTTAAGCCTGCAATCTCATCACAGTCAACCCCAGTAACAATTATATCATCCACATACACAGCCACCACAACAAGGGAATCAGGATTACCTTTCAAGAACAGTGAATAATCATTTAAAGAATGCCTGTAACCTCTAGAATGAAGGGCAGAGGACAGCTTAGCATACCACTGCCTGGAGGCCTGAGCCCATACAAAGACTTCTTTAGTTTACAGACCAGAGGAAGAGAAGAAGAAGAAGAAGAAGAAGTAGAAGAAGAAGTAGAAGAAGGATCAGACACCACCAAACCTGGAGGAAGTTTCATATACACTTCCTCATCCAAATCACCATGAAGAAAGGCATTGTTAACATCCAGTTGGAACAATGGCTAGTGATTTTTAACAGCCACTGCAATGAGACACTTGACTGAAGTCATCTTTACAACAGGAGAAAAAGTGTCTGTAAAGTCCACACCTTCAACCTGTGTGTCACCCCTAATAACCAACCTTGCTTTGTATCTTTCAATAGAGCCATCAGATTTATATTTGATCTTGTAAACCCACTCACAGCCAATAGGTTTCTTACCTGGAGGAAGATGCACAATGTCCCAAGTGTGGTTAGCATCCAATGCATCAAATTCCTTCCTCATAGCATCCTGCCAAGCTGGTACAGAGGCAGCTTGAGAGTAAAACATAGGTTCAGATTCCAAGTGAGAGGAAGAGGATCCAGAGAAGGCTGGAAGTTGGCAAACATAGTCTTTGAGGTAAGAAGGAGGGAGATGTGATCTGGTGGACTTTCTGGGCAAAGAAACAGGCTGGGAGACAGGCAATGTAGGAGGGGAGATGTCATGATTGAAAAGAGGAGAAGGAATAGACACTGGAGAATCAGGAGAAGAGTGAAGAGGAGAAGAAGGAGAAGATTCATTGGAAGATGGTAGGGTGAAAGATTGAGGGAGAATGTCATCAGAAAAGGGAACAGGTGGAGGAGAAGGAGAAGGGGGAGGAGGAGACTTGAATGGAAAGTGAGTTTCATGAAAAACAACATCCCTAGAAACAAAGCATTTTTTGGAATTCAAGTCATAAAGTTTATAACCTTTCTTACCAAAGGGATAACCAAGGAAAACACAGGAATGAGCTCTGGATTGTAGCTTATCCCTATGAGGGATAGGCACAGCAGCATAAGCCAAACAGCCAAAAACTCTCAGATGAGAATAGGAAGGGGGAGAACCATGTAATAATTCATGAGGAGATTTGTAATGAAGCACCCTGGATGGCAGTCTATTAATGATGTATGTTGCAGTTAACAGACAATCACCCCAAAAAGAAATAGGCAAACCAGACTGAAAGAGAAGTGCTCTACAAGTTTCAAGTAAAGACCTGTGCTGTCTCTCAACAACCCCATTCTGTTGAGGAGAATGAGGGCAAGTTGTTTGATGCACAATCCCAAGTTTACTAAAATAGGAAATCCCTTCAGCACTGGAACCCAGTTCCAGGGCATTGTCACTCCTGACAACCTTGACCAGGGAATTAAATTGAGTTTGAACATAGGAAATGAAGGATTGTAGTAGAGGGAATGCATTACTTTTAGAACCCATTAGATGTGTCCAGGTAGCTCTAGAAAAGTCATCAACTATGGTGAGGAAATACTTGCTACCAAGGGATGTAGGGGTATGGTAAGGACCCCAAGTATCCACATGAATAAGTTGGAATGGTTTGGTAGTGCTAATGCTACTGTCAGGGAAGGGCAATCTGGTTTGTTTAGCCATAGGGCAAATTGAGCAAGGGAAAGGTTGTTTAGCAGCAATAGAAAAAGGCAAATTAGAAACATGTTTCATATTAGCAAAAGATGTATGTGCTAATCTCAAATGCCAAATATAGTTCATATCAGCAGGAACAACATTATTACAACTGGAAGATTGAATAACTGAGCTAAAATGTTTGTTATCAGAAACAATATCATCATTACAAACATCGGAGTCACTATGCTCAAGAGAAGAAGGCTTGGAAGAGGCAGAAGAGGAAGAGGGTGACCAAGAGTACTTGTACAAGCCAGCCTCCTCTTTACCAAGATCCAGAAGCCTCTTCAGAGAAAGGTCCTGTAACAGGTAAAGAAGGCATGAGGTTGGTGTAAACAAGACTAAACAATTCAATTGTTTCATCAACTTATGAACAGAGATCAAATTATGTTTGAAAGAAGGAACTAGAAGCACATTATGAAGAGTGAGGGAAGGAGTCAATGCAAATGATCCTGTACAAGTAACTTTGACCTTATAGCCATTAGGAAGTGAAACAAGGTAAGGTACAGTTAGGGGTATAATGTCAAACAATAGATTTTTATCATAGGTCATGTGATTGGAAGCTCCTGAATCAATGATCCAGGTAGCAGAATTTATGTGTGTAAGCATGCATAACTTGGAATCAGAAACAAGACTCTCAGACATGAAAGTACCAGCAAAATTAGCAGAACTCATGGAAGAAGAAGCTTGATCACTGGTTGAAAGTGTCTGTTGAATCAAGCTCACAATCTGATCACATTGTTGTCTGCTCAACCCTGGTATCACAGGTTGACTGGCAATAGGATCCCCTAGAGGAGCAGACACACTTGAATTTCTTGGATCAACAGACACACAATCAGTATTAGTGGAAAGATGAGCAGCAGATTTCCTTCCCTTGATGTAAGAATTGCTTTGAGGAAAACCATGGAGTTTGAAACACTTATCAATTAAGTGTCCAGACTTCTTGCAATATCTGCAAAATAAGTTTCCTCTGTTTTGCTCAAAATTGACTTTAGGTCTGAAGTTAGAACCAGACAATTTCCCTTGGTTGGACCCAGCAGGGGGCCTATCAGTGTGAGCATTAAAAGACATTGAGTCTGGGCTCATATGGGAAATGGACTTGACCTGTCTTTGCTTTTCATCATTCAACACATATTATAAACACTGTCAAGGGAAGGAAAGTGTTGCATCATTAACAAATTGCTTATTACACCCAAATATGTCTCATTTAGTACCATAAGGAACTGATAAATCTTGTTCTCATCATCTTCCTCAATGATACCATTCTTAGCAGCACAAGTGCACTTCTGCCCATGGTTTGGGACCATTGTCCCCAACTCATCCCACAAACTCTTGAGTTTATTAAAGTATGAGGCTACATCAAGGGAACCCTGGGAAGTTTGGGAGAGTTCTCGCTTTAGTTCAAAAATTTTGGTTTTGTTAGGGGTACCATATCTCTTCTCAAGTTGAGACCACATGCTTCGTGCAGTGTCAGAGTATTGAACACTGTCAGCTATTTGAGATGACACAGAAGAAGTTAACCATGACATAACAAGCATGTTACATCTATCCCACAACCTCTGCAAACTCACATTATTACTAGGTCTGGAAAAGGAACCATCAATGAAACAGATTTTATTTTTAGCAGATAAAGCCATAGTCATTTTACGCTTCCATCCTCCATAACCACTTCCTGAGAAAGGAGTGGGGACTAAACATGCACCAGGAACATCAGAAGAATGCACAAATAATGGATTGGAAGGGTCAATAGGACCGGAGTTAGCACCAGAACTACCAGCATTCATGTTAGCAGCCATGCTCAACAAATGAATTAAATCTTTTTGAAAAAAATATCACCAAACAATATTCACAGTCTACACAGTCAATATTCTCAAGTCAAATGATCTATTCACAAATAGAATCAAACAGTCACATATACAGACAAGGGATCACAACCAGAGAATAGGAACGAGGTTACCGTCCTTCTTCGCAACCGGAAGATCGGCCTTTAACAATAGGCAAAACCCTAGGTAGTGTAACTGTCAAAACTTTACCACAAACGTTGACAAAGATGTCACAGCACCACCGATGATGACCAGAACCTCAGCAAAGTAAGTATCAAACCACCGGATGGTAATCAAACACTCGATTTGACCACCAGAAAACCCTAGAGGTTGAAACTCACCGCAAAATCTCCGAAAAACTCACAATAAACGATTGAACCGTTCAATACAGAAGGAACAAACGTAGATCGTGAAGGTAACGGGACCGAAGAACCCTAACATGGTTGAAACCATCATCGATCTTTTCGATCTCAGAAAAATCCCAAATTTTGTTCAAAAAAATAGTTCAGATGAACTATTGATTCACACGATAACATCACCGGATCATTGTACCGGCTCTGATACCATGAAAACATACAGAATATCGGAAGAAATTTAGAGAGAGAAAGTAGAGAGAAGGGAGAGCATCGAGGAGTCTCGAAGAAGACTCAAAGTCTTTCAATCAAAAATGACCCGCTGCCTCAGACAAAATGACCCCTACCCCTATATCAAAATGACCCCTTACAATAATAGCCTATTTACATGACATAGCCTAATTACAATAGTAGCCTATTTACACACTTGACCTATTTACAGAGTATATAAACAAATTACAAAATCAGCCTAATTGCACAAATAGCCTATAGGCTCAGATATGACTCCTCTAACGACCAAAAAGTCTAATGTGAGTGCTATCATCATTGCCAAATTGTTACATATCTCAACATTATGCTTCTGAAGTAATGTGGAAAATAAACGTCATAAACCTCAATTACAGATATTTGCAGTTTTTGTTGGTTAATCAAAGGTCAACTTAGAGCTAGGTCTTGTTTTATTATTTGACTGATCACCCAGGTTATGTACTAGGTTAAGTGCAACACCATCTGCGGCGTAAAAGCTTAATGGGTGTAAGGAAAAAGGTAACAAGAACTTGACCAGAAAATACATTGATGTTATTCACTACATGGTTCAATGGATCTGTCTCATCCAATGTCCAATGTGGTATGCTGTACATGAATCGGTTTTGTTTCTTTGATGAGTCGTGTTCAAGAGATACACCTCTTGAAAGATGATGACAACAACATGGTTACCTTTAAGGGTGTGCATTCGATTTATCGATTCGATTTTGACCCTTATCGATAATTATTTATCGATTATCGATTTAAACATATGCTTATCGTTATCGTTTCAATAAGGTTTCGATTTTATCGATTTCGATTTATCGATTTTTGGGGTTTATCGATTCGGTTATCAATTACACCAATAAGAAAATTTTCGGGATTCCACGGAAAGTATATCGCTACAAATACGCCTAACTAATATGGAAAAAAAGAAGCTAAAATAAGAAGAGCACCGTTTATAACATAAGTATTGTGTCAACAAGCAGATGAAATGAAACTAAAGTAAGTGATCAAATGTATGCCACCAACACTCCAATGGTATAAAAAAAATAAAATACATCATCACGGCTAATTCTGTTTTCCACTAATTTGAACTTCATTCACTTGAGCTTTAAATATGATCATTCCTTAAATGTGGTAGAGGAAATAATAGCGCTAGGGACTTAGGGTCAAAGAAAAAGTATTATAGAATAAGGGTAAAAAAAAATTTAAATTTTTTTATGAAAAATTTAAAAAATAGTGTATCTTATCGGTTTATCGATAAACCGATAAACCGAAAAGAATAGAACCAAAATCGAAATCGATAACTCGATAAGGAAAATTTCGAAATCGAAATCGAAATCGATAAATCGATAAACCGATATCGATAAATTGATAACAAATAATCGATTCGATTTATCGATAAACCGATTCGAATGCACACCCCTAGTTACCTTTATAATATCTGCATTTACTATCTAATGTGATGAGTCTGGTGACTGGCTCTATGACTTTGGACCGTATTCTTCATATCCTGAATGTGGAATGTAAGTTGAGACTAGATGACAATGTACAGTCTGGATACTGCAGATGAATCAACAGGGGTATTAACGAAAGCTGAGAGTGAATACAAAGGCCACCGCTCCTTGCTAACACGAACGCGGAGCCTTCTGTCCACAATGCAACGGCAGGGCGTTCTGGACAGGTATCATGTGACAATGACTTTTCTAAAATTACATAACCTTTCTTTGCAATTCTACTGTCAATTCTGTTGTATCGTACTTTCTTCCTGCTTGTTAGTATGTTGTTTAAAAGTGTATTTGACCTTTATTGCAACCCTAACACAAATCTGTGAGCAGGATGATACTGGTTGTAGGATTTACTATTTCTCCGTGGCCGTTCTTTATGTGGTGTCCAAGCGTATTGGCCTGCTCAAGTTGCAGCGTAAGCTAATTGAAGCTGTGAAGGCTGGTACAGCTGGACAGGTGGAGATAGGACCCGGAGTCGGTAGAGAAGGTGCAAATGTTGCTCAGGTTCAGACGAATCCTGTACCCGAGTTAAATGTACCCTTAGAACAAGCAATGCATGATGAACTTTGAATTCCCTTTAGTTATGTACATTTTCTGTGGTACATGCAAGTTTCACCTATGGAGCTCCATATCTTGGTACAGCAATACAATAACATAGTTTTGTGTTCTTTTGTTTTTTTTATTATTCACAGCTTGCCTTGGTCCTTCATCTTTGGTCTTTACTCCGTTGGTTATATGTTTTTGATATTGGTATTGTAGACACTGATAAACAGTATATGCCTAGTAATCTTTCAGAGAATGCATGTATAATCTTGGTGTGTTCTTGTACTTGGGCATATCATATAGCGGCGGAGACAAGATTTCTGCTAAAGGGACCGAGAAAAGAAAAAAATTGAAAAAGGGGAGCAACCTCATGAAGGTTTTGAAGCCCCTTGACCATTGTTAGATGCACGAATTCCCGAGGACAATTGGTGCAGGGTTTGGAACTCGGTGAGTAATGGGCTTGCTCCTCTACCCATTCTCCACTTAAATAGCGGACGTGTCATGGTTAGAACTCGAAATATATGTCTAACCTCACATCATGCGCTACGGTCTTACCACTTGATCATAGCTCCGGGGTAAGCCATTACTTTATTACTTAAGAATTACCACATTTTTATATTTCTTTTAATTCTCATTTTGAATTAGATAATGTGGAAGGAATACAAACTCGGTTACGTTAGAAAGACTTCTTCTTTGACCTATAACAAGAACGTCAGTACCAAGAGATGCAGCTTTAGCAAGAATGATAGAGCCTTTTCCTTGGCATTGCCGTCCATTTCCACTGTCTCTGTACAAACCTTTATCTTAGGTTGTGCAACCTCGCATGCTTGTTTCATTGTCTCAAGAAAATCCATGTATCCCTTTCCTCCGCATCCTCTGACACCACCGTCTTCCGCCACGTTGATGTTTAACTAAAAAATAGGACTTTGGTCAAAACTAGATATTTATGAGAACACGGGCTACTTATATTCAGAAAAAAAATATAAAGATAGACTTTTGAGAATAAAAGTAAGAAAGCAAGTAAATCAAGTGTACTATAGTAATTCCTTGTGTCGTACAATTATTGGTTTTTTTCCCTTTCATAGTTTTTTTTTTGAAACTATGAACCTTGCCTTAAGCTATAATGAGGTAATAATGAATAATAAATGTCATTTAATAATAGTTACACAATCGGACATTAAACAAATATTCTCTAACGTTTTTAGTATTTAATATGCATTAAATACTGTATCCGGTCTCTCATAGGCTACCAGGTTCATCCCCTTTGATCTTTGTGATTTAAATGTCTTGAATAGGTACGGGCTCTGCATCTCCTGAGTAGTCGCCCGTGCCTCTTCTACAATCTTTGCTCGCATCTGTTATTGCTCGTGTCTCTTAGCTAACTTTATTTCTTTGACTATTTGACTGATCCACGTGTCATGACACGTCATCTCCAATATGTAAATTTGATTCTTCCCAATATAGATAGTCCCCACACTTTTTCATTTATTTATCAATTAAATATTTGGGAAGAGGATTGCTTTAAAAAGGAAATTTTTGCCATCATTAATGCTATGATATCATTGACGCTTTAATTGTCTTTTCTATTTAATGCTCTGTACACGTGTCATTCTCCTATCGATTCTGCAGTATTGCAGCCTTTTTATGATTCTACAGTATCGCAGTCTTTTTTCAAGGCTTTTACGGCTCCACTATTCCCGAAGAGCTAGTTGCCTTTATTATAGGCTTTCCATCATTACACTTCTTGTCTATGACGACCGTTTTCTTATAAATATACCCTTTTTTCTTGTCCTCTTCTTCATAAAGTTTTACTGAATACTTTAATTCTTCAATGCTGCTCACTTCCTTCTTAATTCGATTTTCTCCATCATGTCGTCTTCAAACCCTAACCCTAAGAGAGTCCTAATCTTGGATAACTTCCTCAATGCCCCTGTTAGACATAGAAGGAGTAGGGATGGTAGACTCCGTAGTCTAGGATCTACTCCTGGTGGTAGTTTCGGTTCTTCTGTGCCCTCTTCTAGTTTTGGTATTGTTTCTAGAACTAGAGGTTCTTTTACACAAAAATCATCTTCTAAGGGTAAAGAACCTTCTGAATCCTTACAAGAACCTTTAGTGGAAGAGATAATACCCAATGACTTGTACGTTGATCATGATAGAGAATCACTTCAGAAATAAGTTGCTGGTCTAGATCATGCCGATATTTACCCCTTCATGATTACAGAGGTTTTAACTTCCATGGTCCGTAAAGATTGCTATTGGAGCAGTAATTTTTCTGTTGAAATCCTCAATCCAAACCAAAGAATATCTTCTTACAAAGTTGAATACTCATTTGTTTACACTTATCCCTTTACTTTCGGATTTAAACCAGCTATTGACCCTGTAATTCTTAATTTCTATCATTTTTTCAAGGTTTGCTTAGCACAGATTGGCCCACTCATTTGGAGAGTTGCGGTTTGTTTGAGGTAGTTGTCTAATAAGGCGGGTGTTGATTTTACCTTCCCCCACCTTATTCATCTTTACCCCCTAGGCTGTTTCGCAACGGTGTTTTTACCTTAGTAGCAAGGAGTAAAAGGGTTTTGGTTAGCCCTAAAGATGACAAAGACCGTGGCTGGTATGCCCGGTTTGTTACTGTACCTACAGTGGATTTGGTGGGTAAAGATAATATTCTCTTTCGTGAAAAGTGGAACCTTGCACGTAAGTCTTCTTCTTCTTTCGTACCTCTTTTCTTATAATTAATACCTTTTCTAGTTTTATTTTCTTCTATTTTTTTTAGCAACATGGGAATTGTGGATCCCATCCCCGATTTTCATAGTTGGGTAGATACATTATTGAAGGCCGTGCCTATGGAGGCTAGGTCTTGGAAGTCTATTTCTAATCTTCATGGTTGGAAAGTGAAAACTCATGGTAAGAGTGTTTTTTTCTTCTCGTATGTAAAATTCTCCCTTTATTGGTTTTATCTTCATCCTTTTTATCAGAATTTTCAATTCAAGGGATTTCTACTGAAGCTGTTGTAGCCATTCGTGCCTCTTCATGAGCTTACCTTACTTTAGGTAGAGCTCAGGCACTCTGGTGAAGAGAAAGTCACTAGAGATGATTCTGAGGAAGAAGAGGATGAAGATAGTTCTTTGATATCTAGGCCAAGCGTTAGGAGGCGTATCATATCTGATGATGAAGCTGAAGCTTCGCCTCCTCGTACCTCTCCTAATGAACCTGTTCACCTTGTCTCTGATGACGATATTACCCCCTTCCCCGGACACTCTTGAGTCCATTAAACAATTTTTTATTGAGGGCTTCGAGAGTGGTGAGTTAGGTCCTGTTTTGGATGAGCTTCATGTTTCCTCTTTTTCAACTCCAGTTGCTTCCATTCTTTCTTTACCCATAATTTCTTTCTTACCTACTTCATCTGAATCTATTCCTCCTGCTATTTTCACTTCCTCTACCGCTCCTCATTCCATAGTTACCCCTTCTACTGTTCAACATATAGAAGTGGGTTCTACGAGCAGAAGTACTGCTATGAGGAGCGTGACCATCGAAGTTCCCGCTAATAGCAGTCTCTTGAGAAAATCTGGTCAAGCAGACATTTGGCTTGGACCTTTGATTAGCTCAATTGAAAAAGAGAAGATGGACAACCAAAGCTGTTTGACTTTGATGAATGACATTGTTTATGCCACTTTGAAGGGATTTTCCTTACTTATTTAAAAATTTTCTTTTTACCTTTGGATTCTTACTTTTCTTCTTTATTATTTTCAGGCTAATCTCATTGGCACAGAGTTGATGGGCAGAATTTCTCTTTTAGATAAGGTGGCCCGCGATTCAGAGAAAAATATTCTTGAAGCCGAGAGAGTGTCTCACGAAGCTAAATTGGAAGCAGCTAATTTGAAATGGCAGTTCAAAAGTGCTCAAATAGCCATGGAAAATTTACAGGAAAGTAGGAATAACCTGGAGCAGCAGAAGCGTGCACTGACTTCATAGTTGGCAGTGCCCAAGGCTTATTCAAGCCAAGTTGAGAAAGGCAAAGAACACCTTGAGTGTTCTTTTTCGGAACAATTGTCAAAATTAAGTGAAGAAATTAGAGAACTTAGGGCACTTCTAAACCAAAAAAAAGTTTATGCAGGAGAGTTGGTGCAAAAGTTGACTCAAGTTTAAGAAGATTTGAGAATTTCTTCTGATAAGGTACGTGCCTTAGAAAGTTCCCATGCCTCCCTCCAAGCTTCTCAGGATTCCACTTTGGCCGAGATTGAAGAGCTGAATAGTGAACTTGCTGTTTGGGAAAGAGATATGAGCTTCTTGAAGATAAGTTGGATGTTGAAGTAAGTTGGACTTTTCTGAACTCTCGTTGTGATGCCTTAATCGGGGCTAGTCAGGAAAAATTCGATTTAAAGTCAAAATTGGCTAAAGTCTTGGAGACTATTGAAAAGACTCAGAACCCACTAGACTTTCTTTCTCCTGCAATTGTAGCTCCCATGGCTGAAATCCTGAAAATGAAGTAGCCGTGGCTGAAGCTCTCGAAGCTGAAAATACCATGACTCAAGCTCCCGAGGGTGAAGCTACCATGACTCAGGCTTTGGAAGTTGAAGCTTCCGCGACTCCCACTCCCCTCATCGAGCCTATTTCTTCGAGTCAAGTTGACACCATGCCTGTGGTTGCTCCTTCTGAAGTTGACACCGTGCCTGTGGCTACTTCTTCTGAAGTTGGCATCTTTACTTCTGATGCTCCTGCCTCCCAGTGACTAGTTTTTATAACTTAACTTGTTTTTGTTTTTTCTTTTTGGAAGATGATGATCAAACCCTTAGTTTGTTTTTATGGATTTTTTGGAAGGAAAAAATCCCCAGTTCTCATAATGGGGCATTTGTGTAAAACATTTCGATGACTAAGTTTATACTTAGTCTTTTTAAATATATTAAGAAGTTTTTATTACTTTTATTCATTCTATTATTGCCTTTTTACTCTTAAGGACTTAGAGAATAATTTTGCATTTTTATCCTTTGAAAATACTTTATGATTAATCTCATGACTTAATAACATTAGTTTTTATGAACGAGGGCCATTTTATATATCGATACTTAATGAAGAAGACATCTCAATTTCATAATGGTATTATAATACGATAAAATAAATAGGAACACACATGTTTTGTTTGAAATAACTTTGACAAGTTTTTATTTATGAACCTTGAAAAGTTTTTGAATAATACTTTACATGTATTTGAATTACATCTATAGCTTTCTCGTAACTGTTTTTATTGTAACAGATTTTTACAAAAGAAGAACAATAGAAACATGATTTTTCCTTATAACCCCTTTTTATACATAGTCTTTACCTAACTATTTTGAGGGTACATTAAAAAGGGTTTGTGACTCCATTGTTCTCATGGAAAAGAACACTATTATGAGTGTTTTGATGGGATATAACACCATGATGAATGTCATGTCTTCATAGTTTTTATCTTGCACTTGCTTCTTCTAAGCTTAAATTTCCACAACTTCTTTCTCCTTCTACATAAACGTGCCTGTGCATACTATGTAGTCTCCCAAGTACTTGAGTATTGAAGTATGAGACCTCGAACACTTGTTAATTTCTTTCACTTAGTCCTTTTTCTGAAAAGGAAAAACATAAGATACTCGGGGTACGAATATAGATGAAAGACTATTTAACCCGTTTGTATTTCTATCAAAATAATTGTAACCCCAGGCCAGGAATTTTAGTGTATTCCATTTTGCCTTATAGGTCGTGACTCATCATTTAGTACGGGTTATCGTTTTGTCTATCATCTAAAATCATTAGTAAAATTTTAACAATTCAAAAATAAAATTTAACATGGCGGTACCTGACCGTGGGTATTCCCTTAGAAGTAGTATTTCTTCAAGTGAACAGCATTCTAGTGCGAAGGTAGTACTTTCCCGTCTATTGTCTCCAACTCATATGCTCCTTTTTCCTGCAATATCACGAACTCTATTGGGTTCTTCCCATGTTGGACTTAATTTCCTCGTGTTAGCAGCTTTTATAGACTGAAAAACCTTTTTAAGCACGAAGTCCCCAATTTTGAAGAATCTGAGGCGTGCTTTCCTATTGTAATGTCGTTCAATGACCTGCTTTTACGCTGCTATTATTATTAATGGAGATTCTCTTCTACCCTCAAGTAAATCAAGATTGACCCGCAGCTTTTCATTATTTGATTCTTCCGTTGCCTGTACAAACTGTGTGCTTGGTTCTCCTATCTTGACTGGAATCAATGTCTCAGCACCATAAACCAGTGAAAATGATGTTTCTCCCGTGCTTGTTTTTTTAGTTGTACGATAAGCCCATAAAACCCCAGGTAATACATTAGGCCAGTTACCTTTTAATTCGTGTAATCGTTTCTTCAATTATTGATAATGACCTTGTTTGTGGATTCTATTTGCCCATTACCTACTGGATGGCATGGTGTAGACATTATCCTTTTGATTTTCCAACTTTAAAATAGTTCTGTGATTTGGGCTCCTATGAATTGTGGACCATTATCACACACGATCTCTTTTGGTACTCCAAATCGGCATATTATATTCCTTCAAATTAAGTCTTTAACTTCTTTCTCTCGTACCTGTTTAAATGCTCATACTTCTACCCATTTAGTGAAATAATCAGTGAGTATAAGTAGAAACTTTACCTATGGTAATGGACCCACGATATCCATCCTCCATTTCTTAAAGGGCCACGGGGCTATGACTGGATGTAATAGATTTGCTGGTCTATGCATATTATTACCGTATCTTTGACATTTGTCGCATTTAGATACAAAATTTTCTGCTTCCTCTTCCATCTTAGGCCAATAATATTCTGCCTCTAATTAAGGTCCTTAACAAAGATCTTCCTCCTGCATGATTCCCGCAATGTCCCTCATGTATCTCCCTTATTACGTATTCCATTCAGGAAGGTCCGAGACATTTTGCTAAAGGTCCACCAAACATTTTTCGATAAAGATTTCGTTGGTTTAAACAGTAATGGGCGGCCTTTTTACAAAGCATATGTGCTTTCCTTTTGTCATCAGGTATGGTAACGTACTGCAAAAAAGCAATAACTTCATTTCTCCAATCCCAAGTTAAATTATTAAAATTTACCTCATTCTTATAAGGTTCGAGAACGGAATGAAATAAATGTATAACTGAAGCATTTGCTTCGTTTGCCACGTCAGCTGCAGACACGAGATTGGCCAAAACATCTGCTTCAACATTTTCATCTCTTGGTACTTGCACAACCTTCCAAGTTTGAAATTGCTTTATTAATTCACGTACTTTTTCTAAGTACTGCTGCATCCTTGCTTCCATGGCTGTATAAGTCCCCAACATTTGATTAACCATGAGTTGTGAATCACTTTTGATTATAATTTGGGTTATGTTGAGTTCTCGTGCCAATTCCAAACCTGCAATAACAGCTTCATACTCTGCTTTATTGTTAGTTATAGAATGATATTTTATAGCTTGTCTAATGGTTTCACCTGTAGGCGGTACAAGAACGATTCCTAAATTGGCGTCTTTTACGTTGGATGAACCGTCAGTAAATAAAATCCAAGTCTGCGAGTTTGCACCATTGAAAACTTGTAGCTCTTCTTCTAATTGCATCCCTTGGCTAAAATCAACCATGAAATTAGCTAATACTTGAGATTTTATATCAGCTCTAGGTTGATAAGTGATTTCGTATTCACTTAATTGAATAGCCCATTTTGCTAACCTCCCTGATAATTCATGCTTATGCAAAATGTTACGTAACGGGAAAGCAGTTACTAAAGCAATGGGATGACATTGAAAATAATGTCTTACTTTTCTAGAAGCCATGGTTAAATCAAGTGCTTGTTTTTCTAATTGCGAATATCGTGTCTCTTTATCTAACAAAGATTTACTAACATAATAGATAGGGGATTGTCTACCTTGATCCTCCTGGACTGAAACAACACTTACCGCAACTTCTGAAATAGCGAGATAAATAAGCAACCTTTCCACTGCCTTTGGTTTTTCAAGTAAGGGCGGATTTGATAAATATGTTTTCAAATTTCGAAGTGCTTGTTGACAGTCTTCGTTACACTCAAAATGATCTTGCTTTTTAAGTGCTGTAGAGAACTTGAAACACTTCCTTGAAGATTTAGGAATGAATCTTCCCAAGGTTGTAATCCTTCCCGTTAGCCTTTGGACTTCTTTTTTATTTGATAGCACATCAGGATTTTCCTCTATTGCTTTGATCTATGAAGGGTTTACTTCAATACCACGGTTAGAAATAAGAAAACCTAAAAACTTACCTGATGCGAATCCAAACGCACATTTTTCTAGATTAAGCTTCATATTAAACTTTCGTAAAATTTGAAATATTTCAAACAAATGAGATATATGATCATTAGAATGTTGAGTTTTGACGAGCATATCGACTGTGTATACCTCAATGGTTTTTCCCAAATGTTCTTGGAACATTTTAGTAAACAACCTTTGATAGGTTGCTCCTACATTCTATAGATCAAAGGGCATTACTTTATAACAGTAAGTCCCCCTGTCTGTTATGAAAGAAGTTTTTTCCTTATCGTCATGGTCCATTTTAATTTTATTATAACCTGAATATGCATCTAATAACTTAGTAGCTCATGCCCTGCAGTAACATCGATTAGTTGATCTATATGCGGTAGAGGAAAAGAATCTTTTGGACAAGATTTATTAAGATATATATAATCAACGCAAACTCGCCATTTACCATTCTTTTTAGGCACCACAACGGTATTACCTAACCGATTAGGATATTTTACCTCGCGGATAGACCCAAGTTTTAATAATTCTTGAACCTCATCTTGAATCACCTGATTTTTGAAAGCTCCTTTCTTTCTCTTCTTTTGTTTGATTGGTGTGAATGATGGGCCCTCATTTAACTTGTGAGTCATTACCTTCGGTGGTATACCTGTCATATCAGCATGGGACCAAGCAAAACAGTCCACGTTAGTTTTTAAAAATTTAATTATCACACCTTTCTTATTCAAGCTACGATTTGCTCCAACATAAACCTTCTGCTCGGGCCATTGTGCAAACAATATTACAGCTTCCAATTCTTCAATTGTTGTTTGATGTTTTCATTTTTCTCTGGCTCCTGAATTGTGTCGGGTCTCGAATCTATATCTTTTTGTTCCTGTTCAGTTGACGTTTGAATCCAGACAAGGTATGCGCTATTGAAATCATTTTTTCTTCAGCTTGCATTTCACGTAATACCCTCAGTATGATAATATTTACAGAACTTCCTGGATAAATTAAAACTTGCTTTACATTAGTATCATATACAAATAGAGATATTACCAGTGTTATGTGTAAATAACACACTCTGCATCTGCATCATCAAAGGTGATACTTTCTTCGTCCAAGACTTGACGTACCCGCTTCCCGTGGGTAATAGTAACTTTAGAAACTTTATTGGATGTTGTATACGTTACACCGTTGATATCTTCTCCCTCTCTTATGACGTTAATAGTTCTTTTAGGAGATGGTGGTTTTGGGGGCACCTGCCTATTTTTCATATAAGCCTCCTTGCCTTTCTCACAGAACAACTCAGTAAGGTACCCTTGTTTCAACAAATGATCAACTTTACTTCGTAAAAATCTGTATTTAGAGGTTTTATGGCCGTGATCATTATGAAACTCGCACCAATGATCAGGGTTACGCCGTTTTGGATTTGACCTCATCTCTTTTGTTCATAGGACCTTATCTCCCATGCTTCTCAAAATAGCTATGAGCTATGAGGTGTTTACTTTGAAATTATAGCCACCGAATCTCGCCTTTAAACTTCTATCATCATCTCGTGACTCTTGCTTGTTTAGCTCGTTCCTAAATCTAGATGAGGAACCTGACTCATTGTTTCTAGATTTTTGATCGTACTTTTGATTATCTGATCTTGATCGTGAGCCTTTTCCCGCAGGTCCCATGTAGGGTTCGCACCTATTTTTACCAGACCCCCTTTTATTTTCTGCACGTCTCGAACTTACTTTTTCCTCTTTTTGGAATCTTGGAACAGTATCCTCTTCAATCTGCAGCTTCGTGCTATACCTATTATAATCATCATTCCATGTTGTAGCAGGGAATTCTCGAAGGCTTTCCTTGA
The DNA here is from genome assembly GCA_034376525.1 of Nicotiana benthamiana. NCBI lineage: Eukaryota > Viridiplantae > Streptophyta > Magnoliopsida > Solanales > Solanaceae > Nicotiana > Nicotiana benthamiana. Next base: position 74,918,435 of record CM067328.1, on the reverse strand, counting down.
GTCTACTCGTGACCTCTGATCTTCTTTCATTCAAATTATTCGTGAATGCTATAACTGCCTAATTGTTAGGTACACCCGGTAAAGTCATTCTTTCACGTTGAAATCTATCAACGAAACCTCAAAGTTGTTCTGAATCTCCTTGCTTACTTTTGAAGATATCCGCCATTCTTTTCTCTACCTTTTGAGATCCCGAATGTGCTTTGATGAAAGAATCTGCAAGCTCAGCAAAAGCGTTTATAGAATTTTTGGGTAATAGAGAATACCAAGTTAGCGCCCCTTTGGTGAGTGTTTCACCAATTTGTTTGACCAATACTGATTCAATCTCTTGTTTCGTCAAATAATTTCCCCTCACGCCAGTTGTGAATGTCGTCACGTGGTCTCGTGGGTCTGTTGTTCCATCATACTTTAGGAACATTATGTATTTTAAACTTCTTTAGAATTGGGAGGGGAGCAGCACTTGGCTTCCATGGTTGTTGTGAATATTTATCCATATCCACTCCTTTGATTACAGGTGGAACTCCGAGGATTTACTCTATGCGGTCATTTTGTTCCTTGAGCCATTTCTGCATGGTAAGTACTAAATTTTGCAAATTAGAATTAGTTGAATTACCTGGTTCTCCCTCTTGTGATTCATTGGGGGTTCCTCCATTTCCAGAATTAACAAGCCCAGAACGGGGATTCTCCAATGTGTTGTTATTAGGTGTAGGTGTAGGCGGTACAGCAGGTAACTGACTGACTAAAGCCTGAAAAGCTTTGTTGACCTGTGTAACAATTAATTTTGTAAAGCCTCATCTACCCGTTAAAAATATTCAGATTGCTCTTGTACACCAGCATGAGACTTAGGAGTGCGTGCCTTCACGAGATTGCCGTGGTGAACCATGTGGAGAAGTTACCAGGTGAATGTTTTGTAAATCTCCTTGATCTTGCTGGTTTTGATTTACCTAGTTTCCTAGAGTGTTGTCATTGTTGTTTACCATAGTAGATAGAAATAGATTATCAGATTCCCGGTAACAAGACCAATTTGTTTAACCAAAAAATAGGACTTTGGTCAAAGCTAGAAATTTATGAGAACATGGGCTACTAATAATCAGAAGAAAATATAAAGATAAACTTTTAAGAATAAAATAGTAAGAAAGCAAGTAAATCAAGTGTATTATAGTAATTCCTTGTGTCGTACAATTGTTGGGTTTTTTCCCTTTTATAGCTTTTTTGAGACTATGAGCCTTACCTTAAGCAATAATGAGGTAATAATGAATAATAAATGTTATTTAATAATACTTTACACAATCAGACATAAATAAATATTCTCTAATGTTTCTAGTATGTAATATGCATTAAATACTGTATCCGCTCTCTTATAGGCTACCAGGTTCATCCCCTTTGATCTTTGTGATTTAAAGGTCTTGAATAGGTGCGGGCTCTGCATATCCTGAGTAATCGCCCATGCCTCTTCCACTATCTTTGCTCGCATCTGTTATTGCTCGTGTCTCTTAGCTAACTTTGTTTCTTTGACTATTTGACTGATCCATGTGTCATGACACGCCATCTCCAATATATAAACTCGATTTTTCCCAATACAGTTGATGATTCTTCCCTCCAATTTATAGCATACTCCCAAAAATATTCAGTTGATTTCTTCTTCAATTCAGTGGTCGAAATTCTGTCAGGAGAAATCTCAACATGAAATTTGTAATGATCGATAAAAGCATTTCCCAAATCATCCCAAGTATGCCATTTGGTAACATATTGTTTAGAGTACCACTCTAAGGCTTTCCCACTCAAACTTTGATTGAATAATTTGATTCTTATCCCTTCATTCTGCTCCACGTCAACTAATTTTTCACAATAAAGCTTCAAGTGGAAGAAAGGATTTCCCAATCCATCAAACTTATCGAACTTTGGAATCTTCTAACCAGGTGGCAACTCTGTTTATGAAATGCACATAACTCTTCACACTTCACGCTTTGGTTAGTACATCTCATTCATCTTCCAAACTCTTGAGCTTCCTATTTATCATTTCATCATCAACTGCTCTTGCATACTCTCTCTCGAGCAATATATATACTAAATAGATACAGTTAATTGATGACCATTTAATCAATAACAATAAACACGTAGAGAAATCCAACGGCTCAATTATATAAAAACATAATAAGAATTTATCCTACAAAAGGTTCTATCAAAACACTAAATAACAAATTAGCTATTCATAATAGTATGCAAAACCACAATAGTAGAATTCATAACCATTAATAAAAATAGGAAGAAGAATTCTTCTTTGCCTTGATCCTGGTGTGTTCTTGCCTCCTTAGGTCGAAATCCCAAACATCCCCTTTGGTTGAATCTGCCCTAGAAATGGCTCTCATTCGTTCAGACATGTTTAGGGAGTATTTATAGGCTAGGGTTTAAGTCCTTGAGTCTAAATCCGGGTTGGAATCTATTAACCCCCGACTTTTAAAATTTGTTTTGTTTTGTTTTGTTTTTCCGCGTCTTTTAATTACCGGGCTATAAACCTTGAGAAGCCTGATTTGTAGCGGTCAAGTTGTCTATAGACCTCGCGAACCCTGGTGTGTACACGGGTTGGATACTTGATGCTTTTGCGCTCTTTTCTTGCATTTTTTTCTTTTTTTATGCAACTTTCATTAGACTATTTATTTCGATATTCCTACACATAAAACAACACAATTTAGCTTAAATGTCCACAATAAATCACTAAACCAACAAAATATTGGGCTAGTAATATGCTAAAAGTATTGCATTTTGGCCTAAAATCAGTATGTGATGCACATTTCATCTACTTGGATGGAGTCTTTTGTTCTACTTCCAGGCCGGCTTTAGAAAAATTAATATTTAGATGGAGGTTTTAGCTTCAGTTTTTTTGTTCCTTTAATCTTCAGTTTTTGACAAGGTGAGTTGCTCTGATGGGAATCACCCTCCACTTCCAACCAAAAGGTTCTGAGTTCAAGTCACCCCAAGATCAAGGTGGAGAGTTCTTGGAGGGAAGGATGCTGAGGGTCTATTGGAAAGAGCCTCTCTGCCCTAGGGTAAGGGTAAGGTCTGAATACATACTACCCTCCCCAGACCCCACTTACGGTATTATACTGAGTTGTTGTTGTTGTATATTGATTAATAAAATAATAAAATAGGCATTTGAATGGTTTTTTGCTTTTTCTTCTTTGTCATTTGTGTTGGTTCATATGAGGTGATAACAAGGTAAAAATCTGTCTTTTTTTTCCTTTAAGACAGTCCGAAGTAAAAAATATGCATGCCATATTCTCTTTGAGAAGTTTTTCAATGACATATGAAGGATTTTACATACAAAAAGTCATCAGAAATATGATAACATATCATGGAGAAGAGAACGTTCCGCGCCATGGGAATATTTAAGTATGGAGGGACTTATTTTCTAAGTTTGGTATGGTGGAAACAGACTTGAGCCGCTTATCCTTGATCGAAGCAAGTTTACTATTTGATAAGTCAAGAGTTCCGCGGATTATGCACCAGTGAGTTGGATGAGAAATGTCTAGTTATCAGCTGGAAAAGTACTCCAATGATCTGTGTTTCTGCTGAAGTTCCAACAATATTGAAGAAAATAAGGTGGCTGTTGGAAATAGGAGAGCTATATATATATATATATATATATATATATATATATATATATATATATATATATGTTCCGCGGATTATGCACCAGTGAGTTGGATGAGAAATGTCTAGTTATCAGCTGGAAAAGAACTCCAATGATTTGTGTTTCTGCTGAAGTTCCAACAATACTGAAGAAAATAAGGTGGCTGTTGGAAATAGGAGAGCTATATATATATATATATATATATATATATATATATATATATATATATATATATATATATATATATATATATATATATATATATATACATATATATATAAATTGGTATCCGAGCTTGGTTTGACAAGATGATGACCAACAATGTCATCACGTTTCCTCGCCTCACAAAGGATAATTATGATCGATGGAGCATCCAAATGAAGACCTTCCTAGGTGGACAAGACCTATGTGAGATTGTGGAGCAAGGTTATGAGGAGCGTAAAGACAAGGGCTCACTCACGAAAGAAGAAAAGCGAGACAAATCAATGATCAAAAGGCTCTTTCCATCATCCAACAAAGTGTAGATGATAGAGCTTTTGAGAAAATTACAAGTGCAACCACCGCCAAGAAAGCATGGGAGATCTTAGAGAAATCTCACAAGGGAGTTGATAAGGTGAAAAAGGTTCGACTACAACCCCTACGAGGTGAGTTCTAATCATTAAATAAGAAAATCAATTTCCCATTATTTTACAAGAGTCTGGGCGATTGTCAATCAATTAAAGAGGAATGGTGAAACTCTAAGCGATGTAAGAGTCATTGAGAAAATTCTTAGATCATTAGATTCAAAATTTGACTATATACTCGTAGCCATCGAAGAATCTAAAGATCTAGAATCAATGACTATGGACGAACTCATGGGTTCACTACAAGCCCATGAAGAGAGGTTCAATAAGAGGCTCTATATATATATATATATATTATTTGTGGAAGAGAGGATTGATGATTTAGAAGCTTGATTGATCTTGAATGCTTTGCTTATTGTTTAATTAAAAATGAGGGGTGATACCTATGTTTATACTACACAATGGAATAGTCTAGAACACTTCATCATCTACTAGTATCTAGATAATTCCTAAGTATTCTCATGATAATTCTAGACTTAGATATTTTACAAGATTATTCTACACACTTTGACTACTACATATTACAAGAAGTTTCTAGATAATGGTCTACAATCTTGATCGAATATACTTGGATAGTTGCAAGACCAAATCCAAAACACATAACCCAAAATCAAGTTTATTTTTCAACAGACCCCCTTAAACTTGATTTTGTCACTCCGAGGATATTCCGTAATCTCTGAAACATCTCGTGTTTTAGAGGCTTTGTGAAAATATCAGCAACTTGGTCTAATGACTTCGCGTACTTTATCTGCATCTCTTCATTTGTAACACACTCCCTGATGTAATGGTATTTCGTATCGATGTGCTTGCTTCGGTCATGGAAGACTGGATTCTTTGCTAGAGAAATCGTAGACTTGTTATCCACATATATCTCTGTAGCTTCCTTTTAAGAAAATTTAAGTTCATTTAGTAACTTCCTGAGCCACACTGCATGACAGGTGCACGATGTTGCTGCTACATACTCGGCTTCACACGTTGACAGAGTCACAATGGGTTGCTTCTTTGAACTCCATGTGAACGCCGTATCTCCCATATAGAACACGAAACCACTCGTACTCATACGATCGTCTATGTCTCCGGCCAAATCACTATCACTGTATCCAACTAGCTTGAAGTGATTAGAAGGCGAATAAAACAGACCATAGTCAACCGTACCTTTGATGTAGCGAAGTATCCTCTTTGCTGCCTTCAAGTGATTTATTGTAGGTGCTTTCATATATCGACTTACTAGTCCAACTCCGTAGAGAATTTCTAGCCTCGTGCAGGTTTGGTACCTCAGACTTCCAACCAAACTCTTGTATTTTGTTGGGTCCACCAAGTATCCTTCATCATCTTTTGAAAACTTGAGATTGCAATCCACCGGTGTGTTCATCGACTTGCAGTCATTCATCTTAAACTTCTTCAGCACCTCCTTCGCATAACCTTCTTGGGATATGAATATTCCTTCTTTCTTTTGTTTCACCTCGATCCTAAGATAGTAAGCCATAAGTCCAATGCCGGTCATCTCGAACTCCCGAACCATTGCTTTCTTGAAATCCTCGAACATTTTGGGATTACTACCGGTGAATATCAAGTCATCCACGTATAGGCACACAAGCATAACATCTCCATCCTTGCTTACTTTGGTGTAGAGGGCATGCTCATGTGGGCATTTTGTAAAGTCATTCTGCTGGAAATACTTGTCTATCCTGCTATTCCATGCCCAAGGCGCTTCCTTCAACCCGTATAAGACCTTTTTCAATTTCAGCACCTTATTCTCTTGGCCTTTCACGATGTATCCTGAAGGTTGTTCTATGTAGACTTCTTCTTCTAAGTGGCCATTAAGGAACACAGATTTGACATCCATTTGATAAATCTACCAATCATGCTGAGCCGCAAGTGAGATCATCAATCATATAGTTTCTAGACGAGCGATAGGAGCAAATACCTCTTCATAGTCTATGTCGGCTCGTTGACTATATCCCTTCTCCACCAACCTTGCCTTATATCTTTCAACTTCACCTTTGGAATTCTTCTTGGCCTTGTACACCCACTTTACACCAATAGCCTTATGCCCCTTTGGTAGAGTAGCGAGATTCCACGTATCATTACTCTTGATTGCTTGAATCTCCTCTTCCATGGCACGTTTCCACTTCTCGCTTTTTGCTGCGTCTTTATAGCTTATTGGCTCACAATCGGCAAGAAGGTAGAACAATGTTAGATCCTCAATAGGTTGAGTTACCTCGTACAACTCCTCAATGCTCCTTGTGCGATATTGTAGCCTACTTGATTCTCCTCCTGATGTTGGTGTCGCTTCATTTGGTGATGTTAGAGTATGTGGAGAGTGCGGAGATGGTGTACTAGAAGGTTCTTGAACCTCAAGATATTCTTCGTTCCTTATAGTACTCTCGAATGGATAAGGGAGAAAATCGTAGTTCTCCTCTTCGGGAACATTCCAATCCCATATTGCTTCTTCATCGAACACCACGTCTCGACTTGAGATTACTTACCGGCCTTGGCATAGTATAGCTTGTAACCTTTCGAACTTCAGTCATAGCCCACGAATATGAGCTTTTCGCTTATATCATGGAGCTTCGTCCTCTTTTGATCTGCCACATGAGTATATGCCACACTTCCGAACACTCGTAGGTGTGAGATGCCGGGCTTCCTTCCACTCCAAGCTTCAATGGGCGTTTTGTTCTTGACGCTTTTAGTGGGCGAGCGATTTGCTAGATAGATCGCAACAGTCCAATACCTCGGCCCAAAACTCCTTAGGCATCCTTTTGCTCTTCAACATACTCCGGGCCATATCAAGGATGGTCCTATTCTTTCTTTCTGCAACACCATTTTGGTGAGGTGAATACGGAACAGTTAGAGGACGTCGTAAGCCATTGTTGTCACAAAATTCCTTGAATTCCTTGGATGTGAACTCTCCTCCACGATCGGATATCATCGCCTTTATGGTGAGACCACTTTGATTCTCCACAAACGCCTTGAACTTCTTGAATAATCCAAAGACTTCCGACTTCTATTTTAGAAAATAGACCCATGTCTTTCGACTAAAATCATTAACGAATAGAAGAAAATATCTATTTTTACCGAAAGATGGTGGATCGATAGGGTCCACACACATCCGTGTGAATAAGTTGTAGAGGTTTCTTCGCTCTACTAGAAGCCTCTTCTGGAAAACTATTTCGAAAGTGCTTTCCTAGAAGGCATCCCTCACATATTTGATCCGGATGATTAATTGGACGCAAACCCTTCACCATTCCTTTACTTGATAATAACTTTAAGCCTCCAAAATTTAAGTGCCCGTATCTCATGTGCCAAAGCCAAGAATTATCTTTAAAACATGCTTTTAAACATCTTGGAATGTCATGTTGAATATTTAGCAAAACATCCTATTCGTTGACATTGGCACTTGAGCAATCAAACCTCCTCTTTGGTCTCTTATAGAAAGACTACGATTTATCATGTGAATATCATAGCCTTTCTCTAAGATTTGTCCAACACTCAGTATATTAGACTTCAAATAGGGCACATAATACACGCTAGAGATAAATTGATGCCTTCCATTTTTCAAGCGGATGAGGATCTTACCTTTGCCTTTAACCGGGACATTAGAGGAATCTCCGAAGGTGATATTTCCACTTATTGCCTCGTCTAACTCCACAAACATGCTTTTGTCACCGCACATATGGTTGCTTGCACCCGTGTCGAGATACTAGAAATTCGATCCTCCGTTGTCTCCACCTTTGCATGCTAGTAACAAAGTGTTATCCACGGCTTCGGTATCTTCTTGTGCAAAATTTGCTCTTTCTTGCACGTAATTGTTTAACTTCTCGCATTCCGAAGCATAGTGGCCAAATTTATGACAATTATAGCATTTAGTTTGAAAGTTGTAATACCTTGACCTTCTACTTGTGTAGCCTCTCCCGCGACCTCTTGTCGAGTGAAAATCTTGGCTTCTTTCTTCATTTTTGTAAGAACTATAGCCTCCACGTTTGATATATCCTCGCCCTCGTCCTCGGCCACATACTTGATCACGACCTCATTGACTCGTTTGATGAGTCTTTTCACTACTCTCTTCCTTGAAAGAGGGTTTTGCTTGTAAAGCTTGCTCCAAAGGCTCCTTATTTTTCTTATTGAACCTCTCTTCATGGGCTTGTAGTGAACCCATGAGTTCATCGATAGTCATTGATTCTAGATCTTTAGATTCTTCGATGGCTACGACTATATAGTCGAATTTTGAATCTAATGATCTAAGAATTTTCTCAATGACTCTTACATCGCTTAGATTTTCACCATTCCTCTTTAATTGATTGACAATCGCCAAGACTCTTGTAAAATAATCGAAAATTGATTAAAAGTTTTTCTTATTTAAGGATTCGAACTCACCTCGTAGGGTTTGTAGTCGAACCTTTTTCACTTTATCAACTCCCTTGTGAGAATTCTCTAAGATCTCCCATGCTTTCTTGGCGGTGGTTGCACTTGAAATTTTCTCAAAAGCTCCATCATCTACACTTTATTAGATGATGGAAAGAGCCTTTTGATCATTGTTCTTGTCTCGCTTTTCTTCTTTCGTGAATGAGCCCTTGTCTTTAGACTCCACATAAGCTTGCTCCACAATCTCCCATAGGTCTTGTCCACCTAGGAAGGTCTTCATTTGGATGCTCCATCGATCATAATTATCCTTTGTGAGGCGAGGAAACGTGATGACATTGTTGGCCATCATCTTGTCAAACCAAGCTCTGATACCAATTTGTTGGAAATAGGAGGCTATATATGTATATATTATTTGTGGAAGAGAGGATTGATGATTTAGAAGCTTGATTGATCTTGAATGCTTTGCTTATTGCCTAATTACAAATGAGGGGTGATACCTATATTTATACTACACAATGGAATAGTCTAGAACACTTTATCATCTACTAGTATCTAGATAATTCCTAAGTATTCTCATGATAATTCTAGACTTAGATATTTTACAAGATTATTCTACTCACTTTGACTACTACATATTACAAGAAGTTTCTAGATAATGGACTACAATCTTGATCTAATATACTTGGATACTTGCAAGCCCAAATCCAAAACACATAACCCAAGATCAAGTTTATTTTTCAATTGGTGTAAAGTGGGTGTACAAGGCCAAGAAGAATTCCAAAGGTGAAGTTGAAAGATGGCAAGGTTGGTGGCGAAGGGATATAGTCAACGAGCCGGCATAGACTATGACGAGGTATTTTCTCCTGTCGCTCGTCTAGAAACTATTAGATTGATGATCTCACTTGCGGCTCAGCATAATTGGAAGATTTATCAAATGGATGTCAAATCCGCGTTCCTTAATGGCCACTTAGAAGAAGAAGTCGATATAGAACAAAACCTTTGGGATACATCGTGAAAGGCCAAGAGAATATGATGCTGAAATTGAAAAGGGCCTTATACGGGTTGAAGCAAGCGCCTCGGGCAAGGAATAGCAGGATAGACAAATATTTCCAGCAGAATGACTTTACAAAATGCCCACAAGCATGCCCTCTACACCAAAGTAAGCAATCAAGAGGAATGATACGTGGGATCTCGCTACTCTACCAAAGGGGCATAAGGCTATTGGTATCAGAGCTTGGTTTGACAAGATGATGGCTAACAATGTCATCACGTTTCCTCGCCTCACAAAGGATAATTATGATCGATGGAGCATCCAAATGAAGACATTCCTAGGTGGACAAGACCTATGGGAGATTGTGGAGCAAGGTTATGAGGAGCCTAAAGAAAAGGGCTCACTCACGAAAGAAGAAAAGCGAGACAAGATCAATGATCAAAAGGCTCTTTCCATTATCCAACAAAGTGTAGATGATGGAGATTTTGATAAAATTGCAAGTGCAACCACCGCCATGAAAGCATGGGAGATCTTAGAGAATTCTCACAAGGGAGTTGATAAGGTGAAAAAGGTTTGACTACAACCCCTACGAGGTGAGTTCGAATCCTTAAATAAGAAAGACTTTTAATCAATTTCCAATTATTTTACAAGAGTCTTGGCGATTGTCAATCAATTAAAGAGGAATGGTGAAAGTCTAAGCGATGTAAGAGTCACTGAGAAAATTCTTAGATCATTAGATTCAAAATTCGACTATATAGTCGTAGCCATGGTAGAATCTAAAGATCCAGAATCAATGACTATCAATGAACGCATGGGTTCACTACAAGCCCATGAAGAGAGGTTCAATAAGAAAAATAAGGAGCCTTTGTTGCAAGCTTTACAAGCAAAACTCTCTTTCAAAGAAGAGAGTAGTGAAAAGACTCATCAAACGAGTCAACGAGGTCGTAGTCAAGTACGTGGCCGAGGACGAGGGCGAGGATATATCAAACATGGAGGCTATAGTTCTTACAAAAATGAAGAAAGAAGCCAAGATTTTCACTCGACAAGAGGTCGCGGGAGAGGCTACACAAGTAGAAGGCCAAGGTATGACAACTCTCAAACTAAATGCTATAATTGTCATAAATTTGGCCACTATGCTTCGGAATGCGAGAAGTCAAACAATTACGTGCAAGAAAGAGAAAATTTTTCACAAGAAGATACCGAAGCCGTGGAAAACACTTTGTTACTAGCATGCAAAGGTGGAGACAACGGAGAATCAAATTTGTGGTATCTCGACACGGGTACAAGCAACCATATGTGCGGTGACAAAAGCATGTTTGTGGAGTTAGACGAGGAAATAAGTGGAAATATCACCTTTGGAGATTCCTCTAAAGTCCCGGTTAAAGGAAAAGGTAAGATCCTCATCCTCTTGAAAAATGGAAGGCATCAATTTATCTCTAGCGTGTATTATGTGCCCAATATGAAGTCTAATATACTGAGTGTTGGACAACTCTTAGAGAAAGGCTATGATATTCACATGATAAATCGTAGTCTTTCTATAAGAGACCAAAGAGGAGGTTTGATTGCTCAAGTGCCAATGTCAACGAATCGGATGTTTTTGCTAAATATTCAACATGACATTCCAAGATGTTTAAAAGCATGTTTCAAAGATAATTCTTGGCTTTGGCACATGAGATACGGGCACTTAAATTTTGGAGGCTTAAAGTTATTATCAAGTAAAGGAATGGTGAAGGGTTTGCCTCTAATTAATCATCCAGATCAAATATGTGAGGGATTCCTTCTAGGAATGCACTTTCGAAATAGTTTTCCAGAAGAGGCTTCTAGTAGAGCAAAGAAACCTCCAGAACTTATTCACACGGATTTGTGTGGACCCTATCCATCCACCATCTTTCATTAAAAATAGATATTTTCTTCTATTCGTTGATGGTTTTAGTCGAAAGACATGGGTCTATTTTCTAAAAGAGAAGTCGGAAGTATTTGGAATGTTCAAGAAGTTCAAAGCGTTTGTGGAGAAAAAAGTGGTCTCACCATAAAGGCGATGAGATCCGATCGTGGAGGAGAGTTCTCATCCAAGGAATTCAAGGAATTTTGCGACAATAATGTCTTACGACGTCCTCTAACTCTTCCATATTAACCTTAGCAAAATGGTGTTGCACAAAGAAAGAATATGACCATCCTTGATATGTCCCAAAGTATGTTAAAGAGCAAAAGGATGCCTAAGGAGTTTTGGGCCGAGGCAGTGGACTTTGCGATCTATCTAGCAAATCACTAGCCCACTAAAAGTGTCAAGAACAAAATGCCCATTGAAGCTTGGAGTGGAAGGAAGCCCGACATCTCACACCTACGAGTGTTCGGAAGTGTGGCATATGCTCATGTGCCAGATCAGAAGAGGACGAAGCTTGATGATAAAAGCGAGAAGCTCATATTCGTGTTCTATGACTCAAGTTCGAAGGGTTACAAGCTATATAATCCCAAGACCGGTAAAGTAATCTCAAGTCGAGACGTGGTGTTCTTTGAAGAAGCAACATGGGATTGGAATGTTTCCGAAGAGGAGAACTACGATTTTCTCCCTTATCCGTTCGAGAGTACTCTAAGGAACAAAGAATATCTAGAGGTTCAAGAACCTTCTAGTACACCATCTCCGCACTCTCCACATACTCTAGCCATACCAAATGAAGCGACTCCAACATCAGGAGGAGAATCAAGTAAGCTACAACATCGCACAAGGAGCATTGAGGAGTTGTACGAGGTAACTCAGCCTATGGATTATCTAACATTGTTCTGCCTTCTTGCCGATTGTGAGCCAATAAACTATGAAGCCGCAGCAAAAAGCAAGAAGTGGAAACGTGCCATGGACGAGGAGATTCAAGCAATAAGCAAAACATTCATTATCAATCAAGCTTCTAAATCATCAATCCTCTCTTCCACAAATAATATATATAGCCTCCTATTTCCAACGTGCCATTGACATGAGCTTTATTATCTGCCGTTATGGGATCATGTTTTTCGGAAACAACCTCTCTATCCCTTCGAGGTAGGGGGTCTGCGTACACACTACCTTCCCCATACCCCAATTGTGGGATTTTATTGGGTTGTTGTTGTTGTTACATGTAATTGCAGGTAATAGTATAAAAGTTTACTTTTATTGTCCATGCACAAATGTTAAACTCTTCTTAGTTTTAACATTTTGACAGAAAGAAGTACCTGTATCTCTTTTTCATAATGACCAAAAGAGCATTAGGCCACAATTCTTTAGCCCCCTTAACTTAGTAATTTATCATGTATTCTGTTATGATTTCATACTCTTGTAGAATCAAAAGAGAGATCAAGGTAACTATATTTTCTTTCTGACCTCTCTTTTACAGGCGCACAGCTAGAGCGCTGAGAGTGGGTTTGGTCGAACCCAGTAGCTTTGGTTCGAACATTGTATTCATCTTAAAAAAATCATTCAATATCTTAATCTTAAAACAAAACTAACTGGATTAGGTCTCCATCATCGCTCACAACCCATAATATGGAACAATGGTGAGTGGCTCATTTCTGGTTCCACCAAAACAAACCTTGTAAATAAGTCCCTCCAAACTTCGAGTTTCGCATGGCGAGCAACTCTCTCTTAGCTTCACCATGATATGCAACAATATTTCGAATAGAGATAAACCCCTTCTAACTGTGTGAAAATATGTTGTTGCTCCATGTAGGTATCAAACCTATCAATGATGTTACTATGAAAACTTCAATCGATTAACTTGTTAACTTTGTGCTCATCTCAGCCTAGCTCACTGATCACCATTATGCATGGGTTGAGACATTTAATAGCATCCATCATAGCTTCCAAAATCACACGAACTTTTCTTGAAGCTGAGACTCGGTCTAAGATGGCTTGTATTCCAGTGAATTGAATGAGTTGGCAGTAGATGAAACTGGCCTTGTTGCAAATTTAGCAGGTTCAAATGAGTTGGCTACCAGCATCAGAAGCAGACAGATTACACAAGTTAATTGTAATGACCCGATCGGTCGTTTTGAGTTTTTGCACTTTGTTCGCAAGTTCTCGGGCATGACTTGCCCTGTGTGATGTATTGTGACTTATGTAAATCGTCGATTTTGGTTTTCAGGGTAATCGGCATGAATTTGGAAGAACATTTCTCAGTTTGAAGCTTGAAATTTGAAAGATTTGACCAAGATTTGACTTGTTAGTATATGATCTCCGATCAAAATTTTTATGATTTGATTAGCTCCGTTAGGTGATTTGGGACTTAGGAGCGTGATCGGAATGCATTTTGGAAGTCCATGTAGGTTTAGGCTTGAATTGACGAAATTGAGATTTCGGGTTTTTCCGGTCAATAGGTGAGATTTTGATATAGAGGTCCAAATGGAATTTCGGAAGTTGTAGTAGTTCTGTTGTGATATTTGCGATGTGTGTGCAAAATTTCAGGTTATTCGGACGTGGTTTGGTTGAGTTTTTGATCAAATGCGGAAGTCGAAAATTTTTGGAATCCTAGGCTTGAATTTGATGTGATTTTGGTGTTTTAATGTTGTTTTGAGCATTCCGAAAACTGGGACGAGTTTGAATAAGGTTATGTAATATGTTTGTGCTTTTGGTTGAGGTCCGGGGCCCTTAGGGTGATTTCGGATGGTCAATGGGGAGATTGAGAGTTTGGCGAATGCTGCAGATTTGTTGTTTCTGTTGTTTCCGCACCAGTGGATTTAGGACCGCAGGTGCGACGGTGCAAATGCGGGAGATTGGTCGCAAAAGCGAAAATAGGCTAGGAATTTTGTGGTCGCAGAAGAGGTAGTGGAGCCACACCTGCGAAGGCGCATGTGCGATTTTTGGTAACTTAAGTAAAAGACCGCAGAAGCGGCTCTTGGACAGCAAAAGCGGTAGGATGAGGTGGATTGACAGGTGCGAAAATGCCTGGGTCAGAATGTATATATTTCACCCTTTGCGATTTTGAGAGGGTTTTCACCATATTTCATTCGGGAGAAAGCTTGGAAGAGCTAATTGAAGAGGGAATTCAAGAGGATTTTGTGGAGGTAAGATTTTTGGACACTAAACTTGTTTCTATAATGAATTTTAACATTTTAAGCGTGAAATCTGTGGAAAATCAATAGCAAAATTGGGGGTTTAGGGCTTGAAAATTGGAGACCTTAATCTATGAATTTGAAGGGTCATTTATGATCGGATTTTGGTATTCTTGATATGTATGAACTCGTGAGAAGATGAGGATTCCATTGATGTTGATTTATTGGATTATGAGATGTGGGCCCAGGGGTCAGATTTGAGAAATTTCGAGATTTTTGATCCAAATTGGATATTTTTGAGCAGGCTTTATTCCCTTAGCATATTTTAATAATTATGTACTGATTGCGGCTAGATTTGGAGCATATTCGTGAGGGCAAAGGCATTGCGGGCTAGAGTTTGGACCAGATCGAGGTAAGTAATGATTGTAAATGATGTTCTGAGGGTATGAAACCCCGTATTTTACATCGTTGTACTACTTTGAAGTGACACACACGCTAGATGACGAGTGTGGAGTTGTGCACCGTTGGGGATTATGACCTGGTCCGTCCCGTACGGCTTTTAAGTCGCAAATTTGATTTGAATCTTATGTTATTCCATATTTTAGAGATTTATATTATATTTTGGGATGTATGCCATGTTTGGGGTCTTGTGCCGACCTGTTGAGACCCTTAGGGGCATTTTCACTATTTTCCTCACTCTATTTGTTTTGAAAGCATATCCTCAGTCATGATTTACCTGTTTATTATTTAAATCTTATTTTATCACTTTACTTCTTAAAATGTGAAAACTATTCGGGCTGAGTTCCCTGTTTTACTGATGGTCCGAGTGATTGTGAGGTAGATGACTAAGATAGACCTAGGGTCTGATTGTGAGGTTGACGACTGAGATAGACCGAGGGTCTGATTGTGAGGTTAATGACTGAGAGAGGGCGAGGGCCTGATTGTGTGGATTACATATTTATGGATCGGGATACACTGGCAATATGTGTGTGTGTGTGTATATATGTATATATATACATATATACACACACACACACACACACATATATATATATATATAATATGTATATATATGTATGTATATTTATGTATATGGATCAGGGTGCACGCCCCAACGATATAGTGCTTGGGCTGTGGGAGCCCCTTCGGAGTCTGCACACCCATAGTGAGCGCCGTCGTCGAGATATATGGATCGGGCTGCATGCCGCAACGATATATGGATCGGGCTGACCGTGGTAGCGGTTTCTATATGGTACCTATTAAGTGTGAGCGCTGACCGGTAAGAGTTGAGTCATGAGTGACTGAGGGGCTTGCCCGAGGGGCTATAGATATACATGCACATGAGTGACGCTCTACCTTTTCACTTCTCCTTAAAGTGAGTTTCTATGAATATGTTGATTTAATTAATGCTTCGCTCATCTTTAGACCAAGCCTCTATTGAAAATATTGAACAAATGCTTTACATAACTTTCATTTAAACTGAGATTCTTAAGTTATAAAATGGGTATGAATTTCTATTTTGCTAAGGGGATATATACGAACTATGTTTCGCCCGAGGGCCCGATTATGATCTTCATCACTTTAATTATATATAATATATATATATATATATATATATATATATGCAAACCTATATTGAAAAGGATAGAAAAATAATTTTAAAGGATTTTATTTAAGTTGGGAGTTTAACGAAATGATTTGAATGGTATCCTAATGTGGGAACATGTTGTAATCACTGGTACTATGAGTGGTTGACGTATTTTTTTACTACTCAGTCTTTATTTACTCTTATTACTTATTGGGTTGGAGTACTCACATTACTCCATGCACCTTGTGTGCAGACTCAGGTATTTCGTAACACGGTAACTGGTGGTGATTACTCAGAGGCGGAGTCATCGGAGTTAGCACGGTGGCTGCACGAGGTTCGCCGCACAGTTTTCTTTCCTCTCATTTTTTTCTGTATTTAGTACATTTTTAGATTCGTGTTGTATTCAGACCCTGGTAGATGCTCATGAAAGTGACACCCTGATGTCGGGCTTGTGCAATTATTCCGCATTTTTCTTTTAAATTTTCAATATGAGATTATTGGTTTATAAATGGTATAAAAATAATTTTTATTGAAAAATGGTTGATTTGGGAGTTGTGTCGACTGGCCTAGTTTCACGATAGGTGCCATCAGATCGGATAAGTTTTTGGGTCGTGACATTCAGCAACTCTTTTGCACGATCAAATTTTCAAGTGGCAACCAATTTAGCAGAAGCTTGAACTAGTATAACAAGGTCCAAATCCTCTTGTTTTGCTCAAAAGATAGATGCACTTTATAAGCTAAAAACCAGTCAAAAAGATATGAGGGTAAATCGTAATCAAGTATAATGAGTTCTAGAAGAGGTTATTTTATTAGGATCTTAGTAGATCTTTAAAGTATAGAAGATAATAGAGAGTTCTTGTTATCAAAAGGAGATTAAGATACATAAAGATATTTTCTTGATTACAGTAGAGAGAGAGGAAATAGAGAGTTGGTATATTCACAATTATCAATCTTCCCTACAAGGTGAAGGTCTCCTTTATATATTAAGAGACATTTTCTCGAAATACACGAAAAGAAAAGTACAAAAGTTGGTGGTTTCTACTCAACAAAGGGAGTCAGATGCTAAACGATGTCGTTCCTGGTTTGGGCAGTACCCTTGCTTGGGTCGCCCTTATTATGAGGGGCGTGCCCACCTGGCGTGGGGACGTGATGAGTCAAATTTATCCCTATACACCTCTGCTAGTTTAAGAGACGGACCAGAATCTGCTGTAAGGGAATTAATTAAACATGACCGAGTGGGCAGCCCAGTACACAAGGTATCCCGCATTCATGTAGGATCTGAGGAAGGACCGCACTTCAAGGGGTATGATGTAGACAGCCTACCCTAATGTATTTGATCACATTGAAAACTGTGGTTATTTTTCAATTATGATTTATAAATTTAGGCTATTTCTGATTTTTTTCCCAAGCAAAAATGATGGCCATGTTCACGTAAATCTATTATTAGGACTTAGGAGTAGTTGATTCAGAAACTACTAACCAATTGACCTGCAGGAGGTAACTGATAGGCCAAAATGGTCAAACACTTGCCTCGTGCATATGATATGGTATTAAAAACGTAGCATGTTCAACACATAAGAACAGTTTCATCAATCAAAACTAACGTAAATGCACTCATTAGCAAAAAAGTTCATATTTTGGGTGTAGATATTGAAACTTAGAAAGTATTGATACCGGATTGAGGAGAAGATTTTACTTGAACGAATAATTTTTTACTTTCTCTCGTCCATGTTAAGTGATTTTTTGGCTATTTTCACATATATTAAGGAATTTACCTTTTAATCTATATCTATCTATAATTAAAAGCTGAAGACAAAAGCCCCTCATGAAATCAAGTGATATCATCCTAATAAGCCACTTGACACTTTAGGACAATTCCCAAAAAAAATAGGAGCTACAATTTAACTTTGTTTGGGAGAAAACTACCGTACAACATTCTGGAGAAATTTCAAAACTTTTTATATTTTTTTAAATTAAACCTTTTAATCCACAATATTATTTAAAAACCTTTTACCTTCCACTTGCCCTAAATTATCTCTGAAACATCACGATATTCAGAGTCTTCTTAACTATCTAAACCACGATTAACACTCACGATTGAAATCCACTCTCTGCAAAATCAGTCTCCTCAACTATCTAAATCACGAATGACACTCACGATTCAAATCATACTCGGCAACAACCGCTCACAACTGTAGCTTTATATTTCTTCCTCTAATCTTCCACAAGAAAAAAATATGGCTTAGCAAAAAATGTCTACTCACATTGATGTGTAACAATTTCAAATATGCAATGAAAGTTGAAAGTTCGGGTTGTCCGTCTGTAGGAAGTACCAGATCGTTTTAATCCAGACGCTACATTCTCGATTGAATTGGTTCTACAAGTTGAAAAGGTATTAAAAATAAGTTATTTTCTTACTCATTCTTTTTGCTCTCTGTTTCTTAAGTTGCAAATTTAAAATTTGTGCTTTATGTGTTTGAGTTAGTAATTTGTGATTATGAGTTACAAACCCTTTCATAACAGAGTTCTCACAGCGGATGTTAAAGTTTACAAAATAATTGCTTTGTTGCCGAAGGTGGAATAAAAGAAGAAAAGACCCTACTGGTAAAACTAATACTTAATCACGTTCCGCTTGATTTTGGTTTTGTCACACATTGAAATCCGATTAAAGATCTGTGAATTGACAACTTATGGGCTTTTATATGCAAAATGCAGACATCACTGCAATGTGGGCTACAAGAAAGGACTTTAGGAATGTTGTTTTTAAGTAGATAAAGACCTTGCAATGTTTCATGGGATGCATCGTAGAGAAAAGGAGATGAATGATCAAATTCCTAAATATAACTTTGAGAAAGCGGATCAACAGTACAATTAGATATGTAGATGTTTTTTTGCAGCTTTATAAATTTTGGGTTTCAAAAATTTTCGAGAAATAAAATAAATTATATGTAATATTCCGTTTGGTGGTTCTTCCCATTCCTACTTAATCATGTTCATATTAAATGCATGTCCTTTAATTTTTAATCTTGTGTACAACCAACTTTGAATTTGGATTATGGCCTTAGAAGTTTTCTTAGTTTTCACTTTATATATGTATATATTTTGATATTTTATCAATTGCACCCTAAAAGGTTACTTTTCTTTGTTATCAAATGGACATCATCATAGCCTACTAATCAAAATTATCTTCTAATCACTGAAAATGACAAGAATGACTATGACTGCTATTTTTACTATAACATTTGTGTGCTGGTGTGATGACTCATTTTGTTGCTACATATCTTTCTTCTATTTTAATTTGCTAATTGTTATTAATTGTTTTGACGAAAAAGAAGAAACTCAATAGCTTATGCAGCCTCTAACAATTTATTGGACCAGTCAGTATGTAGGTGACATTTTATTTGAGAGTTCAAAATGTCAAGTGTGTCATGAGGTGGTAGTGTTTCTGTTGTCCCTGACGAAAAAGTATTTTTTTCTCAACTATCAACACCGGTGATTCATGGAAGCTGTGTAGAATTTGTCTTTACTTGCATCCATGTTCAATCACAATACTCTTTGACTGATGTATAAAAGTTGTTAATCTAAAAAGAAAAAGAGTAATCTAACAAGGAAAATTCTACATGAGAAATTTTGAATCGAGCAATGTCAGTGTATAGCCTTCAGTTTTATATTTTTGTGAAACTTTGATAGTGAAAATTCTGATAATAAAAAATAATTGGCAGTGAATATTCATTTGAAGTTTCTATTTGTTCTGCTCAATTTTACTCAACTAGATTATGTTTCATCTTTTTCCCTCGGCAGTTCTTCAAAATTAAAAATAACTTTGTGGGAAGAATTTGGAGAAAAGTTTAACCTTATCTATATGATGGCTCTGGCCCTTACATTTTCATATTCATTTCTATGACAGTAAAAGAATTTCGTGGTAATTGGGTTATATTTACTGATCATCGCTGCGTATTTTACTACTTATGTTAAATATATACTAAAGTTTAGTTGTTATCGCATTCACTATTAATAGGTGAGGTTACTTTCACCACCACATCTGCAATCAAAATAAATGTAATTCTTCAAATAGATTACATATCACCGTTGATGCAAAAGTTTGAATCAATATCTATTCGAGTAAGACATGTTTCTCAATAGGATGACCAGTAATGTGTTGTTGGAGACTGACTTGAGTGCGGAAATACAAGTGAATTCAGTATGGCTTCAATTTTAGGCTTATAAAAATGGTGCACAATTTTCAAATTTTATGAACATGAATTTTACTTCACATCATTCTGTTGGTAAGAAGTTCAAAATATTGCGTATGTCATATTATAGCACTTACTCCAATCAGTTAGTTGTTGCTTTTCTTTTTAATGCCTGCCGTTCTTCCATACAGTATCAATCCCTTTTGGCCATAGCCCATAGGCTATTTGTACAGGAAAAATTAAATTCATAATCTAATGCAAGTCTATGGCCACAAACCAAGTTGTCTTTGCCAATTGCTCAATTAAACTAACCTCATCTCTCTTCCTATAAACACCATATTGCACTTAAGTTGCCACTTCTTTGCGGCATGCATGTTGACATTTCTACATGTTCACGTATTTAACAATAAATTAACGTATATATTATGAAAAACTATCCCTTCTTTTAAATTTAAGTTCATTACTAATCCATGCTATGTTATACTGTCATTTTATGAGGACTACTCCTACATCAACAACAACAGAAGTTTTCTTTGGAATAAAAAGGAATTCAATTGTTGCTGATATGAAGTTCTTCAACTATCTTATTTATGGTTATAATATGTAATAAATAGCATGGGCAAATCCATATCTCATGGTTACTTCTCATATATTTGTATAATATATACATCTTCGTGAAGATATTCTTTTAAACTCATTTCAGAATTTCTGCCCTTATGTTTTTACAGCTTTGAGAGTCTTCACTAAAAAAATAACATCTCTTTCCACAAAAGTCGAAACCATGATCCACTTGTGCCATTAGAAAGAGGACTTATGAAACCACAATAAATACAAAAATCAGATCCTAAGTCTTTGTAGATTACGAATGTGCTTTGAATTCAGTTCTTATTTCCTGTCATTCTGCTTTTCACAGCTTTGTGCGTCCTCAGTAAAAATTCATATTTTTTGTAGACACGTCAAAATACCGACCCACTTGTGCTGTTGGAATAATAGCTTATGCAACTAAAAGAATTCCAGCAATCACCTCTAGATTATTAAGACATTTATACATATAGGCATTTGAATTTAGTTCTAAATATCTGCTATTGTTCTTTCTACAGCTTTATGAATTCTAACTAAAAAATTCATAAATATCAGCAAACACATTGAAACCGCGATCCATTTTTATTTTTGGAAAGAGGACTTCTGGAACTATGATACACACAAGCGTCAAGTCCATATTATTTTTCTTAAGACAGAAATTCTATTCAATATTGTTTTACATCTCTATCATTCTATTTTTCACAGCTTTGCTCGCAATGATAAAAAATTTATACTTCTCTACAGGAACGTTGAAACCACGGTCCGCGTGAACCTTTCAAAATGAAGTCCTATGGAACTGCAATACATTCAAAAAGTAGGTCCATATTTTTTTGTATATTTATACAGACATATTTTTGACTCAACTTTGAACTTCTTACATTCTGCTTTTCACAGCTTTGTGCATTGTTAAAAGAAATTTTTATTTTGCTGCTGCATCGTCGGTTTTTGGCAAAATAGTATTATTTATTTTAACACTTCTATTTTCTTTTCGCGCGCAGTTCTAGAGACTTGCATCTTACTTTTGAAATAATGCTATTGTGGTGCATTTCATACATTGGGAACTTCCATATTTTCTGATTACAGATGATAGAAAGGATTCAAGCGCCAAATTTCTTTAAATGAAAGTCAAATCTCCATTGGTTGTTGTTTTCCCGCTAATGACGAATCTGTTGACTATTCCTTTTACCTTTTAGAATGCTCAATGAAGGATGCATTTGATGTTCTCGAAGTTATCTCGTGCAAGGCTACCAACATGAAGCATAGCCCGTTTGAAATCATCGACTCATGATACGATATTTGAATCTGCTAGCCCAAAAGTGAAGATTACCCCATGGAGTCAAGTAATTTGTGAATACAAATACTTTTTATTTTTGAGGTATGAAACAAATTATCGATAATAGTTGTGATAAGGTTCATATTAATCTATTAATTTTAGTGCGCTCAATTGAACTATTTTACTATTATTGGTATTTTTACTTAGGTCCTATAGATTATACTTTATGAAGTACGATTTTTGTGTTTTCAATAATTGTTGTTAATCTTAAACATGTTGTGGTAATCTTGACATAATTATTTCAATGAAACAATGTGGACATTAAATATACTTATGTAATTATTATATGTTAATTTTAAAAATATTATGTCAATAATTATTGGTTGGTGCTGACATTCTTTAAAGTTAAGTTCATTACTAATTCATCCCATTTTATTAGCTTCTGAAGGATTGCCTCCTAGATTATCCAACACCACAAGTTTTATTCGAAACAACAAAGCAATATAAGTGTTGTCGTTATGAACTTCTTTAAATGTCTTTTTACTGGTTTTATTATGTATAGTATGCAGAAATTCATATTCTCCAAAGTTTTAACAGTCAAAGCATCGATGCACCTGTTCAATATTTTTTTCCTTTTGCCTTGCATTTCAGCTTCGCCTATGGAGACAATATCACATAAGACATCCATTTTTGTGGGATTTTTGGCTTTCTAATATTTCTACTGTAATCTTCAATGCAAAGGAGTGTTTGATGATCACACTTCTAACTTCTTGGGGTGAATTATACTAGCTCTAGCTATTTCAACATTCTTTATCATGTCATTATTTGACTAAAGTTTAGCTAAAACCTCAACAACGACTAGAATTTCAGAAAAATGATGATGAACGACTAAGGACCAAGCACTTTGCAAGCAGTAGATATGATAGGTAGCAACTACAACGTGGTTATTGTAGCATAAATGTTATTCTATCACAATTTATTTTTCCTATGTGTTATATTTTAAATTACGTTCTTTCCTCACATATGTTTTCTAATGGATAACTATATTTCCTTATGACTTGAATATATGAATATTCAATACATTGAATGGTTCATAAAATAACAACATTTTAATGCTCTTTTGTGTTTTTTTTAAAATATAATTTTTATATTATCCGCGCATCGCGCGGGTACGTATACTAATATACTTAAAAGCCAAATACAAAAGCCTCTCATGAATCCAAGTGGAATAATACTAAACTGACACTTGGCACATTCTAAACTGGCTCCAACTTTTTAAGAAGTTCAATTTTTTTTATTAGGATTAGGATTGTTGCTTTATCTCATTGTTTAGTTTTGTGATATATATATACATACATATATATATATATATATATATATACATACATATATATATATATACATATATATATATATATAACACATAAAAATGAAAAATAAATAAATAAAACAATAACTACCCATTCAAATTGGGTGGGAGTAATTTCAAGTTGGAGTTTATAAATTATCTTAAAATAAAAAAGCAAAAAACAACTAGCTATAAAAAATGAAAGAAAGAGAAGAAATTTATATATATATACTTTATTTGAATTAATAAAATATAGATATCTTATAATTAAGTATAATTTAAAAGCAAAAAATAAATATATAAAATAATAACTATCCATTCAAATTAGGTGTGAGTAGTTTCAAGTTAGAGTTTATAAATTATCTTAAAATAAAAAAGCAAAAAAGACTTTAGCTATAAAAAAAACGAAAGAAAAAGAAGAAAAACTACCCATTCAAATCAGGATGTAGTTTCAAATTGGAGTTTTAAAATTAAAAAATAAAATTAAAAAAATAATAAATTACCAATTCAAATTGGGGATTAGATTCAAGTTAGAGTGTTAAAATTATTTTAAAATAAATAAAACGAAAATAAAGACATAAAAAACTTTTAGAGAAAAATATTTATTAAATTAATATGCTAATAAAACTTTCTATTAACAATGTAATAATATTTAATATTAGATGATATAAAGAAACATATATAACAAAAAATATTCAGTAATATGCTATTAAGTCCCGTTAGTTTAACATATTTTTTTCATTAAAATTTAGATAATGTTATTAAGAACAATAGAATACAATTTAAAATAAAATAACATTTCAATAGTAATATATTATAAATCTTCTCATATATGACAAAAAGAAAGTGAATATTAAATATTGGTTAATATAATATAATAAATATAGAACAAAAAAGTTATTCATTAACTATATAAATACCTTTGATTTAATAGAAATTTTATTATTGGCTATATCGTATTGACAAGTAAGATGATAATTGAATTTTATTAAAGCAATTCAATCTATTCAATCTAATAGAATCAAACAAACTCGATCATAATTTAATTAATATTTTTTAATACTGATCGTGCATCAAGCATGAACCTTGATTTACTCATTAAAAAAATGCGGACCATAATATGAAGCAAAATGACAGCTGTGGGACTTGAACCCACGCCCTTTCAGACCAGAGACTAAATCTGGCGCCTTAGACCACTCGGCCAAACTATTTTATGAATGATAATAATTGCCATTTATTTAATTTTGTTCAAGTAATACAAACGCTCCAGTTAAACAGTTTTACAAATGAATCATGATTTGTCAGTTATTGGACATGATTAATTAATTATAATATCAGTCACTTTACCTCTGAAAAATACTCATGTCCATAAGCATGTATCCAAAGCAATAGATACATAATACATGTCTTTTACATAGTTATAAAAATTCTTACTTATATTTAGTACTAAACTATGATAATTTAGTGCATGTTGTGGATCGGAAAGAATTTTCCCCTTTGTTTGAGCTTTTTCATTTCGTGTACTCGTCTTTTCACTTTTTTTATTGTTTCCCTTTTAATTTGGAAATTTCTAATTACAATTAAATTTCCTCTACATATATAGCCAAAACTTACTACTTAAGATATTCTTTAGAGCAAAAGGATATTATCAAATGGGTATATAAAGAAAAAGACACCATTTTCATTCCGCATAGATTTTGCAGGACAATACTGATCAAAATTTTTGAATTTGTATGTCAAATAACAAAATAATAAATTGCCAAATAACAAAGTAATAAGCTTAAAAATTTGTAGTTGTTATAGCGAGAAATTAAAAATAGCCTGATTTATTATTGGTCGTTGAAAAATAACCAAGTTAAAAATCATCAAAATTTAGTCACTTTTATATAAAGATAAATCTGAGCGAAAACACTGTTCAAAATCCGGAAAAGACGCCCGTAAATTTTACGGGAGTTCCAGCATAGGTATGCTTGAACTATGGTGGAGCTCCCGTAAATTTTACGAAAGTTCCAACAAGTATAAATGTCCAGTATAATATACTGGATTTTGGAGCACTGGTGCTCCAGTCTCCCGCAAATTTTACAGGAGTTAGCAAAATATACCGGTCCAGCATAATATGCTGGAGTTCGTAGACAAATGCACCAGAATTCACGTATATTATACTGGACCAGTCCCTGTTGCAGCAAACTAGTGGTTATTTTTCATTGATTTTGTCAGTCCTGACTATTTTTGATTGACAGGTGTGAAAACTTGCTATACCATGATATTTTAACGTTGTTATATACGTATTTCAACTTTCACATAACTTGCCAAATAATTTATGAGTTATAACACTAACTTAAAATTAATTTACGGCAACAAAATATATAAGTATAGCTAGACCAAAGTCATTCTTGGTTATAACTTACCCCTAAGAATAGTATGTGAATATGTTATCCCAGACAATGCTTCACTGTCTCAAAGCTGTACTATTGTTGGACCTCACATGGGCATTTTGCCTATGAATAATAATTCACTATACTATCCACCAATATATTAAAATAACTGACTCGAATTTGAGCCGAGGATCTTTCGAAAACATCCTCTTTATTTCTTCGGACAGAAGTAATGTCTGCATACACATTATCCTCACCGGATCCTACTAGTAAAATTTCACTGCATCGTTGTTATTATTGTTGTTGTAACTGACTTGAATTTGATGTTTATGTTAAAATGCTTTATCTTACATGATTAAGTATTAAATTAAGGTAAAAATATATTCTATTTTATCATGATTAAATGAGAGAAATATATGTCACATATATATTATACGTTTATTCGTTTGGTGTAATATTAACCGCTAATAATTTTTTAAAATTTCTATGTGTATGGTAGCATAGGTTATTGGAATCACTGGCATTTGGTCTTCCTCATTCCCAGCAACCAGCACCTCTCAGCTCTTCTACCCATAATTACAATTTCTCTGCTTTTTGATTAAAAAAAATAGATTAAAAAAAAATTAAAGTAAGTTTCTTCTGCAATTATGGAGATCCAAAGCAGTAAAGTCAAATAATTAATTTTAAAAAAATCATATTTATTGCCCCTTAATTTTAGCTTACTGGCCCATTATTCTTCTCGTTGTTACCCTTGTTTTTAATTCGATTTGTGGGGTCAAATAATTGTTTCTTTAACTAGACTGCTGCTTTATAGAATACTACTACAACAACAAAAATATATTCAGTAAAATCTCACTAGTGAGATCTGGGGAGACTAGAGTGTATGCAGACCTTATCCCTACCCCGAACAGGATAGAGAGGTTGTTTTCAGGAAATTTTCTTGCTTAATAGGAGATGCAATAATATCAAAAAAGAAATAAGAGAAAAGACATGTAACAACAAAGATAGCAGAGAGAAAATAAGCACAGCAAATAATTGAAAGGACAATAACACAAAACTATACAAAAAAAAACAATGTGAATTCAACAAAAACCGCTAACAAACTTAAACAAAACTACCCAGTACAAAGAGGGAAGAACTCTCGACTTCCCATCATTTTTTTCAGATGAGAAGTAAATAAACAGACCAATTAGTGAATTTTAGTGGACCAATCACAAGAGCAAAATCCACTTGTCAAATCCAACAAGTTTGTATTATTATAAGACCAATCAAATGTGATCATGTTCCCATATGACGCATCTTTGCCCCACTTACATTTTCTGCCTCTATTATCAGTCCATGGGCATTTTGGACTTTCTCCCAACTCTTGTCTTTCTGGCAATTGCTTTCTCCAGCTTGTCGGTCTGTGATTGTGGAGTCAATTCCCTAAATTGCCCTCTCAAATCTAATCTTACTTTTGCCTTTTCAAAATGTATTTACTTTTCTAATTGGTAAAAACTGTGTGAAATGAGCTAGTCATTAACACATATAACAAGACATATAGTGAGTATTACAATAACAACAATCTAGTGAAATTAGTGAGGTGTGGGGAGGGTAGTGCATACGTAGATCGTACCCCTATTCCGAGGGGTAGATGAATTGTTTCCGATTAACCCTCGATTCAAGACGACGAAAAGAGATAATATATCAGTCTCATCAATAAAAATCATAAAAGAAAATAACAACATCACAAGAAAAGACATATGGCGAGTAAGAAAAAGAATTCTAGGCATTACATGAAAAGCTTAACATTAGAGGCTGATTTAAGACGGATTATGTGAGTTCAACACGACTCATCGTTTTTAATTTGAACTACAGGCAGACCTGATCTCTATAACGGTTATCCTCTATATCGATACTTCACTATAACAACTAGATTTTCTTTAAAACTAATTTTTTATATTTTATTATAATATATATTCTTTATAACAATTTTCATTATAGCAGGAACAAATGAGAATTTTAATGCAAAAAAGTTATTCTGCAATCTCAAACTAGTTGAAATGGTTATATATATGAGTGCTCATGGAAAAGAATTAAGAAATTAATCATCAAAAGAATTGATATTCTCCTAAGATCACCTTTATCCCGTAGGCAAAACTATTTATAGTCATAAAAGTGTAAAAATTATCCTTTTTTGTATATAGCATATAACTATATATACAAAAAAAATATTTTTTACTATTATTTTAAGAACAATTATATAATATAATGTCATTTTCCTTTCTCGTCCTATCCCTTTTCTTCTAAAGGAAAATACTGTTATTCTTAAAATAGGCGGGCAGTACTTTTGAGACAAAATTTAATGTCTTTTATTTACTTTATTGTTTTGAAGGGCCCATTAAAAGAAGAGAATATTTATCTCTAAGACTTTAATCCACTACACAAGGTTAAAGAAGTATAAACACTAGAAACCAAACAAAAGCAACAAACATAGGAAAAATTATTAATTCCATTTCTACCCTTGGCATGACCAAAAGTAATGAGTCTACATCCTTTATTATATTTATAGTCTTCTCCAAAACTTTCAACTTAAAAAGCTTTCACTCCTCAAGAAAAAGAATGGAGAGAATGGCTTCTTCAATACCTAAATTCCTTCTAATTATATCACTAATTACTGTTCTTTTTTCATTAACACAAGCTGAAGTACAAGGTTCATTTGATGATAATTTTAGTAAAAGTTGTCCTGAAACACATTTCAAGACTTCTGAAGATGGACAGATCTGGTATCTTTCATTAGATAAAAAAGCAGGTAATTATAAAGCCAAGAATTCAATTTTTTTCAATACCATTTTCATTTATTTGAACTTTTAATTTTCATTTTCTTGCTAATAATAATGAGTTTCTTTATATAGGATGTGGATTTATGACCAAGCAAAAATATAGATTTGGGTGGTTTAGTATGAAGTTGAAATTGGTTGGAGGTGACTCTGCTGGTGTTGTCACAGCTTACTATGTAAGTTGCAAGAATATTAATCTTTTATTTTACATAGATTGTCAACTCTACTAATGCAAATATTTACATGGATATATAGAATATTTTTACCTCGATAGTCGAGCGTTTTCTTTTGTCTTTATAACAACCCAATATAATTTTACTTAGTGGGGTTTGGGGAAGGTAGTGTGTATGCAGACCTTACCCCTATTCTTGGGTAGAGAGACTGTTTCCAAATAGACTCCCGACATCATTCCCTCCAAAAACTTCCGCCTTGCTCTTGGTGAGACTCGAATTCACAACCTCTCGGTTGGAAGTAATGTTGGTAGCAAGTAACATGCTTTACTTTTATGTTACTAATTTCACCTTTTATGGACGGTCATATGAAATTTTCAAATTCTTCTTTGTATATGAATCATAAACTCTAGCAATACAAATTAATATGGATATACTAACTCATATGTACTAACAACGTAAAAAAATATTTATATTAACCATTTTTAATCTGTTGTAACATGTAGTTTACTTTAATTTTGAGGTTATTAATTTCGCGCGCTTTCATAGACGATTATAGTTACCATTTATGCAGTCTTAAAGTTTATTGTTATTGTATATAAATTAAACTCTTCTAATATTATGGCAATATTTAGCAATGAGTTTATTTCTGCCTATACCACACCCCCTTAAGGTGCGTTCCTTCCCCGAACCCTTCATAAATATAAATATTTTTTGCATCGAGCTATTTTTTTTTAACATCTAGAAATGGGTTTAATTGGGGTTTTTATATGATTGCAGATGTGCACAGAAGATGGAGCAGGGCCAACAAGAGATGAATTAGACTTTGAGTTCTTGGGAAATAGAACAGGGGAACCTTATACTATTCAAACCAATGTGTACAAAAATGGGACTGGTAACCGTGAGATGAGACACAATCTATGGTTTGACCCCACTGAGGATTTTCACACTTATTCCATTCTTTGGAATACTCACCAAATTGTGTAAGTCCCTCTTTCACTTTCTATTAAACTAATCCCGCTCACAGCGGGGGCTTAGTATATTTGACGGTTATTTTTGTCACAATTTTATTTTACACAATTAGTATATATTGTCAGATCACTATATAATAATATTCATATATAACAGTAATTCAATATAAAAATCATATTTCCATCGGAATTGATTGTTACATTATGTTATATAGAGATATTTGACTTAATGATTAGCTTGTTGAATTGGATTGAAGCTAGCAACATGTTAGTTAACTTGCAGACTTTGGACGATGTTGTAGTATGTACTTTATTAGGGCTAGAAGAAAGAGGGGATATGACAGAAGTACGAAATTCTGATTGTTCAAATTAAAAATTAGAATTAACATTGACATCGATCTTTACGTATATGCATGTCAATTCACTTGCTAACTTTGGATAACGCTATAATATATACTTGATTAGGGCTAGATAGAGAAGTACAAAATTCGGATTGTTCAAATTAAGAAGTAGAATTAATATTTATGTGCATGCAGGTTTTTCGTGGATAGAGTACCAATAAGGGTATACAAAAACGCGAACTATACGAATAATTTCTTCCCAAATGAGAAGCCAATGTACTTATTTTCAAGCATATGGAATGCTGATGATTGGGCAACAAGAGGTGGTTTGGAGAAAACAAATTGGAAAAATCAACCATTTGTTTCAAGTTATAAAGATTTTAGTGTAGATGGTTGTCAATGGAAAGATCCATTTCCTGCTTGTGTTTCTACAACCACTAAAAATTGGTGGGATCAATATAATTCTTGGCATTTATCAAATGACCAAAAAATGGATTATGCTTGGGTTCAAAGGAATCTTGTGACTTATGATTATTGCCAAGATAAAGAGAGATTTCCTAAAAAGCCTGAGGAATGTTGGTTAAATCCATGGGAATAAATTTTTTGAAGATATAGGTAAATTTATATGAGAGGAATTAAGGAGTATTAATTCTTTTTGATGTTGAGTGTATATGTTGTATTATTTTCACATGCCTATTGTATTATTGAATTTATTATATTATTGAAAGCTTCTATTTTTTGTTTTCTTTTCTTTTTAGTGTTGGGGATGAATGGAAGTTTGGAAAATCACCAATGTCTTCATTTAATGTCACATTGGAAGATTAAGAAAGTTGAGTCATTTGGTATAACGGTGGGATATTGCAGAATATTTTACGGAGTTAACTATTCCATATTTTATATGAGATAATTAATTCCACATTTTATTGTAAAAATTATCGCGAAATTAACTAATACCCAAAATTAAACATGAGAAAAAATTAATCCTAAATTTTATTTTTATCCCAGGTACCAAACCACATCTATTCGACTATTCCTTGTTAAAACGGTATTATGATTCATACTTTGACCCTGTTAGTTCTACTGGTCATGCCCTTATGGCAGTATTATGGTTTATAATATTTCAAGACAAGTTTCTTAGTATTATAATATTAGCTATCAAATATTACTAAAATAATAAGATCCGATCATCCGTCAAAGAAACATTCTTAGATCTTAAAGTTTACAGTTTCGTATATAAAGTACAAAAAAAGCTTTGTATAAACATGTCAATATTCAAGATAAAAAAATAAGGGAAAAATCGACAAACCGAATGTTTTCAGATAGAAAATCGTGATGAAAAAAATATAAAATTATGAAAAATTAAGTTATTCTTTGTTTATGTCTTTTTGATTCATAATTTTCGCTTGTTCCTTTGTATTCATTAGTTCCCCTTCATCTCTTAACCAAAATATCCATAGCTAAGGATGATCACCATAAGTTGATATTTGAGAAATTTCAAAGTCTTAGAGTCCGTTTGGACATAAAGTAGTTTTTCACTTTTTTTCAAAAAAAATTATTTTTTTTGAAATTAGTGTTCGGCTATAAAATTTTTAATTTTGACTTGAACATGAATTTTGAAATTTTTTTGAAAATTTAGAAAACTCCAACAAGTTGTATTTCAAAATTTACTCTGATCACTTAAAAAAATTCAAAAAAAACCTAAAATTATATTTATATCTACACACAACTCTGATTTTCAAATATTATTTTCGTTTAAAAATTTTTTTTTTAAAAATAATTTTATAATTCTTATGTCCAAACGTCCACTTAATTTTCTTTCAAAAAATTGCCCCTTAAGAAAAATGAATGAAATAATGTAAGAGGTAATGGAGTACACGTTTCACGTGTGGGACACATGTCTTCCAACCTTGCACTTTACCTACCCCATTCCCTCAACAATAATGTTATAGCAGCCCTGCAAAGTCGCTGGAAACTCACAAATGACTGTTTCATAACATGTATATTTTTCTTCATTTTTTTCCGCTAAGTTGTTTCCTTTATTTTTTCCAAAACTTCTAAAATGTACTTTTTTACAGGTCGAGATGGTCAAGAAAATTGAATTAAAAAGTTGTTTGTTGCAACCATCGTCATTAATGTATTCGAGGTCAGTGTTAAGGTCTGCATAAATTCTTTTCTTTTCGAGATCTTACTATATGAGATTATATTGAATTTATTATTATTGTTGTTATAGTAGTTGTAGGCATACAAAATTTATTGAATTTAAATTTTATAAAATAATTTGGACTAAAAATTAGTATTAAATATGTTAGTCCAACTAAATATTATGGACTAATATAATTAGAATAATTACATAAGTCCAAATATATATGGATTAAATAAATGTGATGTCCACATACCTATGCCATATATGAAACCTTATTACCCTCAATATTTAAGGTTTGCGTTTATTACATTTAAGCATACCAAATTACCATTTATATACCATAATTAATGTAGAGATATAATTAATTGGCAGTTTTTTACTCCTTAATTAAAGGTGTCCATATATCTCACGTTTCTCTCTCCGCTTCATTCCCAAGATCTGACCTGACCGTTTTCCCTCTCCCATTTCTTTCTGTTCTCTGTTCCTTCTATTCTCCATTCCAAATGCCATAAGTTCGCCTCCATTATATGCTCTTTCAGCCAACTATTATTCAACGTTAAGTTTTAAGTCTTGGCGGTTTAGATATTTTCTTCTTTTATCTGCCTTTTTCCTAAGCAAGACAGCTAGTTTTTCTCACCGGTCTTTGAATCCTTATGAATTAATGTTCTTTGATGATTGTTGTTAGAATTCAAATACAGAATTTATTTGGGAATCAAGTAAAGATTGGATCTTTGTGGGAAAATCTAAAGATTTACTTGAGGGAATGAATGAAGTTTTTTGACGAAGCTTCTTTTCCTTTTTAATGTAGTATAATGTAGTAATTTTATAGATACCCTTAAAAACAATAAAACTTTATACAATGCTTAAACTGATTTGTAGTTTATTTGTAGAAATTTTGTAGATAAAGAGAAGTTTTGTAGTCAATATCTTTTTTCAACATAGATTGTAATTTAATTGCAGTATAAATGTAGTAATTTTATTGGTACCCTTAAAACAAATATTGCTTTATACACACGTAACTGATTTGTAGTTTTTTTGTTGAAATTTCATAGATAAAGAGAAAATTTTGTAGTCAATATTTTTTTAACATAAATTATAGTTTAATTGTAGTATATATGTAATAATTTTGTAGATACCTTTAAAAACAATACTGATTTATACATACGTAAGCTGATTTGTAGTTTATTTGTAGATTTTTGTAGAAAGTTTGTAGATAAGGAGAAAATTTTGTAGTCAAATATTTGTTTTCAACATAGATTGCAGTTTAATTGTAGTATAAATATAGTAATTTGTAAATACCATTAAAACAATTTTGTTTTATATAAATTGATTTGTAGTTTATTTGTAAATTATTTATAGAAAATTTATTGCCCCATGTAGCTGCGCATCAGCTCTTCAAATATGACTGTGGCCGTCCAGTAGATTCCATTAAGGTCTATTAGAGTATTAATAACTTCCGGCTGGAAATATGCTCAGAGACCAGTAACGTCAGCTAGATTTGTCGAATTTTCACCGGAATGCTGGTCGAGGGAGAGAGTGAGCGGAAGTTATGTTTTGCAATAAAACGTGAAAATCTTAAGAATGAGGCGCCAGAATTTTTAGGATTAGGTTCCCTGCATTTGCTTTTCCTTTCTTGTCTGTCTTCTTCTTTGTCTCTGTGTGTGTTTCTTTCGAAATAAATGGCTGTCGTTCCAGCCTTAGGAAAATACTGGGCGTGGATTAAAAGTTGCAGGGTGAGAACGTGAAAAGTGAGGAAAGAGAAGCCTGCAGAAAAAGGAGGAAACAAAATTGATGTAAATATGAAAAAATATTTAGTCCCAAATTTTTAGGCGCCTAATTTGGAAGGAATAAGCTATTCAAATATTTATCCCAAATTTGTAGGCGCCTAATTTGGTAGGAATCAGCTCTTAATATTAGGTATTTAATGATTGGTATAAATTATAAACATGGCGGGTAATAATAGAATTATGCACATTTTTAGTAATAAGGTTTCATATATGGTATAGATAGGGAAAAAATTCCAATAAATCTTAATCCATTGGACTAGCCCGTTTAGTTGGGCTAAAGTAATGAATCCACTTTATTAGGCCCAAGATGTAATCTTCCTAGAGACCCAGTTTAATGCCACACGTGAAATGACGTGGCACGCCAAGTCAAACAGAAGAACCAATAAGATCATGCCACATGTTAAAATGGCAAGGCATGCCAAGTCATATTAAAGGCCAATGAAATCGCACCACGTGTGCAAGTGACATGTTCTGGCCAATCAAATGCAGCCTTGTCACACTTCAATTTGATTGATCGGAAAGAGTTTTTTTTTTATCGTAACTCTTCATTACCACAACTATAAATAGGTGTCTTCATAACCTAGAAAAGACACTAGAAGTTATAAGAAGAAGCAAGAAAGAACTCGTGGAACAAACGCTGCAAATTCCTCCACAAGTTTCAAGCTTTAAGCAATCAAGTTCAAGTTCAAGAAATCAAGTTCAAGCTCAAAAACAAAGAAAAAGTCAAGTTCAAGCTCAAGAACGAAGAACAAATCAATTTCAAGCTCAAGAACGAAGAACAAGTCGGTTCAAGCTCAAGAATGAAGAACAAATCATCAACCTCAAGAACGAAGAACAAGTCAAGTTCAAGCTCAAGAACGAATAACAAGTCAAGTTCAAGCTCAAGAACAAAGAACAAATTAATGTTCAAGAAATACAAGTTCAAATCAAAGTTTGTGCTAGTTGAATTCAAGATTATCGTTCGTGGAAACAACTACATATTCAAGATTAAGCTCTAAGGCCCTGAATTTATTTACTATTGGAAAGAAAAATTAAAGGATTCATAGAGATTGTACACTGATATTATTTGAAATCATATACTACGATTGTCGCAATATTTTTCGGTATTGATTTTATTTTCTCGACGCAATTTATTATCTAAAAATTCTAGCATGCCCTGTGGGACTATCTCTACATATCATCTCCACTTTTCAATCACCAAAGTCCAAGAATGCTGAAATGGCTTCAAAGAAAATCAACTCCAGATCAACATCCACCAAGGCTGCTACCTCCAGGTTCTATGCTGATGTAGAAAGCATCCTTGATGTTACCTTTGGAAGATTCAAACCAGTTTTGAGGAGCAAAGCAAGTTCTTTAGGACAACAAGCACTCCAAGTGTCATCCGCTTTAACCCCTATTTTCAGATCTTCATCCTCAAAAGGAGAAAGATCCTCTAGAACGTGGCCGAAGGAGGAAGCAATATTGCTAAAAAGATCAAGAAAACTCTACCTCTGCTTGACCTCTCCGGATCGAAGAACTCTGTTGTGAAGAAAAATTATTATATTTCAAGCGATGTATCATCTCCATTTACACCGCATATCGTGAGCCATTCAAGAATCAACCTGTGTGATAATCCATGCTACTCCCCATCTTCCACAATAATCATGCAAGATATGGTGACAAACAATTCATCTCTGGAAGAACATTTGGCAAATTTAATAGAAACTATCGTTGGCTTGACCAAGTGCATGCAAAATCAAGATGCTAGAATTGAGAAACTAACAGACAGGGTGGGAATCTTGATGGAAGAAGAATCCACTCATGCACTTGCAAGCTCTCAGAGGTTCCAGAGAGTAATTCTCCTCCAAGACAAGTAGCATCCGCTAAGGCCATCCCTTTATCATCTGAAGGGATGATTCCAATCAATCAGCTGAAAGAATTTATTGAAGGAACTATTGAAAAAAGTTGCTACCAAGTCCTCTTATACATATGCAAAGCTATATTGCAAAGATCGATATGTTGAAGATGTCTGCTGGCTATGAACCTCCAAAGTTTCACTAGTTTGATGGAAAAGGCAATCCAAAGCATCACGTGGCACACTTCGTTGAGACATGCACCTATGCTGGGACTTATGGAGATTACCTCATCAAGAAGTTTGTCCGCTCGTTAAAAGAAAATGCTTTTGATTGGTATACAAACCTCGAGGCGGGATCTATTAATAGCTAGGATCAACAAAAACAAGAGTTTCTCAATCGCTTTTATAGCACAAGGCGCACGGTGAGCATGGTGGAACTTACAAACACTCGTCAACGGAAGGGTGAAACTAGTTATCGATTTTATCAATACTTGGAGGAATGCAAGCCTCAACTGCAAAGACATTCTTAATGAAGCTTTTGGCATAAAGATGCGTATATAAGGCATTCATTGGAGATTGTGCTACATCTTGCAAGGTATCAAGCCTAGTACATTTGAAGAACTTGCAAATCGTGTCCATGACATGGAATTGAGCATGGAATCCACTAAAAATAAAAAGTTATCCATCTATGAACCTCTCAAAGGGAACAACCAGCGTACGAAGTCAGGAAATGGAGCAAGTTCATACCCATGTGTGAAATCAAAGAAGCTATGAATGTCAACACATCACATGTGAAGTTCGCGATGAAGGTGAGCAAGAAGTAGAGTATGAAATCCACTTCTTTTCAAGATAAGCCAAGTAGAAAGTTGGCTAAAAGAAATTCAAGAGAAGGAGTACCCATTTATGGATTCTGATATGCCTGTAATTTTTAAAGAGCTCTTAGAGTTAAAGCTTATTTAGCTTCCGGAGATGGAGCGGCCTTGGAAATCTCATGACACAAATTAATGCAAACATCATCGACTTGTGAGTTATCCTCTTGAGAAGTGCTTTGTTTGTAAGGACAAAGTTATGGACTTGGTCCGTGAAAAAAAGATCGTGCTCGAAGATGAGACGGCGAGTGCGAACCTAGTCTCTATCACCTTTGGTTCATTCAGTTTAGGTGAGCTAGGCAGTTTAAAAGAAATCGAAGATAAAGAATTACTAGGGAATAACATAGTCAAAGTACCATGATGATGATGACGGTTGGACATTGGTGACTCATTGTAGGCGCCATAAAAGGAGCCCATGAAAAGAGTCAATAGAACAACCAACAAGAAAAATAATGGTGAAAAGACCAAGGATATAGAATCCCATTAAGCATTTGAAGAAATCAAAAGTGGAGGTGCACCACCCTCAAAAGCCACGACATTTGGTAACCTTGGAGAAGTTCTTACCAAGTTGGTTCCGCAGGTAGGGGTATTGATGCACTTGTTGCCATGGTGATAAAGGAAAGAAAAGAGTGATGACCTATCATTGACACCATCTTCAAAAAGCTCATCAAGTTCATTCCTCAATAAGTTAATGCTTGTGAGGAAAAAGTTACGTTCACGAGTGAGGATCTTCTACTAGGTGACACTCCTCACAACCACCCATTATACCTGATTGGCTATATGCGCAATGAAAGGAATTTTGGTCAATGGAGGATCCTCAATGAACATCTTGCCAATTCACACTGTGAAATAACTCGTCATTCTTATGAACGAATTCTTGGAAAGTTGTGTGATGATTCAAAGATTCAACCAAGGGGAGAAAAGAGCCATAAGCGCGATCAGGTTGGGGATCACCATTGACGATATGCAATCAAGTGCATGGATGAATATGATAGATACAAATACTTCATACAATGTCTTACTTGGAAGGCATTGGGTACATGAGAATAAAGTGGTTCCATCTACCTACCATTAATGTTTGAAGTACTACGAGGGCAAAGTTGTGAAGAAGGTAGTTGCTGATGACGAGCCATTCAACGAGGCTGAGTCACACATTGCCGATGCAAAATTCTACTTGAAGAACACATTGTGAAGGAGCTGAAAGTTGATGATATCATAAATGGCAAGAATGACGAGTCCACAACCAAAAAGGCTAAGGTGACTGACTGTTGGTAAATCCAAAGCCATTACTAAGGAGGTACAACCTAACACAAATAAATATGATGGAGAGGATATTGTGTATCACGACAAGAAAGTAACTACTAAGCTCCAATATGTCCCTAAAAAGAAGAAAGATGAAGGTGAACCATCTAATCTCCAAACTAACATGCTAAAAGGGTTAACTTTTTCGGTCAAATGAATTGGGGCAGTAAAGTTGTCCTCAACTCCACTTGTTGGGTTTGTGGCCCAAAATCATTTGCAGAATGTGGCATTCCTTACAAAGCAAACAAATGAAGGTTTTGATTCTAATACTTACATGCTATTTTCAAAAGATGGATACAATCCCAATGAGCCATCAAAGTTAGGGAGCCCCTATCAGAATGTCATGATCTAAAATTCACTAGTCGAGATGGCACCTAACTCAACCCGCGAGGTAAGTTAACTAACAACTATCAAATTCCGATAGTATTTAATAAGATAATTATATAAAAGAAATTGTCTTAATCCTATACATTTCTCAAGGACTTGTAGTACAAATCATGAGCTTCTAAGAATTGAGTTTACACAGCTGGTATGACATAAATATATCATCTGTCTAGAAAGTACATCAACATAGTTTTATGCATTTATAGCTACCATGAACAAGAGGCAGCTACAACCGGAACGCACGTACGTTTTCAATTCCATCTCCCGTCGATCACAGCAACATCAACAACCAACATCTGCACGCAAGGTGAAGAAGTGTAGTATGAGTACAACCGAACCCATGTACTCAATAAGTAATAATCTAACCTTAGACTGAACGTAGTGACGAGCTGGAACAAAGGTCGGGTCCAACGTCAATAGCCAATAACAATTCATAGCAACGTAAAACAAGTAATGAAAGAAGCAACTCTGAGATAAAATGCACAACCTTCTCATAGTTTTTCTGAAAAGAATAGTTTCTCTCAAGAATATCATGAAAAACCCGATTTCTTTACCGAAATCATCGAAATACAAGTAAGTTTGAAAGCTGAGATTTTTCCCAAAAATTCTTTCAACAATGTATAAGATATTTTATTTTCTGTCCAGATAGGAAGTGTAAAATATCTCTATATGCTCATATACCAATATATGTGAGAAGTCGTGAATGGTGTGATACGTACAACATGAGAAAAATATATCTCTATGTTTGTATGTCATGCGTGCATGTCAATGCCATGTATCTCAAAGATGACTCATGTACTCACACTCTCAGAGTACTCAATCTCACTGCCTCACACTTTCTGCTCATCATGTTTAATCACTCAGTACTGTATATGGCCAATTCGATCCAGGAAAGATGCATCCGGGAATATATAGATCAACAGACTAACAGTCACTCAGTACTGCGTAGAGGCAAATCCAGCTCGTGGGAAAGATCAATTCCCAGGTATATAATGCTTTAGACAAGATCCATGCCTAGGGAAGATCCATACCTCAATATAATCAGCTACACTCATTGAGGGTATGTACAGACTCTGGAGGATATCCTACATCCCAAACGATATCCTAAAATCAGTATAACCATTGAGGCTTGTAGCCCAATCCGATAACTATCACTCATAATCAAGCTCTCGCCTCACTCAGTCATCAACCTCTCCAGTCTCACTCACGGTCTCATAATGTCATAAAACTAGCCCGACAACAATGATATGATGTATCAGTAAATAACAACTATGATGAGATATGATATGAATGCATAAATATGACTTAGTACAAAATATCAATAAAACCAGTGACATGACATCAAGAAATGGCCACTATGGGTCCTAACAATATCGGCATAAAGCTTAAACATGATGTCTAGCATGATTGACAACTCTATTAATTTATCACATGGTGAAAATACGGATATCAACAAAATAGGACCACTATACAATGCCGTGAATACAACTGAGTTACAATTCACGTGGTTTACGCCCTCACGACCGTCACCTAGCATGTGCGCCACCTCAATACCAATCACATAACACGTAATTCGGGGTTTGATACCCCGAGCACTAGGTTTAGAAGTGTTACTTACCTCGAACAAGCTAATTACAATACCGAGCAAGCCAAGCGATGCTCCAAAAATGCCATCCCGCGCGTACTTACCTCTAAATGTCTCAAAACTAGCCAAAAGCAACTCAAATACATCAAATAAAGCCCAAGGAAACAATTCCAAACGATAATGATAGAATCCGTAATCAAAACCCAAAATCGGCGAAAAGTCACACCTAGACCCATGCCTCGGAACCTGACAAGACTTACAAAATCAGACAACCCATTTAATTACGAGTCCAACCATACTAGTTTCACTCAAATTCGACTCCAAATCGATGTTCAAAACTCAAAAATTCACATTATGAAGCTTTAGGCTAAAACCCCCAATTTCTCTTTTGAATTCATTAAGAAATTGCCAAAAATGAAGATAGATCCATGAAATAAGATCAAAATCAAGAATAGAACACTTATCCCAATCCTTGTGATGAAAATTACTCCAAAAATCATCTCAATCGGAGTCACTAATCTAAAAATATGATAAAAGATCCAAAACCTCGATTTTTATAGCTACTGCCCAACGTATTCCACATTTACGGACTATTCCTCGCATCTCCGAATTTGGTAAAACTTTGCTTCTGTGAAAACAGCCAGGCCCAGCAATCTCTCGCACCTACGGTCTTTAAGCCGCTTCTAGGATCGCGCTTTTGCGCACTTCAACCACATCTGTGATTGCGCAAGTGCGTCCAAGAACCCGCACCTGCGATCCTCACGCCCAGCTCCTATTCACGCTCTGCGATAACACTACCGCTTTTGCGGATCCGCACCTGCGGCCAACACTCCGTAGGTACGGTCACACCAAAACCAGAAATATTCAGCAATGCAACATAGAATGAAGATGATCTGAACCTCATCCGAAACTCACTCGACCCACTCGGGACCCATATAAATATATTGACAAGCCCCATAATATAACACAGACCTACCCGAGGACTCAAAGCACACATAACAACATCGAAGCGACGAATCACACCTCAATTCAAAATCAATGAACTTTGAAATTTCAAACTTCACAATCGATGCTGAAACCGATCAAATCACGTCTGATTGACCTCGAATTTTGCGCACAAGTTCCAAATGACATAATGAAGCTATTCCAATTGCCGGAACCAAAATCCAAATCTGATATAAAAAATTCCACTCACAGACAAACCTTTCAAAATCTAACTCTCGCCATTTCATGTCAAATTAATTTATAGATCTCCATATCACAATCCATTCATGCTCCTAAGTCCAAAATCACCCAACAAAGCTAACGACACCATCAAAACTCCGATGCGAGGTCAAATACCCATAAAGTCAAAATTGGTCAAC
This sequence comes from Nicotiana benthamiana, assembly GCA_034376525.1. Classification (NCBI taxonomy): domain Eukaryota; kingdom Viridiplantae; phylum Streptophyta; class Magnoliopsida; order Solanales; family Solanaceae; genus Nicotiana; species Nicotiana benthamiana. The sequence goes on along the minus strand of CM067328.1, from coordinate 74,876,881 downwards.
TGTTCTAATTTAAAGCTTCCTAGTTGAGAATTATTCTTCCAAATCAATTATAAATAACATGAAAATCAAAATCGATGATTCACACAAGTCAAGATACATAATACGAAGCTACTTATGCCCGTAAATTACCAAGAAAATTGCAAATGCTCAATGTAATCGGTCGGGTCGTTACATAGAACTTGTAACCAATCATCAGATCTGAACTCGTTCTAAAAACTTTATTACACTGTTGATGATGAAAAAAACATGCAGAACTCATAACTAATCATCAGATCAAAGAGTCATGGAGATCTCGCTCCTTTGACGAGAACTATAGCCAATTTCTAAGCGCCCATGGATTCAGCAGCAGTTCGAAAGGTCGACTTCCGATATTATCCTTCCAAATATACCACAATCAAATCTGATAGCACCCATCCTAGATCCAACGACCCCGTCTTATCAAATACGATCTACTCTACAGACATGACACATCAATACAATCTAAAGCCACAACTTGTGTATTCCGTGAACCAATAAGTAAAATTCCAAATGTACTCAATCATGGAAAATGACTCAAACGAGAGAACAGTCCTATAAGCTTAACAAGTACCGCCATAACAAAATGTTGAAAATCAAACACACACCATATAACCATAACACACGAATCTAACACAAAGGAAATACCTCAATATGAATCCGCTACAATGCGTGAATCCATCAAAATACTGGCCCATATTATATTCCCCGAGCCACCCTTCTCAAAATCAATAAGCATACACAATTTGACATCAAGTACTCAAAGTGAATTACCATAACTATGGAGAAGAAAATGACACAATGCCATACCAAACCCGAAAGAACATAACCAATACGCAATCAATTACATAATGCCATTCCAAACCCGAAAGAACATAACCAATACGCAATCAATTGTGCACTACCCAAATTCCCATCTCGTTCAAATTCTGATGTAAGGCCTCAAATAGAACCGCACCATGTGTGCTTATAACCCACAATTCACAGCTCCTCGTAGCGTAGAAGAGTAACTCGCAGATTATTTCAGAATACAAATAAGCTCAACTACAACCGTATGGCACATCCCTCAATAGTAGTAGTATGGAGCCAACAAATCTGACTTGGTGTAGAATACACATCCTAGTTAGACCAACGAATGGACCCTAAATCAACTCTGGTCACCGAAAAATAGATAAATAACCCTCCGAAGGTCCACAATTACCGAATCATAACACATATTTTCATCTGGCTAGCTTTGGCCACAACTTAACAGTCCACAACCCTGAAACAACTTGTTTATGAGAACTCCCAGTCTCAAAATCCATAGAACACGCAAATTACCATATATGATCTAGACTCCAACGCCTGAATGTCTAATACAACTCTCATACACGATCACTCCACAAGGAATACTTCTCTATTTCTTTCGTGCCACATAGCAAAATTCTGAATATCAGCAGTCGATCAACCAGGAGAGTGTCGTAGTACCAATGAAGTATCTATAAATCAAATCACAGTGCGCCTTCTAAAATGTACACTCTCCTCAAGCAATACCGAATAGTAATATCATTCACTTAGTCATCTGAAACCGTCCATGCTGCCTAAGGATTCATGACCTTCCTTTTAAAACTGAACCGTGACCTTACACATGCAAATCTCAATCCTACACAACATTTTGCATCTATCATTCTATCATACGAGAAGTATGAAAATCTCATAATCCTCTCTGAGTCATAGCAAACTACATACTCAATCAGTTAGAAACCTTCCATTTGATCTCATCTAGGAGAAAAATCACAATAAGCAATATGCTCCTCATGCCAGTAGGGAATACCCATATCAAATTATAGTAGAAACCATCGAGAACTCTCCAGGACCCATTTGCACATAATCTAGCTATTAGGACTGAATATCTGTAACTCAACCAAGCCACGCAGGTTGCCAAACCAAAGATTATTGCCACAAAACATTGTATAGACTCACCACCTCATAAATACCCAATGAACTTATCATATCCATTATTGTGCTGATCCACCCTACTATTAAGTTATCCCATTTCTCCGAGTTCCTTCCGAATTACCTCCAAATTGATATTTCTCCTCACCATAATACCACGATTCTCAACCAGAACTCATCACACAAGATCCTAGCATAAACTACACTTCCCTAAGGCCTATAAATTGTTGTATTCCTTCTTAAGCACCCCAAAAGTACCATAACTAAGATACCCACTCTGAAGAGACCTACTATGAATTTAAAGTTGTTCCTTTTACCTTTATGATACTGGAATGTATAATCCACAATGATATAGAAATATCGCAAGGCTCGACACCATCCAATGTAAATCTCAAGTTATAGCCATATACAAATCCGAAAAACTCTCAATTGCTACATATAAATCTTGAACCCATTAGAACCTTCTCGAGAGCTTCCCACTCTATTCAATCCTTAATTGTGTCGGCCAAACTAACTGAACGATTTGTTCCTCATTAGCATACCAACACCCAAGGAAGTAACCCCGCCTAATTGCAACACAAAAAATTCCTACTCCTTGCACACTACGCCCTTCACAAATAACCACTCAATCATTTTATGATTTCAATATACCCATGGAGTGTAATACAACCCGCATCCGGAAATTCCTTTACTTGAGTCATCTTCGATCTCAATCTCTACAAGTCATAACTGATTCACAAGTATGCCTCAAACTGAAACCAATATAACACATAATCATGCAATCAACTCGTCAATAGCAGACTCCCCCACTTGTCTCAAAGCCAAGGAATAAAGCCTCTGATAACTTACAATAACCACACCCCATGCTACCACAGTACCCCAGTGAGATTCAACTAAATCTTTTATAAGCTCATGTAACACAAACCATATAATACCTATAATCATCTGCAAATCCCGCATTCATCCTCGTGACGGTCATGTCAACTATTACAACTGATCCAAAACTCAAATCACACCAATATAACCCATTGGTAGAAAAGAAAGCCTTCACACAATATCATAAAAATCACACATTCGCATATTACCCCGTAGGTTATAACCCACCTACTTAGCCTCAAACCAACATCTCTTTATACCCTTTCATAGCCACAACTAATACGCAATCACTTAATCTTCCTAAGTCTGAACTAATAACAAGACATGAAAGTCTACTTAACTCCATAATTAAACAACATGAAAGCTCCTTCAACACACCCATAACTCGAGAGTATACATCAAATCAAGACGTAAATGAAGCACCTAATTAACATCTCCATCAAATTCTTTTCATCATATTCGAACAATCTGAACACTTCCCGCAGTCACATCACACTCGTTATATAGCCATCCAACCACTTATCTAGCCACAAATTTCACTAATAGGAATATTACCGAACTTATAAGTCCAACAACACGTGCTCACATAATCAAAGTCTCCGTGTTCAAGCTACAGTAAAAATCGAGCCTCAATTCCTCCATACTGGCCCATCATCAGCACACAAAAATCACATCTCGCACTTCATACATGGAATCACAAGTTGTCGATGCATAACTGATACAGAGCAATCATGTGTGCATACGAATGCATGGAATAAATTCAAAGAGTTACTCTTCAAGCTGATCATTATCGCACGATAAGGAAAGAAAGATGGGAAGTATATCCTAAATGTCTTGTATCCTCCCGAAGATAGGTATCGACGTCAACATACCAATCTGCAAGACTCTACTAGACACTTGTTCATGACTTGTAGAACCTATGAACCTAGAGCTCTGATACAAATCTGTCACGACCAAAAATCCACTAGTCGTGATGGCACCTAACCCAACCTGCTTGGTAAGTCAACTAACAACTAACCAATTTCAGTAGTATTTAATAAGACAGTTATATAAAGGAAATTATCTAAATCATATACATTTCCCAAGGACTAGTAATACAAATCATGAGCTTCTAAATCATATACATTTCCCAAGGACTAGTAATACAGAGTTTTATGCATTTAAGGCTGCCATGAACAAGAGGCAGTTATAGCGGGAACGCAGGTACGTCTTCAATTTCAGCTCCTTCGAGCATAGCAACATCATCAGCCAACATTTGCACGCAAGGTGCAGAAGTGTAGTATGAGTACAACCGACCCCATGTACTCAATAAGTAATAACCTAACCTTAGGTTGAAAGTAGTGACAAGCTGGAACAAAGGTTGGGTCCAACAACAATAGCCAACACTGCCTCTTTTGCGGCTTCGCACCTATGACCAACACTCTGTAGGTGTGGTCACAGCAGAACCAGAAATCTTCAGCAATGCAACATGAAATGAAAATGATCTGAACCTCGTCTGAACTCACCAGAGCCACTCGGGACCCCATCCAAATATACCGACAAGTACCGTAACATAAAACAGACCTACTTGAGGCCACAAAACACACATAATAACATCGAAACGACGAATCACACCTCAATTCAAAATTAATAAGCTTTAAAACTTCAAACTTCACAACAGATGCTGAAACCTATAAAATCACGTCTGATTGACCTCAAATTTTGCGCATAAGTACCAAATGAAATAATGAATATATTCCAATTCTTAAACCAAAATATGCATCCAATATCAAAAAGTCCACGCCTGGTTAAACTTTCCAAAAATTCAACTTTTGCCATTTCAAACCAAATTCAATTAAGGATCTCCAAATCACAATCTGGATATGCTCTTAAGTCCAACATCACCCAACAAAGCTAACTAGACCATCAAAACTCCGATCCAAGGTCAAATACCCAAAAGTCAAACTTGGTCAACTATTCCAATTTAAAGCTTCATAGCTGAGAATCATTCTTCGAAATAAAATATGAATAACCTGAAAATCAAAATTGATGATTCACACAAGTCAAGATATATCATACAGAGCGAATCATTCCTGTAAACTACTGAGCAAAGTGTAAATACTCAAAACAATCGGTCGGGTCGTTACACAAAAGCTTCTATGAGGGAACCACGTGAAGGTTTGGGATACAAGAAACCATCACCAGTACGCATCTCCATAAAAATGAAAAGCAATAATTATGTCATTGTAGAAGAAGAATCTTTCGCTTCTAACAAGGCTTTTGATCGACTTGGAAATCAATTATTAGGACTTCCATATTTGAAAAATTGGGTCTATTAAAGAAGGAGAAAAAGTTCCAGAGAAATCATTAAAGTATAAGAACACCCGCTTCACCTATAATCCAGAAGATCTCTAAGGATTTCCAAAGTTTGGTTCCTTCTAGAATGAGGGGACAAACAAAACATGTGGTTTCCTATAAAAGGGCATTGAAGATAAAGCCATATCATGTGTTCAATACTAAGGAATGTGATGAAGATGAAGAAAGTGTGGGTTCTTTGTATCATTTTACTGCACAAGGCGAGAATGCCATTTCGTCACTAATGAAGGATGGTGAGAAATTGGAGGACGTTTCACCATGTTATTACATATTATTCAATTACGGGGATGCTAATGAAGATGAATATGCAAAGGATGCTCCACCTAAACTTTAATAAAGGGTAAAACCAACAGTGGACGCTTTGAAGAATTGAACCTTGGCATTGATGAAGAACCGGGGCCTACTTATCCAAGTGCTTTACTAGAAACCGATGAAGAAAGAATTTATATAGAGTTACTCAAGGAGTTTAAGGATTTATTTGCTTAGAGTTATAAAGAGATTTCTGGATTGGAGCCTAAAGTACCATTCTATCACCTCACAGTCAGAATGGCGCTCGTCTTGTTAAGCAAGCTGAAAGGCGCTTTAGGCCGGACTTGGTTCCCTTGATTGAAAGTGAAGTTAACAAACTCATTGAATTTGGATTTATCCGTGAAGTTAAATACCCAACATGGGTCTCAAGCATTGTCCTTTATGGAAGAAGAATGGTCAAATTTGGGCGTGCGTTGACTTTAGGGATCGCAACAATGCGTGTCCTAAAGATGAATTTAATCTTCATATTCAAAAGGTGATGATCGATGCTACTACTATATATGAGTCAATAAATTTCATGGACGGTTCGTTGCGTTATAACCAAATTCACATGGCACCAAAAGATGAGGAGTTTACTGCACGCCGCACCCCAAGGGTATTTACTGCTACAAAGTAATGCCTTTTGTCTTGAAGAACACTGGTGCTACTTACCAAAAAGATATGTAGAATATCTTTGATGATCTTATCCACAAGAATGTCGAATGCTATGTGGACGACTTGGTAGTAAATCAAGAAAGAGGGGTGACCACCTGAAAGACTTGAGACTGGTGTTTGAATTGCTCCGGAGGTACCAACTTAGGATGAATCCATTGAAATACGCCTTTGGAGTTACTTTTGGAAAGTTCCTTGGTTTCATTGTCCGACATCGAGGGAGCGAAATTGATCAAGCCAAAATGGATGTCATTTTGAAAATGCTTGAGCCTCACGATATTCATGAATTGAAAAGTATGTAAGGAAAGCTAGAATATCTTAGGAGATTCATCTCAAACCTAGATGGGAGGTTCCAACCATTCAGCCACCTCATGAAAAAAGGTTTTCCTTTCAAGTGAGAATAATATTGAAGCGATGCCTTTGAAAGTATCAAAACTTACTTAATGAAGCCTCTAATTTTGGCTGCCCCTATACCTGGACAGCCGTTGATACTATATATTTTAGCACAAGAAAGGTCTACTGGAGTGTTGTTGGCCCAAGAAAATACTGAAGGTAAAGAAAACTCCCTTTACTACTTGAGAAGAATGATGCTACCAAATGAGCTGAATTATTTGCCAATCAAAAAGTTATGTTTGGCACCAATCTTCTCAATTCAAAAGTTGAAGCACTACTTTCAAGCTCGTGTCGTTCGTCTTGTTTCTAGAGAAAATCCTATCAAGTCCGTGATGTCAAAACCTGTCCTTAATGATCAACTAGCAAGGTGCTAACTCCAGTTTCAACAATTTATAATTGTGTACATCCCTTAAAAGTCTATAAAAGGACAAACGTTATCAGACTTCTTGGTAGATCACCCTATATCGAATGATTGGGAACTAAGTTGCAAACTAACTAATGAGGACGCAATGGTCATGAAGTTCAACCTCCATGGAAGATGTACTTTGATGGTTCTGCATATCGCGAAGGAGCTGGTACTGGCATAGTATTTGTCACTTCTCAAGGTGAAGTTTTGCCCTTGTTTTTAATGTTGACGCAACTCTGCTTTAACAACGTTGATGAGTATCAAGCATTAATACTTAGGCTTGAAATGACTATTGAAATGAAGCAATTGCTATTGCCAGTCTTTGGTGATTATTAGTTAGCGATCAACCAGATTTTAGGTAGTTACAAGTTCAATAAATCTAAACTCCGCCCATATCATGATTATGCTAAAAAATTCGTTGGGTGCGTTAGCGATGTGAGTATTCAACATGTGCCTTGGAAACAAAACAAGAAGGCTAATTCTTTAGCTTCCCTAGCTTCATCGTTAACCTTTCCCGATCAAGCACAAGTTACTATTTGCCAAAAATGGGTAGTACCGCCACCAAATGAGGGTGAAAATGAAGTTAAGCATATTATCACTATTTATGAAGCTGAGGAGGAAGAACGGCAACAACCCATTATCAATTACTTGAGCTACGGGATACTACTACAAAATCCGAGGAAAAGGACGGAAATCCGCCGCCGTGCACGCCGCTTCTTTTACTGCAAAGATACCCTATACCGAAGATCATTCGAGGGAGTAATCTTTCAAAGCTTAGGGGAAAATGAAGCACTCCAAGCTTTGCAAGAAGTGCAGTTTGGATATGTGGATCACATCACTCTGGACCAAAGCTCCACTTCCATATAAAAAGGATGAGATATTATTGGTCGACAATGGTAAAATATTTCTTGGACTACACTCGAAGATGCAAGACTTGCGAACTCCATGCAAATTTTATTCATCAGCCTCTTGAAGTGTTGCACCCGACGGTTGCATCTTGGCCATTTAATGCTAGGGGATTAGATGTTGTTGGACCACTACCAAAGTCCTCCGGTGGGCACCTATATATCTTGGCGACAACTGGACTACTTCTGAAAATGGGCTGAAGATGTTGCTCTTAAGGAGGTAAAAATGGAAAATGTTGCAAATTTCATTCGAGTAAACATAATCTATCACTTTCGCATTCCTCATTACATAATAACGGATAATAAAAAGCCATTCGACAATAGGTTGATGAACAAAATTTGTGATCTCTTTGGATTCAAGCAACGTGACTCTTCTATGTACAATGCTGCCACCAATGGTCTAGCTGAGGCATTCAACAAGACTCTATGCAACTTGTAAAGAAAGTTATCTCCAAATCTAAATGAGATTGGCATGACCGTATGGAAGAATATTTGTGGTCATATAGGACACTCATCGCACACCAACACAAGCGACCCCTTAGTCACTTGTCTATGGAGTCGAAGCCATTTTTCTACTTGAGCGTCAAATACCTTCATTACGATTAGCTATTCAAGAAGGTGTCGCTGATGAAGAAAATGCTCGACTTAGACTATTAGAGTTGGAGGCTCTTGATGGTAGGAGGTTGGAAGCTTAAAAGAGTCTTGGATGTTACCAAGCTCGATTACCTCATGCCTTAATTAAAGAGTTTTCCCAAGACCCTTTCAAGTAGGAAAGCAAGTTCTTATCATACTAATACCCATTATTACTTACCATAAACCTATAGGGAAGTTCACTTCAAAATAGGATGGTCCATATGTTGTGCAAGAAGCTTATTCAAGTGGAGCTTACAAGCCGGTTGACGCAGATGGTATGAGAATGGGCACTATCAATGGAAAATTCTTAAAGAAGTATTATCCTTGAAGTTGCAACGCTCTTTGACGCACAAGCCTAAACTACATGTTCCTACACTCTTGGCCTACATGTGTCTAAGCTGTGTACATCCCACCAAAAATAATAAAAAAAGTTCGCTAGGTTGAAAACCTCGAAAGAGGCGACGTAGCAAAAGGTTAGGACATAAAAAAACCACCCATTCTGAATTTCAGTATGACTTGATCCTTTTCACCGAGGTATGTAGACAACTTAGAGTTTCATTCAAAGTTCATTCACATAAGTTCAAAAGATACATATGCCCCAATCCTTGTCCAAATGAAGTATGATGGAAGTAATTCATTCAACCAGCACGTGAAGTCAGGCTGAAATATCATTCTCCTATTGAATTTTGAATCTCATAAGACTTAGAGGAGGAAAGCCTCTATGGCAAACCGGTGACTATAGGGAAGTTCACTTCAAAATAGGATGGTCCATATGTTGTGCAAGAAGCTTATTCAAGTGGAGCTTACAAGCGGGTTGATGCAGATGGTATGAGAATGGGTCCTATCAATGGCAAATACTTAAAAGAAGTATTATCCTTGAAATTGAAACGCTCTTTGACACACAAGCCTAAACTGCATGTTCCTACACTCTTGGCATGCATGTGTCTAAACTGTGTACATCCCACCAAAAAAAAAGAAGAAAAAAAATTTTGTTAGGTTGAAAACCTCGAAAAATGCGACTTAGGAAAAGGTTAGGACATAAAAAATCACCCATTCTGAATTTCAGTATGACTTGATCCTTTTCACCGAGGTATGTAGAAATCATAGAGTTTCATTCAAAGTTCATTCACATAAGTTCAAAAGATACATATTTCCCCAATCCTTGTCCAAATGAAATATGATGGAAGTAATTCATTCAACCAGCACGTGAAGTCGGGCTGAAATATCATTCTCCTGTTGAATTTTGGATCTCATATGACTCAAAGGGGGCAAGCCTCTATGGCAAACCAGTGTCTTCAATAGGACGGTTATAGTCTTTTCGGAGGATACCAAGTATTTTCGCTGAAGTCCGGGGGTTCACTATGTCTTCATGTTTTCCATATCTATATGTCTATCGGTCTTCAAGTAGAAATATTTAAGCCTGGAAGTCTTCAAGTCTATTAATGTTCAAGTTAGGGTCCCCAAACTCACCGATATTCAAGTTGAAATATTTAATCCCCCCAAGTCTTCAAGTTGAGGCCTACAAGTTTGCATTCTTCAAGTTGAAGTACTCAAATTCGGTTGAAATATTTATGCCCTCTAATTCTTCAAGTTGAAGTCTTCAAGTCTGCTAATTTTTCAAGCTGAAGTACTCACATTCGCTGGTTTTCAAGTTAAAATATTTAAGCCCTCCAAGTCTTCAAGTCCTTTGATCTTCAAGTTGAAGTTCTCAAATTTGGCGCTCTTCAAGTTGAAATATTTAAACCCTCCAAGTCTTCAAGTCTTCAACTCCTTAAGTTGAAGTACTCAAATTCGCTAGTCTTCAAGTTGAAATATTTAAGACCTCCAAGTCTTTAAGTTGAAGTCTTCAAGTCTGCAGTCTTCAAGTTGAAGTACTCAAATTCGCCGGTCTTCAAGTTGAAATATTTAAGCCCTCCAACTCTTCAAGTCTGTCGGTCTTCAAATTGAAGTTATCGAATTCTCTGGTCTTCAAGTTGAATTGTTTAAGCCCTCCAAGTCTTCAAGTTAAAGTCTATAAGTCTGCTAATTTTTCAAGTTGAAGTTTACGAGTCCACCACTCTTCAAGTTGAAGCATAAAAGTCCGCCGAATCTTCAAGTCCATCAAATCTTCAAGTTTGTCGATCTTTAATTTGGAAATATGCAAAATCCGCCAAATCTTTAAAGTTCGCCAAGTGTTTAAGTCGATGTCTTCAAGTCCATCAAGTCTTTGAGTTGAAACTTTCTAAATTTACAATCTTAAGGTGGACATCCCTTTGCACCTTAAGTTGGCTTGTTTGTGGGTTTATCCTTAAAAGGAACTATAACTTTCCAATCTTAAAGTGGACACAGATATCCCTTTGCACCTTAAGGGTGCCTCTTCATGGGTTTGTCTTAAAAGGAACTATAACTTTCCAATCATAAGGTGGACATATAAGTACCTTTGCACCTTAAGTTGACCTATTGGTGGGCTTGTCCCTAAAAGTAACTATACTTTCCAATCTTAAGGTGGACATGTAAGTCTCTCCGATAGTCGGTCCACTGTTTAACAAAAAATATAATTTGGTCAAAGCTTGAATTTTAGAGAGAAGAAATCGGGTTACTGATAATCAAAGAGACCGAAATATAATTGGCTTTCAAAGAATAAGAATAAAGTAATAAGAACTTGTTATTTCAATATGATATCAAGAGTGTTTTGTGTCCCTACAAATGATAAATCTTCATCCATTTATAGTTAACAAGGAGTAACGGATTAATCTAAATAATAAATGAGTATTTAATGATATGTTACATAATCATTGCTATTAAATACTGAATAACTAACGTATCAGGTATTTAATAATGAATGTAGACTACTTTTTGTCATCAGATTCTTGTCTTCAATCCCCTTTTTATCCGCTGATATTGAATGACTTGAATAGACACGAGATTCGTATCTAAGATTCCCTCTCGTGTCTATTTTCTTTTCCTCCACCGTACGTGTTGTCTTCCAAGCCTTTTAATCATTTATTGCTCTTTGACTGTTTGACCAATCCACGTGTCATGCCGCGTCATCTTTAATTCAAACTCAATTTTTTCCCAATACAGATAGTCCCCCCACTTCTTATTTATTTATCAATTAAATAATTGGGAAGTGGATCCTGAATTTTTGTTTTGGTCACGATTAATGCTTGTGTCAGAATAGACGTCTCATCTGTCTCTCACATTTAATGATCTATACACGTGTCATCTTCTGATTGAATCTGCAGTTTTGTTCCCAGTTTTCTAGGCATGTTCAACTTCCTCTGTTTATAAAGTGATGGTTATCTTTAATATAGGCTTTCCATCATTGCTTCCCTTAATTTTGATGGTTTTTCTCATATAAACCTTTAATTCACACTTTCCTTGTTTTCTTCTTCATCAGTTTTCATCAAGCATTCGTATTTCCTTTCTTTCTTTCACTTCTATTTACTTCAAAAATCTCTTTCAATGGCATCTCCAAACCCTAACCCCAGAAAGGTTTTACTTCTCAAACAACTCCCTAATGCACCTACTCCTATCAAACATTCAAGAGGCAGAGGAGGAAGACTCCGAAGTATGGGATCTACACATGGTGGCTCAAATGGTTTTGTACTTCCTTCTTCTGGTTCTGGATTCAAAGGCTCCTCTTCTAAAACTCAATCTTCGAAAGGTAAAGAAATTTCAGACGCTTTTACAGAACCCACAGTCGAAGAAATTATACCAAATGATTTATCTTTTGCAAGTGATAAAGCATACCTTCAAAAATATATTGGAAAATTGGAAAAGACTGATCATTATCCTTCTCTTATAACTGAACTCACAATCCCCACCAATAGGAAAGAGTGCAGCTGGAAGGAGAGCGTTGGTTTATAAATCCCTTCTATAAACCATATAATTTCATCTTATAGAAATGGGTATTCCTATGTTTATACCTACCCCTTCACTTTGGGGTTTAAGCCTGCCATAGATCCAGTTATCATTGATTTTTGTAGATTTTTCAACATTTGTTTATCCCAGATTGGACCTTTAGTTTGGAGGGCTGCAGCTTGTATAAGGTTTTTGTCCAATAAGGCAAAAAAGTTACTTTTACCTTTCCACATCTTATCCACTTATACCACCCTAGTTTATTATGCCATGGGTTTATTACCTTAACTGCAAGGAGCAAAAGAGTTTTGGTTAACGCCGATGACGATAAAGATCGTGGGTAGTATCTTCGTTACATTGGTGTTCGCACAGTGGATTTACTGGGAGAAGCGAACATTCCCTTCCCCGAGATGTGGAATTTTGCACGTAAGTTTCCGTTTTACGTTTCCCATACTTGTTTTATGAGATTTTGATTTTCTCTTTAAATTTATCCCCTTTTTGGTTTTTTGTAGCAACCATGGGAGATGTGGAACCCGTTCCCAATTTCCGTGGTTGGGTAGACTCAATATTAAAAGTTGCTCCTAAGGAAGATAGGACATGGAAATCTATCTCCTCCTTACATGGGTGGACGGTGAAAACACACGGTATATATTTCTTTTCATGTATGCTTTCTAGATATGTATACTAAATTTTGATGATGAACTCAAATCCTTCTCTTTATCAGGATTTGGAATAAAAGGGATGTCAGCGGACGTCGCTATGGCTATGCGTACTATTGCCAACACCGCCCTTGGCTTGGACAAGTCTAAAGCACTCTTAGCCAAAAGAAAAGCTATGATAATGGATACTGATAGTGAAGAAGAAGATAATCCCTCTTTGGTATCTAGACCAAGAGGTAGGGACGTGTTGTTATGGATTAGGAAATTGAAGATTCTCCTGCCCGTACCTCTGCTGCAATTACTTCTTCTTCAGTTACTTCCATTACCGAGCCTGTCTTAATCCAATCCGATGAAGATCTTGCTCCTAGAGACACGAATGAAATCTGTTTAACGTCTCTTCGAGAGTGGTTTTGAAAGTTGGGATCTTGGCCCCGTTCTCAAATAAATTCCTTTATCTACTTCCATTCCTATTTCTCCAGTTTCTTCTATTTCTCCTTCAACCGTACCTGTTTCTTCTCCTTTGACATCTTCCACTATTTTTACAACTTCTTCTCCTATTCCTTTTTAGCCCCCGTGCCTATTCCCTCAGCTCCTGCTTTGGTTTCTACCGCTCCTATTGTTTTCACCTCCTCTACTACTCCTCCTTCCACAATTCCTTCCTCCTCTGTTCCTCACTCTGAACCTGGACCAAACAACAGAGGTATGGCTATGAGAAAGGTTACTCTTGAAGTACCTGCTACTCATAGTCTTTCAAGGAAGACAGGTGGAGCGAATGTCTGGCTCGAGCCTCTTATCGGAGATGTGGAAAGAACAAAGATGCAGAGCCACAGCTGCTACACCTTGATGAATGAAATAGTTCATTCTACACTGAAGGTACATTCCTTACCCGTGATTATTTACTTTTCCTTGGACTTAAGTTCTTATCTTTATGCCTTATGTTTGTAGGCAAACTTGATAGGAATTGAGTTGATGGGGAGGATCTCTATTTTAGAGAAAATGGCACGTGAATGTACTAAGGCTGCTGAGGATGCTAAAAGAATATCTGAAGAAGCCCAGCTTGAGGCACAAAATTGGAAGGAACAATTGGAAGGTGCTTTAGGGAGCATTGAAGAATTGCAGTCTTCTAAGTTTCAACTTGAACAACAAAATCGGGCTTTATCCTCGGAATTAGGGATTGCCACGGCTTCTACGAGCCAAGCAAAAAAGGATAAAGAGATTTTGAATGATTATTTGTCAAAGGCTAATGAAGAAAGAAAAGAACTCAAAGCACTAATGGAGAAAAAAGAAGAATATGCCAAAGAACTAGTGCAATCTTTGAACCAGACTCGGGCTGATTTGAGGATTTCTTCAGATAAGGTTCGTGTGATGGAGAGTTCTTGTGTCAACCTTCAATCTTTCCTTGATTCCCACTTAGCTGAGCATGAAACAATGAAGAACACCTTAGCTACGTGGGGAAGAGATTATGAAACCCTGGAGAAAGATTACAATTCCTTAGCTGAAAATTTCAATTATGTGGTTAACTGAGCTTTCTTGAAATCTCGTCGTGATGCTTTAATGGAGGCTTCTCAAGAAAATTTTGACTTGCAATCTGAGTTGGCCAAAGTTTTAGACATGATTGAGAAGAATGAGCAACCTACTGAAACTCCTCCACTAATCAGGTCATTGACATCTCCCCTCCAACAGTCGAAATTCCCGGGGTTGAAGAGCCTTTGAACTTAGAGTCAGCAGCTGAAGTTATTGAAGTTACAGTTCTAGTGACCGAGGGTGACTTATCTACAACACAGTCTTTGGGAATGAATATACCCGTGTCTACTCCTTCTCTCGAAAATGTTGATACTTCAATTTTAGCTGAGACCGCCTCTATTGCTGCTCCTTTGGAAGTTTCTACCGAGCTTAATGAGGTTGCGGCTTCTAACGTTCCAATTTCCTCAGTGACTAGTGAAAATGTTTAACCTTACCTCTTTTGTTTATTTTTGATGATGTAATTAAGTACCCAGTTTCAGTAATGGGGCATCTGTTTTTTTTTTAAAAAAAACAAATGTATTGTAATAGCTAAGTTTTACCCTAAATTTTTTTGTTGAGAAGCTTGTATAATATTTCTTCATTTTATCCTTGTCTATTCATTATTCTAGACTTTGCAGAATAATTTTATTTTTACCTTACTCTTGCATATTGCCTATTTTTCTTTTTAGGACTTAGAGAATAAGTTAGCATTTTTATCCTTTTCAGAAAATGCTTTCATATTCTTCGCATGTGTTATCATCATGAGGAAAAATAAAAGAGGGCCCTTTTATTTATCAACACTTAATGAAGAAGACATCTCAACTTCATAATGGTGTTATCATACGATGAAAGAAATAGGAACATACATGTTTCATATAAAACAACTTTTGTAAAGTTTTTTTCATGAACTTTGATAAGTTTCTTGAGTATGACATGTATTGAAGCACATCTACAACTTTCTCGCAACTTTTTTCTTTTACCTGTTTCTGATACATAGTCATGTCCCTGCCTTTACATACTTAGGAAGGGTTTAGGCGGTGACTTCATCGTTCTAAGAAAGAAAGAACACTATGATGAGTGCTTTTAGATTGATACTTGAATTCTCGTAACTTGATTTCATTTGTAAATCTTGAATTCTGCTCTCTCGTATCTATTTATTGCTCTCTCGTATTTATTTTTGCACATACTCGTTGTATATAGTATAGTCCCCCAAGTGTTTGGGCGGTGAAGTATGAAGCCTCGAACACTTGTGTATTTGATCCCGATTTTTGGTCCTTTTCCTGAAACAGAAAAATATATGGGACTCGGAGGTGCAATTATAGATGAAGACTGCCTAACTCGTGTGTATTTCCATCAGATAAATGTAACCCTGGGCTAGGAATTTAATAGTATTCCAATTTGCCGTGCAGGCCGTGACTCATCATTTGGCACGTGTTAGGGTTTTTACCTAACATCTAAAATCGTTAGTATAATTTTAACAATTCAAAGGAAAAAATCTAACATGGTGATACCTGACCGTGGGTACTTCCTTAGAAGTAATACCTCTTTAAATGAACGACATTCAAATGCGAAGGTAAAACCTTGTCATCCATTATTTCTAGCTTGTATGCTCCTTTCCTCGCAATTTCACGAATTCGAGAAGGTCCTTCCCATGTTGGACTTAGCTTTCCTGTATTAGCTGACTTCGTAGATTGGAAAACATTTTTCAACACGAAGTGCCCAACTTTAAAAAACCTGAGGCGTGCTTTCCTATTGTAATATCGCTCAATTACTTGCTTTTGAGCTGCCATCCTTATCAATGCAACTTCTCTTCTCCCTTCAAGTAAATCAAGATTTACTCGTAACTCTTCGTTGTTCGAGTTTTCCTCTGCTTGAACAAGTCGTGTACTAGGTTCACCTATCTCAATTGGTATCAAAGCTTCCGCACCATAAACCATTAAAAATGGTGTTTCTCCTGTACTTGTTTTTGTCGTCGTTCGATATGGCCATAACACCGCTGGTAATACTTCAAGCCAATTGCCTTTTGACTCTTGTAACCTTTTCTTTAGGTTATTTATAATTACTTTGTTTGTAGACTCTGCTTTCCCATTATCGACTGGATGATTCGGTGTTGACGTAATTTTTTTGATTTGCCAACTTTGAAAGAATTCTGTGATTTGAGCCCCTATAATATGTGGTCCATTATCATACACTATCTCCTTTGGAACACCAAAGCGGCAAATTATATTTCTCCAAATGAAGTCCTTAAGTTCTTTCTCTCATATCTGTTTAAACGCTCCTGGTTCTACCTATTTCGTGAAATAATCAGTAAGTACGAGTAGTAACTTTACCTGACCTTTTGCCTGAGGTAATGGTCCAACGATGTTCATTCCCCATTTCATGAAGGGCGACAGAGCTATGACAGTATGTAATAACTCAGCTGGTCTATGCATGTTATTTCCATACCTTTGACATTTATCACACTTAGATACGAAATCATTCGCTTCTTCTTCTATTTTAGGCTAGTAATATCCCGCTCGAATCAATTTTTTACAAGTGATCTGCCTCCTGCATGATTTCCAAAATGCCCCTCATGTACTTCTCTCATCATATATTCTGTTTGAGAAGGTCCGAGACACCGAGCTTATGGTCCACCAAACATTTTACGGTAAAGGTTTCCTTGATATAGGCAGTAATGAGCGGCTTTCTTTCTTAGTGCATGAGCCTTCACCTTGTCTTCAGGTATGATCCCGTGCTGCAAAAAAGACAAGATTTCGTTTCTCCAAACCCAAGTTAAGTGATTAAAGTTTACCTCATTTTTATCAGGGTCAAGAACGGAATGGAACAAATGTATAATTGAGGCATTCACGTCTTTTGCTATATCGGCTGCAGATGCGAGGTTGGTTAAGGCGTCTGCTTCCAAATTCTCTTCTTTTGGGATTTGCATCACCTTCGAAGTTTGGAACTGTCTTATTAACTCTCGTACCTTTTCGAGATACTCTTGCATTTGAGTTTCTCTAACCACGTAAGTCCCCAGTATTTGATTGACTACGAGCTGTGAATCACTTTTGATTATGATTTGCATGATACCAAGTTCTATTTCTAACTCCAAACCTGCAATCACAGCTTCATACTCTGCTTCTTTATTAGTTACGGGTGAAACTTTATAGTTGTCTAATTATTTCACCCGTAGGTGGTATAAGAACAATTCCTAAACCTGCCCCCTTTACATTAGATGAACCATCAGTGAATAATAGCCAAGTCCCCGGATTAGCACCATTAAAAACTTGTAATTCTTTTTCTGCTTCTAAGTATATGATTTGACTAAAATCAGCTACGGAATCGGCAAGTACTTGAGTTTTAATAGCAGTTCAAGGTTGGTAAATTATGTCATATTCACTTAGTTCTATAGCCCATTTTGCTAATCTCCCTGATAGTTCATGTTTATGCAATATATTTCATAAAGGAAAAGCAACAACAACAACAATAGGATGGCATTGAAAATAAGGTCGTAGTTTTCTAGATGCCATGATGAGAGCTAATGCTAATTTTCCTAGTTATGGATGTCTTGTCTTTGCATCTAATAGAGTTTTACTCACATAATAAATTGGAGATTGCTTACCTTGGACTTCACGTACTAAAACGACACTTACCGCTACTTCTGATATTGCTAGATAAATGAGTAGCTTTTCACCTTCTTTAGGTTTCTCTATTAAAGGAGGATTTGATAAATAAACCTTCAAGTCCCTCAGGGTTGACAATCTTCATTCCACTCAAAATGATCTTACTTTTGAGCGCAGAGAAAAATTTGAAGCATTTTTTTGAAGATTTTGAAATAAATCTCCCTAAGGCTGCTATCGTTCTCGTTAGCCTCTGAACTTCCTTTTTACTGGTAAGGACATCAGGTATTTCTTCAATTGCTTTAATCTGGGAAGGATTTACTTCAATTCCACGGTTAGAGACAAGAAAAACTAAAAATTTACCAGAAGCAACTCCAAATGCACATTCTTCGGGATTGAGTTTCATATTGAATTTTCGTAAAATTTTAAAGGTAACAGTTAAATGAGAAATATGGTCATGGGAATGCTGGGTTTTGACGAGCATGTCGTCTATACATACCTCCATTGTTTTTCCCAAATGTTCTTGAAACATTTTGGTGACTAACCTTTGATAGGTTGCTCCAGCATTTTTTAGACCGAAGGGCATTACTTTGTAACAATAAGTCCTCTAGTCTGTGATGAAAGAAGTCTTTTCCTCATCACGGGATCCATTTTAATTTGGTTGCACCCCGAATATGCATCTAAAAAACTTAAAAGTTCATGACCTGCAGTTGCATCAATCAATTGATCTATATGGGGTAAAGGAAAAGAATCTTTTGGGCAAGATTGTTTAGATCGGTGTAATCTACACAAACTCGCCACTTACCATTCTTCTTAGATACGACCACCGTGTCAGCTAATGAATCAGGATATTTTACCTCACGAATTGACCCGATTTTCAACAACTTTTGGACCTTATCTTGAATTACTTGATTTTTGAAAGCTCCTTGATTTCTTTTCTTTTGATTAATTGGAGTGAAAGATGGTTCTTCGTTAAGCTTATGAGTCATAACATCCAGTGGAATACCTATCATATCAGCATGGGACCAGGCAAAACAATCTACGTTAGCTTTTAAAAATTCAATTAACATACCTCGCATTACGGGATTTAGATTGGCGCATACGTAAATTTTCTTCTCTGTCCATTGTTCAAATAACACCACAGCCTCGAGTTCTTCTATTTTTGTTTTAATATTCTCATTTTCTTCAGGTTCTTGAATTACATCGGTCCTCAAATCTAAATCTGTTGTTTCATTTGAAGTTTGGTTGCTGACACCTTCAACTGTTTCCAGTAATTTCTATTTCTCTTTACTTGCAGTGCTCGTATCTGTTATTGCGTTGATACTGTTGGCTATTTGTTTGATCCCCTTGAATTTGACATATTCTCCAGGGTGATGGAAATTTAATGACTTGATGTAAGGTTGACGGAACAACATCCATATCATGGATCCATGGTCTCCCCATGATTATATTGTATGCTATTTCCAAATCAACTACCTGAAACTTAGTTTCTTTAACAACACCTACAACATAAGTTGTCAGAGTTACCTCTCCTTTTGTTACCACATTGAATTGTCGAAGCCTGACAAAGCATGCGCCTTTGGTGTCATTTTTTCTTCAGCTTGCATCTCCCGCAGCACTCTTAATAGAATGATATTTACAAAGCTATCTGGATCAATAAAAACTCTTTTTTACATCAGTGTCATATATAATTAAAGATATTAACAGAGCATCGTTATGAGGGGTAGTCACTCCTTCCGTATCTGCATCATTGAAGCTTACACTTTCATGTTCTAAAGTTTGCCGTACTCGCTTGCCGTGTGTGATTGTCATTTTGGAAACTTTGTTTGAAGTTATGTACGTTACTCCATATATATCTTCCCCTCCATTGATGACATTTACTACCCTCTTAGGTGAAGGTGGTTTCGATGGCTCTTGCCTAGTTTTCATGTATGCTTGCTTTCCATTTCCATTGAACAGCTCCGTGAGATATCCTTGCTTCAATAACTGATCCAGCTCACTTTGTAGAAATCTGTATTCTGAGGTTTTACGTCCATGGTCATTGTGAAATTCGCACCAATGGTCTAGGTTACGTCTGCTTGGGTTTGACCGCATCTCTTTTGACCAACGTACCTTATCTCCCATACTCATTAGAACAACTACGAGCTCGGAATTAGTTACATTGAAACTATGACCAGCAAATCGTGCCATTAAATTTCTATCATCATCTCGTGACTCTTGGTTGTTTCGATCAGCTCTAAACCTGGATGAAGATCTGGTTCCCCTGTCTCTCACCCTTTGATCATAACGTTGATTATTCTGTCTAGAACGTGGGTCTTTTCATGCAGGTCCCATATATGGATCGTACATGTTCTACCTGTCCTTTTGTCAGCTTCAGATCTTCTAGACCCGCTTCTATCTTCTCGTTGAGGTTGAGATACGGTATCCCCTTCAATTCTGAGCTTTGTACTGTACCTGTTATAAACATCGTTCCAAGTAGTTGCGGGAAATTCATGAAGGCTTTCTTTAAGTCTTCTCGTGGCTTCTGAACTATTTTCATTCAAATTAATGGAAAAAGCTATAGCAGCCCAATTATCCGGTACACGGGACAACATCATTCTTTCACGTTGGAATCTATCAACGAAATCTCTGAGCAATTCAGTGTTCTCTTGTTTGATTTTGAAGATATCCTCTATTCTCTTCTCCACCTTCTGAGCTCCCGAGTGTGCTTTTATGAAAGAATCTGCAAGCTTAGCTAAAGAATTTATAGAATTTTCAAGAAAAAGAGAATACCAGGTTAATGCTCCCTTGGTTAGTGTCTCTCCAAATTTTTTATCCAATACTGATTTAATTTCCTGTGTGGTTAAATCGTTACCTTTCACTCCTGATGTAAATGCGGTACATGGTCACGAGGGTCCGTTGTACCATCATATTTTGGGATGTCAGACATTTTCAATTTCTTTGGAGTTGGTAAAGGAGCAGCACTTGGTTTCCACGGTTGTTGTGAATATTTATCCACATCAACTCATTTTGTCATAGGTGGAACTCGAGGGATTTGCTCGATTCGTTCGTTCTACTCCTTGAGTTGTTTCTGCAAGGTTAATACCAAATTTTGAAGATGAGAATTACCTAAATTACCTGGTTCTCCATCTTGTGAGTCACTAGGAGTTGCTCCATTGCCAGAATCAACTAGACCAGAGCGAGAGTTTTCCAACGTGTTGTTGTTTGGTGTTGCTGGTGCAGCAGGCAATTGACTAAGTAGGACTCGTAAAGCTTTGTCAATCCGTAAGTTGATTATTTTCATTAAAAGGTCATCTCTTGTTTCAGCTCCTCCGTCAATATGTTCGGACATATCATTTGGATTTCCTTCACGAGATCCACGTGGAGAAGTTTGAAGGTTAGCGTTGTTGAGTTCATCATCAGTTTGATGGTTCAGATTTTCCTGGTTATTGTTGTCGTTGTTGTTCGACATACTGACAATAGGTTGAATGTTAATTTAGAAAGAACGAATTATCAGATTTCTGGTAACGGAACCAATTTGTTTAGCCAAAAAATAGTCAAATCTTGAATTTTAGAGGGAAGAAATCGGGTTACTAATAATCAAAGAGACCGAAAAATAACTGGCTTTCAAAGAATAAGAATAAAGTATAAGAACTTGTTATTTCAATATGATATCAAGAGTGTTTTGTGTCCCTACAAATAATAAATCTTCATCCTTTTATAGTTGACAAGGAGTAACGAATTAATCTAAATAATAAATGAGCATTTAATGATACGTTACATAATCATTGCTATTAAATACTGAATAACTAACGTATAAGGTATTTAATAATGAATGTAGACTACTTTTTGTCATCAGATTCTTGTCTTCAATCTCCTTTTTATCCGTTGATATTGAATGACTTGAATAGACACGAGATTCGTATCTAACATTCCCTCTCGTGTCTATTTTCTTTTCCTCCACCGTAAGTGTTGTCTTCCGTGCCTTTTAATCATTTATTGCTCTTTGACTGTTTGACCAATCCACGTGTCATGCCACGTCATCTTTAATTCAAACTCATTTTTTTCTCAATACCGCCACCTTGAGAGTAATCTCTCCGATAGTCAGGCCACCTTGAGAGTAATATCTCCGATAGTCGAGCCACATTGAGAGTAATCTCTCTAATAATCGGGTCATCTTGAGAGTAATCTCTCCAATAGTCGAGCCACCTTAAGAGTAATCTCTCTGATAGTCGGGACACCTTGAGAGTAACCTCTCCAATAGTCGGGTCACCTTAAAAGTTATCTCTCCGATAATCGGGCCATCTTAGGAGTAATATCTCGGATATCCGGGCCATGATGAATATCCATCCCTTTGCACCATGAGAGTAATTTCTCCGATATTCAGACGGGGATGGGGCCGTGATGAATATTCATCCCTTTGCATCATAAGAGTAATTTCTCCGATATTCGGACGGGAATAAGTACCCGTCTCTTCACACGCTAAGATTACCTTCTTAATGTGGGGAACTTATCCTTCTTTTATTAACCTACAAAAAAACAAAAAAAACAAAACATAGCGTAGAACAAAAGAAAGAATTTGCCTTAGCAGAGAGTGCTCCCTAACCGTAGCTTATGAATGTTACAAGTGATGCCAATTGAAGGAAAATAATGTCGTTATTTATAGAGCTTCCAAAGACAGGTGTTCAAGCATTAATACCGATGTAAGATCGGTGGTTATCAATGTTGAAGAAGGACTAAGTATCCTATTCCTAATTCAATAGGAAAGCTACTGGCAGTGAAAAGTTTTTCCAATATATTTAGAGATGGACAAACCATTATCCAAGTAATACCTACCGTAGCTTTTAACTTCTAGTTGGATTTGTAAGAGCCCAAGTAAAATTCAAAAGAATTGTCCTATGTGTATTGGGAGGCTTATCTTTATCAATATTAAATAATTGATCAAAGAAAGTTAACACTAAGTTTATTAGTGAGACAGTCACGTAAAGTTATACAGAAGACTAATATCTTCTTATGTTCCATTCTCCTTAAGTTATATCTATACGCGAGGAGATCAATTGAGCATTTAGAAGAAATCAATCACATGAAGTCTGATAATTGCTTTTTATATACTTCCAAGTTTGTCTTCAAAGTTCGTTTATATCACCTCGACAAGCTTTGAAGTAGGGTGTATTTGTACGCATATAAAATTTATTGAATTTAAATTTTATAAAATAATTTAGACTATATATTAAATATGTTAGTTCAATTAAATATTATGGACTAATATAATTTGATTAATTATATAAGTTTCAAATATATATAAATTAAATAAATAATTCTTAATCCATTAGGTTAGCCCGTTTAGTTGGGCTAAAGTGTTAAGCTCACTTTATTAGGTCCAATATGTCATCTTCATAGAGGCCCCATTTAGTGCCACACGTGAAATGATGTGGCACACCAAGTCTAACATAAGAAACAATAACATCATGCCACATGTCAAAATGACAAGGTATACCAAGTCACATTAAAAAGCCAATGAAATCACGTCACGTATGCAAGTGACATGTTCATGCCAATCAAATACAGCCTTGTCACACTTTAATTTGATTGGTCGGAAAGAATTTGTTCTTAGTATAACTCTTTCCTCCCACAACTATAAATAGAGGTCTTCATAACCCAGAAAAGATATCAAAAGTTATAGCAAGAAGCAAGAAAGAGCTCGTGGAACAAACGCTACAAATTCCTCCATAAGTTTCAAGCTTCAAGCAATCAAGTTCAAGCTCAAGAATGAAGAACAAATCAAGTTCAAGCTCACGAACGAAGAACAAGTCAAGTTCAAGCTTAATATGGAAGAAGAAATCAAGTTCAAGCTCAAGAACAAAGAATAAGTCAAGTTCAAGCTCAAGAACAAAGAACAAGTCAAGTTCAAGCTCAAGAACAAAGAACAAGTCAAGTTCAAGCTCAAGAACGAAGAACAAATCAAGGTTCAAGAAATACGAGTTCAAATCAAAGTTCGTGCTAGTTGAATTCAAGATCATCGTTCGTGGAAACAACTACATAATCGAGATTAAGCTCGAAAGCCCTTGAATTTATTCACTAATGGAAAGAAAAATCAGAGGATTTATAGAGATTGTACACTCATATTATTTGAAATCAAATACTATGATTATTGCAATATTTTTCGATCTTAATTTTAGTTTCTCGATGCAATTTATTATTTATAGTAGCGTAGTTAGTAATCTTGCCAAGGGTATTCAAATTTTAAATAAGCCGAAAAAATTATTTTTGATGAATGGGTGCACCAAATAATAATATTTATACAATATTTAGCTAAACAATTAAAAAAAACTTGGAATAGAACTATAATTTTATAAATAAAAACTAAAATAAACAAGACAACAGAAGAAATTTAACTAATAAAAGTAAGCATAACATAGAAGGAAAGAAAAAGTCCAGAAAGTTCGTATCACTTTTAAATTCTAAAATTTGTTTAAGATACAACTTTAAGATTAGTTGTTTGCGTCTTATAAGAGTTAAATTTTAAGAGTTATTTATTAGAAACTTTTTTAGACTGAAACAGAGTCAAATAGATACAAATGGTAATCTCCGTTTTGTTTAAATTAGAAGATAAAAATTATTTAGACAGAGATTCAAACTTTGAACAATGCCTCACTTTAAACACTCTAAACCGTTCGATCAACTGTATTAAGGGTATTCAAAATATAACATATATTCATATAAAGCAATATTAAACTTTTATATATAATATAATTTTTCGACAAAAGATGTTTGTTTAACCATTCTTGGCGTAACATGGCTATGCCATTTACTACTAAAAATTCAGTAAAAACCGACCAGCTTTGGTCGGTCAAAAAACCGACCAAAGCTGGTCGATTTTTCAAAATATTTTTCTTTTAAAATTTTTTTTACGAAACCAACTAATTTTGTTCGGTTTTCTTTGGCGCAAAAATGGGGAAAACTTTTTCTAAGTCCCGCAAAATTTATTTTGCAACAAACCGACTAACTTTGGTCGGTTTTTCATTTAAAATAAATTAAAATTAATGTTAAAAAACCGACCGAAATTGATTAATTTATTTGGGCTGTCATTTAAAAAAATCGACTAGCTTTCGTCGGTAATTTTATTGGTTGGTTATTTTCTTGCAAAAAGACAATTAAAGAGTATAAATCAAATAAAAGGCAGTAAAACAAAATGTACCAATGGTCTAGTGGTAGAATAGTATCCTGCCACAATACAGACCCCGATTCAATTTTCAGATGGTGCAATTTTCAATTACATAATCAAAATACTGACCAACTTTAATCGGAAAAAACCGATCAACTTCTTTTGGCAATATTTATGTTTTTAATTTAATTGACCGATCAAAGTTGGTCGGTAATTTCCGATCAACTTTGGTCGGTAATTTCCGATCAACTTTGGTCGGTATGCCTTTCCGACCTTTAAAATATCGTTCACACGTAAATGGTCGCATTTTGAACATTTATTGGTCATTACTAATCAACTTTGGTCGATTTTTTTGAAAGATTTTGCCTGAATTTCTAGTAGTGATTGTTCGATGTTTACAACAAATTAATATAAGACGTGTAGTTATATACGTATATATATTTATCGCTTTGATGCGCGTGCCCAGCCATACATGATACACCTGCGAGCTCGGCCACACAGAATCCAGATAATATAAAGCAATATGTTTCCATGTTCTCTCCTCTGTGACAATACGATTTCTGTATTGTTTTTGACAATTTCCTACTAGGGATCTGGATATATTGCAGACGGACACATTATGGGAATATCCATAGTACATTATTTGAAAGCAACAAGTACATCAAGATTCTAAGTATAGTCATACTAGTGCTTATAAAAAAAAGGTAATGTACTATGCTTAATTCTAATGTTAACATATATTCCTTCCGTCCTGTTTATGTGATATAGTTTGAATAGTGTTGCGGAATATCGTGGGTTAACTTCTCCGTGCTCCTTGAGTACAGGAAAAAAGGGCCAAAGTGCTCGTCTTTTTTTTCTCCCTGGAACTTTTGATCCCTTCCGCACCATTCGTTCTAAGCTGCGAGCGAAGTTTTGGCATGTCAAGTCTATTTTCTTTCAACTCCTCTTAGTGATCGCTCATGGATAATATAGGTAAAAGTCATCATCTGCATGTTCTTCGATCCGGAATTCCTAGCAAATCCTTGACTCCTCGAATACAATGGAATTTCACATCTGGCGAATCTTTCACTCTACCTCCTCTTATTAAGACCATAGAATGTTCCTGCAAATTATGACCTTCGCTTAGCACACAATCACACAAAAAGCAAAAAGAGAAGAAAAATCAACACAAGGATTTAACGAGGTTCGGCCAAGCCTAATCCTCGGGGCAAAAGCAAAAGGAGTTTTCCACTATGAATGAGATGAAAAATCACAATACAATGTATAGAATCCCCAAATACAACCCCTATATATAGATCCCAAAAGGTCTCAAACATATATGAGAAAGGTTTTCCAATTTTACAAGGAGTATATGTTTTCCTTTTCCAAATCTATTAGGACAATGGGTTTCCCAAACCTATAGGGACTATGGGTTTCCTAAAAATACAAGGAAATAATTCAAGCCACAAATAACGAATCTTCCCCTTGGCTTGAATTCTCTTCATCAACAGGAACAACGTCTCTCTACCTTGCCCTCAGCACTCGCAAGGGCTCTATCTATTTTCGCATACATCAACAAAGTCTAGGCAACACCTAAACTTGTTAAGAGACTCAATCTCTTTAGCCATAATACTAATCCGTCGATTTGGTTCTATACTCAAAGTAGCTTCTTGATAGCTATAACACTCAAATGCATCAACGGTCTTTGTAACTGCCAAAGCAAATCCCACTGGATTCGTATATCCAAGAAGATTTCCATCAACTACGTTTGCAAACCTTTGCGGTCGGTTGATCACTCTCTTCTCCCTACCTGTTGCAATGCTATATCGTTGTTGTTACGCAGGTGCATCAGCATTATCGTCTTGATCAATATTTTGCACCTCCTCCACTTCCTCTACTTTAGAACTACTGGACTGAGCTAGTGAAAATTCAATTTCTAGCTCTATGTGGTCACTAACACCACGATCTGTTTCTGCAATTGCCTTCTCCCTCTGACAATCCAGTGAGGCAGATTCATTGAATGTTACATCCGTACTGATAATTAGCCCTGTAATCTTTTGATCTGTGCACCACAACTTATAATTTTTCACTCCAGTTGTATACCTAGAAATATGCATTTCTTTACCCTCGGCTCAAGTTTTCCATCCCTCACATGAGCATAAGCAGGACTACCAAATATCCTTAAATTTGAATAATCAGCAGGCGAACCAGACCATATCGCAAAAGGAGTTTTGAACTCAATAGCCGTGGATGGAGATCTATTGACAAAATAACAAGCTGTATTGATTGCTTCAGCCCAAAAATCTTTGCTAACACATGAGTGTGAAAGAATGCTTCGTGCCGTATCACAAAGCGTTCTATTCATACGTTCCAACACCATTTCATTGTGGTGTTCCGACAGAAGTGCGGTGTCTCACTATGCCCTCCCTGCTGCAGAAATTATCGAACTCAGAATTGTAAAATTCTAACCCATTGTCACTTCGAAGACGCTTAACTTTTCTTTTCGTCTGCCTCTTAACCATCGTCTTCCATTTACCAAATGTCGAAAATGCCTCATCTTTTGTTTTCAGAAAATACACCCACACCATCCTTGAGTAATCATCACTCAAAGTCATAAAATACCTGGCACCACTCTTGGAGGGAACTCTGTTTGGACCCCACAAGTCAGAGTGTACATAACTTTACTTTTCTCTGGTCTTATGCTCGACCTTCTTGATAAACTTTATCCTTGTCGTTTTACCAAATACACAATGCTCACAAAACTTTAAAGCTTGATTTTTGTACACATTCAGCAAATTCTGCTTACTGAACAAAGACAATCTATTATCGCTCATATGGCCAAGTCGCAAGTGCCACAACTGAGACTGATCTAGATCACTTTTCCCAGAAACTACAGCAGCTTCCCCTTCAACTATATTGGTCTGAAGATGATACAATTTATAATGTAGTTTACCCTTCATGAGTACCATGGAGCCTTTACACACTTTATGTATTCCATTCCCGGAGTGAAATTTATACCCTTGATCATCCAAAGTCGAAACAGAAATCAAATTTCTCTTTATTTGAAGAACATGCCAACACTCTGATGATGATTCCATCGAACATTCTCAATTTGATGTTACCAACACCCTCTACTGGTAATGAATTATCATCTCCCATATCGACAGTCCCACTCATTTGTTTGTAAGTTGCAAACCAATTCTTGTGTGGACTCATGTGGAAAGTTGCACCAGAATCAAGAACCCAAGAATTTTGCCCATGACTAGAACTCACATTACAAACTTCCCCTACATAATCACTATCATCAGACTTATTGCCAGTGTCAATAATATTTTCCGAATTACCTATTTTCTGCTTCCGTCTTTCTTCCTTCAGCTTAGTACAATCTCTCTTGTAATGATCTTGCTCCCCGCGCTCATAACAGTTTTGCTTCCTTGCTCTAGACTTTGATCTTGCGGTTGACTTTTTCCTGTTAAAGTCCTTTTCTTGTGTTTTTCCTCTAATCACATGACCCTCACCCTCAATTCTGTTGTCTAGAAAGGTCTTTTTCAACTCTTTTGATTTTGGTGCATTACTAACATCTTCTAGTGAAATGCTATCTTTCCCCGTATACCAGTGTATCGGCAAAAGTATCATAAGATTGTGGTAAAGAACATAACACAATCAAGGCATGATCCTCACTCTCAATTTTGATATCCACATTCTTCAGGTCCGTTATAATTGAATTAAACTCATCAATGTGAGTTTTAACAGGTGTACCTTCGTTCATACGGAGATCGTATAACCTCTTTTTTAGGTAGAAGTGGTTTGTCAACAATTTCTCGGAATACAGATCTTCCAGCTTCTTCCATGACGTTGCTGCATAAGTTTCTTTAGCATGTTCCTGAAGAATGCTATCTGTAACGCTCATGAAGATCGCACTCGAAGCCCTCTCCTTCAGGTCTTCCTTCTTTGTCTCTTTCATATCTTCAGGAAAATCCTCATCAATCGCTTTCCATAATCCTTGTAACACCAAGGACGATTTCATCCTAATCTTCCATAGACTGAAACTAGAACCTCCATCAAATTTCTCCACTCCGTACTTTGTTGAAGATGATGAAGACATCTTAACCCTAAATTATGTGTAGAAAACCCAAACCTTGCTCTGACACCAATTGTTGCGGAATATCGTAGGTTAACTAGCACACAATCACACACAAAGCAAATAGAGAAGAAAAATCAACAAGGATTTAACGAGGTTCGGCCAAGCCTAATCCTCGGGGAAAAAGCAGAGAGAGTTTTCCACTATGAATGAGAAGAAAAATCACAATAATCTATAGAATCACCAACTACAACGCCTATATATAGATCTCGAAAGGTCCCAAACATATATGAGAAAGGTTTCCTAATTTGACAAGGACTATAGATTTTCTTTTTTCAAATCTATTAGGACAATGAGTTTTTCTAAACATATAGGGACTATGGGTTTCCTAAAAATACAAGGAAATAATTCAAGTTATAAATAACAAATAGATACTATGTTAAGAGTATTTTTGTGGCCAACGCGAATAATATTACACTTTATTAAGAGTATTTTTGGGTTATTTTAGTCCGACCAGAATAATGTTTGATGATCTAACTTAGTTTGTTGCCGTAGGGATCGAGATCTCATCCTTTTACCAATTGGTGTTTTTGGTGAATTAATTAGATCAAATGTAATGAGTAACAGTGTATGCTTGTTAAGTATTCTTGATTCGGATATATAAACATATAGAAGTTTGTTGAATGTTTAGATGTGTATAAATTGATCCGAATATTATTGCTATAAAACAAGAATAGAAAAGGAAAATATGAGATTTGCAGCGTTATGCTGGTGTACCCATGGCAACGCCCACTGAAAGGTAAAGCAAAGCAAGCAATGGCTTTAATCCCCCAAAATTTTGGGGGGCATTTTCCATTAGTAGTAATTTTTTAGATAAGAAATTGAGTATCTTAAGGTTAAAAATTATAATTTTTAATACAAAAAGGGAAATAAAATTTTATATTGGTACCTGACCGTTGAGATTTGAATAATCTGAATTTGTTAGTGATGTTGGCTATTGAGATTGGAATAATCCGAAGTGTATAAATACATTTTTGATTTCTTGTTTAATGGTAAAAATTGATATTACTAAATGATAAGAATATGAAAAAAAATACTGCCTTAGCCAGGATTAAAAAATAATAGATACTCTTGATATGATAGTTTAGACTTATATTTTAAATTATATAGTGTTAAACAAATATTACAAGTAGAAGATATTACTTTAACGATATACTATAGAAATTGATATTTTGTTTTTCAAATGCTACATTCATAAAGATATTACTATAATAGTTGGATTAGGGGAAAGAATTTTTTTTCTAAATTAAACTTGATATAATCATATATCGGATCAACAATGTTTTAGGAGAAGCTAAATGGATCAGATAAACTATATTATCATTTGAAAAAAAATTACTAGAAGAACTCAACTATAAAAAAATTATTAATAACTTTGCAATTAAATTAAAAAACTCAATAATTAATATAATGTTCTTCGTGATAGAGTCATAAAATGTTATTGGCATTATTTATTGACTGGTTGAAGATCGAGTGTTCCAATACTTCTCAATCTCCTGTGCAGTTCGTTCAGGGATTCTTCCAGCTAGAAGAGACCACATGATAAATACATAAATAAAAGAGAACTATTAATCACAACTATTCTTTCCGTTCCGTTTTATATGAAAATGTTTGGTTTAACATAGACTTTAAAAGGAAAAATATATTTTTTGTCCATTTCAAAAGTACTCTACGATGATGAGATTTGGAGTAGCGGCAAAGTCAGAGATATATGTAGAGTTTGGTCGTCAAGTTCATCTGACCCATTGGCGGAACATATATTTATGTGTAGAAATTTATTAAAATTACAATAAATAATAGTGTGAACCCATAACTTTAAAAATACAATATATTCAATGTTAAAAACCTTGGAAGTTAAACAAATAAAATTTAAATCTTGAACCGCCTCTGGATGAAGTTATCTCCATGTGACCTATATATCACAGATTCAAGCTGTGGAATCAGTCACTTATACTTACATCAGAGTAAGTGGTCTACATCACATCACATGGGATGCGACCCTTCCCCCTACCCTACATGAACAGAGATGCTTCATAATCCAGACCGCTAGCCTATTCAAAAAGTACACTAAAATTTGTGTTCTGAAATATATTATAACCTTTCTATTCTATAAAAGTACTCATATACCATGATTGACACACATAAAATCAAGCTCATCCCACACACTTTTCAATTTATTAAAATATGAAGCAACATCAGAAGATCCTTGAGAGATACGAGACAATTCTCTCTTTAATTCACATATTTTGGACCTATTGGCAGTCCCATACCTAGTTTGAAGTTGGGTCCAAATACCTTGTGCAGTATCAGTATATTGTACAGACTCAGCAATAGAAGGGGAAAGGGACGCAATCAACCAGGAAATCACCATATTGTTGCACCTGTCCCATAACCTCTGTTGAGGAACATTGGTAGTAGGACGGGCATAGGTGCCATCAACAAAGCTGATTTTATTTTTGGCCGACAAGGCAACAAGAATTTTTCGTCTCCAACCTCCATAACCAGTACCCGAAAATGGGATGGGGACAAGAGGTACCCCAGGGAGATCGGATGAATACAGAAAAAGTGGACTAGGGGAATCTACAGTGTTAGAAGCACCAGTACTTGTGCTAGAAGCCATAATAAATCGGCTTAGACAAATAGCTTTTCAACAAACAGCAGAACAAATTTACAAACACAACAACCAACAATAATCAACAGATAGGCAACAGTCAGGGCAAGTAATCGAAGATACCACCACCAGATATTCACTATTACAGTCAGATAAGCACACATAAATCGAGAAGAAGGACACAAAGTTACCCTCCTTCTTCGCAACCGGAGAAGATCGGCCTTCAAACACGGAGAAACCCTAGGTTTCAAAATTTTTGGAAATCAAAAACTTTACCAGAGAGTCGGTGAAGGAGGTCAGAAAAACACCCAAACCGTCCAGAGAGTAACAATCAAGCCACCGGAATGCGGTAAAACCGTAGGTCAAACCGTCAAAACCCTAGAAGCCGAAAAGTTATCAAAATCAACCGTCCAAAATCATCACAAAGTTTTTCCGGAGTGTATAATAGAGAAAAACACACTCAGATACACTCAGAGAAGTCTTCAATAGACAAAAAATCATCATTGACGAAACAGTCTCAGAAATCACCCCCAAAAACCTCGATACAGACTTCATCCATGAACACGAACACTTAGAAACATGATCGGATCGTCTACGAGGCTCTGATACCATGTTAACATGAAGATTATACGAGAGAATCATACAAATTGTAGAGAGAGAAAGTAGAGAGAAGGAAGAGAGTAGGTGAGAAGACTCTGGAAACCCAGAGAGAAAAATCACATTAACCAAGGAACAAAATAAGACTTAGATTCGTGGGGTGCGCCTACCACGCACCCACACTGTTGGAATCTCTAAATGGTATTGTGATGAATATATCAACTTGTCATTCTTAGTTATAAATATTGGTTAACTTGATTTTTGAATTAAAAAGAAGAAGAAGTGACGGACCGTTTTTAACAGATTATTTCGTACGGAGAGTAACAACTGTACGTTTAACCTTCTTGGATTCCAAACTACTCTTTTCAAGGAATTGGCAATTGCGATAGATGGAACTCAGCTTCATCTTTGGTTAGCTGTGGTATATCAACTTAATCAATTTACATGTCAAATTCCTAATAGAACCGACGTGGTTCGTTTTTTTCCAAATTATATATATAGCAGGAGCTTAGTATATCTATGAATTGAATTGAATTGAATGATAAAAAGAACTTCAATATTAATGAAGGTTAGTAAAAGTGATAAAAGAGTAATGTATCAATACACTAAATTAAAGGTATGCATCTCTATCTAGTGGCAAGATAGCTTAATTGTTTATTTGATCTTTGTTCCCTCACATGGATAGTTTTTTTGTCGTCGTTCATACTTGTTTATATATTGATGTTTGATGCATAAATTTACCCCATTCTCGCTATTTAAATATATACAAGGCACATGTCATTTATTTATTTGATTGGTTCCGACACTACAAGCAGTAATCTTAGGTTAAAAATCCATATTTTTGCATGTAATTTGACTTGCGTTATACCTCAATCTTGTTAATTTTGGTGTAAATATTTGTCACTTGGCTTCATAATGATATTTATATGTGTAGGAGTCAATATGAAGTGATTTGACAAGCTTGCATGCAAAGTGAAATAAAAAAACATAAGTATGTGCAGGGAGTACGATTTTGGTGCCCAGGTTGGTGTCAGGTACCAACCAAAAGCCAATGGCAGAATAGCACAAAAGTGAAAAATTTTCGTTTTCCAGTGCGCCAAGCGAGATGGTTAAGGGAGGATTTCATCCTAATTCCGCTAGGACTTGCTAGTTTCAGGAAATGTATCAAATGGGTTTTAAACATATTTCTTAAGGGAAGAGACAATATTGGTGAGGCAAAAAAGTCATGGGACCACTTGGAAGTAACGAATCACAAGAGTTTTCTCATTCATTCTTCCTTAATCTGTATTTTAATGCTTTCAATTATTATCATGATTGTTAACATGACTATGAATAGCTAATTTGTAGCGACCGCTTATCCTTTTTAAGACTAGAGTTGGGCGTGATCATGTGCGAGTATTGTTCCAACCACAACTGATGTGTGAATAGTTAGGGGTCGTTTGGTAGGATGCATTAGATAAAATAATGCATGCATTAGTTTTATGTATTAATAATACCACGTTTGGTAGCAATTTGAACCTATGCTTTAATTATGCAAGCATTACTTATACGTCCTATTTTGTATTATGCTATGCATAACTAATGCATAAAAAAAATGGTATTAGCAATGTAATGGGTTTTAATGCATGCATTAGCTTAGTTAAAGATAAAATTGCCCTTCAAAATTTATGCTTGATTAAAATATGCTAGTTATTTAAATGCAAGTTTAAAATAATCCATGTAGTGAGAAATAAAATTATAGCTCTAGTAAATAAATAAATACTTAACATATTCCTTTTTTATAAATAAATATTTAGTTCTATATTACAATATATATAAACAAATCAAATAGTTTTTTTTAGAGTGATTGACTAGTTTTGAGGGCATTTTTGTAAACAAGCAATTCTTTTTTGAAATTATGCAATGCTTTAGTACATCAAACCAAACAATGGATAAGAAATATGTCTGCATAACTAATACCAGCAGTCCAGCATAACTTTGCAAGTATAACAAATATCAGCATTACTAATACACCCTATTCAGCGTTATTCTTATGCATCCTACCAAACGACCCCTTAAAATATGAAGGATTTACGTTATTTGCACTAACAATGCAAATTTTCCTATACTACCAATTTAGTTTAACCTGTAATAGTATGTTAGTTACCATTTTTATCAGGTTACTAATTAATATATATCATAAAGTTTTTCATGTAATTACATTATAGCTATTAGATCATCAAGTGAATTAAACTCAAATATTGATGTTATCATTGTAGCTAAATGTTACATCTCTAGCAGGGACGGAGCTAGATTTCGGCCAGGGAATACAATTGAATCCTTTGGCGAAAAATTTTATTGCTCAAAAAGGGAAAAGATAAATATTTTTTGTTATATATGAACTGTTAAATCCCCCTCTAGATAAGGGGAAACTCTATCATAGTAGTAAGGATTCAAAACTTACTTCAGGACATAGGTTCAAATTTTAGGAGTGACATTATATTATAAGGGTTATATGCAGAACACAATAATAAGCATAAAAATAAGCAAATGAATATTGATAGTAAATTATATACAGAATGACATAGATGTTCATCCAAATTAATAGAATATAATCTGGTATGGAGATTTTTCTCCACCTCCATTTGGGGACTTAAGAAAAGCAGCATACCAAACAATTAACAGATTTTTCATATACTGATCTGCACATCAACAAGCTTCTGCTATATGGGAAATTATACTCAGAAACTGTCGTACGTAGCGCGCACTTGATGGGGGAAAAAACTGGAAATTGCAAAGAAATGCATCAACCCCCTTCCTTTGTTTGTGTTTAGAAACCATGAATCTTGATGTTTTCCTTCTTCACAATGCCAGCCTATACACAAACAAATCATATTTACTAAAGGAATTAAGTAATAATATATCCTAACCACGCAAATACTTTTTTTACTATCGGTGTTGTTTAACTTGTACGCAACCTTACCCTACACTTCTGCAAGAGGTTGTTTCATTACTCGAACCTGTGACCTCCTAGTTGCAGCCATGTGATTAGGAGGTCACGCGTTCGAGTCGTGGAAACAGTCTCTTAAAGAATGCATGGTAAGGCTGGATACAATAGACCCCTTAGGTCCTACCCTTCCCTGGACCCCGCACTAAGCGGGAGCTTAGTACACCGACTGCCTTTTTTAGTGATGTTTAACCTGTAATAGTAGGTCGCTAACATTTTTACTAGGTTACAGATTAATACTTGTCATTGAGATTTACTTGTAATTACCTTATAAGTAACTTGATTATACAAGTAAGTATTGTTTATACCTTGGTGCATAGGACGTGAACTCTTTACTAAAACCTATCATAGTTACATATACTCCTATATAATATCTCAAGCAATAGGGCATAAGATCAAACCTGTATGAGGAAGGTTGAGACATTCTTCCGCTGATCGCCTTGAAGTTGGATAACCTGTGTGAATGAAACAATCAGTAGAGGAGAAAGAAGAACAAAGAGGAGACAGAATGAATAGCATCAGTTTCTTTTCCTTTTGCTTTAGGCATCCAATATCAGAAACCTTCTAGCCCGACTAATCCAGACGGGTAGCGTAAGCGACAAAAGGGGAGGGGTTACAAAAGCGCTATCTACCAAGAAGTTTTTCATTCTTAAGACTTGAAAACGAGACCTCTGGTTAAGAATAGAACAACCCTAACCATCCTACTATGGTAGTAGCATCAGTTATTTCACCTGGCCAAGTTCTGGATCTTGCACAACGGTACCATTGCAGCAAAATTCCTTCTTGAGCTCTTTCAGAATTTTATTGTAGCTGAATTCTTTCTTCAGGCCTTGAACAGTAGTCAGACTTTTCCTGCCATTTCGCTGCTGAACTCGGATATGCACATACTCTTTCGCACCTGCACCTGAGTTCTGAGCATTTGCATCAGCAAACGGATCTGTCCTCATCATACAAAGCACGAAACAATGTTACTGTAACCAGTTAGTTGTCAACAGTAACATAAGTGAAAAAAGGAGAAACAACAACAACTACTACTACTACTATGTGTCAGTCCCAAATAAGCTAGGGTTGGCTATATGAATCCTCACTGCTAACTCATGTCATCTGTGAGCAATATGAAGACCAGAACAATAAAGAAAAAAAGGGATACGACATACCAAAGGTGATAGGGATTTGGACGTCGAGCTCAGACATGAACCTAGCTTTCAGAAGTACAGAGAACAACCTTGAATGCAAAATTCTAGCTGAAATGAAGAAACAACAAGTGATTCGCTTTCAACCTCATGTATATTACTAAAAGAGTAACAACATTAAGGGGAAAAACACAAAAAGTTCAGTTATTGCACGTTTTAGAATTGCACGTTTTTGTTCCTTAATTAACAAATTTATACAAATCAAATGAAGCTTTTAACTTAGAATAGAGATGCCCATCATACAGGCTGGCTATACACATTCCTTCCAAGGCAGAATACTCAAATTGCGAAAGCATCCATTTTTGTGACCTAAATGCTATAGACTTTGAAGGGGAGCGTTGGGTTAATTGGTAAAGTCGTTGCCATGTGACCAGGATGTCACGGTTTCGAACCATGGAAACAACATCTTACATAAATGCAGGACAAGGTTGCGTACAATAGACCTTTGTAATCCGGCCCTTCCCCAAACCCGCGCATAGCGGAAGATTAGTGCACCGGACTGTCATTTTAAATACAACAGACTAGGGGTTGGAATTGTTAGCCTGAACTCATTCAACCCGTCCCAGGTTGGGCCGGTCATTGACCCGCCTTGTTGCAATCAATCCATTTGACCTACCCAAAATCAGTTCAACCTGCCCGACCAAACAATTTATTTTCCAGGCAAGAATCTTATGGAAAGTGCGGCGACGTATTTGATGACAGGGTAATCAACATCCTTGCCACAAAAACAAAACCCTTATTAACCAGAATTGATTTGTTCTTAATCCTGAATCGATCATTTGATATCCTTTTTCCTTGTCCTTCTTCGTCTGACCCCAACTAGTTTGTTATTAAAACGTAGTCGAAAATTAAACACCCAACACCTCTATAGACAAGCCTAATTCGGTCAAGAATATATTCTACCAGAAAATAAATTTAAATGCAAGAAAGAAGGTTTTTCATCCGAACTTTGATTAAATTCTTTATTTTTTATTTTTTCCCTGAATGTTGACAACAAATATTGCAATTTGGGTATCAAATAATCCATCAAATATTACAAATATTCTTGTTTAGAATAAGTTGAAAATGGAAGAGAATTTACCTGAGAAGAAGAAGAAACAGAGTAGGAGTTGAAATATTGAGAAAAAATTGTATAGAATGAAATATTTAAAAGATGAAATGTGAGGAGATAAAAAAGGTTTATATATAGAGAGATACAAAAACAGACAATGTGACACTTTTTAGATTGATCAAACACTTGGATTGTTCTTCTTTTTTATGGAATCTCAGCTTCCAAAATTATCTTTCAGTTATTACAATAAGTTTACGTTTATTAGGACCCGTGCATGGTGGCCAGCCTCAATATCATATTCTCTGTTTTTTTTTAAATACATTTTTTTTCTTTTTTTAATTTTACGTTGTATGCACTAGCTAACGGTGTAAAAAATATTTTCACAAATAAAAAAAAAATATCATAGTGCACAAACGTATCCTGCATGGCATCCGTAGAGAGTCTGATGTAGACGGCTTATTCTAATGCAAGCATTGGTGGCTGTTTTTACGGCTCAAACACATGACATATAGATTACACGGAAACAACTTTAGCGTCACAAATAACAAGGTAATAAATCCTCTATTTTTTCATCTTTTTCCAACTTCCCTTTGAGTTGATCTCTCTCCTTTCTATCAACATTTCTTTTAGTTGTGTTCCCATTTTTCTTAGACTTTTTTTAGCAATGTTTAAGTAAATCCCTGTCTTCTTCAACTTCTTTATCCTACATTGTACTTAACTTTTGCAACTTCAATCGCGTATGCATGAAGTTGATGCTAAAGTGGCTTGCAACTTTTATAACGGTCCCAAAATTGACTACTTGTGCACTTTACTCGCTTTAGTCGGTCGAGTAGTTTATTCGAACATTGTGAACTCATTCCTGCCTTTGCAATACCAGCGCATCTTGTGCGTTGGTTTAACTCAGTGGCGGATATAGGATTTTAGTGTAAACGGTGCTAGTGGTTTTAATTGTGATAAACACATAATATAAGTATAATTGACACTAGATATCTATGTAAGCGTTGATGGATAGAGTTATTTGATATCTTATTGCTAATGAGAGATAATACATATGCCATGAAATTAGTCAAGTGCGTGCACAGGAAAAAATGATTATTTTCTTCTAAAAAAGGAAAAATGTAACAAGAATAAAAGAAAATAAGGAAAACAGCAAAAGGAAATAAAGAGATTATCTTCTAACGTAAAAAAATTGCTTCGGTCAAGTTTTGATTGTCCGACATAAAGAGCTAAGAGTCACCTTAAACCCTCTCTCAAAACCAAAGCACCCAACCCTAATTTTTGCTCGTGGGTGCTTATTGTCATTATATAGCAAATTTCAAGAATTTCATATAAAATATACCATCTCAAACTCTTAAATAATGGGTGCTTCAGCACCCACTCCACTGCACGTGGATCCGCCCATGGTTTGACTGACAAACTAAGTGGGAATTATGAAATGCAGTTTAAGGTTTTGCGTGGATTATAGAACAATGAACAAAGTGACCATCAAGAACAAGTATTTTATGCAAGTTCCGCATTAGTTGGTGTGAAATGAGCGAATTCTAGGATAGTATATCTTGTCGATATGGAACCTACTATTGGTCCATTTAGTGGATCCTCCCCATAAAACAAGATCATATTGAGCAGCAACTTCGATTGATGAAGACCAGGCTTTCGATGAAAATGGTGCAGAAACACCTGGGATAAATCCCACATCGAAAAAGGAGAGCAATAAAGCACAAGTTCACATGATAATTGGTACGTATCTTTTTGCACTCAATGATGGATTAACTCGAGGGACAAACCCTTGAGTTTGTTAGGATTTAGGCCAATGTGAATAATAGGTGTCATGAGCTTGAATTATAACATAGTTTAAGATTTTTTACACTGTCAATGACTTTTCAGCTATAATTAATTCTCAGAAACTTACATGTACTTAACTTATAAGTGACCAAATTGCGTAAACATTTTACATATCTACAGGACTCATTTGGTACTTGGTAGAGTGATAAGAGATAATTAATCATGTGATTAAATTTGAAATGAGTTTATCCCGCATTTGATTGGGATAAAATCATAGTATAACTAATAACTTAAACTTTCTCATATTCGACATTCGAGTCCAGCTTAAATCAGCTGAGTAAAGACTCAGGGACTCACCTTAAAAGATGCAAATAACAAAAGCAGTTCTCAAAAGATGATTGCATTGGAGAAGATGGTTGCATTTTCAAGGATAAGAAAACATTGGAGTAATAGCTAGAAGCCTAGAACTAAAAGAATAAGGCAGGGTGGGGAAAACATATCAGCTGTATGTGGAAAACCAGCTGATAAATGGCACACACATTCTAAAGATTCATGCCTAAGAATATATACAGAAGCAAGGACTCTAAGCCAGGGCATCAACCGTCTACGGAAAACCAGTTCATAATGGTGGTACTAACATTCTAAATATTCGTATCGCAGAATATATACAGAAGAAGCAAGGACTCTAATCTAGTGTCAATTGATAATTAAATCATTGAACTTTTCACCTAATACAATAATCCCGTCATCGAGAACATCATGAGTCTTGGTTGGTGTATAGCTTCACTTGTCTCGGCCAAACTTGGCCATAGACGTCTTTCTTGGTATAACGACGATCCCATGACCAAGGGATATCTGCATTTCACAAAAAATGAGGTGAGCTTGATGTTGTAGCGGAGCAGCATACAATGGGATTCTAATAGAAAAACAGAGCTAAGACCTTCAGGGGAATATGGTTTTGGAGGAAGCTCGTAAGGCACAGGCAACTTTACTACTTCAGCAGAATCATCATTTTCATTTACTTTCCAAGCTAGAGTTACGAGCTTTATTCTTTTTCCTTCGTGCATGCTAGTTTCCTCCTGTAAATCCAAAGAATTTAAAACCGGATGATACGTATCAACTTAATAAAGCAAAAATAATAACGGGAAAAACCTAGATTATAGTCGTACCCCTGATGGATAACCATTATCTGTACAAGAAAATCCACAACCACGTTTGACAGAAGATGGCAAAAAGAGCACCCCTAGCTGTCAAGGACAGAAACAAGTTACAATTACAATCATTTTTGCAAGCTCAACTCAAGAAGAAACAACAACAACAACAACTACCCAGGTAGTCCCACCAGGTGGGGTCTGGGGAGGGTAATAGGTAGACGAGCCTTACCCCTGCCCGAAAGGGCAGAGAGGCTGCTTCCAAACGACCCCCGGCGTATAGGATGTGGGAGGAAAAGTTGCATTACGAAAACAAAGGGGAAATTAGAAACACAAGCAAAACAAAACAAAATAATAAAGCATAGGTACTCCTGCAGAAATAAAGTAAATACGTATGAAGGCATAAGCAACATAAATACAGTCACATGCATTAATACAATAATAACAAGCCGTAACTACCATACTAACACTCATAAGGAGACATAAGCTAAAACACTAATCCCCTATGGGAAACCCTAGATATCCCACACCCAACCCCGAGAGATGCGAACGACAGACTCTAGAAGCCCCTAGCCTACAATCCTGATTCTAGACCTCCAGACTCCCCTATCAAGTGTCATGTCCTCGGTAACCTGCATACTGGTCAAGAAGAAACTATAGGATAAACAAGATAGCAATATTAATCCATGAAAACTATCACCAAAAAAAGATGTGATTCAACTTTAGGGGAAATGTGTAAAGTGGGAATTTCTCCAAGTGTCCACATACATAGCAGTGGTTGATAACGCTAGGACTGATTAAAATGCACATGAGGAGGGCCATTGATTAAAAAAAGGGCAAAAGTGGTTCTTAATGGCAAGTGCATTCGTGTTGGCAAAGTATAACGGTAGACAAATGTAAGCAATAGTCGATAGTTCAGGTGCAAGTTTGGAACTTTTTACTAATTACGTATCATCGATATCTATTTCAGTTCGCCTTTTGAACGCTTATAGCCACTCAGAGATAAAAAAGTAATACCTCGTAGGAACGAATCATCAACTGAGAATTATTTTTCTGAAGACTTCCCCAGGCAGCTTTGCTGAGATTTGACGAAGTAAGCAATAACCACCTGTTTTATCAGAGAAAGAAAACGAACATTAACAAAAGCAATCATGTAACATTGAAGTCTACTGGGGAAATCAAATCTCCAAGCAGAGCCTCAGGAGTCTTACGCTAATGATTGACCGTTGTAACGCAGAAACGTCTTGATATGAGGCATTGCACGACTGAAGCATTAGAAGAACAAAAAGGTAAGTGTCCTTTCTCCAGAAAATCAAAACAACAGATAAAATCCTCATTATGCATCCTTTATCCCCACTTACCCCCCTCCACCCCCACCCCCGCCCCCCCCCCCCCAAAAAAAAGACAAATAAAAGAAGGAAATCCTGATTATGCATCTACATGCATCACCAGTTAAACTTGACCGGTGATCTGCCTTGAGGTATTCATCATAATATCAGCGACGGTCATGCAATATTCAGACCGAAACTTTCGTCTTCTAGAGTCATAAAAGAAGAAGAATTTTTTTTTCCCGATAGGTTAGAATTGAAGGAAATTTTATGCAGTAATGCATCAGAACTTCACTAGAACTACAGATCGGATATATTTCTGTTAATATACTTGGTATTGGGAATAGATGTAAACAGGTTTTTGGAATTTTTTATGCATGTGATTATGCAAGTATATCAGCATTTCCACTAGAACCATTGATCCTACAGCAGCTTCGCAATGATCCTCACTGGGTGTTGTTATGTTACTCAAAACATTGGACAAGGTCATCATTTTACTAGTAAGATATATCGTATGAG
The DNA here is from genome assembly GCA_034376525.1 of Nicotiana benthamiana. Classification (NCBI taxonomy): domain Eukaryota; kingdom Viridiplantae; phylum Streptophyta; class Magnoliopsida; order Solanales; family Solanaceae; genus Nicotiana; species Nicotiana benthamiana. Next base: position 74,834,320 of record CM067328.1, on the reverse strand, counting down.
TTTATAATAGTCCGTTAGCAATGCATTCCACAAAGCATACAGCTGAAGTAGGATAAAAGTTGAAACAAGTTTATAAAAGGTTATGCTAGTGTGACTGCCTTCATTGCCACCACAAGAGAACATCCACAACTATAAGCGCTCTTTCACCACTGTCACCATTTTGCTCCAACCTATACCAGTCATCTCTCATCATCATGATTTTACTTTTTTGTCGTAATACAACTAAGAAAAGACATTCATCTAATCTATAACGTAGAACAAGAACAGGTTCAATTGGTACTACCAGATGAGATTCCGAGATTTATTCTGACTAGTTAAATTTGATGTGAAATTTACATTAATAGAGGCCCACAAACAGAAATGAGCAAAACCAGTTATGACAATGTTTTAGGTTGAAAATATTTCCAGTTTTGGCTCCATTAAACGTTCTCAAGGAGCTCTCCGATGTAGTAATGAGAGCTTCAGTCAATTACGTGCTCTTAAAATGACTAGTATAAGATGTTTGGCAAGCCCGAAACCTTAGGCCAGGTCATTAAAAAGAAAAAGAAAAGAACTAATGTGATAGTTCAAGTATGCAATTACTTAACATGGTTATGCCTAATTTTCTATCACTGTGACACCTAAGTGATTACTCAGTAAAATTGTAGAGGTCGAAGTTTTGAAGGATGCATCCATAGGTTTAGGAATTTAAGAGAGAAATGCATGGGCTTCAAAGGATTCTGGAATATTGTATTGAAACTTGTATTTAGAAAATTTGTAAGGACACTATACCAACGACCAGTGTGGCTAGCCTTCCATCTAGCCCAATACTTCTTCAGAAATTCTTTTTCCACATTTTTTAATGGGCTTGGAACGGCATTTCCAGCTGCGTATCCCTACATAATGAAGCAAGATGCACTAAAATTCATGATCATATATGAAAGGAGGAGTTATGTCTCACCTATGAAGCTCAATAAGTATCTAAAATAGCAAGCAAATGGAGGCATGCACTATAAACTTCGCTTTAACTTGTCAGGTGTTTCAATCACGTCTATTGCAAACTCCAACTGAATAATAACGACAAGTTTATAAAGTATGGTTTTATGTCCCATTTTTAGGCTGTGCATTTTCCTGTATATAGCACAGGTCAGGAATCTCAAGATATGAGGACACCAAAAGAATTAAAGGGACTATATAACTTATGTTTGACATCCATAGTCAAGTTACCGATGCCAATAATGGTCTAACAAAAAGACATGTTCAATATTACCTCCAAAGAACATCTAACATCTTCGACATTGGGCCATACTATTAATGGCTCCCCAATGCCCAGAGGTCTTTTATCTTCTGAAACTCCAGCCGACATTGAAGAGGCGAGCTCCGCCATCCATTTCTCATCCAAAGAACCTAGGGAGGAGAACTGCAGGAGGCAGATGAATCACATAAATCGTAAAATAGAGCAGAATGCAGGAACAGATTTTGTATTTGATAATGCAGGGACAATACAGAAAAAAACATCTGACGAAAGAATCATTGGAGCTGAATGGAATGCAAATACAAATACCTGGTAAATAAGAGGAGACTTCTGAAATTCTTTGCTAAAAGTACATTCCTGAAGAATAGTACGTAACTTCATATGACCCCACTTCTTCAAACTAGGACCTGAATGATATCCAGGCACAGATGCAATTAGCCTAACCTGGAATTGAAGAAACAACGACTTCAAGGTCAGGTTATCACATTAAACCTTAGATGGTACAACAAACGGTTGCCAGCTTCTTAAAAAGGCCAAGCAACGATTTATACTTCTTGTCACCCCGCCCCGACCTGGAAAAAAGAATCTTAAATGGAGAATCGGCCACCACGATAACTAGTGAAAGAGGGCATACTATCCAGTTATACATGCCTTCCTTTCGTATTTTCACACATGTGAAAGCAAGCTTTTTCACCAAACAATGACACGCTTGCTTCAAAATGTGAAGGTGAAGTGCCATGTCTGTCAGCTCTAAAGGGCAACCCAGTGCACAAAGCATCCCCCATTCAAGCAATATCCGAGGAAGGTCCACACCCTAAGGGGGTGATGTAGACAGCCTACCCTAATGCAAGCAATAGTGGCTGCTTTGGCTCAAACCCCTGACCTATAGGTCACGGGGAGACAACTTTATCGTTGCTCCAAGGATGCCCTTCATGTTTGTCAGCTCTATTTTGCTTTTCCCTTTCTTTCTTTTTCTCCTTTTTAGTGGTGAGCATCCTATGAGCTGTAAATGAGAAGAGAGCTGACAGTAAATAAATGAATATTATGTCCAGGGGCCGGAAAAACCTCAGGCATCACAGCATCTGAATACAGAATCAGCACATGAATATGAGCACAAAGGAGATAGAGTTTCAGTAAAAGAAATGAGCAAATACCACTGCACTACTGTAATCAAATCTTTTGAAGAATAAGGAATTGATCTTGCAGTTTCCAAAGGCTGGTATATTAGCAGAAAATTCCGGCCACTGCAAATTTTAACAGAATTAAACAAGGTCAAGGAAAAAGGAAATATTCCGACAGAAGAGGGTGAATTCAAAAGAAGGGAAAAATAACTAAGTGTCATCAGAATGCAGACATCAGGAAAGTGTGAAGCTTCTTGGTCCTGATTTATTGCATAACAAGGCAGAGTTCCCTCTAAAATAGCATGTTATGCACCATCAACAGATACATATAGTCGTAGCTTTTCAAATAGAATGAAACACTTGTCAAATTCTTTATAGCCAAAAAGAAGTGTACTACTTCATATATAAATACGCCATCATGGTTAAGAAACCAGAGGGACTAAAAGCATGGGAGACTACAAATAAAGATTGAAAGTTGTTCAATGCAATGGAAAGTAATTCTTCATCGGGGTTTGAATTCATCTGTACCTTTAACGCACTTAGATAATCAACCAAATCATTTTCAATTCCACCATCCTTGCCCAAATTGTTTTGATCCTTCCATGGGAAATCTTGCATCCATAATCCCTGGCTTTTGTTATTCCAATCAACATAGATCAAGTTTGCAGTATGTACAATAACTCTCACTCCTGTTGGATACACAAGAATCATGGCTTTTGAATGGTGTGTTCCATACGCAATTGGTAAAGAAGGTTTGTGCAGAATCCAATTTGCGGGTTTGCTTCTCTGTAAAGGAAAAAGGTAATGAAGCCAAAAAATTTCATCAAAGAGAAGCTCCAACGACATCAAATTCTCATAACTTAAAATTTTAACCTTCATATGCTCCATGACATCATCACCTTCTCCATGAATGACGAGAACATTGGGAATCCGTCTAAGAGCTGGACATGCTGCATTAGAAAGGACCAGGAGAAAAAGATTAACATACTTCATAAAGCAAATAAACTTATACAGAGTATCTGACAATCAATGGCGAACACAAATAAGCACACTTGTCAACCACAAATACATGTAATGAGACATTTATAAGACTGCATGCAAGTGAACTTTGTGGGGTAAACAAGTGAAATTCACAACAGAAAAGTTTGAAAGGGAAAAAGACTGGATAGTTCCATCAGCAATAGCTGTAAACTTGGACAGTATTGGTAAGCTAGGAAACCACTTCATCTAACAACGCAATGTCGAAACACGTAAATAAAAGGAGAAAAAGACCATGGGACAAAACAAGAAAACAAACAAAAAGGCAAAAAATGACAGAACATACCAGAAAGTAGCCAATCCATATCCACCATGTAATTCGAAAGGATAGCTACAAGCACATTCCCCTGCGATGAAATACAGAACGAAAGTCAAGCCACCAACACAAAACATAGACATTATCCAACAGTTACAGGCTCACATAAAGGGTTTCAGTAATCATATTGGTAGTGTAAAGAAATAGACCTGGGCCTAAATCAACCCAAAAAGCTAGATCATGAGATGAGTATTGTCTACTACCATAAAAGAACACATCAACGCCCACTCCCTCAACCAACATGGGACATTCTAACACCTCTGTAGTCTGTACGTTTTGGAATGGACAGCTGGAGCGTGGAAAATATAACATGGAGGCCCAAAATTGGGTAAGCCAAGAATAAGGACGGGTCTAACTATGATACCATGTAAAGAATATGGACTTTGGACCTAACTCAACCTTAAAGCTAGCTCATAAAGTGAGAATTATCAAAACCATATAAGGAGACAACAGTATATACCCTCGACCAATATGGGAAATTCTAACAGGTCGCAAATGTAGGACATTTTGTACACAAGGAGCACTTGGAACTTGTTAAACAACATCGCTCCAAAGTCTTCACTGCCATATAATTCCTATAAACTTTGTTTGTAGAAAACAACAACAACAACAACAACAACAACAACAACAACAACAACAACAACCCAGTATAATCCCACTTAGTGGGGTCTGGGAGGGTAGTGTGTACGCAGACCTTACCCCTACCCTTGGGTAGAGAGGCTGTTCCCAAATAGACCTCCGGCATCCTTCCCTCCAAGAACTTCTCACCTTGCTCTTGGGGAGACTCGAACTCATAACCTCTCGGTTGGAAGTGGGGGTTGCTTGCCATAAAAGACTCTAAGATCCAAAAAGGACAGAAGCTAGAATCATTAGTTCAGGCAATTCAGACGCGAACTTTATCGCATCTGTTTTCACCCCTTTACTAATTCGTGAACACTAATGCACCCGAGGACCAATATCTCATGCAAACAGAACCAATCACAGAACAACCATAATGGATAACTCTACCTGAACAACATCATTAATAGAAACAGCCTCGGTATTTGCCCAAGTTGGAAGCTCACGCACTCTCATTAATCTGAACGTGAGCGGTAACTTATGCTTCGGAACCCTAAACTGGAGTATCGCCTCTGCAGAGATTTCTGTTTCTTGGCCATTGTTGTGCAGTATATTCTGTATGCAAAAGAAATATGCTTTAACAAGTAAAATTAATTGAAACTATCTTCATAAACATTTTTACCAACAACGTAATAGCGGACTCTACCTACTCAGAGCCAAAATGAGGAAAGAAAGAAACCCATACCTTTTCTGAAGCTTCCTCTTGAAAGACTTCTCGAGCTTTCTTCTTACCATGCATCTGACCTTTGTCAGTAATACTTTCTTCACTGAAACGCCTTTTTTGTTTGTTGATTGTTGAAGTTTCATCCTTAGGAGTTGTGCTAACATACCTAAATAGGTAATGGCCAGGTATCAACTCTATAACATCACCACTTTCAATTTTCCACCTCTCTCCCGACAAAAGCTTCTTCCTCTCACCCTTTAATCTTATGACAACAGGGTTTGTTCCTTCCTACAATCCATTTTCCATGTTTAGTCCAAAGAAAAAACCTCAACAGGAAATTAAGAAGTAAGAAAACCTACGTACTTTTATATCTGTAAATAGTTTGAAATGCTATCACAAGGTGTGGACAGAACTCATGCATTTAACAAGCAATGTATACATGAAGGCGTCATGACACTAAAAAACTGCCACCAACCACTGAATCACTCAGTACAAAATCCTAGGTAATTTAGCAGCAAATTCATCATTACAACTCCAGACTCAGACAAGTATATTATCAAGCATCCTAGTGTCCACAAGTTACAAAAGGATAATTCACAAAAAAACACACAATCTTTGAAGAATCATCCAAATAGCGAATTCAACCTGAATAGAGTTAATGGACATATCTAACCCAACTAACTTGATATTAAGGCATTGTTGATTGATTGATTGATGCATAAAGAAAATACATGAATAGTAGCATATGAATATAGACGTGAAGGAAAATTAGTAAGAAAAGTACCACGAGGACATCAACGGAGCCAGTGGAGGTGGCAGTAACTGTAAGAAGCTTGCGGCTCAGCCGTTTATCAGTAACTGGAATGCAATCGCGGCCCACCCAATTAAGCCCTTCTGAAAGTGGAATCTTAGGTATGGAACTTTTCTCATCCTCTTCCAAATTATCACTTAGAGGCACCAAAAGTCCAACCTTTGGAACCAAACATAAAAGAAATCAATGTGAGAACTAGAAAAACACAAAGAACTAAGGTTGTGTTTGGTATGGCAGAAAATGTTCTCAAGGAAAATAAGTCATTTCCTGGTGTTTGGATGCCATAAAATATTTTCCAGAGATAAAAGTTTCCACTAAAAGATGGAAATGTCTTTCCTCACTTTTGGGCAGAAGTATCTTTTCCTTCACAAGTATCTCAATGCTTAACTATATATCGCTGCTTTAACCAACAATTAGACATTATTACAATCTTTAATACTTAAAACTCTCATTGAACAACATCCAATTTGCTAATAGTATTCTCAATCTTTAATAAGTACTTTTTTCCAAAAAATATTTTCCACTCTCATTCTCCTCATACCAAACATAAACTAAAATAAAATAAAGTCGTGCTACTTATATATAGAGTTTATGTTTTATGCATTGTCACTGCAGTAACGGAGCCAAAATTTTCACTAAGGGGTGTCAAAATTTATTTCAAGAAGTAAATACACAAAGAAGCCAAGAGGTTCAATACATAGTATATATACATAAAAAAATATTTCTTACCTATTTAAACAGTGTCACCCCTTGGAGCTATGTAGCTCCGCCATTGTGTTAGTGTAAAGATTTTATACACCATCAGTGTCACTTTAAGGGCCTCCCTAACAGGTGAAAAGTGGTAGGTGTCCACTAGCGGCACGGCTCTGATAACACAATTCGGGTAGTTGGGCATTTTTCTCATTATTGTTCCAATGTTTAGACGCACGAATGCTATTAGAGGAGTGCAGAATAGAACAGCTGAAGATGGAAGAGTGAACATTGTCGTGCCTAGAGCCCCGGAAGCTCTAAAAGTAAGTTCAAGTTGGTCACTTTAAGGTAATTACCAGTAAATTTTTACCTTGTAAATACAATAACTAACCTACTATCAAAATTCAAAGGTCAAAAATCCACTGATAGTGCAAAAAATCTTTACATTTGTCTGTGTACAAAACTTAAACCCCTAATATATATGACACCAACTTAGTTGAGGAATGTTTATTCTGGATTGTAGCATAATTGTAATTTAGAGAATCAATAGCTTCAGACAAATTCAAATTTGTTCGTTAAAGCAACAAAATAATTCAGTATTATTAGAATGAAAGGAGCCGAATAAAGTTTAGGAATAAATTGCTTAATAGAGAAATCACCTGAACCTGAGAAGAGGTAGACATTGAATTGTAAGGTATTAAACAAAGGCCAAGAAATTTATTTGGGATTTGTGAAAATGCAGTAAGGAATGGTAATATGAAATCGCGTGTGAGTTTTTGGGTAAAAGGAAGATTTTTGGGGTGGCAGCGATGTAGCAGTTGGTTTTTGACCGTTCGGTGCCGCCAGCTTCCCCTACGAGGGCAAGAAGCATGTACAGTACTGTTTTTTTCTGATTATTTTACGTTACTTTTTGAGTTCTCTCTCTTGGTTTCATTTTTGGTGTTTTACCTTTGAATACTTTTCGTCATGATTTACATTATACTATAGCACAATACTTTGATCTATTATAATAAGTTTGTTAAGAATAAAATTCTATTTAGAGTGAGTGTCTATATTCTCTTATAAATAGAGGGGTCTTACCCCATTGTAAATCACCCCAAAATTCAATAAGAATTTTTTCTCTCTACTTTGCTCTGCAATACTCTTATTCTTTTATTATTTCATAACACGTTATCAGCACGAGACTCTACTGTCTCAAGAAGTTCTATTTCAAAAGCTCCCTCATGGACTCTCCTCAGATCTGACCGAAAACCAGCCTTAAGAAGTAAAAAACGCAAAAACAGGGAAAGGAGAACTCTCATTCTTCTTCTTTTTCAAAGTCACGGCAACCATTTTATTTTGGAAAAATCAGAAAAATCATCTAATCTCCATTGTTACTCTCTTGGGCAAAAGAGAACTCATCAACGACTAGCTAAACCAGTCAGCCCCGTCTCCAGCTCAACCACCAACACTGCTGCGTCCAGTTCCTCCAGAAACCAGCGACGACCCGTGTCTGCTTCTGCCTCGTCCAGCAGTAGCCTCCCTCCACTGCTTCATCCCCTCGTCTTCATGCTGCCATAGTAACGACGAAACAGCCTCCAGCCCACTGTCACGCCATTGACGTCTCAAACGACGACCTTCGTCGTCGACCACCCATTAGCTTCTAAACCAGACCACCACCACTTCACCATCCAGCACGCAAAGCAGTCCGTCGACCACACTACCAACAGTCCGTCAAGGTTCGAGAGAGAAGGTGGGTGTCGAGGTCGTTGGCAATTTTTGTTCGTGTTTCCGTTTCCGTTAAGGTCGTTGTTCGTCAAGGTCTGGCCGAGGTTCTATCGCAGTTCTAGCGCATTAGACATCAATCACAACACGAGACTCTAACCAATTGAGTAGAAGCTTTGGGATGAGAATAATGATCGTCATATATTCTATGATCTTCCATCATGATTAAATTCTGGATTTAAGGTAAGTATTTTACTTTTCTCTTTCGAATTCTTGACATTCTATAATTTGATTTTACATACAAGTAAAGATGATAAATTTTTATTCCAGCTCTAATGGAGTTTGAAAGAAATTATAATCATCCAAAGTGGTAAACTTTCTATGCTTTGCCATGATCAAATTCATGTATGATTGTGGACAAAGAATTGAAAACCCGTTCCACTGAATTTGCTCCATTCTCATTCCCTTTAGAGATTGTGATAGCGGTATGTGATAAGTCTGGAAGAAGACAAAATTATTAGCGTGAAGGTAAAAATGGATGTGGACGTGACAATAGACGAAATTATAATCGTCATCATTGTGATAATAAGAATAATAAGGATTCTCAAAATAATCCTTCACTGTGTGAAAGTAATGTTTGTCATCAATTTGACATGAGATTTTGTAAAGCACATACAGATGACTATGGTCCATTCATGATGTGAATGTGACAACATCTAATTTATGAATACATATTCATTCTTGGAAGAATATGAATGTGCTACTGGTAGTAAATATACCACACTCACCTCTAGAAGGAGGTTTGAGATGAAATAAGAAAATAATGTCATTATTATGGCATGAATGGTCATTGATCACGTACCTATTTTACGCCAAAATATTTTGTTAATGTGATTATTAAAGGACAATAATAATGCAAGAAACATATCTTGCATATAATTTTGACCATGGCCATAATGGTACAACTTTCTCTTCAAAGGAAATATTCACTATATGGATATTGATTAATATGTGATAGTACCAAATTAATTGAGAACTTTGTAAGAGCCAATTATACTATTTTGAAAAATCACAATTGATTAAATAAGGTATTGTGTGTAGTAAGTCTCAAAGAAACTTATTCAGTTTCCAAAGTATCATCGAAAGCGGTTGATTATATTGAGACTATAAATAAAGGAAAGATTTAGTATCTTCTTTCACTACAACTTGTAGCGGAATAATATGTATGCGAAAAGCTACCCGCTTTATTCTCCAGTTTGTACTACATAAATAAAAGAATGCCACAATAAAGTAGAACTTTATTGACATAAAACCCATATCATAATAAACTTGGAGTTTATTGATATCCAGTTGGCATAGCTGGTTTAGTCATATTAATTAAACTATGATGTGCAAAAATAAACGAGAATCTATATGGATAAATATTAAAGAACTAGAAAGATATTTACGAATTCTCTTAGGTTGCTTGTTCTCGTTAAGTGATAGACCAATTAAAATTGGGATTGAATCTCATGAATGCTGGAAATATCAAAGGTGAATATGGGCCCATTCATCTGCCATGTATACCACATAAGATGCATCTATGAGATAGTTAGATGTGCGATTATTGTTAACCCGCAACATGGTGTTTTGCGAGGTAACTTGCTCAATAATTCAATTTATAGCACAATTTCTAGATTTTCTATTCAAGAAGTTCATGTTGATAAGTTGGTTTACATCATAGATGGTTTAGCAAAATAATTTATTGAGTGCCTCCACTTAATAGCTAAATTGTTTCTTATGAGAACAAAGTTAGATATATCAGTTTGATATACATTATGTACGAGAGTATATTATATTCTCCCCTTACAAGTGGTTCAGGGTCAGGAACCAAATAATGATGTGCAGCGTATATTAACACGATAATGCACAAAGATGAGTTCTCAAAGTTGAGGAAACAAGTTAGTTTTTCTAACATGAGGGGAGACATGATAAACAGTTGAGAAAAGGTTATGTAGAATGAATTATCATTTGTATATCTAGATCCTCGATTATGATAATATGAACTTGAAGTTCATAAAAAGATAATTCGTTTGCAATATATTGCAAAGCATGCCATAAGCATTTGCTGACCCAAAGAAAGTAACTATATTCTCATTGCAAATACTCATATTAAGTCCTAGAAAGACAAAGTCTATGGTACGCTTAAACCATATAGAAAATCAGTTTCAAATAAACTTATTGATAAAGAAGATGAGCAAATGATCAAAGTGATCATAATAAAGGAGGTAAGTGATCTAGAAGGTCACATGACATAACACTTCATAAAATCTCATGAGAGATTTTATGTACCTGAATATATGAATGAAGATCTCTATGTTATGTCTTTATGAAAATTTATTGGAACCGATATAACATGTTCGTCGACGGCATCTATCATAGCGCTAAGTATAGATGAAGATCTTAAGTCTATCGAATATAGACACAAAAGTATTGGCCAAATGGAAGAGATACAATTCAAGTAGAATTGATTCCATATGAAAGACATGTAATTTGGACATGTAGTTCAAATACTTGAAAGTATAAAGTCAATGGTATGTGTAATAAGTTTTCAATATCTTATTTGTCTAGCATGACATGAAAACTTGATATGCATCTTAAGTCTATAATATGGCTTATATGACTTAACTTATATGACAATCCATGAAGGATTTAAGTTGCTTGAAGCATCTACAATTCTTGATCTTCAGGTACCACTTCCTCAGTGCAATTTATGCACAAATGTATCTTGCTATAACTATAAGCATGATAATGTGATAGCGAGGATACCTTTATAGAGATATTGAAGAGCCATTCCGGGATATTTGTGAAGATATTATATATCTATCACGAGTTATGATTTCAATGTGCAAATATTCATTATAGTTAATATGGTTGATTTATTTATCAAATCTCTACCAACGATCTCTTGAAGATGGTGCACAATATTGAAATGCGAAGGCTCAAGGATGTGAATTGATGCTCTCATCAAGGGGAGTTAATGCACGTTGTACTCTTTTTCCCTTATAAGGTTTTGTCCCACTGGGTTTTCCTTGCAAGGTTTTTAACGAGGCAACCAATATGCGCATTTATAAACATGTGTACTCTTTTTCCTTTTCTACAATTTTTTCTCCCACTGGGTTTTATTTTAGTTAAGGTTTTAATGAGGCACATTATTTATTGAGTAGATATTCAAGGGGGAGTGTTAAGAATAGAATTCTATTTAGAGTGAATGTCTATCTTGTAGAGAGTTACTTTGAGGCTAAGTCATTTTTCCTCCTATAAATAGAGGGGTCTTACCCCATTGTAAATCACCCCAAAATTCAATAAGAATTTTCTCTCTCTCTACTTTTCTCTGTAATACTCTTCTTCTTTTATTATTTCATAACACAGTTATTATTATTTACAAATCTTAGTTTAGGCGCCTAAATGAAAAATTAGGGCAACTTTAAGGAACTGCATATGTATTTAATTTAGCCTTGATAAAAATCATTTTCATTTCCTTAGGTTGTGACTAAAAGTCTACTATACCTATATTGCCCTCAAATATGAGGTAACAATATAAATTTAAACTAAAATTATATCGTTTAATAATTATTAAGTTTTGTACCTTCAGGGCTTGTTGATGTTGTGGTCAAACGCACACGTAAATATATGCAGTCGTCAAGTAATAAAATGATTAAAAGTCGGATGTTGAACCCATGAGGACTTGTGATTAGCTAATAGATAAATTAGACTATCCTAACTATATAAAGAAGAATTAAACCTAGAAGTATTTGATTCTAATCTAATTAAAATAAAGAAAAACATTTAGTAAACTCTGAACAAAAGGATAGCAGATTTTTATCTTATCAATGCGATAGAAACGAACTAGGGTTATGGGCTATTTAACAATCATATTGTATTCTTCAATTGAATTGATTTGGTTAATATTGCTATCAGAATCTGTCCAATTCTTACTCGTCTATTTAAGCTACCTAACACCTATATGTTTATATAATTAGAACTAGCATGAACATATTTATAATTCCTATAAATCAACCAAGCAAGGCAATTATGTATATGTCTATCCTAATCGCAAAGTTGTTCCCTGATACCCAGGTTCAAGAACTTGCTCTACTCAATCCTATATGCAAATCTAGAAATTTTACTTTCGAGTTCAACATTAGATTAGTAGATAGTATTCAACTAGTGATCAATTAATTAAATAATTAAGCACAAGATTGAATAAATAAACCAATATAATAAATCATGAAAGTAAAATCAATATCGAATAACAATAGTCATGAAAGAACCATAATCCTAGAATGTGAAGTTTAGCTCCACGTAGACATGGTTGCCAAACAACAAATCATACAAAGAAACATAAAAAAATTACTAAGTTTTGTGGAAGAAAAGATGAAACCCAGCCTCCACGGCAGCTTTGTACTCTCCCTAGATCAAAATTTTGTCAAAAGTCACAAAAATAACATTTTTACATTTATTCATACCAAGTAGGATCCGGCCCAAACAAAAATACCTTTTACCATGCAAAATAGGACAATTACTCATGTAAAATTTGCAATACCGTGCCACATGGGGCGATGTGTCATGCGGCGCGGTAGTGGAAGTTCAGAGAGTTGATTCTGACAGGCTGCAGGAAATTTCCACAGACGTAGCGCGTGGTGTGACAGTGTGAATTCGAAAAATACAAAACATGAAAGTTTTAGCTTTTAAATAGTTTTCCAACAATATATTACGGAGCCCAAACAGAGTTTTGAACAAAACGCTATGTGCAATTTACTAGACAAGGCATCGTATGCTGGCTCGATCCTTCGTTTCGTTCATAACTATCATCCATTGATTCTCGAACATGATCTCGGCTGATTCTTTCGATATTTAATCAAACTTCAAAGCTTCAAATCATTTAAATTCATTACATAATAACTATATATCTCAGATTCACACCCACAAGGCATAAAACTGTTACATCTTATTTTTTTCGTATGTGAGAGTACGTCGTAAGTCAATTGATGTAAGCTCAGAAATAAGATTCTATTGGAAGAAAATAAAGTAAGTTAATCATGTTATCAAATAGGGTACAAATATTTAAGATCATGAATAACAAGTACCAAGATGGTTGGAAAGGCTTAAAAGCTAAGCAAATTGAAGAAAATAAGTTTCGTCGAGATTCAATGAGTTTGAAATGTTATGACATGCACTTTATGGTGAGACTAGGTTCTTAACATGATAAGTAGGTTATGATATAAGTTATTTTAGGTTTAGTATAGTCGTGTGTTATGTTTTGAAGTCAAGCGAGTTGTGGAACAAAAGTTAGCAAAAGTCATCAAAAGTCGCTTTTATAAATGTGTTAAATATTAGGTCAAATGTAGTGGGTTTTTCTCCTAATATACTTGGAATTAAGGGATAATATACATATCAAATTGAATATTAAAGATTCTAATTTCTAACTTATTAAACGGTTTGTCAATATGATATCGGAGTAAAGAGATATTTGCAATTTTGCGAGAGTGCATAGATTGAATAGGTGGCAAGTATGTGTATCACAAAAGCTATTTGAACAAAATATTTCTTGTGTTATATGAAGTCTTTTTGGGATATATTATATACCAAATTGAAGGTCTTTGAATCTAGTTTTCAATTCTCTTAACCGGTCGCTCATACAACACTTGGATAAAAAGATATAAGTGTTGGAAGAAGAACCAATGCTAGGGTGCCAAGTAACACCTTTTTGAGTTTTCAACAAAATGGGATATTTACATCCCTTATCTCGTCTCTTTCCCCATTCTTTCCAGAGAGTACGACCAAATAACACCCCTAAACCCCTCAAGATCTCCATAAGGTTTTCCAACAAGATTCTCATCCGGGGCATGAAATCAAGTAGCGATAACATTAAAACGACCCCTACGACGTAAGTATCACTATATTGCCTCTCTTTTTCTTTGTAGTTTGAGTTTTGGAAGGTATTTAATAGTTAATAAAGTACCTAATTTCTGTATTTAAGCTTTTAAATATGAAAAAATGTTGATAAATATATTTTGTAATAGCTAGAACTCACTGGACGATGATCGGAAGACGTGAGTTCGAATTATTCGGTTTGTTGTGGACTGTTTTTGGGCTATTTTGTATTTGCTTTTGGGCTGTATATTTTCCTTCTGTTTAATGGAGTTTTGGAGTATAAATTATGTGGGAACACACCAAATAATGGAGAAATTGTGGATTAGTCGTTCTTTGTAATATTTTTGGTGTGTTTGACAATACTATGGTTATCGTTTTGGGTATGAAGTGATTGGGGTGTATCGAGTTGTTGTAAGCTAAATGTAACAGGGATTTTGACTTGCATCCACTGTAAGAGGTAATTATATTGTGTTCTTGATTCTTCTTAAGATTATCTTGACATTGATTAAGTTAAACTTATGGACTAGACATGAACTGAATAAAGTTTCTAATTGAGGATAACTGGAGTTGTGGATTATTTTCCTTTTTATGGATATATGGTATAAGGATTGAATCATAGATGTATGAATTCATTATCATATTAATGATACTATTAAGTTAAAGTAAGAAGCCTATAAGGGGTGATATGGGTATATGAATTCCAATTGGAGCTTGCCGCTCGTCGTGAAGTAGCTGTGACTTGTTAATTTATGGTGTCTTGTTACTGATAATTATGTATTACTGGATTTCTCCGGCCATTTTTGTTGGTATATGGTACTGGAGAAGGCTCTTGTTACAGGGGAGATGCTGCCCAAATTTACATAAACGAGCTACTAGTTTAAATTGCGTACATAAACTTTACTCAAAACTAATTTTGAATATCCTTATGCTATGATAAATTGAGTTGAGTTATTTGAAGAATTTCCTGGAAGTTATTAAGGACTCAATGGAGTTAAGGTATGTTAAGGCAATCCCTTCTTTTTTTTTGGCATGATCTAAAGTGAAATAAATACGCTATTTCATAACGGAATTTCATAACGGATCTAGTCCCAGCAACTAAGGTTGTCTATATTGTTCTTTTCTTATTAATTTATTCTAAGCAAGTGTGTATGATCTTTGAATCCTACTGAGGTTTATATTGAGGGTATAGATGTCCATAATGTTAATTGAAGGTGCAATGACCTTAAGACACTTTGAAAGGTTTAGAACGTGTTTCCATGAGTCTAGCATGCATTATATATAGTATCTATTTTACTCTACCTAGACGCTCTATAGTCAGCTGAGTACGGCACCTATTGTGCAACCACTGATCATTTGGGTATAGCGAGCTCCACGTGGCTGGGTACAAATCTACCGAGCCTTATGATGGTCGGGTACATTTTTACCGATCCCTCTTTGAGGTCGGGTACGATATGATGATGATGATGATGCCCATAAAGGCGTATGCTTTTAAAATTTTATCAATATATATGTATTATGCATTTCATGTCAGTATCCCCGTAGGCACTCAAATGTTCTAGGTTGTGTCTCCTCTATCTCTATTTCTATTACAATTCTTATCTATACTTTCCTGCCTTACATACTCGGTACTTAATTCGTACTGACATTTCTTTTGACTGGGGATACTGCATTTCATGCTTGCAGGTCCCGATAGATAGGTTGACATTCCTACTAGTAGGCTATTAGTTCAGCGAAAGGTGTTGGTGCACTCCACTTGCTTCGGAGTTACCTATTTAGTCAGTATAATTTGGACATGTATTGATTGGTATGACGGGGCCCTATCCTGACTTTTATGATGTGTATGTACTCTTATAGGCTTGTAGATGGATGTCATGTACATGAAATATTGTGTGACCTTATCAGCCTATGTTTACTGTATGAGTGTTCATTTTGGTTTTATAGGATCGTATGTCACATGTATGAGTTTGTACATCATATTGGGTTGTCCTATGTCTAGTATTCATTTATGTTTTATTCTAGTTATCTCATGACAACCCTTTTAGCCCATTTACGCATGATAGTATGATAAGAAATGAAAAGCTACGTTGGCACTCGTTGAGTACAGTACTAGGTGCCCATCACGGCCCTCCTATTTGGGTCATGATAGAAGTGGTGTCAGAGCAGTTCTATCCTAGGGAGTCTACAAGCTATGTCTAGTATAGTCTTGTTTATGGGTGTATTGTGCCCCACACTTATAAACAAGAGGCTACAGGGTATTTAGGACTGTCACTCTTTCTTCTTACTCTAGATCGTGTGGTAGAGCTCAGTTGTAAGAATACAAATTCCTAAATTTTATTTTATTTGTAATACAATGAAACCTACATCCATAAAGAAAATGGTTGGTAAGAGATTGAATATGGTTATGTAAAATTTGAGTCAGATGAACTTGATTTTGCATTAAGCTTATGATGAGTTAATGTGAGATCTTCAGCAGATCATGTGTGTACTAAGACGTGTAAGCTTCTTGTTAGGAGCTCTAAGGCATGCTTATCTATCCACCCATATGGTAAAAAGCAATAAGAGAATCAGAAGGTAGATACAAGTTACAACAAGTAAAAGAAGCAAGATGAAGAAGGGTACGATGTATCCAGTTAGTGAGATTATCAGTATTTAAAATTCATGTAGAAATAAAAGGATTCTCAGTTACTTTCAATAGTAACAGGGGTATACAATTGGCCACACCCGTCTTAATTATGCCATATGGGAGCTAACAATATAGTTTAAAAGAAGGATGTGATATTAGGATCCAACCGAGGTTAGAGTAACTCAAATTTGTGGATGGATTGTTATCATTAGCTAAAAGTTTTGAAAGATAGTGAAAACGTGGTAACAGATCTCCTTGTGAGACACCTAGATGGTGCACTATAGAATGGTACAATCATATATGAATACTAGAATGTTCAAACATTTTAGAAGATAGGCAGTGGAATCCTAGAAGGGGTGAATATTTACTTTAGTATGACTCCCGCCCCCAGTAAAAGAGAGAGAGTGTGTGTGTGTGAGAGAAAGAAAGAGAGAGGGGGGGGGGAATTTTAGACGTCTCGAAGAGCCAGTGAGATGAAGCAAGGGTAGCTAAAAGTGACAACATTTTTGAAGTTTTCAGAATAAGGTGATAAACAGAAATATTTGCAGGAGAATAAGAAGGGAATAAATAAAGTATTATGAGTAAGTTGTGATAAATAGGTGATAACAGTAAATCAAAATATGACACAATGATAGAGTGTATAGTCAAGTGAAGGAGAAGACAAGAGGTGACAGGCCTTGAGACACTAATAGAGTATAGGCCAAAGTTCATATCCTCATTTCAAGAAATGAGTTGGTGAGTCCAATAAGAATACGAGAAGGCAAAGTTAGAACCTCTGTAGTAATAGAAATTAGTATGGTCTAGTAAATAAGATAAAACCGAACATGAATTAGGGACCAGAGGATTTGATAGTAGTCAACATCATGATAATTCCAGAGATTGCATTCCGAAAATAATAGAGTGGACAACAAAACAATAACCCTTTACAGTTCATTCATGAAGACGCTTCCCAAAAGCAAGCACTGTGAGCAAAGTTAAGCTAAAGGGACTATTTGTGCCAGTTATACTTGGTATCACCTTCGTGCATAAAAAATTCAGTTTTCCCATGTACAGAAGGGTTACCATAAGGCGAGTAAGGTTCATTGATGATGTGAAAAGAACCCAGAGATGAAGAGGTAAAACATATATAGGTAGATCTTTGTAACACTAAGTCTTAGTAATCTTCTAAAGGGAGAACATGGCGTGATATTGTATTAATTCAGAGTTATTGGTTCAGGTAACAATAGAATAATAAAGGAAGAATGTGGTAGAAAGGCAAAAAAATGAGATTGAGTTTTTTCAGACCCTACAGATATGTTACGGCTCCAGAAAATTATGCAAGCACACCGCCGTCAAGAGGCAGCAAGGGTTCCCACCAGATGTTATTGATAAATAATTATGAATGAACACTTGATACATAAGGAGCCAGTACGAGTGGTAAGTTAAGACAAAGAAACTAATCCAAGAGAGATTACGTGGAATATAAATATGAGAATGGACCAACGAGTGACTAGTTGATTCGGGAATAGCCTAGTTATGGCTGGACAAGAGGATACAAACAAATCATTCAGATTGTGCTAGGTAAACATAGTGAACCCCAACATAGTGAATTCAGTCTCACAGATATAATGACATCGTGATCCTTGACAAATATTTGGATAGGATTTGGGGTAATTAAAAGTATCGTATAAGTGTTGTGGAGATAAAAGAAAGTGTCACCAAGTAGATAGCCAAAATTTAAGTTCAGAAGTAACCCTACGAGCACAAGGGCACAGAGATAGGTAACTAAGGATAATTATCGGTAAGTAAGAACATGAAAAATTCCTGCCGGTATACAATATATCAAGCTCTCAACTTTACAAGATCCGAAAGGTCTCCTTAAGTACTATAAAGAAAGACTAGCTGAGGAAATAAGGAAGAAGGCTTCAACCTACACATAATGACACAAAGAAGAAATGGTCTTATAACAATAGTCTCACTACAGCATTTTATGCACTCTATAAGAAAGTTGCACCTATCATGACTAATGATCAGGAAGTAAAATAAAAAGAAATATTCGAGATCACATGTGTTGCATGGAATTCCAGTATTCATAGATAATAAGATAAGCCAAGTGGTCATACAATAAGTGGCAGAAATACAAGGAAAAGAAATTGCTCATATTTAAAGACAACTGAGAAGGCACAAAAGGAAATTTGTGGTGCTAGAAAGTTAAAGGAAGGATGTGAGTAGTACAAATATATATGGGTAGGTCGCAAGATAAAGTATGGCAGAGCGACAAGATTTTAGGTTTATGGGAGTAAGGATAAGAAAAGGTGAGTTAGAAGCTGATAATAATAAGTAAGACCTCGGTATTGAGCCTATTAAAAAAGAGAGCTGATGGTTTATGTATGTTATAAAAGGCTTAGTATAGCTTGAATTAACACGGAGGAGTCTAAGACTAGGAGCATTTAAAAGAGATGGAATGCTCCTCTGGTCGTAATGTGAGGGTGTAATTGTGGTAAATAATAAAAGGATGATATTTAGGCCTTCAATTAAGTAATGCTTCAAAGAGAAGATATTTCATGGATGGCATAGGACTAGAATACCCCCCATAAGACGAATCACATTAGGGTGCTATGCAATATGGTTTTTGAAGTGTAGTATTGACCCTAGGTGGATCAGGAAAACCGCTTCAGATGTTCCCCGGTAAGACGTGAGGCGTGTGACAATGTATTACATAAGAGATTTCAAGTTATAAGTGGTGGATTATAGATTAACATTAAATAGATGGATAAAAATTACAAAGTATGAGAGGAGATTATGATGTAATTCTTTAGAAAACAGTAATAAGGATTATACGTATAGGATAAGCGGTGGGAGAGTAACTTGGAGTTAGGTTGAAAACCTCGATAATAATAAATCGAAGTAAGAGTTATTGTATAGTATGACCTACTTAGTTGTAGTAAAACCATAAGCATAGATAACTGAAGCTATGAAACAAGATATAGTAAAATTCATAAGTTCGACAAAGTACCAAGCGAAGAACTTTAGTATACCTATAGATTCCCAGAGGGACAGCCATAGTACTATTTGTTTTTACAAAGTGATGCCTGGAGATTGGCTAAAATATGGGGGGGGGGGGGGAAGAAGAGTCGCATCGGTGCACTTACAAGGTCAGAATAGTACATGCTACATGAGAGAAGGTAGAAACAATTATGAGATTGGAAGAATTTCGACTACAAGTCGTGGTGTGAGAAAGAGGCCTAAAGGATGGAATGGCCTAGACTTTGGATTTATTCGCCGAATAACTCCTTAGATGGAAAAGACAAAATTAAAGTATTCATAAGAGCTATTTCTTGAGAAACAGATAAGTGCATCAGTTAACATTAGAGGACGAATGTTCCAAAGTGGGAAAGGATATTACACCCCATTTTTTCGTACGCGAGTTGATGTAAGCTCATATATAAGATTCTATTGGAAGCAAATAAAGTGAATTAATCATGTTACCTTAGAGGTTACAATATTTAAGATCATGAATAACAAGTACCAGGATGGTTGGAAAGGCTTAGAAGCTAAGAAAATTGAAGAAAATAAGTTTAGTCGAAAGTCGATAAGTTTGGAATGTTGTATCATGTACTTTGGGGTAAGAATAATGTTCTTAACATGATAAAGAGATTATGTTATAAGTAATTTTAGGTTTATGATATTCGTGTGTTACATTTTGAATTCAAGCAAGTTGTGATACAAAAGTTGGCAAAGGTCATCACAAGTCGTTTTTATAAATGTGCTAAACATTAGGTCAAATGTAATGGAGATTTCTCCCAATATAATTTGAAATAAGGGATAATACACATATAAAATTTAAGATCTAAGAGTCTAATTTCTAACTCATTAAACAGTTTGTCAATACGATGTCGGAGTAGAGAGATATTTGCAGTTTCGCGAGACTGTACAGACTGCATAGGTGGCAAGTAGGAGTATCACTAAAGCTTTTTGAGCAATACATTTAATGTGTTATTTGAGGTATTTTTGGGACATATTATATATCAAATTGAAGGTCTTGGAATTTACTTTCCAAATATCTTAACCGTTATCTCATACGACGGCCGGATAAAACGTTATAAGCATTGGAAGAAGGACCAATGCTAGGGTGCCAAGTAGCACCTTTTTGACTTTTTAACAAAGTGGGATATTTACATCCCTCATCTCGTCTCTTTCCCCATTTTTCCATAGAGCACGACCAAATAACACCCCTAATCTTCCCCTCAATCTCTCCACAAGGTTTCCAACAAGATTTGCATCCGGGGCACGAAATCAAGCAGCGATAACATTAAAAAGATCCCTACGACGTAAGTATGGCTATATTGCCTCTCTTTTTCTTTGTAATATGAGTTTTGGAAGGTATTTAATAGTTAATAAAATACCTAATTTCTGTATTTAGGCTTTTAAATATGAAAAAGGGTTATAAATAATTTCGTAATAGCTAGAACTCACTGGACGTTGATCGAAAGTCGTAAGTTCAAATTATTCGGCTTGTTGTGGGCTGTTTTTTGTTGCTTTTGGGCTGTATATTTTGATGCTTTTTAATGGAGTTATGGAGGAGAAATTTTGTTGACAAATACCAAATAATGGAGAAATGATGAATTAATCGTTCTTTGTAATATTTTCGGTGTGCTTGACACTACTATAGTTGTCGTTTTTGTATGAAGTGATTGGGGTGTATTAAGCTGCTGTAAGCTAAATATAACATGGATTTTGACTTTCATCCACTGTAGGAGGTAATTATATTGTTTTCTTGATTCTTCTTAAGATTATGTTGACATTGATTAAGTTAAACGGATGGACTAGACATGAACTAGTGAATAAAGTTTCTTATTGAGGATGCTTGGAGTTGTGGATTGTTTTCCCTATTATAAATATATTGTATAAGGCTATAATAATTGATGAATTAATTTATTATCATATTAATAATACTATTAAGTCAAAGTAAGAAGCCTATAAGGGGTGATATGGGTATATGAATTCTAATTGGAGCTTGTCGCTCATCGTGAAGCAGGTGTGAATTGTTATTTTATGGTGTCTTGATATTGATAATTATGTATTGCTTGATTTCCCCGGTCATTAATGTTGGTATATGGTACTAGAGGAGTCTCTTTTTACAGGAAGATGCTTCCCAAATTCACATAAACGAGCTACTAGTTTAAGTTGTGTACATAGCCTTTACTCAACACTAATTTTGAATCTTATGCTATGATAGATTGAGTTGAGGTATTTGAATAATTACTTAGAAGGTATTATGGACTCAACGGAGTTAATTTATGTTTAGGAAATCCCTTCTTTCTTTTGGCATGATCTAAAGTGAAATGAATACGATATTTCATAATAAATCTACTCCTAGCAACTAAGGTTGTCCTTGTAGTTCTTTCCTTGTAAAGTTATTCTAAGAAAGTGTGTATGATCCTTAAATCCTACTGAAGTTCATATTGAGTGTATGGATGTCCATACTGTTAATCAAAGGTGCAATGACCTTAAGTCATTCCGAAAAGTTTAGAACGTGATTCCATGAGTCTAGCATGTATTATATATAGTATAATTTTACTCTACCTAGTCACGCTATAGTAGGCCGGGTATGACACCTATTGTGCAACCACTAATCAGTTGGGTTTACCGAGCTCCACGTGGCCGGGTACGATTCTACCGAGCTTTATGATGGCCGAGTACGTTTTTACCAAGTCCTTTTTATTGCCGAGTGCCATATGACGATGATGATGATGCCCATAGAGGCGTATGTTTTTAAAAGTTTATGTATTTTTATTTATTATAAATTCCATGTCAGTAGCCCTTAGAAGCACTTAGATATTCCAGGTTGTATCTCCTCTATCTCTCTTTCCATTACAATTCTTATTTACGCTTTCCTGCCTTACATACCCATTACTTTATTTGTACTAATGTCCAATTTTCCTGGGGATGCTGAGTTTCATGTCTACAGGTCCCGATAGATAGTTTGACATTCCTACTAAAAGGCTATCATCTCAGCAAAAGGTGTTTATGCAGTCCACTTGCTCTAGAGTTACCTATTTGGTCTGTATGATTTGGATATGTATTGATTGGTATGGGGGCCCTGTCCCAACCTTTATGATTTGTAGTACTCTTAGAGGCTTGTAGATAGATTTCATGTGTATGAAAGATTGTATGGCCTTATCGGCCTGTGTTCAGTGTATGAATGTTCATTTTGGTCTTATATGACCATATGTCACATGTATGAGTTTCTACACCATATTGGGTTGTCCTATCTCTAGTATTCCTTTATGTTTTATTCTCGTTATCTCATGACTATTTTATGGACCATGTAACCATTATAGTATGATAAGAATTGAAAAGCACTTTTGGTACTCGGTTGAGTACGGTACCGGGTGCCCGTCATGGCCTTCATATTTAGGTCATGACAAAAATACACATTTAGTGCAAAACACTAGTGATTGAAGCTCAAAATCAATTAAAGTGCAGTAAATTAGAGTATAACAAGCAACTAAAATATGTAATTATAGCCTATCATCAATACCCCACACTTAAACCATTGCTCGTCCTCGAGCAATCAAATCAAACTTTATATAGACACGACCATTTTAAATAATTCTCCTAACTTATCACACCCTGAATATTTAAAATAGATTAAGCACAAAAGTGTAACATACTCACCTCAAGATTTGACTCACAAGTACACACGCATTATTCAAAACTCACTCACTTACTCTAACATAGAGGTCAATGACATTACTTTTCCTTCATGAATCAAATGCCCTCGCACGACAAAAGAGAGTAATTACATACACAATAGAATTTAAGAACCATTAGGAACTCAAGATAGAAAGAATTCACTCACTCTGAGATATAACATTCATATGCCACAAAAGATGCACCATAGGCTTGCCCCTAATGTACTACTCTACTAATTCAGCTCATTCAGTCTAGGATCAAGTAGGACTTTAAGTGGTTGTAATATAGGCTGCGGGTCGGGTAGGATACATTTGGATATAAGAGTTACTACACCTCCCTAGGCACTTTAATACATATACTTTAACTTTCAAAATTCCATGCATATGTCAAGCCATACTCCACATTTGCATCAATGTACAATAACTCCATACTTCTTTAAGCACAATTACCTCAAGACATATTTGAACGACAATACAACTATTTTATATTTTATTTTTCAATTCAAGTTGCTCTTACTTTTTTAAAAACAGTGCACCTTTCTTCTTATTTCATTAGTTCCACTGAAAAGCCAAAGTAACGACACCACACTTTAACTTTTACAAAGTTCATAACAATTCAAGTGTTCATGAGAGGTGAAAAAGTTCAAATAGATGGTTAATTCAAACAATGGTAAGGCTTGTAATGTGGTTACCAAAGAAACAGTATTACATGCTCAAAGGGTTAACTACTATACATAACAATTAGGTGGCTCAATAAAGAAAAGCCTATATCACTTCCAAGGTTGAACAAAATTACTATTTTGCTTTGCAAATATACAGGGCAAGTTCCATACATCATATGCAATGCACAGAATAACACCAAAACCTCACACACACACATTGCACATAACTCACTCAAAACCGGATTTATCAAGGCACTCTAGTCAAAGCAGTTGAGCAAAGTTACTAAAATAATACAATTTAAGTTATTTATACAAGTGTTAAAATTAAGCCTAAGCACCACAACTAAAGTACACTATTCTCAAAGGAATAACAAAGTCAAGAGATATTGCTTCAATTCAAAAATAGCACAGGGTTTCCTACTTCTAACAAAATAAAAACTAACTACACCCCATTCAAATAAAATCCTTGGAAAAGAACCGCGTCACAAATAAAAATCAAGGGGGAATTACTACACCTACCTACAAAGGAAATGTTTTTGTCCTTTTCCTTTAGATTTAAATCACCCGAAAAACTATCTTGGAAATCCATCATCAGGAAAAGTCTAATTTTTCTACTTTTTCCGATCCTTTTTTAATTACGACACTAAAAATACTACTACTATTATACTACACCATTAATTCTACTAACTCTATAAGTAAAAATAAGATTCTAGCTAATAATAAAAAGATAAGAAACTAATAATATACTAATATAATATTATACAAAGCACAGAGAATCTTCCAACCTACACTTAAAAGAGTGCAATATTCCCAATGCACAAATATCGAAAAAATAACAAGGGTGAACAAGAAACTCCCTGAAAGGCTCACGGCCTAAGCAATAGCGGCTCACAAGGTACTCAGACTTCCCCAGGCATGGTCCTTTGTGTGAGAACCCCACACTTAGTTCTCACCATCTGACTTGTTTTTGTAAACTTCCTATGGCAGTGCTCTCTATGCTACTTATCCTACAAAATATAAATAAACACTATAAAACAAATATAATAAAAATAAATAAAAGAAAGCAGTAAAGATGGGTTTCCTTGCAACAAATGCCTAATTTAACGTTGCGGCACGACTTGAACCACTTTTTGTCTCCATCTCGAACTTATGATTTGATCCCCCAATTTGGCTTCAAGCTTTTTGCTATGCTCTTGGGGTGGTGGGACAAATGTAATTAGGCCAAATATCCAATACCGTATTCTACACTTCTTGACCTTCGGATGAGGTATGTTATTCTCTCTCTAGCACAACGAATTCAAGAATGTAAGCACCCCGTTCCTTGTTCATTGGCTCCTCCAAAGGCTAAGATGGCTCGATTTTCATTTCATCGTCCAAAAACAATGTTGAAAAATGTATGGAATGAGGACCAGTACGCTCTAACTCTAGAATTGTATTGCTCTGTACATCCTCATATGCACACACTTGAGTCTTCAAATATAATATTATATGTTTCCTCACATGACTCTAGAGTGCTTTACTCAACATGGACATCCTTAATACAAGAATGGTTGAATGATTGACACATCACTATTAGTACATTAATTTGGAGTATAAGATCCTTTTTAGTTTCACACAATTCAAAACTATTTTATTAGGCGTTAGACGTGTTCGCCCAAGTTCAGATAAAATTTTGAAGAATGACAAATGAACTCAATCATGGACCAGGTCCATCATGTGAGACACAATGTTTATCAACCTATACATGTAAGATACACGCGAAGAAGATAAATCTCAAGGATCATGCAGTAATATCTTCTGAACTGATCAATAAGGTTGTATATTGGATTAGGAGAGGAAGTATCCTTATAGGAAGAGGACACAATCCGGATAATGGATTGGGTTAGAGTTTGTATTGCTCTAGGACTCAAATTCGATGAAGGATCAACAGTTGAGTCTCAATCAAACTCTGATTACTAACTCATTAAATAATAATGAATGTTCTCTTTTACAGGTATTACACATACGCATAACTTAAACTAAATTGAGAGCACAAGAGCAAGGCTGTGTTTCAAGATATTTATGTGTGCACTCCTGAAACTACTTGAACGAGATAGAAGAACCAGTTCTGTTGTGTTTATTCATATTCTAGTTCAATTATAGTAGGTGGTTTAAAGTTGTACCTTTTCATTTTTCATAGAAGCATTTGTAATAGGTACTTTGAGTGTTTAAGTTATAGGCTAACTTGAAGGTGTCGCAACAGTTGAGGTTGTGTGCTAGCAGGGATTAGAGTTAATCCTTAGATTTACAAGAGTTATTGTAAATGCTATTTTGGCTCACTGATTTTAGTGGATGTTTGAAAAAATCCTACTAAGTAGTAGGTCGTGGTTTTTTTACCTTTTCAGCCAGGTGTTTTCCACGTAAAAATCTCTGTATTTTTTATTTCTTTACTTTTAATTCCGTAACAATAGTAGTTAGAACACCTAGAAGAGCCAAGTTCTTCTAGATCGAAAAATTGGGTACTACACAAATCACCTCCCCCTATGTGGTACTGAGGTATGGAACATCAATTGGTATTAGAGCGGTTATCCTTGAAGAGGCTAACACCTTAGGAAAAGATGAACATGAGTGCACCACCTGGGAACTGGGAAGGACAATCCAGTGCCAGGCCTCCATTATTCAATGGACAATACTACTCTTGGTGGAAGAATAGGAGTACAACCTTCTAGAAGTCAAGAGCTCCTGAGAAACAGACCAATGAGGGTTGCTACAAGCGTAGTAAGACTGATCATATGATCAAAGGCTTCCCTTAATGGGAAATTGAGTTGAATAAAGAAAGGTCTGAACGAAGGAACATTAAGAGGGAACAGGTTCAACCAAAAAGGAACAAAGGTTCAACCAAGGCTATGGTCGCTGCTTGGGGAGAAACCTCAGATGAAGATTCAGAAGATGAAGCTGAAGAAGTGCAAGCTCTTATGGACATCAGAGAATGAGATGATAAACAAGAGATAAGTATTCTACATCTCAAAGACAAGATTAATTTTTTTTTCTAAAGAAAGGCTGGCTGAGATATTATTAGATTTCATTGACGAGTCTGAGATAGTTAACAATGAGAAGGAAGTTTTTTATAGGGAATATGTCATCCTAAAAAGTAAAATGCATGAGTCTAGAGTGTAGGGCTAATAAGAGCGACAACAAAAATGCTGAGTTGAAGAACCGGGTTCTTCAACTCGATAATAGTGTCCTAGAACTTAGATATGAAACTTAAAACTGAAACTAGGAATAGGAAAGAAGAAGGCTGATCACTCATATCTCACTCTAGAAGAAAATTTAGAAAAAATGAAAGATGAGTTGTATAAGAAAGATGAATTGATCAAAGTCCTAAAAGAAGATCTAGGAAAAGTGAAACATGAACTAGACAGAACTTGCAGATAGAATAAGGCTTCTGATGCACTTTCTTGGTTGCAAGAGCTTCACAGTAGCAACAAAAGAGGAGTTGGCTATGTGACTCAAGCTCCAAAATGGGACCCTAAAAGAAAGTGCCTCATACTTCCTGAGAAGAAAATCTACACACTGTGGCAAGACTGGCCATTACAAAAATGAATGTAATGCAAAATAAATGTCCTG
Organism: Nicotiana benthamiana; assembly: GCA_034376525.1. NCBI lineage: Eukaryota > Viridiplantae > Streptophyta > Magnoliopsida > Solanales > Solanaceae > Nicotiana > Nicotiana benthamiana. The sequence goes on along the minus strand of CM067328.1, from coordinate 74,806,640 downwards.
TCAAAAGAACAAAGCCTTTGTTCATGAGTAAAAACAAGCTACCTGGGTGGGCAAGAAGGAACTTGATTCATCCTTTTGCCTATAGAAAGGGACCCAATCTAGTTTGGGTTCTTAAGACTAGCCCTTGATTTTGTTTTTGTAGGTCCAAGTGAAAGGGAGGAGCCAAATATGGTATATGGATAGTAGTTGCTCAAAACATAGAACTGGGAACAAGGACCGGTCGTTTCACTTGAGGACTTAAAGGGAGGTAATATCTCATTTAGTAATGGAAAGAAAGGTGAGATCATTGGGGTTGGAATGGTAAGCAAAACAGATTCTCATTCCATAGAGAATGTCTACCTGATAGATGTCTTGAAATATAGTCTAATAAGTGTGTCATAATTATGAGACAGAGGTAACATTGTAGCGTTTACCTCCACCAAATGCTTTGTGATTAACCTTACCACTGGAAAATTTGTTTTGTTGGGAAAAAGAGTTAACAATATTTACATTGTAGATTTGTCTACTCTCTTAGAAAATGAACTCACTTGTTTAAGTATGTTGGTTAATGATTCCCTCTTGTGGCACAAAAGACTTGGTCATACAAGTCTAAATCCGCTTAACAAATTAGTCCCTAAATACTTGGTGATAGGATTACCTAATATCAAGTTCAAGAAAGAAAAAGTTTGTGAGGCATGAGCAAGGGGAAAGAAGGTAAGATCATCCTTCAAAATCAAGAAAATTGTAAGTACGTCCAAGACGTTGGAACTGGTTCATATGGATCTTTGTGGTCCAATGAGAACCATGAGTAGAGGTGGAAAGAAATATGTAATGGTACTTTTTGATGATTATTCTAGATTTACCTGGGTACTATTTCTGACATCTAAAGATGAAGCATTTGAAATGTTTACTGCTTTTGTTAGAAAAACTCAGAAACAATTAGGAAATCAACTTGCATCCATTAGGTCTGATCATGGAACTGAATTTGAAAATGCAAAGTTTACTAAATACTGTGATGAAAATGGTGTAGATCATAACTTCTCTGCCCTAGGACCCCTCAGCAAAATGGAGTAGTTGAAAGGAAGAATATAACCCTTAAGGATATGGAAAGGACCATGCTTCTTTCTAGTAAACTACCTCACAGTTTCTGGGCAGAGGTTGTATCCACTGCATGCTACATAATCAATAGATTCATGACTAGACCTCTTGAAGAGAAAATTTCTTATGAGTTACATAAAGGGAGAAAACCAAGCATATCTCATCTTAAAGCTATTTGGTTGCAAGTGCTGTGTATAATAATGGAAAAGACTCCCTAAGTAAGTTTGATCCCAGAAGTAATGAGAGAGTATTCTTGGGTTATTCTTCACATAGAAAAGCATATAAAGTGTTCAATAAAATAACTTTGTGTGTAGAAGAAAGTTTGCATGTTGTATTTGATGAAACTAACATTCGTTCTTAGAGACATGAACATGAAGATGAAGCCATTGGACTAGTAAAAAGAATTGATTGAATATCCAACACAAGTCAAAGTGCCATCAAAAGAAGGAATAGGTGATGGAACATGTCCTTCTAATAAGGGCAACCTGACAGGGGGAACTAATCAAAGAGAAATTGAATGAAACCCCCAAGAGGAACCTGTTCATGAACCTATTCCTCAGCAACAGAACATCGGAGAGACATCTAGCATAAACCAGTTGGTTGTGAAACCTCACAAGTATCAAAGTTCTCATCCCATTGAGAACATTATCATTGACCCTACATCTGGAGTCAAAACTAGATCACAACTGAAGAATCTGTGTGCTTTTGATGCTTTCCTATCTCTTATTGAACCTAATTATATTATTGAACAGGATGCATATTAGGTGAATACAATGCAGGATGAACTCGACCAATTTGAAAGAAATCAAGTTCCAAGACCCCAGGACAGATCAGTCATTGGCACAACATAGTTAAAACAAACTTGATGAATATGGAACTATTATAAGAAATATGTCACGACCCAAACCACTGCTCCGGTCGTGATGGCGCCTCTCGTGAAGACAATGCCATCCCCACCATTCTAGAACACCACATTAAAGCAATTAATCAGTTATATAACAGTTCGAATATGAATTAATACTACTAATCAATGTATATACAACCCAATACAGCCCGACGGGGATGTCACAAGTAACGAGTATCTAGAGAAGTCTAAGTACAACAATAAGGCCTACAATATACAAAATAAAATTTAGAACTAAAGGAAGTAATATGGTGCCGCGAACGCTGGCGGTCACTCTACTCAGCTACAATAGCAATACCTTCAACCAGCTCAAAATCCGCTACCGGGTGAACAATACCTGCATCTGCACGCGAGGTGCAGGGAGTAAAGTGAGTACTCCAACGCAGTGAGTAATAAAAGTAAATAATAACTGAGCAACAAGAAATCACCTAAAGCAATCAACATTTTATACTCCGGGTACAATTTATGAGAAAATAGTGAAATAAGTAAAATTTGTAGAAATGTTTTGGCTCAGTCCAAATCTCTTTCGAAAATGGTCTTTTCAATGATTACGAAAACGGTTGCAAAAAAGTTAGTGCCGATTAGCACAAAAACTCCGCCCCTCAGGCACAAATACCACAGTATAACAGGAAAAAGGCAAGAAGTATGCAAAATGAGCATATAAAAGCTTGCCCCTCGGGAAATATCTCAAAGTAAACCAGCCCCTCGGTCTCACTCTCCACAACACTCCTGGCCCCTTGGGCTCTCTCTCTCTCTCAAATCTCTCTCAGAAACAGTACCAATAATAATGTCTGCGGCGCGCAACCCGATCCACATATCACAGCGGCGTGTAGCTCGATCCATAGCTCGCTGTAGCGTGCAGTCCGATCCAATATATACATACCGCGGCATGCAGTCTGATCCAATATACACATACTGCGGCATGCAATCCGATCCATATAATATACTACTGCGGCATCCAGTCCGACCCATATAATATACTACTACGGCGTGCAGTCTGATCCATATATAACCCTCATATCCAGGCCCTAGGCCTCACATCCCTCATTGTACCCCCACATATGGCTCTCGGCCCCACTTAGTCAGAATATTATCACAATCTCCTCGGGCACTAGCAAAACGGTAGTCCACATCCCAAAATATCATTTAATTTATCATTTAAGACTCAATCTGAGTAAAAGTGACTGAGTTGTAAAGTACTGGAGAAACAGTATGACTGAGTTCAAGTAATAAGTTAAAACAGTGAGGAAAAACAGTGAAAATAATGCCCGAAGGGTTCAAATAATTAGCACGAAGCCCAAATACGGCAATCAGTCCAAACAACAGTAATAAAAAAGAAATTCCAGTCAAATATGCAGTAATTTAATCAATAGGGATGGCCCAAGTAACAATCCCCAGTGGTGCTCAACCCCATGCCCACTATCTGGCGTGCAAGTTACCTCAATATAGCACTACGATGTGCAATCTGTGGTTTCAAACCCTCAGGATATCATTTACAATCATTACTCACCACGAACCGGTGAAATCTCTAGCTCGCGATGCCTCTTCCCCCAAAGACGACCTCACGCACGTAGAATCTAACCAAAATTAGAGCGAATATATCACAATATGCTAAGGGAACAATACCCAATCGAAAATAATCAAAAAATATCAAAAATCTGGAAATTAGCAAAACTCGAGCCCGCGCCCACTTCTCGAAAAAATTAGGAATTTAACGTCACCGGATTCCTTATCTCACCATGAGCTTATACATACCAAGAACTCTCAAATCCGAGCTCAAATGCCCAAATCAAATTCAAATTCTTAAGCCCTTGTTCTTTAATTTTAGGCTTAATTTCCATGAATTTCAAAATGGATTTCACAATACGAACGAGTTTTAAGTTCCAACATCTTACCTCCAATCGATTTTCCTTGAATCCCTCTTTATTTTCCTTGAAAAAGCTCTAAAAAGTCCAACAATGGAGGAAAACTGACCCAAAATCGCGGGTGAAATGTTTTTAACATTCTGTCCGGATACTGTAGCTAACACTATGCGATCGCATTAGAGCTTCTGCGATCGCATAGAACAAAATTTAGGGGCACTGTAGCTAACCCTATGAGATTGCGTAGAACAAAATTCCAGCTCCAAATTTAACCCTATGCGATCACACACCAACTCCTGCGATCGCGTAGAACAATTTTCTACGAAAAATGCCGGATCGAATTTACACTGTGTGATTGCATGAATCCTTATGTGATCGCATAGAACAACCAAACAACCCCTTGAAATCCTTCTATGCGATCGCATCCCCTCTCCTGCAATCGCATATAGCAAATTCTGTAGCACTGACCTACAATTTTCTGCAGCAGCCAAGTCTGAAAAACCTCCCGTTAGCCATCCGAAATCACCCAAGGCCCCCGGGACCTCAACCAAAAATACCAACACCTCCTAAAACATCATAAAAACTTGTTTCAATCATCAAAACGCCCCAAACAACACCAAAACCATCAAATTACATCGAATTCAAGACTTGGTTCTTCTAAAACTTCCAAAACATACATTCGATCAAAAACCTATCCAGAACATATCCGAATGACCTAAAATTTTGCACACACATCAAAAATGACATAAGGAGCTACAGAAACTCTCGAAATTCCATTCCGAACCTCGGATGAAAATCTCACCTATCAACCGAAAATTGCCAAAATAATAACTTTGCCAATTCAAGCCTAATTCTACACCGGACCTCCAAAATCAATTGCGATCGCACTCCTAAGTCAAAAATCACCTCCCGAAACTAACCAAATTATCGGAAATCACATCCGAGCCCTATAACTCATAAGTCAATGTCCTATTGTCTTTTCGATTTTAAGCCTTCCTTAAAGAGACCAAGTATCTCATTTCTTATCAAAAACAATCCAAATCAACTCAAACACACCAAATACCAATAACAAAACATAAAGAAGCATAAAATGGGAGAAAACTGAGCAGTAACGTACGAGACGACGGGTCGGGTCACCACATCCTCCCCAACTTAAACAAACGCTCGTCCTTGAGCGTACCCAGAGTTGTACTAGAAGCAACTCAATAGCTGAATGACCTTACCAAGCATATACCCGGGGTGATCCCTCGTCACTCTATCTCGCATAGGTTTGATAACGCAATATAGCTAAAATTTCATGGTCCATCTAAACCATAAACCGTAGGATCGCATTTCACTTTCTGAAATCATACACAAGATCAGAAGCTCACATATATACTCTGAATGAGCCCGAACCAGCTGCAATAACCCATTCTTGAAACCTCAGGTGAAATCATATGATATACCACATAATCCAAACACTCGAACGGTAGCCTCTATTCACAGCTGTTGCCCACAATAACCAAATACCGATAGAAAATCTTTTATTAGCTAAAGTCTTATTCCAACACTTTCATATACTGCCACCATATGTGAAACACGCGATAAACTGTAACCATTCCTCAGATCAACCATTCATGAGGCCACTTCCCTTTGACTAATATCACAATAGTTTTCTAGGCCAAACCTCGATCTTATCCTTCTAACAAACTGAGATCAAATCAGTTCATATTCATTAATGAATCCAACGATCACCTCGAATCCAACACACCACTCTGGTGATATGACACCTCAACACAGGCCTAAGCCACAACTTGCATAATACACGCACCAATGAGAAATGGTCTGAACATACTCAAATCATGACAAATGACTCAAACAAAAGGGCTGTAACTCAAACTCCTCAGTACCATCACAACACAAGACTGGGACCCCGTCTCACATCATAGAATTCGAATACCCGAATCTACCTCTAAGGGTCATAACTCCACGTAGCCTCGCTACAATGCACGATCTTATCCAAACACTGTTACACCTGAAGCACCTCAAGTCACTATGATCAAAATCGACATCCACACATATTCTGATGCCTGAAACCAAAGCAATTAATTACATCCATGGTGAAACAAATAACATATGACACGCAGCCCAATAGTTCATAATAATTACTCCATTTACCAAGCAAAACTCAATTACTCTTTCCGCTCAACTTTCACTATGAATCCTCAATAGAACTGCATCATATGTGCCCATATCCAACAAATCATGACGCCTCAAAACACCTAAAAGCAACTCATAGCTCTCCTTAGATCACAATCAAGCTCAATAACGATCGAATCGACTTATCCCTCAACAATACAACTCGGGACCAACCAAGCTAACTTAAGCTAAATACGTAGCCACCTGGGCCTGCCAACGAACTCAATACCAAGAAGCCTAAAGCTGTTTCTTCCACTACTATGACTCCTTCCAAAGTCGTACGATACGGTGCCTGGCACCAAATCGATACCAAAATCCACAATCTCGCCCGGTGACATGCTCGGCCACAAGGAACGCATCTAAAAAGTCCCTTAATACTGAAACCAGATCAATGGTAGAAACCTATGCATTGAAATTCGCCCCGTCGACCCAATTAAGAAAAAAAATCCTTCATAGCCGTCTGCTGGTCTTTGGAATACAAACCGCTCTGCTAGAACATAATCCAATGCACCTCGCCACGCAACCTGTGGCGTTTTCCAACATAGCCCATAGCACAATAGTCTAGAATAACCCAACAAGGAGACAACTAGTCTGCACCCCAATATCATATCCAAAATCTAATATACCAAGCAAAGAAAGATCCACTGGGGCCTCCAAATCCTAATAGACGCTAACAGTACCAATACACACGATCCACATCCACTACATAGTTTGTACCTGAGAACTCCCAGTCTCTAACTCCATATAGCACATGAATCACTATACCTGATCCAAAATTCCGCAGTATGAGTACATATTATACCTCGAGTACCCAATCATTCCACGAATGATATTATAAAATTCTCTCATGCCATAAAAAAACTCAGATATCAGCAGTCAATTTAGCAAAAAAGTGCCGCAATACTACCAAAGTATCATCGGTCCTCTACAACATACCGTATATACCATACCCTCCAAGGATAACATGAAAAATTTTATCTCCCTTCCGCACCGCAGACATCGACGCACTCAACTAGTCAAGAACTTTCATTGATCCCATTTAGAAGAAAAATCATTACACACTCCATGCTCCGCATGCCTGTAAAAATATACATCTCCAAACCCAATTAAACCCAACAAGAAGTATCTCCCAATTCCATTTGCACAAGCTAAACTGTCAGAACTAAAGCCTTCTAACTAGACCAAGCTAAACAAGGTGTCAGAACTCAAGAGCTTTGCTGCAAAATACCTATACGAACTCATTGCCTTGAACACACACAATGAGTTAATTATATCGTTACCATACAGATTGGGTCCACTAACAAGCTACTTCATTTATCTAGGTTTCCTTCTGATTCATTTTCAACTTGATATTCCCTCTTGTTATAGCACCACAGGTCCTCAACTCAGGCTCACTACACGAGACCCAAGCACAAGAACATAGTGTCTAAGACCCATAAGCCACTTAATACTCTCTCAAATATTCCCAGGAACACCACATTCTCAAAATAATTTACTATGAAGAACTTCCTGTGAATCCAACTCCGTTACCTTTATTTTCCTGATTCTGATGCATAGAATCCTATAATTAATATAAAATTACCACAAGTCTTGACATTTTCAATGAAAGCACAGTCTTTAACAACATACACAACTTTAAAACACCTGATCGTTAAATGTAATATCTTGAACATTTAGAATCATTCTCAAAAGTCATCACTCTTATTCAAACTGCAAATTACTTGACTCAATGAACAGAACCACTCGTGTATTATTAGCACTCTGACATCGTAGGATATGATCTCATTCCAATACAAACAAACATCTTCCTTCTCTATACACTGAGCATTCATTATCATCAACAGCTCAAGACATCTTATTAGTTCCACACATCTATGAAGCACCATATAACCCTTGTCAAAATTTTGCTTCACCCGTGCCATCCTCGGCTACATTTATACAACCATAACCGATCCTCTAGCATACCTCGAAAAGGAACCAACATAGCACATAACTGTACAATCAGCTAATCAACAGCAACCTCCCCAACTTGGTTCGAAGCGATATATTAGGACACACTCAATAACCCATAATGCTTTTACTCTAATGATGCCACAATATCATAGTAAGATTAAACTCAAATCGTCTACAAGTTTGTAAAATCACCGATCATCTAGTACCGTAATCCTCTGCAAATCTTGCATTCATCCCCACATCAGTTGAGTCCACTCTCTTAAGTGACCCGAATTTTCAAATTTGAACACGTACCCTTCAATTACACATGAGATCTTCTAACATACACATAAGGATCATACCACTTAAGAACACTCCGCATGAGATATCCCACCTGCTTCGCCTCAATTTAGTATTTTAGTATGCCTTCCACCATCATATATGTTACACGGTCATTTAGTCTTCCTGGGTCTAAACGCAATCCGCCACATGTAATGCACTTCACTCCACAACTAGGAGAAACAAAAATATTCTTTACGCATGCTACACATCAAATCATAATAGGAATCGAATCACATAACAGTTCATCTATTATCCAATAGACTTCTTCGTTACTACCAAATCATATAGGTACATTTCGCAGTACTAACATACTCATCACATGAATACCAAACCGCCATTCTGTCTAATAGCGAACATACTGAAGATATAAGTTCAAAACACTTGTGCACAAAACAGCACCTCGGTGCTCAAGCCATAGGCAAAGATCCGGCCTCAAGTCTTCTAGACTGGCCTAACATCAAAATCATGGAGATCGCATCTTGCCCCTTGATTGGAGAATCACAATCCATCAAGGCACATCTGAAACTGAGTGCTCACGTGCGCATATAGACGTGTGGAAGGAATTTTAAGAGTTATATTTCACGCAGAATCAACTACGCACGATAAGAATTCCATGAAAGTGAAGTTTTCCTAAATGTTTTGTAGCCTCTCGAGGATAAATACAGACGTCTCTATACCGATCCGCGAGACTCTACTAAACTAGCTCATGACTCACGATACCTAGTAACCTAGGCTCTGATACCAACTTGTCACGACCCAAACCCCTGCTTCAATCGTGATGGTGTCTCTCATGAATACAAGGCCAGCCCGACCATTCCTGAACACCACATTAAAGTAGTTAATCAGTTATAAAATAGTTCAAATACAAATTAATGATACTAATCAATGTAAATACCACCCAATACAGCCCGACCAGGGTGTCACAAGGCACGAGTATCTAGAGAAGTCTAAGTACAACTACAGGGCCAACAATATACAGAATAAAATTTAAAACCAAAGGACGTAATCCGGTGCCGCGAAGGCTGGCAGTCGCTCTGCTAAGCTACAATAGCAATACCTTCAACCAGCTCAAAACCCATTATCGCGTGAACAATACCTGCATCTGCATGCGAGGTGCAAGGAGTAAAGTGAGTACTCCAACTCAGTGAGTAATAAAAGTAAATAATAACTGAGCAGCCAGAAATCACGTAAAGCAACCAACATGTTATACAGAAGCCGGGTCCAATTTATGAGAAAATAGTAAAATCTGTGAAATCTTTAGAAATATTTTGTCTCAGTTCAGATCTCTTTCGAAAATGGTCTTTTAAATAATTGCAAAACAGTTTCAAAATAGCTAGTGCTGATTAACATAGAAAATCCGCCCCTTGGGCATAAATACCACAGTGTAATCGGAAAAAGGCAAGAAGTATGCAAAATGAGCAAATAAAAACTCGCCCCTCGGGCAATATCGCAAACTGAACTAGGCCATCGGGCTCACTCTCCACAACATTCTCAGCCCCTCAGGCTCTCTCTCAAATCTCTCTTAGAACAGTATTACTAATAACTGCTACTGCGTGCAGCCCGATACACATACTGCTGCAGCATGCAGCCCGATCCATAGCTCGCTGCGGCGTGCAGCCCAATCCATAAGGGTACCTGCGCTCACTATGGGGGTACAGACTCTGAAGGGGCTCCTACAACCCAAGCGCTATATCACTGTGGCGTGCAGTCTGGTCCATATAATATACTGCTGCGGTGTGCAGTATGATCCATATATAACCCTCACATCCAGGCCCTAGGCCTCACATCCCTCAGTGTATGCCCACGTCTGTCCCTCGGCCCCACTCAGTCAGAATATCATCACAAGGCTCTCGGGAAATAGTAAAACAGTAGCCCTCAGCCCAAAATATCATTTAAATTATCATTTAAAACTCAAGTAAAGGTGGATGAGTTGTAAAGTAGTGGAGAAATAGTATGACTGAGTTTAAGTAATAAGTCAAAACCATAAAAATAATCCCGGAAGGGTTAAAAAATTAGCATGAATCCCAAATACAGCAATCATCCCAAACAACAGTGATAACAAATAAATTCCAGTCAAATATGCGGTAATTTAATCAATCGGGACGGGCCTAGTCACAATCCCCAGTGGTGCTCTACCCCACGCCCACTATCCAGCGTGCAAGTCACCTCAATATAGCATTACGATGTACAATCCGGGGTTTGAAACCCCCAGGATATCATTTACAATCATTACTCACCTCGAACCGGTGAAATCTCTAGCTCACGATGCCTTTGCCCCTCAAACTAGCCTCCACACGCGTCAAATCTAACCAAAATCAGAACAAATACATCACAATATGCTAATGGAACAATACCCAATTGAAAACAATTGAAAAATATCAGGAATCTCGAAATTAGAAAATCCTGAGCCCCGGGCCAACTTCTCGAAAAAAGTTAGGTATTTAACATCACCGGATTACTTATCTCTCCTCGAGTTCATACACACCAAGAACTCTCAAATCTGAGCTCAAATGCCCAAATCAAATTTCAAATTCTCAATCCCTAGTTCTTCAATTTTAGGCTTAATATCCATGAATTTCTAGATGGATTTCAAAATAAGAACGAGTTTTAAGTTCAAAAATTTTACCTTCAATCGATTCTCCTTGAATCCCTCTTCATTTGCCTTCAAAAAGCTCTCAAAAAGACCAGCAATGGAGGAAAAATGACCGAAAATCACGGAAGAAATGTTTTTAACATTCTGTCCGGGTACTGCAGCTAACACTATAAGATCGCATTAGAGCTCCTGCGATCGAATAGAACAAATTTACTGGGCATTGTAGCTAACCCTATGGAATTGCATAGAACAAAGATCCAGCTCCAAATTTAACCCTATGCGATCGCATACAAACTCCTGCAATCGCATAGAACAATTTTTACTAAACATTCAGGATCAAATTTGCAATGTGCGATTGCATGAATCCCTACATGATCGCATAGAACAAACAAACAACCCCTCGAAATCCTACCCTCTTCTACGATCGCATGTAGAAAAATACTGTAGCACTGACCTGCAATTTTCTGCAGCAGACAAAGTCCGAAAAACCTCCCGTTAGCAATTCAAAATCACCCGAGGCCCCTAGGACCTCCACCAAAAATACCAAAAAATTTAAAACATCATAAAAACTTGTTCCAATCATCAATAAGCCCCAAACAACGCCAAACCATCAAATTACATCGAATTCAAGACTAAGTCCTTCTAAAACTTCCAACACATACATTCGATCAAAAACCTATCCAGAAAACGTCCGAATGACCTAAAATTTTGCACACACATCAAAAATGACATAATGGAGCTACAGAAACTCTTTAAATTCTATTCCGACCCTCAGATCAAAATCTCACCTATTAACCGGAAATTGCCAAAATACTAACTTTGCCAATTCAAGCCTAATTCTATATCGGACCTCCAAAATCAATTCCAGTCGCACTCCTAAGTCAAAAATCACCTCCCGAAACTAACCAAATTATTGGAAATCACATCCGAGCCCTATAACTCATAAGTCAGTGTCCGGTTGTCTTTTCAATTTTAAACCTTCCTTAAAGAGACTAAGTATCTCATTTCTTATCAAAACCAACTGATAATAGGCGAAAGCTAGGTGATTTAGAAATTTTTTATGCCTTTACTTGATTATATTCCAATTGTATATTGTGATTAATTTATGAAAGATGGGATCTAATAGTAAATTGTACACATTGCAGGTTAAGGAGCCTATTTTTTGCAAGAAAATGTTGATTGGAATCATTCAGGAGAAATGGAGGCCCCTCGGGACTAAATGGGATCAAAGAGAACTAAATAAAATGAAGAAGTTGAATACTTGGGCATGCGCTCCCAGGTGCGCGCCCGCGCACGAGTTGTGCATCCATGACAGAGAGCAGGGCACATGCGCGGCCCAGTGTGCGCCCGCGCGTATCCGAGAAATCTTGAGTCAAAGTCAGGGGAAAGTACGGAAATCTGGGGGAAAAGTCCACTTAACCTATATAAATTCAAGCTCGCCCAAGGTAAAAAAAGTTTTTTCATATGGTTTTTGCAAGGATTAGCGAGGGAAGAGGCAAGGAGAAATTTGGATCGTCCAAATCTTCTTTTCTTCTCTTTGTTTTCGATAATTGTGATGATATTTAACTTGATTATGTTAAAAAATAGTATGAGTGGCTAGAACTCAGTGTTCTAGGGTCATGGGTAAAACATGAATGTTGTTGTTTGATGTTTGATTCGGCGAAGTAGATTTATCATATTGGGTTATTTATTTAATTCTGATTTTAATTATTTTGCTGAGTAGCTAATAGTGAAGTACTATCTACGAATATTTAGTTGAACTCGACTGTGGGAACTTTAGATTGCGTATAGGATTAAATAGAGCAAGTTCTTGAACCTGGGCATCGGGGAATGGATTCGCAATTGGGATAGACATATAACCAATTGCCTTGCTTGGTTGAAATACAGGAGTTTTAGATGCATTCTTATTAATCTTGATTCCTTAGACATATAGGCATTGAGTTGACTTGAATAGGCGAGTAAGAACTCGACAGATTCTTACGAGTAATATTAACCTTGTCAATCAAAAATCCAGATAACTGACTTAGTCGTTTGAAGCTAAAAACACAACACAATTGTTACATATGCCCGTGACCCTGGAATATTCTCCTCTATTGTTTGTTAACCAAAATTGCAGCTTGTTTAGTTAATTGCTTAGCTAGATTACATTGTTAGAAGTTAGTTAGACATACATTCAAATATCTTTTGTGACTAAATTCTTGGATAGATAAAGATATTAGATTTGAATAAGTCACGAGCTAATCATAAGTCTTCGTGGGAACTATACTCTACTCACTACTCTATTACCTGACGATCACGTGCACTTGCGAGAGTGCTTTGATATCAACAAGTTGTTGGCGCCATTGTGGGGGACTTACAAATTAGGTATTTGACTGAATTGAGCTTATATTATTTGTTTATTAGATATTTAACTATCAGTTACCTTGTTTGTGCTAATACATGATTTTCTATTGAATGCGAAGAAGTAAAAGTGCAAACAATCTCCTTCCTCTCGATCCAGAAATTGAACAGAGACTTCACAGGTTGAGGAGGGAGGTGGACACTAGAACCAAAATACGATAGTTGGACATAGTTGTTCAACCACAGCCAATTGAGATGGCAGGCAATGACGAACGGGCGGTTATTGAAGCAGCAAGGCCCAGTCTGGCAAATATGACTCAGGAAATTGTGAATCCTGACATAACTGGGAACTTTGAGCTGAAATAGTACATGGTGAAGCTGATTCAAAATGCAGGGTTGTTTATGGGTCTACCTCATGAAGACCCACATCGGCACGTGCAGAACTTCTTGGAAATCACTGATACATACAACTATCCGAACGTCCCCAAGGAATATGTTAGGTTGACATTGTTCTCGTTTTCACTGATTGGGGACGCTAAGGAGTAGTTGAACAAAGAGCCGGAAAATTCAATATGCACTTGGGATGATCTGGCTAGGAAGTTTTTGATCAAGTTCTTCCCCACCAGGAAGACAAAAGTGTTGAGGAGTCAAATTCTTGCGTTTGAACAGCAAGCTGGCGAGACACCTTGTCAGGCATGGGAAAGATACAAGAAAATGCTTAGTGATTGTCCTCACCACTGTCAGACAGACGAGGTGTTGGGGCATACTTTTGTAGATAGGTTGGATGATGCTTCAAAAATGAATCTAGACGCAGCATGTGGGGGTAGTTGCATGGCCAGACCATACAGTGAAATCCAAACCTTGCTCAATACTTATACAGCTAATGACAACAACAGGCAGGGTGATGGTGATTCACGACGAGCAGTCAAGCAAAAAGCAGCTAAGGTACTTGAACTAGATGAGGTTTCAGCCTTGAGAGCAGAATTGGCAAAGTTTTCAAATTAGATGACAAGAATGGCAATACAGTAACCACAACCAATGCAACATGTAAACCAAATGGATGTCTGCTGCGAGCTGTGTGGAGATAATCGTATGAGTGAAATGCCCCACAAATCCAGAATCGATCTACTATGTGGGACAACAGAACAAAGGTCTACCAAATCAGCATGCACGGTATGGAAAGTCACACAATCCTGATTGGAGAAATCATCCCAACTTTTCATGGGGTGTAAATCAGCAGGGTCAGAATCAGCTCAGACCACAAGGGGTTTCAACCATTCTTAGAAGCCACCTCAACAGATGGAGGAAAGCATCAATGACTTGAAGAAGCTGTTGAATGACACTCAACAAATAAGAACTGAAAATCAACAGCTGAGGAATGATAATCAGCAGCTGAGAACAAATTTCAGAAATCTTGAGAGGTAGCTGGGGCAACTGACCACAAACCAAAATACTAGACTTGGAGGTTCCCTCCCTAGTGACACAGAGAAAAATCCCCAAGTGAATGTTGTTACACTTCGTAATGGAAGAGAGCTTGAGGAAGTGCCTAAGAAAAGGAATGATAAGCCTGTATGTAAGGGAGAGCTAATCCCTAAAGCGACAAAGGAGCCAGTGATGGCTGTTGAAAAACCAAAGCCAGTGGAGGTCCCAAGACTACCACAACCTTTTCCCTAGAGTCTGCAGAAGAAAAATGATGATCGCATGTTTAGCAAGTTCCTCTCCATGTTGAGCCAAGTCCAACTGAATATTCCATGGGTTGATGTGCTGCGTGAAATTCCAAAATATGATAAGTACATCAAAGACATAGTGGCCACAAGAGGAGGCTGACTGAATTTGAAACGGTTGAACGTACTGAGGAGTGCATGTCCAGGGTTCAAAACAAGCTTCCTCAAAAGCTTAAGGATCCTGGCGACTTTACGATCCGTATGCGCATTGGAAACATTGATGTGGGTCGTGATCTTTGTGATTTAGGGGCAAGCATAAATTTGATGCCCTTATCTCTGTTTAACAAACTGGGTCTGGGACCTCCCAGGCCAACTACTGTGATATTGCAGCTAGCTGACAGGTCAATAGCACACCCTGAAGGGGTAATTGAAGATGTATTGCTGCAGATTGGGAAATTTATCTTCCCTGCTGATTTCATTATCCTCAATTATGAGGCTGATGAGCTAGTCCCAATTATATTGGGAAGGCCCCTCTTGGCTACAGGTGATGCAATTACAAATGTAAGAGAGGGAAAAATAATCCTGAGGGTAGAAGATGAGGAAGCAATGTTCAATGTATACAAAGTAATCCAGCTTCCCCGTCACTATAAGGAGCTCTCCATGATATCGGTTATTGAAGCTGATGAGCAAGTATATGATCCAAGTGTTTATCTAGACGATTCTCTAGAGAAAGCACTTATGATGCTTGAAAATTTTGGGAATGATGAGGAGGCTGAGGAGATAATGCAGATCCTTGACACATCTTGTGCGTACATGAAGGGGACACACCCAATTGAACCCTTTGATAGGCTTGAGGGACCTCTCCCATAACCGTTGTTTGAGGAAGAACCAAAGTTGGAGCTTAAACCATTACCTTCACACCTGCAATATGCTTATTTGGGTGAGTCTGACACTTATTGTTTCTTCTGACTTGTCTAAATTGCAGGAAGAAAAGTTGTTGAGAGTGCTACATGAGCACAAACGGGCTCTGGGGTGGACTATGTCTGACATAAAGGGCATCAATCTAGCCTTTTGCATGCACAAAATCCTCATGGAGGAGGGACACAAGCCCATAGTTGAGCAACAGCGTCGACTCAATACAATTATGAAGGAAGTGGTGAGAGAAGAAGTAATTAAGTGGCTGGATGCAGGTATTGTATTTCCCATCTCTGACAACAAATGGGTAAGTCATGTACAATGTGTCCCTAAGAAAGGGGGAATGACTGTGGTGCTAAACGAGAACAACGATCTAATCCCAACAAGAACTGTCACCGGGTGGCGTATTTGCATTGATTATAGAAAACTGAACAATGCCACCCGGAAGAACCACTTTCCCCTTCCCTTTATCGACCAAATGCTTGATAGATTGGCGGGCCAGGAGTACTACTGCTTCCTAGATGGTTACTCGGGGTTTAACTAGATTGCTATTGCCCAGAGGACCAAGAGAATACCACTTTTACGTGTCCTTATGGAACATATACGTTCAAATAATGCCCTTTGGTCTTTGCAACGCACCCGCGACGTTTCAGAGGTTTCATCTTTACTGATATGGTCGAAAGATTTGTGGAAGTTTTCATGGATGATTTTTCTGTTGTTGGCTGCTCGTTTGATAATTGTTTGATGAACCTCGAGAAAGTACTTGCTAGGTGCGAAGAAACTAACCTGGTGCTAAACTGGGAAAAGTGCCACTTCATGGTGCGCGAAAAAGGCATAGTCTTGGGACACAAAGTGTCCAAAGACGGTTTACAGGTGGATAAAGAAAGGTGGAAGCGATTGAAAAATTGCCTCCACCAATTTCTGTAAAAGGCATTCGTAGTTTCTTAGGCCATGCAGCTTTTTATCGTAGCTTTATCAAAGGCTTCTCAAAAATTTCCTCTCCCTTGTGCAGGTTGCTTGAGAAAGATGTGGCTTTCAAGTTCAATGATACCTGTCTGAAGGCATTCGAGGAGCTGAAAAGAAGGTTGGTAACAGCACTATCATAATTGCTCCAGACTGCAACCATTTGAGTTGATGTGTGATGCCATCGATCTAGCTGTTGGGGATGTTTTGGGTTAGAGGACAGACAAGGTCTTCCTCTCCATCTATTATGCAAGTAAAACTCTGAATCTAGCTCAGATGAACTACACAGTCACATAAAAGGAGTTGCTTGCAGTTATGTGGGCGTTTGACAAGTTCAGGTTATATCTTGTGGGGATCAAAGTCATCGTTTACACAGACCATTCAGCCATCAGGTACTTATTCGAGAAAAAGGATGCCAAGCCGAGACTGATTCGGTGGGTCCTACTGTTGCAAGAGTTCGATCTAGAGATTCGAGACCGCAAGGGAACAAAAAATCAAGTGGATGATCACTTGTCCAGATTGGAGAATCGGGCTCACATGGTTGAAGAGGGTGAAATCAAAGAGACATTCCCGGATGAGCAGTTGCTGGCAGTCACCTCCACCACGGCTCCATGATATGCCGACTATGTGAACTTCATTGCTAGTGGGGTGACCCCACCGGAGTTATCACATGACAATAGAAGGAGATTTTTGCATGATGTGCGATTTTACATGTGGGATGAGCCATTCCTGTACAGGCTCTATGCAGATCAGTTAGTCCGGAGATGTGTTCCTGAGGAGGAAATGCAGGCCAAACTTGACCGTTGTCATGCCACACCATATGGAGGCCATCATGGGGGAGATCCTACAGCTCAGAAAGTGCTGCAATCAGGTTTTTACTGGCCCAAAATACTTAGGGATGCACACGCCTATATTAATATGCGTGATAGGTGCCAACGGACAGGGACAATCACTAAGAAGCATGAAATGCCGCTGCAGAATATTCTGGTTATGGAGCTTTTTAACGTCTGGGGAATTGATTTTATGGGACCATTTCCCATACTCAAAGGGCCAGAGATATATCTTGGCGACAGTTGATTATGTGTCTAAGTGGGTGGAGGCCATTGCTCTTCCTTCTAATGACGCAAAGGTGGTGGTGAGCTTTGTAAAAAAACATATATTCACACGCTTTGGGACCCCTAAAATATTGATTAGTGATGGAAGTACGCACTTTTGCAATAAGTTGCTAAACAATGTCCTTTCAAAGTACGGGGTCAAGCATAAGGTTTCCACTGCCTATCATCCTCAGACAAGTGGTCAAGTGGAAGTGTGGAACAGAGAAGTCAAACAAATTCTTGAGAAAACAGTGAGTGCCAATAGAAAAGATTGGGTAGGAAAGTTGGATGACGCATTGTGGGCATATCGCACAGTATACAAACTCCCATAGGTTCTTCTTCATATAAATTGGTGTATGAGAAGGCATGTCACTTGCCCCTCGAGCTTGAGCATAAGGCCTATTGGGCAATAAAGAAGTTGAACATGGATAGTGATTTAGCTGGATAGAAAAGGTTGCTACAACTTGATGAGCTCGAGGAGTTTTGATTACATGCATATGAGAATGCCAAGTTATACAAAGAGAAGACTAAGAGGTGCCATGATAAGCACATTCAGCATCGCGAGTTCGATCCAGGGCAGGAAGTTCTGTTGTTCAATTCAAGGTTGAAGCTCTTCCCTGGAACGCTTAAATCTCGATGGTCTGGCCCTTTTATTATAGTTAGCAAGAAGCCTCACGGAGCCGTGGAACTGAGAGATATGAATTAAACTGGCACCTTCTGGTTAACGGGCAACAAAATAAACATTATTGGGGTGGTGACTTGGTGCGTCACAAGACCTTTGTGGAATTGAAGCATGCGTGAAAACATGTTGAGTCGTGCCGCGAAGTTAAATCAGGCGCTGGATGGGAGGCAACCCATTATAATGTTGTAAGTTGTATGTGTCTAGTTAAATCAAAAGAAAAGAAAAAAATGAGAAATGGGTCAGGAACGCCCAGGTGCGCAGGCGCGCATCTGGAGCACTCTCTGGATGGGCCGCACACATTTGTGCGCAAGCGCGCATGTGACCGCGCACGCCCAGTGAAAAATCTGCCGTTTTTGGTTAGTTTTCTTTTCTTTTTTGTTTCGTTTCTTTAGTTATTTTAGTTTTTCGTTTTTCTTCTTTTAACTTTTTTAACAAAGGGTAAAGACAATCCTACTCCCCTTTTACCTAAACCCTCTTCCTCCCCCACCAAACACCCTAAACCCATCTTCAAATGCTATTCAAACAAAAACTCCTCCCCTCCCCAACGAAAAATCGACCCCCCTGCTGCCACCACCAAGACTCTGCCAACCACTGTCTTCTCCGCTCATTCTCCTCTGGTAATGACCCTAGTCTTGTAGTTCCCTTGTTCAATTTTTTTCTAAAGTAGTTTTTCTATTTTCTTTCTTTTAATTTAAGATTTTAGGTGTCACTTTGGTTAGTTGTGGGTGTTAGTTTTAAGTGAAGCCTTTTGGTGGTATATGTTGAGAAGTTAGTCCATGATAAGTGTGGGTGAAAACCCGTTGATTGGTAATGTTGGAGAGTGGATTTGGGGGATGCTTGTTCCAAATAAGCTTGAAAATAATAGTGGCCTCATGCTCACAAGGTGTTTGTGGGAATGCCCCAATCACCATGAACATGTCAATGGAGGCCATAGATGCGTGTGAATTCTGAGTAGCTGCATCGCTTCACTAACTAGAGATTGGATTATGCTAAATTGTTGTTGTTTTGTAGATAGTATGCCTCCATACATGAAACGACATGCTACAGGTGCTTCCTCTAGCCACCAGGCATGCTCATATCGATCACAATGAGCGGCATCCACCTATGATGCTACCAAATTTGTCTCACCCAATGCACAGGCTCGATTTCAAGAGAAAGCTCGTAAGAAGCCAATTCCTAAAAGGGGTGTGGACATATGAGACTCCAGGCGGGGTGCCCTCTATATACGAGAAGTTGATGCAAAGGGGGATGCAAACGTTCTTAAATGAACCTGGCGAAGCCAATCTCATGGTTGTGCAATAATTCTACGCCAACGTTCCTGAGCACGACGATGGAATAGTTATTGTGCGCCGCCGGGCGGTGAATGCGTCTATTGAGGCAATTTGAGCGGCTTATCAGTTTCCAGCCCCACCTAGGCATTATGATGATTTCTATGTCTACGGTCTCAATCCAACACCTGACAAATGGGAAGGATTCTTCGAAACTGTATGTGTACCTGGCAGAGAAGTGGTCTGGCTGCCTAGTGGGAAGAAGTTCCATTCCGCGACCCTAACCTATGAAACGAAGTGTTGGTTATACATCATCAATAACCGCCTCATCCCGTCACTCAACACGACGAAAGTCAATGGTCCCGGTGCTGCATTGAATTGGTGCTTTGTGAACGGCTACGACTTTGATGTGGCAAATGTTATTCACGATGAGATGTTTATCCGCAGCCGAGTGAGATGGTATGGTTTCTTTTTTCCCTTCTTTAGTGACTCAACTGTGCAGGTTAGTCAATATGTCTGAGAATAAAGAGGTGGATGGCTTGGTAAAAAGGGAAGGCAAGTTCTGAGCAGATAAGGTGACCACAGGCAAGGAGCCGGAGGTAGCGAAGGTCGCAACAGTAGCTAGTTTGGGTGACGATGATGATGATGATGAGGATGATGAGTAAGTTCCATCTCAAGCCCCTGAGCAACATGTGGCAACTGCAGGGCCCTCTAAGACGGCGACACCCTCAGGTACAGCCCGGGTGTCTCGGCTTACTATTATGGAGCAAGAGGTGGCTAGTTTGCGGAACTCTGTGAACGAATTAGGCACTCGTGTAGATGGGTTAGCATACCGGCAGAAAACGTTCGAGAAAAATATTTACGAGCCTTGGGGCGCGCGTGCTACGTGAACCATGCAACTGTCTCAGACCAAGAGTGACGCTTCAGGGAAGTTCCTTAACCCCATTGTTCTGTCATTCAATTTAACGCCATGAGGGAATGGCATTCTCATTAATTGCGGGGTGGGGAAATTTCATAATTGTATGTTGTAGGAAGTGTATAAACGCTTGTTTTGTTTGCTTAGTGATATTGATTTGTTTTTCTTTCTTTTTTTTTTGATTTCTTTGTTTGTAGTAGTGTGTTGGGTTCTTGAGGGAGATACGTTGATGAAAAAAACAACAATATAGAGGCACTTCCCTATGACGGATCCTTTAGACAATTTTCTTGAGGGAAATGATTCTAAAGAAAACAACAAAGATTTTTATTTTTTTTTCTTTTAGGTAGTGTAACGAATCCCCCTTGGTTTTTCTTTAGGCCGTGGTTCTTTTCCAAGGGTTTATCTTGAACCAGGCATAGGTAGTTTTTCATTTCTTTTAGATTAGGATAGTGGGCTATGAGCTGTGAATTGAAAGAGAACCCTGAGTGTTGATGCACCTGAACACCATAAATCCTAGAGTGTAACGCTTAGCTCTGATTGTTGAATCTCGAAAAAACATGCCTTAATTTATGTGTTTATCACTGACTTGAGTGCTTGAAATGGAATGTTTTGATGAGCTGATCTGAACGAGTCATATGCCATGTGTGGTGAATACTTATGTAGTCCATGCATTGTATTTTGGGTCTAGAACTTTCCCAATATATGAGTTGAAGCAAAATTCTAGGTGATGCTCGGATTGAGAGATGATTTTAGGCTCTCTTTGATCTTTCTTGAGCTAATTTGCTAATCGAAAATAAAATTTGTCCTTAGTAACCCTTTTGAGCCTTTAGACTTTTTACTTGGCGCCCGCAATACAAGCCCGTACCCCTTCGTTCTTCATTGACAGAATTTTGATCCCTTACCTCTTAAAGCACTTTAATGTTGAGATGAGCGCTAAAAGCAGTAAAAAGGGAAAAATACGAGTGGGCTGCTTCGAATGGAGCCAATGAGAGGTTGAAAGGTGCACTTGATTTGAAAATGTAAGCACCACTAGAGGAACGTTTTGATGACTTGAAAAATAAACTAAAAAAAATAATAATGTTTGAGATGAATACTTTGTAGTCTGGTTCTTGCTAGTAGATATGATTTGGAGGGCTTAATAAAGATGGGAATGTTGAAGGGCAATATGGTTTGTGAAACTTAAGTAGACTGGAAAAGTTGCGCTTAAAAGTGATTACGTGATGTGTTAAAGTGCTTCGGAGTGTTAGTCACTATTCCTAAATCTATCATACCCTTATTTTAGCCCACATTAGAACCACAAAAAGTCCTAACTAATTTTGAGCCGATCTAACCTACATTAGTAGAGATTTACATTAAGGGCAAGCCTATGGTACTCATTGCATCATGTGACTTTATTTGTGAGAGTGAGCGTTTCCATTGATATATGTGAGTGTGTGGCTCGATTGTGTGAAACAAAGTTAATTGTCTGATATAAATGTGAGGGCATATGATTCTTGATAGAAAAACAAGTCTTGACTTCTGTGTAGAGTGATTTGAGGAAGTGTAAGTGTTGCGTGGCTCGTGAGATTTAGCTATGAGGCTAGGAATGTTCACTGCTAGGCACAACGTGTGTATAATGTTCTAGGTGGAATGTGCTAAGGGGAATGGTTGAGTGGCGTGTTGTCTAGAGAGTATAGTATGATTGCTCGAGGGCTAGCAATGATTAAGTGTGGGGTGTTGATAATAGGCGAAATCTAGGTGATTTAGACATTGTCTATGCCTCTGTTTAATTATATTCCGATCGTAAATTATGATTAATTTATGAAAGATGGGCTCTAATAGTGAATCGTACAAATTTCAGGTTAAGGAGCCTATTTTATGCAAGAAAACATTGATTGGAATCATCTGGGAGCAATTGAGACCCCTTGGGACTAAATGGGATCAAAGAGAACTCAAGAAAATAAAGAAGTTGAATACCTGGGCATGGGCGCCCAGGTGCGCGCCTGCGCACGAGTTGCGCGTCCATGACAGAGAATAGGGAACATGAGTGGCCAGTGCGCGGCCCAGTGCGCGCCCGCACATGTCCGAGAAATCATGAGTCAAAGTCAGGGGCAAATATGGAAATCAGGGGGAGAATTCCACTTAACCTATATAAAGTCAAACTCGCGCAAGGTAAAAAGAGGGTTTTCATAAGGTTTTGCAAGGATTAGAGAGGCAAGAGGCAAGGAGAAATTTGGATCATCAAAGTCTTCTTTTCTTCTCTTTGTTTTTGATAATTGTGATGATATTGAACTTGATTATGTTAAACAAAAGTATGAGTGGCTAGAACTCATTGTTCTAGGGTCATGGGTAAAACACTAATGTTGTTGTTTGAAGTTTGATTCGACGAAGTCGGTTTATCATATAGGGTTATTTATTTAATTCTGATTTTAAATATTTTGCTAAGTGGATAACAGTGAAGTACTATCTACGAATCTTTACTTGAACTCAAAAGTGGGAACTTTAGATTGCATATAGGATTAAATATAGCAAGTTCTTGAACCTGGGCATCGGGTAATGGATTCGGGATTGGGATAGACATATACCCAATTGCCTTGCTTGGTTGAAATACATGAGTTTTATATGCACTCTTGTTAATCTTGATTACATAGACATATAGGCATTGAGTTGACTTGAATAAGCACGTAAGAACTCGACAGATTCTTACGAGTAATATTAACCTTGTCAATCAATAACCCAGATAGCTGAATTAGTCGTTTGAAGCTAAAAACACAATACGACTGTTACATATGCCCGCGACCCTGGAATATTTTCCTCTATTGTTTGTTAACCGAAATTGCTTCTTGTTTAATTAATTTCTTCGCTAGATTGAATTGTTAGAAGTTAGTTAGAAATACATTCCAATCTATTTCTTGATTAAATTCTTGGATAGATAAAGATATTGGGTTTGAATCAGTCAAAAGCTAATCATAAGTCTTCGTGGAAACGATACTCTACTCACTACTCTATTACTTAAAAATCATGTCCACTTGCGTGAGTGTTTTGATCGCAACACCAATCCAAATCAACTCTAACATAACGCATATCAATAACGAATTATGAAGAAGCATAAAATGGGGGAAATGGAGCAGTAACACATGAGACAACGGGTCGGTTCGTCACAAAATAAGGCAAGGCTGGTGGTTCAAGGCTACATCCAAAAGGAGGGTATTGACTATGATGACACATTTGCTCCAGTTGCAAGACTAGAGGCAATCAGACTCCTCATAGCTTTTGTGGCACACATGGAATTCACTTTCCATCAAATGGATGTCAAAAGTGCCTTCCTGAATGGCTATCTAAAGGAAGAAGTGTGCGAAATAACCTCCAGGGTTTGAAAGCAAGGAATGTCCTGAGCATGTGTACAAGTTAGACAAGACTCTATATGGGCTCAAGCAGGCCCCAAGAGCTTGTATGAACGAATATCCAAATTTCTACTGGAGCATGGTTATAAAAGAGGTAAAATTGACAGTACATTATTCACGAGGGAAAAGTTTAAAGACGTCCTTGTTATGCAAATATATGTTGATGACATAATATTTAGGGCCACTACTGATAGGTTGAGTAAGGACTTTGCAAAACTAATGGGGAGTGAGTTTGAAATGAGCATGATGGGTGAGCTTAACTTCTTCTTAGGCTTGCAGATCAAACAAAGTCCAAATGGAACCATAATCCATCAGTAGAAGTATACAAAAGAATTAATCAAAAAGTTTGAAATGGAGGATTTTAAAGAAATAGACACACCTATTGCTACTGCCACTAAATTAGATGTTGATGAACCTGGTTCATCAGTTGATCAAAAGTTTTATAGGGGTATGATTGGTTCGTTTTTGTATCTTACTACCAGCAGACATGACATTATTTTTAGTGTAGGGCTTTGTGCTCATTTTCAAAAAAATCGAAAAAAGTCTTACTTAACTGCTATCAAGAGGATACTATCATATCTAAAAGGCACCATTGATATGTGTCTTTGGTATCCCAAAGGTAGTAATTTCAATCTAGTGGGATATGCTGATTATGTAGGCTTTCTAGTGGATAGGAAGAGCACCTCATGTATGGCATACTTCCTTGGTTCATGTCTTGTGTCATAGGCTACCAAAAAGCAAAATTCAGTAGCTCTATCTACTGCTGAAGCTGAGTATGTTGCTACTGCTTCTTGTTGTGATCCAATTGCTATGGATTAAACAATAGCTGGTAGATTTTGGAATTGAAGTGAGATGTATTACAATATTATATGATAACACTAGTGCTATAAATATGACAAAGAACCCTGATCATCATAAAAATAAAAGTACCTAGCACATAGATGTTAGGCACCACTTCTTAAGAGATAACTATGAGAAATGATTGATTTCAATAGAATTTTGTGCTACTGATAAACAAATAACTGACATCTTCACTAAAGCACTAAGTGGGAAAACTTTGAGAGGAACAGGTTGGAATTAGGGAAGATTAAGATCACCTAAAAGGTTCAGTTCAAAATTTACAATTGAAAATAAAAGGAAAATGAAAAAAAATTGGTTAGGAGTTTCAACTTTGTGTAAATATCTAGATCAATTCTTACTCGGTCTCATACTTTAATTAGTATACTCGTGTGACATGTATATATATGACTCACTGATCTCTTACAAAGTTTTCTCTATTATGACATTTGAGGCATGTTCAAGAGAGTTCTGCTTGAAGAATCCGGTTCATCAGAATATGCTCATGAGAAAGTTCAGATATGTTTTCTATACTGTGAACAATTAGAAAGATTAATTTTTCAATCAAGAGCAAAAGTCCTACATTCATCAAATTCCCAGAAATTCTATCCGTCGAGTATTGAACTAGTTTCATTCTCCTAGAACTCTAAAGAAAACGCGATTTTTGCATAAAATCTAGCGTCGCCTATTCAATTACTAAGAGACTGGGATTCTAAAATGATTAGACTTATAATTGACTCCTGCAAAAAGCTATTGTTACTGCAATTAATTCTAATCATCTTTAAATACTCACCACACCCTTCTTCATTATGTCATAGCCGTCAAAAACCCCTCTCTAGTTCTGATCATATTTTTCTCTCAAAAATTCCCAAATCTTCTCCAGAAATAAGTCACCATGACTAACCCCCAAGATAATCTTGGAACTCCCCCATCAGTATCTCCTTCTAATACATCATCTACACCCCCTAGTGAAACCCCAAAACCTAGGTTTCGCTGGCAAAAAGTGTTGACTAGAAAAATTGTAGCTTCTAATACTTTGAGAAAATCTCTAAATGAGAAATTGAGGGCTAGCTAGAAGAAGGAATGTTCAAAGAATCTAACTCCAGCTCTGAGTATGAAGCTTTTATCTCTGCCAGCGAAGGTGAAGAACATGGGTCTTCTTACACTGACAAGAAACAAGAAACCCTTGGTGAGGTAAATACTTGTTTGGTATTTAGCTATTGAAATATTTTGGTCTATGGCTTCAAGCCAAGTTGGGGAGGTTGCTATTGATTAGCTGATTGCATGGTCATGTGCTATGCTGGTTCTGTTTCGAGATATGCTGGCAGGTCAGTTCTGATTGCAGAAATTGAGCCGAGGATGGCACGAGTGAAGCAAAATTTTCACAAAGGTTATATGGTACTCCGTAGATGTGTGGAAACAATAGGATGTCTTAAGCTGTTGTGGATAGAGAATCTCAGTGTATTGAGGAGAAAAATATTTGTTGGTATTTGAATGAGATCATATCATGTGGTGTCAGAGTGTTATTAAGGAACGAGTAGTTTTGTTTGCTAAGTCAGGTAAATTTCAGATTGAGTATAATGTAACTGACTCGAGAATGGTTTTATTGTGATCAAGGGTTTACATGTAACAATCCGGTGTCTTAAGGTTGTGTATGTGGGTAGAGACTGATTTCATTTGAAAAGGTCAAGACTTGTGGTGTTTTTATACTGATTATGGGAGACTATGTATCGGTATCAAAAAAGTCATGGTAACAAATTCAGATTTATAGAAAGTTCTTCAAAGAAAAGTATTCTGGAATGTGGTATTTCTGGGAACATTTGAGAGAGTATTCAGTGGCCTATGGGTCTTAGGCAGTATTGTCTTATGTTCGAGTCTCGTGTAGTAAGCCTGGGTTGAGGCATTGTGGTGCTAGAACAAGAGGGAATATCGAGTTGATCATGAATCAGGAGGAAAAATATAATAGATGGAATAGCTTGATAGTAGACTGAGTTGGTATGGTAAGGGCTTGAAAAATTATTCATATGTGTTCGAGGAAATGAGCCTTACATGCATTTTTCAACAATGCTCTTGAGTTTTGGCAGCTTGCTTAGCTTATTTTGGGTAGAATGATTCAGTCTTAGAAGTTTAGCCTGTGTAAATGGAACTGGGAAAGAGTTCTTGTTGAGATTTACCGTGGTTCAGAGATGCATATATATTTTCTTGAGGCATGCAAATCGTGGAACGTGTAATGATTCTTCTTCTAGATGGGATTGATGGAAGGTCTTGGCTAGATGAGTTACAGTTCAGTTCTACAAAGATGTTCATAAAATTCTTAGGCAACGGTTAGCCTCAGGTAATCAAGGAAATGGTACGAGAGTATATGTCCCGGTTGAGAAGGGTAATGTGATTAGACTGATGATACTTCGGTAATATTGAGGTACTTTCTTGTTAGTTCAACAGGTGATATTCGGTTTTGCTTAGTGGCACAAGGATATTATTGGATATTTAGTTGTGGCATGTGTTCGGACG
Organism: Nicotiana benthamiana; assembly: GCA_034376525.1. NCBI lineage: Eukaryota > Viridiplantae > Streptophyta > Magnoliopsida > Solanales > Solanaceae > Nicotiana > Nicotiana benthamiana. The sequence goes on along the minus strand of CM067328.1, from coordinate 74,779,179 downwards.
GCGAAATTGGGATCAAGTATGAAAATTCATATGCTATGTGGAATGGGAGGCGGAAGTCCTCATATTCAGGCTATTTCTGATGGTGGATCGTGTGTATCTGCACCGTTTGGCGAGTATTGGTATTTGGAGGCTTGAGTGAATCTTTCATTTTTGGTATGCTGATTTTGGATGTGATGTTGGAGTTTAAGCTTGTTGTCTCAGTGTTAGATTAATTTTGGACTATTGCGTTATGAGCTATGCCGGAAATGCCACGGTTTAAGTGGTGAGGTTCATTGGGTTATGTTCTTGTGGAGTGGTTTATATTTCAAAGACCCAGCAGATAGCTGGGAGGGATTGCTTTTCGTATTGAACCTTCATGATGGATGTCAGTGTAGAGGTTGCTATTATTGAGCCAGTTCCGGCTTTAAGGGACTTTTCATATGCGTGTTCCAATTTGAGTTGACTCGGTTGACTCAAAATTGTATTGTCGAGGGATAGGTTGACTCGAGCGTTGTTGAGCTTATTAGCGATTTGGAGAGATCTATGAGTTTTTTTGGCATTGTGAGACGTTATGATTTACGAGCTATGGGCATATATGGTGCGGCTCTATCGGGATTCATAGTGGAAGTTGAGGGGGAAACCTCAATTGTGCTTGAGTTTTGTAGCTTATAACGCTATGTGTAGATATTGTATGCACTCAGTATGCTTACGACCGATACTCGATATTTTGTTGTAATGAGAAAATTTGGTCGATGTGCATCTCCTTCTGTGATATATATATATATATATATATATATATATATATATATATATATATATATATATATATATATATATATGTATATATATATATATTTATGTATATATATATATATATGTATATATATATATATATATGTATATATATATATATATATATATATATATATAGATCAGGTGGCACGCCACCATGGGTATGTGTGGATCGGGTGGCATGCTACCATGAGTATGTGCGGATCAGATGGCACGCCGCCATGAGTATGTGTGGAACGGGTGACACGCCGCCAGGGTATGTTATCTGGATCGTGTTGCGTGCCGCAACAGTGTGATATTGAGAATAGTTTTCCATATGTTATTCATATGCCTTGGTTCACCATGGGTATAATGATTTGTTTGGGTTCTAGACATCAATCGTGTGTGGTTGCCAGTTTCGAGTATAGCGACTTGAGGTACTTCATGTGTAATACTGTTTGGATAAGATCGCGTATTATAGCGAGGCTTCGTGGAGATTAGACCCTTCGGGGTAGATTCAGGTATTCTATTTCTATGACGTGGGACGGGGTTCCAGCCTTGTGTTTGAATGGTATTGATGAGTTTAAGATACAACTCTTTCGTTTGAGTCATTTTTTTCATGATTTGAGTATGTTCAGACTATCTTTTATTGGTGCGTGTGTTACGCAAGTTGAGTCTTAGGCCGTATTGATGTGTCAAGTCACCAGGGTGGTGTTTGGTCAGAAGAGATCTATGGGATCATTAATGGATGCGAACAGATTTGATTTCAGCATGTTGAAAGGATGATATTGAGGTACGGCTCGGAATCTACCGTGGTATTAGTAAAAAGCAAAGAAATGCCTTCATAAATGGTTGATCTGAAAAAGGGTTATGGTCTAATGCATGTTCGTTATCTTTTGTAGAATATAATAGTGTTGGAATAAGACTCCAACTAATAAGCGGTTTCTATCGGCATATGGTTGTTGTGGACAGCTGCCGTGAATGGAAGTTAATGTTTCGCGTGCTTGGATTATGTGGTATATCATAGAATTGCACCAGAGGTTGTAGGTATGGGTTAATACAGCTAGTTCGGACTTATCCTGAGTATAGATGTGAGGTTCTGGTCTTGCGTATAATTTCGGAAAGTGCAATGTGATTCTATGGGTCATGGTCTAGATGGGTTGTGAGACTGCAGCTATGTTGTGTTACCTATGCGTGATGGGGTGACGTTGGATCACCCCGGGTATATGCTTGGTAAGGTTATTTAGCTTTTGGTTGGCTTCTCGTACAACTCTGGGTACGCTTGAGGACAAGCGTTCGTTTAAGTTAGGGAGCATGTGCTGATCCGACCCGTCATCTCATGTGTTATTGCTCTGTTTCCCTGTTTTATGCTTATTCATGTTTCATTATCAGTATGTGGTGTGTTAGTGTTGATTTGGACTGGTATTAGTGGAAAATGAGACATAAGGAAGGCCTATTTAGGAAAAGTCAACCGGATATTGACTTATGAGTTAGAAAGTTCGGATGTGATTTTTGGTGATTCAATTAGCTTCGGGATGTGATTTGTGACTTTGGAGTGTGATCATAAATGATTTTGGAGGTCCGGTATAAAATTAGGCTTCAATTGGCGAAGTTAGTATTCTGGAGAATTCCGGGTGATGGGTGAGATTTTGATCCGAGGGTCGAAATAAAATTTCGAGAGTTGTTGTAGCTCCACTGGTGATTTTGGATTTGCGTGCCAATGTTTAGGTCATTCGGACATCGTTTGGTTGGGGTTTTAGAATGTGAGTTTCGAAAAAATTTGATAAAGTTAGGCTTGAATCCGTTGAGAATTGATGATTCTTGGGTTGTTGGATGTTATTTTATGATTGGAACAGTTTCGTATGATGTTTTAGGATGGGTTGACACTTTTGGTTGAGGTCCCAGGGGCCTCGGGGTATTTTTGGGTGGTCAATCGTACCAATCTTGGCTTGTGGAAGTTGCAGAAAAATAGCAGAAGTGTTGCAGAGATTTTGCTCTATGCAATCGCATAGGAGGCCTTGGAAGGGGTTCAGATTTGCTCTATGCGATCGCGGAAGAGGTTGTGCGACCGCATAGTTTTGGAAGGTTGGTTAGTGCATTCGCGTTCATTGTGTTGCGATCGCGTAGTGTAATGGGACCTGGGATCCCTCGAAGCATTTTGTTCTAAGCGAATGTGGATCTTGGAGTGCGATCGCATAGGTATGGGAGGTTGTGCTCTGCGATCGCAGGGGCAGTCATGCGATCGCATAAAAGGATTTTAGGGAGGTTTAATTTTTGTGCTAAGCGATCGCAATAGTGGTGATGCAATCACATAGGGTTAATTTATACCTGGGCAGAATGTTTTAAGGACATTTCATTCGCGATTTGGGTCTAATTTCTACCATTATTGAGCGACCTTGGGAGCTTCTGACGAGATTTGTAAGAGGATTTTGACTGGGAATCGATTGGAGGTAAGTCATATGAACTAGAAATCATCTAATTGTGATTTCAACACCTAAATTCATGGAATTTGATTATAAGGGAAAGAACTAGGGTTTGAGTTTTTGATATTCCAAATTGGGATTTTATAGGTCATTTGAGCTCGGATTTGGGAGTTCTTGGTATGTATGGACTCGTGGCGAGACGAGGAATCTAGTAATGTGAGTTTTGTAATTTTTCAAAAAGCGGGCCCGGGGCTCGAATTTTGCTAGTTTCGATATTTTTGCTATTTCTCGATTGTTTTCGATTGGGTATTTCCCCCTTAGCATATTGTGATGTATTCGCTCTGATTTTGGTTATATTCGACGCGCGTGGATGCCGGTTTGAGGGGCAAAGGCATCGCGAGCTAGAGATTTTAACTGTTCGAGGTGAGCAATACTTGTAAATGATACCATGGGTTTCAGACCCCGGATTTGCACATCATAGTACTGCATTGAGGTGACTTACACGCTGGATATGAGCGTGGGGTAGAGCACCGTTGGGGACCGTGGCTTGGTCCGTCCTGGTTGTTGATTTTACCGCGTATTTCACTGAAATCATTTGTTATCATCATAATTTGGGCTGATTGCCATGTTTGGGCTTCGTGCAAACTATGTGAACCCTTTGGGGATTGATATTACTATTTTTGCATTACTTGCACATTATTTGATGTTGGTCCAAGGTTTTAATACTGTTTTGCAAACTCAACTATTTTTCTAAGATTTGAAAACTTAAATAATATTTGTTGATGTTTTGAGCTGAGGATTATCATGTTAATATTGCCTAAGTGGCTTATGTACATTTCTAGACTGAGCGTGAATCGGGCTGTACACCGCAGCGGTATCATAGTGATTTATGATTATATGAGTGGCTCGAGTTGCATGCCGCAGCGATGATATATATTGATATTGAGGCCGAGAGCCTATTTTATGCCAATACCTGGTTGCTATTGCGCTTGGTCTGTAGGAGCCCCTCCGGAGTCTGTATACACCCCCAGTGAGCGCCGTCAACGTTAAATGGATCGTACTGCATGTCGCAGTGGGTACCGAAGTGTACCGTCATATGCATTGCATTGCATTCATACTTTTGCATTTATTCGTTATTTGTGTTATTTTTTGAGATATTTATTTGTTGTTCTGATATTGTCAGATTGCTATAAAGAGAATAAATTTTACACAGTGGTAATAGTGACATTGTATGATGTAAACGGGTCAGGTAACAATGGCTGACCAGAAACAATAATATGACATGTAGGGTGAGTTTACGAGCTCAATTGTGCATACTTGTTTGTGCCTGAGGGGCTGACTTGACTACTTGTTCCGTATTTAATTGCTTAAACTGTTGGACGACGATATTTTCAAATGAGGTTTTGAACTGAATAAAGATATTTACTAAAATATTTTCACTGTTTTCCCAAAGGGGTTACACTGTACTATATAGCATGTTGATCTGCTTTATCTGGTTTATTGTTGCTCAGTTATTATTTTCTCTTAGTACTCATTTAGTTGGAGTACTCACTTTACTCTCTGAATTTCGTATGCATATGCAGGTAATTGTTCACCCGTTAGCTGGTTTGAGCCGATTAGAGATCTCGCTATCATAGTTGTGCCAAGTGACCGCCAGCGTTCGTGGAACCGTATTTTCTCCCATTGTCATTAAATTCCAATCTTTATATTACCGTTCTTGTAATAGTGTTAGGATATTTTACATACTCGTAACTGGTGACACCCCGATTTGGGTTGTATTTCCGCTACTTGTTATTTTAAATCATAATCAGACTGTTCACTCATGTTTAAAAATTGTTAATAGAACGATATGGGTTAGTTGGCTAGCCTTGTCTTCACGAGAGGCGCTATCACGACCGAGTTTAGAAATTGGGTCGTGATAGGTTATGGGCTATCTAACAATTATATTGTAGTCTTCAATTGAATTGACTAATTAATTTATCTGATTTACTGGTTGACAAGGTTAGTATTGCTCATAAGAATTTGTCCAGTTCTTACTGGCCTATTCAAGCTAACCTAACACATATATGTCTATATAATTAGAACTAGCAAGATCGCATATATAATTTCTACAAATCAACCAAGAAAGGCAATTAGGTATATGTCTATCCTAATCGCGAATCTATTCCCCGATGTCCAGGTTCAAGAACTTGCTCTACTCAATCCTATATGCAATCTAGAATTCTCACTTTCGAGTCCAACTCTACATTCATAGAAAGTTTTTAATTGGTAATCAAGCAATTAAATAATTAAGCACATGCTCCAGAATGATAGGAATGAAATTGTCAAACTACAAGGGGACGCAAGAGACTATTTAAATGGTAAACGAGCTGGACAACGATCTAATGATTTAAAAGAAAAAGAGGAGAAAACAAAAGTTGAATCATCAAAAGTCGCACAGTACACCACACTGTCTGTTAAAACAGTGAATGACAGTACTGTTTTGAATGAGAATTGTGGTCTGTGTGATTCAATTGTACATCATGGCACTGGAAAAGATGTTTTGATACAGAAGGATGATGACAGTACACCACACTGTCTGTTAAAACATTGAATGACAGTACTGTTTTGAATGAGAATTGTGGTCTGTGTGATTCAATTGTACATCATGGCACTGGAAAAGATGTTTTGATACAGAAGGATGATCTTAACTCTAATCATTTTGCTGTAATGGATAGGAATGAGGCAGATCAACAGGTAGCTGTAGAAACTGAAATGCCAGATGCCTCAAATATTGAACCTGCAGCTGAACTTGTGAAGGAGGTGCAGAATCTGGATAATCCTAAGGTTATTAATCAAGCTCGAGCATATGACTCTGCATAGTATATTGCTAATAATACACGGGCTGAGCAGATAGATGAAAGGGATGGAGAGCACTCCAAATGCAATATGCGCAGCAGTCAACTGTTATATTTGCAGAATCTATGCCAATAACTAAAGGAGCTTCTGGATCTGTTGATACAATGCAAATCACTGTTCCATTGGAAATGCATTGTAGGATTGAGAATAATGCTGAGACAAAGCACACAAATGTAATCCATAGCAGCCAGTGTGCACAGGATGGACAGATGATTTATCTTAAAGGAAAACATCACAAGAATAATCTGCAGGATCTAAGATTGGTTAATGCAGTAAATGGAGAAAAGGCATCAAATCTGAAAACTGCAGAACTGACTGAACAGCAGCAGGCTAAGATGATGTCTAACAATGACAATGCTAATATGCCTACTCAAGCAACTGGAAAAGACATCGATGAAATGGACACAGATCACACTGATTGCCTTTGCAATCAAGAGAGAAGGCATCAGTTTCTAATAACATTGATGATTCCATCAAATCTGGACAGAAACTTCTGCTCAAGCTGCATCTGAGAATGAAAAATTGGATGTAGTTTGTCAACAGAAAACAATACCTTCAGATAAGGACATTGAGCAGAATTCAATTCCACAACAAAACAGAAAAAGAGTCAGCAGCTAACAGCAGAAGAGGAAGCAGCCAATACAGACTGTTTATCATCAGAGATGGACACACCGAGCTCCAACAGAAATGAAACTATCAAAAGTAGCAACAAACAGAATGCAGAGAAGGTTACAGCAGCAACAATAAGTTCCAATTCATCTGCTGCACTTGCAAATTTCTGTAAAGATGATGAAAAAGAAGCTGGAGGGGTCATTCAAAAGGTCCAAAGCTATACTCCCATTTCTATATCCAGTATATGCCGAGGGAGGTATCAACGACAGTGGGAAATTCTTAAGTCTCAATGGAAAGAATAGACAATAAATTCGAGATAACATGAGAGATATGGCAATTAAATCGAAACTATGGGACCAATGTTATTATGATGAAGACGAGAACTGGGATGAAGGCTCTGCTGGTTGGGCATCTGATCAGGAAGGCCAACAAGATGATTGCAACTGCACAGGAGAGGACAGTGAGGCTACGATCAAGCCAAAAGTTCAAAGGAATTCTGCAAACATGAATGGGAATGTAAAACTGTCATATACAGCAAGCAATTTGAATCATAAGCGCCAGTTTTCATTCCAAAAAATGATACAACATCAGGCACTTCGAAGGTAACAACAACAGAGATCGACCAAATAGAAACAACACAAAAAGCAATCCAATTCACGGTAAAACGATCAATTGTTGGAAACAAAACAACATTTCCAACTTGTGGACAAAATCAGAAGATAGTCTTACACAACAGGCAGCCACAGATAAACTGTACTTCTACGGATAACAAATTAGTAGCTTCTTCACAAGTAGCACAGAATGATATGGAAGGAAATCACATATATGAAGAAGGAGAGGAACATGATATCCTAATGCAATGCCGAAAGAATGCTGCAAGAATGGGGGATTTGTCACCAATGCACAGTAAAACAAGTAAAAAGAGTCATCAAAGGGATAGAAGTTGGGACGGCAGGATGGCTGAAGATGCAAACAAAAGGAAGCTTCCAATGCGAATTGCAAAACAAAAGCAGATGACTCAAAATACCTTTATATAGCCCAGTAAAACAAAGAACAAAGCATGAATTGTGAAGATCTTTTCGAATTCATCACAAAGTTGGGGAAAGGACAGCACATTACTCGCTTCCTCATTTTTTATTTTATCTTCTTAATATCCTCATACGTAATATCACCACAGAGTTGTGTTATGAACTCTGTGGGAATCATGCTATACCTCGGACATTCAAGTTATTATGTTGTAATTTTAATTTTTTATTATCAATAAAAATCTAACTCTGGGCTTTGCCTAGTGTTTGCTTAAAAAAAATAATCAAGCACAAGATTGAATAAATAAACCAATATGATAAATCATGAAACCAAAATCAATATCCGGATATATTCATGAAAGAACCACAACCCTAGAACGTGAAATTTAGCTCCATTTATATATGGTAGCCAAACAATAAATCATACAAAGAAACATAAAAAAATACTAAGTTTTATGGAAGAAAAGATAAATCCGGCCTCCACGACAGCTTTATGCTCTCCCTAGGTCAAAAGTATGTCAAAAGACACAAAATAAACCTTTTTACATCCATTTATACCAAGTAGGGTCGGGCCCAAACAAAAATATATTTTCCTACGCGAAATAGGACAATTACTCTGTAAATTTGCATTACTACACCGTATGGGGCGATGCGCCATGCGGGACAGTAGTGAGGAAATTAAGAGAATTGATTCGGACAGGCTGCAGGAAATTTCCATAAGCACAGCGCCCCACGCTGCAGTATTGTGAATTCGGAAAAATACAAAAGATGAAAGTATTATCTCTTTTAAATAACTTTCCAACAATATATTATGGAGCCGAAACGTAATTCTGAGCGTAAAGTTATGTGCATTTTACTAGACAATGCGTCGTATGCCTTCTCGATTTTTTTGTTTCGTTTTTAACTATCATCCGTTGATCCTCGAACACGATCCCGACTTAAACTTTTTGTCTTTTACTCGAACTTCAAAGCTCCAAATCACTTGAATTCATTTTACAATATCTATATAGCTCGGAATTGTTCCTACAAGGCATAAAACACACATTTAGTGCAAAACACTAGCGATTTTAAAACTGAAACTCAATTAAACTACAGTAAATTAGAGTGTAATAAAAAACTAAAATATGTAATTATAACCTATCATCAGTTAATAACAAGTCGTTCTTGCTCTTTTACAAATATCGGTTCTCGGTCATCATCCTTTAGTTGCTTGGTCGGGATAGATCCAGTGCTTCGTTAAATTTTTTAAGATTTAAAAGCACAAGGATAAAAATTGTATGTGTGAATTAATTGAAGGTTTAATGTCATAAATCAGATATTATTAGTACCAAATAAAAATTGATCAATAATTTAGGGACTAGTAGCACAACCTTTAATATTTGAAAGTATATATCATATACTTTACTTGTATGATGATTATGTGTCACATGTTGGCATATATGCAGAGGCTGACGCATACATGGTGGAGGGTTCACAAAAACTTCAGTAAAATTATATGTATACTTACAAATATTTTCAAAAAATAATTAAATATCAGCATAGATTTTTGTGCTAATTATTATAAACAATAATAAATTTATATTGAATATCATAGTACTCTAGCAACCGTCGAATCGTGAGACTCCCTGCATATATGTGAGCCAGTAGATTTATACCATGGACTTAGGAGAATCAGCCGAGAAACAAGAAAAAGACCTCAGGGTTTGCATAGTTAGGTCCACTAAAGCTAGCTTTCCAAAAAAAAAAAGGTCCGCCTAAAGCTACAAGGATATCTAGTGAAAATATAATGAAGAATTATGTGATAATAAACGTTGCACATAATCTTGGATTAACAACCACGTTGAATCACCCTTTGGTTTGCCTTTCTCGAGGTTTGTACGTTTAACACATTGTTGATTGATGATAGTTCAAACCTCAAAGGAGTTAGAGTAGAGGCGAAGCTAAGATTTAAATTTTATGGTTCGGGATTAGAATTCTTTGAAATTATTGAGTTCTAAATTAATAATTTATATATATTTATTAAATTTCTAAATATAAATACAGAATTTAAACAAAAGCTATTGAGTTCGACCAACACTGCAATCACCCTTGTGCTCCGCCACTGAGTTACAGAGATGCTTTATTATTCGTTTAAAGCAATGGTTTAATGCTTGTCAACCATATTCTCAAACATAAATTTGACGCATGCATTAAAACATAGCTATCATACAATACCGACCAAAAAAAATCAACCTAACTTTTGGTAGACCAATTAAATTAAAAAAATATATTAAAAAAATCGATCAAAGTTAGTCGATATTTTAATTATATAATCAAAATATTTATCGTCTCGGAATCGAACCGGGATGTGTACTGTAGCAGGATACTATTCTACCACTAGACCATTGGTGCATTTTATTTTAAGATTGTACTTTTTTAGTTATACTCTAATTGTATTTTCGTACGAAAATAACCGATCAAAGTTGATCGATTTTATTAAAAAATAAAATTACCGGCTCGGTTTTTTAAAATGACCGGCCAAATTTACCGACTAAAGTTAGTCGTTTTTATATTAATTTTTATTTTTTTTATTGCATAAATCAACCAAAGTTGGTCAATTTCTTGAAAAATAAATTTCGTGGGACTCAAAAATAATTTCTCACATTTTTGTGCCAAAGAAAACCGACTAAAGTTGGTTGGTTTCGTAAAAGGAAAATAAAAAATAAAAAAATTTGAAAAACCAACCAACTTTGGTCCGTTTTTTGACTGACCAAAATTGATCGATTTTTCTTGATTGATTTTTGCCGAATTTCTAATGACTATATTCCATATGAACCAGGATCAAACTCTTCGTTTGAAAGGCACCAATTTTCCATCCTTTTCGGGGCACAAGAAATGAGAATTCTAACACGGACTATTTACACGATAATCAAAATTCTTCCTTCTCTTCTCATTGTCAATTGATTAATTAATGGCACAATTAAGAAGAGTTATCCTTTTAAGCACCCTTATTTTAGAAATTTTAGATTATTGCAGCGACTGTACTTAAATTGAATGCTGCAAAACAATATGACTTAGAAAATAAAATAACTTGGGACATGTCACAAGTTAATTCGCAAGACAGTATAAATAACAATCGTAATTTGAAAGGACTCATTGAAAAAATAAAACATAAAAATCTACTAGAGAAAAGATAAACTAGCTCAGTTTCTAATACCGTTGTCTTGAATTGGAATCATAGGGAGGATTGATTTATGTTTAGTAATTTATTCTCTCACATTATCAGTAAAAATAAATTTAAGGCAAAGAATGAACATCAATCCGTTATCGTCCAGCGGTTAGGATATCTGGCTTTCACCCAGGAGACCCGGGTTCGATTCCCGGTAACGGAAACTTTTACTTTTTTGTCATTTATTTTTTTCTGAATACTGCAGTTGATTAGTATTTCTCTTATGCCATTTCATTTCTTCCAAGTTTTAGTTCTGATATTTTAATTACCTTTCTTCAGTTTCATATTATGCAATATTTTAATTCAACTAGATGCTAGATATAGAGTTTAGGAAAAAAGGTAACCTTTTGACTTATAAACTACGTAAAAACATATCAAATACCAAGAGTACCCTTTAATGAATTCTCATGTGCATATTAAAAGAGGTTGTCATTAAGTATAAAAAAAGTTGTTACAATTAAAGAGTTTCTAAGAATATCATATAGGTACATTCTCCCTCCTCCCTATTTTATGTGATTTTCTTTCCCGTGAAGGCTGATTCTTTTTCTTTTTTTTTGGGTATTTAGAACTACTTCATCTTAACATCCCAAAATCTTTTTGTTTTGGGCTTCCAATTAATAATAAACATATTCTTTTACTATGAGAGCAAAAAATAGAGGGACAAGCTGAAGTATTATCATTTCACAATTCTAAGAGCAATATTAAAATTTTGTACTATGTGTATGTGGTTAGCAGCAGCAGCAACAACAACAACAATAACGGTCCAGTATAATCTCATAAGTGGGGTTTGGGAGAGTAATAAGTATGCAGGCATTATCCCTACCCCGAGGAATAGAGAGGATGTTTCCAGGAGACCCTCGATTCAAAAAAGCAACAAAAGACAATATATTATTACTATCAATAAACTCATAATAAAATAACATAAAATAATAAAATAACAGCAAAAAAGAAATACATGAAATACGAAATATGGAAGATATAATAATATCCAGCAAATAAAGCCTTGAATCAAAAGTGGACTAGTAGCATCCTAAGACTAAAATCCTAAGATTAACCTAACTGGTTAGTCTCACTCTAGTGCTCTGTAAAAATATACATAACTTTCCCCTAACCTACAACCTTAATGCTCGACCTCCACAATCCTCTGTCAAGGGTCATGTCCTCAGTAATCCTAAGTCGCGTCATGTCGTACCTGATAACCTCTCCCTAATACTTCTTAGGTCTCCCTCAGTCGTTCACACCTCCTCACCAGTGCATAAGTTGTGACGACCCAAAGGGTCATCACTGTAATTCTTCCTTGTTTCGTGCTTCCGGGGCTTTAAAAACCACTTGATTCGTTACCTCGATTTCCGAGTACATTCTGGGCGTGAAGCCGCAAAGTTTTTATGTGGAAATATATAAATTTTTTGTTAAAAACTATGAATTTTTTATAATAATACTCATATAGTTGACTTTGGTCAATATTTTGGGTAAACGGACTCGGACCCCTGATGTGATGGCCCCGGAGGGTCCGTAGAAAAATATGGAACTCGGGCGTATTCCCGCAATCGATATCCGAGGTCCCAGGCCCGAGTACGAAATTTTTAAAAGAAATTATTTATCTGAAAATGATATGAAAAATTGAAACGAAAATGAGTTGGAAAATAAAGGTACCGGTCTTGTATTTTGGTTGCGACGCACGGTACATGTCTTAAATGAGTGTTAAGCGCTTTCTGTAAAATTTGGTTGAAATCGGACTTCGTTTGACGTGTTTTGGACCTAAAAATCTAAAGTTAGAAGTTGAAATAAGAAATGAGAAATTTGAGGTTTAATTCTTTGGATTTGATGTTGTTTTGGCGATTTGATCACTCGACTAAGTTTGTAGGATGTTAATGAGTTAGTGTGTGTTTGGTTGGAAGCCTCAAGGCTCATGAGTGATTTCGGGGGTGGTTCAGGATGTTTTTACACTAAGAACATAGCAGATTTTCTGCAACTGTTGCCCAACGATTTTGTTCTACGTGATCGCACTGCTTTGGCATTTTACCCTTTGCATTGGTGGATCACTCCCCGCATTCTCATAGACCAGCTCCCCCCCCTGTACGCGTGTGCGTACCATTTCACGCGATCGCATAGGCCAAAGTTTGACCCCCCGGTGTCTTTCCATTATGCGATCACAACAACCCTCACATAATCACGTAACCCCCAGACTTCCTTCACCGTGATCGCGTCCCCATTCCCGCGATCGCAAAGGGCATTTTTCCCAGCAAATTTTTATTTAAAATCAGAACAATGCACGACAATTTTCACCATTTTTCACACGATCTCCTTCCTAAAATCCTCCATTGTCGAACTTCAAGCTTCTTATTCTCCATACCCTTTGGGTAAGTGATCTTAACTTGATCTCTTCATTATTCCTTCATCTAATTATCAACTTCCTAGCCCTAAAACATTAAAAAACAAGGTGGAATTAGGGTATTTGGGTAGAACTAGGGCTTTTGGGATTTGGGGCAATTCAACCTCAATTTGAGGTCGAATCTTAAAACAAATTGTATATTTGAAATAGTGTGGTTATGGGTGATTGGGTTTTGGTCTGTGCCTCAGTTTGGACCACATGGGCCCGGGGTCGGATTTTGGTATTTTTGGAAGAATGATAGGAAATTCATTTCTAGGCGATGTAATTGTGTTTTTAAGCCATTATTGATAATATTGAAGTAATTATGGCTAGATATCGTTGTTTGAGATTTGGATTCTAGAGGAAAGACGGTGTTAGAGGCTTGATTGCTATTTTCGGACCGAGCTAAGTGGTTGATCTAACTTTGGCTTGAGGGAATAGGATTAGAGTGTTTGATTTCTATTTGCTAAATGATCGAGTACTGTGTATAGGCATGGTAACAAGTATCTATACACCGATGTCTAGTATGACCATGAGGCGTAAATGCTTTTATTTCGAAAAATATGACAAAACGGTCTTGTTAAATTGATAATTTCCATGTAAAGTGTTAGACAAGAACGAAATGAACTAAATGAGTTTGTGAAACAATGATTCCCTTGTTGGGACGAGTAGACTGTACTATTGAATTCTCCCTTGCCGGGATGTTTGGGTTGTTAGATGTATCTTTGCCGGGTTTAACTGTTATATTGTTTTTCTTCCCTAATGGGAACTCATTTGGAGCGATTATTAGAGTTATTCAATTATAATATTTGATCATGTGGCACGCCAAACACATATGAAATATAATATGGGATCGTGTGGCACACCGACCACAACTTATATTGATTATTTTTATTGGCCTGAGATGCCGGTGACATTGTGCACAGAGAAAACGAGAGCGAGTGGTACGCCTACCACGTATTATATGAAAAGGGATTGTGTGGCGTGCCGCCACTTATGTTACACATTATGGGATCGTGTGGCGCGTCATCCACTGTAAACATATGTATCATGAAACTCGGAATAGATCTGTTATTGTTTCTAATGTTCCATTTTCATCTAGTACTCCCCGATAGCATGTCCTCTCCCAGCTTTACCTTTGTATTATTTTGTTATTGTTTTCTTGCACTTGTATATTATACTTGCATAGGTTATTTGTGGTTGGTCATGTCTAGCCTCGTCACTACCTCGCTGGGGTTAGGCCAGGCACTTACCAACACATGAGGTCGGTTGTGCTGATACTACACTCATGTGTTGGTAAGTGCCTGGCCTAACCCTAGTGAGGTAGTGACGAGGCTAGACATGACAATATCAAGCTTTCGGACCACAGCAGTTCTAGACCGGGAGACGACCTTCAGTCCAGAGACTTCTAGGTAGCTTGCTGACGTCTGCGAGCCCTGAGTCTCTTCTATTTCGTTTCTGCTTGTTTTTATTGCATCGAAACAGACTTCTTATGTATTTTCTTTCAGACTCATGTTTGTAGTACTTAATAGAAGTCCGTGAGCATTGTGACACTAAATCTTGGGTAGAGAATGATGTTAAATTTTTCGTATTTCTTTCAGTTAATATTGAATTGAGACTTCCGCTTTAATTTACTGTTGTTGTTGTTATTATCTGATTGATTAAAAGCTGGAAATGTATGTTTAAGTTGGCTTGCCTAGCTCCGACAGTAGGCTCCATCACGACTCCCGATGGTGGGAAATTCGGGTCGTGACAAATTGGTATCAGAGCACTAGGTTTCTTGGGTCTCACAACTCACGGACAAGCTCGGTAGAGTCTGAGGGATCAGTACAGAGACGTCTATATTTATTCCCCCGAGGCTACAGAATTAGGAAAAATTTCACTTTGTTTATTCTTGTCGTGCGATTTTGTTTCTCCAATATTGATTGTCGTTTACTCTATTCTTTCGCAGATGGCGAGAAGACGTGCTTCTTCTTCTACCGCGCAGCAGCTCCTACTAAGATAGAGGGAGAGGCCAAGGCCGGGGTAGAGCTCAGCCCCGAGCAGCAGTCCTAGAGGTGGAGCCTCATGTTGACTATGATGGGGAGCTTCCAGCACCCGCAGCTCTCGTGGGCCCGACTTAGGTCCCAAAGGGTTTCATAGCCACTCCAGTACTTCAGAATGCCTTGGTCTGACTGGTAGGCTTTATGGAGAGCGTCTCTAGAGCGGGTTTGTTTCCCGTATCACCAGCCACATCTCAGGCTGGGGGAGGAGTTCAGACTCCCGCTACGCGTACATCGGAGCAAGTAGCTCCTCAGCCTCAGGTTCCAGCAATTCAGCCAGCTGTGGCAGCCCAGCCAGGTATTTCACCTCAGACCGGTGATGGTGCGATGATATCCGCGGTTGCTTTGTGGAAGCTTGATAGGTTCACCAAGCTCTTCACCACCACTTTCAGCGGTGCTTCTATACAGGACCCCCAGAACTGCATATGCAGCTGTCATAAGGTCTTTTGTACCATGGGTATTTTGGAGACCAATGGGGTCGACTTCGCCATTTTTAACCTAGCAGGATCCGCCAAGACTTGGTGGAGAGATTTCTGTTTAGCCAGGACAGCAGGGTCGCCATCATTGACCTGGGACCAGTTTTTCGAGCTATTTCTGAGGAAGTTTCTTCCAGTCACTCAGAGGGATGTCCTTCGCAGGCAGTTTGAGCGTCTCCAACAGGACTCTATGTCAGTTCCGCAGTATTAGACTATGTTTATTGATCTTGCGCGTCATGCTGTTGTCATACTCCCCACCGAGAGAGATAGAGAGGGTGTGGAGGTTTGTGGATGGGTTGGTTCAACCGATTCATGTTCAGCTGGCCATGAGCGCCGGGAGTAAGATTTCATTTCAGGAGGCGGTAGATGGTGCTCGCCGGATAAATATGGTATTTTCTCAGGGAGGTGGACATGTTTCTGATAAGAGGCCTCGTCATTCTGGTAGATTCAGTGGTACCTCTTCTGGAGGTAGGGATTCTTATGGTAGAGGCTACCCTCCGAGGCCCTTTCAGTCAGCCTCTAGGCTTGTCATAGTACTCCAGGCGGTCGTAGTTCTCAGCCACAACATTCTGACCAGCAGCTCTTCAGCTCACCATCAACTCCTATCAGCGCACCACCACTTCTATATTCTCAGTAGCCGAGGGCTTTTTGGCGACTTGAGGAACATTTCCAAGTATTGACCTTGAGCTTCCAGCAGTTCTCAGCAGTAGGGTCCTTGTCCCATGATTCAGGCACTAGGTGATCCACAGTTTGCCCAGCCCGCTAGAGGCGGGGGTAGGGATCACAGAGGTTGAGGGAGAGACCGTAGAGGTGGAGCTTGGAATGTCAGAGGCAAGGGTCAGCCAGTATCCGATCGTCTCAGGGATTCAGGGAGGTGGGGCCAAGCCCCGTTGCTATGCCTTGCCAGCCAGGCCAGAGACCGAGTCATCAGATGCTGTGATTACAAGTACTATTCTAGTCTGTGATAGAGGTGCTTCAGTGTTATTTGATCTGAGATCTACGTATTCATATGTGTCGTCCTATTTTGAACCCTACTTGGTTATGCCCAGTTAGGCCTTGGGTATTCGTGTATATGTGTCCACTCCGTTGGGTGATTCTATAGTGGTCGACCAAGTGCATCATTCATGTGTGGTAGTATTTGAGCGTCTTGCGACCCGTGTTGACTTATTGCTCTTAGATATGGTGGACTTTGACGTTATATTGGGGATGCATTGGTTATCCCTGTATCATGCTATTTTGGATTGTCAGGCCAAGACTGTGACCTTGGCTTTGCTTGATTTGCCCCGACTTGAGTGGAGAGGGACCCCAGGTCACGCCACATGCAGTGTTATTTCGTATGTCAAGGCTCGACGTATGGTCGAGAAGGGGTGTCTAGCATATTTGGCGTATGTTTCCGACTCCAACGCAGAGGTTTTATCAATGGACTATGTTCCTATTGTTCAGGAGTCCCCGAGGTTTTCCATTCATACGGGCCGGGTATGCCGCCCGACAGGGATATTGATTTCTATATTGATCTGGCTCTGGGCACTCAGCCTATTTCCATTTCACCGTATCGCATGGCCCTGCCAGAGTTGAAAGAGTTGAAGGAGCAGCTTCAGGACTTGCTTGATAAGGGTTTCATTAGACCCAGTGTATCGCCTTGGAGTGCGCCATTGTTATTTGTGAAGAAAAAGGATGGGTCAATGAGGATGTGCATTGATTACTGGCAGTTAAACAAGGTGACGATAAAGAACACATATCCACTGCCGAGGATTGACGATTCATTCGACTAGCTTCAGGGTGCTAGGGTGTTCTCGAAGATAGATTTGAGGTCTGGTTATCATCAACTGAGGATTAGGGCGTCTGATGTCCCTAAGACAGCATTTCGCACTCGGTATGGGCATTATGAGTTTTTGGTCATGTCATTTGGGTTGACCAATGCCCTAGTAGCATTTATGGAGTTGATGAACCGAGTGTTCAGGCCCTATTTGGATTTGTCTGTGATTGTATTCATTGACGACATTCTGATATACTCCCGTAGTCAGGAGGAGCATGAGCAACACCTCAGAGTGGTTATTCAGACTCTGAAGGATAGTCAGTTGTACGCCAAGTTCTTGAAGTGCGAGTTTTTGTTGAGTTCAGTTGCATTCCTGGGTCATGTCGTATCAGCAGAAGGTATTCAGGTGGAACCAAAGAAGATAGAGGTAGTCAAGAACTGACCTCAACCAGCTTCAGCTACAGAGATCCAGGGTTTCTTGGGGCTAGCTAGTTACTACCGACGTTTTGTGGAGGTGTTTTCATCCATTGCAGCCCCGATGACTAGATTGACCCAGATGGGTGCCCATTTCAGGTGGTCAGATGAGTGTGAGGTGAGCTTCCAGAAGCTCAAGACAGCTCTGACTACGGCACCGGTATTGGTTTTTCCCACGGGATCAGAGCCTTACATTGTTTATTATGATGTTTCCCATATCGGGCTTGGTGTAGTGTTGATGCAGAATGGCAGAGTCATAGAATATGCTTCGAGGAAGTTGAAGATCCATGAGAAGAGTTATCCAGTTTATGACCTAGAGTTGGCAGCCATTGTTCATGCCTTGAAGATCTGGAGGCATTATTTATATAGTGTGATGTGTGAGGTGTACACGAATCACAAGAGCCTTCAGCATTTGTTCAAACAGAAGGAGTTGAATATGAGCCAACATAGGTGGTTGGAGTTGTTGAAATACTATGATGTTTCTATATTATACCACCCGGGGAAGGCCAATGTGGTGGCCGATGCGTTGAGTAGGAAGTCTGCCATTATAGGTAGTCTTGCCTATATTCCGGTCAGCTAGAGAGCGCTTGCTTTGGATGCTCAGGTCTTGGCCAATCTATTTGTGAGATTGGATATTTCTGAGCCTAGCAGGTGTGTTAGCTTGCACGGTTGGTCGTTCGTAGTTGATGGAGCGTATTCGAGCACGACAATTTGATGATCCCCATTTGTGTGTCCTGAGAGACACGGTACAACAAGGAGGTGCCAAGAAAATGACCTTGGGAGATGATGGTGTATTGAGATTGCAGGGGCGAGTTTGTGTGCCCAATGTTGATGGTATTTGGGAGTCGATCTTAGCGGATGCCCACAGTTCGCAGTATTCTATTCACCCGGGCGCCACGAAGATGTATCATGATTTGAGGTAGCATTATTGGTGGTGTAGAATGAAGAATTACATTGTTGCATATGTGGTTTGTTGTCTGAATTGTTGCTAGGTTAACTACGAGCATTAGAGGCTCGGTGGTTTGTTTCAGAGGATGGAGCTCCCTGAGTAGAAATGGGAGAGAATTACCATGGATTTTGTTACTGGCCTTCCGATGACTCGAAAGAAGTTTGATGCTATATGGGTTATTGTTGAGAGGCTGACCAAGTCAGCTCATTGTATTCCAATTTCCACCACCTATTCGTCTGATAGATATGTTGAGATTTATATCAGAGAGACTGTTCGCCTTAATGGGGTGCCTATATCTATTGTTTCATACCGGGGTCCACAGTTTACCTTGCATTTTTGGAGAGCGATACATCAGGAGTTGGGCACCCAGGTTCATTTGAGTATAGCATTTCACCCCCAAATGGACGGTCAGTCCGAGAGGACTATTCAGATTCTTAAGGATATGCTCCGATCCTGCGTTATTGATTTTGGAGGATCGTGGGACCAGTTCTTGCCTTTAGCAGAGTTTGCCTACAATAACAACTACCAGTCCAGCATTTAGATGGCTCTGTATGAGGGTTGTATGGTAGGAGGTGTCAGTCTCCAGTCGGATGGTTTGAGCCGGGAGAGGCTCGGTTATTGGGTATAGATCTAGTACAGGAGGCCTTGGATAAGGTCAAGATAATTCAGGACAGACTTCGGTCAGCTCAGTCTAGGCAAAAGAGTTATGCATATCGCAAGGTCAGGGATGTTGCTTTCATGGTTGGTGAGCGAGTATTGCTCCGTGTATCGCCTATGAAGGGCGTGATGAGATTTGGGAAGAAGGGAAAGCTTAGCCCTAGGTTTATTGGCCCATTGAGATACTCGATCGCGTGGGAAAGGTGGCTAATAGACTTGACTTGCCGCCTAGCTTGTCAGCCGTGCATCCAATTTTTCATGTATCCATGCTTCGTAGGTATCACGACGAACCCGCCCACGTGTTAGATTTTAGCACTGTCCAATTGGACAAGGATCTATCATATGAGGAGGAGCCGGTGGCTATTTTAGACCGGCAAGTTCGACAGTTGAGGTCGAAGTGTTTTCCTTCAGTGCGTGTTCAGTGGAGATGTCAGCCTTCTAAGGCATTGAACTGGGAGTACTAGTCTGATATGCGGAGCCGTTATCCCCATCTATTCCGCGACTCAGGTACTTCATTCTTTTGTCCATTTGAGGACGAACGGTTGTTTTAGAGGTGGAAGATGTGACGACCCAAAGGGTCATCACCGTAATTCTTCCTTGTTCCGTGCTTCCGATGGCTTGAAAAACTTTTGTTTGGTTGCCTCGATTTACGTTCACATTCCGGGCGCGAAGCCGGAAAGTTTTTATGTGTAAATATATGAATTTTGTGTTAAAAACTATGAATTTTGATAATAATATCGATATAGTTGACATTGGTCAATATTTTGGGTAAACGTACCCGGTCCCGGACCCGTGATGTGACGATCCCGGAGGATCCATAGGAAAATATGGGACTCAGTCATATTCTCGTAATTGAAATCCGAGGTCCCAGGCCCGAGTACGTAACTTTTGAAATAAATTGTTTATTTGAAAATGGTATGAAAATTGAAATGAAAATGAGTTGGAAAATATAGGTATCGGGCTCGTATTTTTGTTCCGACACCCTGTATAGGTCTTAAAAGAGCATTTTGCACTTTCTGTGAAATTTGGTTGAAATCATAACGTGTTTCGGACCTAAAAATCTAAAGTTAGAAGTTTTTGTAGTTGAAATGAGAAATGAGGAATTTGAGGCTTAATTCTTTGAATTTGATGTTGCTTTGGCGATTTGATCGCTCGACTAAGTTCGTAGGATGTTAATGAGTTAATGTGTGTGTTTGGTTGGGATCCCCGAGGGCCCAGAGTGATTTCGGGGGTGGTTCGGGATGTTTTTATAGTTAAAAACATAGCAGATTTTCTGCAACTATTGCCCAGCGATTTTGTTCTACGCGATCGCGGCCTCAACCACGCGATCGCACTGCTTTGGAATTTTATCCTTCGCGTTCGTGGATCACTGCACGCGTTCTCATAGACCAGCTTTCTCCTTCTATATGTTCGCGTACCATTTCACACGATCGCATATGCCAAAGTTTGATCCTCGGTGACTTTCCTCTACGCGATCGCAGCAACTCTCACGCGATCGCGTAGCTCCCAGACTTCCTTCACTACGATCACATCCCCATTCCTGCGATCGCGAAGGGCATTTTTGCCTAGTGAATTTTTAAGTTTAAAATCATAATAGTGCATGGGAATTTTCACCACTTTTCACATGAGCTTCTTCCTAGAATCCTTCATTGACGAAACTCAAGCTTCCTATTCGCATAGACCAGCTTTCCCCCCTTCTATTCTTCGGTGTACCATTTAACGCGATCGCATATGCCAAAGTTTGACCCCCGGTGACTTTCCTCTACGCGATCGCAGCAACCCTCATGCGATCACGTAGCTCCCAGACTTCCTTCACTGCGATCGCATCCCCATTCCCGCGATCGCGAAGGCATTTTTGCCCAGCGATTTTTAAGTTTAAAATCAGAATAATGCACGGGAATTTTCACCACTTTTGACACGAGCTCCTTCCTAAAATCCTCCATTGACGAAATTCAAGCTTCTTATTCTCCATAACCCATTGGTAAGTGATCATAACTTCATCTCTTCATTATTCCTTCATCTAATTATCAACTTCCTAGCCCTAAAACATAGAAATCAAGGTGGAATTTAGGGGTTTGGATAGAACTAAGGCTTTTGGGATTTGGGGCAATTCAACCTCAATTTGAGGTCGAATCTCAAAACAATTGCATATTTGATCGTGGGGTTATGGGTGATTGAACTTTGGTCCGAGCCTCGAGTTTGGACCATGTGGGCCCCGGGTCAGATTTTGGTATTTTTGGAAGAATGATAGGAAATTCATTTCTAGGCTATGAAATTATGTTTTAAGCCATTATTGATAATATTGAGCTAATTATGGCTAGATATCGTTGTTTCGGAGTTGGATTCTAGAGGAAAGGCGGTGTTAGAGGCTTGACTGTTATTTTTGGACCGAGGCAAGTGTTTGATCTAACTTTGGCTTGAGGGAATAGGATTAGAGTGTTTGATTGCTATTTGCTAAATGATCGAGTACCGTGTATAGGCATGATGATTAGTATCTGTACACCGGTGTCTACATGACAGTGAGTCGTAAATGCTTTTAATTCGAAAATATGACACAATTGTCTTGTTAAATTGATAATTTCCATCTAAATTGTTGGATAAGAATGAAATGAACTAAAAGAGTTTGTGAAACAACGATTCCCTTGCTGGGACGAGTAGACTGCACTATTGAATTCTACCTTACCGGGATGTTTGGGTTGTTAGCTGTACTTTTGCCGAGTTTAACTGTTATATTGTTGTTCTTCCCTAATGGGAACTCCTTTGGAGCGATTATTAGAGTTATTCAATTATAATATGGGATCATGTGGCACGCCGTCCACTTAAGAAATATAATATGGGATCGTTTGGCACGCCGACCGCTTGTGAAATATAATATGGGATCGTGTGGCACGCCGACCACAACTTATATTGATTATTGTTTTTGGCGTGAGATGCCGGTAACATTGTGCATAGAGAAAACGGGAGCGAGTGGTACGCCTACCACATATTATATGAAAAGGGATCGTGTGGCGCGCTGTCCACTTATGTTACACATTGTGGGGTCGTGTGATGCGTCGTCCACTGTAAACATATGTATCATGAAACTCGGGGTAGATCTGTTGTTGTTTTTAATGTTCCATTTTCATCTAGTACTCCCCGATAGTATGTCCCCTCCCAGATTTACTTTATATTATTTTGTTATTATTTTCTCGCACTTGTATATTATATTTGCACATGTTATTTGTGGTAGGTCTTGTCTATCCTCGTCACTACCTCGCCGGGGTTAGGCTAGGCACTTACTACCACACGGGGTCGGTTGTGCTGATGCTACACTATGTGCATTTCTTTTGCACAGATCCGGACGCTGCTTTCAGACCGCAGCAGTTCTAGACCGGGAGCCGACCTTCAGTCCAGAGACTTCTAGGTAGCTTGCTGACGTACGCGGGCCCTAAGTCTCTTCTATTTAGTATATGTTTGTTTTCATTGCATCGAAACAGAATTCTTATCTATTTTCTTTCAGATTCATGTTTGTAGTATTTCATAGAAGTCTGTGAGCATTGTGATACTAAATCTTGTGTAGAGGATGATGTTCACTTTTCCGTATTTCTTTCAGTTAATATTAAACTGAAACTTCCGGTTTAATTTACTGTATTTGTCATTATCTTGTTGATTAAAATATGGAAATGTATGTATAAGTTGGCTTGCATAGCTCCGACAGTAGGCGCCATCACGACTCCTGATGGTGAAAAATCCGGGTCGTGACATAAGTGCTCCTCCTCTGAATGTGTCTGAACCATCAAAATCTTGCTTCCTGCATCTTGTTCTCCATGGGAGCCACGCCCACATTTTCTCGAATATCTTAATTCATAATCTCATCCATCCCTGTATGCCCGCACATCCAGCTCAACATTCTCATTTCTGCTACTTTCATCTTTTGAGTGTATGCGTTCTTAACCGGCCAACACTCGGTCCCATACAACATGGAAGACCTAAGCACTGCTCTATAAAACTTAACTTGTATATGTGGCTAGCATACATATAAAAAGAAATTCCTTTATTTTAGAATCCCAAGTTAAATTCAAATACTTTGAAATAAGGGAAATAAATTGGATGAGGGTATATCGTAGTAGTAGATATGACAAGATTTTTACTTTCAGAACCTTGCCTTACATAAGTTTACAATCTGTTCCAAATATTATATTACATGTGTGGTTTAACTACTCTACTACATACATAATCATTGAAATTAAAGAAAGATAAAAGGATAATAAATACTGAATAATTGAACTTGAAAAAAAGGGAAAAGATATCCTAAAGCCAAAGGCAAAGGCCACATGGAAAAACTTTGGTTTCTGAGCCTTGCCTCAATGAGTCTATGGCTTAAATTTGACTTTATAGTTAAGGCCGGCGACCACTTGAAACCTTATACAAACACGCAATATTTTAAAATATATAATCCAATAAAAACAAGAGGAATTCTTGTCAAAGACTCAATCTTCATCAGAAAATAGGAGTAATAATAATAATTATTATTAATATTTGTTCCTTTAATTTTCAGGCCAAATAAATTAATCTAGTCTAAACCACCAAACATGGCAAATGTAATTTACAAAATATTGTAAAATAACAACATATCTAATATGATTTTACAAGTGAGGTTCGAGAAAAAAGTAAGTGCAAACTTTATCCTTCACGAGATAAAGAAACTGTTTCCACTAGCCTTCGGCTTAAGAAAGCCTTTTTCGAAATAAGTTTAAAAAATACAAGAGTAAACAAAAAGAATGATGAGAATACTAAAGAAAAGAAAAGAATTAACATAAAAAACTGTAAAGAATTTATAAATATTTAATTTTGAACCTAATACTTCAAATAATTAATAATTTAATGAAATTTGATATTCATAAAATTCAAAATTTGAATTTGTCTTCGGAAAATATCCCCCCCCCCCCACCCCCTAAAGACCCACCAATATAATTATTCTCCTTTTCTTGTTCTTTTCTTCCTTCCATTTTGTCTTTTTGTTTGTTTCTAATTCATATATAGAGGAAGAATAATATTATACCTAACAATACTTACTAGTCTCTCCTATCTTTTTCCACAAAGAAACCACATTTCATTGACTTGTCAATTCATAGCTAAACATCTCTTACTCTCCTTCCCTCCCACATCAACCCCAACAAATTCAGTTTTCTTCCTCCATTTTTTGTTCTTCATATTTATATGCTAATAAATCACTTCCTTAATTAGCTTTGTTAATTGAATAAGACAATTGAGTGGTAATTCATTCAAAGGAGCAGGTCAAGCTCGTTCGGCTTGAGGGATAAATTATGTTGCTGACCTGCCACTCCATCAAATATCGTAGTTTCTTGCTGTAATTTCAATGCCTTTTAACTTTCCACTAATTTCATTTTCAACTCCTTTGTAAGTATTTCTCTTCGATTACCTTTTTTTTTCTTCCTTTTCACTCCTCCTATATATAGAT
This sequence comes from Nicotiana benthamiana, assembly GCA_034376525.1. Classification (NCBI taxonomy): domain Eukaryota; kingdom Viridiplantae; phylum Streptophyta; class Magnoliopsida; order Solanales; family Solanaceae; genus Nicotiana; species Nicotiana benthamiana. Next base: position 74,754,077 of record CM067328.1, on the reverse strand, counting down.
GATTATACACGAATTCAGAATTCAAGTATATTAAGTTCAACTTTTAAAGTTTTTCGTAATAGACTTAAATATAATGTTTTTAACATTATAGTAACTTTTGTATGTATATTCTCTGTGGAAAATATTGAAACAAGGCCGCATATACTTGTTCCATTTGTTCATTAATGATAATTTTTCATATTGAGTGCTGAAAATTTATATACCTACGCATAATTTATTGTATCCTATGTTGTGGTATGTGCATAAATGGCTGAAATAAATCAAATCTTGGATTTTTTTATTTGCAGGAAAGGTCAAACAGAGCGATAGCAGCAAGAACAAAGGGAAAATGGACGGTGAAGATCGAGTTATAAGACGACGAAAGAGTTTAACAGAACGGCTAGGATTAAAAGGAATTGGATGTTGTGGGTCCACCTGGGGTATATTGCCAGCAACGTTAAATGTAATGGACGATGAAGACGACGACGCAGAAGAAGTGATGAGTCATCATATAATTCATACACCGCCCGGAATGAATTTGGCAGCCGCAATGGCCGCCGAACGTAACTTCCGATTGGAAGTCACAGAGCAAGGCTCAGATAACGCAAGTGACAGTAGCCCCAGTCAACGGGCTAGGCCAAGCCCTAGCCCGTTGAGGCTCGATATTGACGGGCCGAGGACGGTGCCCGGAACACCAGCAAGAATGTCGTTGATGAGATTGTTAGAAGAAACGGAAATATATGAAGGAGAATTAATGGAGAAAGAAGAAGGGGTAGGGGGTGAAAATGTTTGCTGTGTGTGTATGCAGAGGAAAAAGGGAGCAGCATTCATACCATGTGGTCACACTTTTTGCAGGGTGTGTTCAAGAGAGCTTTGGGTAAATCGAGGTTGTTGTCCACTTTGTAATAGATCGATTCTTGAAATTCTCGACATTTACTGAGGTTAAAAAAGAATCCAAGGTTTTGTTCATGGGGGATCTGTTAAAAAAGAAAAGAATTTAAATCAAAGTGAGGATGTGAAATTGCTCAAAATTGGATGATATTCGCTAAATATGAGTTGGGCGCTTTAATTATTTCGCCATAAATTTTAAAAAAAAAAAGAAGAAAGAGCGGGATGAGAATTTACTTTGCAATGAGAAGTTAAAAGTTCGTAGCCTGTCATGTGATTATATGGAGTATTGATGTAATTTGTTTTTCCTTTTTTAAAGTTTGTAAATAAGCCGAAAAAAACTTTTTCTTTTCTTGTAAAAATTGCGTCTGATAGACATTTTTAAAGTGGTATTTAATTTTTATCCATCAATTTTTATACTGAATAAAAATAATCAATAATCTATTAAAATTAATATTAAAAGATAATATTATCCTTTCATAATTTCATAAAGGTGAAGCACAGGAAACCGCCGCGTGGAAGTTTACGTTTCCCTCGTTCAAGTAGGAGTTTTGTTCTCTCTTTTAATTTCTCACTGATTTCTTAACACAATCTTTAATAGACTGCTCATTGTTCATAATTGTTGCCAAGAATGTATGGTTTCCTACAGATTATAATGGATGAGTGCAATGATTGTCTCTATCTAGTGTATAAGTAACAAAAACGGTGCAGAAACATAGGTAATAGCAATACGATGATTCTGGAAGAATTTTGTGCACTTCATTTGATATCAAATCTTATATATCTAAATTGCAATTTTTTTCTTTTTGTGAAAGATACAAATAATGTTTAGTTTTCTGCTACGTTATGGATCTAGAACTTACAATAGTAAGCTCATAAGTTAAGGACACTTGGTCCTGAACCTAGAGTTTCAATTTCAAAAAGTTAAAGAAATATAGTCCTGAAGTCCTAAAGTTAAGTTCAACAGTTAAGGACATAAGTTCAAAAGTTAAGGACAGACAATACTTAACTTACAGTTACAAGTTCTAAAGTTAAGGACATGCAATCCTTAACTTCTAGTTACAAGTTGAAAAGTTAAGGACAGACAGTCCTTAATTACAGTTACAAGTTCAAAAGTTAAGGACAAACAATCCTTAACTTACAATTACACGTTCAAAATTTAAGGACAAATAGTCCTTAACTTACAGTTATAAGTTCAAAAGTTAATGACGCTTGGTTTTGCAGTTTGAGTTTCACGTTCAAAAGTTAAGGACATGTAGTCCTGAAGTCCTGAAGTTTGAGTTCCAAGTTCAAAAGTTAAGGACTTGTAGTCCTGAAGTCCTGAAGTTTGAGTTCCAAGTTCAAAAGTTAAGGACATGTAGTCCTGAAATCCTGAACTTAGAGTTCCAAATTTATAAGTTAAGGACATGTAGTCCTGAAGTCTGAAGTTAAGGACGTGGGCAGAAGGATATTTTCGTCCGGACAGTTAAAGTTTATTAAAGCAGCGGCTAAAGACTAAAAATAATTTAAACAATAGCTTAAAAATAAATACATCTGTTATTAGTGACTAACCGTACACTTCCCCCTCTTTTCTCAAAAAGAAGAAAAGATTTTGGACTTATGTAGATGAACAACTATACTTGTACAATGTTAGTTCTAGTCACTATATATCCAAATTGACCAACCCAATGTCATCGCAAAACTTGAAATAGTCGCAAGCACGACCTTTTCTCTAGATGGAACAAAAAACCTAGATAAATATATATTTTTAGTCGTTCCAAAAAATTGTAGCATGCAATAAATATACATTTATCTAGTTTTTTTGTTCCATCTAGAGAGAAGGTCGTGCTTTTATATATATATATCATGTATAAATATATTTTAAATATTTATAAACTAGCAAATATAATTGTTTTTGATCGATCGGTCAATTTTGCCTTTAGGCCGAAAAACTAGTACTACTATATTTAGCTATAGACTCGGACATCTTTTCATGTCTTGCTATACAACCTCATTATTTGTTGATGTTTTTTATCTTTCCCATTCTCAAAATATGTATTCCCTCTAGTTCATAATAAGTGTCTCTTTTATTTTTTGATTTTGGTCCAAAATAAGTGTTCGATTAGGTAATCAAGAAAAAATTCAATTTGTTTTTACTCTTTTACCCTTATGTGCAGAAGAGCAATAAATGACACTATAATCATATGCCCAATATTTAATAAGGATAGTTTAATTATACTATGTAATTTTATATAAAATTTAATATTTTCTTAATGGACGTGCTAAAAATAAAAAAGACTCTTTATTATGAACGAGAGAGAGTATATAATAGGGTACTAGCTACAAAAAGGTCGAGGGCTTTAACCATGCAATGTAATGACTACTTCTTCAAGTTTGTGCCCTAGACAACAAAGTTAGGGCAGCTGTGTAAAGCATTATTAAACTGGAAAAAATAAAAATAAATTATGGAGATCAGATGGACTTAATCAGTTAATTGTACAATATTGAACCTTGGCATTGAAAGCCATCTATTCAAGGGAGAAATTTAAAAATAATCAAATTTACCATCGATTATTTAAAAATAGTATAGTTTCAAGAGTAATCGAAATTTAGCTATTTTTCATGTAAAGATAAAATCTAAGTGAAAATATTGAAAATATGCTCGTATATTATACTGAAGTTCCAGCATAAGTACACTTGAACTCCCGCATATTATAAGGGAGTTCCAGGGTAACCATGTTGGAACTCCAGCATAATATGTTGGAGTTCCAGAATAGTTATCCTGGAACTCCCGTATAATATGCGGGAGTTCAAGCAAGTATAAATATCCAGTATAATATACTGGAGTTTGGAGCACCAGTACTCCAATCTCCCGTATATTATACAGGAGTCAGCAAAGTATATCGATCCCGTATAGTATGCTTGAGTTCGTACACAGGTGCACCGAACTCCCGTATATTATGCGGAACCGGTCTCTGTGGCAATAAAATAATCACTATTTTTCATTGACTTAGTAAACGATAATTATTTTTTATTAACCAGTTCAAAAATCGCCTATACCGTACTATTTTGACTCTATTCAAGCCTTTCGGGTTCTTAATTTCTTATTGCTCTTTTTTGTATTGAATTGTCTAAAATTGAAACCCATAAGTTGGGTATGTGACGCATAAGAACCATGAGGTAGCTCAACTTTTGTCCTACCTTACAATACTTTTTACCCTTACTATTCACAGGTCACAATTGTACGAGGGAGAGGAAATGTTTTTGTGTTTTTTAGGTGATAGACCTCCTTTTTTCATTTATATGATATCTGGTGCGCTAAAACAATCAGTATTTTTAATATAGTGTGATATTGTTTTGTTTGGGTCAAGCTCCCGCATTTATTAAAAATGATTCACACTATTAAAAGAGCTCCCAAGTTTTTCATTTATCAATTTGAGACTTTTGTTTGCACCAATAATGTCTCCGTCGAACTAAGTTCTACGTGATCCACTACCACGATACATCGATTTTCCCCTCGAACCAAGCTCCACTTGGCGAATTACCAAGATTCAAGGACTAAATTTCGAGATTCACTGTGTGCCACCCACATCATTAGTGTATTTATGCAACCGAAACCGACATCTAGCTTCTTATTGTGTGGACCTCTCCAAGCTCGTAAAGGGTAAGAAAATTGAGCCTCACACCATCTTCCAGCACCATACTTGTCACATTGAACCTGTGCTCTAATATCAGTTGTTGCGCTCAACCAACCTTAAATTTTTTTTAACATGCTCTGATGTTCAAGTCCGTACAATTTTTTTCAAAAGACCTCACACCATTAAAAAATTACTACACATTATATATAGGCTTTCAGTCTTTTTTGCTACCAATATGAGATTTTTATTTGCACACCAACATCATCTTTAAAGCTATGGATCATAAGATAGTTGAATTGACTTCAATTACAAATATTTTGGATGTCTTGGTTCATGAAGGAGGGTTACCATTTGGTTTAACACTACTTGTGGATGTATGTGAAAGACGAGCAAAAATGGATCTCTTTCACAACGTGTCCATGAATTGGACGATGATGGAAAAATCTCATTTTATACCTATTGAATTTAAATTATTTATTTTTAACATGCCTAAATTATTTACCTTTCTTATCTATGCCTTCAATACTATTTACTCGCCCACATTAGATTATTTGGAGTGGTTAGCTATTCATTTTTATTTTTTTCTTCCTTTAATACAGATTTTTAGTGTCATCTTTACCTTTTAATATAGAGTGGTAGACATGGGATATTCTTTTATAATAACTGGATTTTTTTTATACTTGCCTAGTGCTTATATTTTGTTCTCGTTGAAGGACAAATTAGTGAAATTGTAATTTCATTCCGAGATAATTCCATCTTGTATTACTTTTGCGTGTTAGCATACATGGAAAAAAATAGTAAGCATGCGTGTTATTATAAGCAGGTGTACTGAATCAAATCGATCCAACACTACAAAAATCAAATCGATCCAGCACTACTCCATTGATCTCCAATTAAATGTAGCTAATATTGTTCTTTGATGTGTAGATTGTACCTTTGATGCTCGTTTTTGAGAAATTTATTGTACAAAAATTTAAATCCACCATTGACGAACCTTGAAGCTTGAAACTCATAACTTGGTTTGTTTAGGTTTTTAATTATTTTGATATGATCATGTATGTGTTAGTTTGAAAAGTTGATTGGAGGTTGTAGCTAAAGGTTTAGCCAATTTGGTGGAGATTTTGTAGTAAATTTTAGAAATTTGGATTGAAATATAGTTGAACCAGAGAAGAAGACGAATTTGTATTGTATACCTAATTAGTATACAAATATACTATTTTAGTATACAATTCATTCCAACTATATACCATATTAATATAGCTATATACTATATTGATATCATATGCTAGTTATTATTTTTTGGTTGTATTAATTGCATTTAATTGATACAACATTTAATTTTCTTTTAATAATAGTAATATAGTACAATATCTTGAAATACCTTATTATATTAATATGTGGTACACTATTTTTTATTTTTCTTTTTATGCATGTGTGTTATGTAATAGTAGTATAGTCATATAGTTGCCGAAAATTAACTAGTAAAAAATATATACCATGTTGGTATAGTTATATGCCATATTGGTATCATATGGTAGTTTGAATATTTGTTTGGTTGTTTTAGCTACATTTTAAGTGAATTCTATAATGAAATTATTTATATCAACATGAGTTGAATCTCTTTCTAGTTACTCTGGAATAATTAGGAGATTCTCTAGAAGAAATACGGGGTTCTCCTTCTGGCGGCAACATGCTTGGTCTCGCTTATGGGGTCAAATCAATACGTTCTAAGAAGAAAGATTTGATTCCATCTATCATATCAGTCGAGTCAATCCGATTCATTCTTATCTATAGATAACGCAAGAGAGAACTTATGACCTCGCGGATTGAGAGGGATTCAAATCCCCGGTATTTCTATAAATACTTTGGTGTTTAAGACCGACTCTTTCAACCGCTCAGACATCTATCCCCTTCGCGCTTCGCCCGCCCTATCCATCCGTGCGCTGGCAGGTAGGGGCTTATCTATGTGATTCACTATGCTTGCCTGCGCCTATCGGCTAATTCTGTTGCCTGCCGGTTAATGAAACTTTTCCGGTAGTACGAATCACTACCTCTTTCTATATGATAATATGCATCTTGGTTGCTGTGCTCCCTGAGGGTTATAGCAAGAGAGTGAATAACGAATGATCCTCCAAACTAAAAGAGTGATTGAGTCTGGCTCAAGCGAGTAAGTGAAAGGCGTGGCAAGAGAGCGAGTTCGACTCACGAATGATCATCAAGTGAATGACCGATCCTTTTGCACCAATATTGTTGCGAGACTGGTACTTGGCGGCTCACGAGCAACATATAGACTAAGGTTGCCCATCACTCCCTCGCTTTTTTTTGAAGGCCCTTTCAATTCTCTTTCTAGTATGTTTCCTCCATAAGAACACTGAATGCCCAGCTTCGCAGAGCAGCTCTCTCCCCAGCCCACAACATATTGTGGAATCTGGATCCTTTCATCGAGCACCATTTCTTTTAGATAGAAAGGTATTCTGAATCTATTAGATAAATTCATAACCTAAGCCGGTACGGGTATGCTAATAAATAGAGGATCTTCCAGTCCTAGAATAAGAAAGTAGCTTGTCTGCCGTACTAGCTGCTTCGTTGAATGTGTCGATCTGCATTCTATATAGGAGTTGATTTGCATCCTTGTCTGGAAGTTAGCTAAGCGAGAAGCTGTGATCGAGGAAATTCTCCTAGTAGTGCCTCTACTCTACTAGTCCTAGTACTAGATACTAGATAGACAGGCCGGTCACCGGTGGCATAAGATCTTTCTCTGCTTGTCTAACTCAAGCCAGATAGCAACAATCAGTCGAAATAGTCATATGCGGAACACATGCAAGTCAAGTTTGAAAGATAAGGAAGGCAAGTCAAAGCGGAAAGAAAGCCTTAGCTGGAGCAGTAGCCAGAGAAACAAGAGCAGCAAGGCAAAAAGTGGTCTCATGCATTCCAACTGCATGAACGTAAATCTTATCTATGTCACAGGTTTGATGATTGCTAACACACACAAAACCAATCTCATAACTTTTTTGCAGGCAGAAGGAAAAAGAAAACGAGCGAAATGAAGTGGAGCGAGGGGGAGGGAGGATCTACTTGGAATTGGCTGTCAGTGAATCCCAAGTATGACATAGATAAAGGAAAGAAAATCTCTTACATGCCGAAGGTACATCTGAGACCTTCCTTCCAAGCAACTATGACATAGATAGACAGATGCGAGTGTACTTCAGGAAACTAGCAAGCCTTGCTATTCGGATGAAAGGAATATCATCCTAATGAAAGCATGATTCTTCCCTTATCAATGTTTGAGATGCCTGGTTGTGCCAATTTTCCTAGTTGACAATATGACTTTTATGCCTGGCAGCAGCTCAGATCTTATGTTCTTTAGATGCCCAGCTTATCTGCCAGTTATCTGGCTGTAAAAAGAAGCAAGAATGCCGGAATTTGTATGGAAGATGGACATAAATTATGTATATTAATAGTTTTTATAGTTATAGGTAATTGTTGGAATGACCCCATACAACTATATACCCTCTTAGTATACGAAATGAACTAGTTGTTTTGCGAATATTTATCTTGCGATACGAGCATGTAATTTTTTCATACGTTTATTGTGTCCTTTAGTGTTTTGGTAGACAAGGGTAAATAGTTTTATTTTTATAGGTAATTATGTCAAAACCCCTGATTTGATTATAGGAGTATCCAATAACCCCAATCAACAAAACAAGATGAACCAAATACTTCCTCGTTATATAAAGAGGTATTATCAGTTTTAGTCCGTGCCAGAAATTATTTACATTTAATAGTTAAAAAGTATATAAAATTTATATAATTTTTGTACATAACATACATAATGGATGCATATATAATTTTTTTTAACTATTATATTTAGAGTGACTATACAATGTCATTTTCCCTATATTTTAAAGGTGTACATTTGACGGATGCACCTTTTAATATGTCTACCCATCAGCCATCACAATTGGAGTAGTTAAGTTTGGCGTTTAAATCATGTATAGGTATTTGTCTAAATCTGTTTGACAATAATTCATTCGCTAGGGTTGGTCTTTACGTATCAAGCTATGAGAATGACTTAGTTTAGCATTGTACGTACATCTTAGAAAAAGATAAGCAAGTCCATCTAACTAACACACAACCATGTAACAAATAGGGTATTATTACTATTAACTTGTGTCAGAAACTATTTTATATTTGGTAATTAAAAAAGTATATAAAATTGGTATAATTTATATATATATATATATAATAAATTATATATATGTATAATTTATATACATATATAAATTTTTGGACTATTATTTATAAAGCAACTACGTAGTATCTTTTTCTCTAACAAATAAACAAGTGACAAGTCCCTCTGACTTACAAACAACCGATATCTATAATTGTCCTCAAATCACTTGGAAAGATTGAATAGTCAATGAGTCAAAAATCATTTAAGACTTGGGGAAAATGACTTATTGAAAATTTGGAAATTGCCAACTGGCTTAAGCCTCCCATTTCGTTATCAATCAAACCACATGTCAGTGTATAAAAATCAATGTTTAAGGACTTTTCTTGATTTTACGTCAATTGAGTTTGTTTGGCTAAAAAGTTATTCGAAAATACTTGAATAGCGGTAAAATAATTAAAAATAATATGGGTTAATCGGAATCAAGGGTAATATGATCTAGAGAATATAAAATGATCAAGATCTGTGATTATAATGTAAATGAATTGAGATACAATAGCAGTAAGATAAATAGTAGATTTTTTACACAAGAGAGAGAGGGAGAGAGAATCAGATAGAGAGAGAGTTGTATATTTTCAATAGAAATACACATAAGTCTTTGCAAAGGGAATGCCCCTTTTATATACTAAGGGACCTTCCTCGAAATAATACAAAAAAAGTACAAGGGTTGGTGGTCTCGGTATACGAGTGTCTGAGCTTGATGTGACGTTGCAGCGAGTCATGTCACTCGGTCCGTTTATTGACTGAGGCCGGCCTTGCTAGAGTCGACAATAATGAGGCCGCTTTCTTCATCGAGGACGTATGTAGATAATATACGGGCGTAGGGAATCAAATTTTCCCAATACAGATAGTCCCTCCGTCTATTGGGGACGCGGTCGAGAGGCGTCTCCAATGGACGGACATTCATGCTCGACACCCATGGAAATTTGGCTGTTCCTGTTGATACCACTGTAAGAGGCGTGCTCATATGTGAAGAGGTCGAGCCGTTGGCTTATTACCCCCTTTTGAGTTCCTTTTTTAGGATGACGTCATCGATCACGTGCGTGATCATTACCTCTGCTCCCGAGGCGGTTCAAGTTGTGACGTGATGTTTGAGTTTCCTGCGCCGATTTTCGAATCATGCCCTTTCGAGTTCTGTGCACCTTTTCTTATAAATAGAGGGAGAGTTGAACTAGATTCATCTTTAGAACCTTTTCTGAGAGTATTTTCCCAATCTTTTCCCAATCTTTTTCTAGTGCTTGCTGTTCTTTCTTCTCTGAAATTTTTGTTCTTAGGAATCGAACTTGTGACCCGAAATACCTTTTCTTATAACTTCCGATATGGCTAAACATCGTCATGACCATACTAGGACCAATGACGTTGCTTCCACTAGGGCTTCGTCATCCTCAATTGACAAGGAGGCCGAGGAAGTTTTTGTTCCACTATCAACCACCAACTTGCTTCCACTTGATATGAGGAAAAGAGTGACTTTAAGAACAAGTGTAAACTCCCTCCCTGGGAGTATAGTGAGTTGATGCCGTCCCACTTGGCCTCTCTCAGGAAATCGTACAATATTCCTTATCACGTTAACATGGTCCCTGCGGGGCTAGACCATGCCAATGTGCCTAAGATCGGGTACTGTGCTTTTTATGAGTACGCCTTTCGAATTGGATAAGCCTCCCGCTTTATCCTTTGGCGGAAGAGTCGCTGATTCGGGGCGTGCCCGACCCAACTTACTCCGTACACCTTGAAGGTGTGCAGGGTACTTTCCATCTATGCGGCGAAGGCTGGGAAAGTGGTGACCGTTCATCACCTTCTACAAATGTTCAATGCAGTTTTCATGAGAGGCTCGATGCTCCAATTGAGGAGTCGGGGCAAGTAGAGCTTTGTGTCATAGGTAGACGACAAGGCCAACCGCAAATTCCGGACGAGATTTTTCTACGTGCATACCGAGCACCTTGTATCCAACCCTGAAGGGTTTTTGGAGGTGTGGAACGATGCATGTAAGTGTTACTGCACGTAGCCTTTACTACGGCGACCTCACCTTGCTGGTTTTCATCGTCAAAAATTTTCGTTTATTTTTATGCAGTGACAGCTCTCCCTCCTTGAAGGGTTGACGACATTAGGTCGTGGGTGCAAGCGTTGATACCGTTTGTAGAAGAGTGTCGTTCTTGAACTGAATTCCTTAAGCTCTATGGCCCGGCAGGTAACGACCCTACCTAATTTTTGTTATGGTTTGGGGGCTCCCATATTTTTCTTGCCCGTCTCATACATGTTTTGGCAGGTCGTGATGCCTCTAAGAAGGCATAGAAGAAGAAGAAGAAGCAGAAGTAGTAGTAGAAGAAGAAGACCTTGGCCGGTCCTTTTAGGATGGTATCTGATCTTGAGGAAGATCTGGTCTTTGTTGGCACGTCTAGGGGCAGAGCTTCGCCTCCCTCAAGACAGGAGGTTACATTAGAAACAACTCCAGAGATAGTGCCTGAGGTTGTGATGGGGGTCGCACCTGAGGCAACACCCATGGAGATGCCGGCAGCTATTCTTGGGATTGCCCCCGTACGGATGTGTACTGCTGAATCGACTCCCTCTGAGCCCGCTCTGCATCCAATGAAGGGGGACCGTGAAGAGGAGGATACATTGGAGATGAGGCAGCATAGGATTCTTACCGGTAAGGCCGTGGCTACCCAGACGAGGAAGGTTAAGCCATTCCGCCCTGAATCAAGGTCGGTTTTTATGGCAGAGGCCATTTGCTTAGAGGGGGGCCGTTCTTAGGAGGGAGGCCATGGAGAGAAGGAGTGAAGGCATCGACGTGGCGGGCCCGGGGGCCACCATGGAGGACGCGGGCAGAGGATGTGGGTCCTTGGCCCGGGTGGACATGGTGGCCGGACAGTCTTCTCGTCGCATAATGATTCCAAGTCACTATCAGCTATTTGAGAAATGCGATTAGGCGGCCACCAATATGACGCTCTTGTGTGCTGGCGCCGAGCGTGCGATTCTGACGGATCTTAGCGACAAAGTCTTGGCCCAAAGGGTGGCAGGTGCGGCCTTACAGGTATGCCTTTTCCTTGCTTGACGACCTTTCTTTTTGTGATAGTGGAGTATGATTTTCCCCGTTCTTATTTGGTTTCTTTTCCAGACTATTGTCCTAGAGGTAGAGAGGGATCGGCGCCAGAAGGAGAAGATGACCAAATACAACAGGCTGGTGCAGAAGTATAACAGGACGCGCGAGGCGCACCAGACCTTGGCCGATATGTATAACCAGGATCCTAACTTTAGGGTAGTTTGTGAGGGCCTCGTGGAGTACGAGGAGCAGTTGAAGAAAAGAGTGGCCGAGCTGGAAAAAGTTGATGAACAGATCATGGCCGCTATTGCTCGGGCCGCGGAGATGGAGATCCTAATTCAGGCCAAGGACGAGGAGCTGCAGCTTGGCCGTGTGGTGGCGGAGGAGGCGGCAGAATTACGCACCCGGGTTGCGACTTTAACGGAGAAAGTCAATGCCACGAAGGCCGAGGTTGAGGAGCTCACGCTAGCTCTTGCACAAGCGGATACGTCTCGTGAAACACACGAGATGTGGGTGTATGCGGAGGCCAGGATGGTCGTGCTTAGGGAATTCCTGGCGGCTGTTCGAGCATTTGAAGCGGAAGTTGAGATCCAGCGTCAATTGGTTAGAGTCGCTCGTGAAGCGGCCGACAATAGTCCTGAATCGCCGGCCCGGGAGGGGGGCAACTCTGCAGACGTCAATCATTTGGAATCCATCTCTTGGATTTCTAAGGCGTACCCTCCTGGAAATGAGGATGGGCCACCTGAAGGCCAGGCCGGGCGGGATAATCAATGGACTTTTAGGGTCTTTGTAAATATGCCTGTAAATACTGATTTTTGTATCATGGATGTTTGTCCCATTTGATAAAAACATATAATTTTTATTGTAAGTAATCTTTTCTACTTTTTGGCACATTGTTGTATTTCTTACTGTAGATGCGTAGAACTTGACGGCCATAGCCGTGTAGCAATGAGGGCCTTACCCTTTTAAAGTTCGATGACCTTATTCGTTTAAACGTGATAGCCTCAGCCATGTAGAATAATGGCCATAGCCTGATGGCCTTAGCCATATAAAATAATGGCCGTAGCCTGATGGCCTTAGCCATATAAAATAATGGTCGTAGCCTTGTGAAAATGATGGCCATAGCCATGTAAAATAATGGCCGTAGCCTGATGGCCTTAGCCATATAAAAGAATGGACGTAGCCTGATGGCCTTAGGCATATAAAATAATGGCCGTAGCCTGATAGCCTTAGCTATATAAAATAATGGCCGTAGCCTGATGAAAATGATGGCCATAGCCATGTAAAATAATTGCCGTAGCCTGATGGCCTTAGCCATAAAAAATAATGGTCGTAGCCTGATGAAAACGATGGAAATAGCCATGTAAAATAATTGTCGTAGCCTGATGGCCTTAGCCATATAAAATAATGGCCGTAGCCTGATGGCCTTATCCATATAAAATAATGGCCGTAGCCTGATGGCCTTAGCCATATAAAATAATGGCCGTAGCCTGATGGCCTTAGCCATATAAAATAATGGTCGTAGCCTGATCGCCTTAGCCACATAAAATAAAGGCCATAGCCTGATGGCCATAGCCATATAAAATAATGGCCGTAGCCTGATGGCCTTAGCCATATAAAATAATGAACGTATCTTGATGGCCTTAGCCATATAAAATAATGACCGTAGCCTGATGGCCTTAGCCATATAAAATAATGGCCATAGCCTTGTGAAAACGATGGCCATAGCCATGTAAAGTAATGGCCGTAGCCTTTTTATTCATTTGGAGATGGGCGTAGCCTTTTCATTCATTTGGAGATGGCCGTAGCCTTTTCATTCATTTGAAGATATCCGTGGCCTTTTCATTCATTTGGAGATGGCCGTAGCATTTTCATTCATTTGGAGATGGCCGTAGCCTTTTCATTCATTTAGAGATGGCCGTAGCCTTTTCATTCATTTGGAGATGGTCGTAGCCTTTTCATTCATTTGGAGATGGCCGTAGACTTTTCATTCATTTGGAGATCGCCTTAGCCTTTTCTATACATCTGGAGATGGCTGTAACCATTCTATACATCTGGCGATGACACTAATCCAGTCCCTGTATCATGTCTGGTTCGGAGAGTACATGGAGAGGCGAACATGATGCACTTGTGCTGCAAACATCTCCAGGTGACCCCTTTTACGCCTTGTTAAAAACCTTCGCGAGAAAACCCAATTGGGACAAAACTCGGGTAAGGGAAAAAGAGTACGAATCAGGTGACGTCCTTTTAGAAGTGGAAATGTTTGAGGTGAGCGACCTTCCAGCTGTTTTGGAGTGTCTTTTCTTCCATTGTCTCTAGTTGGAATGCTCCTTTCCCGGCCGTCGTCTTGATTTTGTAGGGTCCATCCTAGTTTGTGCCCAATTTCCCTTCATTCGGGTCTTTTGAGGCCAAAGTCTTGGCTTTGAGGAAGTAATCCCCTACTTTGAGTGGCCTTATTTTTACCCTTTTGTTGTAATATCTTTCGACTTGTTGTTTTCGGGCTACCATCCTGATATGGGCCATTTCTCTTCTTTCTTCGGCTTCATCAAGATCTTGGAGTTTGCTGATGTCGTTTTCTGTCCCGCTGGTGTGTGGATACCTTAGGCTGGGTTCGCCTACTTCGACAGGTATAACATCGTCGGTTCCATAAACCATAGAGTAGGGGGTTTCCCTAGTGCTTGACTTGGGTGTGGTTATGTGCGCCCACAAGACTTCGGGTACCATTCCGGCCATATCCCCTTGGCATCTTCGAGCTTCTTTTTAGTATTTTTAGAATTGTTTTGTTGGAAGACTCCGCTTGACCGTTGGCGGCAGGGTGATATGGCGTGGACAGTATTCTTTTGATGCGCCATTTTCGAAGAACTCGGTTGTTTTCTGACCGATGAACTGGCGCCCGTTGCCGCAGCTGATTTCTTTGTGGATGCCAAAATGGCATATGATGTACCTCCATATGAAGGTGACGACTTCTTGTTCGCGTATTTGTGCGTACACACCTTCTTCCAGCCACTTGGAGAAATAGTTAGTTAAAATAAGTAAAACTTGTACCTTTCCTCGTCCTGAGGGTAGCAGGCCGATTATATCCATTCCCCACTTGATGAATGGCCAGGGGGAGGTGACGGAATGGAGGGGCTCTCCTAGTTGGTGTATCATTGGGCGAACTTTTGTGATTGATCACATCGGCGGACATATTCAGCTGCTTCTTTCTTCATGGTGGGCCAGTAGTAGCCTGCCCATATGATTCACCTCACGAGGGTGCGCTTGCCAGTGTGGGCGCCACAATGTCCTTCGTATACTTCTTTGAGTACTGGTCTTGTTTGTAATGGCCCTAAGCACTTGGCTAAGGGACCACTGAACGTCCTTTTATAAAGGTCGTTGTTGACCATGCAGTATCGGGGGGTAGTATCCCGTCCTGCAAATAAGATATGAACTGGTTGCGCCAGTCCCAAGTCAGGTTTAAGGAAATACCTCGTGTGGTCAATAGCTGAGTGGAGGAGTGTGACCATACTTTCTTTGTTGATGTTTTTGGTGGCAGTAGCCAACTTTGCCAGGCCGTCTGCTTCGATGTTCCGTGCTATGGGAATTTGTTCGAAGCGGCACTCGTCGAATGTAGCCATCATTTTATGGATTTCTAACTGGTACCTTTGCAACCTCTGTTCTTTGATTTGATAAGTTCCAGCGATCTAGTTTACCACGAGCTGGGAGTCGTAGTGGAGGAGGATTCGGCGAGCCCATACTTGGTGGCCAGTTTCATGCCTGGAATAACGGCCTCTTACTCGGCCTCGTTGTTAGTCATTTCCGGGTATCGTATGGATTAGAGAATTGTTTCACCCATGGGGACCTCAAGAACGAGTCCCAATCCCGATCCCGATACATTGGCGGCGCAATCTGTATAAAGGACCCATAGGCCATTTTCGGAGGACGCGCGTTGTGCCTCGAGTTCTGCCTTTGGCAGGACTTCCGCTCTGAAATCGGCGATATAATTTTCTAAGACTTGCGACTTGATGGCGGTTCTTGAAAGGTACATAATATCATGCTCGCTGAGCTTGATGGCCTCTCTGGCAAGTCGCCCTGAGAGTTCGGGTTTGTGTAGGACGATCCTCAGAGGGAAGGTCATCACTACTCTTATGGGATGGCACATGAAATATTGTCGTAGCTTCCCGAAGCTACTCCAAAAGTGCACTTTTCAGGATTCGGTTTCATGCCGTACTTCCTTAATATTTCGAAGGCTTCCTTCAAGTGGGTGAGGTGGTCTTCCTTTATTGACGACTTGACCAACATGTCGTCGATGTAGACCTCCATTGTTTTTCTGAGTTGTTCTTTGAACATTGTCGTCACCAGCCTTTGGTAAGTGGCTCCTGCGTTCTTGAGCCCGAAGGGCATTACTTTATAGCAATACGTCCCATGGTGAGTGATGAAAGTTGTCTTCTCCTGATCTTCGGCCATCATGATCTGATTGTAGCCAGAATACGCATCAAGGAAGCCTAGCAGCTCATGGCCTGCCATTGCGTCTATCCGCTGGTCGATGTGGGGTAGCGGGAACGAGTCTTTCAGACATGCTTTATTTAGATCAGTGAAATCTACAGACATCCGCCACTTCCCATTTTTTTTTTTTACCATAACGACGTTGGCGACCCATTCCGGGTACTTGGATTCCCTGATGGAGCCATTAGCTAGTAGCTCGTCTACTTCTTCGCTCACTACTTCATTGATGGCGGCGTTAAATTTTCTTATTACCTGCCGCACGGGTGGGTGCAACGGGTCGACTTTGAGTTTGTGGGAGGTAATTTCTTGTGGAATTCCCGGCATATCTACATGGGAAAAAACGAATAAGTCCACATGCTTAGATAAAAATTCACGGTACTGACCTGGATTTGATAGGACGTGGCCTATGTATGATTTCTTTGCGGGGTCGCTGCTGTTTAGATGGTTTGGGGTCTTTGATCGTAGCCTTGCTAGCCTCGACGTCCTCAGGATCTTTGATAGAGTTCTCTGTCGGATGGACCTTAGTCCCTGACAAAGCTGATTACTATGCTTCAGCACTTGCTCCCTTGAGCTGCTTGGTGTGCGTGTAATCCTGAACTATTTTGTAGTATTCTTGGGCGGTGCGGCTCTCCCCATATGCTGTGCACTCCCGATGGGGTTGGGAAATTGATCACTTGATAGAAATTGGAAGGGACGACTCTCATGGCATGTATCCATGGGCGTCCGATAATGGCATTGTATGCCATTTCATGGTTCATCAAGTGGAAGGTGGTTTCCATCGTGACCCCTCCTGCCAGAATGGGTAGCGTCACCTCGTCATAGGTTCTTTCCACTGCATTATTAAAACCTATTAGTGTTACGTAGCGTGAGAATATTTTATCCTCGAGTCCCATGAGTGCAAGGACTCTTGGATGAATGATACATGTGCCGCTTCCATCGTCGACCATGATCCTTTTAACATTAGTATCTACTATGCGTAAAGTAATAACTAAGGTGTCATTAATAGGAAAACACAAACCGTAGGCATCATACTTATCGAAGGTGATACTATCTTCGAAGTCGTCATACCGTTCGTGAGCGATGGTTCGCTGCAGCTTGTGGGTGGTGGTGAATTTGACGTGATTGAACGCCGAATCGTTGCCGTCTCCAGTGATCATGTTGATGGTGCGTGTTGGTGAGGACGGCCTTGGTTTTGTTCATGTCTGCTTGCAAAATTGAGCTTTCATTTGTCTCTAAGCAGTTCTTTCAAGAACCCTTGGTTTAGCATTCGGACCACCTCCTGACGGTGACCTATGCAGTTCTCCGTTCTTGGTGGAACTCGCATAGGGCGTTTGAATTTGTGGTGGCAGGGTCGGACTTCATCTTTGCTGGCCATTGTACTTTGTTCCCAACTTCTCCAGTGCGTACACTACTTCTGAAGGAGATACACAAAAGTTATGTGTAGATAATGAAGGCGGCATACCTCTCTCGTTACTTAGTGGGGCGACATGTCATTGCAAGGCGTCTGCATGCCTCGGCGGTGGCGGGTGCGAGGACCTGATGTATGGTTGGTTTCTTTCCCTGTTGAGGCGTGGGTCTTGCTCCCGCCTTCCCTTGTTGCGCTGGTCCCTTTGGATTTCTGGGTGCACCATCGTCAACCGTCGGTTAGGCCGCTAAGATCGTCATCATCCCCAACCTCGGCGCAATTGGCATTGTGTATTTCTTCCCAGGTGGTGGGGGGATATTTCAGAAGACGGCTGAGTAGTTTCCTAGTTTCCCTCGAGCCACCTCTGCTGAGCCCGTTCTGAAAGGCCGCAACTTCCATGCCTTTGGATACATTTGGTAGGCTCATTCTGACCCTGTTGAATCTGGCTAGGAACTCCCTGAGTCTTTCTCTTGGGGTCTGTCGTACAGCAAAAATGTCGTTGACCCATGCTTCCGCCTTCCTTGCCCCATCATGGGCGGTGGAAAATTTATCTGCCATCTACTCAAATGTGGAGATGCTTTTGGCCGGTAGCTGTGAGTACCACGTTAGGGCCCCTACTGTTAGCGTTTCGCCGAACTTCTTCAGAAGTACGAATGGTACCTGTTCTTTTGATAGATCATTGCCTTTGACGGCAGTGAGATAGTGGATCAGGTGGTCCTCGGGATCGGTGGTCCCGTCATATACTTTTAAGTAGGGGGCATTTTGAAGGTTTTTGGGATGGGGTATGGCACATCCCCTTCTGTGTAGGGTTGTTCAACGAACCTTCCCATGTCTCGCTTTAGCAGTAACTTAGGCGCACCTGGGATTTTATCCACCCTTTCTTGGTGCTCCTTCATCTGGTCGCGGAGCGACCTATTCTCGTTTTTCATTTCTTCCATCTTTTTGAGGATGGTCGTGAGCGCACCGTCGTTAGCTTGGATATCGACGGGTACGTTGTTTGTTCTCGTGACCTCGAACTCACCCTTGGCTGCGACATGATCTGTTGCTGGGGTGCATCTGTCATTTTGAGGCGGCTTCTTAGCTAGACTGCTCAGAGTGTTTGTCAGCCTCTTTTCTATTAACCTTTTCATCTCCAGGGGTGCTTCCTTAGTTGTAGATGTTGAAGCTTCTCTTTCTCGTGGTACCACCTGATCTTCTGATGAGGAAGGAAGGGCTTCCACGCCTATCAAGGTACTGGAGGTTATGTGTAGGGCATCTCATTCGGCAGCCGCATTGAGAGTGCCCATGAGATCTGTTCTAACCTCCAAGATAGCTTTCATTCTTGTGTTGTTCTCAGCCATTTTAGGTTGTAGAGAGTGGTTTTTTCGAAGGATCTCTAGAAACAAACTACAACTTTGATTCTCGAAACTCCCACAGACGGCGCCAAATTGTTTGGCTAAAGTTATTCGAATACTTGAATAGCTCTAAAACAATTAAAAATGATGAGTTAATCGGAATCAAGGGTAATATGATCTAGAGAATGTAAAATGATCAAGATCTGTGATTATAATGTAAATGAATCGAGATATAAGAGCAATACGATAAATAATTGACTTTTTACACAAGAGAGAGGGAGAGAGAATCAAATAGAGAGAGAGTTGTATATTTTCAATAGTGAAATACACATAAGTCTTTACAAATGGAAGACCCTCTTTATAAACTAAGGGACTTTACTCGAAATAATACAAAGAAAGTACACGGATTGGTGGCCTCGGTATACGAGTGTCAGAGCTTGATGTGACGTCACAGCGAGTCATGTCATTCGGTCCGTCTATTGACTGAGGCCGTCCTTGTTTGAGTCGACCATAATGATGCTGCTTTCTTTATCGAGGACGTATGTAGATAATATACGGGCGTATGGAACCAAATTTTCCCAATGCAGACTTCATTCTAAGAAGCAAAAAAGAAATACTCCATATATATATTTTATTATTCTTGTTATATGCTAATCTTGATTCTTAATTTCTCTCTCAATTATCCTGGATGACTTGAAATGGTTATAATCTCGAACTCATAAACTCTAAATTTTGGCTTTGCCTTTTATTGGGTTAAACGGCCTAAAAATATTCTTGAAATGGTCACATCATTAAGACATCCATCTCCTTATAAGTAGCTTGTTTTTCTCTTCTACTTTTCAGGTGTGGCTTTTGTTCACAGTCTCCCAACAATCTCCCCCTTGAACTAAGTTCCACATTATGCATCATTATTTAAGGGCTACTTTTGAGATTAACTGTGTGCACACCCACATAATCCGAGTATATACGGTCACCGAAACCCAAAGAGAAGTTGTGTATGTGTCTTTGAAGCTATGAGTAATGGTAGTGAATCAGCCCATAGATGGGCAAAAGCACTAAGTGAGGCCCTACACCATCACTTCGCCATCTCCATATTCGTCTCGCTAAATCATTGGTTCTGATACCAGTTATTGGACTATAAAAGTCCAAAAATACTCTTAAAATTGTGTGATATTGTCCGCTTTGGGCCAAACTCGTACAATTTTCGCAAAAAATCTCACAATATTAAAAATATTCAACTCCTTATAAGTCGTTTGTTTTTCTTTTCTATTTTTCACGTCTCAAACACCTTTGCCACCCAATAACCTCCATATGTACTGAGTCTTAGCTAAGTTAATGCTAGAGTAAAGTAAGAACATGATTTTGAAGAGTTATAAAAAATTATTGTAGATGGTGCATTGTTATGTGACACAATTTATCTTAATATTTTCGTAATAAAAGTTTCACTTTACCCTAATTGCAATTTTTTTTAAAGCATTCGAGTTATTTGGCATATAATTTTCATTCAAAATCAATATAATGTAAAGTCAAACTGTGACATGTGATTTCCTTGTCACTTGGGTGTTTTCGTTGATTGGATTGGCCAGAAGTTAAAATCAAAATCACTACTAGCTAGCTTATAGGCAGCTCATTTTACCTAACAAACAAGAATAAGATAAATATAATTGTCACTCATAGCAGCGTATGCATCTTCAAATAAAATTTATGTCATTGCAGAGACTCTCGGCACACAACAATATTGATTTGTACGTCCATTATTATTATTTTTTCTTTTTAACAATAATATTATATAGGGTGAAATCTATTCACATTAAATACTCGAAAGATAGAGCGACACGTGGAACCAGGAGGCAGACAGAAGACGAAGCTAGTAGAAACCAAGACCGAGGACAACATCTTAGGTTGGCATAAGGTAGAACTTGGATGGAGCATTATCAATGAGGGCAAACAAATATTTGCTACCAGATGATATTTAATGAAGAATATTCTTCATTATTAAACACACAATCCGTTACAGAGAATTTAGACATTCATAACCCGCCATCACTTATTTATCAATGCCCCCCATTATTATCATTTAAGGGGGCTTGATCCTAGGACATTGGTCCCTAGGTATAGCTATGGCGAGTGATTACAACAACTATAGTAAGACACAAAATTTCTGACAAATTTATGCTACACATTATTCTAAGCTAAATAATACTTTATTTTCTGTCTAACAACTTGCTCCCCGACCAAGTTATCTACTATTTTTTCTCGATTTCGCTAAGTATTGTATTTAATTTAATTTATTTATTATTATGGCATCAAATCAACTCGCTTGTCTATAAACCACGCTATGAATTCAAATGTACCATTTTACGGTAAATAGGTTCGCACTCACTGTGGGGCTTAGACAGTTGCGTAATTGAGCTGATCCTTATATCTATTACTAATGTGTTTGGTTCTTTGTTTCTTAGCAAAAATTGTAAAAAAAAAGCAGCTAATGATTTCAGCATCGCACACAATGTTGAGGCAAAAGAAAATTTGCCTCAGTACGAGGATTCAATCAACGACACCAGCAACGAGGAGTGTAGCCACGCCAGTTCATAGCGATCGATATCCACGACATGTACGCGAGGCAACTCTTGATGATACCGAAGATGAACACGTTATGGAGACAGTAAGGATTTTGAGAGAATAGAAAAAGGCCATCATGTCCATCCATTACGGCAAGATCAGGCTATGATAGAATTAAGGCAAGCGCTGTCGGGTGCTTCCAACAACGTAAATGGAAGAGGTCTAGTTCCTCCCGGTGCTCTCGTGAATCAAACAACGTAAATGGTTGATAGCAATACCCGAGGGATGAGTCGGCTTTGATAGGTGTCACGCCCCAAAATTCAAGGGGCACGACTGGCGATCAACCGAGTAAAACCGACTGAGCAAGCCTGTTAGGTTTCATTCTACCCAAACTAGTTCATGAATAAAGAGGAGATGAACTCCATTAATCAGCTTTATAAAGTATTTCATTAACAACTTATATCACAATTATCATAAATATTACAAGTTTTATAAATCTTTGCCAAACATCAATATTTCTACGTTATTTCCCAATGCCAAGCACCACCCACAACCTGTCTACGGAGCTTCTAAACATAACTAAAGATTAATATGGAAATACCGGCAACAAGGCTCCGGCCATAACTCAACTACAAAGTACATGATGTGAAAATGGACAGAAGATACATGACATGACCTCGAGATAGAGTGAGGCTCACCAAGTCTGCTGGGAAGAGAATACCGCTATCACTGGTCATTGCTGCTCGCTGTGGAATAACCTGTATCATAATACAATACAGCAACCCCGACAAAAGGGACGTTACTTCCATTAAATAGCACTAGTATGTATAAATAAACACCACCTAATTAGAAAGAACTATCAAACAAGAATAAGGCAGTCATTAACACCTTGTCATTAGAAAAAAATGTCAAACAATAGTACAACCATCAAAAAAGTAAATCAAAAGCTTTAACAATCACAATATCATCAAATAAACGAACCATATAATCTTTCACATAATTCCATAAATTAGCTTGGAGCAGTTGACATTGTTTATCATCATTCACAATACCATCATTTTCTTGAGCTGAGTCCGATCACGACCCGATCGGCTAGGTTGACTCATTTGAGACATGTACTTCAGTCACAATCTCATTCTCAATTTGTGAAATTCAATGTCAACACAATACCACCATGTGTGCGATATGGTGTCCGATCACGGCCCGATCGGCTAGGCCACCTTACCTAGGAGTTGTTCCATTCTCATTAATCATCTCATTTCAATCTTCATTTCACATATATCAATTCATAGGCACTTGAGGCCACAATTATCACATCATACTTGGCACTAGGCCGCATTTCATAACTCAATCTCTTCTTTCCCATATTTCACATTAGTTCCACATATTTCACATCAATATCAATTTCAATAATTAAGCCATTCAATTCAAAATGTAAATTACACATGAGAAATTCAAGTTATTAGCATAGAGAGAAATTCATATGATTCGGCACAATAATCACAGTTTAAACTTGTCTTGAAATATAGGTAATTTAGCATATACTTCACAATCTTTAATCTCAATTCATTTTCTAAGCATTTCAATACATGATTCATATTCCTTGCACCTTTTCAAGTTATCAAGAATAGCACATTGATCATATTGGAATGCATCTTCCATAAATATAGGGTCATAGCACCAATTCATGTAAAGTATCAATCAAAGCATGAATTCAAAGTTCAGTCTTACCACATTTAGACAAGCATCGATAGAGCTCAATTATTAAAAGACGGGGTTTTAGCCATACATACCTCAAATTCGCCCCTTAATGATACTATTATGATCCAATATATTTAAGCAACTTCAATCTACAATACATCATTCAATGGAACCAATATTAGTTGCAAATTTCATAACTTAAGCCAATTAAGCATAGATCTTTACATCTCACAACTATGGTATTTGTTCATCCAACTATCACCATTAACCAATAATTTATTCCACCATCATTCCTAACAAATTTATAACTTCCAACTACACATGTATGACCATTCATTCACACCCAATCAACAATTCCTATCAAATATTCACCTTTCAAACTCTACAATAACTATGTATTTATATTGGAAATTTATGGATTCCAATCACCATACTATAGGTTGTAATACTTGATTCATTCTCATATTTCCATAATATATCCATATATGTAAGTCTAAGGTGTGTGATTTACCTTTTGAAAAAAATCTTGGAAAAACCCTCCTTTGAGTTCTTGAAGGAATTTCTTGAAAATTTAAGTATTTTATGAGAAGATTTTATCAATACTAGTATAGGAATGATGGAATTTCACACCAAAATAATGGAGATCGGGGAGTTGAAGGTCTTCAGAGGGTGAAAGAAGAACCCCAAGTTCGTCCAAATAAAATGGGTAAAAATGAACCCCGAAATGAGTATTATAGATTGTTTCGGTCGCCATAGGTGGCGCTGGACAGTGCCTGTGGCGCTGATTCCAATTGCTCAAAATTACTGGCGGCATAGATAGCGCCGACCCAAGGCGCTGGCGATGGAGGGGCACAAAAATGGTTATAACTTTCTGTATACACCTCTAAATGACGAACAATTTGTTGCTTTTGAAACTAGAATCAAAGGAATTTAATTTGATAGGTTGTGCATCACACAAATCCTTATATTACTGGAGATACGATAGTCCAAAGTGACGTCTTGTGTGTACCCATTTTTACAACTTTCGTCTAATATAAAATTTTCCAACTTGGATTAGACTTAGGCCACTCATTAGACCCCAATTCACTTGTAATAAGACTTATACACTTATTGTAATATCTAATTTACATCCATTATATCATTACCCTTTGTTTTCACACAAAAGAAAATAATTAGCTTACCTTGGCACCTCGAAATCATAAATTACTTAGCAAAAATTTTTCGGGGCTTTACATTCTCCCCCACTTAGGATCATTCGTGCTCGAATGAGAAGTGGAGTCAATACGCAAATACTTAGCTTAAGCTATCTCTTTTGTCACACATCTTTAACTCCCAAATTTTTTAGAAATTTCGAAAGAGTTTCCTTTGTAATTAGGCCTATCTACCCGTCAGAGAGCCCCCGAAACATATTTCCAGGCACCATTACACAGTTTCTATTATCCCTACAACTAGTATACAATTTATTACCTCAATAACCTGTACATATTCATACACTTTAAACAACTTGCACGCGGTTCATTTTCTTTACACCACAAATTGCTCATGGTTCAACCAATGCCATTTACTTGCACACAACTAGGTCGCTTCAGTGAGCCCCTCACAATCCAGTCACTTTAACATGCCAGAAATGCTTCAATTAATCATTACCAATCTACACTATCATAAATCACTTACCTACCGCATAAGTTTCATTACCAATCTACACTATCATAAATCACTTACCTACCGCATAAGTTTCTCAAAATTTTTATTTACTACAAAGGTTGCACATTACCCAAATAGCAACAACATTTTCAATCTGGCACACATTGGGAAGTTACAACAATAAGGCAATTTCGGGAAAATAGGGTGCTTTTGTAGAAATCTGAACACTACCTCAAATTGCTTGAAGACAATCGTTCGCAACTACTAGACTTGTTCGAATAGATGGGGATATTTCTCTTTCATTTCTTTTTTTGTTTCCCATGTGGCTTTCTCAACTCGTTTACTTCGCCATAATACTTTAACTGAAGCAACTTCCTTATTTCTCAATTAACGGACTTGCCTATCAAGAATAGCAACTGGTACCTCCTCGTACGACGACTCTTCATTAACCTTGACAGCCTCAACTGGAACGATGGTGGACGGATCACAACACCGGGTGTATTGATGACATTTCAGGGGGCAATTCCAGCTTATAAACCAGTTGTCCTACCCTTTAAGTGACTTGATACAATCCAACATACCTAGGACTCAAATTCCCTTTCTTCGTGAATCGTATGACTCCTTTCATAGGAGAAACCCTCAAGAATACCCAATCGTCAACTTGAAATTCCAAGTCTATTTGTGGAACGTCCGTATAGGATTTATGTCGACATTTAGCAGTTTTCATCCTTTCCTGAATGACTTTTCCATAGCCTAGTGCACATTCGGGCCCTGATAGTTCTGCTCCACCTACTTCAAACCACCCAACCGAAGGCCTGCACCTTCTTTCGTACAATTCCTCAAATGGGGACATCTGAATGTTAGCATGGAAGTTGTTATTGTAAGCAAATTCTATAAGTGGCAAGTGATCATCCCAATTACCTTTGAAATCCAATACACAAGCCCGTAACATATCTTCAAGTGTTTGAATAGTCTGCTCTGCGTGACCATTAGTCTGCAGATGGAAAGACATTTTGAGATTTACTTGAATACCCAAACCTTCTGAAGTTTCCTCCAAAAGTTTGTTGTGAACTGAGCCCCTTAGATCTGAAATGATTGAGATTGGAGTGCAATTCAACTACACTATATATATATATATATATATATATATATATATATATATATATATATATATATATATATATATGTGTGTGTGTGTGTGTGTGTGTGTGTGTGTGTGTGTGTGTGTGTGTGTGTGTGTGTGTGTGTGTGTGTGTGTGTGTGTGTGTGTATATTTTTTTTTTGATATCCATTTCAGCATATTATTCCGCTGTGTCAGTAGATTTGACTTGCACGAAGTGCGCTAATTTCGTGAGTTGTTCCACAATTACCCAAATTGAATCAAACTTGCGCATAGTGTGCAGTAATCCTACCAAAAAATCCATATTGATCATTTCCCATTTCCATATTGAAATCTATATTCTTTATAACAATTCTCTAGGCCTTTAATGTTCGGCTTTCACTTGCTGACAGTTTGTACATTTTTCCACAAAGTCCGCCACAACATTGGATTTTCCTGGGTGATATAGAATATTGATGTTGTAACCTTTGAGTAACTCCAACTATCTTCTCTTCCTCAAATTAAATTCTTTCTATTTGAAATTATATTGAAGGCTCTTATGGTCCGTGACTATATCAACATGGACCCTATACCAAAAATGGTTCCAAATCTTTAATGTAAATACCACCGCTGCAATTTCCTTGATTCTTGAGTCTCTTGGAGGCATAAACTATCACCGTAACACGTTGTATTCCTCTTACATAAGACCTCCCACGAATTGAGCTCTACTAAAATTTCCCTGATATGGTTACAATCTCATGTGAATAATTGCTACTAATTCTTCCAAATTCTCAACAAAAAATATCACTAAATGAGTTTTCTCATATGACCTTCTGTCTCAAATGAAGAGCACCTGCTAACTTGCACACATACCCTGATAACACCATCTTGGACGACATTGAATCAAATATGAGGTAACATTGTGCTCCGACTTTTCTTATCCAACCTCTTCTCCCCATATGTTCCTTATATAATTTAAGCAACCACACTACTTCCCATGTGAATATTCTCACAATCCCTATTTATGGTTAAACACTACCCAAAACACATATCAACACCCATTATATTTATATAATTTAGGAAGGGTAACTGGCCTGAGCAGGGTATTGTATGAAACTTACGATCCTCCTCAATTCTTCAACAACGACTATTGGTTTTACTCTTAAGTGTAAGACTTAGTACATCTAATTCCATCCTCGATGAGTAACTCACCTCATTCCCCCTATTGTAGCTACCAATAGAGTTCCCTAATATTGCGGCTTAAGAGTTACCATGTTAAAAATGCCTGGTCCATAACAAGGTTCAGCCTCTTTCAATCTATTTTGAACCTTTCATTTTCCCTTTGGGTAGAGTGTGTTCTCTTTCCCCTTTTTATCGCCATTTGGCTTGGACAATATGCTTGTGCCATTTTTTAACCGGATAATTCATTCCCATTCTTATTTTTTCTCATAGTGCATAATTGATAACCTTATTGTGCCACACACTTTTCTACCTCCCGTGACCTTGTAATATCATTGTGCCTGGTTTAGTGAGTTTATCATACAGCAACTTCACCTCCAGTAGTCTCACTTTTCATTGTATATAGACATGAACTATCTCAAGATCCTTTAACTAATATTCGGTGTCACCCAAGTCGGTTTCATTGTAGTTAGTCCTTTATAACTTCAATTAATAGTTATTCTCTAAGCACGTCCACCATCCTGGCACAAGATATTTTACGATAACCATGACCATCTCAATTTATAGGTTTTCTCCCCATTTCTTCTTACCTCATTCTTCCTAGCTAGTGAATAGCCATATGTTACGTGGTCTTTTTCCTTAGTTATTTCATCCTTCTCACCTCTTAAATATTATTAGGGTATCCATGGTAAAAGTTTGTTCATCCGCATATCACTTAACACTTCTTTGCTTGTAAGCAACCCAAATACCCTTTTGGGTTATTATAGCATCACTTTCATTCCTCCCACTCGTTCCGCCTTTCCTAACGTCCTGGAACTATGGTTAAGTCGCCAATCCATGAGCAACCCATTCTAAAAACTCGCAACCTTCCACATTTGACCTATATCCCTTCCTTAGGTTCCATTGTTCTTGACCCTCTAACAAGTATAAAATCCCTTTACAAACATACTCTTTGTTTTTATGATCATTGACTCTATCATTCACATTGCCATGTATGAAGAAATTACCATCCTTATCCTTCGACATTTTTTCGGGGTGTACTAGTGGTCTACCATTAGCATATCCTTCCATATAATCGCGTTATCCATTATTACTTTTCTAGACTTCACATGTCTTCAAAAAAATATTCAAACATCATAGCTACATGGTCTCACTCTTGTTTCATTGTATTTAAGTGGCCTCACTATGGACCTTCTTACCCCACTTGGTGTGAATGTCCCGAATTTCAACACAAGTCTTAAATATTTTTGAAACTTTAGGGACATATGTCTCATATCCCACCATAGTACTAATCTCATAAGTTCTATGCTCTTATTCGGCCACAGACTTGGGATTCCAATTCCTCATGTCAATATCCATTAGGAGTGTAATAGCACTTCGTACACTCCTGGATTTTTATGGAGTTCACTGTACATGGGTCTTCTCATCGTGGTTTCAATTGAATCTCCTTTCATAACTTGTTTCCCGTAAGAGACCTACACGTTTTTCATTACTTTCCTAGTGATGCCCTACATATATCACATGCTTATAAAAAAAAAATTATTCTTTTGCACCCTAGGATTACATACATACTTCCCACACTATCCACACGTGCCATATAAGCTCGCATCTCATTTATCAATTCAATGTCTCTTTGGAGCTCGCAATAATTTTTAACACTTTTCACGAATAAAGTATGCTTCTGGTTCTATGTACGTATTTCATATATTCGTACCATTCGTTCAAAATGATACATGTGCCATCTCCTTAATATTCAAGCCTTTTCCCATTTATCATGTCATGTGACAACATTACTTGGAATAGACAGAAGATCATTTAAACTTACCTTGAACAATAAAACATGAGTTAGAAGACAATCTCATACTCAAGCTCTATCACACGATCAAGAGAGTTGAAGAAGGGTAGCATTCCTAAAATGTCCATGTAGCCTCCAACTCATAGATGTGGTCGACAACACACCGACAAGCAAGACTCTACTAGACACGGCTCCGAGATATCCTAGGACACATTAAAACCTTAGGCTCTGATACCAAGTTTGTCAAGCCCCGAAATCCCAGGAGCGAGACCGGCGCTCAACTGAGTAAACCCGATTGAGCAAGCGTGTTAGGTTTCATTCTACCCAAACTAGTTCATGAATAAAGAGGAGAAGTATTTCATTAACAACTTATATCACAATTATCAAAAATATTACAAGTTTTATAAATCTTATCCAAACATCAATATTCTACTTTAATTCCCAATGCCAAACACCACCCACAATCTGTCTATGGAGACTCTAAATATAACTGAAGATTATTATGGAAATACCAACAACAAGGCTCCGGCTATACCTCAACTACAAAGGACACGATGAGAAAATGGATAGAAGATATATGACATGACCCCAGAATAGAGTGGGGCTCATCAAGTCTGCTGGAAAGAGAATACCGTTGTCACTGGTCGTTGCTGCTCGCTGTGGAACAACCTGTATCATAAAACGATACAGCACCCCCGGCAAAAGGGACGTTAGTGCCATTGAATAATACTAGTATGTACAACTAAATACCATCTAATTAGAAAGAACTATCAAACAAGAATAAGGCAGTCATTAACACCTTGTCATTAGAAAGAATTGTCAAACAAGAATAAAGAGATCATAAAAGTAAATAAAAAGGTTTTACAATCGCCATATCATCAAATAAACGAACCATATGATCTTTCACATAATTCCATAACTTAGCTTGGAGCACTTGACATTGTTCATCATCATTCACAATACCACCACTTTCTTAAGCGGAGTCCGATCACGACCCGATCAGCTAGGTTGCCTCATTTGAGACATGTACTTCAGTCACAATCTCATTCTCAATTTCCAGAATTTAATATCAACACAATACCACCATGTGTGCGGCATGGTGTCCGATCACGGTCCGATCGGTTAGGCCGCCTTACCTAGGCATCGTTCCTTTCTCATTATTCATCCCATTTCAATCTTGATTTCACGTATATCAATTAATTGGTACTTGGGGCCACAATTTTCCCATCATTCTTGGAACTAGGCCACATTTCATAACTTAATCTCTTCTTTCCCACATTTCACATTAGTTCCACATATTTCACATCAATATCAATTTCAATAATCAAGCCATTCAATTCAAGATGTCAATTACACATGAGAAATTCAAGTTATAAGAATAGAGAGGGATTCTTTTGATTCAAAAAATAATCACAATTTTTACTTGTCTTGAAATCTAGGCAATTTAGCATATACTTCACATTCTTCAATCTCAATTAATTGTCTAAGCATTTCAATACATGCTTCACATTCCTTGCACCTTATCATGTTATCAAGAATAGCACACTGATCATATTGGAATGCATCTTCTACAAATATAGGGTCATAACACCAATTCATGTAAAGTATCAATCAAAGCAAGAATCCAAAGTTCATTCTTACCACATTTAAACAAGCATCGATAGTGCAAAATTATAAAATATGGGGTTTTAGCCATACATATCTCAAATTAGCCCCTTAGTGATACTACAATGATACAATATATTTAAGCAACTTTAATCTACAATACATTATTCAATTGAACCAATATTAGGAACAAGTTTCATAACTTAATCCAATTAGGCATATTATCAAACACCTGGTAGGTATAGATCTTTACATCTCACAACCATGGTATTTGTTCATCAAACTATCACCATTAACCAATAATTTATTCCACCATCATTTCGAACAAATTAATAACTTCCAACTACACATGTATGACCATTCATTCACACCAACCAATAATTCCTATCGAATATTCACCTTTCAATCTCTACAATAACTATGTATTTATATTGGGAATTTCCAATCACCATACCATAGGTTGTAATACTTTATTCATACACATATTCCCATAATATATACACATATGTAAGTCTAAGATGTAGGATTTACCTTTTGAAAGAAATCTTGAAAAACCCTCCTTTAAGTTCTTTTGAAGGAATTATTTTGAAAATTTAAGTGTTTTATGAGTAGATTTTATCAATACTAGTGCAGGAATGATGGAATTTCACACCAAGATAATGGAGATTGCTTACCTTGAAGACTGGGGGACTAGAAGGTCTTGAGAGGGTGAAGAAGAATCCCAAGTTTGTCAAAATGAAATGGGTAAAAATGAACCCCGAAATGAGTATTACTGGCTATTTCGGGCGCTAGAGGTGGCACAGGGCTCTGCCTGTGGCGCTGATTCCAGTAGCTCAAAATTCCAAGCGCACAGCTAGCGCCTGGCGCAACGTAGGGCGCTGGATTTGGAGGGTTACAAAAATGGTCATTACTTTTTGTATACAATTCCAAATGACGAACGATTTGTTGATTTGGAAACTAGACTCAAAGGGATTTAATTTGGTAGGTTGTTCATCTCACAACTCCTTATATAATTGTAGATATGATAGTCCAAAGTGACGTTTTGTGCGCACTCTTTTACAACTTTCGTCTAATATGAAAGTTTCCAACTTGGCTTAGACTTAGGCCTCTCCTTAGACCCCAATTCACTTGTAATAAGACTTATGCAATTATTACAATATCCAATTGACATCCATTATATAATTAGCCTTCATTTTTACTCAAAATAAAATAATTAGCCTACCTTGGCACCTCGAAATCATAAACTACTTAGCAAAATTTTTCGGGGCTTTACAATAGGGCCTGGGGATCGGCAACAGAATTGGTAATAACAACAGTAATGATCCCTTCAAAACTAAGATCATGCGGTTTTTGAGTGAAATAAACGCATGAATGGACCAAATTTCAGGCGCACTGCCAGTGTTGAAGAGAACGGACTCAAAGAAATACACTAGTTGTCGTTCAAACTGAGCGAAGCACCCGAGTTAATTTTGAAGTTGTTCAAAAAGCTAAATGTACCAAAATATGATGGGACTTTGGATCCTTAGGAACACATCATCATCACCTATGAAATGGCGGTGAAAGGAACTGACTTGGCTCTACACGAGATTGAGTTAGTCCTACTAAAAAAGCTCGGATAAACCCTCAAGAAGGGACCTTTGACATGGAAGTTACAGGCCTCAGAAGGCAGAAATATTAAGAATTTCATAAGGAGAGTCCAAGTTGCTGGGGGAGTTCGTGAACAGGTTTCAAAAAGAAAGGATGCTGCTACAGGCCGTGCCAAATGAATGGGCAGTTGAGGCATTTACTAAGGGGCTCAACCCTAGGTGTTCCGACACCTCCCGAGAATTGAAACAGAGCCTACTGGAGCTCCAAACAACTACATGGGAAGATGTCCACAACCGTTACGAATCAAATATAAGAAAATAAGATGACCAACTCGATTTTCTAGCATCAACCAAGGGTAAGGATCGTCAAAAGAACAGGGATAAGTCGAAAGATTATTTTCACATAGATCGGCGACCTTCCAAAGGTCGGTTTTTGCCTATGAAATGGCCGAACGACACGGTAGAGGATTTCGATTGGCGTATAGGTTCACGTCTAATAGAAAAATTTCCCGTGGCCGGAATAGTAGGTCACTAATGTTCCAAACGTCAATGCCACACAAGAGGGAAAGGGGGTGATTGGTGTGGTACCCAATTTTCGATCTAGAAGAACCTAGTTCTTCTAGGTGTTCTAATTACCACTGTTTGTGGAATTAAAATACATAAATATAAGAACATAGTGATTTTTACGTGGAGAACACCTCGCTTGAAAGGTGATAAATCCATGACCTACTACTCAGTAGGATTTTCTCAACATCCTTTAAACTCAATGAGCCAAAACAACATTTATAAACTCTTGTAAACGTAAGGATTAACTCTAATCTCAGTATGGCACACAGCCTCAACTGTTGTGACACTTCAATTTAACTCTAACTTGAACACTCAAATTCCTAATACAATTGCTTTTATGAAATATGGAAAGGTACAAGTTTTAAATCACCTACTATAGTTGAACTAGAATAATAATAAATACAATGGAACTGGTTCTTCTATCTTGTTCAAGTAGCTGCAGGTGTGCACACTGGATCTCACATAAATTGCATGAAAAATATCCTTGCTCTTTTGCTCTCAATTTTTCTTAACTTCAGCGTATGTGCATACCTGTAAAATAGAACAACTCAGTTATTTGTTACATTAGTAATTAGAGTTTTATTATGACTCAATTTCTTATCCTCCATTGAGTTTGAGTCCTAGTCCAATCCAAAACTCCAACCTTTATCGGATGTGTTCTCTTCTCATAAGGAGACTCCTTCTCCGTATCCCATATGCAATATTTTTTATCAGTTCAGAAGATATTCAGAATATGCTTGATCCCAAGGACTTATCTTCTTCACGTGCATCTCATATGCATGGCCATAACAATTGTGTCTCCTAAGATGGACTTGGTCCTTCACTTGAGTTCATTTGTCATTCTTCAAAACTTCAACTGACCTTGCGCCAATAAATTCCCCCTTTTAAATGATGACAAATTTTTTGCTTTTACTGATCAAAAAACTTGTGGAACTCAGCTAAAATATCATCACTTGAAAAATTTAACTTATCATTAAGGACCAGATTTAATTAGGTCATAAACATCATTGTTCAGAAAATAGACACAATTTCTTTTTAAGACCAATATGTTCCCCCTTTTGGCATCATAAAAAATTTACATAGACATGTGAATCCCAGAATATTAATCATTAATCATAACCACTGGGGCGACTGCAAGTAAAAGCATGCTTTAGTTAATCAAAAATCAACTTGACAAAAATAACTATTTAGAGCAGAATCATTATAAAACAAGAGAAATGGAAATTATCATTGCTAAGTCAGTGCTTCTACAAGACATTCCACAAAAAGAAAGAACAAAAACAACCAACCATGAGCAAAAATAAGAAAAATTCCTAATCTGGGTCACTGGGGTAACTGAACTGGTTCAAAACTAGGACAAAAAGGTTTATGGCTTTAAGGAACTAGAGGGTTGGGATTGGACTAGTTTGAGCATAGTTTGTAGCATCCCTTCACTCTTTTCCTTTTCTTTTGTTAGCTCTGCTTTCAGCCCATTCCCTTCATCTGCAAGCTCAACAACACGAGCCTGAAGCCTAGCAATTTCAGCAGCTTTGGTCCCACATTCCTGAACCAAGGCCCTAACCTTGCTATTTACTGGAGTCTTCACTAATGAATCAGGTTCAACAGGTCCTACACTTATCAGATAGTCACAGGCTTGGAGGGTCTTGATTCCAAACTGCTCTTTACAGGAGGTCATTTCGCATTTCTTCAAAGGAACGTTCAGCCTGTCCAGTATAGTTGTTAGAATGAATCCATAAGAAATAGCATGAGCCTTTGGGACATTAATGACTCTGTCCAATAGTTTGACTATGAAAGTAGGCCATTTAATCTGCTTACCTCTCACAAGACACTCCATGTGAACCAGGTCTATGTAATTTGCAGTGTGCCTCCTCTCTTGTCTGGGCAGCAGGAATTTGTATACAAACTCAAAGTGCACTTTATGCTCTGGCTTCATTTCACTCGTTTGAGCAAATCTTGCCTCAGGAACCTCTTCAGCATCCTTTGTATCACAGAAGTTCCTGGTGATTTGGAGTACTGCGGGCAGATCATCTAGACAAGGACACCTTTGCATGGTGTAATCATCATAGCCCTCACTTGGAATGTCTAGAATCCTGCCCAATTCAGGTGCATCAGACTTCACCTTCACACCTTTCACTACATTGGTTACTAGCCTATTTTTCACAGAGCCATTTTCCATGAATTAAATCAGCTCTCTTCTGGCTAGTCTTCCATCCATCTGAAGGACTATGTCCTTCCACCCCTATACAGCTAAAGAATCCACCAACCTAAGCATGCATGGCTCTTCCAGGTCTTTCAGAAACCTTCCCTTCAATATCTTCCTTCTGCTAAAAATGACAAAATGATCTTGCTCCTGTTCAGACTCCTCATATTCTTCTTCTCCACTCCATTTTTCATCATCTTCTTCAATAATTTTCACTTGTTTCCTTTCACTGTGGACCTAGTTCTTTTAGCCAAAGAAGGTTTAGCAGGTAAACGATCTTCTTCAGCAGCCTTAGAACTTTCCACTACTATTTCTTTTCCATTTTGCTTTTTCTTTTTCTTGCTCTTCTCTAAAGCTTGCTATAGTTCTGCCTCACTTTGCCTTACTTTACTCCTTATGGATCTTCCCCTAGGTACAGAAGTAGCAGCAGTCTTGGAAGAAGTCACTCTGCTTTTCTTTGTGGGTTTAGAAGCAACTCGGGTCTTTTGTGAAGATGCCTTGCGCTTCTTTGGGTCATAACTGGCCCCCACCTACTTTAGAATATCTGCTAAAATTTCTTCCACAGAAGAACCATGTTCATCTTGTTGTTTACTCAAATAAACAAGTCCCTCAGCAGCCTCCCCTGATCCGCTTCCCCCTGACTTTAAGCCACCTTTTTCTCCACCACCACATATAGCAAGAACCTCCCATTTATTTTTCTTTCTCCTCCTGCTAGACTCAGCCCCTTCAACATTCTTCATAGTACCTACCAACGCAAATATACTATTTTCCTTCTCTGCCACGTCAGAAAATAAAAAACAGTTGTTTACCTCACCTGGGATTTCTTGAATCTTGTCATTGTTAGAAGACTTAGGTTCTTATCCTTCACTAACATAGATGAGCTTTTCAGACTTAGAGCTTGAGTCAAATTCTTCGGCTGAAACCTCTTTCTTTTGACTGGCCTTTAATTTCTCATTGAAAGCTTTTCTGAGAGAGCTGGATGCTATTATTATTCTGGCTAACCGGTGGGGGAGTTCTAGGATTGTCTTGAGGATTAGTCATGGTGGAGTATTTTTGGAAATCTTTTGGGAATTTTGGAGGAAAGGGGATTATCAGAAGTATTGGAGAAGTGAATGATAGATATGAGTGATGAGAGAAGGTGTGGAGTGTATTTAAATAGGGAACATGATTAAGCGTATAACGACAACTTTTTCAATGGTCAATTAGGAGTCTAATCAAATTAGAATTATGGACTCTTTTGAGATTAATGAGCGATGCTAGTTTTTAGAAAAAATCCTGTTTTAGTTAGACTCCTAGGATAATGAAACTGGTTCAATGCTCAACGAATAGAATTTATGAAAGTTTAGTGTAATTAGGACTTCTGCTCATGATTGGTAATTTTATCTTTCTAATATTGTAAAGTATAGAAACATACCTCAACATTCTGATGAGCATATACTGATGAACCAGGTTCTTCAAGTAAAACTTCTCTTGATCATGCCTCAAATGTCAGAATAGAAAAACTTTGTAAGCGATTAAAGATTCATATAAACACATGTCACAAGAGTATACTAATTAAAGTATGATATTGATTAAGAGTTAGTCTAGATATTTATGTTGAATTAAGAACTCCTAACCAAAAAAAATAATTTTTTTTCATTGTGCATTCTGAACTGGTCCTTTTTATCCACCCTATTCCTTTCAAAGTTTTCTCTACTCAGCATTTTAGTGAAGATGTCAGCTTTTTATTAATTAGTAGCACAAAATTCTTTGAAGATTAACCCTTTCTCATAGTTATCTCGTAAGAATTGGTATCTAACATCTATGTTCTTGGTCCTTATATGATGAATAGAGTCATACTTATAACACTAGTATTATCACAAAATATTGGTATATACCCGACTTCAATTCCAAATTCTACCAGCTGTCGTTTGATCCATAGCAATAGAGCACAACAAGAGGTAGAAACAACATATTGAGTTTCAGCAGTCGACACGGCTACTTAATTTTGCTTTTTGGTAGCCCAGGACACTAGACATGACCCCAGGAAATGTGCCATACCTAAAGTACTCTTCCTATCCACTATGAAACCTGCATTATAAACATCAACATATCCTACTAGATTAAAATTACTACCTTTGGGATACCAAATACACAAATCAGTGGTGTCTTTCAGATATCTCAATATCCTCGTGACAGCAGTCAAGTGTGACTCCAGTGTATTTTCCTAGAAACGTGCACAAATCCCTATACTAAAAATAATGTCAGCTCTGTTAGCAGTAAGATACAAAAGTGAAACAATCATACCCCTATATAGCTTTTGATCAACTGATGAAATATTTTGATTAGTTCTTTTGTATAATTCTGCTGATGGATCATGGTTCCATTCGGGCTTTGTTTGATCTGCAAGCCTAGGAAGAAATTTGTTCACCCATCATACTCATTTCAAACTCACTTCCCATTAATTTTGCAAAGTCGTTATTAACCCTATCAGTAGAGGCCCCAAATATTATGTCATCAACATATATTTGTACAACAAGGAGGTCTTTACTTTTTTTCTCTTAGAAGCAAAGTGCTGTCAATTTTACCTCTTTTGTATCCATGATCCTGTAGGAATTTTGATAGTCATTCATACCAAGCTCTTGGGGCCTGTTTGAGCCCATATAGAGCCTTGTCCAGCTTGCACAAATGCTCAGGACATTCCTTGCTTTCAAATCTTGTAGGTTGTTTCACAAACACTTTTTTCCTTGAGGTAGCCATTTAGGAAGACAATTTTGACATCCATCTGATGAAGAGTGAATTTCATATGTGTTGCGAAGGAAATGAGGAGTCTGATTGCCTCGAGTCTTCCAAATGGAGCAAAGGTCTCATCATAGTCAATACCTTCCTCTTGGCTGCAGCCCTAAACCACCAGCCTTGCCTTGTTTCTTGTAACAATTCCATCTTCATCAAGTTTATTCCTGAAGACCCATTTGGTGCCAATGACTGACCTGTCCTCGGGTCTAGGAACTAGATGCCAGACTTGACTTCTTTCAAATTGATTGAGTTCCTTCTGCATAGCTTTGATCCAATCTGTATCCTACAAAGCCTCAACAACATTGTTAGGTTTAATGAGAGATAAAAAAGCATCAAATGCACTCAAATTCTTTAATTATGATTGACTCCAGATGTTGGATCATTAATGATGTTCTCAATAGGATGAGAACTTTGATACTTGTGAGATTTCACCAATAACTGGTTTTTACTAGATGATTCTCCTGTGTTCTGTTGATGAGGAACAGGTTCATGAACAGGTTCTTGTAGAGAATTTGTTACATTTTCAATCTGATTAGTTCCCCTATCAGGTTTCCCTAAGTGGAAGAACCCGTTTCATCACATGTTCCTTCTTTTGTTGCTGCTTCAGTCAATTCTCTTACCAAGATAATGGCGTCATCTTCATGTTCCTATCTCTCAGAAAGAATTTTAGTTTCATCAAATACAACATGCACACTTTCTTCTACACACTACGTTCTTTACTGAACACTTTATATGCTTAGCTATATGAAGAATACCCCAAGAATACTCTCTCATCACTTCTAGGATCAAACTTACCTAGGGATTCTTTTCCATTATTGTGCACATAGCACTTGCAACCAAATGCCCTAAGGTGGGATATGTTTGGTTTTCTCCCTTTAAGTAACTCATAGGGAGTTTTCTCAACAAGAGGTCTAGTCATGCATCTATTGATTATGTAGCATGCGGTGTTTACAGCCTCTGCCCAGAAGCTGTGGGGTAATTTATTAGAGAGAAGCATGGTCCTTGCCATATCCTCAAGGGCCATGTTCTTTCTTTCAACTACACCATTTTGTTGAGGTGTCGTGGGGGTAGAGAAGTTGTCATCTATACTATTTTCATCACAATAGTCAGCAAATTTTACATTTTCAAATTCAGTTCCATGGTCAGATCTAATGGATGCAAGTTGATTTCCTAATTATTTCTGAGTTTTTCTAACAAAGGCAGTATACATTTCAAATGCCTCATCTTTAGATGTCAGAAATAGTACCCAGGTAAATCTAGAATAATCATCAATAAGCACCATCAAATATTTCTTTCCACCTCTGCTCATGGTTCTCATTGGACCACAAAGATCCATATGAACCAGTTCCAACTTACCATTTTCTTGGATTTGAAGGATGACCTTACCTTCTTCTCCCTTGCACATGCCTCACAAACTTTGTCTTCTATGAACTTGATATTAGGTAACCCTATCACTAAGTCCTTGGAGACTAATTTCTTTAGCTGATTTAGACCGGCATGGCCAAGCCTTTTGTGCCACAAGAGGGAATCATTAACTAGCACACTCAGACAAGTGAGTTCAGTATATTAAATAGTTGACAAATCTATAATGTAAATATTATTAACTCTTTTTTCCTGCAAAACAATTTTGTCAGTGGTAAGGTTAATCACAAAACATTTGGTAGAGTTGAAAGCTACAAGGTTACCTTTGTCACAAAATTGTGACACGCTGATTAAGCTATATTTCGAGCCATCTATCAAGTAGACACTCAATGGAATGAGAGTTTGTCTTACCTACCTTTCCAACTCCAATGATCTCACATATCTTTATATTTTTAAAGGAGACATTACCTCCTTTCAGGTTCTCAAGTGAAAGGAACTGGTCCTTGTTCTCATGTGTTTGGAGCAGCCACTATCCATATACCATATTTGGCTACTCCCTTTCACTTGAACCTGCAAAAAGAAATCAAGGGCTAGTCTTAGGAACCCAAACTAGTTTGTGTCCCTTTCTATGGGCAAAAGGATAAATTAGAGTCTTTCTTGCCCAGCCAGGCAGTTTGTGTTCTTTTAAAACAAAAGCTTTGTTCCTTTGACTAGCCTTTTCTTTTGCATTGCATTCATTTTAATAATGGTCAGTCTTACCACAGTGTGTGCAGATCTTGTTTTCAGGAAGTGTGAGGTACTTGTTTTTGGGTCCTATTTTGGAGCTTGAGTCCATAGCCAAGTCCTCTTTTATTGCTACTGTGATGCTCTTGCAACCATGAGAGAGCATCAAAAGCTTTGTTCCATTTTCAAGTTCTGTCTAGTTCATGTTTCACCTTTCCAAGATCTTATTTTAGAATCTTAATCTTGTACAATTCATCTTTCTTGTACAATTCATCTTTCATTTTTCCTAGAATACTATTGTCAAGTTTTAGATTTTATGACCTAAGTTCTAGAATACTATTGTCAAGATCAAGAACATGTTCATCAACTAAGCATTTTTTTATCACTCTTATTAGCCCTAGATTCTAGACTTTTGCATTTTGCTTTTAGGATAACACATTCCCTATATAGAACTTCCTATTCATTGTTATCTATTTCAGACTCATCAATGAAGTCTAATAATATCTCAGCCAACCTTTCTTTAGATAGAAATTTAATTTTGTCCTTGAGATGTAGAATACTTACCTCCTGCTTATCGTCTGATTCTCCAATGGCCATAAGAGCTTGTTCTTCTTCAGCTTCATCTTGTGAGTCTTCATCAGAGGTTTCACCCCAAGCAGCAACCATAGCCTTGGTTAAACCTGTTCCTTCATTTAACCCTTTCTTTATTCCACTCAATTTCCTATTGAGGGAAATTCTTTAATCATGTGGTCTATCTTACCACACTTATAGCAGCCATCATTGTTCTGTTTCTCAAGAGCGCTTGTCTTGTTGAAGTTTTCACCTCTTAATGAACCTCTTCCTCTCATCAGGTACGTTTTGAAATCTATAGTGATCATAGCCATTTCATTATCTTCTAGATCTGAACCTTCTGTAATTTTTAGAGCCAAGCTTCTCTCATTCTTGGGTGTATCCATCTTCCTAGTTTGCCTTCTCAGTTCATAAACAGTAAGATTCCCAATCAGTTCATCCAGCCTGAGAGTTGCCATATTTTTGGACTCCTGAATGGCAGTAAACTCATACGCTAGTGCCCAACATATTCTATTCTTGTTTCAAGTATTTTTTCAGAATTCAAAGAAGTAACTTCATAGAAATAGTAAACTAACTAACTAATGCCAAAATACAAATTCAAGTTTTTCAGTTTGTAAGTTTAAAACATACAGTCCACGATCCACTTTAACAATTTAATACTGTCCATTAGAATACATTTCATAATCCAAATCAATAGACAACACTTAACTAACCATATTCAAAGTAATTTCAACACAAAGACTAAGTAACTACATATTAGACAAAACTGAATTAATAATGCTCCGCAAATTCCAGTATTGCCAATATGTTTTCCATTTCAATCAGTGAAGTTACATTGAGATTACTTGAGTGTGTACCTGCAAGGAGGAATTATAACAGGATGAAGAATGAGTTAGCACAACAATAGCAATACCAAGCAGAGTTGCAACTAGCAGTCAGTGACAGCCCAGAAATGATTCAGAAACCCAGGAATATTTTAAACCACTTGAAATTGAAAAGGATCCTTCTACACCACTTCCATAGAACTCAGAAATGAACACAGATGAGAAAACTACTTCCTATTCCAGATTAGCGAGCAAAACCGGACCTCTAACTAAGTAACAGATTGATTATGATGTCTAAAACTCAGTAACTAATGGAGAAATTTCAATGGAACTGTAGTTGGCTCATTTTTGTAGTTTTTCTGGAGATTTTTACTGTTTTTGGATTTTGAAGACTTTGACTTCAAAAAATGCATATCTGAATAAAAGAAGGAGATGATTCTGGAATTTTGTTTTTGATGGCTGAAAAAGAGACCCCCTCCCCGAGGCATTTTGATGCCCTCTTATAGGCAACCCAAGGGTGGTGAATCATATTTTTTTGCTTTTATTTTTAGTCCTTCATTATTTTTAGTTTGGTCCATGTATTTCTGACTTGCTACTCAAGTAAATGCCCTTTATTTGTTGAAACCTACACTAAAGTACCCTTCTAGAAGGCCCTAGGATTCTCTTCTACCCACAAAATACCTTTAGTACCCTTTCCTTACTTTTATATTACTACTCTTAAAGAAACTACCGTTTTCTATGCCTAAAAAACCCTTCCACTAGTATGAAATTTACAGACTAAGGCTAACTGATCCCAACCCCCTCATCCTAGCTTAAATTTACCTAAAGCTAACTAAGAAATGATTTACTCAGCTATATCCAAACCACCTATCTTAAACAATACACCAGTAAAACTAAAATTAAATGTGCAGTTAATCAAACTAAAAATTGCAATCAGTCCCAATCAACTTCCCAATCTAAGAACAGAACAAAGAAAGATCTAATTATACCAACGACTAATTATCAATTAAGTATTCAAAATCAAAACAGAAGAAGAATTGAAATTACCCTAAACCTATAGCTAACATTTAACGGACATAATTGTATCAACCCAAACTAATCAATTAAGACGATTCTAAACTAAGACTATGATTAACTAACAAACAAAGCATGAATCAAAAATTAAAATTAAAACTAAGAAGGGCTTATTGACTAAAAGAGACGGAACAACGAATCCAAAGAGACATTAAACTATACTAATAAACAAAAATAAAGCATAAAATTAACCAGAATAATTACTAAAAAAACTTCGAGCTTATTTTGATTTCTGAAAACGAATTTCAATTAATATTATGGGTTTATCTTTGTCAAAATAAACTCATAATATTAATTGAAATTGTCTGAGAGTGAAGCTTTCAAATGGTCAAAAAATTTGAAACCCTAGATGTGGAATTGAGGGCGGCCTAGTGAGATTCAAAAGAAAATAAACCCATATTTGTGAAGAGGAGGATGAGGAGACTATCTGGTACCAATTTGGAATTATTTGGACAAACTTATGTTTTGAGACCCGATTTTCAAACACATATTCAAAGCTTCTGGGTTTGATTCGAGGGATTACAAGTGTGTATTCATGATGAGGGAGAGGATAGGGAGCTCTGGTGTTATATTTGGAGTGATTGAAGGTGGCGTCGCCAGCGACGGCCTAAGAGTTTAGAGGCGGCTCCATTAGGGTTCATGATAGGTGAGGAAGACGATGAGGATTGGGGGTTTGGGGGGGGGGGGTCGATCGGACTGTTAAATAGGGGGATCCTAGGCCGATCTCATCCGTTGGATTAAGAATCAATGGATGAGATTAAACCCTAAAACGACATCTTTTGGGCTTTGAAGATCCGGACTGGGTTGAGGATAAAGGATTTTGGCCGGCTAGGTAAGGGGTATGTGCTGGAGATTTGTTTCAAGAATGGCCAAAATTTGGGTCTTTATTAAGATAGCCTCCTCTTATTTCCTTCTTTATTTTCCAATTAATTCTTTTTGTTTCTCACTTTATTTTTGTATTACTACTTTCTGATTTTATAAAAATTAAAAAGTAAAATAACAACAAACTAATCTAATTTAATGCCTAAAATTACGTTATGAACTATTTTATGAAAAATTTCACAATTAAAACAATAGAAGCGCTAATGTGAACTATTTTTTTTGTCATTTTCATGTTATGTTCCAAAACAAATTAACAGGGTTTAAATTTAGGGTTTTCACTTCCACGTCCCAACTTGTCAAAGCTACCGCCTATCGATTTAAATTTCCCTCCTCAGTCGGAGGCGGAACCGGCTCCCCCTGAACCATCCTCGGAGGAGTAGGAAAGGAGAAGGGAACGGGATTTTCTCGCCTTCTAAGAGTATAAAGAAGCGGAGTGTCACCCCAACAAACTAGACGCACGCATATCAATCCTAAAAATATAAAACTATATACTAAATGCAAGTGCATATTTTTATATTTTATATAAATTATTATGCACAAAAAAATGCTATAATTATTAGAAAATATCACCGAAATGCACAAAAATTATAAAAAATAAAGAAAAATTATTTTTTTTGATTTTTTTGGAATAATGTATATATAAGGCAAACATCACATGCTCA
Source organism: Nicotiana benthamiana (assembly GCA_034376525.1). Classification (NCBI taxonomy): domain Eukaryota; kingdom Viridiplantae; phylum Streptophyta; class Magnoliopsida; order Solanales; family Solanaceae; genus Nicotiana; species Nicotiana benthamiana. The sequence continues at coordinate 74,710,297 of CM067328.1, read as the reverse complement.
CAGCTGCCCCTCTTTGCTTGGAAGCATGAAAAGTTTTTGGGCAAAAATAAGTGAGAAAATACGAGTGATTTTTGCCTATCTGAATATTCAGTGTGAAGCATTTTGAAAAAGTTTTGACCGCACCCTACTTCAGAGGTTGCCTGCATATCCTGGGCTAAGCAGGAATCGGGTCAGTGTAGTTCCGGAGTGTCTGGTAGCTAGGACTACTAGGAACTGTGATCTTCTCACTATGATTGCTGCTGCTACAGCTCGCTGACCTACCTTATTACACCATGTCAAAAATAAAAGAAGCTAGACTAAGCTATGAACTAGGAATTACAAAAATCCTATCTAAATTCTTCGAACTGGTTCTTGTACTTCCTTGTTGTCTTGTATTCTCTTGTTGCCTTGTTGTCTTGTGTTCTCTTGGTGAAATCCCTTCTTGTTATTTCAAATTGCTAACTGAGATGTTGTTCCTTCTCTTCCAAACTTATGAACTTGAATAATATTGGACTTGAATGTATTCCTCTGTTATCTAGGCGGGCTCCTGAACGCTGAACTTGAACTTGAATGTACTTCCTTTGTTATCCAGGCAGGCTCCTTATTGTTATACTTGAACTTGAATGTATTCCTATGTTATCTAGGCGAACTCCTGATTGCTGAACTTGAACTTGAATGTATTCCTTTGTTATCTAGGTGGTCTCCTGACTTCACAAAAATAGATAAAACAAAGAAAACTTTCGGCCCCAGTTTGGCAACTGGGTACATATTACAGGATATTAATAAGAATTTGACTAAAACTTGACTTGAAATACCTCTGTTATATAGGCGGGCTCTTGATTTCCAAAACTTGAATTGTGTATCTCTGTTCTTCAGGCGGGCTCTTGACTTCAAAAAGACAAAGAAATTGATTGAAAACTAAAATTTGAATTGTATCACCTCTGTTCTTCAGGCGGGCTCCTGATTGCTGAAATTTGAATTGTATGTCTGTATTCTCCAGACGGACTCCTAACTACTGAAATTCGAAATGTATGTCTCTATTCTCTAGGCGGACTCCTGATTACTGAAATTCAAAATGCATGTCTCTGTTCTCCAAGCAGACTCCTGACTACTGAAATTCGTAATACGTGTCTATGTTCTCCAGGCAGACTCCTGACTTCAAAATAGATAATGAAATTGATTGAAAACTCAAATTTGAATTGTATCGGATCTGTTCTTCATGCGGGATCCTGACTTCAAACTTGAAATGTATGTATCTATTCTCCAGACGGACCCCTGACTACTGAGATTCGCAATGCATGTCTCTGTTCTCCAGGCGGACTCCTGACTACTGAAATTCGAAATGCATGTCTCTGTTGTCCAGGAAGACTCATGACTTCAAAACAGACAACGTAATTGATTGAAAACAAAAATTTGAATTGTATCACCTCTGTTCTTCAGGCGAGCTCCTGACTTCAAACTTGAAATGTATGTCCCTATTCTCCAGGAGGACCCCTGACTACCGAGATTCGAAATACATGTCTATGTTCTCCAGGCGGACTCCTGAATTCAAAATAGATAAAGAAATTGATTGAAAACTAATAAGACTCCTGATTGAAACCTCTGTTCTTCAGGAGAGCTCCTGATTGCTGAAACTTGAATTGTATGTCTCTATTCTCCAGGCGGACTCGTGACTTCAACAAAACATACGAAAACGAGGAAACTTTTCTGCCCCAGTTTGGAAAACTTGGCCCAGGGGTGAGTGTTACTGAATCATATACCAACTATTACTAAAAATTTGAAAGCTAAGTCCCATTATCTAGGGAAGTCCTGACAACTCCTAACAATTACGATCCTAAGTCATGTCTTCCAAAGGTATTGCTTTCACTACATCATGTTTTTTACAAGGATTTTTTGACTACATCCTATTATACAGGAAGGTCCTGAAAACTCCAACTTTGAATTTTATCCCAAACATACAAACTTTGAGACCAACTTACATTTCCCTATGTTATTCTTCATTCTCTTGTATTTTAACCATACCACACTTGCGGTCAAAGCTGATTACTGCTTGTTTTCCTTTAAGGAGAATTCCTCTTGCACAACTGCCCTTTTTTGCCCTTGTTAATCAAAGAAACTTTCGTTAATTTAAATGGTGGTTAGTTTATGGAATTCTTGCTGAACAATCCTTCCACTGCTTGCTTTGTGCTGACTGACTTCCTCTTAACCGCTTTACTTTCTTACTGACTTTCCAAATTCCCTAATGTCTGACAACCCGTTTGTTTTTTACAAGTGCTGTTGTTTTAATTTTCCGACCCTTTTTGCCTGAACTTTTACATTTCCCACAATATTTCGTAATTATTCTACCGATGAAACTTCCAGCGGCTTCCCCTATTCCACTTTACATCAAGTTGTTGTTAAGATGCTCTGGTCACATATTTCTTTACCATTTTCGGAAGCTAGCAGTGATATTTGAAATCCTTTCCCCTTTACATTGAATAAAACCGAAATTGAAACATTTTAGACAGACAAAACCCCCAATAGAAATGAAATGCAATGATTTTACGGGTTAAGGATAAGAAGAATCTAAAACCAGATGACTGTTAAAATTAAAGAAGAAAAGAAACATATCTGACCGGAACAGCTGGCACCAATGATCATGACATGCATTGCGGACTAACCGGCCCGAACGGTCCAACCAACCAGCTTTTGAGTTGCCACACTTTATTGCCTCATAATTTCCATCACTTGATTACTTCCCCCAAACATTTATCTTATTTAACCTGCGATGCCTCGAAACAGATTTTCATCAACAGAAATTCTCAGTTAGCCATTTCTCAACTCACTTTTGCCTTAGGGTGCCCGTGAGGGTTTTCACCACTAAGACTCTCTCGTTTTATTTTTCTCTCAACTCCAGTCGCTTTATGGTGCATGTGCAAGTTTTCACCAATAAGACTCTCTCATTTTTAATTTTTAATTTTATTTTTTATTATTGTTTTATTTTTTTGCTTTTTTTGCTTTAACCAGAGTGTTGCCTCTGCCACGAATTACTGCCACCTGCTTGACTTGGCATTTTCAAAGACTGATCAGAAGGTCTTTCTTTGGCCCGTAATGTAGGCTTCTGGATGGGTTAGAAAGAAGGGTATAAATGGCTCAAAACAATTTCAAAATGGGTTAAAACTACAACTTTCAGAATCCAATTTCTCACAACAAACCACAATTTTTGCCCCAGTTTCTTGCTCGGGGACTTTCGGATTTTTATTTTTGTATGAGTGAAACTCGGAGTAAGGCTGTCTATGTACCCTTTTGGGATCAAGTCACACTTTATTGTAATTACCTTTGTTGTGATTCTTTCTTCTTTTCTTTTGTTTTCTTTTGTTTTCTTTCTTTTTTACTTTCTTTTCTTTCCTTTCCTTTTCCTTCTTTTCTTCCTTTTCTTTTCTTTTCTTTTTCTTTTCTTTTCTTTCTTTTCCTTTCTTTTCTTTTCTTTATGTTTGGCACCTATGTTTCTTGATCGTGCCGTTGATTCCGAAAGAGGGGTATGAAAAATAAGTAAGGCTCAAAGGGTATGACAAGGGATAAAAGTGTTTGGATAGAAGAATAAAATGCATTCATCATTTCAATCTTCAAAATATGTCAAATACAAATAGATACATTCATAAAAAAAAATCATACATAATATCTCTTGACCGCATCGGAATTGATGTCCATTTCTCCACATTTTCCTTCTACATCTGTCAAATATAGTGCACCATTAGACAACACTCTGGTTACAATAAATGGCCCCTGCCAGTTTGAGGCGAACTTTCCTTTTGCTTCATCCCAATGAGGCAAAATCCGCCTCAGTAGTAACTGTCCGACTTTGAATTTCCTCGGACGTATTTTCTTGTTGTATGCTCTTGCCATTCTTCGTTGGTACAGTTGGCCATGCCACACTGATGCCAGTCTCTTCTCATCAATCAAACTCAACTGATCTAGGCTGCTTTTCGCCCATCCATCATCATCGATCTCGGCCTCCGCAACGATTCACAGAGACGGGATTTCCACCTCTACATGTATTACTACCTCGGTTCCATACACCAATGAATAAGGAGTCGCCCCTCAAAGTACGAATGGTAGTGCAGTACCCTAACAATGCAAAAGTAAACTTCTTATGCCACTGTCAGGCCCTTCAACCATCTTCCGGGGTATTTTCTTTATATTTTTGTTTGCTGCTTCAACCGCACCATTTGCATTGGGACGGTATGGAGTGGAATGCCTATGGGTAATCTTAAACTGCTCACCATTCATCAAATGACTATTAAGATTAGCTCCATTGTCTGTGATAATCACCTTCGGTATCCCAAACTGACAAATAATGTTCGAATACACAAAATCCACCACAACTTTCTTAGTCACAGTCTTAACGTCTTAGCTTTCACCCATTTGGTAAAATCGTCTATTGCTACTAGAATAAACCTGTAACTGTTTGACGCTGTTGGTTCAATTAGCCCAATAACATCCATGCCGCATGCAGCAAAAGGCCATGGTGCAGACATCGTATGTAGTTCTGATGGCAGAGAATGAATCAAATCTCTATGCACTTGGCATTGATGACATTTACGTACGAAACTAATACAATCCCGCTCCATAGTAAGGCAATAGTAACATGCCGTAGTATCTTCTTTGCAAAAACATATTCGCTCATATGCGGTCCACAAACTCCCAAATGTACCTCAGTCATGATATATGTGGCCTACCTCGCATCCATACATCTTAGTAGTCCGAGATCTGGGGTTCTTTTATATAACACTCCTCCACTAAGGAAAAACCCGCTTGCCAATCGCCAAAGCATTCTTTTCTGATCACCGATGGTCTGTACCGAGTATACACCCATTTTGATATGTTCGATGATGTCATGAAACCACGGCTCGCCGTCAAGTTCCTCTTCTACCATAGTACAATATGCATGCTGATCACGGACCTGAATCTTCAATGAGTCCACATAAGCCTTGTCGGGGTGATGTAACATTGATGCCAAAGTAGTCGAAGCATCGGCGACCTCATTATGAATCCTTGGAATGTGCCTAAACTCGAAAGACTGGAATCGTTGACAAAGATCATGCAAACATTGCCGGTACAATATAAGTTTTAAATCCCGTGTTTCCCATTCTCCTTGAATTTAGTGCACAAGTAGGTCCGAATCACCCATGACCAAGACTTCTTAGATACCCATATCTACAGCTAATCTCAGTCCCAAGATACACGGCTCATATTCTTCCATGTTGTTCGTACAATATAAATGAAGCTGAGCTGTAATAGGGTAATGCTGACCTACTTCAGAAACAAGTACCGCTCCTATTCCCATGCCTTTCATATTCGCAGCCCCATCAAAGAAGAGCTTCCATCCCGGCTTCTCAACTTGTTCCAATTCATCAATGTGCATCACCTCTTCATCATGGAAATAAGTTTTCAAAGGTTCGTAATCTTCATCAACCGGACTCTCAGCCAAATGATCAGCTAATGCCTGTGCTTTAATCCCAGTCCATGTCACATAGATAATGTCGAACTCTGTAAGTAGGATCTGTCACTTTGCAAGCCTCCTTGTGGGCATAGGCTTCTGAAATATATACTTCAATGGGTCCAAGTGACATATGAGGTAAGTGGTGTAGGACGACAGATAATGTTTCAACTTCTGTGCCACCCAAGATAGGGCAAAAACGCGTCCTCTATAGATGAGTATACTTAACCTCGTAAGATGTGAAATTCTTGTTAAGATAACAGATAGCCAACTCCTTCCTACCCGTAACATCATGCTACCCCAGTATACAGTCGATGAATTATCCAAAACTGTCAGATATAGAATCAAAAGCCTCACTGGTTCTGGCGGGACCAACACGATTGGGTTCGATAAATACCACCTTATCTTGACAAAAGCCTCCTGACATTCATCAGTCCATTTGACTGCAACAACTTTGTTCAACAATTTGAAAATTAGCTCACAAGTTGTCGTGAGCTGAGCAATGAACCTAACCTAATATAATTCAATCTTCCCAACAAACTCATCACCTCAGTTTTGTTTCTTGGAGGCGGCAATTCTTGAATAGCTTTGATCTTCAACGAGTGTATTTCAATATCCCTACGGCTGACTACAAATCCCAACAACTTCCCAGATGGCACCCCGAAAGCACATTTTGCAGGATTGACCTTAAGATCGCACCTACGAAGCCTTTGAAAGAACTTCCTCAAATCCCTAACATGGTCAGTCTATTTTCTGGATTTCACGATCACATCATCCACGTACACCTCGATTTCCTTGTGTATGATATCATGGAATATTGTTGTAATTGCTCTGATATAAGTTGCCCCAGCAATTTTAAGCCAAACAACATGACTTGATAACAGTACGTTCCCCATGGAGTGATTAATACCGTCTTTTCTACATCTTCTTCGTCCATTAGAATCTGATGATAACCCGCATAACAATCCACAAAAGAACCAATCTCATGTTTGTCATAATTACCAATCAGTATGTGGATGTTTTGTAGTGGAAAATTGTCCTTTGGACTCACCTTGTTAAGATCCCGATAATCGACACACACCCTGGTCTTGCCACCTTTCTTCGGCACATGCACAACATTAGCTAACCAGGTGGGATATCGCGCGACCCGAATGACGTTTGCATCAAACTTCTTGACATGAGGGAGTGTCGGATCAGTGGGAAATTTGTGAACCACTAAATCGGTACTTAGACCCGTCGTATCATTATACGACCATGAAAAAACATCCTTGTATTCGAAAAATTCTTTAATTATCTCCTCCTTGAGTTGTGGCTCCAGATGAACACTTATTTTTGTTTCGCGAACATTGACTTGGTCCCCTAGATTAACTGCTTCTGTGTCATTTAGGTTAGGTTTGAGTTTTACTTCAAAGTGAATTAATTAGTTACTAATTTCCTCATAGGCCTCGTCATCATCACATTCCACTTCATCATCACACTCGATTTCTTGTATTATTATTTTTGAGTTAGATTGGCTTTTAAAACTGGGCCGGAGATTCCTCTTGCATGTCATGTCATTGATATCAGCATAAAAAGAACTGTACAGAAAAGAAAAGAAAAATGGAAATAAAATTAGGAATGAAGAAAAAAGAAAAATTGCATTTCATTCAATGTAAAGATAAAAGGGTTTTAATTCATCCAAATGGACGGAACATAGCAACTGAATTACAAACCCTGGAATAATCCATGTGAACTAAAGGAAAACAAAACCCACTACCACGACTCACTCCTAATTGGAAGAGGAGTAGCTTCCCAATTGTTGACATTAGCACGTGGTCCGATGTACTGTATATCCGCTTTGCTTGACCCTTCCCCGGCCTCGACCATATTCATTTCAGCAAATACCCTCTCGAACACCTTATCCAAGTTCCCCTGTGCACCAACCAGTGGACCCGATACCTTTGCCAATAACTGCTTTTGACACCTGGCCTGACAAATGACCTAGACAGGCGTGGGATCAGTTTGGGAAGAACCCAAGCTTTCGTTTTCAATTTACAAACCCTTCTAACATCTGCCGTTGTTGGCTTAAACCCCATCCTGAAGGTATCAAGATTTTTTGGGCAGAGAGACAGGTTGAACAATACCCTGAAGCTCAGCCCCCAGACCTTTCCCTTGCACGAACCCATTACCCAGCATTTCTGAAACTACCATTAGAGTCGCAGCTGCTACCCTAGGGAGCGAGATGCTTTTACCTTCCAACACCTTGTCCACCGGGATTGTGTCAAACACTTGATAAACCCATGGCCCCTTATCATCGCCGGTCTCTATAAAGGGTAAAATGGCTTCACTTCCAGTGCATGTGGGATTTTCAGCACGACCTCTTGTCTGTCCCATTCGAACTTGACCCTTTGATGCAATGTGGAGGGCACTGCTTTGGCTGCGTGGATCCATGGTCGACCCAACAAAAGATTATGAGATGCTGCAGCGTCCAACACCTAAAATTCCATAGTGAACTCGACTAGGCGGATGGTCAATTTAAGTATAATATCCCCCACTGTGTCCGTTCCACCTCCGTCAAACCCTCGAACACAAACATTATTTTATTGGATTCTATCATCATCAATATTCAACTTGTTTAGTGTAGACAACAGACAATATTGGCACTAGACGCGTTATCAATCAACACCCGAGTAACCATTGAATCGTCACACTTGACCGTCAAGTGGAGAGCTTTATTATGTTATGTGCCATCCACGAGAAATTAATCGTCAGAAAATGTTACCTTGTTTACCTCAAAGATCTTGTTGGAAATTGTTTCCAGATGGTTCACTGAAAATTTATCGGGCACATGAGCTTCATTCAATATCTTCATCAAAGCCCGGCGACTCTCGTCCGAGTGGATCAGTAATGATAACAACGAGATCTGGGTCGGTGTTTTTCTCAGTTGTTCAACAATGGAATAATCCTATACTTTCACCTTTTTCAAAAACTCTTCTGCTTCTTCCTCCGCCACCGCTTTCTTGACTAGTACTGGATTGTTTTTAGTAGCCCTGGCCTTTCCCAACTCTTCAGGAGAAAAACAACGTCCCGAACGAGTTAGTCCCTGTGCTTCACAACTCTCTTCCTCAATTTCCTTTCCTTTGTATGTCACTAATACCTTTTCATGTTTCCACGGCACGGCTTTGCTATCGACCATGGGTAATTGGACTACCGGCTTTATGATAACCGGTTCTGTATAGGCCCCATTCACAACAACCACGGGAGCAAATGATGATCGTAGTACCACTAACTTGACTGGCTCTAGCTTCTTTGCAGTAGCAAATGGCCCTTTCCCCGTTACCACCACTGGCTTATCTTTTATCTCTTTCGGCTGAACCACTAGCTATGCACTAACTGTATTTTCTTTGACCTTGGCTTCAGTAGAACGGATCATGACGAGCGTCTGGGAGGGTTTTTTAGGCTCTGTCCCCTTGTGTATCAGTTCAATCATATTGGCTTCATAATGCACTGGTAATGGGTTTTGATTGATGTTTGGAGCCTCCGGAGCCTGTACTTTAATACGACAATTATGAATAAGTTCTTGCACTGCATTTTTCAACTTCCAACATTTTTCAGTATCGTGCCCTGGAATCCCTTAGCAATACTCACAGCTAACAGAATGGTCCAGGCTTCTGGGAGGGGGGTTTGGTGCTTTGTGTTCAACTGAGGTCAACATTCCCAATTGTTTTAATCTGTAGAAGAGAGTAGTGTAAGATTCTCCCAGCGAATTAAATATTTTTTCGTTCGGGACCGTCTCACTTCTAAAAAATTGGTTTGGGTGAAAGCCGATTCCTTGGGCATTTTGAACCCTGCGGGCAACTGGACATCAGGGAAAGGTCACAAATGTTTGTAGGCAACACTGACTTGGCTGCCTAAACCATGCATGTTCTTGAAGGATTGCTCTAGGATTTTGACTTTACAAATCACTTCCTCTTGTTCTGCATTCTTAACTGGTTTCTCAACTTCCTCTGGGATCTCAAAATGAGGTGTATATTTATACGGCTCAGGAGCTTTAAAAGTGAGTTTGGCAGGGTAATATTGAGTATCGTGAGCTTGGAATAGCGGCTCACTGGACGATCTTTGTAATGTGGCTGGGGGAGATGCCACAAAGACTAAAACCATGGGTGGAGGAGGGTTCTGTTTGGGTGGTGGAGCTGGAGGAGCGTATGAAGTGGTACCATAGCCCTGGGTGTGATATGGGAAGGCTGAAGATGCGTTGGGAGTGGTGGGCTTATGAGCCTCAGCCAGACGTGGGATGTAAGATGGATTGGTGGGGTATAATGGTGCCGGATTCCCCCCATACCAAGCCCGATGCATCTCGGCCATTTGCACTTTCAGTTTCCGCATCTCTTCTTTCATATCTCCTACATCTGTTACCTCAACTTCATTTGTGGGGTCCATAATACTGATGTCCGAATCCTGTCCTGGCATGTCTACTTTATCTTTCAATCGAGTGTTGTACGGTTGGGTTGCAAGAATGTCGGATAAACTAACCACCTTTCTGTACTCACACATTTGGACAACAACTTCATTAGTGATTAGGCTTCAACGGATTTGATAACCGCACTTTGGCATGGATGCACTTATACAGTTAACCATCTCTATTATGCATTCTCAACGGCATCCATCATCCCGACCTTTTATTATTTTCCACCACAACTTTCTTTTCATTTTCTCTTTTATTTTTTTTTCACTTCTTTTTAATTCTCTTTTTCTCTCTCTTTTTTTCTCTTCCGTTTTCTTATTCTATCCCTTCTTTGTTTTTCACTCTTTATTTTCTCTTTCTTTACTCTTTTTTCTTATTTTCATTCCTCTTCCCTTGATTTTCCGCAGTTTTCTTTCTTTTTTCTCCTTTTCTGTTTTCTTTTTCCCCTTTTTTTACTGTTACGGTCGAATTCTACAGAGATTGCCTACGTATAGTGACACTGCACGAATCAGACCAGGCGTAGTTCGTGCACATAAATGCAAAAATAAATAGTAAAAAAAATTTTGGGAATTTTAATTTTCATTACAAAAACAAACTATTACAAACTAAACACATTTGCATAAAGGAAATAAATGACACAAACTAACACCAAAATAAAAACTCCACAACTACAGACATACTTTGACGCAAAAGACAACGGACAGACAAACCTCGGACTCAATAATAGAAAATACAGACACGAATTACGCATACTCTAATGCTTCAAATGTGGGTTCCCGCGGGGAATCATTCAGCCTTGCCGCGGGCTTAGGTTCCAAATCATTTTCAAGTTGTTCTAACTCATTCATGGTCTACTTCACACAGATTATCACTGTTGAGATGAAAGTAGTGGGGGTGATCTTTTCACATGCCCGACATCTCCTAAAAATGGCGTGGGCAATGGCTCTAATCTTATTTTTTGTTTGCTTCTTTTCTATAAGCAGACATTTTATCTAATTATTGCACGTCTTTAACGCCTGAGAATCCTGCAGATGCTGATTCTGCAACTGCTGCACTTCTACCTCCATTTGGGATAACATGTCATAACATTGTCCACTTTCAATTTCACAATTTCTAGGCTACTTAACCGCTTTATCCTCAATAGTGGCCATCTTTCTCTTTAAATTGACAACAGTTTTCTCGTAATCCCTTTTCAACTGCTGCAAGTACCAGTTTCGCTCCTCCCTTTTTTTCTCCCACTGTGCCTTGAGTTCTGCTATGATATTCTCAAATTTCTCCAATTCATCCCGACACTCCCCGATTTCATTTCCCAGCCCCTTTATCAACTGCTCATTCGATCGACTCCTTGGTTGGTTAGTAGCGGCTTTTCTCATTTGTTGGATTTGGGCCCTAAGCGCTTCATTTTCCTAGGCCATCATGTTCTTTTCTCCCTGATTGGCAGCAACTTGCACACTATTCTCGAATTGCCGGTTCTCAATTTGTTGCTTTAGTTTGCCTATTTCTGCCCGGTAACTTTCTTCTTTTGCTAGCCAACCCCATTATTCTTGCGAATAATCCATGATTTATTGGACATGAGCTCTGTTAGTGGGCCTCTGATGAATCTGGAACCTTTTCCCAAACCATGCACTATACTTCGGATCCACCTCACCTTTAGCTAAATTTTGTACCATAGTTATGGGCTCAAGGAATCTGCATTCATTCCACAATTTGCGAATTTCATCTTCCGAGAATGTGGCTCTCAGACTTAACTCGATGACATGCTTGCTCAAATCTTTGTCTTTATGGACAACTTAGAACCTTTCCAATTGGTGCAATTTACGATGGGGAGCATAAGGTTGGATGCTCTAAATACCCATCAACAAAATATAACACTCTCCTGCTGCCATGTGTACCATCTCGGTAATAGGTAACCACCCGAATGCTCACTCAATTTGATCTGCCATTAGTGACCACAGTGATACAAACCAATATTCATTACCCTCAGGGAATGCAACACCCATTACCTGCTTTTCAAATTCTTCAATGCAGCTTAAACCCGTCAGCCCGTAGGTTATATACCCTAATCGGTGGCAGAGATGTTCTTGCATCCACAGCTGAAGTAATAAATTGCAGCCTTGGAATAAACCTCCTCCTTCCTTGATCATAGTCAATTTTCGAAACATTTTTGACAAGATCAGTTGAACTATAGTGCTATCAGCCCTCTTGATTGCGACATCACCCATCCCTACAAGACCTGTCTCTATTTTCTGTTCTTATCGTGGACAGACCGCGATTCCTAAGAATGCCATTATGAATGCCAAGGTGCGTCTTGCTTCCCATTTACTTCTGTTTCCAGCATGAGTCAGTCCCAGATTTGGCTCTTCGTAACCCCGTGGAGTACCATAACGCCGATATAAGAACTGAAGAGCACAACATCCCCCCGACAAAATCATCATTGTGCATGGTCCGAGTAATATTTAGCAAATCCAGAAATCAGTGCGGAGATACCGGCCTCGGTGACAACAGATATTGACCCCTCAAATTTCCATTCAGCCATGCATAACACGCAATTTTCTCTAGCGTGGGTGTAAGCTCAAAATCCGCAAAGAGAAATACATTACTGGTAGGATCTCAAAATGGTATTAAAGCCTCGACGACATCCGACCTTGCTCTGACATTTAGTAGATCGATGAGACCTCCCAAAACTCTGACCACTATTTCTTTGCTGCTTTTTTCCAAATCGTTCCATGACATATGGAGCTGAAGGGGGACCTCACTGAAGACAGTGAAAGGTTTGTTTTCATTTGTGCTCATCCTGCACATTTATTAAGTCGATTTAAAAGGAGTAAAATTTATTTGATTCAAAACAAAGCTACTATTTTTGATTTTCCAAATTAAAAATGAAAGACCCGATTTTTCAGACACGGCCTTTCAGCACTTCAGAAATGAAGATTTTAAGTCTGTGTGGATTAACCGGTCGAAATCCTAGAATCGACCAAAGGTGGCCATTTATGCACAGTCATCCTTCCAGCGTCTCTTTTCGGAACATCCGTCCATGATTGACAAAACAGAATCACCCGACTTATATATGATGAAAATTAAAATTTTGACATTTTTGGCTATTTTTGCAAAACGGGAGGTTGTATCCGATGAGGGTTGCCTACGTATCTCACATCCGGTGAGAATCAAATCAGCGTAGTTCGGGAAACGAAACTAACTATTTCTGAAAACAAGATTCTTTTCTCTTTTTCCTCTTTTTTGATGAACAAACTATTTTTCTTTTATGTTGGCAAATAAACCGTTTTGAAAAAAAGAAAGATCAAAAATCAAAACTCTTTTACTTTTTCTTTTCCACGGCAAGCAAAACATTTTTTCCTTTTACATTTTGAAAACGAGACAAACTAAAATAAAAGACTCTTTTTCCCTTTTTTGCTTTTTGAGTAAAACAAACAATTTAAAATTAAAATATTTTCTTTTCCATTTTCTCAAAATTTTGGCCGAGTTTCGACAATATTCGGGCATCGGGTTTTGTCTCTCCCTACACTACTATTTATCTCTTTTCCTTTTTTTCTCTTATTCTCAATTTTTAAATATTTCCGAGATTCAAAAGCCGGTCAACACGCAGGTCAGAAACAAATAAATGCACAAAAAATTACGTAGGATGCATCAGGATGGTCTTTTTCATTTCAGGTTTCTAGCCCTAGACGGACCCACCCCTGTGATGAGTCCCATAAGTTAAAATGCACATGATGCAAATAAGTGTTCCTACTAGGGATCCGACATGAAGTTGAGTTATTCTAGGTTTAGAATCTGGGTGTTTGTTGTAGTCCTGACTTGCTCGAGCGGACAACTCGAGCTGAGTGGGAGGCAGCGTACCAGGAAAATAGAAGCCTCGCCATTTGCAACTTATCCAAACCTCGTTCTAAATTGGGAAGTAGACACTATACAGAAAAGACGTCACACCAAGTGCACCCTTCTTCATGATTTAGAAGACCCATAGAGGAGATGGGTTTCATCACAGTTTATATACAGTTCAAGAAATATCAAAGTGGTAAAAGCAGTCAACTAGCATATTAAGCACATACCATGTAACAAAATCAGATAATGCCAAACACACCAATTATTTTAAGCTCGAATTTTGAACCCTGAACAAAACATTCTGGGTTCTTATCCTCAGCAGAGTTGCCAGAGTTGTCACACCTCCTTTTTCATTACATCCGCAAAGGCATAAAGGAGTTTTTCACTTAAATTACAATTGGAACGGAATTTATTTATTAAAGTTCAGCTTCACCACTTGGGAGATTTATGGTATCCCAAGTAACCGTTTAATCTCGAACCGAGGAAAATATGACTCCATTAACAATCCGCGAACCAGAAATCTGGATAAGGAATTTCGCTAACCCATGAGATGGTGTGAGGCATTCCCGAGTTCTATGGTTCTAGCATGGTCGCTTAACTGTTGCATTCAGCCTTTTATCTGAATTTATCACATGAAGAGCCTATGTGCCAATTTTACCCTTAACCGCTTTTATTCAATAAGTATTTATTTATGAGAAAGTGAACGTCGTTTAAAGCGTGCCTTCGAATCGCGTCACATGAAATGCACCTGTAATCCTAAACTCACTGTATTCAACGTTTTGGGATTTGAATTGGGTTGCATGAAATGCACACCCGAGTTTAAAAGCAATTTTATTAGAATCGCGCCTAAAGAGTCTAACGCGTCACTATTATTTTGGGAGAACTATGAAATTAACTAAACGACCTTTATTGAGGGCCCAACAATTTTGTATTTTATTGGGCAAGGCTTTTCTCATTTATTTTAAAGGGTAAACCTATAAGTGACTATATTTTATATTTTTTGTTTTGTCACAAAAAGAAAAGAAAAATCCTAATTAATTATTATCTGAACTAAGATTTCAAGTTAAAGTCCGGGCCTAAACAAAAGGACGGACCTTTTATCTTGGATCCGCTACCTAACTCAAAACCCGAGTTTATATCAATTAAATTTTAAAAGGGTTTCTGAACTGGGCCCAAATGGCTGGCCCAATGAACCCAATTGAAAGGAGCAAGGGCGAATTGAAGGTCGGGAGATCGAATCCTTGCGAGCACAACTAACTGAGCCCTATTTGGGCCAAAACTGTGATTCAAGTTGGACGCCCAAGTCCCTGCATGTGTTTCAGCTTCAGTAGATGGGCCTCCTAAGTGAGGCCTAATTAACAACCGTCCAGTTGGACAAGGCATCGAATCCCAGCGAAGGGAATGCAATATCGAGCTCAATGACTTTAGGCCTGTTCAATAATCAACCAAGCTAATCACTTGTTACAATTTTACTAAATTACATCAATATATCAGATTTAACTAATAAAACTAACTATTTTAAATTAGTCAGGGACAGATTATCGATACTCAGGAAATTACCAAATTTATAAAAAAAAGGCTACTGCAGTTGTGCGTGAATTAACATGTATAAGGTTGTTGCATTAATTCTCAGTTTGTGAACTCATACGCTAGTGCTCAACAGATTCTATTTCTGTTTCAAGTATTTTTCTTAATTCAAAGAAGTAACTTCACAAAAAATAGTAAACTAACTAAAGCTAAAATACAAATTCAAGTCTTTTAGTTTGTAAGTTTAAAACATACACAGTCCACGATTCACTTTAACAATCCAATATTGTCCATAAGTATACATTTCATAATCCAAATCAATAGACAACACTTAACTAATCATATTCAAAGTAGTTTCAACACAATGACTAAGTAACTACATATTAGACAAAATTGAATTAATAATGCTCCACAAATTCCAGTATTGCCAATGTGTTTTCCATTTCAATCAGTTAAGTTACATTGAGATTACTTGAGTGTGTACCTGGAAGGAGGAATTATAACAGGATGAAGAATGAGTTAGCACAACAATAGCAATACCAAGCAGAGTTTCAACTACACTAAAATACCGTTCTAGAAGGACCTAGGATGCTCTTCTACCCACAAAATACCTATACTACTCCTTCCCCTACTTTGAAATTACTATTCTTAAAGAAACTACCTTTTTCTATGCCTAAAATGCCCTTCCACTAGTCTGAAATTTACAGACTAATGCAAACTGATCCCAGCCCCCTCATCCTAGCTTAAATTTGCCTAAAGCTAATTAACAAATGATTTACTCAGCTATATCCAAATAACCTATCTTAAGCAATACACCCAGTAACACTAAAATTGAACGTACAATTAATCAAACTAAAAACTGCAATAAGTCCCAATCAACTTCCCAATCTAAGAACCGAACAAAGAAAGATCTAATTATACCAATGACAAATTATCAATTAATTCAAAATCAAAACAGAAGAAGAGTTGAAATTAACCTAAACCTATAGCTAACATTTAACGGAGAAAATTGTATCGACCCAAACTAATCAAATAAGACGATTCTAAAACTGAGACTATGATTAACTAACAAACAAAGCATGAATCAAAAATGAAAATTAAAACTAGGAAGGGCTTACTGACTAAAACAGATGGAACAACGAATCCAAAGAGACATTAAACTATACTAATACACAAAAATAATGCATAAAATTAACCAGAATACTTACTAAAAAAATCTTCGAGCTTATATTGATTTCTGGAAACGAATTTCAATTAATATTATGTGTTTATCTTTGTCAAAATAAGCTCATATTATTAATTGAAATTGTCCGAGGGTGAAGCTTTCAAATGGCAGAAAAATTTGAAACCCTCGATGTGGAATTGAGGGCGAACTGGTAAGATTCGAAGGAAAATAACCCATATATGTGAAGAGGAGGATGAGGAGACTATCTGCTATAAATTTGGAATTATTTGGACAAACTTGTGTTTTGAGACTCGATTTTCAAACACATATTCGAAGCTTTTGGGTTTGATTCGAGGGATTTCAAATGTGGATTCATGTAGAGGGAGGGGAGGGGTAGCTATGGTGTTATTTTTGGAGTGATTGGAGGCGGCGCCATTAGGGTCCATGACAGGTGAGGAAGAAGATGAGAAATGGGGGGGGGGGGGGTTCTTCGGACAGTTAAATAGGGGGATCCTAGGACGATTACGTCCGTTGGATTAAGAATCAATGGCTGAGATTAAACCATAAAACGACATTATTTGGACTTTGAAGATCCGAACCGGGTTGAGGATAAAGGATTTGGGCTGGCTGGGTAAGGGGTTTGGGTTGGAGATTTGTTTCAAGAATGGCCCAAATTTGGGTCTTTATTAAGATAGCATCCTCTTATTTCCTTCTTTTATTTTTCAATTAATACCTTTTGATTCCCACTTTGTTTTTTATTACTATTTTCTGATTTTATAAAAATCAAAAAGTAAAATAACAATTAAACTAATCTAATTAAATGCCTAAAATTACTTTAAGAACTATGTTATGACAATTTTCACAATTAAAATAATAGATACGCTAAAGTGAACTATTTTTTTTTTAATAATTTTCATAGTTTGTTCCAAAATAAATTAACCCCTAATCAATCCTAAAAATATGAAATTATATCCTAAATGCAAATGCATATCTTGTATTTTCATATGAATTATTATGCACAAATACCATACAACAATTGTCAAAATATGACACTGAAATGCACTAAAATTATAAAAAATAAAGAAAAAATCATTTTGTTTGAATTTTCGGGAATGATATATATATATATATATATATATATATATATAACAAAAATCACATGCTCACAGGTGTGGGGCTTCGGGGATTCCACATATCTCAACTTGTCCAAGTACAATTTCAATAGTGTGGCTGGTATCAGCAATAAGAAATATCAAGGAAACATGATTCTCGAGGCCGATAAGATCTTATCCCAGCAGGAGGGATCCTAATCTATAGTGCTAGTATCATGGGACCAACGGCCACCGAACTAGGGACTGCCAACATCTGCGCGACGAGGTGGCTATTTTATTGAAAAATGAACATCTCAGAGAGTTCTTAAGCGGCCGGTATAAAAAATTACGGCCACAATCGGGATAATGCAGAGGTGTCACAAACCCAACCTAGCCGTGATGGCGCCCAACTCATTGCTAGGAAAGCCTGACCAACTATCAACCTCAACCCATCTTATAAAATTCATTACCATCTAACATAATTTAAATGCCAATTTAGCATAATAAAAGTCTGATAGTGTAAGTTAAATATGCAGAAGTCAAAGATAATAACACTATATAGCCCACCGATCCGGTGTCACAAGTCAAGAGCCTCTATTACAAGTCTGAACAACCTAATACAGAAATACTCTAGAAATGCGGAAAATAATAAGATAGAAGGAGAATTCAGGTCTGCGGACGCCAAGCAACTGCCTCGATAACTCCGATAAATGCTGATGGGAAATCTCTCATTCAGGCCCTGAAACACCTGGATCTGCACGGTAGGACAGAGAGTAATGTGAGTACTCCGATCTGGAGAGTAATGATTATAAATAATGGATAAAAGCATGAAAACACGTAAAGGCACAAAGTAATTCTATATCAAAGCAGTAAAATTACTTAAAGCAGTAAATAAGTGAAAAAATCAAATGAAATCTCTTTAAATCAATTAAAACAGGTAGCTTAGCAGGTAAATAACAAGTAGAAATCCGATCGGCTAATATATATCTCACAACATCATAAATCAGAATGACCATTGTGGTGTGCAGCCCGATCCGCACATTGCTGCGGCGTGTAGCCCGCTCCATATAGATAGCCGACTGCACTCACTGGGGGTGTGCAGACTCCGGAGGGGCTCCTACTATCCAAGTGTTATATTGCTTCAGTGTGCAAACCGATATATATAAGTATTGCTGCGACGTGCAGCATGATCCATAACATATATAATATCATCATCGTTGGGTTCTCAACCCCTCTTAGTCATTAACCCCACGTCCTCTCGAGCACAATAATAGAAGATAGGGATCTCAGCCCACGCATTCCTCTCATTTTGAAATAGAATGATAAACCAGCTCAAATCGTTTAAAACTAATAGAATCATGACTAGGGATATGATTTTTCATAAGTAAAGTGAGGAAACTTAGTAAAAATCCCCGAATGGTTTAGTTGGCACGAAACCCAAATATGGAAATAAGCCCAAATCATGATGATAACAAATAAATTTCAGTCAAAAATGCGGTAAAATCATCAATCGGGACGGACCAGGTCACAATCCCCAGTAGTAATAGATCCCACGCTCATCATACAGTGCGTGTCTCACCTCAATATAGCCCTACGATGTGCAACTTGCGGATTGTAACCCTCATGGCATTATTTACAATCATTACTCACCTCGAATAGGCTACAACTCTAGCTCCCGAAGCCTTTTCCCCTTGAATTAGCGTCCATGTGCGTTGAATCTATCGAAAACAAGATCGAATACGTAACAATATGCTAAGGGAACAAAACCCAAGCGAAAATAATCGAAAAATATCAAAAATTCAGAAATTAGCAAACCCTGACACCCGGGCCCAATTCTCGAAACTCAGAAATTTTCACATCAATGGTTCCTTATCCTTCCACGAGTTCATACATATCAAATGTTCTCAAATCCGACCTCATGGCCCTTCTAATCCCGATTCAAAAGTTCAAAATCCCAAGCCCTAGTTCTTCAACTTTTATCTTAGGTTCCATGAATTTTAGGTTAATTTCACAGTAGAATCACGTTTTAGGATCATAAATATTACCTCCAATAAATTGTCCTTGAATCCCTCTTCAACCTCCCTTAAAGATCTCTCAAAATACTTAGCTATGGTGGGAAAATGGCTCAAAATCGCGGATGAAATGTTTTATAAACTTTCTGCCCAGTTCTGGAATCCCTTCATCGCTATCGCGTCCCAAGCCTTGCGATCGCAAAGAGCAAAAATTCAAAGACTCCAAAATTCACTATGCAAATGTGATGCCTTATTTTCTAGACCTGCGCGAATGCATACCAGCTGATGCGAATGCGAAGAACAAATTCCACTGGACCCCCAAATACTTATACGCAAAAGCGAAACAATGCATGCGACACGAAGCACAAGGTCAAGGCCCTCTGCAAATGCAATACCTCAACTGCGAATGAGAAGGCCAAACTCAATCCAACCTAAATTCCATCTACACGATCGCGAAGGCTAAAATCATCTGTGATAGCTGTTGAAATTTTGCAACTTCTCAACATAGAAAACGGTTCGATTAACCACCTGAAACTCACTTGAGGTCCCCGAGACCTCAACCAAAAGAACCAACATATCTTAAAACCTCATTCAAACTTGTTCCAATCATCAAAACACCTCAAATAACACCAAATCCATCAATTCACATCGAATTCAAGCCTAAGACCCTAAAAATTTCCGAAATACGCTTTCGATCAAAAACCCAACCAAATCATGTCCGAGTGACCTGAAATTTTGCACACACATCCCAAATGACATAATGAAGGTAAAACAACTCTCTGAATTCCATTCCGAACCTTGGATCGAAATCTCACTTACCAATCGGAAATCGCCAAAATACTAACTTCGCCAATTCAAGCCAAATTCTACACCGGACCTATAAAACCAATCCCGATCACACTTCTAAGTTATAAATCACTTCTTAAAGCTAACCAATCCTTCAGAACTCGCATTCGAGCCCTCTAACTGATAAGTAAACATTCAGTTGACTTTTCCAACTTAACCTTTTTTAAAAGAGACTAAATGTCTCATTTCTTACCAAATCCACTCCGAATAAAAACCAATCAACTCGACCACATAAAACACGAATAACAAACCATAAATAAGCAGAAATAGGGTCAATAGAGCGATAACTCATGAGACCACTTTCCGTGTCGTCACTTCCTCCCTAACTTAAACAAATATTCATCCTCGAATGAGTTAAGAAGCATACCTGAAGCCTCAAATAGGTGAGGATATCAGCTACGCATCTCCCACTCGGTCTCCCAAGTAGCCTCCTCCACGGGCCGACCTCTCCATTGCACCTTCACTAAAGCTATATCCTTCGACCTCAACTTCCAAACTGGACGACCCAAAATAGCTACTACCTCCACAACAAAAGTCAAATCATCGTCCAACTAAATCCCAAAATATGAGATGGATCCCCTATATAGTTGCGGAGCATAGAAACATGAAATATCGGATGCACGGTAGACAAGCTGGGTGGCAAAATAAGCTCATATGCCACCTCCCAAATTCTCCGAAGCACCTCAAATGGCCCAATGAACCGCGGACACAACTTATCTTTCTTCCCAATTCTCATAAGACCCTTCATGGGCGAAACCTTCAGCAAGACCTTCTCACCAACCATGTAGGACACATCTCGAATCTTCCGATCTGCATAACTCTTCTGATGCAACTGCGCTGTACGAAGCCTCTCCTGAATCATTTTTGCATTCCACAAGGCATCCTGAAATAAATCTGTCCCAAATAGCCTAGCCTCGCCGGGCTCGAACCAACCAACTGGAGATCTACACCGCCTCCCATACAATGCCTCATATGGAGCCAACTGAATACTCGACCGGTAGCTGTTGTTGTAAGCAAACTCTACAAGCATCAGAAACTCGTCCCATGAACCTCCAAAATCAATAACACAAGCACGCAACATGTCCTCCAATATCTGAATAGTACGCTCGAACTATCCATTCGTCTGAGGATGAAACGCTGTGGTCAACTCCAGCTAAGTATCCAACCCTCTTTGCATTGCTATCCCAAATTGCAAAGTAAAAAAAGTGCCACTATGTGAGATGATGGAAAGCGGAACACCATGCAACCGAAAAATCTCCCAGATATAAATCCCTAACAACCGCCCTGAAGAATAGGTAGTACACAGAGGAATGAAGTGCGTGGACTTGGTCAATCGATCCACAAGAACCCCCAAATAGCATCAAACTTCTTCAAATTCCGTGGAAGTCCAACAACAAAGTCTATTGCGATCCTCTCCCACTTTCACTCTGGAATGACCATCCGCTGAAGCAAGCTACCCGATCTCAGATGCTCATATTTCACCTGCTGACAATTGAGACACCGAGCTACAAATCCCAAAATATCTTTCTTCATTATTCTGCACCAATAGTGCTACCTCAAATCCTGAAATATTTTTGCAGCACCCAGATGAATAGTATATCGCGAGCTATGGGCCTCCTCCAGAATCAACTCTCTAAGTCCA
Organism: Nicotiana benthamiana; assembly: GCA_034376525.1. Taxonomy (NCBI): domain Eukaryota; kingdom Viridiplantae; phylum Streptophyta; class Magnoliopsida; order Solanales; family Solanaceae; genus Nicotiana; species Nicotiana benthamiana. Next base: position 74,688,275 of record CM067328.1, on the reverse strand, counting down.
TCAATATTGGGCACATAGATCCGGCCTAGCATCCTCAACACACTATCCTCACCGATGGTCAAATATTTGGCATTATTATGCTGAACTCTGTCTTTAAGGACAAGCAAATGCGGATCACTATACGGGCGCTCTCTAATACGATCATACAAGGAAGACCGAGAAACCACACAAGCCAACACACGACTAGGCTCCGAATTATCTAATCTCACAAACCAACTGGCTATGGCCTGGACATCTACTGCAAGGGGTCTCTTCCCAACTGGAATATATGCCAAACTCCCCATACTCACTACCTTTTGGCTCAAAACATCAGCCACTATATTGGCCTTTCCTGGATGTTATAATATGGTGATATCATAATCCTTAAGCAATTTCAACCATCTCCGCTGCCTCAAATTAAAATCCTTTTACTTGAACAAATGCTAAAGATTGATGTGATAAGTGAATACCTCACAAGATACGCCATACAAATTATTCCTCCAAATCTTCAATGCATGAACTATGACATCCAACTACAAATCATGAACATGGTAGTTCTTCTTATAGGAATTCAACTGACGAGAAGCATAAGCAATAACTCTATCCTCCTATATCAATACACAACCAATCCCAACTCTCGAAACATCACAATACACAGTATATGAACCTGAAGCTGACCAATACTGGAGCTATGGTCAAAGCTGTCTTGAGCTTCTGAAAGCTCTCCTCACACTTGTTTGACCATACAAATGGAGCACCCTTCTGAATCAACTTGGTCAAGAGTGATGCAATGGATGAGAATCCCTGAACAAACCAGCGATAATAGCCTACCAACCCAAGAAAGCTACGAATCTCCGTGGCTGATGTGGTCAAGGCCAACTCTGAACCGCCTCTATCTTCTTTGGATCAACCTAAATACCCTCGCTGTATACCACGTGACCAAGAGAGCCACTTAACCAAGCCAAAACTCACACTTGGAGAATTTCTAATAAAGGTTCTACTCCCTCAATCTTTGCAATACAACTCACAAATGCTCTGCGTACTCCTCCTGACTACGCGAGTACACCAGAATATCATCAATAAATATAATAATAAACGAATCTTAATAAGGCCAAAATATACTATTCATCAAATACATAAAAATTGTAGGGGCATTGGTCAGCCCGAAAGACATGACAAGAAAATCATAATGACCATATCTAGTCCTGAAAGCAGTCTTAAGAATATTTGAATCCCTGATCTTCAATTGGTGATAGTCCGAACTGAGATCAATCTTGGAGAACACCCTCGCTCCCTGAAGCTGGTCAAATAATTCACCAATGCGAGGCAGAGGATACTTGTTCTTAATTATTACCTTGTTCAATTGCCTATAATCTATGCACATTCTCATTGCGCCATCCTTCTTCTTTACAAACAGAATTGATGCACCCCAAGTTGACACACTAGGCCGAATGAACCTCTTATTTAGAAGATCCTGAAGCTGCTACTTTAATTCTTTCAACTCCGTTGGTGCCATATGATACAGCTGAATAGAAACGGGCTGAGTACTCGGCCATAGGTCAATACCAAAATCAATATCAATGTCTGGTGGCCTGCCCAGCAGGTCTACATGAAATACATAAAAATCTCCCATAATTGGAATAGAATCGATACTAGGAGGCTTAGCTCCAACATCCCACATAAAAGCTAGATATGAAAGAAAACCCTTGCCAACCATACCCAGGGCCTTCAAGAAAGAGATCACTCTACTAGGAACATAATCAGTCAGACCACGCCACTCGATCCGCGGTACACCCGGCATAGCCAAAGTGACTGTCTTAGCATGACTGTCTAGAATAGCACGACACGATGATAACTAATCTATGCCCAAAATGACATCAAAGTCCACCATGCTCAATAGCAATAGATCCACTCAGGTCTCCAGACCCCCAATAGTTACCACACATGACTGGTACACACGGTCTACAACAATAGTATCGCCCAATAGGGTAGATACATGAATAGGTAAAACAAGAAACTCTCAGCACATACCCAAATGATGATAAAAATAGGAGGACACATAATAATAGGTGGAACCAGGATCAGATAATACAAACACATCTCTGTGGCAGACTGAAAAAATACCTATAATGATAACATTTGAAGCAATAACATATGTCCTGCCTGGAATAGCATAGAAATGAGCCTGGACACCACCTGATCGACTTTTCCTTCTACGGCGACCCCTGGCTACCTGACCTCCACCACTAGCTGGATGGGTGAGTGATGAAGTAACTGGAACAGAAGTTGAGGGCTGACCCTTGTGTTGAAGCTGGCCATCACGAAGTTGATGGCACTGCCTCCTCATATGTCCAAACTCTTTGCACTCATAGCAACTTCGCGGTGATAGAGATAGGGTCTGAAGGGAACCTCTAGCACCATAATGACCAGTAGAAGGACCTAGCATGGAAAAACCCTAGAATGATGGGGCACGAGATAAAGTCTGAGCTGGGAGGGCGGTGAGTGATGACTGGCCCAGCTGAGACCCATGATAACCACAACCTGAAGATGCCTCATGATACTTTGGATGAGCCGACTTAGCGGGCCTGAAAGAATGACCTCTACCATTCTGGAATTGGCCCCTCGAAGCGGCACCATTGAAACTGCCATAACCTCGAGGCCTCTTGGCCTCTCTCTCCTCTCGATCCTGACGGCAAACTCAATTATACGAGTGATATCAATCACCACCTTGAACATAGCACCCAGTACTCTCTATAGTCATAAGAATACAGAGATGGTAGTTAAGGCCATTAATAAATATCCTGGTCCTCTCACGTTCTGTCGGAACTATCCAGACAGTATGAAGAGCCAACTCAAAATACCTCGGCTCATACCATGACACAATCATATCTCCCTATTTTAGCCACTCAAACTGTCTACACAACTCCTCTCTGTGGGACTACGGTACATACTTCTCCAAGAAGAGGGTGGAGAACTCCTTCCTAGTAAGGGGAGCTGCACCAAGTGGCATATGCCTCTCATATGCCTCCCACCAAGTGAAGGCAGCCCCAGTAAACTGAAAGGATGTAAATGCCACACCACTAGTCTCAAGAATCCCTGATGTACGGAGTATCCGCCAACACATGTCGAGAAAACCTTGGGCATCCTTGCCCTCAGCACTATTGAATGACGGAGGCTGGAGTCTACCAAATCATTTGAGACGATGCTTCTCATCATCCGGCATAATTGCTGCCATGAAGGCCTGAGCTTGTGCAACCGGTTGGGCTGGAGCTGCCCCCGATGTCTGTAGCCCCTACACTACCTGCTCAAGTGTACGAGCAGCGGGGTCTGATTGCCTGCCCTGGCCTGTGAGGTAGCTGCTGCTGTGGTGGCTGAAACTGCATGAGCCATGCCAGTGCAAACTTTCAAGATCTGTGCCAAGGCCTCCTGTAGATCCGAGATTACGATGGGCACAACTGGTGCCTGAACTGGTGCTAATGGAGCTTGATCCGGAGCTGGGGCAGCTGGAGGATCAACAGGTGCTGCCCTCGCTGCTCTGCCACATCCACGACTACGTCCACGGCCTCTGGTGGCCTCTGTGGGTGTAGACATGTGATTTTTGACCCTCGCCGAAATTTCATCCATTTTTAGCGTAAAATATTTAATTTAGGCTTAATATTGTTATTTCAACTAATTTTAACTCTTTTACATTATTTTTATCATAAAAATTGAAAATTACCAAAATCAAATAATAATAAATAGTTGCATATTTTTCTATTTAATTCAAGTATTAGATATTTTTAGAAAGGTATATTACTTTGAACCTATTTTATTTTAATTTAGTCTTTGAAAGTACAAAAAATATAGTTTCATATTTTATATATAATTTAGTTTAATTAAGTAAATTGATTTTTTCATTATGTAGTATTTTTATCTCATATTAAAAAGATTTACCTAAGGATTTGGACATAATTTTTAGTCTTTTGGCGCAATTCGGAATGGCCCACGAGGTTTTGAGACCATTAACCCACACCCAGCCCAACATCACATTATCTAAAACACCTAAGCCATCAGATCAAAGGAGGAGGAGGATTAAGATCAGCGGCGCCCATACACGACCCCTCCCCCGGTTCCTCAGCTTCTTATTCAAAATACTGAACAAGAACTAAGTTGAAGATAAAAAAAAAACTCGCTGGTGGCTGACCAACAAAAAACGACCATCCTCCCGGCCTTTGCCCGCTTCTTCACCTTCCATCTTCAACAATAATCCCCGTCACCCAACTAGAGAACAACTAGTGACCACCCAAGTCGAAATTTGTTGCTGTGGAGTGTTGAACTAGTTGCTGAGTTCAGTCTGAGTTTGTGTCAGTCACCGATGAGGAGTTGAATCTGTCTCGTTGAGCTTCCGTTCGTCGTTCCTTGCCATAGCAATCTTGGCATCCAAACGAATTTGTGAAGTTAGAGGCCTTTGTACTTTAAGGTCCGTTTCTATATTTAATTATTTACCTCCTGTTTTTGTCATATGTGTTTGAGTGATAGATTCGTGTATTCTCCGTGAATAATTGTGATATTTTTGATCCTATGTGTAAATTTGACTAACTAACGTAGTGGACATTAGAGATTTAGTCGCATGAAATTCTGGAAACTAGTGGTATTGATCTTAAATTAAATGGTTCAAATTTGAAAGCTTGTTTGGAATTGATTTCAGTAGTTGGGTGGTTGGGTAAAATTGAAAGAAATTTAGGTGCAAGATAAATTATATAGTTCTTTTATACTTGTTTAATTTATTTTAAAGCTTCTAGTAGCATGTCTAGGTCTACTACATTCGGGTAGGCAAGTCTTAGAGTTTTATTTAATTCGAGGCAGAGGTCGCCCCTCAGTTGAATTTATCCGGGGAATGCCCCGAAGACTTTGTATATGTTTTATCTGGGGTATGCCCCAAAGTGAATGTAAATGAAGGGCAAAGACGGACGAGGAAGCATAGAATAGTATTTTATTTTTGCTTTTGCTTTTATTTTTCTTTTATTAGGTGGGGACGACCTCGAGCCCTTTTGTGTGTTTATTTTTGTGTGTTTTACCTCAACTCGGATATTTTAAAATCCAACTCGATCATGTAAGCAACCGTGATTTTCACGGGACTTGGGGAGTGCCTAACACATTTCTCCGAGTCAAATGAACCCCCTTACCCGAATCTCTGGTGCGGACTTAGTTCTAAGTCCAAGTGTTTTAAAAGGAAAATATTTTCTAAAAAAAAAGTGGTGGCCTGGCACACCGAAATTAAATGCCAGGTGGAGACACTAAGTTTATTTCCTTTTGAATAAATTTTTTCACGTTCTAAATGGAAAACCCTTTTCAAGCTTTTATTAAATCCGTTTATTTATTTAAGAGGGTTTAGTGAGAGTTTGGTTAAAAAAGGGGTGTGACATGGCGACTCTGCTAGTGATGTTGCGGGTTCGAGCTAGTGCTTGATTTTGTTGGGTTCTTAGGATATTCAGTTGAGGTTTTTATGTTTTTTATTTTCTTTATTTGCTTTTTATTTTTTTTACGTTGTTTTATTATTTGCTGGTTGCTTAATTGTTTAATGTTTTGCTTTATGTGTTTATTGCTTTATAACTGTCATCATATGCGTTACCCGGTCAATTCTTTCTGCAACAAGTCTCGGAGCACGCGTCGCGTGCACGAGCTCTTGGTTGAGTCACCCTTAATTTGGGGGGGGGGGGGGGGCGTCAGACGTATGGAGTGGGTGGAAAGCTTGAGCAGCCACCATCGACCATACGCTCCCCCAGAATTGCCTTGTTAGTGAACTCCAAACGTGGGTCATCATTTAGGTCATTTTTATTTGCATCATATTACTTACACCTAATAGGGCTCGGTCACAGGCACCATGTCCCTTTGTAGGGAGCATGTCCAAATTTTGTCAAATTGGGCCCGTGGCCCAAAATGACATTTAATCATCATATGTGCTATATGGTGCATCTTTGAAGGTAAAAAGGTCATTTGGCGGACCGACGTTTGGGAAAGAAGGGTGAAAAATGAAGCAAATACGACCCACTCTTGTTTTTATTTCATAGTTTTCCAAAAAATCAAAAAAATGAAAATGAAAAATCCAAAAAGATTTTACAATTTATTCATTATTTTGAGAAAAATTTTAAAAAGGTAGAAAATGAAATATCCAAAAAAGTTTTTGCACTTTTCCATTATTCTCCAAAAATTCAAATAAAAAAGTTGAAAAAAGAAAATAAAAAAAGATATTGCACTTTCCATCATTTGTTTTTCAAAAAGACAAAAAATAGTTTTTTCTTAAATTATATGTATTTTTTTAATTCTATCCTATATTTAATCTTCCCGAACTACGCGAACCTGATTCTCGTCCTTTTCGGGCGAAATACGTAGGCAACCCACATAGGGTCCGGTCTTCCTAATGTCTTAAGTTCTTGGCTTTGCGGGGTCGTAGCCATATCTTGCATGTCTAGCCACTTTTAGCCACATCGGTCATTCTTTCAAATGGGACCATTTTCGCAAATTTGGTTCAATGACCCATGTATTAAGATTTTGAGTCAACAACTGGGTGTCATATTACTTTAAGGTCTTTCATTTTGAGTTGCATCTTTAGCCACTTTTGGCCGCATAGGCCATTTCTCCAAAATGGGATCATTTTTGCAAAGTAACTTTAGAGTTATGAGCCCTAGATGTTTAAGGCCATATATGCCTTTATGAGGTGTTTCCTTGTTGAGTTTTGCATTTTCAGTCGCTTTTGGCTACCTAAGCCTTTTTGAAAAAATAGCCTTAATCGTGTCTTGCATGTGTCCCCTATGAGGTGTTGTGGTGTTGCATAGTGTCTTCAGTCACTAACTCTATTTCATCATATTTTTCTCATTTAGGTATGAATTCAGTTATCACAGGTTGAGGATAACAAATATCCCGGGACCACTACATTCAGGAGCTGTTTAAGGAGCCTTTTTATATTTTGACTTTGTTTTCATGTTTTCTCTTACTTGTCTTGCACAGTAGTATTCAGTGATTTAGTTGGTGTTAGAGTTGTCGTAGTATGTTAGTTTTTCGAGTCTCATCATAGTACCTCATATTTTGTATTTGAAAATCCAAAAAAGTTATAAATGAAAAATCCAAAAAGATTTTTATTTTAGTTTATTTATCCATTATTTTTCAGAACTACGCTTGATCTGATTCATGAGGGACATGATACATAGGCAACCTATATAGGGTTCGATCGAATCATCATTAAAACAAAGAAAGAAAAAGAAAGAGGCAAAAAAAAATAAAAAAAGAAAGAGATTCAAATTGTGGGATTTAAGAAATGAGGGGAAAGGAAAGAGTGGTAATCAAAAGAAAAGGGAGGGAAGAAAATGAAAAACCAAGGAATGTTAAAGAAAAATTTAAAGAGGAAAAGGGGCAAGAAGAGTGAAATTGGGATGATTCCATATGACCTTCGACCCTCGAAGTCATTCTAGAACCGTTATTTGTTGATAGGGGGCATTGCACGCAATATGATATTTCTCTCCGATAAGTTCTCTAACCCTTACATGTTGGCTTTATTTGTTTTTTCCTCTTTTTTACTTTCTTTGTTATCATAACAGAGAGTGGTTAGTTTGTGGAACTTTGGCGATTCATCAATCAACACGAGGTTAAAAAGTAAGGTAGCCATGGTTAGCAAAGAAACAGACATTGGGGTTGTACACCCACCAAGGGAGATTGTAGAATCAGTATCGGAACTGAAGAGAGAGGTCCATAGGTTGAAACAGGAGATGGCAGAAATGCATCAGTCTTGGATTAGGGGGCATCCTCCACCTTCACTTCCCATTAGTTACACAGAAAATCCTACAACCATCCCGCCACTCTCCCAATCTTAGATGCCCAATACAGTTGATTTTTCCTAAAACCCGCACCAGGCTTCACCCCTTACCACAATTACCAAGGCACTTCCTCCCAAATTTTCTATGCTCCACCAAACAAAACAATCTCCTACCCTGCTCCGACATCTGCTCTTATTTTTGTAGCTCCTCCATCACCTACTCTTCCTCGATCCTCTAGCGAGAGTATGTTCAAAGTCCGCGATGCTCAAGTAAGGAGACCCAAGAAAGGCTTTATGGAGTTTCGGTTCAAATGGAACGAACAGGTTGCTGGGATAAGTCCTCCAATTGATAGAATAGATGTTGCCAAGCCCAGCCAACAACGAAATCCAGTGAGCATTCCTACTAAATGCTTTCAGCCTCAACCCCGACCCCAACTCCTAACCTGTCATGATCTCTACATAATCCATCTCAGCATTATCCTCCGAACAATGCCCAGTCATTTGTTCAACCAATAGGTCACTGCTTATAGCGAGCATCAGCACCGCAAATACTCTTTCGCCTTCACAACATTTTTGAGCACCCAAAAACCCTAGGAAATATGGGCATAGAGGGGAACAAAGGCAAAGGAATTGTTTCACTCCAATTGGGGAATCATACACAAGTTTGTTTGAAAAGTTGAAAAAATCTTGCCTGATTGAGCCGCTCCTCGGCTATACCCCAGACTCATATGCAAAAGGTTTTGATCCTACTGTGCGGTGCATGTACCACCCTAACATCCAAGGGAATAGCATTGAAGATTGTCATTCTTTGAAAAGAGAGATAGAAAGAATGATTCAAGAAGGGATAATTGTGGTCCAAGACAGTAACTCCAGGAACATTGCACAGAATCCCTTACATGCACATGATGATGCACACTTTGTGAGAAAGATGCATGGTGACAAGGATTATGAGAGTCCTCTTAGGAACTTGTTGAGTGAAGTTAGTGAAATTGGAATTGGTGTAAGTCTTAGCAATTTTGATGCGTAATCCGGTGGCTAAGACGTCGAGCTTGGCGATTGAAAGCTTTCTCAGCTAGCCATTGAGGAGTTTTGGTAGTTTATTTTGTTGTCATTTCTTGCTTGTACGGTTTATTTCAGGATTATAATTTGGATATTTTCTCGTGGCTCAAACTCTTATTCTTCTCATTTTGTCTAGTTCGTTTAGTTTGTAGTAACCCGTCTAGTGTTATTTAGGGTTGTAACACATGTCTATTTTGTTTGCCTTGTTCAAACCCTTTTCATCATCTGTCTATTGCAATCTCCTTTTTTCTGTTAGTTTTAATCAGCTTTGTTTAGGTTATTTTTTCTTTTATAGTTCTTTTCATGGTAATTATAGTGAAATGACATCCACGGTTAATGTTTGGCTTAATCTTGAATGTTAGCCTTATCATGAAGCAATGACACATTTTTGAATATGATAAAAAAGAGGAATTTGAGGAAAAAGTAAAGATTCACGTATTTTGAGAAAGCTGGAGCTTGAATTGAGTGAAACTGAGGTAGCTAGTCTGGGAAATCGAGAGGTTGATAAGAGCATACAACTAGAAAATGCCTCTGAAGCAGTTTGACGTAAATCAGTCAGTGCTAAAATGCATTCTTTCGCGTCAAGATAAGATTGATTCAAGTTTGCTTCGAACTGGCCAGGGTCATTCATTGAGATAAGGTATTGCCCATTTGAACTCTTGGTTTGTGTTGATGCCATCGATAGTTACTATGTGTGATTTGTTTGCTTATCTTCAATTGCATGTTTGTACATGTCATTTTTACGTTTGGTATGACAAAGGCATTTTATTCTGCTACCCAAACACTTTTATCCTTTCCTACCCATTTTGAGCTTAATTTTTTGTTTCATAATCCTCTTTTGGAATAAGAAATAGAGTCAGGAACTAGAAAAAGAAAAGAAAAAGAGAAAAAAGGGAAAAGAGAAAAAGAAATAAAAAAAGGAGAAAAGAAAAAAAGGGGGAAATGAAAAAATATAGAAAAGGAAAATAAAAAAAGAAACAAACAACTTTATCGTTTGAACTATGTTCGGTCAGATTCTTGTCACCATATGATACGTAGGCAGCCTCACGGTTCAGTCACACGAAATAAAATATCTCATAATTCTCCGAAATCAATAATGGGGTAGATTTTCTTCGAAACCCCATAAAAAAGAGCAAAAAAATAAAAAAGAAAATAATCCCCAAACTCTGAGAAACTGGGGCAGAAAATTTAATTTTGCAAAATAAATCTGATTTCAAAATATGTAATTTTTAACCCTTCTATCTTAAATTATTTTGAGCCTTCATGCCACCCCTTTATTTCCAACCATGTCCAAAAACCTACATTAGACCTCATGACCATTCTTTGAGTATTCCAAATCAATTGTGTGGCAAAAGTCTGATATTCTTGCATAATGGGTAACACTTTGTTCTCAACACAAAGTGAGAAAATGATAAAATAAGAGAGTCTTATCGGTGAAAACCCTCATGGGCACCGTAAGGCGATGGTGAGTTGAGAAAAGAACAAAATGAGAGAGGCTTGATGGTGAAAACCCTTCAGGGCACTACAAGTCAATTGAGGATTGTGGTTCAGATGGGACAATTGAAGCGCTGAAGCCCAGTTTCACAGCGAAGAGGTACAACAAAAGTAAAATATTATACTTGCTTGAGAGATTAGGCCACTTATTCCAAAGGTGCATGTCATGGTCATTAGAGTTGGTACCCACATCCGATGAGTTTCTACTTTGTAATTCTTTTTGTTAGGTATCATCCCTTTTCCTTGTCCCTTATTTTGTTTATCTTGTTTTGTTTGAGTCCCTTCTTGAGTCTATTTGATCAAGTGAGAAATAACTTCAAAATTAACTACCAGCTTTCCAATTTCACAAAACAAATTTAGCTAGCACATCAATGTGGCATAAGTCATAGAAAAGTGGTGTGCACACCGAGTTGGTAAAAATCAACATGCTTTGGGAATCATGAGAAATGCAAGGGTCTAGTAAAAGTTAACTCATGAGCAAAATGCAGCAAATAGAGGATATTGGGATTGAATAGAGATGAGATGTTTTCTGTGATAAGTTTGAAAGAAAATGGGTAGTCGATAACAGGCAAGGTCTGCCAAGTTAAAATTAGAGTTATCATACCAAGTGCAGAAGCAACTTCCTTCAAGATCAAGGACGCAAACTAACCACCACATTTAAACTCTCATGTTTTCTTTGTTTGAAACAGGAACAAAGCAGTGCAAGCAAGTTGGTCAAAAACAAGAAAGGAAAAAAAAAGAAAAAAAGGAAAATAAAAAAAGAAAAAAGAGAAGAAGAGTCGACAAAGGAAAGTTTCTCAAATTTTTACTTTTATCTCTCTTGCTAGTGTGTATAAATGTTGCCACCGCTCTTCACATTTTTCTTCCTAGGATAAAAGTCTTAGTCCGATGGATTTTCCTCTCAATCAAATCTTAGTGTGATGAACGTTTCTCCTAAGATACAAAACCTAGTGTGATGATTCTTCTCATAGGATAAATATCTTAGTCTGATGAATTTTTCTCCTAAGATAGAAAACCTAGTCTGATGCATCTTCTCCTAGGATAGAAATCTTAGTCTGATGAATTTTTCTCCTAAGATAGAAATCCTAGTCTGACGAAGTTTCTCCTAGGATCAAAATCTTAGTCTGATGAATCTTTCTCCTAAGATAACAACAAAAAGAAGGACCTAGTCTGATGAATTTTATCCTAGGATCAAAATCTTAGTCTGATGAATTTTTCTCCTAAGATAGAAGATGGGAGCCTACCCCGATAATAGAGGCATGAATTTTATTTTTTAACTTTAAGTTTTGAAGTGGGGAGCCCGCCCCGATAACAGAGGCATGCATTTTAGTTTTTAAATTCAAGTTTTGAAGTGGGGAGCCCGCATAGATAACAGAGGCGTGCATTTTACTTTTTCAATTCAAGTTTTGAAGTGGGGAGCCCGCCTAGATAACAGAGGCGTGCATTTTACTTTTTCAATTCAAGTTTGAAGTGGGGAGCCCGCCCCGATAACAGAGGCACGTATATTAGTTTTAAAATTTAATTTTTGGAGTGGGGAGCCCGCCCCGATAACGGAGGCATGCATTTTATTCTTTTAATTTTAAATATTTGAAGTGGGGAGCTCGCTCCGATAATAGAGGCATGCATTTTCGTTTTTAAATTTAAGTTTTGAAGTGGGGAGCCCGCTCCGATAACAGAGGCATGCATTTTAGTTTTTAAATTTATGTTTTGAAGTGGGGAGCCTGCCCGATAGCGGAGGCATTCATTTTAGTTTTAAGTTTATGTCTTAAAGTGGGGGAGCCCGCCCCGATAACAGAGGCATGCATTTTAGTCTTTAAATTTTAAAGTTTTGAAATGGGGACCCCGCCCCGATAACAGAGGCATACATTTTTAGTTTTTAAATTAAAGTTTTGAAGTGGGGAGCCCGCCCCGATAACAGAGGCATACATGTTAGTTTTTATATTCAGGTTGGGAAGTGGGGGGAGGGGGGGGGGGGCGATAACAGAGGAATACATTTCAAGTCTTTAAATTTTACAGCTACATTTCAATCTTATCGCAATTCAAGTTTAGTTTTCAATTTTTGATAATTTATGCTAACAAGCACCCAGTTTTTCAAACTGGGGCAGAAAGTTTTCTTTGTTTTGTCTATTTTAGTGAAGTCAGGAGCCCGCCTGGATAACAGAGAAATACATTTCAGTTCAAGTTTATTCAAGTTCAGCAATGTGGGAAAAAAGGAAAAACATCTCAGTTAGCAAGTTGAAGTAACGACAATGAATTTCACCAAGGGAACACAAGATGGCAAGACAACAAGAGAGTACAAGAGGCAAGTTTGAAGATATTAGATAGACCTTTTATAAGTCATAGGTCATAACTTAGGCTAGCTTCTTTTATTTTAATGGTGTAATAAGGAAGGTCAGCAAGCAGTAGCAGCAGCAATCATCGTGAAATCACAGCTCCTGGTAGTCCTAGCTACCAGACACTCCCCAACTACACTAACCTGATTCCTGCTTAGCCCAAGATATGTAGGCAACCTCTAAAGCAGGGCGTAGTCAAATTTTTCAAAAATGCTTCATACGGAATATGCGAATGGGAAAAAATCCTTCGTTTCCACTCATCGTCTTTGCACGAAAATTCTTCGTGTTTCTGGGCAAAGAGGGGAAGTTACGAGCACGTGATTTTTTCCCTAAGCAAATTATTCCAAAAAAATTAAACAAAATGATTTTTCCTTAATTTTTACAATTTTTGTGCATTTTTGTGTCATTTAGTTTTTATAATTGTTACATTTTATTTGTGCATATTGATTCATAAAAATACTAAAAAACACATTTGCATTTAGGAATTAATATCATATTTTAGCGTTAATTAGAGGTTAATTTGTTTAGCACAAAATACGAAAAAAAAAAATTAGTTCATATTTACATTTTAATCATTTTTATTTGGAATTTGTCATAAAATAGATTTTACCATAATTTTTAGGAATTACTTAGTTTAGTTAAAATATATTAGGCTTTTAGTGTAGTTGAAATTTTATAAAATCAGAAAAAATAAGAAAAATTAATATAATTAAAATACAAAAAAAGAGATAAAAGGGAATAAGAATGCAATTGAAAAAAAGTGCTGCCCAAGAGTGGGCGTTACTAATTTAAAGAAGCCTAGTTGAACTCAACCCATGCCCAGCCCCGTCCAAACCGAGGTACCCTGATCCGGTCCAACCCCTCCATAAAATGAAATGGAGTCGTTTTGTAACGCTTAATCCCAACCGTCGAGGTTGGATGATTGAATGATCAAGAAGTGACCCTCGCGTAATATATATATGTCCGAACCCTTCCACCCCTTCACTCGTGTTCACCAAGCACCCTTCTCCCATGAACCCTAATGAGCGCTGCCCTAAAATTAACCCTCACCGGTTGCGGCGCCACCTTCAATCTATCCCAAAGTAACACCCCTTACTCACCTCGATCCCCTCAATCCAAATATACAACTATTGGCCGTCGAATATCAATCAAGCGCTCCAAAAATCAAATCGAAATTCACGGTTGAGTCTCAAGTTCGTCCAAACAAGCCCAAATTGGTACTGGGTAGTCAATGGACCTTCTCCCCCTCAAACCCATGGTCATTTCGCTTCAAGCCTCAACAGGCCGCCCTCAAGTTTATCTAGGGTTTGCCAGTTTAGCCTCATTTAGGAATTTTTCTTACAGTGAGTCTTCCTTTAGTTTTCTCACTCTAGTTTATTTAGTTTAATAATCTCATCTTATTCTTCGCCTTCTTCGTCAATTGGGTTAGTTGTACGAGTTGTTCTTAGTCAGTTGGATTTCATACCTTTTGAGTTTAGGCCTGTTGATTAGTTTGAATCTCGGTAATTCTTTAGTTATTAAATTGTTTCAATTTTAGGAGTAAGTTTAAATTTTTAATTTATTGTCAGCTTAATTAGTTAGTAGGATTAGTTGTTTATTAACTATTTTAACATCGTTCGTAGATAATATTAGTCGAATAAGTCGTGTTAACAATATGCATGTTGAATCTTACCTGCTGTTCTATTTCTTATGGTTTAATTATAGTTTCTCTATTAACTGTTAGCTTAGGTCAATTCTCTTTCTTAATTAGTTTGGGTTTACTAGTTAATCAGGCTAATTGAAAGTTGGGATTTGGAATTGGTTTCAATTAGGGCTAATATGTGCATCTTAGAGTTAGTGAACGGTTAGGTTGGTTATAGCTGAACAGTTCTGTAGTTAACCTTAGTTAGTTTTGTTAAGGGTTGAGGTTTGGGTAAGGTTAGGTATAGTTAGTAGTTTCAGGGGGGTTTCTGGTGCTTTTTAGGGATAGAAAAGGTAGAATCTTTAGGATTTGTAATTTTTAAAGCAGGGGAAGGTAGTTTAGGGATTGTCTTGCTCAAAGAGTGCCGTAGAGGCTTCTAGAATATGACTAGTATGTAGTTTTCAATAAACATAGGGTACTTACTTGAGTAGCAAGCCATAAAATAAGAGATTTAAGCTAAAAATAATTAGGGGCTGTGAGTGTAAATAAAAATCGGAGGGCTTCCCTATTTGGCTCCTATATAAGGGCAATATTTTCTTTGAGTAAGGGATCTTGAATTTTCAACTCAAAAATTACACAAGAAATCTGTTTTTCCTTTTATTTTTAGCTTAAGAATAGTATCAGCATTCAAGTACAAAAAATACCCCCAAAAAATACATACAAAAATGGAAAACAACAAAAATTTTGCACTGCTTCATTGATTGCGAGCAGATTCTGGAATTTTGTTTGGAGTTCTACATTATAGCTTGGTATGAGGGCTTGTTTTGAATTAGGTTTGGTTTATTTCTGCTGGTTTGTGGTTTTGCTGGATTTACAAATTGCTGTGTTTATATTTGGCACTTCTGGGTTTATTATGGCTGTTGGATTTCTGCACTTTTGAATTAGACTGTTCACCATTGTTGGTTGCTGCTCAAGTCTGCTGCTGACCTACTTTGTTTCTGTTTGAAATTTGTATCCAGGTACACCCCTAAAGCTTTATTGATGTAGAATTATCTTTGAAAGTGGAATGAGAACAAGACTGTTTGCTAGTTATGAATAGGAATCCCTATTTGTGTTTAATTAAATTTTAATTGAAGTTATTTAGTAGTTTGTTAAGCTCATTTGATGTTCACATTGAAACTATGAAAGATTGTATATGACTGAGATCTATAATGAGGTGTGTAGCAATATTGAGTAGCTAATCAAGTGGTAATGAGCCTAATTATTTCTTGTTAATTGTTTATGATAGTTCTTATCCTGATAGGTGTAGCGAGTTTTTGAAAACTGGTAGTTACATATTTGGTTTGTCTAATTACTTGTATGAAAAAATGATGAACGTGAATTCTGGTTGAGGATATGTCTAGGTGTGGATTTTAGAATCATGAAGTAAAGTGGTTCTCAATTTCTTTATATGTACTGCTTGCTCATTAATTTGAACCTCTCTCACGTGATTTAAGGTCCAAGAATTGGGCCAGTGATAACTGTTTAAGAATTCAGACCCAAAGCCTTTTGTAGGCTTAGGCTGATAAATATGACCTTTGTTTGTCCCTTGGGGACTCGATCTTTGACGCAACTTCAATAGTTGTGCTCTAAAAGTCTCGTTATGGGTCCAGCTTGAAGGCAAGTAAATCCCTTTTGGGATCTGGGCTTTGTATGCCTAGGCTGTCCAGCCCATTGGAAAGAGGTGTATTTCAAGGAAAGATTTTGGGGCTCATTTGGGCTGTGAGAATTGATCCCATGGCAGCCGCTGAGTATATAATGACAAGCCATGGTTTGGGCCTGCCATTTGGGCCTGTTTCTAAGGAAGTTTGATTTAAAGTTTTAATTTATATTTGAAATTTAGGTTTTGAGTTAGGTAGCGGGTTTTAATCTAAAAGGCTCATCCTTTTGTTTGGACTCAGAATTGAACTTAAGGCCCGAATTTTAATACAATCAATTAGAATCTTGTCTTACTTTATAAGAAACAAAAAATCAAAAAATAGAAAATATAGTTAACTTTAGGTTTATCCTTTTAAAATAAATGAGACGAGCCTCGCACAAGAAAAGTACAAAATTACAGGACCCTCAATAATGGTTTAAAAGATATTTAGATAATCGGGAAGGGTCGTTTAGCGAATTTCACGGCCCTCCTAAAAGATTACAACGCGTTAGACTCGATTAGGCGTCTTTAACAAATTACAAACCTAAATATGGGTGGGCATTTTATGCGGCCAAAATCCAAATCCTAAAACGTTGAATAGAGTGTTCCTAGGATTGCGGGTTCATTTTGATGCGGCCCAATCCGAAAAACTCTAAACGACGTTTCATGTAGGCATTTCATGTATTAAAATCAGATTTTAGCTATTCATAGCAATTTAAGCGACCGTGCTAGAACCATGGGATCTGAGGGTGCCTAACATCTTCCCTCGGGTTAACATAATTTCTTATTCAGAATTTCTGGTTCGCAGACTCCATTCGGAAGTCAAAATTTTCCTCATTTCGGGATTCAATAAAACCAGTGACTTGGGACACCAAAACTCAGTCTTATCTCAAGTGGTGACTCTGAAATAAATAATCCCGATTCGAATAATGTCACGTTAAATGGAAAAACTCCCTTATACATTATCCTTCGGGGTAGGTTTGTAAAAAGAAGGCGTGACAAATGGGCTACAACATAATTCTTGGCAGACCATGGTTACCCGAGATGAAGGCCTTACCATTAAAATATCACCAACTTTTGAAATTTCCAACTCCAGATGAAATCAAACAAATAAAAGGAGATCAATCGACCGAACGGGAAATAAACGTGGTCTTGGTTTCTATTATTAAAACGAAGGAACACATGGAATAGCAATTACAGGAACCAGCACCTGCTCCTAAACCATACAAAAATGGTAAAGAAGATGAGTCGTCAGAATCCCACCACGTATCGAGGTATTTCCAGGTAATGGAAGAAACGGATGTGACCAGGCCCACGGCGAAAGAACTTGAACAAGTGGTATTGTTCAAAAGGTTTCTAGAGAGGAAGGTCCACTTGGGGACAGGACTAAACCCTAATCTCAAGTGAGGATTTATTGAATTTCTTAAAACTAACGATGATTGTTTTGCATAGTTTCATTCGGATATGATATGTGTCCTGCTAGAGATGGACATGCACAAGTTAAGCATGGATCCAAACTACCCGCCGATAAGGCAAAAGAAACGTCCAATCGCTGAGGTCAGGAATAGGTTGTTAATGAAGAGGCAACTCGATTGCTCGATATCGGTTCAATCCGGGAGTTAGAATATGCTAGCTAGATAGCTAACGTAGTCGTAGTTCCAAAAAATAATAATAACTTTAGTATGTGCATAGATTATAAAGATCTAAATAAGAGGTTCTCGAAAGAATCATTTTTATTGCCAAACATTAATCAAATGATTGATGCAACGATCGTATATGAGTTGACGAATTTTCTTGATGCCTATTCCGTGTACAATAAATCAAGATGAACTCAAAGGATAAAGAAAAGACTTCGTTCAAAATGAACTTTGGCACATATTGCTACAATGTGATACCCTTCAGGCTTAAAAATGCCTAAGCCACTTATTCGAGGCTCGTGAACAAAATGTTCAAAAAGAAAATAAGAAAAAAAATAAAAGTTTACATAGAATATATGCTAGTTAGGTCTTTAATGTAGGTGACCATTAAAAACACCCCAAGAAACCTTTGACATACTAAGGAAGCACAACATAAAACTTAACCCCGAAAAGTGTGCATTTGGAGGCAGCTCGGGAGATGTCATGAGGCAGGCCATCAAAACTATTCCCTTGACTAAAAATGAAGCTGAGTATGAGGCTTTGATTGCAGGACTTGAAGTGGCCCGGGGACTAGACTCCTAGGTTATCGAAAACTAATGCAATTCCCAACTGGTGGTTAATCAAGTTTATGGAATCTTCGACACCAAGGAGTAAAACATGAAACAATATATAGTGAAAGTTAAAACTCAACTAGAACAATTCAAAGAAAGGTCAATTAATCACATCCCAAGAGAAGAAAATACAGAAGTAGATGCATTGGCCAATCTGGGCTCGTCCATGGAAATGAAGGGATCATATTCAAGTATAGTCATACAGCTTATGCACTCGGTACGAGATGTGGATGGTTAATATGAGGTAAATACAACCAACTCAGTCTAGGATCCGAGAAAAAATTCATTGACTACCTTGAGCTTGGAAAACTGCCCGAAGATCCGAAGGCATCCTAGGCACTCCGCACCAAAGTAGCTCACTTAAGCTTCTGGGGAGGATAGTTATACAGAAGGTTACTCCAAGGCCCGTTGCTCGATTCTTAGGCGCCTCCTAAACTAATTACGTGATGAGAGAGGTTCACGAAGGAATTGTGAAAATCATTTAGGTGCAAACTCGGTGTTAACATTAGTTGGGACAGGATACTACTGGCCCTTGATGGAATAAGGCGTTAAGGCATTCGTTCAGAAATGCGAGAAATGTCAACACCATGCATCATTAGTACACCAACCGGCCGAGCTACTACACTAGTTATTTTCCCCATGGCCATTCATAAAACGGGGCATGGATTCGGGTCGCTGCCACCAGCCCCCCGGAAGGTTTGATTTCTCTTAATTTTAACTGATTATTTCATAAAGTAGGTTGAAGCAGGTCCGTACCAGAAAATCGACGAGCATCAAGTGTTTGATTTCCTGTGGGAGAATATAATTTGTCGATTTGAAATACTGAAGGAGATTGCTTGCGATGACATGCCACAGTTCATAGGCGCAAAGGTCACAAAATTCCTCGAAAGCTTGAAAATCAAAAGAATCACATTTTTGTCACATCACCCAGGTGAAAATGGGAAAGCAGAGTTAATAAATAAGGTGATTATTCAAAACTTCAAAAAGATATTAGAAGCAACCAAAGTCAACTGGCCCGAAGAGTTATCGGGAGTGTTATGGGCATTACCGAATGACGACCAAGTCAAGCACGGGGGAGACATCTGTCTCTATCGGATATGGAGTAGAAGCTATGGTCCTGGTGTAAGTAGGAAAACCGACCTCGAGGTAATTCCAGGGGGATGAAGAACAAACAATGAAACATTGCTAGTCAAATTGGAACAGAAGAACGCAACGAAATAGCGCACATAAGGATGGTGGCCCAAAAATAAAGAACGGAAAGGTACAATAATTGAAGGGCAAACTTCCGCTATTTCAAAGTGGGAGACTCAAAACACCCGGGAGCTCAACGTTGGAAACAAGGGTCCGATATGGAAAGCCTCTACTGGGTTTTAGCTTTCACCGAGAAATGATCGCACGAACCAAAAAACCAAGATGGAATCAAATTTTCGAACAACTAGAACGTGGCTCACCCCAAAAGGTATTATTGCTTATGAGCACCGCTTATACTAAAAGTATGTGTTACACTCTTTTTTCCTTCGTCTAGTTTGTGTCCCAATTGGGGTTTACTGGCAAAGTTTTTAACGAGGAAACAACAGAAAGCATACTATTGAAGAAACGTCATCGGTATAAACAAAACCTTTAAATGACAAGGCATGAAAACGACAAGCCACTGCGGGGTGGTTAGATAGTCATTTGCTCGATAGCAAAGTTCCAAATGGGAAACAAAACTTTCTATCAGACCAAAGGCTATTCAACCATGCATGGGTGCTCTTTCCCTACACGACACTGAGGGGTTGCTAGATAATCTTTGGCTTGTTAGAAAAGGTTCTAACGTGAAACGACGCTTTCTACTGGTCCAAAAATTATCCAATCATTCACTAGTGGAATCCATAAAGGAGCAAGATTTCCAGTGTTCGAATTTGCATTCTTCACATTCGAATATTGGGGGGCAAGAATGATATGAGAATACAACAATCAGATTGCCATAGAAACCGAGCCTACAAAATCTGAGAACAAAAATGTCTCATCGGGATAGGAGACTGCACAACCAGCCCCGTAGAAACAAACTGTACATATTAGCTACAAAAATGACTATTTCTTTTAAGCAAAACGAATGCTTATAACATTTGATGATAGAAGGAATAAAATAAAGTCATTTTATTTTTATCTTATTTCTTGTCGAAACGATGAATTGGTTTTATCATTTGAAAGTTAATCAAGTACTTCGCATGCAAGTGCCAGAATTAACAAGAGATGTCCTCTTCAAAAGAACCGTAAACATAGGAGGGCCCTCTCTTATGAAATCCTCATAGTAAAGGGTTGGTTTCGGAAGAGTATTTACCCAAAACCCGAATGCTATCGGGGAAAAATGAACTTGAAGCCTTGCATAATTCGACATATAAAAGTAATCTTAGTGTAATGCTTAAACAAAAAGCACTTTTATTTATCAAAATTGCCACACCAACAAAATATGCCAACCGGCACAAGTACAAAAAAACAACAAAGAAAAAAAACAAAAAGCTAAATTGTGTCGCCCCTAGAACTTGGGAGAAGAGAAACATCAACGCCTCTGGGAGAAGTATGCGGGTTTGTCATCATCTCGGGAACTTGGCCTTCATTATTATTCTCGTTAAGTTCTTCCTCTGTTCTGGAGAACTCAAAATTGGAACCAGAAGAGTCAGTTGCATCGGACTAAGCTGGGAAGTATCTTCGAGCAGTTGACTCTAGCTCTCGGGCCTTAGCGATTTCATCGTCAATATAAATTACGCCCGCTTTGGCAACTTCCAAGGTTTTTCTCCTCATGTTATACATATAATGTAGTTTTTTGATGATGAGGATATTCGCTCGATGCTGAAGTGCTAATTTAAACCTATCGACCTCGGTCAGAAAGCCATCCCGCTTAGATCTCGTGGCACAAAGGCTAAGATCAAGATCGAGGATATTGGATATGTGAACCTTATTATGATCCATGATCCTCTTATACATATATTCTGTATAGGCACGTTTTCCTCGGTAGCAGCGGCCTCTGTAGTATTTAAATTCTAGGCTGCCCCTAAGTTATTTATTCACTCAATAGACGCAGCCTGGCGCTCGACAGCAGTAAGCACGACATCTTGGACATTAGACCGCTTAGCCTTAGCTTATTATTGAACTTTTAATTGAGAAGTTATTTGTGTAAGGGCTACCACCTCCTACTTGTTAAGCTACAGTCGGTCCTCGAGATCACTTACTTCGGCAACCTTCACTTCTAACACTAGGAGGTGTGTGGTGAGTTGATCCCTCTCAGTAAATAGTTATCCTGCTCGTACATAAGATTTTCTTTATCGATGATTAAATTTTTAAGGCCATCGGAAACAATGAAGTTGGCATGCGAAGCCAAAACCCAAATTCGAAACTCTATCATAGCGAGTCGAGAGGAAACAAACAGTAAAGAGAAATAAGTATGTTACCGTTGCTGCATTATGCATGACATTATTTAATATACACTCTGCTAATAGATGTATCTTCTTCCTATCCTCTATTGAAGACAACAACTTTAGATAATTGGCAAGTTCCACCGCCTGGGAAAATAGATGTCAATCGGTAGATACCGAGCGTGAGACAGTCCTCCTCCTTTGGGGATCTACAAAATGGGACGAATAGTTGTGCCCAATATCAATGGCCTGGGGATTGGGAAGGAGGGATATCCTCCTCTCGCGTGTTTGCGGCCGGTGAAGGTAATGTATCAGTTGCTTGTGACGAAGGTATGGCCGGCATAGAATGAGATGAAGCTGATGGTTTAATGTCTTGACAAGCAGCTGCGGCGGAGGCAGTGCTGGTTGTTGGTTGCTCACCAACCAAAGATGGAAGAGACCCAGTACTCAGCCTCATAGTACCGGGAACAACAACTGGGACCGGAGAGGGAGAATTAGCATTCTCCACCAAGTCAAACTCTCCCAAGAGTGCTTGAGCATCGTCCTCAGTTGGGGTTATAAGCTTTTCAGATTGAGCATTCTATTGAGCTGATGAAGGCCCTTGTCTCATTTATAGGGAATCCACTTCATCACTGGATTCCCATCATCGTCGATAAGTATAGTGGCTCCAACTTTCTTCACTTTCTTATTCTTGCCATCGGATGAAGAAGAACGCCGCCTTTTTGGTAGATGTTCTCCAACCTGGGACTCCAAAAGGAAGATGTTGCACTGAAAGCAAAACCGATCGCGCCTGTTCGAGTGAGAGCCTTCTTCAGCAACCTCACAACCTCTACGACATCAACCAACATCCTCCTCGGGGATTGTAACAGAGTCATAGAAGAGCTGAATCAAACAAAAAATAAGGTTAAATAGTTTTCTTATGCACAAAGATGAGATAAGGGAAAAATCAATTATACGAGTCAACATACCGTGATTCTTTGCCCTCCATCCATATTTGGAGGCTAACCCTTTCCATCAGTGGGTCTTAGGCGTTGTGATGTCTAAAATCTTCTGAACCCACCGATCCAAGCCTTAAACTGTTGGAGGTATCCACATGGTTACTAAAATAATGATACAACGACATGAAACAACCTTTTTTTAGAAAAAGATAAAACTTTGAACTTACGTCTACGAGTCGAGGATTCAGGAAAAGATGGAATTATGGTCAGGATTATATCCCTGGTGGAAACAATGATAAACCGCGCCATTTATCCACAGTCGTTGTTATCATCCATACTGGTGAGCAAACCATGGTGGCCTCGTTTGCTAAAATTTATTACTTCCCCATGGAAATTCTTAGGGGAGTAGAGATTCATCATGCGAGCCAATGTGAGCTCCTCCTTTATATCATGGCACAGTCGCCATACACAGGCCACCGTTCGCCGCACTGAAGAGCCCAACCATGCCAGACAAACCTGGTGTTTGTGGCACAACTCCAAAATCATAGGGTCAAGTCCCCCGCTCAAATAAAATGCACCCAAAGTAAATATGTACATGTAAATATACGTGAAGCTCTTCTTAGTGAAGGTTACTCGCTCCACTAGTTCGAGAGCAATGATATTCAGGTCATGGCAATCACAGTCCTCCTTCACAACAGGAATGCTGGAAGGGTGGATATATGAAGGGTATATGCCAACAGCCCAAGTGCGAGAACATCAAGAAGGGAACTTCTCTTTGAAGTCCTTGGCTGTGTTGAGTTGTTTAGAGATGATGGTGCTCACTGTGGGAGAATCATCATCAAAATCGATTTGTTTGTCTTTTCTCTTCTTCGGGATCCCACCAAAGAGAAGACTAGAGTTCTTCAAAGGGTTAATAAAAGAAGCCATGATCGGCAGAAGATGATGAGAGTTCTTTGAAGAAGACTAAATAAAGATGAAATTAGTGAAGAGTTGAATACAAAGAAGTTGAGAGAGTGCGTAAAACTATTAAGTGTAAAAGATGAAGAATGAGACGTATAAGTAAAGGAATAAGCGATTAAAATTGTAGCCATGATAACTTTGAGAAACGGCAAAAATATTGCTAAATCATGGAGTAAAATGTGTTCGGGGTATTAAATGCAAAGAGACGTGCGTCTTATCAAGCATCAGAAACTTTTTAGAAGTGTTCAGAAAATTTTCTGCCAAGAAAGGAATCTTCACCAACTTCCCGGTGACACATAAATATGCCACCTGAATGCAGGGGGGCTATCTGGATAAGGTAAAATCTATTCATATTAAATACTCGAATAGTAGAGTGACACATGGAACTGGGACAGACGGAAGACGAAGTGAGTAGAAATCAAGACCGAGGACAACAACTTCGGTTAGAATCGGGTAGACCCTGGAGGGAGCATTATCAATGAGGGAAAACAAATATTTGCCATCAGATGGCATTCAATAAAGAATAATCTTCCATATTAAATACACAATCCATTACAGAGAATTTCGGCATTCATAGCTTGCCATTACCTATTCATCAATGTGCCCCATTATTGTCATTTAAGAGGGACTTGATCCTAGGACCTTGTCCCCTAGATATATCTATAAGTAGTGACTTCAATAGCTATTTTAAGACACGAAATGACAAACTTATGCTACACATTATTTTAAGCTAAAGAATACTTCATTTTCTGTCTAACGATATTCTTCTTGCCGCCGGGAGCCTTGCTCTCCGAACCAAGCTATCTGCTCTTTTACCTCGATTTCAACGCTAAGTCTTGTATTTTATTTAATTTATTTATTATTTTAGGATCAAATTGATTCATTTATCTATAAACCACACTATAAATTTAATTGTACAGTTTTACTGATAAAAAATATACCCAATGTGTCCCAATAATTAGAGTCCGAGGAGGATGAAATATACGAAAACCTTATTCCTACCTTCTTGTGAAGTAAATTCTTATTTCTAATTAACTCTTGGCTCAAGAAAAACGCTTTTAAAACAGTGTTCTACCCTGATAATTATGAACATGCTTAGATTTGGATTACATAATTTTCTTTAGGGAATAACAGAAATATCACCGAATTCAGGGATGAATGAGTTAAGAAATTTTAAAGTAAAGCCATAATAAAAGTTCACATGATTCACCACTATGTTTACATTGCATGCACGAGTGCATGTTTATGTAGTGACCTTATTTTCTTTCTTTATACTCCCTTTGGATGAACACACTGAATATAGTGACGACTTATCTTCTTGTTCTTTGGTGTTGGTGGATATACAAGTCCCTGGTAGTAAACGATGGCCTACAAGTGAAGTGCTAGTTTTGCCATGTTATGGAATTTTTACTCATATTTACTGTTATATCAGTCCAATAAATACAAAGTATATATCTTTATAGACTTTGATCACTCAGTCATAGTTAGTCACTCTTATTTACTTCTACTTATTTACTTAAACATGGTAAATTAACATAGTTTTCTAACCATCCAATCCATTAGTGATATTAACCAATTTAAGCATAGGCCTGCATGCACAACTTTAAAAGGCATCAATATATATCGTTTAAAGCTTGTTCACTTATATACCAAACATTTCTTCCGTGTTTTGTCAATTTGAGATTCGTCTGGGCAGTCATGTGGACTTAGCGTCCTAGCTGAGGTTTTTCCATCACCTTCTCAAAGATGTGGGATTTGCCTAAATGCAGTTTACTACCATTGTTTAAGATTACGCACGCATAGTGGCTCTGATATCATATCGAATAGTCTAATCCATCAGTGATATTGTTTCCTTTACGCTTGAGCGTGCACGACTTCAAAATCGTATAACTAGGGATCTAAGAGTTATCTACTTTTATTACCAACATCTCTCTTGTTTTATCGATGTGGGATTCACATGTAGTGTCACACAAATGTATACACGTTATTACTAAACACATACTTGTGGTGCCCTAGATATATATATATATATATATATATATGAATTGCCCATTAATGGCTTTTGTATATGGAGAAAGATAAGGGACCATTATTTTCATTTTCTGAAAAGGAGACCACAAATTAGAACTTTTGGAAGCTTTAATTTAAAGTAGCCACGCATGGAAACTAAGGCTAGATACAAAGATCGACATAGAAACATGTTGTACTGCTCTTTGTGTTTATGGATATATGAATTTCTAGTCTTGCTTTTTATTTATGGCTTACATAGTTATTATCAGTATGACATGTAACGTTTATCTTGTTAAATATTAGATATAACATTATTTTTCCACTTTAATAAGTGAAAGGAAAGATTGGATATTAATGGTGGAATTCCAGTCTCAGAACACCATAATGTTATATATGAAATTATTTTGGCATGAAGATATATGCTGATCGTCTTATTTGGGGAACAAAACAGAAAATATCTAATAAAGGTAATCATTTGACAATCCACTAAATGTACTAATACCACATTTTAAAAAGTATGGGTACCCTTTGTCTATTACATCCATTAAAATAAAACTCAAACGATAAATGATTTTAAGTCAAGTACCAATAGTAGTTAGGGCAGTTGGGTGTACAAAGTATTTCGCATTCATGCATAATCCGCGAAAGAGCTGCTTTTTATGTGGATTTAATGTAGGTAGCATATCCCGATGCAAGTATTTAGTGGCTAATTCTACGATTCAAAATCATAACCTATAGGTTATGTGGAGACAACTGGACCGTTGCTTCAAGGCTCCCATCTCCCTGCAGGAATAGCAGTTAAAATATCCCAAAAACAACTAGTATTTGAACATTCGTACCAAATTCAAGATTTCCTCAGAATTTTTTTTCTTGAATTCATCATTGTTTCGGCAAGTAAAATTATAAGAGTAAGCTTTGCATTCATGAAGGTAAAAAGGTGAAATCATAAACTTTGAGGTAAAAATAACAGAGAAATAAAAAGAACAGTTGCTCTATTCCATTTCTTTTACTTTTTAAAATTCTTTAAATAGTACTATTAGTTTACTATTAATATTAATAATACATAAATATCCTTTGAAAGAAAAAAGAAGAAGATAATTACTTCCAAACGAGAATATGCATGATCAAACAATTCATGGCTTTTTTCTATGGCTGACACGAAAGGCCATGGCTTAGGTGCACGAAAAGGAAAAGATTATGTATTTTTTTATTTCTCATATAATGTTCGGTATTTATACCGAGACTTGACTAATTTAGATTTGCGCATTATAAATCCTATTAAAGGGAAAAATAATTTTTATTTAAAATTTTTCATTCCCAAACTGAATTTAAAACCTTTAATTAAAAATAGAGGGGTAATGTCCATCCTACCACAATCTCCGTTGTAATCAATATTAATATTAATACATACATAAGAACGATATCTAATTAATTAGCAAGTTCAATAGTATCCAAGTTCTTCGAGATTAAATACCTTATACTGGTAATCTGCCATGCATGTGGGAAAATAAATATAGTATTCTCATACACTAAAGTCTCACATGGCGTCTAAATTATATTATGAATTACCAAATGACTTGACAACTATTTTGGGAGGATTAGTTCTAGATAGCAGTGACGTATAGTATGAACACCCAACGTGATGGAATGTTAAAAATAATTACAAGGAAAATTTAACTGTATAGCTATAGAGGCTAGAGTGAGTAATTAATAATATCTAGTCCATTTATTTACCTATAGAGTGCATTTTGATATTATTTAAGATATTTTTCCACAAAATATTTTTGATAGAAAAAAAGTTATTTAAGATATAGGATATTTGGATTGGCTTTTAAGCTGATCAAATCAGCTTATAGGATTTTTTTATTAGTATTGGACAAAGTCAAAAAGTACTTAAAATAAGATAAAATTTATACTTTTTGGCTTAAAAGTTATTTATACTGGAAAACCGCTTTTCTTATGTCAACCCAAATAGGTCTTTGGTTACGAGAAATTAATTTCCAAGAAAAATACTTTTTCGAAAAAGTGGTTTCCCTTATTTTTAGGCGATATTCATTTTTCTTCACATGTATTTCATTTTTAAATTTTTATCACTACTCAAACCAATAATTATGCATTATTATCAACTAATTGTTAATACTTAAAATTTTGTATCAAGACAATATCTAATTTTCTAACCTTATTATCGATCTCTAATTAATTAAATACTTTTTAGTAATCATGTTATTCACTCTTTAACGTAATATCGATTAACATTTTTTCATTAAAATACTCTTCAGACAAAACATTTTTTCAGATACTGTTGTTCGTCATATATACCAAACACACTTGTCAATATTCAATCAAATCCGTAACAGGGAAACGATGAAAGGAAATTACTCTATCCGTTTCATATTGTTTGAGCTGGTTTGACTCGGCACGAAGTTTAAAAAAAAAGAAAAGACTTTCAAAACTTGTGGTCTTAAAAAATTAAGGGGTAAAAAGTTTGTGGGGCCATACAATTTGTGTGACTATAAAAGCTTCTCACTAAAGCCAAAAGGATAAAATGAAGAGTTAAAAGTTAAATTATTTTCCAATTTATAAACATGTCATTCATTTTGAAACAAACTAGAAAAAAAAAGTATTTCAAATAATATGAAATGGAGGGAGTAATATTTTTTCACGAAAATACTCTAGCTTTGCTCTGCCCATGCAAAAAAGAGAGGCAGAATGATATATATATATATATATATATATATATATATATATATATATATTTATAACTTTTTTATGCATATATTAGCTAATGATGCTTATTTTTGTTTTTTGAATTCTCTCGACAAGAATCCTGGTTCCGCTACTAAGTTTTTGCTTATTTGTAAATCTTAATCAACGGTTTATTTTAAGGCAGTCCCATTTTATGTAGAATCTTATGATTGAGTGTTGTTTCCATCAACAGGAAAAAATAAAACAAGTATATATTAATTACGAGTGTAATTTATATGTATAATCCGGTATAAGCGGAGCCAAGATTTGAAAGTTAAGGGTTTTGATCTTATTATTGAACCCTAACTCGTTATAATTAATGGATTCACAATTAAATATTTTATTTATTTAATAAATTTTCTAATACAAATAAAAGGTTTAAGCAAAAATTATTAGGTTCGTCCGAATCTGTAGCTACTACACTACCTCCGCCCCTGTTGCCAGCTTGAATATTCTTCAAACCATTAGGTCACTATTACCTGTTATAACAAAATTATATTTTATTTTTTAAGATGATGGATCCCACAATTTAAAAAGAATTAACCATAAGGAAAGTATCATAAAGAATTAACCGTAAAAAGAATTATATTTTATTCCCCGTTGCATGCATGTATATGACACAAAGTTCCCGTCAAAAGAGTTCGAACCAAAGAAATTGAAACTTCATGAAACGACGGAGCTTCTACTATTCAAAAAGAGAACAACTTCTCCGTGGAAAACTAGCTCTAATAAAGAGATGTTGAGCTCAATCAACCACAAATACTGTTATATGATCCACGAATTTTTTTCTCGAACTAAGTTTCACATGTCCATCAACACGAAAGGAGAAAATCTGGGTAAATGAATTTAAATAAAAAAAAGTTCCACGTGCATATTAGCATAATTCACTAATTTTCGAGATTTAATATATGTAACTCATATTATTAGAGTATTTATGGCAACAGAAATCTCCAAGTAGCATTTTTTTTATTTGAATGCATTTCTAAGCTCGTAAGGAAATTAAATCGATCTCCATATATACCATCACTCTACCATACTAGTTTCAAAAAATCTGCGCTATGATACCGGTGGTTGAGCTCAATCAATTCACAGATACAAATAATATATTTGTATTAAAAATTCCATTAAATATGTCTAAATATCAAATTTTGAACCCAGTTAGTAGCTCTTATAATCGTCGTTCTAAATTCCAGAAATCCTGATCCGCCTATGATCATACTCTAAACATCGGGTGATATTTTCCGCTTTGGACCAAGCCTGCACAGATTTTCACAAAAGGCCTCACCCCATTAAGTGATCTCCCTATAGCTTATATATAAGCTCCCAACCTTTTCAACTACCAATATGAAACTTTATTTGTACACAAATTTTTTTTGACATACACTCACATTATAATAACCTTTTTATACTATCATTGTTGTTTTTTTATTGTATTTGTCAAAATTTGAGAGTTGCGGTCAAACTGACCAACATCTCGTTTAGGCGGCAAGAGAGCAAAAGATGACATGGCCTACTCCAGATCTGGCACTCTCAATACCCGTCGAGTCAGAAGGAACAACGTCTAGAGAACGACCAAGGCAGACTTGGTGAGACAAAGCGTCGGACCAAGTAAATAGCAAAGGTCCCTTGACTATATATAGTGGGGGAAAACCTTCACTTAAGGGGACTCTTCTCCCCAAAATTCTCTCTTTTGTAATCCTCATAAGGAGAAAGAGGAACGAAATAATCTCCAGAAAAATATGTAAAACAACCTCTCTATTGATTAAAGGGAGCCACAATGAAGAATTTCAATGAGATTGATTGCCTCTATTTCATCTCATATAATATTTTTTCTGTTTAGCTTATTGGTTTAGAATTTATTATGTTTAACTAAGATTTACTCCTTAATTTTCTTTGACTGATTTATTCAAAAAGGTTCCAATATCTTTTGAGTCAAATAATTTGGCGCCGTCTGTGGAGATTTCTTAGTGAAAAATTTTAGTCTCTTCCAAATCAAAGTCAAGAAACATGATTACCCACCAAAAAGAGCGCTAAGGTAAAACCCAACCCACATAGGACAAAGGCGGAGCATAGAAAGGAAAGAGATCTGAATACAGTTACCGAAATTAGAAATCATCGCCCCATAAATCGTCGAAATGCAAAACAAAAGGAGCAACGTTACAAACCTACTCTCATTCACCGATTCATCCGATGGGGGTAAGGAAAGTATCATTTTAACTCAGCTTCTACTCTTTGCTCGAGAAGGAATACAAATGACGCACAGGAGAGCGAGTAAATAAACATCTCAATTAAAGAATGAGAAACTACTACAAGACAATCGAAATATTGCCCACCGACGACATCCTCAGGCCGGAAGGTAGGAGTCATGCAAAGAAACTCCAATGTGGGCACAAAACGAACATAAGCGAAACAACAACATTTCGTATTCTGTGACATTACACCCTCCTATGCAAACAATATCAAGCAAATCGGAACTTCTCCAGAGGATGGCTGACTCTCCAAAACACGGGGCCGACGACGGGTTACTATTTTAATAAGTTTGAAATAACACCCTTTAAGGCCAAGGGTCTTAGCCAAAAAGAAGAGCTCGACCTCGATCGAACGACGACTGGTTAATATTTTGATAAGTTCAAAATAACACCATTTAAGGCTAATGCCTTCGACAAAAAAAGAAGAAGTAGACCTCGATCGAACATTAATAGGTTACTATTTCAATAAGTTCGAAGTAACACCCTTTAAGACCAAGAGTCTTCGCCAAAAAGAAGAGTTCGACCTCGTTCAAACGACGACTAGTTACTATTTAGATAAGTTCGAAATAACACCCTTTAAGACCAAGGGCCTTCCCCAAAAAGAAGAGTCCGACCTCGATCGAACGACAATGGGTTACTATTTTGATAAGTTTGGAATAACACCTTTTAAGCCCAAGGGCCTTCACCAAAAAGAAGAGTTTGACCTCGATCGAATGACGACGGGTTACTATTTCAATAAATTCGAAATAACACCCTTTAAGGCCAAGGGCCTTCACCAAAAAGAAGATTTCGACCTCGATAGAATGACGACAGGTCACTATTTCAATAATTTCAAAACAACACCCTTTAAGGCAAAGGTCCTTAACCAAAAGAGAAGAGTTCGACCTCGATTGAATGACGGAGAGTTACTATTTCGATAAGTTCAAAATAACACCTTTTAAGGCCAATGCCTTCACCAAAAAAGAAGAGGTCAAACTTGATCGAACGACGATGGGTTACTATTTTGATAAGTTCGAAGTAACACCATTTAAGGCCAAGGGTCTTCACCAAAAAGAAGAGTTGGACCTCAATCAGACGATGACGGGTTACTATTTCGATAAGTTCAAAATAACACTATTAAAGTCCCAGGGCCTTCGCCAAAAAATAACAGTTCGACCTCAATCGATCGACGACGGGTTATTATTTCGATAAGTGTGAAATAATAGCCTTTAAGGCCAAGGGCCTTCACCAAAAAAGAAGATTTCAACCTCGATCGAACGACGACGGGTTACTATTTTGATAAGTTCAAAATAACACCATTTAAGGCCAAGGGCCTTCGCAAAACAAGAAGACTTCAACCTCGATAGAAAGATGATGGGTTACTATTTCGATAAGTTTGAAAGTAACACCCTTTAAGACCAAGGGTCTTTGCCAAAAAGAAGAGTTCGACCTCGATCAAACGATGACGGGTTACTATTTCGATAAGTTCGAAATAACACCCTTTAAGGCCAAGGACCTTCGCCAAAAAAGAAGAGTTCGACCTCGATCGAACGACAACGAGTTATTGTTTCGATAAGTTTGAAATAACACCCTTTAAGTCCATCAACGTTCGCCAAAAATAAGAGTTCGACCTCGATCGAACGAAGACGGGTTACTATTTCGATTAGTCCAAAATAACACCCTTTAATGCCAATGTGAGGTTCGACCTTAATTGAACAAATACGGGTTGATATTTCGACAAAAGTTTGAAATCACACCCTCAAGGCCACGAGCCATCGTCAAAGAGAATATTTTTAAATATATCTAAGGCTAAGGGCCGTCAGAAAACAAAAAGGGAAAGAAAGACCGGGACTCACCATACAGGAATCTACCCCGCACCAAAGTCACGAAAAGCAAAAACAAAAGATAAAGTACAAGGAAAATAACAATGGAAAATTATTCTTTATACAAAGTCCTCGCGCAAACGGTCGTAGATTACAAATTACCTAAGCCAACAATAAAAAAGAGGAAGAAAGGAACAATGAAAAACCAAAAATGAATATAAAAAGAAAAACATAGACAAAGACAACATTCTTTCACTCGGTGTCATCATCGCCATCATTTACAGGGAGCTCTCCCTCATCATCCACGCCCTCTTCCACCTCCGAAGTCGCAGAGTCATAACTAAAATCGACATAAGCCTCTCGCGCCTTTGCTTGTGCTCTTTCATATGCGGGCCTCAGTGACATTGCCCGCCTCCCATAGGCTCTTGTATATCTCCGGCTGAGCTTCAGCATGAACCCAAAGTTCGTGTAAGCGATAGAGAACAACGGTAGAAGAAGACTCAAGTTGAGCCAACAGTCACTCATTTTCAGCCTCTAGAGCGCGGCCCGTCTCCTAAGGTGGAATCTTCCCGAACGATGTCACCAATTCACTCCTCAAGCCTCGCCTCCATTAGCATTGTTTTCCCTCTCTCTGGCTCCTGCTCGAACTAGAGGATGTGGATAGTGTTCTCCAGGGCCGCTGCCCTTGCTGTAGTCGCATACCAGGCACTCTTGATACTTGCCATCCCAGCGACCTTTCTCTCCAACTCGTCCATCTTTCCCATCAACTCCGCACTCATCGCCTCGACCTTAATAAAATTTTGATCCATCTCGGCATGCATTGACCCCAGTCTCCAATGAAGATAGTCACACTCTACGGCCACCCCCTTTCCCAACTCAAGTTCCTCGTCTTTCATGCAAAGTTACTCCTCGAGCACACTATTCCTGCGAACGGCCTCCACCAACCGCTGGTCTCTCTTCTCCAATTCCTCACTAAGGGATCAAGCACAAGGATTTTCTCTCAACCGCTCATGCATCTCACAACGCTTCTTGCGATAACACCGATACTTTTCCAATTTCTTCAAGAAAATCTTGGCCTGAATGTCGGCCCTGCGCATACTCTCCACCTCCATCATGTACGTCTGAAAAATGAGAAGATGAGTTAAATCCATATAAACAAGAAAAATAAGAGAAGTATAAATGAAAAATGCAACGTATTCTCAATCACATAGCGGCCATCTCATTTATCAAATCGATGCCAGGAACGTTCCGTAAAGCCTCGTTCTCGGCAGTAGAGCACAAAATATCAAAATGTGGAACCAAATTCTCTGTGTCCCCCAAGAGATTAACATTAAAAGAATTATCGAGAATACGGTCCGGGCCGACTGCACGAACGACCGAGTGGGTAATACCCTCCTTAAACATCCTAACATTATCAGGATCGAGGTCCAACTCGAATTCATAATCATCGACCACAATGCCCTTTCCTCTTTAAGAAACAAAGGAGGAAGCACAACCATGTACGGAGGATGAGGGTATGTCCAAAACCACAATGGCAGCCTAAAAAATCTGGCTCCTCATCACGGTAGGCTGCTGATCAACGATAATGGCATTAATATCCGTCGACGGGGCAGATACAAAGGCTGCCTCCATCTGTATGGGCAGAGTGGTATCAATCCCTGCCCAAAACCAAGTCAAGGGAGAGTCGTCCAAGTGTATTACAGTTCGAGGGGCTGCCTCGACTTCCACTCGCCACTTCTTGGACGAACGTTCTTCTTTCTCAACTTTGGGAGATTCACCTGTTCGACGAACGACACGAGTTGGGACCTCAGTTTGAGAAGTGGCCTCCGATGGAATAACCACAACCGCAGACTCAGCTAAAGCAACCATTGATGAAGACCGAGCGATAGGTGTTATCATCGGGCGAGCAGATGATGCCGGCTAATGAAAATCAAATTAAGGAGCCCTTACTCTTCACACTCTCCCTATCATCGACAGATAACGCATAAGAAATTAAGTAAAAGGAGAGGAAAAATAGCAAACACAAATGATATCTCACCTGTAAGGGGTCTGCGTCCAAATTTTTCATAAAACACCGACCGTGTGCAAACCTCTACCGTATCGGGAAGGATGGAAGTTACCCACTCACGGATTTCTTCGATAGATGGAAGGGGAAATTTCTCGGGTGCAGATACAAAACAGGGTTTAGTGTTGTAAAAAAAAGAGGTTGCATATATTGCCGACTAAAAACATAAGAAACTTACGTACAAAGTTCCACTTCTCAAGGAACCCTGTTGGATCCGCCACAATGTGCTCGGTCCTCACATAGAAGTAATTCTCATAGAAATGGCGGTGAGCCCTATCGTCTATTTTCACTACCAGACTCTTCGACCCCCGAGGAAGCATGTGAAACATCGTGCCGTGAATGAGTTGAGTGGGGAATATATTGAGCATGTGATCCAAAGTGATCTCACAACCGGCGAGGTCCACAAACTCGAGCAACATAAGGAACAACTTGTAGAGATACGGCGAATGTTGGGCGGGGCGTACCTCATAAAAATTGCAAAAATCTACCACCAAGAGAGGGAGAGGCAGTTGTATACCCAATAGAGAAGGGGTAGACGTAGAACACACAGTATCTGGGACGTCAGAATAAACTTTGTCGTTACAACTATATATATATATATATATATATATATATATATATATTGTGTGTGTGTGTATGTGGCGTGCAGCCCGATCCATAGATATATAATCCTTACAACTGGGCCCTCGGCCTCTCTCATGCATTAACCTCACCATCAGACTCTCGGCATTAATCTCACAATCAGACCCTCGGTCTATCTCAGTAAAACAGGAAACTCGGCCCAAAACAGTTTCCACATTTTTAAGAATAAAGCCAGATTTGAGTAATAAACAAGTAAAACATGACTGAGTATATGCTTTGAAACAAATGGAGTGAGTAAGGATAGTAAAAATGGCCCTAAGGGTCTCAACAAGTCGGCACAAGGCCCCAAACATGGCATACAACTCAAAATAGAGTAACATCAAACAATTAACTATTTAATACGCATTAAAATAATCGTTCGAGATGGGCTAGGTCAAAATCCCCAGTGGTGCCCCACCCCATGCTCGCCATCTAGCATGTAAGTCACCTCAAAGTAACACAACAATATGTAATTCGAGGTTTCAAACCCTTAGGACTATATTTACAATTATTACTTACCTCGAACCGGCTAAACTTCCAGCTCGCGAGTCTTTTCCCCTCGAATCAGCTTCCACGCAAGCCGAATATATAAAAAATCAGAACGAATACGTCAAAATATGCTAAGGGAACAAAGATCAAGCGAAAACAGTCGAAAAATATCGAAAATCCCGAAATTAGAAAAACTCGAGCCCCGGGCCCGCGTCCCGGAACTGGACAAGCTTTATACCAAAATGTCCTTCATCATCTCACGAGTCCGTACATTTATAGAACTTGAAAATCGGAGTTCGTTTGACCACTCTAACCATCCCAATAAGGTCTCATAATCTCAAGCGCTAATCCACCTTTTTCTACTGGATTTCATGTCTAAATCCATGTAAGACCACATATTTAACTCAAATATAGGAAGAAATCACTTACCAAGTGTTGCTTGGTGAAAATCCCTCCTTGAGCTCTCTAAAATCGTCTAAGCCAAGTAAAAGGAATGAAATAAATGGGCTAAAACTCATGTTTAAAACAATCTGCCCAGGCTTCATCGAGTTGTACCTTGCGTTGTACAGGTTGTACATCCTCTTACTATTTTCCCATGTTGAACACCTTCTGTTAAAACGCCCATAACACATTGTAAGAATATTCAAATGACAAACGGCTTGAATATTTAAAAACTAGACTCGAAAATCTTTCATTTGAAGGCTGTACACCATATAACTCTTTATATATTCCGAGATATGATCTTCTAAAATGCATCAGAAAATTCTGTCCAAATTGCTCCATCAGCCATCTTCGATCCATCATAACTTTCTGGAATCTAGAATGAAAGAAAAACAACTTTAAAGTTTCACAATTTTTCTGATTCTTCATAGATTGCAAGATATGAGCTTCCAAGCTGGACTCCTCGCACTAGAAATTTTCTGGTGCACAACTGAAGCTAAAAAAAATCTGCAATTTTTCAAAAGATAAAATAGTCTGTTTAACCACCCAAAACTCACCCGAGGCCACTGGGACCTCAACCAAACATGCCAACATATCCCATAACATCATTCAAACTTGTTCCAGCCTTCGGAACGCAAAACAAAACATCACAAAACCAAATTCGCATCGGATTCAGGCCTAAGAGTTTCAAAATCTTCTAAATTACTCTTTTGAAAAAAGACTCACCCAAACCACGTTCGAATGACATGAAATTAGGCACACACATCCCAAATGACACAACAGAACTACGGAAACTCACAAAATTTCATTCCGACCCTTACATCAAATCTCATCTATTAACTGAAAAAGAGCAAAAATATCAACTTTTCAATTCAAGCCTAAATCTACTACGAACCTCCAAAACTCCTTCCGATCATGCTCATAACTTATAAATCACCTTCCGAAGCTAACCGAACCATCGGAACTCACATCCTAGCCCTCTAATACATAAGTAAACATCCTATTGATTTTTCCAACTTAAGCTTCCTTAAAAGAGACTAAGTGTCTCAAACCTTATAAAAATCATTCCGGAATGCCTTCAAATTTTGCACACAAGTCACATTAAATATTATGGACCTACTCCAAATTTCGAAATTAGAATCCGACCTTGATATCATAAAGTCAACTCTCAATCAAACTTCCCAAAAAGCTTCAAATTGTTAACTTTAGCCAAATGACTTCACAATGACCCACGGACCTTCGAATTCACTTCCGTTCGCGCTCCCAACACCAAAATCACCATAAGGAGGTTTTTCCAGACTCAGAATCCCAAACGGATATCGATAACACTCATATGCACTTCAACCCAAACTTATGAAATTCTTTCAAAAAATGCCAACTACCACATTAGGTGCCAAAACGTTCCCGGGTCATCCAAAACCCGATTCGGACATATGCCCAAGTCGAAAATTATCATACAAACCTGATATAACCTTTAAATCCCGATTTCGAGGTCGTTCACTCAAAAATTCAATCTTATTCAATTCTTTCAACTTAAAACTTCTGAAATGAGAGTTCTTTCTACAAATCATCTCTGAATTTCCCGGTATTTAATTCGAACCACGCGTACAAGTCATAATACCTTAAGGAAAATTGCTCTTGGCCTCAAACTGTTGAACGACGCGCTAGAGCTCAAAACGACTGTTCGGGTCGTTACAATGAAATATGGGCGATCAATTTTAGTTATGCTTTTCATTTTTCCTCTCATTAATTGAAAGATAACTATTTTACATATTCCATTAGAGATTGCTTTGTCTCTTTTGCTAAGAAGATTATAGAGGAGAGGAAAAAGAAAGAGAAGAAGCCCCCTTTTCTAGGAAGATTCCCTCCCTATATATAGTTATGGAATCCTTATTGCGTTCTCGGGTCAACACACTTTCATATCACGCCATCCTTCATTGTTCCCTGAGTGTTGTTTTTCGACTTGTCAGGTTTTGTGAGCGCAGAGTTTGGAGCAAACCATATCGGCATCCACTGTCTCGCCGCTTGGATGAGATTTCGGATGACCCAACTGTAGCAATCAGATTTTGACCAATACATCTCTCCCATTACGGGTCTTATCGAGTTGAGCCGACAATCATTACCACACCAAACACATAAAATGCACAACTCGATAGTCAATTATCACACTTATAATTGACTCACGCTTATGAATAATCATCAAACGCGAACAATTAAATATAAATAAATATTTATAACGTAAGCCCTTTTCTTTTTTCACAAATAATTGATTGAGTGGCATCATTCACAACTTATATTTTAATTTTTTCATATCTTAGCATCTAATCGAGAGGTTGTGAGTTCGAGTCTCCCCAAGAGCAAGGTGGGAAGTTCTTGGAGGTAAGGATGCCGAGGGTCTATTTGGAAACAACCTCCGTATTTCAGGGTAGGGCTAAGGTCTGCATACACACTACCCTCCCCATACCCACTAAATAGGATTATACTGGATTGTTGTTGTTGTATATTTTAGCATCTAACTCCGCTCCTGCTTGCCGTAGCTGCCCAGTGAGAACTTGCCGCAGCCGTTTTTTGGACAGTGATCTGTACATGGGTTAGGTCTACCTCCAACGATTTTTATGTAATGTGGAAATTAAGCGTCCCCTATTCTATAAGAAAAATATATTCCTGGTTCTCAATTTATGTAATACTTCTAGGTTTTCGAGATTTAATTTTTTAATTTTGATTGTGTATTTAACTATAAAATTTTTAAATTTTTCAAAATAAAATTTATATATTTGAAAATTGCGTAAAAGTTATTATTAGCAAGGGATGCTCTAATTTTTACATCGCATGGTATTAGATTGAAGCGAGTTCAATATTTATAATAAGCGAGTTTAAAATGAATATACATTTTAAGACAAACTATACATTTTGTAGTGTAAAAGGCGTAAACATGAAGAGAAGTGATAATGCTACTTTGGTCAATATTCATTCAAGAAAAGAAAAGAGAAGTAGAATTAATTAGGTGCAACCCCACCAAAAAAGAAGACGGATGAAGCCATAATAAGAAAAGGATGTGCTCGCATACTTCCTCCACGACTCCTATTCCCACTAATTTCCACTTCTTTACTTATTCTTATATCTTATTATTGTTTATTAATATTTTTTATTTTTATTCATATGAATCTATTTAATCAGGAACAAAACTTTAAAAACAAATGAAAACTTCTGAAACACTGTAGTCTTAACTCTTAAGTATGTCTTGGAGCCAGTTTGGCTTAGTTGATTTAGAATAGCTGATAAGTATTATGTACTGAAAAATATTTTGATGTGTTGAAGTTGATTTAAAAAATAAACAATTACGTGTTTGAATAGAAATTAATAATAAGTAGCTGAAGATCTGGGTATACGAAGAGTTTTGTTTTAAAAGGAAGTACTTTAGAGATAAACTAATAAATATTGGGTTAAACTTAAAGTGCGTATAAGTTGAAATTTGATGAGTTGGGGGAGACAAACTTATGACTTTTGACTTATTTTTGGCTTATAAGCACTTAACTTATAAACACTTTTAATTTTACCAAACGCGTAGATAAGCCAAAAAGTGCTTTTAAGCCAATTTGACCAGCTTATAACTTAACCAAACACCCTCTTTAATGTTGCATGACTAAAATATTTTTGAAACTTATAGTTTTAAACATGTTATAATATTTATGTGGCTATAATATTTCTAAATTATAGGTAATGAGAAATTAAACTTAAATTGTTTTAGATTTTAAAAGGGCCATTTTTTTAGTAACTAAAAGAAAATAAGTTTACATATATAAGATGGAAAAGAAAATAGTAATATTTGTAAATTATTTGAATTTTTCCAATAAATCACCTAGTCATTTGTGTTTTTCTGTTTCCCACACCTCAAATGTCTATAAATATTCTTCCAAGTACCCTTCCTTTCCATTCTGCACACGAGCTACGTACTAAATTAATTTCGTACATTAGATTATTTAGAAAAGTGAGAAAAATAAGAAAAAAGGATGGAGACCTTTCCAGTGGTTGACATGGAGATGCTTAACTCTGAACAAAGGGCTGCAACAATGGAGAAATTAAAAGATGCTTGTGAAAATTGGGGCTTCCTTGAGGTAATATTCTACTGTATATTTAACTTATATACACTAGCCGCGTAGTATCTTTTTTTTTTCATTCTTTTTTTATTCTGGTATACTAGGTAACTTAATGAATTTTTTAGGTTACTAATTTCACTTGTTAAAACCGGTCGCATGCATTTATCTTTTAGTAACATGTTAGTGTAAACATTATTTTACACGTTCGGCAAATATAGTCTAATATAATATATGAGAACTTGCTATAATCAATTAAGTCCACGGGCATATTTACTGGCCAAAATATTTTTCAGAACTGATCTAATATTATTTGTCGGTTCTCATGCTTCAAAATAAAATCATGAAACTATATATACTCCCTCCGTCTAATTTGTTTGATGTATTTAGGGTTTCGAGAGTCAAGTAATTTATTTTGGCCATTTTGTATGTCTTTTAACTATTTTGAATTATTCATTAATATGACTTATGGTACTTTTGCTAGTTTCCAAATACATAAATTTTTATTAAAATATGTTATATCCAAGTTTGAGGTCAAAATTGAGAAGGTTTACGCTCGAAATTCTAAAGATATCAATTAAATTGAGATAAAGGGAATATATTTTTGTCACTATAAAATAACTAAACTACGTGCATATTGCTCAAAAATATAATTAATAAATGGCCGTCAAATTTTAAGCACCAAATTATGACATACCACTCAGACGTGAAATTGAATTCCCATAACTTCTTCATGTGTCTATTTCTTTATAGTCTGAGCCCTCCTTACAAAATTTTGACTTCGACACGGACCAGAACTATAGTGACATGACTTTGCTTATTTTACTAAATTTTACCTTGGCCATAATTACAGGAAGGTAATGAAAGAATTCGCACAAAAACTAGAGAAACTAGCAGAGGATCTTTTGGACTTGCTATGTGAGAACCTTGGTCTTGAACAAGGTTATCTAAAGAAAGCTTTTTATGGTACAAAGGGTCCAAGGAAGCCAATTACCCACCTTGTCCAAAACCAGAACTAATTAAGGGTCTTAGGGCTCATACAGATGCAGGTGGCATTATACTTCTATTCCGAGATGACAAAGTCAGTGGAGAGATTGACGGGGACGTCATTCATCGTATAGGAGCGGGTGGTCAAAGTGGAGGCTTGCATTAGGAGTCCTGTGTGACAAGAAAGTTCCACAGAAACTCAAGAGAAAATTTAATAGAGCTGTGGTTAGACCTGTCATGTTGTATGGGGCAGAGTGCTGGCCAGTGAAGAACTCTCATGTTCAGAGAATGAAGGTTGCGGAGATGAGGATGCTCAGGTGGATGTGCGGGCTCACCAGGTTATATAAGATTAAGAATGAAGTTATTCGAGAGAAGGTGGGGGTGACCCCGATGGACGAGAAGATGCGAGAAGTGAGGCTGAGGTTGTTCGGGAATGTGCGGAGGAGAAGTCCTGATGCCCCGGTGAGGAGTTGTGAGGGGCTGGCGATGTCGGCGTACGGCAAGGCAGAGGGAGGCCTAAGAGGTATTGGGGGGAGGTGATTAGGCATGACATGGCTAGAATGCGGGTTTCCGAGGACATGGCCCTTGATAGGAAAGTCTGGAGGTCTAGTATCAGGGTTGTAGGGTAGGGGCTCCTAGAGTTTTTCGTACTCCTCACCCGGGGTTGGGTGAGGCTTGGCAGGGCTATCCATAGATGATTTGTGTATTGGATTGTGTCTTCCTTATGGTAGTTATATATGGTAGTTACTGTCTGATATTATTGCATGCTATTTTATTTATGATTCTTATGTTTAGATAATTATTTACGCTATTTCTGCTGGAGTTACTAATGCTCTTTTGTTTTTGTTTTTCCTTTCCTTCACTGAGCAGAAGGCCGATTGGAAACAGCCTCTCTGCCCTTTTGGGTAGGGATAACGTCCGTCTACATACTACCCTCCCGAGATCCCACTTTGTGGGACTATATTGGATAGTAATTATTGTTGTTGTAAAGTCAGTGGATTACAGTTCCTAAAAGATGGTAAATGGATTGATGTCCCACCAATGAGCCATTCCATTGTTGTCTGTTAAAATTATAAAGTGTAACTTTTGGAAAATTATAGAATAGTGTAGAATATTATAGAAGTTAGGAGATATTTGTAAGAGATATTTCTAGATTAGTGTAGGTGATAAAAATATCTAGATATTTTGTAAGAAAAGTGTGGAGTATTCTAGAAGACGAATCTCCACCGTAGGATTAAATAGATCCTGACCGTCCATTGAGGAGGTGAAAAGCCTATATATACCCACCCTCTCCTCCACATTTGCATCATAAAAAAAAAAATCCAAGTCTTCTTAAGTTAATAAAGTATTCTCCAAGTTATTCAAGTAAGTCTTCCACTTTCTTAGTTCTAGTATTTTTGGAGCTATATTTTCTTCTTCGTTCTTCTTCAATTGTGGTTGTGAGTCTTGGGCTAGTGAAGCATAATTCACTACTCTAAGAAAGCAATTTCCGGAATTTGGGAAGTTGTTTTTTCTTCACATGGTATCAGAGCTACAAGGGTGTTAGCTTGGAATCTTGTCAAGTCACTCTTGGTGAAGAAGTTCGTTGGCGTTCCAAAAATGGATTCAAGTGGAAGAGTTGTCGGCCTTGGAATTGAGGTGCTTAATCAATCCAATTACAAGGTATGGAAGTCTTGCATGGAATCTTATCTTCTTGGAGAAGATTTATGGGAGGTTGTTGGTGGAGACAACAAGGTTGCCCCTACACCAACGGATACTAATGCCGATGCCGTAAAGAAGTGGAGGACTTCAAACGCAAAGGCGGAATTCGTGTTGAAGAGATCAATCTCTCACGATCTATTTGATCACATTGTTGGGTGTAAGTCTGCATCTCAGATTTGGGATACTCTAAGTGCATTGCTTAACAAGAAGAACGTTGCTCGGCTGCAATACTTAGAGAATGAGTTGGCACGAACTACTCAAGGTGAGCTCTCAATCTCCGAATTTTTCTTAAAAATTAAAAATATTTGTTCGGAAGTTTCTGCTCTTGATCCGGAGGAACCTATTTCGGAGGCTCGAATGAAAAGGAATATTATTCGAGGATTAAACAAAGAATATATTCCTTTTGTCACTTCTATTCAGGGGTGGGCTAATCAACCCTCTCTTGTTGAGTTTGAGAATCTTCTCTCTTCTCAAGAGTCTCTAGCAAAACAAATGACTGGAGTCTCCTTATCCTTTCAAGGTGACGCCTTATTCTCTGGAAAGAAGAAAGTCTATAGACCAGAGAAGAAGAATGAAAGAGAGAGAAGAAAAGATGAAGGGGGAGAGCCACCAAAGAGTGCCAACGGGAAAAGAAGCACTATTCGATGCTATCGGTGTAACTTGCCTGGACACATCAAGAAGAATTGAAAGGTGAAGCTAAAGGGAGGAAATGTTGCTGATAAAGCAGAACAAACCGAAGAGAATTGGGGTGGTTGCTGTTAGAAACACGTTCTCAATGCAATATACTAAACTTGTACTCTTTTGTAGGTTTTGATGAATGAAAAACGAAGCAAAAATTGATATATGACGGAATTCAAGTACAAGCGCACAATGGTTGCGAATAAGATTGAAGTTCAAGATATAGCTTTTAATTGTTATTGAGTTGTTCTAAAATTGTAATCTCGATCCTATAACTTGACTCATAGTATGGCCTCTCTCATAAAACTATTTTCCAAAATCATGCATATTTAATTCTGTGTCAAAAAGATTTTAAATCATGCATATTTACATCAGACAAAATGTTTTCTAAACATGCCTCAAAAATCTGGGCTAAAATAATCGATTATGTACTTATGATAATCGATTGTTTCTGAGCCAAGACTGCATGACAATCGATTATGAATTAATGGTAATCGATTGTGAGTAAGACAGTGAACATCAGGTTTTTCCAAATCTGCATGATAATCGATTGTGAACAAATGACAATCGATTGTTGTTGAGGTAAAGTTTTTCAATACTCAAAATAATCGATTATGAACTAATGGTGATCGATTGTGTTGAGTTGATGTCTTCCAGTGATTTTAAATTTAATTAAGTAATCGATTATGTCTTTAGATAATCAATTATCACTGAGACAGTAAGTTTTATGATTTTCAGAAAATAACAAGTAAGCGATTGTTGCAAAGGACAATCGATTGTTGAAGCTAGCCGTTGTCAAATGATTTTCAAATACCATAAGGTAATCGATTATTGATTCTAGATAATCGATGTTCTGCTTAAAATCTGGAAATGATTTTTAGAACGTTGCTGAAGTAATCGATTATTGATTTTATATAATCGATGTTCTGCTTAAAATCTGGAAATGATTTTTAGAACGTTGCTGAAGTAATCGATTATTGATTTTATATAATCGATGTTTTGCTTAAAATCTGGAAATGATTTTTAGAACGTTGCTAAAGTAATCGGTTATGAACTTAGTGTAATCGATTATCTGATTTTGAATATTGCCAGTAATCGATTATAGATTATGTATAATCGATTGTGAAGCGTTAAATCTGGGATTGATTTTTAAACTGACTGGCAGATAATCGATTGTTTGG
The DNA here is from genome assembly GCA_034376525.1 of Nicotiana benthamiana. Taxonomy (NCBI): domain Eukaryota; kingdom Viridiplantae; phylum Streptophyta; class Magnoliopsida; order Solanales; family Solanaceae; genus Nicotiana; species Nicotiana benthamiana. The sequence continues at coordinate 74,643,718 of CM067328.1, read as the reverse complement.
TCTTAATAATCGATTATCACTGAGTAATTTCAGCAACTCTTAATTGGCAATTAGACAACGGTTGAACCAACTTTTTCAACTATAAATACAGCTTCATTTCAGTGTTTTAAAAACAACAACATACACAAACTGATCATTACATTGCTATAAGCTTTCATTCAATTGTTCTTCATTTTCTACTCATTTCATAAAGCTTTTGAGAGCCATATTATTGCTTAAAGTTGTTGTGATCTTGAACATATTCTTTTACTCATATCTACTCAATAAGGAGTACTTTAGTTAAGTGAGTGTCCAAGTATTTGATATACTTGTAAGAGAATTGCGATTCTCTTTTTTCAAGGAACTTGCGTTTCCTTGGGTGAAGTCTTTGAGATTGCGATCTCCGAGCAACTGTTTGAGGCTTGTGTCTTCAAGTGTGTAACGGTTTGTTGAGCACCCTTAAGCTTAACAAGATAGTGAAAAATCTCGAGAGAGTCTCTCGGGGACTGGACTAACCACGTTGGTGGCCAACCAGTATACATCTTTGTGTAAGTTTATTTTTCTGCATTTATTTTACTTCCTGCAAAGTTTAAATTCCGCAAGAAAACGCTAAATTCTATTAATACGCTATTCACCCCCCCCCCTCTAGCGTAAAGCGTAGTTTCTAACAATTGGTATCAGAGCCCAACTCTCTGAAAACTTAACCGTTTGAGAGAACCATCCATGGCTTCTACTCTTGACTCTTTTGCAGGAATTGAAGAAGGACAATGCTCTACACGACCTCCTCTATTCAACGGCACAAACTACTCATACTGGAAGGAGAGGATGCAAATCTTTGTGCAATCAAATAGCTTTCATTTGTGGAAAGTATTCACCAATGGAAACCAAATTCCAACCAAAAAGGTGGAAGACGAATGGGTTCCAAAGACCGAAGAGGAATATACCGCGGAGGATATTCGTAAGGTTCAAAATAATGCCAAAGCTATAAATTTATTATATTGTGCTGTTAATGCTAACGACTACAGGAAGATATCATGTTGCAAAACAGCAAAAGAAATGTGGGATAAGCTTGAAGTGACATACGAAGGAACCGACCAGGTACGAGAAGCTAAAATTGATTTCTTAACTCACTCTTATGAACTATTCCACATGAAGGAAGGAGAGAAAGTAGACGAAATGTTTGAGCGATTCTCAATGATCGTGAATGATCTACACACCCTCAAAAAGACGTTTACGGATAGAGAACTTGTCCGGAAGATCCTCAGAAGTCTCACTCCGGCATGGCGATCAAAGGCCGATGCAATCCAAGAATCCATTGGCATCACAAATGTCACAATTGACGCATTAAGAGGTAATCTCAAAACCTATGAATCAACTATACTTAACCCGTTTGTTGATGATCAAAGAAGGCAAAGGATTGCTCTAAAGGCTAGCCAACCACAAATTGATGAGGAAGGTGACAACGAGTTTGGACTCGTTATCAAAAGGTTTCAAAAATTCATGCGCAAAGAGTATGAACGCAAGAACAAAAAGCAAGGCGATCAACTAAAATGCTATGAATGCGGAGAAACCGGGCACATAAAATCAGATTGCCCTAACATCAAAAAGGAGAAGAAACCCTTCAAAAAGCAACGTGCATACATCTCTTGGGGAGGAGATTCCGGAGATGAAGCAAGCGAAGAAGAAGACGATGAAGCAGCAAATTTATGTCTCATGGCTCAAGAAGACGGCAAAGACGAGGTAAGTCAAATCTCTTCTCAAAATTTCTTTACTCTTGATGAAATGAGAAATGCTTTTGATGAACTATATGCTGAATTTATCAAAGCTTCAAAAATTGTCAAAAGTGTTAAAGAAAGCGCTTCTCTAAAAGAAAAAGATTTTCAAACACAGCTTTCATTAAAAGAAAAAGAATTAGAAAACTGGTTTTCGAAAATGAGAAGCTAAAAGAGGAAAACAAGTTTTATGGAAAAAGAAGTGCTGATAAACCTGAAGGTTCTACTAGAAACTGTTCTTCTTGTGTGCTTCTTAAGAATGAAGTAGCTAGACTTAAAGGCACATTAGATAAGTTTAATTCTTCGCATAAAAACTTGAATGATGTGCTTGTTAATCTAAAATCAACTAAACATGGAATAGGATTCAAGAATGAAGAAAAGGTTGGTGCTAAACCACAACAACCTAGAGCTCAACCTAGGACTAATAACCAAAATGCTTATCCTAGAAGTAGAAATCCTAGAAATAACTTGCATGTTAGACCAAATAGTGAAAATGCTAGAAGACCTAGAAATGATGCATATTTTAGGCCAAACCTTGAACAATTTAGAAGACCAAGAAATGACCCTCCACCTAGAAATAGATATTCTAGAAATGATGCATATTTTAGACAAACTTGTGAACCTCCTAGAGCTCATAATAGGAGAAACAATGGTGTTCAAAGTAGAGTAAGCAACCTTCATTCATCTAGTTACTATGTACCTAGAAAAATGCATAATCCCAACGTGACTTGTCATTATTGTAGACATATTGGTCATATTGCTCCCGCTTGCTTTACTCGTCATAGACATATAAATCAATTGCATCATTATAACATGCCTAACCCTCAAGGACCCAAGATGGCATGGGTACCTAAAGAACATTAATTTGTTTTGTAGGTGTGCTTGAAGGGATCAAGTGTACTATGGTACCTTGATAGTGGATGCTCCAAACACATGACGGGAGATGAATCCAAATTCCTTCAACTAGAGCACAAAGAAGGAGGAAGTGTCACATTTGGTGATAACAATAAAGGAAAAATCATCGGCATTGGTTCGGTCGGTAAGGACGAAAACTCCTCTATTAAACATATACTACTTGTGAAAGGTTTGAAGCATAATCTCTTGAGCATAAGCCAATTATGTGACAAGGGAAATCTTGCTCTATTTAATTCGGATGAATGTCTTGTATTTAGACGTAGTGATTTCAAGATCATACTTCGTGGTTTTAGAATTGATAATATCTATATGGTTGATCTTGCAAACTCCTCACCCGAATATGTTGATTGTTTAGTAAGCAAAGAGGATAACTCTTGGCTATGGCATCGTAGAGTAGCACACATGAACATGCATCTTTTGAACAAGCTTCTTTCTCAAAACTTAGTAGTTGGTCTTCCCAGTTTAAAGTTTGAAAATGATTCTATTTGCGATTCTTGTCAAAAAGGGAAGCAAACCAAAGCATCTTTTAAATCCAAGAATATTGTTTCAACGTCTAGACCTTTGCTATTACTTCACATGGATTTATTTGGTCCCTCTCGTATTGAAAGTCTTGGTAAAAATAAATATGTTTTTGTAATTGTTGATGACTTTTCTAGATTTACTTGGACTCTATTTCTTGCAAATAAAAGTGATGCTTTTCAAAATTTCAAGTATTTCCTTAAGCGTGTTCAAAACCAAAAGGAATCGACCGTCACTTCGATTAGAAGTGATCATGGGGGAGAGTTTGATCACAATCTCTTTGCGGATTTTTGTGACGAACTCGGAATCGAACACACCTTTTCCGCTCCACGGACACCACAACAAAATGGGGTGGTGGAAAGGAAAAATAGGTGTCTCGAAGAGATGGCAAGAACCATGCTCGACGAAGCTAAGATTCCCAAATATTTTTGGGCGGACGCCGTGAGTACCGCTTGCTATGTTTTAAATAGAGCAGCAATTAGGCCGATACTCATGAAAACCCCATATGAACTTTATAAGGGTAGAAAACCCAACATTTCTCATTTACGTGTTTTTGGTTGTAAATGTTTTGTTCATAATAATGGGAAGGACCAATTGGGTAAGTTTGATGCTAAATCGGATGAAGGTATTTTCATTGGTTATTCCTCACGTAGCAAAGCATATAGGATCTTTAAGAAAAGAACCCAAATTGTGGAGGAATCCCCTCATGTTGTGTTTTCCGAAGATAATACTCGCTTGGCGAGAAAGGAATCCGGTTTTGATCTTGCAGGTATCTTGGATAGCTTGAAAGATAAAATCCAAGAAGAACCTTCAAAGGAAAACAAAAATGAAATTGGGGAACAACCAACGGAAGAAGCGCCACAATTAGATAAAGGAATAAATACGCCTAACGAGTGGAGAACGATCAAGGATCATCCTCTCGAACAGGTAATTGGCGATGTTGGAGAAAAGGTAAGTACCCGAAACTCTCTTAAGAACACTCTAGGACACAATTCTTAAGAGTTCACGGCATTACTTGTTAACACTAGTGTAATTTATTAATTTCGCTATAAATTACTAACTTGAGCGTCGGAGACGTTTAAATCTATTTTGCAGGTACCACCCCAAAGGTAGGGGGAATTATGAAGTTTTAGCACAAAATAATCGACTATTTCAAGCCACTAATCGATTATTTTCTGTGCAGTACATCGATTATCAGTATCAATAATCGATTGTTTATGACTGATTATTACTATTATGCATATGTGTTTAATTTTTTACTTCCTAAATTGCATAATCGATTTCCGCCTCAGTCATTCAGCAATGCTTTCTACAACAATCGATTATTTTTTCATACAATCGATTATTTGACAAATTCTGATATTCTCCAAGTTCACTGTATCAAATTAGTTCCCTAAATAATCGATTACCAAGAATTGACAATCGACTACTTCATATTAATTTTTTGTTACCGTTTGGCTCCTCAATCGATTCCTGTCAGGTCTTAAATGCTCTATAATCGATTACCAAAATTTAACAATCGATTATTTCATTCAAATTTTTTACCGTTTGACTCAAGAATCGATTTGTCAGATTCAAAATCTCAATCAAACGGTAAATACAATCGATTATTTCAGTTCAATAATCGATTATCTAACGGTCAGTAATTTTAATTCTTACCGTTTTCTGACTGCTCCTAAACCAAAATCTCAGCAAATGTCTCCATTCAATGCTTGATAATCCTTTCCTCTATAAATAGGCATCATAAGAGCTCACATTCACCCACTCAAGCACTATCTCTAGTATTCAAAAGCTAAATCTCTTCTATTTTCTTAGCCAAATTCCAGCAGTCTTTCTCCTAACATGTCTAGACGATCTTCAAAACGTTCCCGATCCAAACATGGCGCATCAGCCACAACCGCCCCTCCTCGTTTAAATTTTCCATACCAAGACGGTTACGTCTTGTTCTTTGAAACTGAAAATGAACTCACAAGGTTCCTATCAAAATTTGAGAAACGCACCATTCTTCCTCCTCGGTTCTCAAATAGTAAACTCCTTGAGCCTTTCACCCCTGCCGCAAATATGTTAAAGGAGTGTCAACTATATGACTTCTTGCTTCTCACTCATCCTCACATAAACACAACTCTCGTTCAAGCTTTTTACTCAAACCTCCATAAAGATGAAGATGGCGAACTTGTCACCTCCATTAATGGGGTTCAAATTCTTCTCTCTGAAGAGAATCTCCACACCATTGCCCGCCTTCCAAATGAAGGTGAAGACCTTTACCGGTATATTGATAAGGCCGGGGCTCTCTTTGATGAAACCATCCTTCTCCACCAAGCCGGTATAACCTCCTATGATCCATCTATCTCTACCCGTCGTCCTACCATAACGGGAATGGATCCAAACTACCGGTTGATCCTTTACTTCATCACCCGAGTCCTCAAGCCTAGACGGCACAATCACACCACCATCTCCCAGGAGGATACCAAACTTCTGCATGCCATTGTCACCGGAGCCAAAATAAATTGGTGTCGGCTCATCAAAATTCATATGCTCGATGCCATCGGTGATGACATGCCTCTTCCTTATGCCCTCCTCATTATGAACTTCCTTGAAGCATCCGGATTTGTCACGGAAAATGGTCCTCTCAAAAGGAGTACCAAAATTTGGGAAATCTCGGAGTCTTCTTTCCATCATGATGGTGATCATGCTCCAGCTCCTTCTTCAAGTCGTCCACCCCGTCGTGCTCGTTCGTCCCAAGAGCCTACTCTCCAAACCATATCCGACCAGCTTGCTCAACTCACTCATGAGATCCATGGATACTTGATCATGTCAATTATCCATATGCAGCTCTCGTTCCTTTTGAAGCAGCGCCGGATAACGAGGCGGACAACGACGGAAATGAATAAATTTTTTTTGTGTTTTGTGTGGTTTTTGCTGTTGTTCTCTTTGGTTCCCATTGATGTACCCTCTAATTTTTTTTTCCAATAAATAAACCTTGTTTATTTCATCTTTTTGCATCTTTCCTTACTATTTTTTGCTAATGGCAAAAGGGGGAAGAAAACGGGATATCGGGTATGCACCACCTCTTAATTCATTGATTGCTTATAAGCTAAAATTGAGGGGGAACAACAACAAAATTGCATAATTGTTACTTGTCTTGAATTGTCAATATCTTTTGCCTAAATTGCATATCCCGCTTAATGTTTGCCATTATCAAAAAGGGGGAAATTGTTAGAAACACGTTCTCAATGCAATATACTAAACGTGTACTCTTTTGTAGGTTTTGATGAATGACAAACGAAGCAAAAATTGATATATGACGGAATTCAAGTACAAGCGCACAATGGTTGCGAATAAGATTGAAGTTCAAGATATAGCTTTTAATTGTTATTGAGTTGTTCTAAAATTGTAATCTCAATCCTATAACTTGACTCATAGTATGGCCTCTCTCATAAAACTATTTTCCAAAATCATGCATATTTAATTCTGTGTCAAAAAGATTTTAAATCATGCATATTTACATTAGACAAAATATTTTCTAAACATGCCTCAAAAATCTGGGCTAAAATAATCGATTATGTACTTATGATAATCGATTGTTTCTGAGCCAAGACTGCATGACAATCGATTATGAATTAATGGTAATCGATTGTGAGTAAGACAGTGAACATCAGGTTTTTCCAAATCTGCATGATAATCGATTGTGAACAAATGACAATCGATTGTTGTTGAGGTAAAGTTTTTCAATACTCAAAGTAATCGATTATGAACTAATGGTGATCGATTGTGTTGAGTTGATGTCTTCCAGTGATTTTAAATTTAATTAAGTAATCGATTATGTCTTTAGATAATCGATTATCACTGAGACAGTAAGTTTTATGATTTTCAGAAAATAACAAGTAATCGATTGTTGCAAAGGACAATCGATTGTTGAAGCTAGCCGTTGTCAAATGATTTTCAAATACCATAAGGTAATCGATTATTGATTCTAGATAATCGATGTTCTGCTTAAAATCTGGAAATGATTTTTAGAACGTTGCTGAAGTAATCGATTATTGATTTTATATAATCGATGTTCTGCTTAAAATCTGGAAATGATTTTTAGAACGTTGCTGAAGTAATTGATTATTGATTTTATATAATCGATGTTTTGCTTAAAATCTGGAAATGATTTTTAGAACGTTGCTAAAGTAATCGGTTATGAACTTAGTGTAATCGATTATCTGATTTTGAATATTGCCAGTAATCGATTATAGATTATGTATAATCGATTGTGAAGCGTTAAATCTGGGATTGATTTTTAAACTGACTGGCAGATAATCGATTGTTTGGTCTTAATAATCGATATTCACTGAGTAATTTCAGCAACTCTTAATTGGTAATTAGACAACGGTTGAACCAACTTTTTCAACTATAAATACAGCTTCATTTCAGTGTTTTAAAAACAACAACATACACAAACTGATCATTACATTGCTATAAGCTTTCATTCAATTGTTCTTCATTTTCTACTCATTTCATAAAGCTTTTGAGAGCCATATTATTGCTTAAAGTTGTTGTGATCTTGAACATATTCTTTTACTCATATCTACTCAATAAGGAGTACTTTAGTTAAGTGAGTGTCCAAGTATTTGATATACTTGTAAGAGAATTGCGATTCTCTTGTTTCAAGGAACTTGCGTTTCCTTGGGTGAAGTCTTTGAGATTGCGATCTCCGAGCAACTGTTTGAGGCTTGTGTCCTCAAGTGTGTAACGGTTTGTTGAGCACCCTTAAGCTTAACAAGATAGTGAATAATCTCGAGAGAGTCTCTCGGGGACTGGACTAACCACGTTGGTGGCCAACCAGTATACATCTTTGTGTAAGTTTATTTTTCTGCATTTATTTTACTTCCTGCAAAGTTTAAATTCCGCAAGAAAATGCTAAATTCTATTAATACGCTATTCACCCCCCCCCCTCTAGCGTAAAGCGTAGTTTCTAACAGTTGCTTCTCAACGGAAACTACCTCGGTAAATGCTTACGCTAGCATCAACTTCAAGGATGACTGGATCGTGGATTCTGGTTGCGGTCATCACCTTACCGGAGATGACTCAAAGTTCACATCTCTTCAGAAACATAAAGGTAACGAAGCTATTCTCACCGCGGATAATACCGTTTATCCGGTAGAAAAGGAGGGTACAATCATTCTCAACAATGGCGGAGATCCTATCACTATGAAGAGTGTGTATCATGTACCTGGGATGAGGAAGAATCTTTTCTCGGTAGCTAACGTTGTGGATGCTGGGCACTATGTTCTGTTCGAGCCAAATGGAGTGAAGTTCTTCCGAAATATCACTAAGGTGGAAGGAGATGTCGTTCACACCGGTAAGCGAGTTAAAGATTTATTTGTTTTGTCAGCATCTACATCTTATGTTGACAAGATGAGCACGAATGATAATGCATCACTTTGGCATGCTAGACTGGGGCACCTTAATATGGATAAGTTAAAAGTCATGGTAAACAAAAATTTGGTTGATGGTTTGCCTCATATTACTACTTTTGGTAGTGGAACATTATGCGAAGGGTGTCAATATGGTAAGGCGCATCGTCTTCCATTTGATAGATCCCAAACAAGATACGAGGCACCACTAGAACTCATTCACAGTGATGTGATGGGTCCTACATGTACACCTACCTTCTCTGGTTATCGCTATATGGTGGTATTTGTTGATGATTACACACGATATACTTGGGTATACTTCGTGGTGCAAAAATCTGAAGTATTTTCCAGATTTTTGGAGTTCAAGGAGAAGGTCGAAGGTGAGTTTCAGAGGAAGATAAAACGGCTGAGGACTGATAATGGGGGAGAATATACTTCCCGGGATTTTAATCAATTCTGCTCGAGGCAGGGAATACGAAGGCAGCTCACATGTGCAGACACTTCTCAGCAAAATGGCATTGCCAGAGAGGATGATTCGACATCTTACTGAGACATGTAAGAGCTGGTTATATGCTAAACATTTGCCCAAAGTTCTTTGGGCCGAAGGTATGGCTTGTGCGGCATATGTGATTAATCGGGTACCACTCAGTCCGATTAATATGAAGTCCCCGTACGAAATGCTCTACAACGAGAAGCCAAATGTGAAAGACTTTAAGGTCTTTGGATCGATCTGCTACGTCCACATTCCAGATTCACAAAGAAATAAACTAGATGCTAAGGCAAGGAAGTGCATCTTCATCGGTTATGATGAAAGGAAGAAAGGCTGGAAATGCATGGATCCCGAGACAGGCAAGTGCAAAGTATCTCGGGATGTAGTATTTGATGAAATCTCTTCCTACTACAGTCCCGGTGGTGTTCCTGGAGATGCTCCTTCACCAGCTATAGAACATGAAGAGATGCCCGTAAGCTTTCCGGTGACTTCTTCAGCTCCTTGCTCCAATATTTCATCATCGCCATCATCACCAATGACGTATAATAGTACGTCATCTTCAGAAGCAAGAGATTCTGGTGATAGGGGGAGCAAGGTTACTTCTCGCGTGGATGAACAAAGGGAAAATATCAACCTGGAGGAGACAAATGGTCAAAGGACAACTTGATATGGAAGGCAAGTCATCAAACCTATTCGCTACCGAGATGGCAACATGGTAAGCATCTATCATTGCTTCAGTGCCGGTCCTATTTATGAAAATGAGCCTTCTTTCTATAATGAAGCAAAAGGTGTTAAGGAATGGGAAGAAGCTATGAATGAGGAGATGCACGCACTTGTGAAAAATGAAACTTGGGATCTTGTGCCAAAGCCCAAGGATGTGAAACCGGTATCTTGCAAGTGGGTGTATAAACTAAAGAAAAAGGCAGATGGGAGCATTGATAGATATAAAGCAAGGCTGGTTGCACGAAGATTCTCTCAAGTTTATGGAGAAGACTATGAGGAGACTTTTAGCCCAGTGGCGAAGATGACATCAGTTCGAGTTGTGATCTCCTTGGTGGCATCACTTGGGTGGAAGCTATGTCAGCTTGACGTGAAGAATGCTTTCCTGTATGGCGAGATTGATAAGGAGATCTACATGGAACAACCCTTGGGCTACATTTCTCCTACTCATCCAGACTATGTATGCAAGCTGAAGAAAGCGCTTTATGGACTCAAGCAAGCTCCCAGAGCATGGTACGGAAAGATTGCTGAATACTTGCAATTTTGTGGCTATATTGCATCAGACTCAGATTCTAGCCTGTTCGTGAAGAAGCAAGGTACGCTCCACATGATTGTGCTACTATATGTGGATGATATGATTATTACAGGTAATAACGAACAGGAGGTTGCAAAACTGCAAGCTGAACTCTCGATCAGATTTGAAATGAAAGATTTGAGAGAGCTTAGTCACTTTCTTGGTTTGGAAGTGAAATATGTGAAAGATGGAATATTTCTGTCACCAGAAAGCTATGCGAGGAAGCTTGTGGACAGGTTTGGAATAAACACAAGTAAGCATTGTTCTACTCCTCTTGAGCCTAACATAAAAATTAGGTGTGATGAAGGAAAGCTTTTACCAGATCCACGTCCTTATAGGGCTCTTGTTGGTAGCTTGATCTACTTGACTATTACAAGGCCAGACATTTCATTTTCTGTTGGACTTGTTAGTCGCTATATGCAAGAGCCACGGAAACCTCACTTTGAAGCGGCGAAGCGCATATTGAAATACGTGAACTCAACATATGACATGGGACTTCTTTACAAGAAAGGAGCTGATTTTTCACTACTTGGGTTCACTGATGCTGATCTAGGAGGTGACTTAGATGATAGAAGATCAACTTCCGGTTATGTATTCTCCTGTGGTTCAGCATGTGTCTCTTGGTGCAGTAAAAAGCAAGACTCGGTCTCGCTCCCTACTACTGAAGCGGAATACAAGGCTTCTACTCTTGCTGCTCAGGAATGCACGTGGCTTCGTCGGCTTGTTGGGGATGTATTCTCACCAATTCATAAGCCTACAAAACTTCTTGGTGACAATCAAAGCGCTATAAAGTTGGCTACTAATCCGGTGTGTCACGCAAGAACAAAACATATTGAAATTGCGCATCATTTCATCCGAGAGAAGGTTATAGATGGTACCATTGAAGCATTGGAGGTTCGGAGTAATGATAACGTTGCAGACATCTTTACAAAGTCTCTTTCCAAAGGACCATTCAAGGATCTCCGTGGCGAGCTTGGACTTGTCTCCAAAAGTTCACTTTAAGGGGGAGTGTTAAAATTATAAAGTGTAACTTTTGGAAAATTATAGAATAGTGTAGAATATTATAGAAGTTAGGAGATATTTGTAAGAGATATTTCTAGATTAGTGTAGGTGATAAAAATATCTAGATATTTTGTAAGAAAAGTGTGGAGTATTCTAGAAGACGAATCTCCACCGTAGGATTAAATAGATCCTGACCGTCCATTGAGGAGGTGGAAAGCCTATATATACCCACCCTCTCCTCCACATTTGCATCATAAAAAAAAAAAATCCAAGTCTTCTTAAGTTAATAAAGTATTCTCCAAGTTATTCAAGTAAGTCTTCCACTTTCTTAGTTCTAGTATTTTTGGAGCTATATTTTCTTCTTCGTTCTTCTTCAATTGTGATTGTGAGTCTTGGGCTAGTGAAGCATAATTCACTGCTCTAAGAAAGCAATTTCCGGAATTTGGGAAATTATTTTTCTTCACAAACATAGGTGACCAATTAGAGGTATACTTTATTGTATTTTATTTTTGGATTCAAAGTTATGTATATTTAACTGATTAATCTATCTTAGTGTCAATATGATTTTACTTGTTATAGCAAATTATTTACCATTTATCAATTAAGAATTATATTAGAGAGCTCGATAGAAAATCCAAATAGTAGTGAAGGGGGTGGAAGGAGGGAAATTAGGAGTAGTAGTAAATAACACCCCCACCCCCCCCTCCATTTAAAGCAAGGATTCAAGTTATATACACTTAACTGATAATTTTTTTCACTGTCAGTATAGTTTACTTGTTATAGCAAATTACTTACCATTTATCGATCAAGAATTGTATTAGAGAGCCCGATAGAAAATCTAAATAGTAGTGAAGGGGGCGGAAGGAGGGAAATTTAGAAATAGTAAATAACAAGCCCTACCCCCACCCAACCCAACCCAAAAATAAAATTTAAAAAGAAAATGAGCCGAAGAACAACCCGCCTTATTCTTTATCCGTTGGGACCTTATTCTCTCGGAGGTAGCTTAGTCTAAGCTTGACAATAGATTCGTGAGCAATGACATATTTCGTTGCTGATTCATAAATGAGATTAGAGTTTCTTTTCTTTTTCTCTTTTTACGAGAGTTAAAAACAAGGGACTAATACTTAGATATTTAGAGGCGGATCTCGGATTTAAACCCTATGGGTTCAACTTTTAAAATTTTTAGTATTAAACCCATTATAGTTTTAAATATATGGGTTCATATCTACTATTTATGTAATTTTAATAAATTTTTATATATAAATTTTTATTTTGCGTCGAAAGTTATGGATTCAGTTAAACCCGCTAACAAAAAACCGCAACATCCGCCTCTGTGGAAATTGATTTATTAAAATTCCTATGATTGTGAAAAGAAAAGACGAAAAGGCACCAAAAAATCCTAATGGAAAAAATGAGAGAACAAAGATGATCCATATGGCACATTCTCAAAATGTCGTTGAGATTTATATATAAAAAGCTAGTACTTGTTACTTGTTAGGTAATGTGATGTTGATATTGATTTTTTTTTACCAACTAGTAAGTCTTTTTTCCTTTTAATCATGCAACAATTAATGCAGTCATTGAACGTTTTTATAAAAAGATAATATAAATTATACTTTATGCTAAAAGTATATTTTTTTTAATATATTATTAATGTTTTTCCTGTTATAAGAAGGTTGTTATTACCATATTTATACTTATCATAACAAATAGTCGCGTGTACTTCATATTAATTAATATATTATTTTTTAAATCACAAAGGAAAAATTAAAAAATATCTGGGTTATAAAACAAAAGTAGGTTTCTTGAAAACAATGGATATTGATTCCATTAGCCAATTCATAAAAGAAAGAAATCCTTCTCTATAATAATCGTTAAATATTTTATTCTGTTATAAATACACTTCTATTTAAGGTGAATGTCTTTAATTAGAGAGATTTTAGAGTTCTATTCTTGGTAGCTAAATCATCCTCCTCCCTATAAATAGAGGTGCCCTCTACCATTGTAAATCACTCCTAACATTCTCTAAGTATCAATAAGAAGAACTCTCTCTACTCTTCTCTCTATTTGCTCTTGTTCTTGCATTATTGTTCTTGTCTTTTATATTATTTCATAACACGTTATCAGCACAAGACTCTACCGTCTCAAGAACCATTCTCGAAAAATCTAAGGTATTTCCCTCTTCCTAATTTAATTTTCGATTATGTCTGATATTACAAAAAGAAAGTTCGTTGCCCTTGAAATTTCGGGCAAGAACTATATGACATGGGTGTTGGATGCTGAAATCCACTTAGATGCTATGGGTCTCGGAGACACCATCAAAGATAGAGAAAAAGCATCCACCCAAGAATGTGCGAAGGCCTTGATTTTCTTGCGCCATCACCTTGATGAAGGTTTGAAGATTGAATATCTCACCGTCAAGGATCCACTCATCTTGTGGAACGGCTTAAAGGAGAGATATGACAACCTGAAGTTGGTCACTATGCCACAAGCACGATATGATTGGGCTCATCTGAGGCTCCAGGACTTTAAGTCCGTTTCTGAATATAATTCTGCAATGTTCAGAATTACTTCTAAATTGAAGCTATGCTTGAGAAAACGTTTACAACGTTTCATGCCTCCAATATGGTACTGCAACAACAATACGGAGAGAAAGGCTTTACAAAGTACTCTGAACTGATTTCTCTTCTGCTAGTGGCTGAGCGAAATAATGACCTGCTCATGAGAAATCATGAAAATCGACCCACTGGGTCTACACCACTGCCTGAAGCAGATAAGGTGCACTCTCATTATGCCAAACATGAAAAGGACCATGGTCATGGTCGTAAACGGGGTCATAGCCAGGGACGTAGACAAGGAAGAAATTCCAATGAAGTCCGTCAACCCCCAAGGAGAGATAACCGCCGAAAGCAGAAACGGGGTCATGAAGATCCTAAGGCAAATGGTTCAGAAACTATATGTTATCGTTGCGGTGGGAAAGGACACTGGTCAAAGATTTGCCGTATACCAAGACACTTGGTTGACCTTTATCAAGCATCTCCAAAGAGAAAAGGCCCTGAAACAAATTTTGTCTATGACGACAATGAGGACATCACCCACCTGGATGTGGCAGACTTCTTTGAGCAACCCGAGGGGAAAATACACCACCTAATCGGCGATGGGTCCGTGATGAAAGAAGATGGAGTTATTTGATTTTGTTCTACTTATTTGTATTAGTTAGTGAATAAACTAATAGTCATTAGTATTAGCTCGTATTAGTTAGTTCATGATGCAATGTTAGCAGTAGTTCTTTAGAATATCTTCAATATGCTCAAATATCAATAAAATTTTTATTTTCCAGTAGGGGTAATCGACTAGCCTGAAAAACTAGTCGATTATCTACTATTTTCGCATTAAAGCTGAAAAATAATTGATCAACAATCGATTGTCTTTGTCTAACAATCGATTGTCGTTAAGACAGTGTAATCTGGAATTTTTCAAAAATCATCCACAATCGATTGTCTTTGTCTAACAATTGATTGTCGTTAAGACAGTGTAATCTGGAATTTTTCAAAAATCATCCACAATCGATTGTCTTTGTCTAACAATCGATTGTCGTTAAGACAGTGTAATCTGGAATTTTTCAAAATAGCCAACAATCGATTGTCTATGCATAACAATCGATTGTCTTAAAACAGTGTGCTCTGGAATTTTTCAAAATAGCCAACAATCGATTGTCTATACTTAACAATCGATTGTCTTAAAACAGTGTGCTCTGGAATTTTTCAAAATAGCCAACAATCGATTGTCTATACTTAACAATCGATTGTCTTAAAACAGTGTGCTCTGGAATTTTTCAAAATAGCCAACAATCGATTGTCTATGCATAACAATCGATTGTCTTAAGACAGTGTGATCTGAAGTTATTCAAAATAACAAATAATCGATTGTGTGTGTTTAACAATCGATTGTCAATGTTCAACAATCGATTGTTTGTGTTTAACAATCGATTGTTTGAAGAAAATGTTTAAACTGAAATTTTCAAACTGCAAAGTAATCAATTATGGATAACATATCTGATTTTGTTAGTCAACTGTTAGCAGCAGATTTTGAAAATACTATGTGACAAAAACGAATTGAACTTGTTTATTCTTATGTTCGTGTATCTCTTTTGTATGTCAAACTATGGGATAGCAAATATGGATATCTCACAAAGCGAACTTGGATCAAAGTCCAACTGTAAAAGTATTTGCCTAGTTGATTCATGTACTACACATACAATACTCAAAGAAAGGAAATATTTCTCTCAACTAAAAATGTGTAAGGCAAACGTTACTACAATCTCTGGAAGTAGTAAATTGATTGAAGGCTCCGAAAGAGCAATTGTAACTCTGCCCAAAGGCACGACGTTAATCATAGAGAATGCAATGTTCTCCTCCAAGTCTAAGAGAAACTTGTTGAGTTTTAAAGATGTACGCCGGAATGGCTATCATATTGAGACAATGGATGAAGATAATCTTGAATATCTCGTCATCACAAAGAATGTCTCCGGCCAAAAGGGGGTTATTGAGAAATTCCCGTCTTTATCTTGTGGCCTGTATTGGACAAGAATTAGTGCAATTGAGGCACATTCAACAGTAAACCAAAGGGTTACTGATTCCAATACCTTTGTACTTTGGCATGATCGATTGGGACACCCATGATCGGTCATGATGAGACGGATTATAGAAAGCTCATATGGGCATCCGTTAAAGAATTTCAAAATTCTTTCGAATAATGAATATCCTTGCACTTCGTGTTATCAAGGCAAGTTGATTATCAGGCCATCACCAACAAAGGTTGGGACTGAGTCACCCACGTTTCTGGAACGTATACAAGGGGACATTTGTGGACCTATTCACCCACCTAGTGGGTCGTTTAGGTATTTCATGGTCTTGATAGACGCATCCTGTAGATGGTCTCATGTGTGCCTGTTGTCATCACGCAACCTTGCGTTTGCGAAATTAATGGCACAAATAATTCGACTACGAGCACAATTTTCAGATAATCCAATCAAGTCCATTAGACTGGATAATGCTGCTGAGTTTACATCCCAAGCATTTAATGATTATTGCTTATCAATCGGGATAAAAGTTGAACATTCTGTAGCTCATGTTCACACTCAAAACGGTCTTGCAGAATCGTTAATTAAACGCCTGCAGTTGATTGCAAGGCCATTACTTATGAGAACGAGGCTGCCCACTTCGGTATGGGGTCACGCCATCTTACATGCAGCAATGCTAATTCGTCTCAGACCGACGAATTACCACAAGTATTCCCCGTTGCAATTGGTTTTGGGTCATGAACCCAATATATCCCATTTAAGAATTTTTGGATGCGCAGTATATGTGCCTATAGCACCGCCATCCCGCACCAAAATGGGTCCGCAAAGAAGGTTAGGAATATATGTTGGGTTTGAATCGCCCTCCATCATTCGCTACCTCGAAACATTGACAGGCGACTTGTTTACTGCACGATTTGCAGACTGTCGATTTGATGAGACACTTTTCCCAAAATTAGGGGAGAAGTTGGTGAAACCAAACGGGAAATTTTGTGGAAAAATGCATCATTATCTCATCTTGATCCACATACCTCTATTTGTGAAAGAGAGGTACAAAAGATTTTCCATTTGCAAAGAATAGCAAATCAAATGCCTGACGCATTTACGGACTTGAAGAGGATAACAAAATCCCACATTCCTGCGGAAAATGTTCCAATCCGTATTGATGTCCCTGTTGGACAATCATCTAGTGTCATAACCAATGAGTCGAATGCACGCCTGAAGCGTGGCAGACCATTAGGTTCCAAAGATCGAAATCCTAGAAAAAGGAAAAAGAACGATCGAGATGACACTACGAAAGAATCTCATGAGGAAATTCATGATTTGACAAATTCTGAGATTCATGAAGAATCCATTGAGCCCGAGACTCTGGAAAATACGGAACTATCCCTAAATCCAATTAATATTGAGGCAAATATTAATCGAGTGGATATTGTGGTGGATAATGCCTTTGCTTATAATGTAGCATCTAGCATTATGCAAGAATGTGAGGATCTCGAACCTCAATCTGTTGAAGAATGTCGAAAAAGACAGGATTGGCCAAAGTGGCAAGAAGCAATTCAATCAGAATTGAATTCGCTGGCAAAACGTGAAGCTTTTGGCCCTATAGTTGAAACACCTAATGGTGTTAAGCCTGTCGGCTATAAATGGGTCTTTGTACGCAAAAGAAATGAGAAAAACGAGGTACAAAGATATAAGTCACGACTTGTTGCACAAGGTTTTTCTCAAAGGCCTGGTGTCGATTATGAAGAGACATATTCGCCTGTAATGGATGCGATAACCTTTCGTTATCTCATAAGTTTTGCTGTCCATGAAAAGCTTGACATGCACTTAATGGATGTGGTTACTGCCTATCTTTATGGCTCACTTGATAATGAGATATACATGAAAATTCCCGATGGACTCAAGATGCCAAACGCGCATAATTCAAAATCTCGGGAAATGTTCTCAATTAAATTGCAAAGGTCCTTGTATGGTCTAAAGCAATCTGGACGAATGTGGTATAATCGTCTTAGTGAGTACTTGTTAAAAGAAGGCTATGTAAATGACGCCATTTGCCCGTGTGTTTATATAAAGAAAACAACATCAGAATTTGTTGTACTTGCCATATATGTTGATGACATAAACCTTATTGGAACCCCTATAGAACTCCAAAAGGCAATTGATTATCTAAAGGATGAATTCGAGATGAAAGATCTCGGAAAGACTAAACTATGTCTTGGTTTGCAAATTGAATATTTGGCAAACGGAATTTTTGTTCATCAATCTACCTATACAGAAAAGGTACTGAAACGGTTTTAAATGGATGAAGCACATCCTTTAAGTACACCGATGGTTGTTCGATCACTTAATGAGAACAAAGATCCATTCCGACCACAAGAAAGGAATGAAGAGCTACTTGGTCCTGAAGTACCATATCTTAGCGCAATTGGCGCACTAATGTATCTTGCAAATACTACAAGACCTGACATATCCTTTTCAGTTAATGTCTTTGCAAGATTTAGCTCGGCTCCTACGAGGAGACATTGGAATGGGATCAAACACATATTGCGGTACCTAAAGGGAACTACCGATATGGGCTTATTTTATGGCAAGAATTGCAGCCCGGAACTTGTTGGTTATGCTGATGCTGGATATTTGTCCGACCCACACAAGGCTCGATCTCAAACGGGTTATGTGTTTACCTGTGGAGAAACCGCCATATCTTGGCGATCGACTAAGCAATCAATTGTGGCTACTTCATCTAATCATGCCGAGATAATTGCTATTCATGAAGCAAGTCGAGAGTGTGTGTGGTTGAGGTCTATAATACATCATATCCAAGACAAATGTGGTTTGAAGTGTGATAAACTACCCACAACTTTGTATGAAGACAATGCAGCATGTATAGCTCAATTGAAGGGAGGATTCATAAAAGGAGATAGAACGAAGCATATTTCACCAAAGTTATTCTTCACACATGATCTTCAAAAGAATGGTGATATCAATGTTCAACAGATTCGTTCAAGCGACAATATGGCTGATTTGTTCACAAAATCTCTACCAAAGTCAACCTTCAAGAAGCTAGTTCACAAGATCGGGATGCGAAGACTTAAGGACATAAATTGATGTTCTTATCAGGGGGAGATAAGGCGCGTTGCACTCTTTTTCCTTTACAAGGTTTTGTCCCACCGGGTTTTCCTTGCGAGGTTTTTAACGAGGCAACCAATAGGCGCATATTCAAACATGTGTACTCCTTTTCCTTACTTTAATTCTTCCCATTGGGTTTTGTTTTAAGGTTTTAACGAGGCACATCATTGAATAGACATTCAAGGGGGAGTATTATAAATACACTTCTATTTAAGGTGAATGTCTTTAATTAGAGAGATTCTAGAGTTCTATTCTTGGTAGCTAAATCATCCTCCTCCCTATAAATAGAGGTGCCCTCTACCATTGTAAATCACTCCTAACATTCTCTAAGTATCAATAAGAAGAACTCTCTCTACTCTTCTCTCTATTTGCTCTTGTTCTTACATTATTGTTCTTGTCTTTTATATTATTTCATAACATATTCTTATTTTTAAAGACTTCTGCGGGAATATCTTATGATATATTTACAGTTATTTCCTTGACCTAAAAAAACAAGAAATTAACCGATAAATATTATTATCAAGAATCATAAAGATTTAACAAGTAAAACCTATTTAAAAATTAAATCATTTTCTCTCTCTAGAGATTTGGGAATGAAGAGGCTGTCCTTATACCTCAAGAAAAAATAGATACCTATAGTGGAAAATACAAAAAGAACTGATATTTAATTAATATTTTCAAAAAATAACTTAGAAATGTAGTAAAAGACATCTGAAATTGTCGTGTGTTAAAATAAATTTAAAAATAGAAAAATAATTAATAAATTCAGTTAGAATACATAATATTGTCTTCTCCTATCTTATTATTGTTTCAAGTTCGTAATTTTACCAATTTGACTCTAAATATTATACTAATGTGATAACCAGAAAGGACATATTGTATTTTAGAATTAAATTCTGCGCTTTTAAGCCTTAAAAGCTTCAATTTATCCTTCTCGATTTGCGTCCGCAGTCCAAGTATATATTTGGAAAGTTTTTATGTTAAAAGTTGATAGAAGTAAGAAATTTTGCCTAAAATGTTTATTTGAGTTGACTTCGGTCAATATTTTTGGTAAACAGATCTGGATACGTATTTTGACTTTTCCAGTGGGTTTGCATCGTGATTTGGGACTTTGGAGTATGTAACGACCCGGCCGGTCTTTCATGAGTTATGCTCTGTTTCTCCCATTTTTGCTTATTATTGTTTTGTTTATCGGTTCCATGTGTGATCAGGCTGGTTGGCTCGGGTTCAGAGAGGTTTTTGTAAGCTTTGAGATACTTAGTCTCTTTTGAGGAAGCTTAAGTTGAAAATGTCAACCGGATATTGACTTATGTGTTAGATGGATTAGATGTGAGTTCCGGTGGATCGGATAGCTTCATGAGGTGATTTGGGACTTAGGAGCATTATCGAAATGTGGTTTGGAGGTCCGGAGTGGATTTAGCCTTGATTTGGCGAAATTGAAATTTTGGCGTTTTCTAGTTGATAGGTTAGATTTTAATATAGGGGTCGGAATGGAATTTGAGAAGTTGCAGTGGGTTCGTTATGTCACTTGGGAGGTGTGTGCAAAATTTCAGGTCATTCGGACGTGGTTTAGTGGACTTTTTGATCAAAAATGTAATTCGGAAGATTTTGGAACCTTAGGCTTGAATTCGTTGTGTTTTGGTTGATCCGATGTTATTCGAGGTGTTGTGAGGATTCGTATATGTTAGACTAATTTTATATGGCTAGTTTATGCTTTTGGTTGAGGTCATAGGGACCTCGGGACGATTTCAGATGATTGACAGAAAGTAGAAATTTGGAAATGGCAGTTGAAGTGTTGGAATTGCTATCATAATCGCATCTGCGGTTGGGAGGCCGCAGGTGCGACCCCGCAGATGTAGAGATGAGTCGCAGAAGCAGAGGGACCAGGGAGAGCTGGAGCCACAGAAGTGGCTAGGTACTGTAGGTGCGGGATTTGCATAGCATATGCAGAGCCTAGGATTTAGGTGTGGACCGCAGATGCGGCGTCTTGGACTGGAGGTGCGAAATCCCTGATCCAGAAGGTATAAAAGCATTCCTTCGCGATTTTTGAGTTGTTCTTCACCATTTCAAGTTGGTTTTGGAGCTTTTTGGTAGATTTTGTAGAGGGATTCAAGGGATAACGTCTGGAGGTAAAAATTTTGAACCTAATAATCGATTTTATGGCATTATCTCACTGATTTGGCGTAAGATTAATGGAAATTAAGGGTTAGAAATTGGGGATTAGGATTTGGTATTGGAGACCTGGACTTGAGGATTTGAGGCCTTTTGTGGTCAGATTTTGGGACTTTAGATACGTATGGATTCATGAGGAGATAAGAATCTACTGATGTACATTTTATTAATTTTTTGAGATGTCGTCCCGGGGGTCGGGTTTTGGTTAATTTCGAGATTTATTTTGTAAATTGATTGCTTTGGTATGGACTTTGTTCCCTTAGCATATTTGACATTGTCATTCTGATTTTGGATAGATTCGACGCTAGTGGAGGGTGACTCGAGGGGCAAAGGCGTCGTGGGCTAGAGTTCGGACCGAATTGAGGTGAATAATGTTTTTAAATGTTGTCCTAAGGGTAAGAAACCTCGAATTTCGCACCGTTGTGCTATATTGAGGTGATACACACGCTAGATGACGAGCGTGAGGTCGTGCACCATTGGGGATAGTAACTTAGTCCATCCCAAATGACTGTTTTACTGCGTATTGTTTGAAAATTATTTGCTATCATCATGTTTTGGGCTGAATGTCATATTTGGGCCTCGTGCCAACTATTTGGACCATTAAGGGATTTTTACTACTATTTTCTTACTATTTTGATTTTATATCTGCACTCAGTCATTCTATATTATGCTGTTTTAATAACTCAGCCATATTTACTCTCTCTTAAATACTTTGAATGATATTTTGGGATGAGCATCATATCTTATTGTGCCCGAATGACTTTTAGAGATTTCTAACTCAGTAAGGCCGAGGGCCTGTGTTGTGAGGTTATTTTTGGGTCGGAGTGCACGCTGCAGCAGTGATACGCTGATTTATGATTAAGAGGCTGAGGGCCTGAGATTGTACGCCACGAGGTGGCTTGTTGATATGAGGTCGAGAGTATTTATTATGCCACGAGATGGCTTGATGTTGCTCTTGGGACGTAAGGGGCCCCTTCCGGAGTCTGTACACCCCCGGTGAACGCGGGTACCTATTGTGATATGAGATATAGCCCGAGGGCCTGGTGTTGTTCCATGTTATTTATCGAGGGGCTGATTATGTTTTTCCACTAATTGTACTATATCACTTTTTATTCGGGATTAAATTATGTTAAAGACTTAAATTGTGTCCTTTATATTCGCTTAAAAATGAATTGGTTGTTGTGTCAGCTGGCATTGTCTTCATGCGATGCACCATCAAGATCGAGTCTGGGTTTAGGGTCGTGACAAGTTTGTATCAGAGCCTAGGTTACATAGCTCTCACGAGTCATGAGCAGGT
This sequence comes from Nicotiana benthamiana, assembly GCA_034376525.1. Lineage (NCBI taxonomy): Eukaryota > Viridiplantae > Streptophyta > Magnoliopsida > Solanales > Solanaceae > Nicotiana > Nicotiana benthamiana. The sequence goes on along the minus strand of CM067328.1, from coordinate 74,621,168 downwards.
TTAGTACAGTCTCGCGTATTGGTACGGAGACGTCTGTATTTATCCTCGAGAGGCTAGAGAACCTTTAAGAAAAACTTCATATTCTTGAAATTCTTGTCGTACGAATCTGTTGATCCGAGTACTAAATTTTTATTATTCTATTCTCTCACAGATGGTGAGGACACGGGCTACCGATCAGGATGGAGGATCACCTATACCACCAATTGTGGCCATTAGAGGACGAGGATGCGGTCAAGGTCGCGGTAGGGGCAGAGGTGTAGCCTGCACAGCAGCTAGGGTAGACCTGCAGGTCTACCAGCCGCCCCCGTTCAAGATTAAGTCCCAGTTGTGGACGCTCTAACAGCACCAGCTCAGGCTCCAGCTGTGCCCATTATTATTTCGGGTCTTCGGGAGGCCTTGGCTTAGATTCTATTAGTATGCACTGGCCTAGCTTAGGTGGTCTCAGTTACAACAGCCAAAACTACTTCTCAAGCCGAGGGAGGCACTCAGACTCCCGCTGCTCGCACACCTAAGCAGGTTGTGCAAGTTATTCAAACACCAGGGGCACATCCAGTCAAGTTGGTTGCAGCTACTCAAGACTATGTAGCTCCTGCTATGCCAGAGAACGAGCATCGCAAGTTGGAGAGGTTTGGTATACTTTAGCCTCCGACTTTCAGTGGTACAGAGGGCGAGGATGCCCCCGGTTTCTTGGACAAGTGTTAAAGGATTCTTCGTACAACAGGTGTTCTGGAGACCAGCGGGGTCGCTTTCACTACTTTTTTGTTTTTTGAAGCTCCCTTCTCTTAGTGGGAGGCTTATGAGAGGCGTAGGCCTGTTGGTGCAGCACTCCTTTCCTGGCAGCAGTTCTCTATTCTCTTTTTGGTGAAGTATGTGTCGCTGTCTCGCAGAAAGGAGCTGTGCAGGCAGTTCCAGTGGTTGCATCAGAGAGAGAGGACTATGATGCAATATGAGATAAGGTTTTCTGAGTTAGCTCGTCATGTTATTTGGTTGGTTCCGGCAGATAGAGAGAGGATTATCAAATTGTTTTATGGCCTCACTTATCAGCTTCATATTCTCATGACCAGAGAGAGGGTGTCTGGTTCTACTTTTGAGGAGATTGTTAACATTGCCCATGAGATTGAGTCAGTTCGTCGCCATGAGTGAGATGAGAGGGAGGCCAAGAGGCCTCGAGGATTTGGTAGTTTTGGTGGTGCTCCTTCGAGTGGTCAGTTTCAGCACGGTAGAGGCCGTCCATTCAGGCATGTTCAACCAACTCGCCCAAGTTATCATGGGGCGTCATTGGGTGATGGTTCTCATAGTTCTCATCAGGACCAATCATCACTCAGTGCCCTTCCACCTCAGATTTTGTCCCGTCCTCCATCAGTTCAGGGATCTTCTTTGCCAGGTGCATCTGCTACTCATTCCGCTTCCAGGGGTTCCCATCAGTGCCCGTCTCCAGCACCTGGGAGTTACTATGAGTATGAATAGATGGGTCATATGTGGAGGCAGTTTCCTCGTCGTCTTGTGGGTTAATCTCAGCAAAGGAGTCAGCCAACGGCTTCAGCGCCGGTAACCTCCACTACCTACCCAGCCTTTAGGGGTGGAGATCAGTCAGCTAGGGGTTGCCCTAGAGGGGGAGGTTGATCAAGTGGCAATCAGTCCCGTTTCTATGCATTTCCAGCTAGACCCGATGTAATTGCTTCTGATGCTGTTATTATATATTGTCTCAGTCTGCATAACGATTGTTAGATAATACGCTTAACGCTAGAGGGGGGGGGTGAATAGCGTTATAATAAAATTTAGCGTAAACTTGCGGAAATTAAAATTTGCAGGAAGTAAATAAGTGCGATAAATAATAACTTACACACAGATATATCCTGGTTCACCACAACGTGTGGCTAGTCCAGTCCCCGAGAGACTCTCTCGAGATTTTCCACTAACGTGTCAAGCTTCCGGGTGCTTAACAAACCTTTACAACTTGAGGACGCAAGCCTCAACACCTTTGCTTGGAGTTACAACACTCCAAGACTTCAACCAAGGAAACACAAGTTCCTTACAACAAGAGAATTACAATTCTCTTACAAGTGTATACAACACTAAAACACTCAAACAAAATACTCCTTAATGAGTAGATATGAGTAAAAGAAGTAAGCTCCTGGATCACAACAACTTTGGACAAGAATATGGCTCTCAAAAGCTTTATGAAATTGAATATAAAATGATAAACAAAAGTATGCAAGCTTATAGCAATGCAATGATCAGTTGTAGTATGTTGTTGTGTTTAAAACACTGAAATGAAGCTGTATTTATAGTTGAAAAACTTGGCATTACCGTTGCCTAGTTGCCAATTAAGAGTTGCTGATTTTACTCACTGACAATCGATTGTCAAACCCCAACAATCGATTGTCTGCCAGTCAGATCAAAATTCAATCCCAGATTATACGCTTGACAATCGATTACTTACAATCCATACTCGATTACTGGCAACGTTCAAAAAATCCTTTCCAGATTTTACCACAAACAATCGATTGTCCAGAATCAACAATCGATTACTCAGCAACATTCAAAAAATCTTTTCCAGATTTTAATCACAACAATCGATTATACAGAATCAATAATCGATTACCTGACGGTATTTGAAAACTTTACGACAACGGTCAGCTTCACAATCGATTGCACAAAGTCAACAATCGATTACTTATCAGTTTTTGAAAATCATTTTAGACACTGCCTCTTGACAATCGATTGTTATATACTCACAATCGATTACTTATTATTTTTGAAAAAGTCTGGAAGTCACTGCCTCAACACAATCGATTGTCATAAGTTCACAATCGATTATTTTGTGACTTTGAAAAATCTGAAGGACACTGTCTCTTCACAATCGATTGTCATTAGCTTCACAATCGATTATTCTGAGTTTTGAAAAGCTTTGATGGACACTGCCCCAGCACAATCGATTGTCATAAGGTTCACAATCGATTGTCATGCAGGTGTGAAAAAACCTAATGTTCACTGCCTTAACACAATCGATTGTCATTAGTTCACAATCGATTGTCATGCAGTCTTGGCTTAAAACAATCGATTATCATTAGTACATAATCTATTATCTTAGTCCAGTTTTCAGAGGCATTTAAAAATCATTTTGATTAATGAAAATATGCATGATTTAAAATCATTTAGCATTAAATTAAATATGCATGATTTTGAAAAATAGTTTTATGAGAGAAGCCATGTTACGAGTCAAGTTGTAGGATCAAGATCACAATTAAGAATGACTCAATTAAACTATAAAACTTTGTCTTGAGATTGAATCTCGATGTATATCAATTGTGCGCTTGTTTCTTGAACTTCGTCATATATCAATTTTTGCTTCGTTTGTCATTCATCAAAACCTATACAAAAGAACACATGTTTTAGTATATTGCATTGAGAACGTGTTTCCAACAATTTCCCCCTTTTTGATAATGGCAAACATTAAGCGGGATATGCAAGCAATTTATATTGATGATTCAAGACAAGTGTATACATGCAATAAGTATGCAATTTGTTCCCCCTCAATATATGAATTCCCCCTTAATTGAAGCTTATAGATATTGAGAGTGCATACCCGTTATCTTCCCCCTTTTGCCATTAGCAAAAATAACATAATAGTAAGATGCTAAAGATGTAAATAAAACTTGTTCATTTATTAAAAAAAATATAGCAACATCAACCCGAATAATAGCAACATAATCGATTATTGATACGAAATAATCGATTTTTAGACGACGGAAACCGATTGTTGTACGTCAAGCTTTATAATTCCCCTTTCCTTTGGGGCGATACCTGCAAAAATCGTTAGACGTCTCCGACGCTCAAGTTAGAACTCATGTAATAAAAAATTGCAATGCATGACTTAGATCAACGTGGAGTCAAGGACCCCGAGTTCACTGCGAATTCGGAAGAAGGACTCTTTCTCTAAAGGCTTTGTAAAGATGTCTGCCAATTGGTTTTTGGTTTCAACAAATTCAATTTCGATATCGCCTTTGAGAACGTGATCTCTAATAAAATGATGTCTAATTTCAATGTTTTTCGTTCGCGAATGAAGAACGGGGTTCTTCGTCAAGCATATGGCACTAGTATTATCACATCTAAGAGGGATATGATCCAGACTTAGGCCATAGTCTAAGAGTTGTTGTTTCATCTATAGGATTTGAGCACAACAACTCCCCGCGGCTACATATTCAGCCTCGGTTGTGGACAACGTAACACTTACTTGTTTCTTGCTAAACCAAGAAACGAGAGAGCTACCGAGCAAATGGCAAGTGCCACTAGTGCTCTTGCGGTCCAATTTGCATCCAGCAAAATCGGAATCGGAGTAGCCAACAAGTTGGCATGAAGAGCCTTTGGGGTACCATAGACCCACATTTGTAGTACCGACAAGATACCTTAAAATCCGTTTTACCGCAGTAAGGTGAGACTCCTTCGGACACGATTGATAAAGAGTGCATAAGCACACGCTAAACATGATGTCCGGACGACTAGCAGTAAGATAAAGAAGAGAGCCAATCATACCTCGATACTTTTTGGTGTCGACTTCCTTACCTTTCTCATCTTTGTCTAGATGATCGGATGTGCTCATGGGAGTTGCCATTTCTTTTGCATTGTCTAGATAATAGGATGTGCTCATGGTAATCGATTACGGGACCAAACGGTAACAAACTTTTGAGTTACTGACATGAAATAATCGATTATGTATGTGAAATAATCGATTGTTTTGGACAAGCATTGCTGAATGGCTGAGACAGAAATCGATTATGCAATTTTAAGGAATCAATTATTAAACAAAGCTGCATAATGAACATAAACCATAAACAATCGATTAGTGTACTGCTAATCGATTTTCAGCACAGTAAAATAATCGATTATTTGCTTGGAACAATCGATTGTTCTGTGCCAAAACTTTATAATTCCCCCTATCTTTTAGGGTGATACCTGCAAAATAGAATTAAACGTCTCCGACGCTCAAGTCAGTAATTTGTGAAGAAGTAATAACTTAAACTAGTGTTGCCAAGTGAGAACGTGAGCTCTTAAGAAGTGTGTCCTAATGTGTTCTTGAGAGAGTTTCGGGTACTTACCTTTCCTCCGATGTTGCCAATTACCTGTTCGAGAGGGTGATCTTTGATTGTCCTCCACTCGTTAGGCATATTCATTTCTTTTTCCAATTGTGGCGCTTCTTCCGTTGGTTGTTCCTCAGTTTCATCTTTATTTTCCTTGGGTGGTTCCTCTTGTATTTTGTCTTTCAAGCTATCTAAGATACCTGCAAGATCAAAACCGGAATCCTTTCTCGCCAAGCGAGCATTATTTTCGGAAAATACAACATGAGGGGATTCCTCCACAATTTGGGTTCTTTTATTAAAGACCCTATATGCTTTACTACGTGAGGAATATCTAATGAAAATACCTTCATCCGACTTAGCATCAAATTTACCCAATTGGTCTTTGCCATTGTTATGAACAAAACATTTGCAACCAAAAACTCTAAAATGGGAAATATTTGGTTTTCTTCCCTTATAAAGTTAATAGGGGGTTTTCATGAGTATCGGCCGAATTACTACTCTATTTAGAACGTAGCAAGCGGTACTCACGGCGTCCGCCCAAAAATGTTTGGGTATCTTAGCTTCGTCGAGCATGGTTCTAGCCATCTCTTCGAGACACCTATTTTTCCTTTCCACCACCCCATTTTGTTGTGGTGTACGTGGAGCGGAAAAGGTATGCTCGATTCCGAGTTCGTCACAAAAGTCCGCAAAGAGATTGTGATCAAACTCTCCCCCATGATCACTTCTAATTGAAGTGACGGTTGTTTCTTTCTCATTTTGAACACGCTTATGAAAATATTTAAAATTTTGAAAAGTATCACTTTTATTGGCAAGAAATAAAGTCCAAGTAAATCTCGAGTAATCATCAACAATCACAAAAGCATATTTATTTCTTCCTAGACTTTCAATGCGAGAGGGACCAAATAAATCCATATGAAGCAATTGCAATGGTCTAGAAGTTGAAACAATATTTTTAGATTTGAAAGATGCTTTTGTTTGCTTCCCCTTTTGACACGAGTCACAAATAGAGTCATTTTCAAATTTTGAAAAGGGAAGACCAACAACTAAGTTTTGAGAAATCAATTTGTTCAAAAGATGCATATTGATATGTGCTACTCTACGATGCCATAGCCAAGTATCATCCTCTTTACTCATTAGACAATCAACATATTCGGGTGAGGAATTAGCAAGATCAACCATATAAATATTATCAACTCTAAAACCACGAAGTATGATTTTGAAATCACTACGTCTAAATACTAGGCATTCATCCGAATCAAATAGAGCAAGATTTCCCTTGTCACATAATTGGCTTATGCTCAAGAGATTATGCTTCAAACCTTTCACAAGTAATATATGCTTAATAGAGGATTTTTCATCCTTACCGACCGAGCCGATGCCGATGATCTTTCCTTTATTGTTATCACCGAAGATAACACTTCCTCCTTCTTTGTGCTCTAATTAAAGGAATTTGGATTCATCTCCCGTCATATGCTTGGAGCATCCACTATCAAGGTACCATAGTACACTTGATCCCTTCAAGCACACCTACAAAACAAATTAATGTTCTTTAGGTACCCATGCCATCTTGGGTCCTTAGGGGTTAGGCATATTATAATGATGCGATTGAGTAACATGTCTATGACGTGTAAAGCATGCAGGAGCAATATGACCAATACGTCTACAATAATGACAAGTCACATTTGGGTTATGCATCCTTCTAGGTTCATAGTAACTAGATGGATGAAAGTTTCTTACTCTATTTTGAACACTATGACTATTTCGCATTTCATGAGAACTATTTCTCCTACTATGAGCTCTAGGATGGGCAGCATTTCTAGAGTGATTGTTTTTCAGTTGAGGGCCATTGCTAGGTCTTCTAAGGGGTTCAAAAATTGGCCTAAAATATGCATCATTTCTAGGATGACTATTTCTAGGTGGTAAGTCATTCCTAGGTCTTCTAAAATGTTCAGCATTTTGTCAAGCATGCATATTGGCTCTAGAGTTGTTGTTTCTAGGATAAGCATTTCTATTGTTAATCCTAGGTTGAGCTTTAGGTTGTTGGGGTTTAGCTGCAACCTTTTCTTCATTCTTAAAGCCTATTCCATGCTTGGTTGATTTCAAGTTAACAAGAACATCATTCAAGTTTTTGTGCGAAGAATTAAACTTATCTAATGTGCCTTTAAGCCTACTTACTTCATTCTTAAGAAGCAAACAAGAAGTGCAATTTTGAAAATCCTTTTCTTTTAATGAAGCATTTTCTTTTATGCCCTTAATAGTTTTTGAAGCCTTAATAAACTTAGCTTATAATTCATCAAAAGCAGTTCGCATTTCTTCAAGAGTAAAGAAGTTTTTAGACGAAATTTGATATACCTCATCTTTGTTGTCTTCTTGTGCCATAACGCAAAGATTTGCTGCTTCGTCTTCTTCTCCTTCGCTTGACTCATCTCCGGAGTCACCTCTCCAAGAAATGTATGCACGTTGCTTTTTAAAAGGTTTCTTCTCCGTTTTGATGTTTGGGCAATTTGATTTGATGTGCCCGGTTTCACCACATTCATAGCACTTGATTTGTTCGCCTTGCTTTTTGCCCTTGCGTTCATACTCCTTGCGCATGAACTTTTGAAATCTTTTGATAACGAGTCCAAACTCGTTGTCTCCTTCCTCATCAATTTGCGGTTGGCTTGTGCTCGTCTTTAGAGCTATTCTTTGCCTCCTTTGATCATCAACAAAAGGGTTAAGAATAGTAGATTCATAGGTTTTAAGGTTACCTCTTAGTGCGTCGATGGTGACATTTGAAACGCCAATGGATTCTTGAATTGCATCGGCCTTTGATCTCCATGCCGGTGTGAGACTTCTAAGAATTTTTCGAACGAGCTCTCTATTTGTGAATGTTTTCTTGAGAGCATGTAGGTCATTTACGATTATTGAAAATCGCTCAAACATTTCGTCCACCTTTTCACCTTCCTTCATGTGAAATAATTCATAAGAATGGGTTAGGAAATCAATTTTTGCTTCCCTTACCTGGTCCGTACCTTCGTACGTGACTTCTAGCTTGTCCCACATCTCCTTTGCCGTTGTACAACACGATATTTTCCTGTAATCGTCAGCATTAACAGCACAATATAATAAATTTATTGCTTTAGCATTATTTTGAACCTTTCGGATGTTATCCGCGTCATACTCATCCTCAGACTTGGGAACCCATTCGTTTTCCACCTTCTTTGTTGGAATTTGGTTTCCCTTCATTATCACCTTCCAAAGGTGAAAGCTGTTGGACTGAACGAAGATCTTCATCCTCTCCTTCCAGTACGTGTAATTTGTACCGTTGAATAGAGGTGGTCGTGTGGAGCACTGTCCTTCTTCAATTCCTGCAAAAGAATCACGAGTAGAAGCCATGGATGGTTCTCTCAAACTGTTAAGTTTTCAGAGAGTTGGGCTCTGATACCAATTGTTAGATAATACGCTTAACGCTAGAGGGGGGGGGTGAATAGAGTTATAATAAAATTTAGCGTAAACTTGCGGAAATTAAAATTTGCAGGAAGTAAATAAGTGCGATAAATAATAACTTACACACAGATATATCCTGGTTCACCACAACGTGCGGCTAGTCCAGTCCCCGAGAGACTCTCTCGAGATTTTCCACTAACGTGTCAAGCTTTCGGGTGCTTAACAAACCTTTACAACTTGAGGACGCAAGCCTCAACACCTTTGCTCGGAGTTACAACACTCCAAGACTTCAACCAAGGAAATACAAGTTCCTTACAACAAGAGAATTACAATTCTCTTACAAGTGTATACAACACTAAAACACTCAAATAAAATACTCCTTAATGAGTAGATATGAGTAAAAGAAGTAAGCTCTGGATCACAACAACTTTGGACAAGAATATGGCTCTCAAAAGCTTTATGAAATTGAATATAAAATGATAAAAAAAAGTATGCAAGCTTATAGCAATGTAATGATCAGTTGTAGTATGTTGTTGTGTTTAAAACACTGAAATGAAGCTGTATTTATAGTTGAAAAACTTGGCATTACCGTTGCCTAGTTGCCAATTAAGAGTTGCTGATTTTACTCACTGACAATCGATTGTCAAACCCCAACAATCGATTGTCTGCCAGTCAGATCAAAATTCAATCCCAGATTATACGCTTGACAATCGATTACTTACAATCCATAATCGATTACTGGCAACGTTCAAAAAATCCTTTCCAGATTTTACCACAAACAATCGATTGTCCAGAATCAACAATCGATTACTCAGCAACGTTCAAAAAATCTTTTCCGGATTTTAATCACAACAATTGATTATACAGAATCAATAATCGATTACCTGACGGTATTTGAAAACTTTACGACAACGGTCAGCTTCACAATCGATTGCACAAAGTCAACAATCGATTACTTATCAGTTTTTGAAAATCATTTTAGACACTGCCTCTTGACAATCGATTGTTATATACTCACAATCGATTACTTATTATTTTTGAAAAGGTCTGGAAGTCACTGCCTCAACACAATCGACTCTCATAAGTTCACAATCGATTATTTTGTGACTTTGAAAAATCTGAAGGACACTATCTCTTCACAATCGATTGTCATTAGCTTCACAATCGATTATTCTGAGTTTTGAAAAACTTTGATGGATACTGCCTCAGCACAATCGATTGTCATAAGGTTCACAATCGATTGTCATGCAGGTTTGAAAAAACCTGATGTTCACTACCTTAACACAATCGATTGTCATTAGTTCACAATCGATTGTCATGCAGTCTTGGCTTAAAACAAGCGATTATCATTAGTACATAATCGATTATCTTAGTCCAGTTTTCAGAGGCATTTAAAAATCATTTTGGCTAATGAAAATATGCATAATTTAAAATCATTTAGCATTAAATTAAATATGCATGATTTTGGAAAATAGTTTTATGAGAGAAGCCATGTTACGAGTCAAGTTGTAGGATCAAGATCACAATTAAGAATGACTCAATTAAACTATAAAACTTTGTCTTGAGCTTGAATCTCGATGTATATCAATTGTGCGCTTGTTTCTTGAACTTCGTCATATATCAATTTTCGCTTCGTTTGTCATTCATCAAAACCTATACAAAAGAACACACGTTTTAGTATATTGCATTGAGAACGTGTTTCCAACAACGATGCCTTTGTATTATTTGATCCTGGTTCCACTTATTCTTATGTGTCATGATACTGTGTTTGTTATTTATATATGCCCCGTGAGTCTCTTGTTTCACCAGTTCATGTATCTACTCTGATGGGCAATAGTATTGTTGTAGACCGTGTGTACTGGTCTTGTGTGGTGATTATTGGGGGTCTAGAGACCCGAATATATCTTTTGTTTTTATGAATGGTGGATTTCGATCTTATTTTTTGCATGGAATGACTATCTTCGTGTCGTGCTATTTTGGATTGTCATGCTAAGACAATGCCTTTGGCTATACTAGTATGCAACAGATTGAATAGCGAGGTTCAAGTGATTATGTTCACAGTAGGGTAATTTTATTCTTGAAGTCCCAGAATAGGGTTGGGAAGGGTTGCCTTTTGATCTAGCCTTTGTGAGGGATGTTGGTGCGGAGACTTCTAGTACTTATTCTACTCCAGTTGTGAGGTATTTTCCCGATGCGTTTCCTGCAGACCTGTCGGGCATACCGTCGGACAGGATATTGATTTCGGTATTGATCTTGTACTAGGAACTCAGCCCATTTCTATTCCGTCGTATTGTATGGCACCAACAGATTTGAAGGAGTTAAAGGAGCAACTTCTGGAACTCCTTGATAAGGGGTTCATTCGGCCTAGTGTGTCGCCTCGGGGTGAACCGATTCTATTTGTGAAGAAAAAAGATGGCACTATGAGGATGTGCATTGATTATAGGCAGTTAAGCAAAGTAACAGTTAAGAACAAGTATCATTTGCCTCGCATTGATGATTTATTCGACCAGCTTCAGGGAGCGAGAATGTTCTCCAAGATTGATCTCCATTGAGGTTATCACCAATTGAATATCAGGGACTCGGATATTCTTAAGACGACTTTTAGGACACGATATGGTCATTATGATTTCTTGGTGTTGTCTTTTGGGTTGATCAATGCCCCAACAGGATTCATGCATTTGATGAACAATGTGTTCCCCTTAGCTCGACTCATTTGTCATAGTCTTTATTGATAATACTCTGGTATACTCGCGTAGTCATGAGGAGCACGTGGAGTATTGAGAGTTGTGTTATAGAGATTGAGAGAGGAGAAGCTTTATGCAAAGTTCTCCAAGTATTAGTTTTTGCTGAGTTCAGTGGCTTTCTTGGGGAACGTGGTGTCCAGTGAGGGTATTCAGGTTGATCCAAAGACGATAGAGGCAGTTCAGAGTTGGCCTAAATCGTCCTCAGCCACAGATATTTGCAGCTTTCTTAGTTTGGCGTGTTATTACCGCCGGTTTGTTCGGGGATTTTCATTTGTCGCATCGTCCTTGACCAAGTTGACTCAGAAGGGTGCTTCATTTGTATGGACGGATGAGTGTGCGGAGAACTTTCAGAACCTCAAGATAGCCTAGGCTACAGCTCCAGTATTAGTTTTTCCATCAACTTCAGGTTCATATACCGTGTATTATGGTGCTTCTAAAGTTGGTATTGGGTGTGTGTTGATGCAGGAGGGTAGAGTTGTTGCTTATGATTCTCTCTAGTTGAAGCCCCTTGAGAAGAACTACCCTATTCACAATTTGGAATTGGCTGCTATTGTTCACGCATTAATGATTTGGAGGCATTGTCTGTATAGTGTGTCCTATAAGGTGTTTACTAATCATCGTAGCCTCCAACACTTATTCAAGCAGAAGGATATCAATTTGAGGCAACGGAGATGGTAGGAGTTGCTAAAGGAAGTTGCTAAAGGATTATGATATTACTATATTTTACTATCCAGTGTAGGCCAATATAGTGGCTGATGATTTGAGCCGGAAACTAGTGAGTATGGAGACTTTGGCATATATTCCAGTTGGAAAGAGACCTCTTGGAGTTGATGTTTAGGGCTTGGCCAATCGGTTCGTGAGGTTAGATATTTCGGAGCCTAGCCAGGTATTGGGTTGTGTGATTTCTTGGTCTTCCATATATGATCGCATCAGAGAGCGCCAATATGATAATCCTCATTTGCTTGTTCTTAAGGATAGAGTTCAGCATAATGATGCTATAAATGTGACTATTGGTGATGATGGAGTGTTAAGGATGCAGGGTCGGATATGTGTGCCCAATGTAGATGGACTTCAAGAGTTAATTCTGGAGGAGTCCCATAGCTCGCAGTCTTACATTCATCCGGGTACCGCGAAGATGTATCAGGATCTAAGACAACATTATTGTTGAAAGAGAATGAAGAAGGACATTGTGGGATTTGTAGCTCGGTGCCTTAATTGTTAGGAGGTGAAATATGAGCATCAAAGATCGGGTGGCTTGCTTCAGCAGATGGATATTCCAGAGTAGAAATGGGAGAGGATCACTATGGACTTTGTAGTTGGACTCCCACTGACTTTGAAAAAGTTCGATGCTATTTGGGTGATTGTGGTTCTGCTGACCAAGTCTGCGCACTTCATTCCTTTGTGTACTACATATTCTTCAAAAGGGTTGGCAGAGATGTGTATATTCAGGAGATTGTTCGTTTGCATGGTGTCTCAGTTTCCATCATTTCAGATAGGGGCACTTAGTTTACTTTGCAATATTGGAGGTCTGTGCAGCGAGAGTTGGGTACTCAGGTTGAGTTAAGCAAAACCTTTCACCCTCAGATGGACGGGCAGTCCGAGTGCACTATTCAGATATTGGAGGATATGTTGTGTGCTTGTGTCATTGATTTCGGAGGTTCGTTGGATTAGTTTCTACCGCTCGCAGAGTTTGCTTATAACAACAACCACCAGCTGAGTATTCAGATGGCTCCATATGAGGCTTTATATGGGAGGCGGTGTAGATCTCTAGTTGGTTTGTTTGAGCCGGGTGAGGCTAGGCTATTAGGGAGAGACTTGGTGCAGGATGCTTTAGAGAAGGTGAAGGTGATTCAAGAGAGGCTTCATACAGCGCAGTCGAGATAAAAGAGTTATGCTGAAAGAAAGGTTAGGGATGTGTCCTACGTGATTGGTGAGAAGGTTTTGTTGAAGGTTTCACCCATGAAGGGTGTTATGAGATTTGGTAAGAAGGGTAAGTTGAGTCCTTGGTTCATTGGGCCTTTTGAGGTTCTTCGGAGGATTGGGGAGGTGGCTTATGAGCTTGCTTTGCCACCCAGCTTACCGAGTGTGCATCCGATATTTCATGTTTCTATGCTACGGAAGTGTATTGGGGATCCGTCTTATGTTCTGTGCCACCCCTCCCCCTTTCCCTTCGCGGGGAAGTCCGAGTTTCGACATTCCATGGGGTGTGAAAACTAATTTCCTTTTGGGAATTTGGTACTTGAAGAGTCACCATCTGAAGAGTTATGGTGCGTAGGGCACTTAGAGTGATTAACTCTTGAATTGGTTTACATTACTAGAGATTAGGGTAAGGGCTCGAAATAACCTCGAGGGAAATATGTTAGGCACCCCTCCTTGTCCATTACTGTGGGTCCTGACAAACCTTATATTTATAAATTAGTCCATAAATAGTTGAACCAAATAGATTGCAAGTAAGGCATGTTGTATAACTCAAGTAATACGATAAAGCTTTTTAGAATAAGTTGCATAAAACAAAGGTTTAAATAGAAAAATGAATTTTGGTATAGGAGTTGTCCTAGGTTGGTTAGCCTATAGGATCTCCCCACACAATGTCTGGTAAACACTCCTCAATGAGGGGCTACACATGACATTTGTGCATAGTCATCATATTCCCCATCTACTCTTCTAATCCCCTTTAGTGGTCATTCAAAGTGAGTGTTAGTCAGCGATCTCTATTGTGTGCAGCCACCCATCCCTTCTTCATAGTCCTGAAGGGATTTAAGACCTCTACTTATAGGTAGTTCTACACAGACCCCTAATGTTTCAAAGGTGAAAATTCTAAGGCGACATGCAAAACAATTAGGACTTTTAGCACATAAGATAGAAGGGATCAATTAGAGGCTCAAAGTTTCCTCCTCAATCAAGGTACATAAACAGCACCGCTCAAGCACAATTAAGGGTTTTTTATTAAATTATTTACAAGGTAGGGTGAGTCCCTTTTATGCCTTAGCACAGGCTCTAGATAGGCCGGCCCTGTCAAATTTAGCCCTGTGCCTTGGGATCTTCCCCCTCTATTTTGACTTCGATCTCCATCTTCTCTGAATCGGGCCTCGACGAGCCCCAAGTCCAGGAACTTGGTCATGGCTTCCTGTCTTTAGGGTCTTGTGGCATTCTTACAAAATGGTTTGAGAGAAAGAAATCAAGTCCTTTGATTTCGCCGCGTACAGATAGTCTCCGTATTTCCTAGACCGAAGTTATGGGAAACAATTTTACACATGACTTCTCGAGCTCCTTACGGCGACGTCATTCCGATGATGCGACTCCTGGCCCGAGTTTTGTGATAACCAGGGCATCCACGTGATTGTGTATTTTCAAATTCATTCAATGCACTCCTGATTCCTGCTCCCTAAAGGTGAAGGTACCACCACCGATTTAGTTTTCCAAGGATGCATTGACTACATCCATCGGGCAATCTCTCAAAGCCTCGATGACCGTGTCGTAACCCCCTATAAATGAGGGTGCTTTGGCACTATTTTTCCTATCCTAGTGCTTTTGTTGGCTTATTTGCCCATTCCTTCTAATCATATTCTTCTATCCTTGAACATCTTGCCTGGGGATCATGGCCTCAATCCCGCTTAGAGCAGCTTCTATAAATTGTATTGCAGCCCTCTATCGGGCCTTCCCTTTGTCAAGTATAATAATGTTGTCCCATGAATATTATGGCGGTCGACATGCTTGTCTTTGCTGCTGCTGCTGGCTCGAGATGGTGACGTACGACGACCATCTTTCCTTGTTCGCAGGAAGATCTTTGGATTACATACTACTTCTTAAAAGGGGACTCGGATGATACACCGCTACTTACCTTCATACCCCGGCTCGACATGGTGTTCTTCCCCGAATTGGGGGCTTGCACGGCTACGCATTCAAAGAAGTGGATTCTAAGTAGACGTGTAAGCGGGACCGAGGCTTGTTCGGACCGCTTTCTCTCCGAAGTTCTCTTTGCCAACGAGGGTCCTCGAGCTTCGGAGAGCTATGGCATTTTTCCATCCCTCCCTTCCACTCGCCTTTCCCCTTGGGGATATTAGTGTGGGAGGCTGGGATGAAACTTCTGAGGATGTGCATCCCCTTATTTTTTACTTTATGCGTAGATCCTCCTTAGGCTGTTGTAATTGTTTGTAATGACCCCTTGAGGGCTGTTTGTACATACATTTTTATGAATATGAATATACTCTATTGACTTCTACTTTCGATCTTTGCCTCATTTCTATATGTTCCCATGCCCTTCGAGGCTTTTTGAATGTCTTCCTATATTTGTTGACCGCTGATATCTAACATGGGCGCGAGCGTTCTTTCCAATCCTCTGTTAATCGACATGGCTCTCTTTCGAACCAATCATCGTACATTAGACCAATCCTGGATTAATATGATAAGCACGGGCTGTCAGGGATCTCCGAGTTGTATGGAGATAATATGCTGAATTTCGAGGCCTTCGAGGATACTATCCTAAATAAAGATCAGCTTTTGGTACCTAGGGGTACCTTTTGATCCTGATGCAGATAGACGTTTTATTTAAAACGTATTGGATAGATTTCTGCCTAGGAGTTGTTGTACTCAGGTGCTTCCTCAGACAATCATGGAGATTTCGTGATTGGAGCTTCCTATACTTATTCCTCTTTTTATAAAAAGGGAACCGTGAGACCATGTACTACCTCACGTCGAGTGATGGCATTGAAAGTTTCCTAAAGTCCTTCTTCTTTTTGGTGGGGATCCTAGAGGTAGAATGATACCTCGAGATTGGAGATACAACAGACGATTCCTCGATTCATGGCTTCTCATTGAATGATGTTTTATGGATCGGGTATCACCCTATTGATCTGTATCAAAGTTTTTGGCTTCCTAGGGTTGGCTTCGGGTAGGCGAGTCGTCGATGCTCCTTGCATATATGTGTGGCAGCTTTGGCTTCTTCGTAAGACCTCACTATTTTTGGATAGATTCCCTTCCACTTTGACGTAAGGTTCTTCATTTCTTTAGGTGCAAAAAGTGTTGGCTCACACCTATGCTCTGATCTGTTAGTTTTACCATAATCGTAGCAACCATTTCGGGGATGTCCAGGCAGGGAGTGGGGAGTGTTGCTCCCAGCTCCGAGGAACCGCGGGAGTTCGCTCTGAATATGGCGTCTTTGATAAGAGGGGAACATCTGGAGATGGCGAGGAGGTTCTACGGATTGAGCGAGGGGATAGTGTTGTAGGTGCTTTCCCTGACGAGATTATAACGGATTCTACTGATGTATTCTTGAGTGTATACGTATATCCTTTCGCATTTGGTCCCCTTGATAGGGTCGTGCTTGATTTTTGGTTGAAGTAATAGGTTACTTTAGCACAGATACATTTGTCGATTTTGTGAGTGGTGCTGATAATGAGGTTCTTTGCGAACAGGCTGGGCTTGAATCCACGCTTAACCATCTTGTCAGGTTATACCTGCCCTTTCATCACAAGGGCCTTTCGAGCCTGAGGTGCCGTTCGTCCATGCCCTTTGAAGTTAATGACAAAGAGGACAGGGATCGAGAGTGGGCCAGTTGGTTTATTTAGGTCCGGACGGTCGACATTATCCCTGTGGGGCTTTTGCCTTTTCCCGAAGGGTGGAATTATGCACATGAGCGGAGCGACTAGTGCTCTTTCATATTTTTCCTAGAGCGAACACCAGTTGAGTAATAGTGTTGTCTCCCTTGTTGCAGCAATTTCATGGACGCCGGGCGAAGTCCTTGACCTTTTCGGCTGGGTTCGGAGGTTAGTGACCCATTCAATCTGTGATGAGGGTCGGTGGCAAGCTATATTCCGTGCTAGATTGGAGTGAAATACCAAGGTATACGTGCATGTTACCTTTGCCTTGGCCTTTATATATTTTAGGTAACATTTCCCTCCTTTCTTTTGTACTGGATTTATCGTTTGTGGATTTTGGGCGGTTCTTCGGGATGATGCAGGATATTTTGATGGGGAGAAAGAGCCATCACTTTTCGAGCCAAGGGACGTCAGTGATAGATGGTATTGTCACCCGCAGTGTGGAGGAGCTTTTAGTGGCACCGAACGGGCCCGTGTCTTCGAGGAGAGGGCATCGTCCGAGTTTGCAATTCCATGAGTATCTGATTCTCGGGTGGCAGTTCCTCAGAGTGAATATTCTTTTCCCGAGGTCGGTTCTTTCGTGGCCAAAGAGGTAGGATCAACAGGAGTATGTTTTGACTTCAAGAAAGTCCTTTGGCTTCACTTTGTGGTGACTATAAGCACAACGTTTCGGTATTTTGCTTCCTCTTCCCTCTATTGAACTTTCCTTGTGCAGGCATGTGATAGGCTTATGTCTGAGCTGCTCCATCAAGGGGTCAGGTTTCAGAAAAGTCTAAACGAGGGCAAGTCCCTTACGCTCCTTAGCGAGGATAAAGAGACTGAGTTGCTGCATTAGTGATATGAGGCGTACCGAAGCTTGAATTATGAGAGCTATTTGATGGAGAAGGTAACTATTTGCAACTCGTGCTTTGCTCCATTTGGACCTTAAGGTTAACCCTGTTTTTGTTATAGTAGCTGTAGAAAAAGACAGAGGCTTTGGAGTACCCCCAAGGGCAACATCGACCATATCAGAACTGCTTGTGGTGAGCTAAGGGCACAAGTGCAGGCTCAAGCTTTAGAGGAGATATGCGCCTCGGCCAAGGTCCCTACCTTCGAACCCAACTCTGATTGGCTCGTAACAATGCCGAAGTTCAAGCAGATATGATCGGGAAACTTGAATCTGATCTCTCGAAGATCATGGTTGAGATAATTGATGCCCGGGCTGAAGAGGCACTAAGCCAAACCAAGGCTGATCAGGAGATGGAGATTTATATGAAGGACGTTGCTGATGCTCAAGTCGAGATGAAGTGAGCCCTTAACTAGAAGAAGAGGATCAAGGTATATGTTCGTTACAAATCCCGAAGAGAGGTACTCGAGGAGATCGGTGCAAGGGCCTTCGTTCTCTCGGAAGAATTGGATCGAGAAAGGTAGACGAGTGTGACGTTCGGTCACTTCTTTCTGACGACGCGAAGAGCAAATCCAGCAAGTTGTACCCCCTGGGAGCGAAGTGTAGTTTTTGCCGGTTTCCCGTATTGTATTTGATATATGTAGAGCATGTCTGTAGATGGCGAGTGCGCCTTTTCTCTGTATGTAAGATAAGAGGAAACTTGAAGCTTTATTTCTTCAGCATCTCTTTTTGTATTGCTTTTGACCATACGGGATGGTTTTGGAGTTAAGCGGGATCCTCGTAGGTCCGAAACTTATGAGACAGGCTGAAAGCTTTTAAGTGCAATCCTTGATAAGAGTAGGCATCTGGGCCTCCATGTTTTGCCCAGCCGTTTAGAATCAGTCTCTAAGTCAGGCCTTGACTCGAGGTTGCCTACCCTTGAATTATCTATGTCCATGTGGACAGGTAATAGTTGTTCTCATTTATTTCCCTTGGGCATTTTCCATATCGACTTTTTTGGGTCCAATCTCTGAGTCGCATTGCAATTCGAGCTTAAAGTTGCCCTCAAGTTCTTTCCTGCCTGCATGGGCAGACGATAATGGACTTGTTTGCTTCGGGTCAAAGTGACTTTATAGCTGGGTGGCCCGGAGGCTCACTCGACTAGCGATGATGGAATTTATGCCATGCCCTTAGGCATATTGTAGTTAACTATTTTGGGTCCAGTGTCCCAGTCACATTGCGACTCGAGCTTTAATTAACCCTTAAGTACTTTAGATTTTAAGATAGGTGATAATGCCTCTTACGCTGTTTTAGTCGATGAGACCTTTTAATATGTGGCTCGGAGGCTTTCATAGTTAACTATATTGGATCCGGTCTCCGAATAGGGTTACAATGCTAGCTCATTTTAATCCTCAGCTTGTTAATTTTCAAGCAGGCAATAATGTATCTTACGTTGTTTGGTCCTAAAGACCTTTCAGTGTGTGGCCCGGATGCTCGTTTGGCCGGCGACAATGGCTCTTATGCTATTTTTCCGGTGGGCTTTTTGTAGGTTTTGTTTTGTGCTCGTTAAGGTGTTTTGAAATATTTTTGCCTAACTCGTCATCGGTTTTGGATGAACCTCAATTTCATGTCGTTATTGGAGATTTTTTTGAGAACCTCTGAAGGTTTATAGCTCGTAGGCTGAGTAGGTCAAAGCCTTGTGATTCAGAGCTGACATGGTCGAAGCTCATTTTTGCCTATTGATGGAAGCATGTTTTAACCGGTTCTTTCTGAAGTATATTCGAAGTAGTGGCTTGCGATTTTATTTTAGCGACGGTCGGGCGTCCCCGAGTCCCATTAGTTTGGTTGTATCAGCCGTTTTGACCGCAATCATATGTGGTTGGCCGGAGCCATTTTTGATCCAGAGTGATAGTTTAGGCATCTACACCGAGGGTATGCCCTTTGGGGATTCTTACAAATACGTATAGCCTAAAGTTTGAGATTTTTATGCATGTTGAGGTCTTACAATTTTCAATGCTTGTTGAGGTCTTACAGTTTGTCATGCCTGTTGAGGTCTTATAATTTGTCATGCCTATTGAGGTCTTATAGCTTTTGTTGCAATGTAGAATAGATCTAGTTGAACCGAGTCTACCCACTAGGGGGTCTTACAGTTCCAGGTTTTCCACCGAGTCTACTCTGAGTCATCGAGTTTGTTTAAGCTTGAAGGCCGCTTTTCGTGAGCTCGTAGTTGCCATGTAGGGGCTTTATGATCTCAGAGTTCCGACCCTAGGGTCTTACGAGTGCCAAATTGTTAACGTTAAGTCTCCGATTATTTCGGGATGCTTTTTGTGGAGGGGTCCCTGCCGGGAGTATACTTGAGATTTCCTTGTTTGGAGAATAAGATGTTGAAAAGATATCCTTTATTTTCTTGGTGTAAACATACATTGTTTCATTGTCACGAGCTTTGCCACCACGGGCGCGGCTCCTCGGACCATTCGATGCGGTATATAATTCCCGATTGAGACTTAGTCTGTCGTTTCCCGGTCCTTCCGAGGGGCTGGAACCCTTAGAAGAAGATCATCGCTCGTCGTTTGGACTGTAGAAGAAGGCATGTGACCTTATCGTATCCTCCTCTGGAGGTACGTTTCTCCGCTAATAATATTTCTGACGAGTACCTATTTGGGGCGAAAGCCCGATTGAGGGGAAAGAGCGCAACGAGACCTTTCTTATGGCCTAGGGACCTCCTAGTAGAGTTAGAACCTCCGAATGTCCTAGCCAACTATATGCACATAGGTTAGTGAAAAAATAACAAGGGAGTAAAGCCGTTATTCCTCACCGCGGGATGCATAGGAACCTTTTTGAGATTTGGTATGTTCCTACCCTTTCGTGGCGTGAGCCCCAGTTCAACCCTCCGCTGTGTCTTATCAGGCTTGGCTAAAAATGTTGTTTGCTTACCCTTTGATCCTTCCAAGATCGGGGGCATTGATGTCGGCGACGCGCCATATGGTTAAGAATTTCCTCTCATCGCGTATTGCTATTTGTCGACTTATTTTAGTTCTGCCCTTTGCGAGGGATTTCATTCTTTTGGCGAAATAGGGCCGATGCTATCCCCCAGAGGTGTGCTGGTGTTAATCTGAATAAGACATCCGTGCTTTGCACCTCTTCTGATGGTATAGAGATCGACGTCCCGGCCCGAGCTGAAACGAGTTCTATCAAGAGAATGGTTTTTGTGGCGATTATCATTTTGAATTCACCAAAGATTCGGGATGCAGGAGCGATTTTGTCCACTAATCTCGGCTGCCCTATTGACTTTTGTCTGACATCGTTGTTGCACGTGATCGAACCGCCTGAATTTATGAACACGTGTTTTATTTGAAATAGATGAAATGAGGGAGAGGGTTACCAATTCATCATAATATTTCCCTGGACCCATTTTGGTGTCCTTTTCCCTGGATGTAAGGGTGACCTCCAGAATATTTCCCTGGACCCATTTTTCCCTGACAGCGAACATTTTCACTTCCCATTTTATGAGTCCTCAGAGGGTGTCGCCGCTCCTTCACTATCGTGGTAATATGTCGTGGCTTGTTCGCTTTATCTTTCCCGGTCGCCTTCCTTCCTTGGTCTGGACTCGAGCCTGATCTCTTGATTGTTGTCATGCCCCTGATTCGAGGGACATGACCGGCACTCAACCGGGTATCCCCAGTCAAGTGGGCCTGGATGCCTTTCCTATCCTACGTGTTACCCCTCATTCGCATTACCTAATAACAAGGTGAAATAGCCATTTATAAGATACGAACTCCATTAACCGAATTTTTATAAACATAACAATAACAATTTCCATTTGCAGCTTCATTCACCATAATAAAGGTATTCAATTTTTTTTATACATCATTGCCACACATCAATATTTATCTTTTATATTACCATGCCCGACAATACCCACAACCTGTCTACGGAGCCTCTAAATACAATTGAAGAATAATATGGAAATGCCGGAAACAAGGCTCTGGCTATACCTTATACATATCAAAACAAGATCCCAAAACAGAAAGTGGCGTGAGCCAGATAGGGCTCCGAATGGAAAGGGGATTGCCGAATTAGCTGACGGGAAGTGTAGCACCCCCGGCAAAAGGGACGGCAATACATTTGAATTGTACTGGTATGTATGAACAAACTTTGTCCCAAGTATACTCAAGCCATACACAAGTGGATAACAGTAATAGAAACAACAATCAAATGCACAAGCAAAGGAATGATCAAGCCAAACAAGTTTTCAACATCTACCTTCGTTCCAAGTAAACTCAACCATACACAAGTAACAAACAGCAACAGAAGCAACAAACAAACACACATATAAGGTACAATTAGCCAAACAAAGGGGCAATCAGCGACCCACAAGTTACAAACTCTCCTGCTGTCTCCTTTGACAATTCCATGTCAATGATTTCACAATTTTTGTTCAACTGTATATATCAATAGTGATTTCGATCACTTTTCCACCCTTATTACCTCGTCCACCCTTACAACCTAGGCCACCCATATCACCCCAACCCGCCACCTTATAACACCGTGTTGCGGCGCGCAACCCGGCCTCGCCGTACAATTTTAGTTCACAACAATCACAACCAAACAACAAATCACAAAGATAAAAAACAATCAATTCACAAACAAGAAGAGCAACAACAATACTTCTCAAAACACGGCCACAACAATATTACGAGTGTTTCCATAGCCAAAAGTTCCAATTCCATTATATTCAACAATTCATAAGCAATTCAAATCATTGCAATAATTACCCACAAGAAGACAAATATGTTATTACCACAGTTATTCAAGTTGCATCATTTGTGATTTACTTCTATCATTTGTTTCTCAACTCTTACCACATAACACTTAATCAAACCAATCAAACACCCAACAAACCAATCATAAGAATTTCACAAACAATCCATGTAGCTATCAAATACTAAATATTAATATGCCAAACAAGGCGATTTCACAAAAATCAAAGTTAGCCATACATACCTCGATTGAGCTTTCTTTAAGTTACTACAACACTCCAAAAACTATAGCAATTCCAATCTACTATGACAGATAATAAAATTAAACACATATTAGAAAGATACTCATGAAACTAGCTTATTTGAGCATTTTATCAAACACTAATTGAGCATGTTGATTTCGAATCCCATTTTTAAGATTTACTTCATTCCCTAACCCAATCTTTACTAATCTATGTTAAACAATCTTCCCATAAACCTAAGTTGTACATGCATGCATACACGATACTAAAATATCCAAGAAATATACCTCAATAACCTATCTTATACTCTAACCTCGAAATTAAAACCTAGGGCATAGAATCTTACCCCATAGATGAAGGACTTGCGATTGGGTTCTTTGATTCTTGAAGATTGATCAAAGATTTGGATGATATAGATGTTAGGTTCCTCTTTCTCTCTCTAAAATACTCTCACCTCTCTTTAAAATCAGTAGAAACTGACCCCAAATGAAGCCCCAAAGGTTATATATCAAAATGGGGTCGGGTTATGAAAATAAAATATAACCCTCCGATGTCAATTGTGCAAAGCCGAATGCACCGTAGAATGGACATATGGGCCACATAATGTATAAAAAAAATTAGTGCTAAAAAATGAGCTACAATGGTTCAACCTGCGGTCAAAATGCGGACCGCAGAACTAAAATGCGGACCGCAGATCTGACATGACACAGGATCGCATTTTCCAGCCTTTGGTAATTTGACCATAACTTTGTATACGAATGTCCAAATGATGAACAGTTTGAAGCATTAAAAACTAGACTCAAAGGGATTTCATTTGATATGCTATTCACTACATAAAACTTGATACATACTTATATATGATCTTTGAAGTGGATCCTTGTGCGAATCTATTTGGAAATTTGGCTTATTTCGAAACCACATTTGGCATATACCTAGGCTTCCATTTGGACCACACATCACTTACCATAAGACTTATACTCATATTTACCAAGTCTAATTGATGTCCACCATGTTAATAGAATATAAAAATACTATAATAAGCCTGCATGCCACTACGAAATCCTAAATTGCTTAGCGAAATTTTCCGGGGCCTTACATTCTCCCCCTCTTAGGATCATTCGTCCTCGAATGAGGAGTAGAGTCTTCCCCAAACACTTTAACATCACACATATCTTTTATGACCTACCTCAAGTCCCTAAATTTTTTACTAACTCCCAAATATTTCAGAAATTTTTGCAGAGTCTCCTTTGTAACTAGGCCTATCCACCTTCCAAAGAATTACTATATTCGTGTCTACAACCCATCCACAACTATACATAGAATCACAATGAATATATCCACAATCCTAATCCCAGTATTACATGCACTACATTATCATAAGGATACCAGAACATGGACTGCATAGTTTTAGATTATACACCTGTATGGTATATTCCAAGTCAAAACTAACTGGTATTCAATCAAGCAAAAATATTTTCCTTCCACGACACATTCAGCTTTCCAGATGACATTATCGACTTACAAGCATTGTTATGACACCTTCTCAAAAATAATATCAACTCCTAAACATACATAACAAGGATGACAAATAAACATCTTGCATGAGATAACGACCAATTGACTTTACCTTTTGATAACTTCCACTGTACAATTTACAATCCACTGTATATTGCAATTCATGATAACAACAATAACCCACAACTCCATAACATGGCATTATACCCTCAAGGATGTTATTTCATAGTAAACAAACACCATGTGTTCATAATTGTCCTTACCAGCCATTAATGTAATCACAAAGGTGTTCAGCAACAAGAATATAATTTCGTTTCAATCAACAATCCATATGAAGCCAAGCCATCATGATTCTTTCTAGTAGTGTATCATATATGATATTACCATAATCATATAGTTCAATCTAAGCATTTGAAAACACAAAGTATATGAGGAACAGTTATGGGGAATATCATACACCTATTGCAACCTAATGTGTAATACACTTATGTTACCTTTATTATCAACTCACATAACATTTTTAGCGGGTCACTCACACTAAATCCTCAATGACCCTTAATAGTTACTCTAAGATGTGATACCATAAACTGACCATAAAATTACCTATCCAATATGTGTATATCTGATCACATTATGAAGCTTTATCATTGACTTGTTTGAACTTACAATACCCAATGGATCTAATACAATAAGAAATAATAGAGTTCAAGATCAGGTTGGAGTTATTCAGGAATCCTTTAATGTGCTGAGTAGAGTACTTTATGAGGTCGTATACTAACAGACACAAGAGGTTACTACTAACAATACTGACATGGTTTATCATTGTGATTACCTCAATTATTATGCAAATGAGGCATAAGAGTAAGTAGTACATGAAAAATAGGAATCATTAAGGAGGAATACTCAAGTACATCAACTACTCATTTTCTAGAGTGTAGGGAAAATCCGTCTATCCAGAATAAGAATACTCTGGCACCTTGAATGTGATATGGGTTTCAAAATACATGAAGCTGAATTACACTCTTAACATTGCTTGACGCACAGAATCTGTGCCACAAGCCTATAAGGATGAAAAGAATTGAACGCTTATGAGATTACCATATTTTAGACAACTTATCACTTCTTGGTAATTGATCATATATGAGGGAACTAAAAATACAATCATTTGTCATTCAAATCAACATGTTCATGATATGTGCAAAATCCAAAGTCATCTAATCTCAACCAATCACGAGTGAAACTTCATAGCTAGGAAATTTTGATATTGGGAAAAATAATGAATTGGTTAGATGGTTCTAATAGTTAACACGATGTTCGTAGATAAGGAATATAACACTCCTATACAGCAAAAAAAGGCGAGATGCCAAGGGTAGTATAGCTCCCCGCACATGAAAATGACATAGTCAAGGGTTTCAGAAGTTGAGGGTGTAAAGAAAACCAAACTCAATGAGACAGTGCACAATAACCACTGAAGGTTTGTAGATGTTCATAATGGGATCTCCATAGGTTTTTACTTGAAGGAAAAAGGAGGTGTCATAGTGATACATAGAGGGGCATTTTCTCTCATGGTTACCGTACAAGTGTTGGGTACTAGCACAACAAATTCACTAAATAAGGAATGTTAGTAACACGTTGTGGAGACATAAATAGAAAATAATCATTCATTATGAGTTGGACATGCTTATGCTATACTAAATTCCAAACTGCAATACAATTCCACATCACGAGCAACCACAATACTAGAAACCAAGTGAGCTACTTACTACAGGATATCTCAAGTGAACATAAAAATTATGGCAACACAAGATCTTCCTATGATGGGATGTGAGGATCTCAATTTTCAAAAAAACTTTATGCACACAGTGACCATTTCAATTGATAGGTACTTGTAGGATATGTGTTGATGCATGCTCTCATATTACTTGATAGTAAGAAGGTTTTCATGATATTACTTGCAAGAGAGTGGATTGGCCGTTTAAGCCATATACACAACTGAGTAAAAGAGTGACTCGAGAAGGATCAAAAATCTTGAATACTTTGCATGGAACTTGACACCACATGTACAAACTCTATGATAGTGCATGAAATGTTTTGTAATTTAGATTTTTTTTAAGAACAAATCTATGCAAGGATAAGGAAGTAATAAGGGTCTAACAAAAAGTTTAAACAATCACCGCATTACCAAATAGAATGGATCACATAATTTTCACATACTTTTGATACCTCTAGGCTGCATTTCATAGCCCTGTTCACATATTAAATTATACACCTATGCGCTTCATACAATAATAAGGAAATCACAAGTATGAATCAAACACTTTAAATGATCACCCAATTACTAAATAAAAGAATCATGTCATTTTTACGTATATTAGTCCATCGGCTTTTCAGGCCACAATTATCACATCAAACTTGGAACTAGGCCATTTCATAAAACAGTCTCTTTTTCCCCGTATTTCACATCATTTCTGCATATTTCATATCAACGTCATAATCTGTTTCATATTCCCTCATGTCACAAGTATCACCATGTACAATTTCATTTCGAGTTCTCGACACATTGTCTATACTTTATTTCACAAAAATATTTGACTTATTTCAACATCTCTATACACAGAGGATTTCACACAGTTTTATTTAATATATGCTGCTCCAATTTCAATTTAAGGCCTTCAAATTTCAAAACATGATTCATATTACTTGCACCAATTTTATGTTGTCAATAATAGCACATTGATCATATTGGAATGCATCTTTCACAAATATTGGGTCACAACACCAATTCATGTAAAGTATCCATCACAGATATAATCCAACATTTAGTCTTACCACATTTACACAGTCACTTACTTCACTTCCAAACATATTTATATGTTACCAACAACCAGACGCAATCAATCAAATACCTTTGGTACACATAAACACACTTTGGAGGAATCAACCATAACAAGTTTTCTCACAATATTTTGCATCAAAATATAAATTTAAACTTGATTTGAAGTCTAGGCATTTTAGCACATAGTTCACATTATTTACGTATCCTCATTTACCATGACTAAAATATCAACCACATGAAGAAGTACCTCCCACATATATGTTCACAACAATAATTCGCTTAAGATAATAAAAATGAGTAATGTATCAATTATATTTGAACTTACAACATTTACGCGGGCATCATGGAAGCTTAATTTCTAAAAGACGGGATTTTAGCCGTACATACAAATAATATACTACATGATCTGGTGGTGCAGTGACATTAGTAGGAACAAGGGTAATCCTCTTAGCAACAAGTTCTACCAATCCCTCCACGGCTTAACATATTCCTCTAACAAGTCCTTGGGTAATCCACTTGGACTCAATAGTGGAATCAATCCCCCCTTACAAGCTTCAAATTTGCTTATTATGGTATCAAAATTACCAATCTTGAAAATAAACTTAGAGAGGAAATCAACTCCCAATCTTGATCTATATGGCACGATCTGTATTATCAAAGAAGGGTGAAATTCTTAAATGTCCAAATAGCCTCCAACTTATAGATGTGGTCGAAAACACATCGATAAGAAGGACTCTACTAGACACGGCTATAAGACATCCTAGGATACTTTCAAACCTTAGGCTCTGATACCAAGTATCACGCCCCAAATTCGAGGGGCATGACCGGCAATCGACCGCGTATCCCCAGTCAAGCGGACCTTGGTGACTTTCCTATCCCACGTGTTACCCCTCATTCTCATTAACAAATAACCAAGTGAAATAGCCTTTTATAGGATATGAACTCCATTAATCAAATTTTTATAAACATAACAATAACAATTTCCATTAGCAACTTCATTCACAATAATAAAGGTACTTCAATTTTTTTTATACATCATTGCCACACATCAATATTTATCTTTTATATTACCATGCCTGACACTACCCACAACCTATCAATGGAGCCTCTAAATACAATTTAAGAATAATATGGAAATGCCGGCAACAAGGCTCTGACTATACCATATACACATCAAAACAAGATCCCAAAACAGAAAGTGGTGTGAGCCACATAGGGCCCCGAATGGAAAGGGGCTCGCTGAATCAGCTGACGGGAAGTGATGAGGAGCTACGGTCGGTGGACTGGAGTACCTGCTGTGGATCCACCTACAATCATAACACGAATGTAGCGCCCCCGGATAAAAGGGATGTCAGTATATTTGAATTGCACTGGTATGTATGAACAAACTTTGTCCCAAGTACCTGAAGCCATACACAAGTGGATAGCAGTGATAGAAACAACAATCAAATGCACAAGAAAAGGAACGATCAAGCCAAACAAGTTTTCAACATCTGACTTTGTTCCAAGTAAACTCAAGCATAAACAAGTAAGAAAAAGCAACAGAAGCAACAACCAAACACACATAGAAGGTACAATTAGCCAAACACAGGGGCATTCAGTACCCCACAGGTTACAAACTCTCCTGCTCTCTCCTTTCACA
The DNA here is from genome assembly GCA_034376525.1 of Nicotiana benthamiana. NCBI lineage: Eukaryota > Viridiplantae > Streptophyta > Magnoliopsida > Solanales > Solanaceae > Nicotiana > Nicotiana benthamiana. Next base: position 74,592,460 of record CM067328.1, on the reverse strand, counting down.
ATTCCACATCAATGATTTAACAATATTTGTTCAAGTGTATATTTCAATAGTGATTTCGATCACTTTTTCACCCTTATTACATCATCCACCCTTATTACCTCAGCCACCCTTATCACCCAAACCCGCCACCTTATTACACAGTGTTGCGACATGCAACCCAACCCTGCCATACAGTTTCAATTCACAAAAATCACAACCAAACAACAAATAACAAAGATAAACAACAATCGATTCACAAACAAGAAGAGCAACAACAATGTTACGAGTGTTTCCATAGCCAATAGCTCCAATTCCATTATATTCAAAAGTTCATAAGCAATTCAAGCCATTGCAATAATTACCCACAAGAAGCCAAATATGTTATTACCACAGTTGTTTCAATTGGATCATTTACGATTTCCTTCTATAATTTATTTCTCAACTCTTACACATAAAATTCAATCAAACCAATAAAACACCCAACAAACCAATTACAAGAATTCCACAAACAATCCACGTAGATATCAAATACCAATTATTCATACGCCAAACAAGGCGATTTGAAAAAGATCAAAGTTAGCCATACATACCTCGATTGAGCTTTCCTTAAGTTACTACAACACTCCAAAAACTCTACCAATTCCAATCTACTATGATACATAACAAAATTAACAACATATTAGAAAGATATTCATGAAACTATCTCATTTTTGTATTTTATCAAACACTAGTTGAGCATCTTTATTTCGAATCCCCTTTTTAATATTTCCTTCATTACCTAACTCAATCTTTACTAATCTATGTTAAACAATCTTCCCATAAACCTAAGTTATACATGCATGCATCCATAATAGTAAAATATCCAAGAATCATACCTCCAATAACCCATCTTATACTCTAAACTCGAAATTAAAACCTAGCGCATAGAATCTCTTATCTCTTAGATGAAGAACTTGCGATTGAGTTCTTTGATTCTTGAAGATTGATGCAAGATTTGGATGATTTAGATGTTGGGTTCCTCCTTCTCTCTCTAAAATACTCTCACCTCTCTCTAAAAGCAGTAGAAACTGACCCCCGAATGAAGCCCTAATGGTTATATATCAAAATGGTATCGGGTTATAAAAATAAAAGAAAATAATCCTCTGATGTTAATTCTGCTATAGCAGAATACACCGCAGAATGGAGATGCAGGCTACAGAATGCACGGCAAAATCACTGCCCAATAATGAGCTACAGTGGTTCAATCTGTGGTCAAAATGCAGACCACAGAACAAAAATGCAGACCGCAGAATTAAAATGCGGACCGCAGATCTGACATGACACAGGATCGCATTTTCCAGCCTTTGGTATTTTAACCATAACTTTATGTAAAAATGTCCAAATGATGAACGGTTTGACGTGTTGAAAACTAGACTCAAAGAGCATTCATCATGATATGCTATTCACCAAATAAATCCTTATACAGAATTATATATGCTCTTTCAAAGTGGATCCTTGTGCGAATCCATTTGGAATTTTGGCCTATTTTGAAAACTTTTCCATTTGATATACTCCTAGGCTTACATTTGGACCTCGTATCACTTAACATAAAACTTATATGCATATTTAAAAATTCTAATTGATGTCCACCATGTAAATAGTATATAAAAACATTATAATAATCCTGCGTGACACTACGAAATCCTAAATTACTTAGATAAATTTTTTGGGGCCTTACGATAGTAGTCGCCTGTGGTTTTTATTGAGTAGAACGGTTGTTGTCTTTCTCAGCTGGTGGCCTTTTTTGACCCCTTGTTCATGCGCACCCTGCGGTTTCGGCATCAGGTTGTGGTTCTATTGAAGGGGTATCGATCGAATAGGCCTGAGTCGTTCGGCGCCCCTGGTTGTGCATATGGTGATCACTTTGGTTGGTATGACAATGTTTAAATCGTACTCCACTGGGCGGTGTTCAACTGTCAGCTGCTCCTCGTCATATCTGGTTCTACTGAAGGTTTCTCGAGGATGTTTCCCTTGAGCTATTTCCCTACCATTGTGAGGTTGGTTGCATCTTGTGGCGTTACTCCCGTCCACCGTGCATGGATAGTACCTCCATATATTTAGCATTAGCTTCTTTGCTGGGAGCATTATTGGGTATACCGAGTCCGTAGTGGTTCCCGAACGGTTGTCCACGGCCCTGATTCGTGGCCGATGTCGGGCACGGGTATTCGACCAGATCTCAACTGAGTATCTGATAAAGCTTTATTTTAAATGACCTGGAGTCATTAGGCATGTTTCGTTTAAACCTCGAGCAAAGGCCCGTATTGCACGGTCATCCAAAACCGGGAGCGATCTCATTTGTCCTATTAGGAAATTAGGCGCGGCTTCCTCTGGTATTTCATTCTCTCTTTTTTGGCCTTAGATAAGTCGAGCTCTTCCATTACTACTTCGATGGCATCGGTGTGTGCTTCTGTTGAGAAATCTGCTAGTACGATTAGCGCGTTTGTGTGGTCAGACGCTAGGCTGCAGCACCACATCATGGTTTCTTTCGAGAGTGTTTCCCAAACTTCATCAACAAGACGGGCTTGAACTTATCATCTTGAAGGTTGCTACCTTTTCCGGGTACGTGTAAGCGATAGCGCGCTCGTCGGTGTCTGAGGTCCTGTCGCACCTAGGGAGTTGTGGCGTTCTGAATTTCCGTGAAGCGGGTTCCTGGACTGCTTCCCCGGGGAAGAACTATTGCATGACCCTCCACGAACCAGACTCGATCCTTTTGGAGAGATCCCAAACCATCTTCACTATGGCGGGGTCTGTTATCGATCTGTTATTGTTTGATCTTTTGTGTACTCATTTGGCACAAGGAGTTATTTTCTGCGTTACTGTGCTGGGAGTCTTCGGATTGCTCTGTAGCTGAGCAATAGCCAACTATTGTACCTGCAATATTTTAAAATTATAGTGAAAGATAACTTCCTGTGATTCTCGAGATGGGGTTTGTTGGGCTTCCTGTTGGTTGATATGCTGAATTCTCCCATCGATGTGCGAAGTTTCGTCGACCTGTAGTGTGTCCGATGAATCCGCGTCCGCAAGAATCAGTCTAGGCGCGTTATCGAGTTTCTATAGTGGTGCTCCAGTGGCTGGGACAACCACACCATTTTTCCGTTGATTTTTGAGGTTGTTGTTCTCGACTTCGTTTACCAAGCCAGACATTTTGACTTGAAATCAAAGGATCTTGGACAAGAAAAAGTGTGAAAGATAATGTGCGTTTGTGCGATGAAACTAGAAAGAAAATAATCACTATTATTTTTAGCCGCACAATGGGTGCCAAACTATTTGCCGATGAAAATGGTAAAAATAATTAAATTTGTAAATGAGACTCTAAAAATACGTGATCTATTCCCGAGCTAGTTGTTAGAGCAGTTGATTCTAATAATATGGAGTTTAATTATGAAATGCAAGCTAAAATGAGATAGTAATCAAACCAAAGAGCCTGCTGCCCAGGTATAGGTCTCGTCAATGGGGGACTTCGGGGTCAACGTCATGGTCAAATTCGAGCTATCGGGGAAGTCAGGGATGGGATAACAGTTGAAGATATAATTAAACAAAGCTCTTCATGGTCAATACCAAGCTATAAGATGAATAACAAGTAAGAAAGCGATGGATATTGAGGTGACCTTGGGCCAGAGAGAACGAACAAGTTAGAGAGAGAGAGAGAGATTGTTACTCTTGTGGAGAAATAGAGCAACATCAGTCCTCTACAAGGTAGGGTGAGTCCCCTTTATATAATAGGGGAACTCGGCTACAAGTACGTGGAGATTAATTACAAAGTATGTAGATGGGATGACTTGATGTGATGCCTCAGCATAGTCTCTAGATAGGCCAGCCCTGTCAGACTTAGTCGTGTGCCTTGGGAGCTTACCCCTCTATCCTGGCTTCGATCTCCGTCTTCTCTGAGTCGGGCCTCGACAAGCTCGAGATCAGGAACTCGGCCATGGCTTCATGTCCTTGGGGTATCGAGGCATTCTTGCAAAATGACTTGAAAGGGAGAAATCAAGTCCTCTGATTTCGCCGTGTACATAAACAGTATCCTAAGGCAGGATGTCTAGGTCAATATACATAAAACAAGCAATAACTCAGAAGTAATAACCATAGCAGTTGCCTATTATTTTTTAAAGCTTGTTAAGATCAGAAAGACATTAACTCACATAAATAGTTTCAGAATTGCGAGTTTTGAAAAAACTCCCTACAGGATTGCCTACGTGGAACACTGATAACTACGTCTTATAGTGAAACAAGGCAAGTTTTAAGACGGACTTTTTGATCCCCATAGGCATGCTATTTAATGGTAAACTGAGGCAATTTTGAAATAAACTATTTCAAGAAATATCAGCCACTTAATTAAACCAATTTAGAAGTGAACTAAAACGTGGGCTATGTTGATTTATTTAGACTAGTTTAGGCTGACAGGCAAAATTTCTAGTATGATTCCCTATTGGCATGATATCTAACTCTAATACTGATTTTTAGGATTGGCAAGCATGCTGACATATGGAAACACACATAAACACTTGTCATATCAAAATCTGGATTAAATTACATCTTATAGGCATGGCATCTACTTGTTAGTCTGATCTTTAAGACTTGTAAACATTATTTTTATTACGGAACCACTTGAAACTTATAGGCATTATTGCTAACATGGTGAGACAAACAATACAAGATCTAAAGTCCTATAGTCATGGCTTCTATTTATAAAGGCAAACATAGCAAGCTGTAAAGTCTTATAGACATAGTTTCTACCTGTATTACCCCACAAACATATAACTACCCACCCTTTTCACTACTTAATCCAATACTCATTTAAACATTATTACAAACCATGTGAATGAATTTCATAAGTAAATGAGAAAATAAGAAGCTATTCTGTAGGGAGCCTTCAATTAGGCCCAAGTTTCCAAAGCTTCCAATAGCCTCAAATGCCTCAATTTCATAGACAATATCATAGTCTAGGTGCATCAAAGTTCCCTAAGGATCAGAAGGATCCCGGGCACTGCTTACACCTAGACTTGGTAACCAAAATTGAATAAGTGCTATGTGAAGGGCCAACCTCAGTATGCTAGGGTTCAGAAGGTTATCAAAAGGATCCCAAGACAGTACACATACTGGAGGGAACATAACTTATTGACTTAGGAGTGTGAGTGAAAGTACTTTACACAAGTTGAAAGGTTTTGACAGAAAATCTGTATTAAAAAGAAGTTTGTTTGAAAAATAATTTAGTAAAACAACAGAGACATTTTAAAAAGATATTGGAGTAGTGAACAACAGTCCAAACACAACACTTTTAAGACAGGTTTATACACAGCATGAGTCACAGAACCCAAGCAAGTTTAGTAGCCACAAAAAGGGGTCAAGGGATTTTGGGATACATAGAGTCATGGTTATAAACACACAACAAACAGATGTAATGGTACAGAGATGCTCAACTACAATTGATCAGATATAGAGAGGGTAACAGGTTTATACTGATTCTAAGGAAGAGGAGTTCATAACATGGTAATCATGTAAGCATATCAAATGTAGGTTCCACAACAGAATCGTAGATAAAATCAAACTAGAAACAAGATGAATTGAAGCAATAAAAGAACTATATTGTTGTTGGAACTTGAATTGAAACTAGAACATACCAGTAGAGAAGATAGTAAACAAAAGTGAAGGAGCAGGAGAACACAATGGTTAGCATAGGCTTGCAGTCAGCTAACTTAGAATAGTAGCAAGTAGCACAAAATAAAGCAGAAAGTTTAAGTGGGACAGAGAGAGAGAGCTTTTGAACCTATATTGTTCATGTGTTTCTGCTAATAAGAGAGTGTGTATATATAATTTGAAAATAGGTAGCAAATAAGGTAAAAATCAAAGTTCATCAGTAATTATAGGAACTCAGAATCAATCAGTCATAAAATCAAGGTAAGTACTCCCTTTAATTGAGGAGCTAACTTCAAAGGGGAATAAACATATGAAAATATGGAAGGAAATCGTATAAGGCTAAGCATAACTAATAAGGAAATACTTTCAACATAGTACAAGCACACAACATGTAATAGAGGCTAGGTTCAACATATTTCAATCAAGGAAAATACTTAGGATATCAATTAATAACATAATTGACCGTAGAATAGGGTCGGAAAATATGTTACAAGGTTAAAAAAAAGTTGAAATATCATGCGAGATCAGTGAAAGATCAATTACAAAGACTCAAGGATTCAAAAGTAGAAACTAGCACTGATTTAACACCACTTTATAATAACAAGAACATAGTAATCAAAAATCAGAACTCTATGAGGTCGAGTAGGACAAAAATATATAAATTAGGGATTCATGTAGAGCATAGTCTGAATTAGTAGACTAAGCATGATACAGGTAGGAGAAGTGAGGAAATAGAAACATTGGTAAACAAAATAGGATAAAATCACACAATAGGAAGGGATAGCCATAATTAGGAACCTTAACAAACAATCATAGGGTAAAATTACAGAATCACATAAATATATAGATTAACTGAACACGTTATCGAAACAAAAATAAAAAATCCAAGATTAGAACTAAGAAATTAGGTTTTCAATATAGGAAAGTTTAAGAGGTAGGAAAATCATAGAATCAGTCGAAATATGCAAGAGATAGAAGTTTCAAACATAAATAATCGGATTAAACAAAGTTTTAAAAGAAGTTTCAAAAACCCTAATTTGATAAGAAGGTAAAAACACTTTGAAATCAATGATTCTTGTAAAGAGTTACAAGGATAGTGTAAAACCTCAAAGAAATAGACTCGAATCGTTTAAAAGCCGTACTAATCTAGGATTTGTAAGCAAAAATTAGGGTTTCAGAAGAAACCCAAGTATAGATGAAGAACCTATAAAAATCTTAAGGATCCTAACAAGTACATCAGGATTTCACTTGAAATCATACTGAAGTAGCGAAGAACAGACAAGATGGAAAACGTTAGATGCAAGTCGGTGAGGCCCAGGGCCTATTAAGGCCTCAGAGAAGGTGAGCATGGCAATAGAGGAGCCACTAGAGGCTTAGGAGTTGAAGGGGGATCACCAGAGAAGGGAATCGGCGGTTGAGGGAGCTAGGGTTAGGTTGAGGAGTTAAGAGAGTAGAGGAGATGAGAGAATACAGAACCGGCGGATTTGGGAAATGAAGTAGGGCTAGGGGGTCCTTTGGAATAAAAAAAGTAAGAACTCATGAGGGTCGTTAATATTTTAGTTCAACGGCCAGGATTTACCAGGTTTGGATTGGGTAGGCGGGTTCAAGGTTTGGGTTGGGTGTTTTAATCTAAAATTGGGTTGTGGTTGGGTTTAAATTAGGCTACAAATGAAAAGCAAATCTGGCTATAATTTAAAGAGCCAATTTTCCCTATATAATTAATAATAAATAATAAATAATTTTTGAAAAATAATTTTGTGTACAAATATGATTTAAAATAGATATTTAACATTTAAAAAATATAGAATATCAATTTTATGCATATAAATGTAATTATACATTAATAGGGCTAATATTTAAATTATATGTAATTTAGTTTTAATAATATAAAATGCAATTATAAAATACATAAAAAATATATTAAGCATATTACAACATGAATATAGAAATTAAATGTCTAAATAGTCCCAAATAATTTGCGGGATAATTATTGGGAATTTTGTGAGTACAAAGGGAAGAAATAAATCACATAAAAAATCTTTAGAATTATAGGAATATTATAAAAACCTATATATATATATATATATATATATATATATATATACACACACATATGCTCTTTTGAAGGTATTTATGCATAATATATAAAAATATAGGGAAATATTAGGTATCAACATTCTAGATTTCAAAACGGTTCAGTTAGATGGTGATTTGACTTATGATGTGGAGCCAACAACTATTTTGGAGAGTCAGGTTCGAAAGTTGAGATCAAAGGAAATTGCTATAGTGAAAGTGCAGTGGAGAAGTCGGCCCATGGAAGAGGCTACCTGGAGATCGAGCGGGAGATACTGAGCAGATATCCATACTTGTTTGAAGCTTCAGGTATGTTTCTTAACTCGTTCAAGGACGAACGCTTGTTTAAGGGGGGATTTAACGACCCGTCCTTTCGTTTCATGATTTACCACTCCGTTTCCCCCATTTTTGCTTCTTATTTGGTTATTTGTTCTATGTGTGATCGGGTTGGTTGGCTCGGGTTCGGAGAGATTTTAGTAATGTTTGACACACTTAGTCTCTTTTGTGGAAGCATAAGTTGTAAAAGTCAGCTAAATGTTGACTTATAGGTTAAGAGGGATCGGATGTGCGTTTCGATGGTTCAGATAGCTTCGGGAGCTGATTTGGGACTTAGATGCGTGATCAGAATGTGTTTTGGAGGTTCGGGGGTAGATTTAGGCTTTAATTGGCGAAATTGGAATTTTGGCATTTTCCGGTTGATATGTGAGATTTTAATATAAGGGTCGGAATTAAATTTTTGAAGTTGAAGTGGGTTCATTGTGTCATTTGAGAGATGTGGGCAAATTTCAGCATTCGAACGTGGTTTGGTAGACTTTTTGATCAAAAGCGTAATTTGAAAGATTTTGGAACCTTATGCGTGAATTCGATGTGTTTTGGTTGATTCGATGTTGTTTGAGGTATTTTAAGGATTGGTATAAGTTAGAATAGTGGTATATCACTAGTTTGTGCTTTTGGTTGAGATTTCAGGGGCCTCGGGTTGATTTCGGATGCTAGACAGAAAGTAGGAATTAGGAATTGGCAGCTGAAGTCTTAGAATAGCGTTCATAACTACATCTGTGGGTTGGAGGCAGCAGGTGCTACCCCCCGAGACTCGAAAATGAGTCGCAGAAGCAGAAGGGGCCAGGGAGAGCTGGAGTCGCAGAAGTGGCTAGAAACACGCACCTATGGTAAAGTAGGTGCGGGATTTGCATCGCATATGCAGAGCCTAGGACTTAAGTAAGGACCGCAAATGAGGTGTCTTGGACCACAGAAGCGGTAGGTGGACAGCAGGTGCAGAATCCCTGGGTCAGAAGGTATAAAAGTATTCCTTCGCGATATTTGAGTTGTTCTTCACCATTTCAAGTCGGGTTTGGAGCTTTTTGAGAGATTTCGAAGAGGGATTCAAGGGATAACGTCTGGGGGTAAGATTTGTGGACCTAATAATAGATCTTATGGCGTTATCTCACTGATTTAGCCTACGATTACTGGAAATTAAAGGTTAAAATATTGGGGATTAGGGCTTGGTATTAGAGACCTTGACTTGAGGATTTGTGGGGCCATTTGTGGTCAGATTTGGGACTTTTGTTATGTATGCACTCGTGGGGAGATAAGAAGTGTATTTATATAAATTTTATCGAATTCCGAGATGTGGGCATGGGGGTTGGGTTTGGTTAATTTCGAAATTTATATTGTAAATTGATTGTTTTCGCATGGGCTTCATTCCCTTAGTATATTTTGACGTTGTGATTTTTATTTTTGATAGATTCAAGTGAGTGGAGGCTGATTCGAGGGGCAAAGGCATTGCGGGCTAGACATGGGTTGGATTGAGGTGAGTAATGATTTTAAATGTTGTCCTGAGGGTATGAAATCTCGGATTTCATATCATTGTGCTATATTGAGGTGACGCACACGCTAGATGACGAGCGTGGTTCATGCACCGTTGGGGATTTTGACTTAGTCCATCCAAAATGATTGGTTTACCGCTTATTTGATTGAAAACAATTTGTTATCATCATGTTTTAGGCTGAATGTCATATTTGGGCCTCGTGCCATCTATTTGGACCCTTAGGGGATTTTTACAGCTATTTCCTTACAGTTTTGATTTTATATATATTCAGCTATGCTATATTATATTGCTTTTATAATAAGCCATATTTAGTGTGTTTTAAATACTTTAAATGATATTTTGGGCTGAGCATGATATTTTACTGTGCCCAAGTGGCTTTTAGAGATTTCTGACTATGTAAGACCGAGGGCCTATTTTGTAAGGCTACTTTTGGGTTGGGTTGCATGCTGCAACAATGATACACTGATTTATGATCATGTGGCCGAGGGCCTAAGATTATACGCCACGACTTGGCTTATTGAAATGAGGCCGAGAGTCTATTGATTATGCCACGAGATGGCTTGATATTGCGCTTGGGCCGTAAGGGGTCCCTTTCGGAGTCTGTACACCACAATGAATGCGGGAACCCATTGTGTTATGAGATATAGCCCGAGAGCCTAGTGTTTTTCCATGTTATTGCCCGAGGGACTAATTATGTTGACAATGTGCCTGAAGGGAGGATTGTATGTGTTTATCTTCTAGCTTCTCTTCATTTACTTGTTTAACTATTATAAGGTGCTTTAATGAAGCTTCTTCTGAACTAACGTGTCTTTATATGGTTTCCCTATTTCATTGATTTTTATTCGTTTTACACTATGTATTTATAGCATGTTGATGCGTTCTTTACGTGATTTCTTGTCGCTCACTCTTCATTTATTTTTATTACTCACTGAGTTGGAGTATTCACTTTACTCCTTGCACCCTCTGTACATATTCAGGCACTTCCGGTCCTGCTTGTGAGGGTTGATAGCTTCCTGCAAATTTCGGAGTCCACTAGATAGCTGCCAGCGTTAGCAATCCAATGTTTCTCCCTGTTATAAGTATTTCTTTCCTTGTACTGGATTTTGTAATAGATTGTGTAAGTCCTTTTCCGTAATTCTACATTTATATTTGATGCTCATGACTGGTGGCACCCCGATGTCGGACTATGTTTTTTTCCAGTAATTGTACTATTTCACTGTTTATTCGGGATTAGATTATGTATAAGACTTAAATTGTGTCCTTTTTATTTGCTTAAAAATGAATTGGTTGTTGCGTCAGTTGGCCTTGTCTTCGTGAGAGGCACCATCACTATCGGGTCTTGGTTTTGGGTTGGGTAGGCAGGTTCAAGGTTTGGGTTGGGTGTTTAATCTAAAATTGGGTTGTGGTTGAGTTTAAATTGGGCTACAAATGAAAGGCAAATCTGGCTATAATTTAGATAGCCAAATTTCTCTATATAATTTATAATAAATAATTTTTGAAATATAATTTTGTGTACTAAAATGATTTAAAATAGATATTTAACATTTTAAAAATATAGGAGATCACTTTTACGCATATAAATGTAATTATACATTAATAGTGCTAATATTGTAATTATATGTAATTTAGCTTTAAAAATATGAAATGCAATTATAAAAATACATAAAAAATATGCATATTTTAACATAAATATAGAAATTAAATGACTAAATAATCCCAACAATAATTTGCGGGATAATTAATGGGAATTTTGTAAGTACAAGGGGAAGAAATAAATCACTTAAAAATCTTTAGAATTATAGGAAAATTATAAAAACCTTATGCACGCTCATATATATATATATATATATATATATATATATATATATATATATATATATATAGATATATATATATATATATGCTCTTTTGAAGGTATTTATGCATATATATAAAAATATAGGGAAAAATTAGGTATCAACATTCTAGATCTCAGCACGGTTCAGCTAGATGGTGATTTGACATATGATATGGAGCCAACAACTATTTTGGAGAGTCAGGTTCAAAAGTTGAGATCAAAGGGAATTGCTATAGTGAAAGTGCAGTGGAGAAGTCGGCCCATGGAAGAGGCTACCTGGAGATCGAGCGGGAATTGCTGAGCAGATATCCATACTTTTTTGAGGCTTCGGTTATGTTTCTTAACTCGTTCAAGGACGAACATTTGTCTAAGGGGGGATTTAACGACCCGTCCTTTCGTTTCATGATTTACCACTCCGTTTCCCCCATTTTTGCTTCTTATTTGGTTATTGGTTCTATGTGTGATCGGGTTGGTTGGCTCGGGTTCGGAGAGGTTTTAGTAATGTTTGACACACTTAGTCTCTTTGAGGAAGCATAAGTTGGAAAAGCCAACTAAATGTTGACTTAGGGATCAGATGTGCGTTCGATGGTTCGGATAGCTTCGGGAGGTGATTTGGGACTTTGAAGCGTGATCAGAATGTGTTTTGGAGGTTCGGGGGTAGATTTAGGCTTTAATTGGCGAAATTTGAATTTTGGCATTTTCCGGTTGATATGTGAGATTTTAATATAGGGGTCGGAATTGAATTTTGGAAGTTGAAATAGGTTCAATGTGTTATTTGCGAGATGTGGGCAAATTTCAGCATTCGAACGTGGTTTGGTAGACTTTTTGATCAAATGCGTAATTTGAAAGATTTTGGAACCTTATGCGTGAATTCGATGTGTTTTGGTTGATTCGATATTGTTTGAGGTATTTTGAGGATTGGTATAAGTTAGAATAGTGGTATATCACTAGCTTGTGCTTTTGGTTGAGATTTCAGGGGCCTCAGGTTGATTTCGGATACTTGACAGAAAGTAGGAATTTGGAATTGGCAACTGAAGTCATAGAATTGCGTTCATATCTACATCTGCGGGTTGGAGGAAGCAGTTGCTAACCCCGGAGACTCAACAATGAGTCGCAGAAGCGGAAGGGGCCAGGGAAAACTGGAGTCGCAGAAGTGGCTAGGTACGCGCACCTATGGTAGCGTAGGTGCGGGATTTGCATCGCATATGCGGAGCGTGGGACTTAAGTGAGGACCGCAAATGAGGTGTCTTGGACCGCAGAAGCGGTTGCTAGACAGCAGGTGCAGAATCCCTGGGTCAGAAGGTATAAAAAGCATTCCTTCGGGATATTTTAGTTGTTCTTCACCATTTCAAGTCGGGTTTGGAGCTTTTTGATAGATTTCAAAGAGGGATTCAAGTTATAACGTCTGGGGGTAAGATTTGTGGACCTAATAATAGATCTTATGGCATTATCTCACTAATTTGGCCTACGATTACTTGAAATTAAAGGTTAAAAAATTGGGGATTAGGGCTTGGTATTAGAGACCTTGACTTGCGGATTTGTGGGGCCATTTGTGGTCAGATTTGGGACTTTTATCATGTATGCACTCGTGGGGAGATAAGAAGTGTATTTATATAAATTTTATCGAATTCCGAGATGTGGGCATGGGGGTCGGGTTTGGTTAATTTCAAAGTTTATATTGTAAATTGATTGTTTTCGCATGGGCTTTATTCCCTTAGTATATTTTTGCGTTGTGATTCTGATTTTGGATAGATTCGAGCGAGTGGAGGCCGATTCGAGGGGCAAAGGCATTGCGGGCTAGACATGGGATTGGATTGAGGTGAGTAATGATTTTAAATGTTGTCCTAAGGGTATGAAATCCCAGATTTCACATCATTGTGCTATAATGAGGTGACGCACACGCTAGATGACGAGCGTGGGGTCGTGCACCGTTGGGGATTTTGACTAAGTCCATCCGAAATGATTGGTTTACCGCTTATTTGATTGAAAACAATTTGCTATCATCATAGTTTAGGCTGAATGTCATATTTGGGCCTCGTGCCATCTATTTCGACCCTTAGGGGATTTTTACGGCTATTTCCTTACAGTTTTGATTTTATATATATTCAGCTATGCTATATTATATTGTTTTTATAATAACCTATATTTACTGTGTTTTAAATACTTTAGAAGATATTTTGGGCTGAACAACATATTTTACTGTACCCAAGAAGCTTTTGGAGATTTCTGACTGAGTAAGACCGAGGGCCTATTTTGTAAGGCTACTTTTGGGTTGGGCTGCACGCTGCAGCAGTGATACAATGATTTATGATCATGTGGTCGAGGGCCTAAGATTATACGCCATGAGTTGGCTTATTGAAATGAGGCCGACAGTCTATTGATTATGCCACGAGATGGCTTGATATTGTGCTTGGGCCGTAAGGGGCCCTTCCGGAGTCTGTACACCACAATGAGCGCGGGTACCCATTGTGGTATGAGATATAGCCCGAGGACCTAGTGTTTTTCCATGTTATTGCCCGAGGGACTGATTATGTTGACAATGTGCCTGAAGGGTGGATTGTATGTGTTTATCTTCTAGCTTCTCTTTTTTTTTTATTATAACTATTAATTTCATTGATATCAAAAGGATTTACAATGTAAGTTCTATAGTAGTAGCATGGACTAGCTACTACTCATACACAAACATCACCAATCTAATACAACAATTAAAACAAAAGCTATCTTAGTATGGGACTGTTAGACTATAGCTAAGGATAACAGTTTAGTTGCCGCAAACCATCTTGGCAACTTTTGCAGTTTCTGCTGCGTATATGAACAAGCAATGCTACTTCTCTACAAAACTGGTCTTCTACAAATGCCTTATCATCAAAACGTATGCATATCCTTTCTCTCCAAATAAGGGCAACAACAGTCACAAAGGCAGAAGCAGTGATTGCTTTGTGCCACATTTTGCTCCTAGCTTTGCTGCATATCCATTGAAGTTCAGCTTCCCAATTACCAACTGTTCTATTGTACCCCAACCAGCAGCATAGTCTGGTCCATAGTCGATTAGTGATTGGGCAATCAAAGAACAAATGCTCAAAGTTTTCAACAGGCTGATTACATAACGCACAGTTAGCAGGTACTTGGATTCCATACTTCTGTAATCTGTCAATAGTAGGCAGTCTGTGTTGAGCAGCTAGCCATACAGTGAATTTGTGTCTAGGTTGAACATTTGTAGTCAGCATCAGATTCTTCCATTCTACCTTATTATAAATGGGAAGCATTGCAAGGTAGAGTTTTTGGATTTGGAATTTCTCCAGCCTGCACATTGCTTTCAACCTGTTAAAGAGATCCCCTTGTAGCTGCTGGTTCTCCATAACAGCAGTCTTGCAGTCCAGAATCTTTCTAACAACCCAAGAAGCAGTCTTAGGCAGAGGCATAGATACAATGTCACACTGTTTGATGTAGTAACAGTGCAACCATTTGATCCAAAGGCAATCCTTTTTCCTGCCCAAGTCCCAAAGGAGTTTAGTGACAGCTGCTTTATTCCATACAGTCATATCAATAATGTTGAGTCCCCCAGCAGAAAGTGGTTTACAGACCTTTTCCCATGCAACCAAAGCCCTTTTAGACACAGTAGCACTTCCACTCCACAGGAAAGACCTGCAGATTGCTTCAATGGTTTTCAATACCTTCTAGCTTCTCTTCATTTACTTGTTTAACTATTATAAGGTGTTTTAAAGAAGCTTCTTCTGAACTAAAGTTTCTTTATATGGTTTCCCTATTTCATTGATTTTTATTGGTTGTACACTATTTATTTATAGCATGTTGATGGGTTCTTTACGTGATTTCTTATCCCTCAGTCTTAATTTATTATTATTAGTCATTGAGTTGGAGTATTCACTTTACTCCCCGCACCCTGTGTAGAGATTCAGGTACTTCAGGTCCTGCTTGTGAGGGTTGATAGCTTCCTGCATATTTTGGAGTCCACTAGATAGCTACTCAGCGTTCGCAACCCAATGTTTCTCCCTCTTATCATTATTTCTTTTCCTTGTACTAGATTTTGTAATAGATTGTGTAAGTCCTTTTCCGTAATTCTACATTTATATTAGATACTCATGACTGGTGGCACCCCGATGTCGGATTATGTTTTTTCCCGATAATTGTACTATTTCATTGTTTATTCGGGATTAGATTATGTATAAGACTTAAATTGTGTCCTTTTTATTTTCTTAAAAATGAATTGTTTGTTGCATCAGTTGGCCTTGCCTTCACAAGAGGCACCATCACTATCGGGTCTTGGTTTAGGGTCGTGAAAGTGTATGCCCAAAATCGAAATCGGCAGTCCCTAGCCCGAGATATCGGACTTTGTAAAAATTTGAAAATTAAGCCTTAAGAAAATGGAGATGTTTGACCAAGTTTTGACTTTTTTGATATCCTATGTCCGTATTTTGGAGCTAAATTTGTAGTTCTATGTGTTATTTTAGCGATTTTGATCGTGCAACCAAGTTCGTATGATATTTTTAGACTTTGTGTTCACTCTTGCTTTGGTGCCACAAGAGCTCGGGTGAGTTAAGGAGTGAAAATAAAACTTAGAAAAATGTTGGTGTTTCAGTTGCTGGTGTACGCCTCTAATCTCGCAAATTCAAGATCATGTATCGCATTTGGGACCTCCACCGTTTCCGCATTTGCAAATTATTTCTCGCATTTGCAAGGAGTAGCTGGGCTACACAGTCTTCACAATTGTGAAGCATTCTTCGCATTTGCGAACTAAAGCTAGGAAGGATAACGATCGCAAATGCGATCCTAGAGTCGCAATTGTGAGGGTCCATGTTCACATTTGCAAAAAACCTTCACATTTACGAAGAAGGAAGAAGTTTGAAGTGCTTCGCATTTGCGGGCTTCACATTTGTGAAGCCTAGGTCGCATTTGCGACATCTGCAAATGGTAAAAATAAATTAGGCGGGATTTTTCTCCCATTCTTCAATTTCAAAACCTAAAACACAAGAGGTGATTTTTCAGAGATCATTTCTTCCCCAAAACATTGGTAAGTGCTTCTAAACTACTTTTTTTCACTCATTCACTTTATTTTATAAGATTTCAACTTAAAATCTAAGGTTTTCGTGGTGGAATTGAGGGTTTTTGGGTAAAAACTAGAGATTTCGAGATTTGGGGATTTAAACCTCACATTGGGGTCAGATTCTAAAACCAATTATATATCCGACTCGAGGTGAATGGATAATCAGGTTTTGGTACAAATTTCGGGTTTGGATCAAGCGAGCAAGAGTGTTGATTTTTTCAATAATGACCTAAATAGAATTTTTTGCTATCGTGGGTGATTCCTATGGCTTATTTTAAATTGCTTGGTTGGTAATTTGCTAGATATTTTTTGTTTGGAGGCTAGTTTGAAATGGCAAAGTTGTGGTTGAGCTTTGGCTGGTCCTTAGAGCTAGATAAGTATTGTCTCTAATCTTTGCTTGAGGGAATTAGGAATCCTCGGACTAAGTGCTATATCATTCTCATGTGAGTGGCGTATATATGAGGTGACGAGTGTATATACGCTACCGAATTATCTGTTTCTTCCTTATTTACTATTTTTCCTTAATTGTTTCCTTCCTATCTTAATTGTTATATGTCCTAAATGCTTTCCATTCTTAACTACTACTTTTTAGTTAATATCTTCTCTTGCAAATGATGTTTGTTCTTCACATAGTTTCACGAATCCATACTATTTGCTTAACTTGACTTGTTTGAACTTTCTAATTGTAAATTGATGGAGTGGTCTCATTGTATAGTGTTACTTGTGTATATTCTAATTATGCATTCTAATTGTGCAAGGGATTTGGTATTTATTGATTGTAAAGGCTTGTTGTTTGAACTGTTTATATGGTTGTGTATAGTGGGAGTTTAGTACTGATATGGTAGAATCTAGTTGCACGCCGCAGCAGTGTAACAAGTGTTGACTGATATGGTGGGAAAAGGGTAAATTCATATTGTAGGGTGGGATCGGGTTGCATGATGCAACAAGTGGAATAAGGGTGGATTAATATGGTGAAACAAGGGTGAATTATAATTCTGATATTGACATATGGTGGGATCGAGGTGCGCGCCGCAACATATTTATATTATTTACTGTTCTTGATATTGGTAAGGTAAAACAAGGGTGGATTTTTGTTATCTGGTAGGATCGGATTGTGTGATGCAACAATCTATATGTTTGCGTTACTTGAGTTGTGTTGGCTTCCACTATTCACTTGAACCATTAAAAGATTGGTGATTCTGGCCAGTGCAAGTTTATTCCTGAGGCTGAGATTATTATTTATGTTGGTTGTTTAAATTATGTTCAGTATTCCCGCTTCCTGACATTTTTATATACTGCATACACGTTATAATGTAGGTGACCCTCCTTAGCCTCATCATATTTCATCGAGGTTTGGCTCGGCACTTACAGTACATGGGATCGGTTGTACTAATACTATACTCTATGTGCAGATTTTGGAGTCGATCTCAGCGGCGGTTATTAGTGTGCCTGGACATCAGAGGAGACTTGAGGTACGGATGTTCAGCGCCCGCAGCTCCTGGAGTCCCCATCCTCTTTTCTTTTTAGTTGTAAAATTTCATTCAGACAACTTTATACTTATTTAAAACCTTTATATGTATTACTTCAGTAGATCGTGCACATGTGACACCGGGTTCAGGGAATTGTAATACATCTTTGGCTGATTTAGTCTCTGCATTCATATTAAAACATACATGTTATTTCAATTCGTTGTTAATGTCATCATTTAAACTGTCAAAAGAAGTAAATTGTTCAAACATTGACTTGCCAAGCAAGAAATGTCAGGCGCCACCACGGTCCTGAAGATGGGAATTCCAGGTCATGATAATTAGGTCCCGAAGGTAGGAATTCCGGGTCGTTACAAGTTGGTATCAGCGAACTAGGTTATATAGATCAAAACAAGCAAAGTAGGTAGTGTCTGGAGGATCGATACGGAGACATCTGTACTTATCTTCCAGAGGCTATGGAGTTTGGAAAAATTTCACTTCTATTCTTCTCTATCGTGCGATTATATTCTATCCTTGCTTATTGAACCCTTATATTTTGTTCTCTTACAGATGGTAAGATACGCGTACCACATCTTCATCTAAGCAGTAGCTAGAGCCCCCAGCAGCAAATCCTATGAGGGGCAAAGGATGAGTTCGTGCTAGAGGTCGAGGCATGGGGCAGGGCTCAACTTAGAACTCGAGTTGCAGCTCCACCGGCGGAGCCTCAGGTAGAGCTTGATGAGGAGGTTTCAGCCCAAAACGTTCCAGTAGGACCAGCTCAGGTCCCAGAGGGGTTCATCGCCACCCCGGTACTACCGGATGCTTTGGTCCATTTGGTGGGCCAGATGGAGAGTGTGGCCCAGACCAACACATTTCCTGTATCACTAGCCATCTCTCAGGCTTGGGGAGAAGCATAGACTCCGTCTACTCAGCCAGTTGGGGTAGTTCAGCTGGGTGTTACGGCATAGGCCGGTGATGATCAGTTATGTCTTCTGAGGCTTTGTGGAGATTGGATTGGTTTACCAAATTTTTCCAGTTCACTACAGTGGTGCATCTTCAGAGGATCTTCAGTACTATCTGGACAGATGTCATAAGTTGCTATGGAACATGGGGATCGTGAAAACTAATGGGGTCCATTTTGCTGCATTTCATTTTTTGGGTTCCGCCAAGAAATGGTGGATGGATGATATGTTGAATAGGCCAGCTGGGTCCCCAGCTCTTACTTGGGACCAGTTCTATCAGCTATTTCTTGATAAGTTCATTTTTATCACTTAGAGAGAGGACTATCGAAGGTAGTTCGAACGTCTGCATTAGGGTTCTATGTTTGTCACTCGATACAAGACTCGATTTATGGATATGGACCGTCAAGTTATTCTTCTGCTTCCTACCGAGAGAGAGAAAGAGAGAGAGAGAGAGAGAGAGAGAGAGAGAGAGAGTGAGTGATCAGTTCATTGAAGGACTTTCTTAGCTTATCAGATTGCAGATGGCTAAGGAGACTGTGAGTGTGATTTCTTTTCAGGCGGCTGTCAGTATTGCCAGGTGAGTCGAGATAGTACTAGCTCAGGGGAGTGGTCAGGGAGACAAGAGACCTCGTCATTCTGGGGGATTCGGTGGTGCCTTATTTGGAGATAGGGACACTTTTGGTAGAGTCCATCTTCCCATACTGTTTCAGTCAGCACTTCAAGCATCCCACGCTGCTTCAGGGAGACGTGGTCCTTATGTGCCTCATTCTGGGCAGCCATTCTATAGTGCACCGCCCGCTCCTATCATTGTACCTCCTATTCATATGTATTACAGTAGTCATCTGGTCCGTCCAGGTCAGTCTCAGTTTTAGCAGACATCACCGGGATGGATGTTTTAAGTGTGGTGTATGGGCATATCAGGAGGACCTGTATGAGATTATTGGGTGGTGCACCACAGCGGAGTTCTCGTGCCATGATTCCTGCATCGGTTACATCACCACCCCCTCAGTCAGCTAGAGGTAGGGGTTGGAAAGTCAGAGGTAGAGGTCAGACCGCTAGAGGTGGAGGCTAGCCAGTATGAGGACGTCCTAAATATATGGTGTCACGACCCAAAATCCACTAAGGATCGTGGTGGCGCCGGACACCGCTATCAGACCAGCCAACTCAAATGCTAAATTAAATCTCATTTTGTCACTTCTAAAATACTTGATTTTTCTTCCATTATGTAGAATGTTTTAAAGAATATGGTTTCAAATCAAATTTAAAAATTAAGAAATAATACAATACTTTAAATCATCCAAGAACCCGGAGTCACGAGTGGATGAGCGTCTATTTATAACAGAAATAAAAAACAATATCCGCCCGGAATACAATGGACAAAAAGTAAATACAGTACAAAGGAAGAGACTACTCTAGCTGCGGCCATTTCGAATGATGCAACTCACCTAGTCCCAGAATCATCCATGCTGCTATGTCTAGCAGACCGCTGGAGTCAGATATACCAGTGCAACAAGATGCATAACAAGTGTAGTATGAGTACAAAGATAACGTGTATCCAATGAGTGTCCCGCCTAATCTCGAAGGGGTAGAGACGAGATGGTCAAGTTTGGCACTCACTAGTAGTCCAATGATTATTTATCCTTAATAAATATATTAAATAGTAGATTTATTTTATAATCATGATTCTAATCCAGATGGAGGAATCTGGTAAACATATAATTCTTTCATGGAAAATTTTTCTTAGATTTCTTATTATTATTAACAATATGATTGTGAGCAAGCGATTTTATCCTCACGAGAACTACTCCAAAAGAAATAAAAAAAAACAAAATAATTTTTTTGTACGCAATTTTTAGATTTATTATTATTATTTTATAATCATAATTCTAATCTAGATGGAGGAAACTGGTAAACATATAATTCTTTCATGGAAAACAAATATCGGTATTTGTCTGTGCGTGTTTGTTTTCATTTTATTAATATTATTTTCATTGTATTAAGGAAAAATACTCTCTCTCTATATATATATATATATATACACACACACACACACATTTAGGATTTAATTGTACAATTAGGGATTGATTAAAATATACTTGGGTTTTAAAAGAATGAAAATCACTAAAATATGTATTTTTGTATTTTTAATGTCCAAGTGTGTGATTTTTTCTTTAATTGGTGTTTGATTTTTGTGGGATAACTATAATTAAGAGTCAATTAGTATTTTTATTTAATTTTTGGGTTTTGATTTAGTTTAGGTTTTTGTTTTTAAATTAGGAATTAAAAAGGAAATTATAGAAGAAAAGAAAAATGAGAAGTCAAGAAACAAATCGAATTGGGCCATTTTTTAGATTAAAATCAAGCCCAAACCCCCCTCTTACCCGGTCCAATTGGCCTGGCAATACAGACGTCCAAACGCCGTCGTTATGGCTAATAAATCTTAGTCGTCCTTTGATCACGATCCAACGGTTCAAAATCCATCTCCCTTACCCATTTTCCCAACTCGACCCATTATCCAACACTCCCCTCCCCATCATCACCCAAACGACACCGTATCACTTACGAAAGTTCATCCGGACCATTGATTTTAAATGATCTAACGGTCGAGATTAAATATTTCCTTTAGTATATAATCCTATCTCTCACCCCACCCCCTATAGCCAGACCTTTCTTTCGTCTCTGAGTTCAGAGACTCGAACCAAGCAACCATGAAACCCTAGCCGCCACCCCACCCCTTCGCCTGAAACCCTGCGGCAACAACGCCATCTGCCACCCAAATAATTACCCTGAACCCCCGAGCCTTCCTTAATCCAAATCTATGACCCTTGTTCCTTGAATCGTGATAGAACTTTTCGAATCTTCGATCAAAGATCATAACCAAAACCCTAGGTCATCCACTAACCCCAAAAATCACACCCAATAATCCCCTTGGCTCCTCATCCCTAATCCTTAACCAATTTAGTTCAAATCCGAGTCAAACTTATGATTGAAGGATCTAGATTTCAGCGATTTGACTATTTCAAAGTTGTTAGGGTCGAATGGATTCTAGTTAGTATTATAGGCCTGTTTCCGATGAAATAGTCGTATAATACTAACTGGAATTCAAGTTCGAAAGGGCATGATTGTGGGATTCTTGAAAAAAACAGTAAGTTCTTCTTAACTTCTCCTTCTATTTTTTTTTCTATATGTTTGCTTGTATGTGTTAAGTTGTATTTTTGTCTGATTGATTTTTTTTGTTTTTTCAATTATCTTTTTCTTTTCTTCTGGACCCTTTTCTTGGTCCAGATTTTCTTCTGATTGATTAGTATATGTTATACTGTCAAATCACTTAATTAAGTTTCGTTCATTAGTTCGTTCTTGTAGCTAATTCATGTTTGTGTTAAATCCAAGAATGGTAGTGTTTGTGCGTTGTTTCATCTGTTCTATTTCTTCTTTATTTTGTTTACATAATTCGAATTACTCAGCCTTGTATAAAACCATGGCTACTCCTGTAATTGTTTGGTATTATCATTGGTTCAAATTGTTTCTTTTGAGTTATATTTGGTTCCTCTCTCTCCATTGTCTATCGTTTAGCATATGAAATCAGTTTATTATCACAATGTTCATTTATTATTCTTGTTTTATTCTGAATTGTGCTATTTACTCAAAGTTTAAACTGTTGTTGAGCTTTCTTGTTTAGTATTAATGTGATTCTGGTTCAAATACAAGTAAGCTGATTAATTAGGAATCAGGCTTAGTTGATTGATAAGCTGAATTGGTTATAGCTGATATTTTTAAATATAGATTAAAAGGAGGTTAGGGCCAGTAATTCATAGGGGATTTTAGGGGTATTTCAGGGGTTAACTGAAATTTAAACCACTAGTAGTTAAATTAAAGGCTGCTAATGAAATAATTGGATGTAACTCTGAGTGAAATTAAAAAGATAAAAGACAATTAGTAGTGGAGACTGCACTAAGGCTGATTTTAAGGACTAATTGACTGACCACTGAAAGTGCCTGAAAATTCGGGAAAAAAGGGATTGAAAACTTATATATATAGAGGCTGAAGTTTAAGAAAGAGGGAGGAGACACAAGTGAGATTTTTTGAAAATATAGAGTGAGTCTTTGATAGGATTTTTCAGAAAGAAATGAGTTTTCTAAAAACTACATTGTTTCATTGCCTTCCTTAGCAGATATTTTCTAATTCCAGTCTTCTAGTTCATTTAAAAAAATAGCTCGAGTTTCATGTTTCTGTTCAATCTGAAATTATTTTGGAGTCATTTGAGTATTATTGATTGGTTAATTAGAGTCAATTGAAGGTTATTGCTGAGTACACTGATTCATTGGGTTAATTCTGGCTATCTGGTGCTGTTGTGGGCTAATTTATTGAGTTTACTTGATTTTTAAACTCATCTTTGAACTGTGAGCTGTTATTACTCCTTCATTGGTTGTTGTTGGGTTGTAAATTGGTTTTGAATTGTTATTGAAGTTGTTACTTCTCTTAACTTCTCCTCTGTCCATTTCAATTCGAATTCCAGGTACACATTCGAGCTTGTTTCAGTATAGATCTCCTGCTGGACAGTGAATTGAAAATGAAGTTTATGACATAAATCTGATGTTTGATATTTCTGTCATGTTTGGATGATTTTCACGTGATCAGTTGGTTGCCCAATTATAGTTAAATATGGTTTGTAATTAAGACTGTTTCCTTTAAGTGATTTGGGGCTGATTTAATCCCCGATTTGTAGTGAACTGTATTAGATATTTGGTTATCTGAACATTACTATATAGAGTAGCCTAATTTTTATTAACTATAAACACCTATCCAAGCTTCAGTAGGCTATTTCAATAGTTTATCCATGAGATTTTGAGTCATTTAAGTGAAAGATGTTAATTTGAATACTTATGGAACAAATTTGGTAATAATGTTAATAACCGTTAGTTCTCAAGCCATTTTGTTTTCGAATAGTTATAAAAATCAGGTTTAAAATGATTTTGTGTTTCATGTAGTATGAATCATCTAAACTTAACGAGTTGTTTAGAATATGAATTGTTGCTTCGGTCATATATGGTCCGTAGGAAATCATGTAGCTGAGTCTTTTTGCCATTTCAAATTTGTTGCATAAATCCCATTAATTACAAACTGTTTAAGGGTCAATTATGTCAAAATTGCTTAATTGATTTAGAACTGAACCATTGCCGCCTATATCAATTGTCCCCTCGAATTATATTCCCTGTCCCCATTTTAGGGATTTGATGGTGAATGGAGGAAGCATTGCTTACCTGGGCCTACTTCGTGTATGGGCTAGGCCTGCTGGCCACAAGGCCCATCTGCTACAAGTCGTTCATAACATCATTTTGTTCATTAATTTGGGCTTGATTTTAAGATTTCAATATATAGTTTTAGCATAGTATAAGTTTGGGATTTCGGGTTAGGTAGCAGGTTCAAAGTAAAATGTTTCCCCTTTTTGTTTGAATTCGGACTTGAACGCGAAGCCCGAAATTTATAATATTAATTAATTAGGACTCTTTCTTTCATTTTAGAGACAAATAAATAGAAAAATCATAGTCCCTTAAGGACTGGCCTTTAAATAAAAATAAGATGAGCCTCGCCAAATATAAATATAAATTGCGGGGCCCTCAATAATATTGTATTAAAATACTTAGATTCTGGGATGAGCCATTTAGCGAATTTCACGGCCTTCCCCAGAATAATAACGTGTTAGACTCTTTAAGCGCGATTTTAATAAAATTACATTCCTAAACTCGGGTGTGCATTTCATATGACCCTAATCAAATCCCATAACGTTGAATAAAACGTGTTTAGGATTGTGGGTGCATTTCATATGATGCGATCCAAAGACACGTTTTAAGCAACGTTCAACTTTCTTTAAAATTTGAATAAAAAGCGATTAAAAGCTAAAATTGGCACATAAGTTCATCATGTCATAAAATCAGATAAATATGACAGTTGAGCGACAGTGCTAACCATGAAACTCGGGAATGCCTAACACCTTCTCCCGGGTTAACAGAATTCCTTATCCGAATTTCTGGTATGCAGACTGTAATACAGAGTAATTATTTTTTTCGATTCGGGATTCAACCCGTGACTTGGGAAACCATAAATCTCCCAAGTGGAAACTTGATCCTTAAATAAATAATACTGCTTTGATTGTCCTTCAATTGAAAAAACTCCCTTACCCCTTACGCCCCTGCGGGCGCAGGTAAAAAGGAGGTATGACAATGATCTCGAGCCATAGTGAGGCATAAAACTACTCAATGAGTCCAGGCAGAAATACAAGCATGCGCAAATCATACCGAGGTATCGGCATGACCCAACAGAAATAAATGTGCACTTATTGAGGGTCGACTATGCGCCTATAGATGCATCTATTTTCCCCACTAGCGAATCATTCATGCGACGCAGGCACACACAAGAATACATGTTCAAACATTTAATTTAGAATTATCGGGGAACTGTTTATCAATTAAAACCAAATCCACTTTTAATAATTTAAGAAAGTGAAGTTTAATCCTTTTCGAAATTCATTTACTAGTTCAATTGGATTTTAACAGTTCAAATGTCAATAAGATTGCAAATATCCAAACTGTGGCATGCCTTTGGGTCCTAAACTATCTGGACAATAGTATAATAGTAGCTAAGCACGGACATTCGTCACCTCATGCATGAGTAGCCCCCACAAATAGGAGCACATAACCAATTAACTCACCTAGGGGGTAAATTTCCCCTCACAAGATTAGAAAGGAGACTCATATCGCCCGAAGATCCATAATCGGCCCTCTACATCCTTCCGAAAGCTCGACCCAACGCACAGAGCTCAGAAACTAGCCAAATAATAGCAAACTACTGATAATATACCCAAATACTTGCTAGCAATTCAAATTATACAATTTCCTAACTCCACTTTGTGAAATGACCAAAATGCCCTCGGGCCCACGTGCCTGAAATCTAAAATTTCTTGAAGATAAAGCTTACCCATAACATAAGAATCAAGAATATATGATTTCTGCTCCATTCCCTAACAATTTTCGTGGTTAAATCTTGTTTTTACCAAATTCTAGGGTTTTCATCCAAAACCCTTGATTTTCTTAATTTCACATGTTAAATCTACCCATAATCTATGTATTTAACTTATGATAGGTAGGATTAACTTACCTCCAATTTGCTAGGTTGAAGCCCCTCTAAACAAGCTCCAAAATCGCCCCAATGCCATGAAAATGAGAGAAATGGACTCAACCCACGATTTAAAACAACCTTCTACCTTCAGGAATTTTTGCTTCTACTATGCTTTTCCTGTTTCGCGGTCCCGCTTATGCGGGCTGCTTGCCGCTTCTGCGGCTCTAAACAACCCCAGGCTTTCTGCTTCTGCAGTCAGCCCTACTACTTATCTGGTTCCGCATAAGTGGATCAAGGGTCGCTTCTGCGGTACTGGCTGCCCTGCTGCTCAACCACTTCTGCAGGGCCACTTCTGCGGGGCCGCTTCTACGGTCTCATTTCCGCAGAAGCAGAAATACCACATACCAGCAAACTCAGCTCTTCCAAAAAATCCAATTTTTGATCCGTTAACCACAAGAAATCCACCCGAGGCCCCCTGGGACCCCAACCACTCATACCAACCAGTCCTAAATACATTATGGACTTGCTCAAGGCCTCAAATCATATCAAACAACGCTAAAATCATTAATTACACTCTGATTCAAGCTTTATGAACTTTGAACTTTTCGACTTCTGCTTTCGATGTTTAAACCTATCAAATCATGTTCGATTGACTTCAAATTTTGCACACAAGTCATATTTGACATTATGAACCTGCTCTAACTTCCGAAATCGGATTCCGACATCGATATCAAAAAATTCTCTTCCGGTCAAACTTCTCACAAACCTTCAAATTTCTATCTTTAGCCAAATGGCTTCAAAATAACCTACGGACCTCCGAATTCACTTCTTATCGCACTCCCAACTCCAGAATCACCAGAAAGAGCTACTCCCAGCCTCAGAATCCCAAATGGACATCGATAACATTGAAATTCACTTCACGACAAACTTAAGAAATTTCTTCCAAAATGCTAACTTCCACAATAGGCGCCAAAATGCTCCGGTTAACCAAAACCCGCACCGGCATACGACCAAGTCCGAAATCATTATACGAACCTGCTGGAACCTTCAGATCCCGATTCCGATATCCTTTACTCAAAAATCTAATCCTAGTTTATTCTTTCAACTTAAAGCTTCTAAAACGAGAATTTTCATTTAAATTAACTCCGATCTTCCTGAATTTTAATTCCGACCATGCGAACAAGTCATAGCACCTGAAATGAAGCTGCTCATGGCCTTAGACTGCTGAACGACGTGCTAGGGCTCAAAAGAACCGGTTGGGTCGTTACATTCTCTCCTACTTAAACATACGTTCGTCCTCGAATGTGCTGAGAACTATACCGAAATACAATGAAATTATTGTTTAGCACCTCATGCACCTTATCGTGCTACCACAACTTAGTTAAGCACATCAGCTCGATCAATCCTGAATATATCCCCTTTTATTCAAGAAAATAAGCCTATGAGCCCGATTCCAACATCCAAAATTCTATGTCAGACCTGTTTCCAACATACGATCACCATATCAATCACTACAGGCTGTACCCAACATGAATGCATAACTTTTTTGAATTCACACTTCGCGTCACTTTGCTCATAGGACCACAATAACACTTTCTGATCAACTTAGCCAAAATTCAATAAATCAGATGCTCTCATTGCACCTCAAGACCTACCTAGGTGTTGTTCCAGCTTTTACAATACCGATACGACAGAAGAGATTTTCCGAAATTCATAACCAACTATTGAATCAACAAATCATTGGGTCTATACTCTGACAAGAGGTATTGTCTCTTTCAGAATCCTCTAACGGTCTTAGCTCCTTAATACACTTCATATAGTAAATTAAACTGGTCCTAAATCCAAAAAATCTCGTCTCATCCAGTACAAGCTGCTCAGAAAATTAGCCACTACGAATGCGATCAAAAGTCTCATATGATGCCACAATTTGCCACTAGGACACCAATCAGAACACAACACAAACCAAAAATCGAACTCTAGAAGGAATTACCTAACCCCGCACTACTACAGACTTTTCCTAGAATGTAGGATACAAAACATGCACAAAAATAGCATATAGGAAACCAGACTCGATGTCACACGGTTGTGGCGCAACCCGATCCGGATAACCATAACACTCAATAAAAAAAATGCATATCGAGCTAGATTGCTCACTACAACAAAATATCGAATATCAGTCATAGACACGCGAAGGTGTATAATTCCATCCCTGAGGACACATATAGCGCTATAGGCTACAAAACTCAAGCACAACTGAGGTGCAATACATGATCTAAATCTCAAGAGCCATCCTGCTCATATGACATTACTGCTGAGTGGAACCTTAACACATAAGAAGTTACCAAGCCATCTCATAAATCATGCGGCGCAATATATTGTTACGTGAAATAGATGACAATGAAATAACACCGCGACTACTGTTCCATCAAGAGCGCTTTACAGAAATGGACATAACTGGCCTGACGTAAGGCTCACTTCCATGTTTAAATCCATCCACCAACCTTAAGTCGATCCTGATCGGGCCCAACTAGGCCAATTACCTTTCAAAGGTCCATGCTAACTTCCCTTTTCTCATAACACACAAGAACATCTATCACAACTAGAGCGAACCTGTGAAGTCCATGATCCAATGAACAGAGTGCCCCCCAGTCATAAATTCTCATATTGATGATATTACCAAAATCCTCGTACTTGGTTTAAATCTCTACTCATTCAAGTGACTATATGTGAGACTTGTACAATCTTTCTATGGGACACGATCCCACAACCTTCCGAAATAATTAACGGGTCTGCACATCCAAACCACTAGCTGCACCAATGCTGAAAAGTGAACAAGAATCCTTAACGAGGACGCAAAGTCTTTCTCACAAAACACCGATCTCAGGTGATACTGACGACAATACCAACTTACTCAAAACACTGAAACTCCCTTGTTGCTCATCCGAGCTCGTGACATCATAGTCATTACCAAACTGTAACCTTGATCCTCACTTCAAATTCCATACCATCACTGCACCCAACGTGTCGATATACGATAGACATGATTTTCATCACAACTCTGGAACCACTTATAGGATAACACTTTATCATATAAAACTTTTCATTTAACTCACTTCAGGAGAACTATAGCAACATACAGGTGAATTCTCATAACCATCGAATATGCCAATCTCTAAGTAGTGGTCCAAGCCACCATAACCCTTTCGGGATTCGCCTACTCATAACAGGCCGTAATAGAAGAATGCTTTTGAATAACATCAATCACTACGGCCGACAAGCATCACACGCACCGTCACAGATCACATGCATGACTTGATCACGCTGGATGAATTGATCACCACTACCAATATGCCAAGTTAATCATGGCTAATCAATCTACTTCTTTCCACTTTATCCTTGATTACCTTAGAATTAATACTTCTTCATTCAACATATGACATACTACATCTGCACTCATCCGCAGTGACCTTGAATCACAAGACCATGCTGTCTCAAATCCTACAAACCATTTCATATCTCTCAAATGCTACCCGCAAGTCAACACATAACACAACATTCTGAGCCTCTACTCATAAGTAGTTGCAAAAGCTTGATTCTTAACCGTACTGATAAGTTTGAAATCATTAGGTACCATGCTTTAACCACTTTGAATCTACTAGGACCATTGCTGAGATCCATCCGCTCTGACTTGGTCCCGAATGCAATCAGCTCCACTAATATCATAACACATGAATACCCTCTTGATGAATCATCCAGTGGAATCACCTCCTTTGAAAACTGCATCTGTACGAGGAATTAATCCTGAATCATTTTTTTCCAATTTCGAACATGAGCCAATAAGCCCAACCATAGCATGCCTCCAATAATTCCTTTGATCGAATTACCACTTATGGTCTATTCTCATAGCTGGAATAATCCATCAATATGTTAATAATAGGAAATCACACAAGTAGTTAACCATACAGCCCAATCATAAGTGGTGGACTCACTCACTTAGCTTGAAGCCATCATTTAACAATTCCTGAGTTCGCCCGACCTCTTTACCTCTTATTGGCGTAACCTCGCACCATAAATTATCAAAATATCTTGGAATCTTCCTGCAACTCCCCATCTTCCATATTTTGAATCATTATCCACATTCGCACGACCGATCTCCTTGTTGAACAACCAATATAATTCATTGCAGAAGCTTCGCCTACCATACGACCGCTAACTTGCTCACGGGGAATAACCCATCTAGGGGAATCACCTGCCGACATCTTCCCACGCCGTTGCACGGCGTACATTCACTACGACACCAATAGCCCATCTTGAGCCCGAGCTCACCTTCCAGTTGCACAAGTCCATTTACCCCTCTTAAACATCAATTAAATGTGCGACAATATCCTCCCAATTCAGAATTATGTTGCATCCTCCTTCACGTCAAGCAGCTCCTTTCCGCTATATCAAATCTTCCGCTGCATAATGACTCATGCTTCAAGTTTGCTTCGTAGGCCCAATCACTAATTTTTGAATTCTCCGATCATTCCAACTGTCCTTATGACGCATAGTCATCCTACTACCAATACCATATGCAACACCCACCGCTCTCCCAATTTGGCGGAACTCGTCTCTTTAATCAACCAATCGACCTTGCTCCTTATACTTGGCCCTCTAGATGTTTTAAACACCGCCTGACACTTCCCACATGTCCTTCCTCATACCTTGCTGCTCAGTTGCTACTTTAAACCAAATCTATCTTCGCGGCACTTGAGTCCACCATTGCTTATAACTTTAGAACCTTTCCAAAGGTCATTCTTATCAATCCATCAACATTAGAAACTATGATTCGATCTTAAACCACCGCACCATGCGATATCTGACAGCTACATCTCCAATGCTATTTTACAATATCCTATAATAGAGGCAAATTGTAGCAGATTATGACATCGACGAACTTGGTACTTCCATTAGGACCACGATACCCCATCAAGAAGAAAAGCTCCACCACGCTTGCAAATACCAAGTCCCATTACTTTTACTAGCTCACATCTGACCATTCTTAGTCTGACAACCTTTTCCCCTACCGGAAATAAAATACTAAATCCCTTCATTACACAATGAGTAAACAACAACAACTACCCAGTTTACACGATGAGTAAACTTTCCTTTAATTCATCCACTACCCCGACACGGGGGAAAACATCCTACCATCACAACAATATTGCGGAATAATAGCTCATAAGGATTTTGGCAACATCTGCTTAGCCTCAAGGCTCTTAGAAGTTATGTTACTGAGGCGAATAATAGAATATCCTTCCACGAGGCGACTATAATGGTCCAATCAATTATACCGGGGAAAACCATCCCACACCACATTTGTAGTGCCATTACAATCCTTAAATTTCAATTTATAACAAGCACTCTCATCGTGTAAGATTAAGTTGTAAGGAATCAAAGGCACAAACCTCAAAGGAATCAAACTGCACGATAAAGAAACAAAGAAGGGAAGTACTTCTAACAACCCTGTAGCCTC
The DNA here is from genome assembly GCA_034376525.1 of Nicotiana benthamiana. Classification (NCBI taxonomy): domain Eukaryota; kingdom Viridiplantae; phylum Streptophyta; class Magnoliopsida; order Solanales; family Solanaceae; genus Nicotiana; species Nicotiana benthamiana. The sequence goes on along the minus strand of CM067328.1, from coordinate 74,560,952 downwards.
TCGAGGATAAGTACAGACATCTCTGTACCAATCTGCGAGACTCTACTAGACTTGCTCGTGACTCGTGAGACCGACGGGAACCTAGTGATCTGATACCATGTTGTCATGACCTAAAATCCACTGAGGGTCGTGGTGGCACCGGACACCGATGTCAGGCCAACCAACTAAAATGCTAAATTAAATCTCGTTTTATCACTTTTGAAATACATGATTTTTATTTCATTATTTAGAAATTATTAAAGAATATGGTTTCAAATCAAATTTAAAAGTTAAGCAATAATACAATACTTCGAATCATCGTAGAACCCGGTGTCACAAGTTCATGAGCATCAACTGATAAGAGAAATAAAATACATCCTCTCCGTATATAATGGACGGAAAGTAAATACATTACAAAGGAAGGGACTACTCTCGAATGATGCAACTCACCTAGTCCCAGAATCATCCATGTTGCTATGCCTAGCAGACCGCTGGAGTCACATATACATGTGCAACAAGATGCAAAGCAAGTGTAGTATAAGTACAAAAATAATATGTACCCAATAATTGTACCGCCTAATCTCGAAGGGGTAGAAACGATATGGTCAAATTTGACACGCACAAGTAGTCCAATAATTATTTATCCTTAATAAATATATTAAACACTGGATTTATTTTATAAATATGATTCTAATCTAGAAGGAGGAAATAGGTAAATATATAATTCTTTCATGGGAAATTTTTCTTAGATTTCTTGTTATTATTAACATTATGATCTCGAGCCATAGTGAGGCATAGAACAACTCAATAAGTCCAGGCATCAATACAACATGCGCAAATCATACTGATGCATCGGCCTGATCCAACACAAATAAATGTGCACTTTCCAAGGGTCGATGGTGCGCTTATAGATGCAGCTATTTCCCCGCTCGCAAATCATCCATGTGACGCGGTCAACATAAAGTAAACAAATAACCTGCTTGTGACTTATTCATGCGACGCATGTACACACAAGAATACATGTTCATACAGTCAATTTAGAATCATCGGGGAACATTTTATCAATTAAACAAAATCCCCTTTTAACAACTTAAGAAAGTGAAGTTTAATCCTTTTTGAAATTCATTTACTAGTTCAATTGGATTTTAACATTTCAAATGTCAATAAGATTGCAAATATCCCATGTATAGCATGCCTTTGGGTCATAAACTACCCGGACAATAGCATAATAGTAGCTACGCACGGACTCTCGTCACCTCGTGCATATGTAGCCCCCACAAATAAGAGCACATAACCAATTAACTCACTTGTATGGTAAATTCCCCCTCACAAGATTAGAAAGAAGACTCACATCGCCCCAAGATCCAAAATTGGGCCTCTACTTCCTTCTGAAAGCTCGAACCAATGCACAGAGTTCCAAAACTAGCCAAATAATGGTAAACTACTAAGAATTTACCCAAATACTTGCTAACTCTGCTTTATGAATGACCAAAATGCCCTTTGGCCCACGTGCCCGGAATCTGAAATTTCTCGAAGATAAAGCTTACCCATAACTATGGATCAATAATATATGATTTCTACTCCATTCCCTAACAATATTTGTGGTTAGATCTTGTTTTTACCAAATTCTAGGTTTTGCATCCAAAACCGTTGATTTTCTTAAAATTCACATGTTAAATCTACCCTTAATCTATGTATTTAACTTATGATATGTAGGATTAACTTACCCCAAGTTTCTAGGTGGAAGCTCCTCTCAACAAGCTCAAAAATCGCCCCAATGCCATGAAAATGAGAGAAATGGACTCAACCCACGATTTAAAACAACCTTCTATCATCAGCAATTTTCGCTTCTGTGATGCTTTTCCCACTTCTCGGACCGATTGCCATTTCTGCGGCTCCAAACAACCCCAGGCATTCCGCTTATGTGGTTCCGCATCACCTGATCAAGGGCCGCTTTTGCGATCCTGCCTTCTCTCCTACTCAACCGCTTCTGCGGCTTCCTCCTCGTTTCTGAGAGGCCGCTTTTGCGTCCCATTTCCTCAGAAGCGGAAATACCAGATACCAGCAAACTCAGCTCTTCCAAAAAATCTAATTATTGATCTGTTAACCACCCAGAATCCACCCGAGGCCCCCCGGGACCCCAACCAATCATACCAATTAGTCCCAAATTATACTATGAACTTGCTCGAGGCCTCAAATAAAATCAAACAACGCTAAAACCATGAATTACACCCTGATTCAAGCTTTATGAACTTTAAACATTTTGACTTTTACTTCAGATATTTAAACCTATCAAATCACATTTGATTGACTTCAAATTTTATACACAAGTCATATTTGACATTACGGACCTACTCCAACTTACGGAATCGGATTCAGACCCTGATATCAAAAGTCCACTAACAGTCAAACTTCTCAAAAACCTTCAAATTTATATCTTTAGCCAAATGGCTTCAAAATGACCTAAAGACCTTCGAATTCACTTCCGATCGCACTCCGAAATCTAGAATCACCATACGGAGCTACTCCCAGACTTAAAATCCCAAACGGACATCGATAATGCTGAAATGCACTTCAAGCCAAACTTAAGAAATTTCTTCCAAAATGCTAACTTCCACAATAGGCGCCAAAACACTCTTGTGTTATCCAAAACCCGCACTGGGCATACGCCCAAGTCCGAAATCATTATACAAACCTGCTGGGACCTTCAGATTCCGATTCTAAGGCAGTTTAGTAAAAAATTCAGTCCTAGTTCATCGTTTCAACTTAAAGCTTCTAACATGAGAATTTTCATTTAAATTAACTACGATCTTCCTGAATTTCAATTCCAACTATTGAATAAGTCATAACACCGTAAATGAAGCTGCTCATGGCCTTAGACTACTGAACGATGCGCTAGGGATCAAAACGACGGTCGGGTCATTACATATGGTTCAGAGTGGCGGGCCCCGATGTTATGCTTTTCCAGCCAGACCTGAGAACCGAGTCAACTAATACGGTTATCATAGGTATGGTTTTAGTTTGTAGTAGAGATGCCTTAGTTATATTTGATTCCGGTTCTACTTATTCCAACATGTCATCCTATTTTACTTCATGTTTGGTTGTGCCTCATGATTCTTTGAGTGCCCCTGTGTGTGTGTCCACCCTTGTGGGAGATTCTATTGTTTTAGATCGCATTTATTATTCATGTGTGGTTACCATTGGGAGTCTTAGGACTCCTGTAGAGCTCTTACTTCTCTATATGGTCGATTTTGATGTCATTTTGGGGATTGATTGGCTCTCACCTTATCATACTATATTGGACAGTCACGCCAAGACAATGACCTTAGCCTTGCCGGGGTCGCGTTGATTGGCGTAGTGAGGGACTCATGGTCATTTTACCACAAGGCTTATCTCTTATATAAATGCTCGGCATATGGTCGAAAAGGGGTATTTAGCTTATTTGGCTTATGTCCGTAATTCTACCGCGGAGGATCATCTAATGGATTAAGTTCCAGTTGTTCGTGAGTTTCTAGAGGTGTTTCCTGCAGACCTGCCGGGATAACCCAACAGAGATATTGACTGTTGTTTTGATTTGGCTCTGTGCACTCAGCCCATTTCTATTCCGCCATACTGTATGGACCCATTGGAGTTGAAAGAATTGAAGGAGTAGTTGCAAGATTTTCTTGATAAGCGCTTTATTAGACCTAGTGTCGCACCATGAGGTGCGCCCATGTTGTTTGTAAAGAAAAAGTATGGATCGATGAGGATGTGCATAGATTATCGACAATTGAACACAGTCACCATTAAGAACAAGTATCTATTCCAAGGATTAACAACTTATTTGATCAACTTCAGGGAGCCAAAGTGTTTTTAAAGATTGATTTGAGATCTGACTACCATCAATTAAGGATTAGGGAATCTGGGACAGCTTTACGGACTAGGTACGCTCATTATAAGTTTCTAGTGATGTCATTAGGTCTAACAAATGTCTCAACTCCATTAACAGATATGGTGAATCGGGTGTTCAATCCCTATTTGGATTCCTTTGTGATTGTATTTATTGATGATATCTTGATCTACTCCTCAGTCGAGAGGGGAACGAGCAGAATCTTCAGACCATTCTTCAGACTCTGAGAGACAACCAATTATATGCTAAGTTTTCAAAATGCAATTTTTAGTTGAGTTTAGTCGCTTTCATGGGGCACGGTGTATCGGCAGGGGGTATTCAGATGGATCCTAAGAATATTGAGGCAGTCAAACACTAGCTCAGACCTACTTCAGCTACGGATCCAATGTTTTTTGGATTGGCAGGTTATTACCGTTGGTTTGTGAAGGAGTTCTCTTCTATAGCAGCCATATTGGCTAGGTTGACCCAGAATGGTGCCCCGTTCAGATGGTCAAATGTGTGCGAGGCAAGCTTTCAGTAGCTCAAGACTTCTTTGACTATGGCACTTGTATTGGGGTTACCTACAGGTTCAGGGCCTTATATAGTATACTCTAGTGCATCTCATATTTAACTTGGTGCAGTATTGATGCAGGGCGGCAAGATGATTGCATATGCTTCACAGCAGCTGAAGGTTCACGAGAAGAAGTTCTTACCCATGACTTAGATTTGGCAGCCATTGCTCACACGATGAAGATTTGGAGGCACTATCTTTATGGTGTGTCATGTGAGGTATTCACGGATCATCGAAGTTTTAGTATTTGTTCAAGCAAAAGAAGATCAATTTGAGGTAGAGAAGGTGGTTGGAATGAATGAAAGTATATGATATCACCTTCTTGTCTCATTCCGAAAAACCACTGTGGTGGCCGATGCCTTAAGTAGGAAGTCAGTGAGTATGGGCAGCCTTGCGTACATTCCAGTCGGTAAGAGACCGCTTGCATTAGGTGTTCAGGCCTTGGCCAATCAGATCGTGAGGTTGGATGTCTCTGATCCCAGCCGTGTTCTAGTTTGTACGTCGCTGGGTCTTTATTGTTTGAGCGCATCAGGGAGAAGCAATATGATGACCCTTGTTTGCTTTTCCTTAGGGATATAGTGCGGCACGGTGATGCCAAGCAGGTTACGGTTGGTGATGATGGAGTTTTGAGGATGTAAGGTCGTGTTTGTGTGCCTAATGTGGATGGACTTTACGAGTTGATTCTAGAGGAGGCTCACAATTTCTGGTATTCTGTTCATCCAGGCACTGCCAAGATATATCAGGACTTGCATCAGCATTATTGGTGGAGGAGAATGAATAAAGACATAGTTGCATATGTAGCTCGGTGCCTAAAGAAATTGGGAGCGTATCACTATAGATTTTGTTGTTGGACTTCCACGGACTTAGAGGAAGTTCGATGCAGTATAACATAAAAATTATTTTAGATATACCTTGAATATATAAATACTTAGTTCATTGGATTAAAAAAAGAAAAAAATGGAGTATAACTTAAAAATTATATTTGATTTTCCATATATAAACTTGAATAAAATTAATTTTTAACTTTAATATTGGTTTTCTTACAGGATTTTAGAAGAAGGGCTTTGGAGAAGGATATTTTGGTCATTTAATTATTTTAACCTGAGATAGCTAATTTTTAAATTATTATCCCACATAAATGTAGAATAAAAATAGTAGCTAAATGTATAACTATTTTTGAAATTTCTTATACCGAAAATAATTCAACCAAACATGACATTGAATAACCTCACATTATATCTTAGATTGTTATCCTTCAATTTTGTCTAATATTAATTTTAATTTTAATTTTTAAAATTTTTTAAATATATTTTTTTGTATTATTGAGTGTAATTTCAAAATATTACACGTAAAATTGATGAAAGGAAATGAACCCGGATTTGTGATTCGATAGTCCCGGGAGGTCTGTGAGAAAATATAGGACCTGGGCGTATGCTCGGAACCGAATTCCGAGGTCCCCAGCCCGAGTACGAAATTTTTATGTAAACTTGTTAAACCGAAGTTTTAAGGAATTAAATATTCTAAGTATTTATTAAAAACCTAGGTATCGGGTTCGGATTCTTGTTCCGCAACTTGGTACAAGTCTGAAATATCACATAAAACCTACCCGTAAAATTTGGTGTCAATCCGAGTAGTGTAAGGGCGTTTTGACCCGTTGGTAGGAAATTAAGTACTTGAAGTTCATTAAGTTTGATCCATTGGTTTAGGGGTCCGATTCCTTTATTTGACGTTGTTTTCAAAATTTTGAGGGTTCGACTAGGTCCACCTCGTGATTTCAGACTTGTCAAAATGTTTAGGCGGGGTTCGGGATCCCCGAGCGTCAAAAATAATCGAGGTTCGAGCGAAGTTGAAACTTAGAAAAAATACAATGTGTTGCTTCTGTCAAAACCGCTTCTGAGGCATTTTGACAGCAGAAGCGCAGACCGCATAAGTGGTCCATATCACGCAGAAGCAGAAAAGGGGGGAGTGAATAGGGATCACAGGTGCGGCTTCTGCGACCGTAGAAGCGGTCCCGCCTATGTGGACGCATGACCACAGAAAATGTCCTCTCAGTTATTCTTCAAACTGCAAAAGCGTCCCCATGACCACATAAGCGGTCACCGCTTAAGTGAAATTTCGACCGCAGAAGCGGAAATCATTGGGGATAGTAAAGCTTCATTAAATACAAACCCAAGACCCTTCTATCTCATTTTCACATCATTTGGGCGATTTTGAAGGTTCCAAAGAGAGATTTTCTTCCTAATATTACGAGGTAAGTAATCCCCACTCGCTCTTTGCTTAAATACATGAATCTTACATAGATTTAATACTAGTAATCAAATAAAAACTAAGGGTTAGAGCTAGACCTAGGGTTTGGATAAAATTATAATTTAACCACCTAATTAACTATGTAATGAACTAAAATTTATATATTAGTAATCCTTAGGTTTTAGAGAATATTTTCCTTCAAAAAATCTCGAAATCCAGGCACGTGGGTCGGGGGTCAGAAATTTGGAAACTTGCGGGAAAGATTGGGGAACCACTTAAATGGTTAGAATTCAACCTTGTAAGTCCTTATTGAGTAATTCCCACATTGTTTAACTAGTTTGGGAACTTTCGGCTTCGCCTTGAGGTTTCAAGCTCGTTCTTGGAATTTGGAAGTGCGGTTTGAACGAGGTGAGTATCCTTTCTAACCTCGTGAGAGGGAGTTGTCCCTTTAGGACTAATAAATAACAAATTGCTATTAAATACGGGGGTTGCGTACGTACTAGGTGACGAGAGTCCGTGCATAGCTACTATAATGATAAATGTTTGGGTAGTTTAGAACCCACATCATACCTACTTTGAACTTTCCCTTGTTGAACTATATAATGGTCTTTTATGACTTGCTAGAGACTATAGGAGAATGAAAAAGAATGAACATATGCTTATTTATTAACTTGGAAGGATTTTTCCTTGTAAATACATGATGCCTTATTGCGCATTTTTGATGTTGCCTTGATATTTGTGGATCGGGCCGATCGCCTCGGTAAAATAGATGCATTTATGGTACGGACCGTTCGAACCTCGGTATGCAAAAAATTATATTCTATCGGAGCGGGCCATCGACCTCGGCGTTGTTGCGCATGATTTATACGTTTATGCTTGAACCTAGGCTTTTAATGATTTGTTGCTAAATAAATGAAAGGAGGAAATAGGATAAAGGAAAATATGACTGCAAGCATGATATGACTTCTCTGGTGACTATTTTTTAATTACATTATTCATGCTGTATATTGTACATCATTATTATGATATTATTAGGACCTAGTAGGTATCAAGTCGACCTATCATATCTACTTCTCCGAGATTAGACGGGATACTTACTGGGTATATATTGTTTATGTACTCATGCTACGCTTCTGCACTTAAATGTACAGGGTCTGAGGCTGATTCATCTGAATACCGTCAAGGTGCGCGCCAGTGAGTGGCAGTTGAGAATTCTACGGTGAGCTTCTTTTCTTTCCACATCGCTCGGCAGCCGGATGGAGTCTTATTTTGTATTTTTGCCGTCTTTCCCTTATTTAAGGCAGTATGGTAGAGATGTGTATATTCTACTAGATGCCCTTACACTGTGACACCAGGTCTTGGCACGTACATTTTAGTAGACTTGTTTTTAGGTTATGTAATATTGCACTACTCGCCGCATTTTCTTCTTTAATTCTAAACCTAAGATACATGGGTATTTCATTTAAAATTGAGTACAACTCTATATGAATTGTTAGTAATATTCCGTACTTGGTTGGCCCGAAAATCTTTTTGGGCGCCATCATAATCTATTTTGGAAATGGGTCCTGACAACAATAAAAAGAATATATTATTTGAATACGAAGGGAGTTCAAATATTACATGAAAATGTATTATAAACTATCTCTTTATTTATACTATTATTAAATGCTAGAAATTTTTTTAAATAAAAGTTAAAATATTTGTACGTGACTTTAAAATTACACCATTGATGGAACTCAATTTTTGATCCAATACAATTTTAATGATGCTATGTAATCGGATTGTTTTATTTTATTGGAGAATCGTTTACATGTTTTCCGTTTATCATAGTGTTCTTATGAAATCCTAAATATTAGGACTTCGTACATATTTTGAATAAGGAATGATTTAATAAATAAAATTTTAGTAAAATCCTAAATATTAGGAAAACTTAAATTATAAGTTAGTCCAATGTAAAATCTATTTTTAAAGAGTAAAACAAGCGAATAATATTTTGTTATGGGCCTTCGTATTTTTAATATAGCGTTGTGTGTATCCTATTTTAATGAGTGCATAATTCTTTAAAGAATTACAGGAACATTATTAGACGATGTGTCCAATATATGAAATAAAAATTCATGATTTTCTTTATAAATTTCTGAAAATAATGCATGTTGATCTAATATAGCTAGCACAATAGGGGCTCATTAGTATGAGGGATAGAGAATAATTAATTTCAGGCCTAAATTTAAGAATAGTTTATCGCATATTTTATTGGAAAAATATTGCAGTATAATTAATCCTGGGATTAGTTATCCCGGGATTGTAATACTTTTTATCCGCATGAAAAGGTGAAATAACTAATCCCAAAATAATTAATTTTGGGATAACTTCTTTCCAACCAAACAACCCCTAAGAATAGAATCATGTGCCTCGTTAGAAGTCCTCATATGCCTTATTGTAATTTATGAGAATTTTTGTGGGGGAAAAAAATTAATGACAACCCATTTTGAATTCATTTTATATTCTATTCTTTCATTCTTTGTCACGACCCAAAATTCACTAAGGGTCGTGATGGCGCCGGACACTGCTGTCAGGAAAGCCAACCAGATTACTTAATCAAAACTCGTTTTAACACTTTTGGAAATACATGGTTTTTCTTCCATATTGAGAAATTTTTGACAAATATAGTTTCAAATTACGTTTAACAGTTAGACAATTAATACAATATTTCAAATCATCCGAGAACCCGGAGTCACAAGTGCATGAGAATCTACTGATAAGAGGACTAAAAATACAACATCCGTCCGGAATACAGTGGAAGAAAAATAAATACAGTGCTGGAAAGGGACTACCCTAGCTGCGGCCGTCTCGAATGATGCAGCTCACCTAGTCTCTGCGCCCGTCATACCGCTAAGACACGGGCCACAAAATAAATCTTTGCAACAAAATGCACAGCAAGTGTAGTATGATTACAAAAATAACGTGTACCCAATGAGTGTCCCGCCTAACCCCTAAAGGGTAGGGACGAGATGGTCAACTTTGACACTAACTAGCAGTCCAATGACCATTTGTCCATATTAAATATATTAAACAGTGGATTTATTTTATAAACATATTTCTAATATAGATAGCGGGAATAAATAAACACATATTTCTGTAATGACCCGACTCGTCGTCTTAGGTATCTCCGCCTTATTTTTCCCGGTTTATGGTTCTATATGTTTCATTATATGGGTTTGGTGAATTTGAAGTAATTTGGAACTGAATTTGGAGGTCTGATGTAGATTTACGCTTGAATTGACTAAGTTAGAATTTTGGCGAAGTCCGATTGATAGGTGAGATTTTGATCCGGAGGTCCGAATGAATTCCGACAAGTGCAGTAGCTCCATTAGGTAATTTTTGATATGTGTGCAAAATTTCAGGTCGACCAAGGCATCCAATTGCACACCTAAGGTGAGTTCTTAAGTCTGTTTTCATGGTGATTTCACTTTACAATCACTAGTTACAATGTGATTTTGATTGGATTTCATAGGATTTCTTCAAAAATATCAAGAACACCCCAAAGTTGACTTTCAAGATTTGGTCTACAAGAGGTAATCCTACACCTTAGAGTAACACATATGGGGTTAACATGAAATTATGAGTATAAATCATGTATTACAACTTATAGTATGTTGATTGGAAGCAATAAATTCCCAATTTAATTACATGAATATGGTAGGAATTTAAAGGTGTTTATTTGATGGAATTTTTGTTGGTTTGGGTATGAATGGTTTATAACACATGTGATGTTAAGAGTATTGATTGTCAAAGAATAATGGTGGGATGAATTGTTGGTTAATGGTACTAGTTGGATAAACCAATACTATAGTAAGGAGGTGTAAATATCTATGCATACAAGGTGTTTGATAATATGCCTAAACGTCATAAGTTATGGAAATTATTAGTAATATTGGACCTATTGAGTGTTGTATTGTAGATGGAAGTTACATAAAGGTATTGCATCATTGTAGTATCATTAAGGGGACAAATTTTTCTTATGTATGGCTAAAATCCCATCTTTTAGAAATCAAACTTTATCAATGTTTGTGTGATTTTTGGGCAGATTCGTCACGCGAGGAAGCAAGTTTGAAGGGCAAGGGCATCGCAGAGTAGACTTTTGGTCGTCTTGAGGTGAGTAGTTTGTATAGATAATGGCCTGGGTTTGAAAACCCGGTTTATTACATCATGACGCTATGTTAGGGCGTGACTCCACCCCATGGAAGGTGCGGAATGGTATATGATTGGGGATTGGGACTTGGTCCATTCCGAGAGCAGAATATAAATTATTGGCGGCTGGTACGCACGTTGTGTTGATGATAATTGGGCTTAATGGCATGTTGGGGCCTTGTGCCGATCTGTAGTACCCGTCTAGGATGAATATCTGTGTGATAACATGATTTTCATAATCATTGATCTCAGTCCTTTGTTTAATCACCGTAATGAAATGCTAAGTCACTTTCATGAAATTAAATAATTTAATTATATTCTTCCTAAGAATTTGGAAACTGGAAATAAGTTGAATTTTTTGTATGACTCATATGCATACTGTGGACTGAGCATGGGTCAGGCTGCACGCCGCGGCGGTGATATATTGATATTGCGCTTGGGCTGAAGGAGCCCTTCCGGAGTCTGTACACACCTCCAGTGAGTGCTGTCGACATTAAACGGATTGGGCTGCATTCTGCAGTCTATTCATGTGTATTGCATTGCATCTTTATCTGGTACTTGATTGTTATATTGTTAATGCTTTGTTGTTACTTCGTAGCTAAGGTATAGGATTGTTAGTTCTAGCTTTGCTTTGTGGCATTTTGTGGATTTCTTACTTTCAGTCATTATATATGCTTATTACTCACTGAGTCGGTAGTACTCACCCCTACTCCCTGCACCTGGTGTACAGATTCAGGTACATCAGAGGCTTAGCGGATACTCGTAGTTTCCAGAGATATTTCCAGAGTCATTGAGGTAGCTGCATGACGTTCGCAGGACTTGGCTGCTCTTAAGTTTTTCCAGTTTACTATTATTACATATATTCCAGATTTTATTATTTCCATTCAGATAGTATTATCCAGTTTTGTCTAGAGGCTCTAGACTCGTGACCCCAGATCTTATGCGTCTTTTATCGAGTTTTCGTCCTTATCTATTTTACAGTATTAATATTGTTGGATTATTATTTTTATTAAATTCTTGATTTGAGACTTAAATGTTAAGGCAAAGCGATTGTTGGTTAGGCTTAACTAGCTTTAGTATTGGGTGCCATCACGACCGGGTGTGGGTCTTGACATATTCTTTCATGGAAAATTTTCTTAGACTTCTTGTTATTATTAACAGAATAAATGAGTCCAGGCAGCAATACAAGCATGCACAAATTATACCGTGGCGATGGCCCGATCCGACAGAAATAAATGTGCACTTGCCGAGGGTCGACGACGCGCCTATAGATGCATCTATTATTCTGTCGAGGTGTACGGCCTGTTCCAAAATAAACATACACAGACAGACAATCGGCCAAACAGTCAACATGGAGCAAATATCCAAGGAAGGTCAATTCTCTATAATAATTTTAGAAAAAAAGCTTAAGTCTTTCTATTTGAAATCCATTTATAAATTTAATCTGATTTAAGAAATTCAAGCCATCAATGGTTTCACAATTAATCCAAGTATAACATGCTTTTGCGTCCTAGATTACCCGGACAATAGCATGATAGTTGCTACGCACAGTCTCTCGTCACCTTGTGCGTACGTAGGGCAAATAGGAGCACATAATCAATTTAATTCACATATGGGGTAATTCCCCCTTCACAAGATTAGAAAGGAGACTCACCTCGCTCCAAACTGCACTTCCAAATGCCAGGAACAAGTTCGAGACCTCAAAGCAGAGCCGAAAGCGCACAAACTAGTTAAACAATGTAGGAACTAGTCAATAAGGGCTTACAAGGTTGAATTCCAACTAATTAAATGATTTTCCAACCTTTCCCGCAAGTTTTCAAAATTTTTACCCCGGCCCACGTGCCCGGATCTCGAGACCTTTCAAAGGAAAATACTCTTTATGATCTTAGGATTACTAATATGTAAATTTGAGTTCATTACCTAGATAATTAGGTGGTTAAATCATAATTTTATCAAAACCCTATGTCTAGCTCTAACCCTTGATTTTATTTGATTATTGATATTAAATCTATCTAATGTTCATGTATTTAAGCTCAGAACGAGTGGGGATTACTTACCTTGTGATGCTATGAAGAAACTCTCTCTTTGGAACCTCCCAAATCGCCCAAGGGTGGAAGAAATGGGAGATAAATGAGCTTGGGTTTATATTTAATGAACCCTTACTGCCCCAGCGATTTTCGCATATGCGGATAATTTATAGCATATACAGTGTCCGCTTCTGCAAGAAAACAACCGCTTTTGCGGTTTGGAAGAACTGTGAACCGGACCGCTTCTGCAGTCGAATTCTCGCACATGCGCGGTCCCTGGTCCACTTCTGCGGTCTCTTCTCCTTCTTGGCCTTCTGCATCTGTGACCAGGTTGTCGCTTATGCGGTCACCGCTTCTGCGGTCAAAAAGACGCAGAAGCGGTTTTGACAGAAGCAGCAAACTTTCTTCTTTCAAAAATCTAACTTCACTCAAACCTCGACCACTTGACGCTCGAGGCTCCCGTGCCCCGCCCGAACATACCGTCAAGTCTGATATGATAAGGTGGACCTAGTCGAACCCTCAGAACATTCAAAACAACCTAAATCAAAGAATCAAACTCCAAAACCAATTGTTTCAACTTAATGAACTTTAAGTTCTTTATTTCCCTTCAGCGGGTCAAAACGCCCTTAGACTACGCGGATTGATAGAAAATTTTGCGAGTAGGTCTTATGTGATATTTCGGACTTGTACCAAGTTTTGGAGCCAATATCTGAACCCGATACCTAGGGTTTTAATGAATATTTAGATTCTTTCATTCTTTAAAAATTTGATTAAAAAATTTTACATAAAAAATCCGTACTCGGGCTAGAGACCTCGGAATTCGATTCCGAACATACGCCCAGGTCCCAAATTTTCACACGGACCTTCCAGGACCGTCAAATCACGAATTCGGGTTTGTTTCCCAAGAACGTTGACTGAAATCAAATTTGTCCTTTTAAGAAAACCTTAAGGAAATAATTGATTTTATTTTCACTCAAAACTCTCCTAACTTCCGAACTAATCTTCCCCGCAAGTCGTAATTTAGCTGAAGAAATCGTGGAAAGTTTTATTTAAAGGAACAGGGTTCTAAATACTAAAACGGCTAGTCAGGTCGTTACATTCTCTCCCAGTTAATCATACGTTCGTCCTCGAACGTGCTGAGAACTATACTGAAGTAGCCTGAAATCATTGTTTAGCACCTCACGCACCTTCCCGTGCTACTAAAACTTTGTTGAGAACATATTCTCGATATATTCGGAAGATATTTCCTTTTTACTCAAACAAATAATCCTTATAGCCCAATTCCAACATCCAGAATTCTATGACATGCCTGTTTTCATCATAATATGACTAAATCATTCACCACACATTGTGCCAAATATGACTGTATAACTTCGCTGAATCCACTCTGCATTACTTTTTCTCAAAGGACCACAATAACATTTTTTGATCCACTTATCTAGAAATTCAACGAATCAGATGCTCCCATTACGCCTCATGACCTACATAGGTCTTGTTCTAACTTCTATAAAACTTACATGACGGAAGAGATGCGCCGAATTTCATAACTAACAGCTGAATCAAAAAATCATTGAGTCTATTCCTCTGACAAGAACCATTACCACATTCTGAACCAATTAATGATCTCTGCTCTTTAATATACTTCATATAATCAAATTGCACGGATCCTAAATCCCATAATCTCATTTCACCTTGTACAAACTTCTTAGGCAATAAGCCTCTTCGAATGCGATCAAATGTCTCATATGACGCCACAATGTGCCACTAGACCACCAATCAAAACCCAACACAAACTGAAAATCGATCCCTCAGAGGAATTTACTATCCCCGCACTACTACGGGCTTTCCCGAGAATATAGGAAACAAAACACACAAAAATAGCATATAGGAAGCCAGACTCGACGTCACACTGCTACGGCACGCAACCCGATCCGAATAATAATATCACTCAATAAAGGAGATGCATAGCGAGATAGATTACTCATTGCAACAAAATACTAAATATTGGTCATAGACACACTAAGGTGTATAATACCATCCTTGAGGACACATATAGAGCAATAGGCTACAAAACCCAAGCACAATTGAGGTGTAATACATGATCTAAATCTCAAGAGCCATCCTACTCATATGACATTACCGCCGAGCGGAACCTCAACACATATGAAGTTATCAAGCCTTCTCACAACTCATATGGTGCAATATATCGCTACATGAAATAGCTAACCACAAAATAACATCCTGACTACTCTTCCATCAAGAACGCATTACTGAAAAGAACACAACTGGCTTGACGTAAGGCTCACTTTCATGTTTAAATCCATCTACCGACCACAAGTCGATCTTGATCGGGCCCAACTAGGCCAATTATGTCATGACCCTAGTTCACCAATCGTGAAGCTGTCATGACATCACCCAGTCTTCGCGACTAGGTAAGCCTAATAAATTGCGGAAATTCAACAACCTTTACGAAAATGATAAACAAATACTGAATAAAGTAAAAATATGTATAGAGTGCCGCTTGGAAGATACACTTCAACTCAAAATAACGTAACAACCTCCAAGACCCAGAAACCCACGGGCCACACAGGCTAAGAGTAAAAACATAACATACAGCTCAAATATCCAGAAATGTCTACAACAACTGAGTACATGAATGAGACTGCTAACTAAAAGGTAGAATAGAAGGAGACTCTTCAGATCTGCGGAGGCGGAAGATGCATACCTCAAGTCTTCAAGTGTAGCTCGGAAATCACTGATAGCGCGCTCGACCAGAAGTACCTAGATCTTCAAAACAAAAGTGTGCAGAAGAGTAGCATAAGTACGCCACAACGGTACTCAGTAAGTGCCAAGCCTAACCTTTGTGGAGTACTGACGAGGAAGGTCGAGGCCCTACTAGATGAACATAAAAATAAATATAAGATAAAATAATAGTAGGAAATGCAGTAAATCTCAAGTGTATTGCAATACAATAAATAGAACGAAACAGGCTACAATACAATCTACGAATACAAGAACAATCCCTCAAAAAAATGGATGCCGCATGGAGCTCCGCGAATTGAACCTGCAGTCCATTCTAACCAATATATGTGGATCTTCTGGGAATCGAACCCGGAATTCATCATGCCAACATCAGAGGATATTTGGGGAATTGAACCGTAGTCCATCATATCAATAACAGAGGATCTACCGGGAATTGAACCCGAAGTCCATCACATCAATGACAGAGGATCTATCGGGAATTGAATACGTAGTCCATCATATCAATTACAGAGGATCTCCTGGGAATTGAACCTGTAGTCCCAATCGTAAACAATTCACAACAATTCAATATTTAACAGAAAGAAGCCAAGTACAGCAACATGTAAGATCTAGAACCTAGCATGCTCACGAAGAGGAGAGATATCGCAATTTAGTCAAATAGGGCAAATAAATTACTAACATGCTTTCCCTAAGCTAAAACAAATGAAGTTGCATTTTTAACAGTTAAATATACGAAGGAAACCAGTCTAAATAAGTCAAGTAGAGTGAATTTTCAAAACCTAGCACAAATACACGCTCGTCACCTCGCGCACAAGGCATTTTAAATAACAATACAGATATCCTAATGGGAGACGTCCCCCACACAAAGTTAGACAAGCGACTTACCTCGAACAAGTACAAAACCACTAAGAAACAATGCCCTTGCTACGAGTATCGGACTCCGAGTGGCCCAAATCTATTCAAACCAATTACATATTGTAAATAACATCGCAAGTAACTAATTACACTGTTAAATTAAAGCTAAGGCGCGAAAATAGAGTAAATGACCAAAATTCCCCTTAGGACAACATCTCGTAATTGAATAATTTTCACATTTTCAGAAACCTCGGACTCTCACGACTCTTATCATATAAATATCTCCCAAATCGGAGGTCAAATGCCCCTGCAAATCATCAAAGTTAGGTCGAAGAACTTTACCCCAATTTTCATTCAAAATCCGGAATTAAAGCTTGAATTTGAGATTAGATTAGTGGGTAATAATCATAACGAGTAAGGAATAGTTACCCAATCGTTGTCTCTGAATAACCCTTGAACAATATCCCAAAACTGAGCTCTCTAGCTTGAGTTTTTGTAAAAATGGAAGACCCCTCATTTTAAAAAAGTTTATAACTGTTCTGATACTTTGTTCAGTGTGATCGCACGAAGTCTTTCTTTTTGGCAATCCACTAGGCAAGTGCCTAGGGCTAGTTTTTATTAATATAATTAAAATAAAAATTACAACAAATAGGGAAAATAAAATAAGTGGGAGATAGCACCGGTACTGTTACCCATATGACAATAATCGGTGAAAACCTTACCTTATTAATTCTATTGAGGCCAATAAAAGCCTCATGAACTAATAAGCAAGTAAAAAGAAAGAAGTAGCTAGAATTAAGAAGAGTATGATCATCCCAGAGTTTATAACATGCTTTGTGATGATAATACATTGAAAATACTAATGAGATGGAAATATAAAAAGTTGAAGAAGCCATCTTGGTGCTCTCTTTTCTCCAATTTTGTAAAAATTTTAATTTGTAGATTAAGGTCTTCGTCCACAATTTTTCTCAATATGACTTCAAAATTCATGCTTTGTTCCTCGATTGATTGTCCTTTGTAATAATTATTTGAGTGGCCTGTTTTTATTTTGCATTTCTCATTGGAGTTCTTCTTATGTTTAAGTCTTCAAACATCCTGCCGTCCCAACTTCTATCCCTTTCACGAGACTTCTTACTTGTTTTACTATGCATTGGTGACAAATCACCTTTTCTTGACGTGTCTGCCCGGCATTGTTTTAATATATCCTCTTCCTCCCCTTCTTCATATATATGTCCTTATGCCCTCGCATCCAGTAGTTTATGGGAAGGTTTCATCATTGCATCCGACATTTTCGTCTCCTCCAAAGCAGTGATTGATTTTATTGTTACAATCTGATTTTGGGCAGATGTTGGCAGTGCTGTTGGGATGCGAACAACAACTGATGTTTTGCCTGATGTTGAAGTATTTCGTGGAACAAATACCGGAGCATTATGGTTCAAGTTGCTGTTTGTGTTTGCTGCAGGATTCAGATTTGCAGGACCATTGATTGTCGCTGATTTCCTTTGAAATTTTGGCTTGAATTGAGAATCAATGTCCTCTCCTGCACTGTCGTCGTCAAACTCTTGGCCATCTTCAAAAGATGAATAACCAGCAAGTCCTTCTCCCCAGCCCTCGTCATCATCAAAATCTCTTTGGTCTTTTCACAGTTTCGATTTAATGACCATGTCCTTCATGTTAACAATTACTGGTTTGGTATTTCCAGTGGAGGTTGATGGTTCTCCATAATCTTTGATAGTTGTCTCGACCTGTGTAGTGAAGGAAGGTATGATTGGAGAAAACTTATCATTGGCCATCTACATATTCTGTCCAGTGAAGATTGCATCCTCATTATTGACCTTTGAAAGTGCAGCAAATGAGTTTGGAATTGTATGTAGAGCTGGACTCTTATCTGCACTGTATGTTTTGTTTTTGGATTTTGAAGTTGCTTCTATTGGACAAAGAAGACTAGTTATTTACATACTGTTGAGCAGCTTCAATTGTTTGTTGTGTAGCAGCAGGAGGATGTGAGTCAAAACCACGCCGGAGAGAAGCTTCATTAGAAACTACAGTTGTTGTATCTATCAAAGAGGTCACACTACCTTGTTGAACCATATCAGGCTGATTAGAGGTACCTTGTCAAAATGTGTTCTGCGCAACCTCATCATCTATAAGACTTGTTGATATTTGCATATTTGTCTTAAAAATTTGATCAACACTAGCTGGTACATTTTCCTCCCCTGCTACCAGCTGCTGCACATTGCAGCTGAGATGCTGTCCTTTGTGAGTTTCCTCTTTTCTGGATTGCTCAGAGGTAACCAGAACTGATGCTTTATTTAGTTCATTACAATGTTATTGTCCAGGATTTTTTGAAGCATCAAGTGAATTTCTTACTGTCGACTTTTCCCCTGGTTGAAGTGTTACACCAGTAAGATCTGCAGAAGATCTGAAATTATTCAAAACCTCCAAATCAGTAGCATTTGCTTGATTAAACTGTATTGTGTTTTATTGTTAGTATTCTGCAATATCTGCTGCTGCTCAATCAGCATGTCATCATGTCTTTTTATGTTGTCAGATTCTTGTATATTAGATGGAACAGTAAGTTGCAAATTTGATATCATCTTTTCATTCACAAAAGTAGAAGGCAAAATCAATGGAACAGTAGATTGCATTTTACAAAATTGGGAAGAATCACCCTTTGGCCTTGGGAGAGTTTCTGCAGGTGTAGCATTTGAAGCAGATAAGGTTATTTGAGCTGCATCAATAAGGTACTCTCTGGTCTCACCTCCTAGCTGCTGCACATTGCAGCAGTGATTCTGTCCTTTGTGAATATCATCTGTTTTGGTATGCTCAGAAGTAACCAAAACTGATTTTGAATTCAGATGTAATGACTCACCCTAAAAAACAACCACCTACCCCTCCTATATACTAGAAGAAATAATATGTGCAGCAGACTGCATTTCCCCAGCAGTAGAAGCAGGTACATCTCTAGAAGTCTTAGGAGGTCCTTTTTCCAACTTTAATACCTCCTCCATCGACTCAACTGGAACTGCTGTATTTGGTGCATCAGATACACCAGTAACCATAACACTCCTAGCCATTTCATGTTGATCAGAATCACCCTATCATTCACAGTAGGTTGTGTAGGGTCTGCAATCATTTTCGTACCATCCTTTACCATACCAGTTTGTGCAGCAGAATCAATTGGATCAACAACATCCGCCACGCCTGCATTATTTTCCACACTCACTCCTTCTGCACTTTGTAAAGAATGATGTGAGACATTTGTTAATTCAACTCCTGAATTACAATCTTTTTCTTGTAAATCCTTAGTTCCTTGTCCAGATCTTTTAGCATTTAGATAATCCCTTGCATCCCCTTGTAATTTGTCTAAATCATCGACCTCGTGACCAGGCAGATCACTGTCCAAGTTTTCCTCTGCCACCGCCTCTGCTCGAGTTTTTTGTTTTTTAATTCTACACGCCTTCTCATCGTGGCCTTGATGCTTGCAATAAGCACAATACTTAGGCAGGTTGTCAAACACTATTTCTTGATGAAACTCGATAGATTTACCTGAAACTCTATCTAAAATCTACAGCTTGACCTTTTTAGGATGTTTATCCGAAAGATCAACTATAACCTTAACTCTTGCCGCGCTAGGTCTTGTTCTATCCCGTGTTGCCTTGTCCACAGCCAGAGGTTATCCCACAGCTGAGGAAATAGACAATAACGACCTCTTACCAAAAAATTTGGTGGCAGACCTGGAAGAGAAATCCACACGACTGCCATCGACGTCTTCTCCTTCGGATTGAATTCTAAAGACCATGGGAATGTTCTAAAGAAATATTCGACGCCTTTGGATTTAAGATATCCAGTCGACTTTGAAAGGAAATGAACATAATCATTGAAGAGATCAAATCTGATTAACAGATGATGAAAATCCAACTGCCCAATGTTACATTGACCTTGAACATCAAATTGCGACGAAAATATTCTTCGCACTTCCGATAGATCAGGTCTGCCATAAGAAAATTTTATAACAGCTGCCTGATGCAATCCTTCTTCCCTAATGAAGTTGTTAACCTCTTCCTTAGTGAATGGAATTACAGGTTCACCATGCTTGTTGATAACTGGACAACAGCTCTATTTTTTACGGAGCAGACTGTTTAGCTTGAAGTGTTGAAGCATACGATTGCTTTGTGATTTCTTTTGGGACAGTATATAGAACGTTGTGAACCTCTCCCACAGACAGATGCTGGGGAGAGGGCGTAGCATCCATGGTTGCGTTTTACTTCAAAAAAGTTCCTGCTTATCCACGCTATGACGCTGCCACAAAAATGCAGAAAACTGAATTGAACTATCGATGCTACAGTTCCTTCAATGAATTTTTTACGACCTGTTCTTGCTTATAATAGCAAAACTCTATCCAAACAAATCAAGCTATCAACAATCCATAAACTTCGCATCACAAAGGAGTAACAAGAAAGTTTGCTAACTGAAAATTCGAATCTACAGTGAGCTCGATCACTAAATTCAAGATCTGTTGCGTTTGGTTTAGGATTTTAGAATAAAATCGAAGGGAGTTGTTCACCACAAGAAGGAGCTTGTTGTGTGACTAATTTCGTGATGAAAACTCACTGAATTATGCCCGATGAATAGTGACAGATTCACTATTTACCCTTATTCTCAAATATATTGTGAAGGCTTTGGATTCGCATGAAGTCGTCTGCGATCGCGAAAAAGAAAATAATGAGGCACTGAAAATGGTCTATGTCATCGCAGCCCGAGCCATGCGATCGCAGAAGAGGAAAAACCAGAGCTGTGCGATCGCGGAGTGGGATGAGCGATCGCAGAGAAGAAGGAAGAAACACTATGTGATCGCGGACAAGGACATGCGATTGCATTGAAGGAAAAAGAAGGCACCCACAGGAAGCACTACGCGATCGTATGAGTACCTATGCGATCGCAGAGAAGGAATTTCTACAACAGGTCCGAAGGGATTTTCTGCAATTATTTTCAACACAAAAATGCCCTATTGGGCATCCGAAACACACCCGAGGTCCCCCGGGACCTCAACCAAACCTACGAACATATCCCATAACATCATTCAAACTTGTACCAATCATTAAACCATCTAAAACATCATTGGAAAACGCAAATTAACCAATGATTTGAACTTAAAAATTTCAAAACTTAACCAAACTCGCTTTCGATTCAAAACCTAACCATAACATGTCCGATTGACCTGAAATTTTGCACGCACGTCCCAAATGACATAAAGGTGCTACAGCAGCTTATGGAATCCCGTTCTGACACTCGAATCAAAAATTTACTATTTGACCGGAAACTTAAAAATTCTAACTTTCGGCATTTCTAGCCTAATTGACCTACGCACATCCATAATATATTCTAAACATGCTCCCAACCATCGGATTTTCATTCTGAGGTCGTCTTCAAACTGTTCTGATTACGGACCAGTTTTCAACACTTATGCTCTCATTTAGGGACTAAGTGTCCCAAATCACTCCGAATTCTATTACCGAACATCCCGGCAAACCAAAATAGCAGAAATGAACTTAGGGGAAGCAGTTAATGGGGAAACGGGGAATAAATTCCAGAGATGACCGACCGGGTCGTCACATCCTCCTACACTTAATCATTATTTCGTCCTCAAACTAGCATAGAGAACACACCTGAAGTAGCAAAAATATGAGGGTATTGACTGTGCATATCCAACTCGGTCTCCCGAGTTGCCTCCTTGGCCGGCTAACCCCGCCACTGAACCATTGCTAGAGCTATATCCTTTGACCTGAGCTTTCGGACCTACCTGTCTAATATTGTCACTGGCTCCTCAACATAGGACAAGTCATTGTCCAACTGGACTGAAGTGAACTCCAACACGTGAGACAGGTCACTGTGATACCTTCGAAGCATCGAAACATGACATATTGGATGAACCCCGGCAAAACTGGGAGGTAAATCAAGCTCATAAGCAACCTTCCCAACTTGTTTCAATATCTCAAATGGACCAATGAATCTCGGGCTCAACTTCCCTTTCTTTCCAAACCTCATGACGCCTTTAATAGGCGAGACCCGAAGCAAAACCCGCTCATCAACCATAAAGGAAACATCACGAACCATCATGTCCGTATAACTCTTCTGTCTGTATTGGGCCGTACGGAGTCTATGCTGAATCACCTTAACCTTCTCAACCGTATCCTGAACCAAATCGGTGCCCAATAACCTGGCCTCGCCCTGCTCAAACCAACCCTCCGGGGATCTACATCTCCTACCATATAAGGTCTCATAAGGCGCCATCTGAATACTGGACTAATAACTGTTGTTGTACGCAAACTCAACCAATGGAAAGAACTGATCCCTAGACCGTCTAAACTTAATCATGCATGCACAAAGAATATCCTTAAGAATCTTAATAGTGCGCTCAGACTGTCCGTCCGTCGGAGGAAGAAAGGTTGTACTCATGGTCACCCGGGTACCCAACTCATGTTGGACGGCGCTCCAGAACCGTGATGTAAACACTGAACCCCTGTCTAAGATGATAGAAACGGGAATGCCGTGCAGACATACAATCTCCCTAATATAGATCCCTGCTAACCGCTTCGCTGAGTAAGAAGTACACACTGGAATGAAATGAGCAGACTTGGTCATCCGATCCACAACAACCCAAATAGAATAAAAATTTCTCACCGTCAGAGGAAGAAAAGTCACAAAATCTATTGTGATATTCTCCCATTTCCACTCCAGAATCTCCATCTGCTGGAGTAACCCTCCTGGTCTCTGGTTCTTAGCCTTTACCTGCTGACAGTTGAGGCATCTAGCTACAAAATCTACTATGTACTTCTTCATCCGCCTCCACCAGTAATGCTGCCTCAGATACTGATAAATCTTCGCGGCACCCGGATTGATGGAGTACCACGAGATATGGGCCTTGGTCAATATCAATTCCTGAATATCATCAACACCGGGTAAACAAATCCGACCCTGCATCCTCAATACCCTGCCATCTCCAATAGTCACATCCTTAGCATCGCCATGCTGAACTGTGTCCCTGAGGACAAGCAAATGAGGGTCATCATAATGTCACTCCCTGATACGATCAAACAATGAAGACCAAGAAACGACATAGACTAGAACCCGACTGGGCTCCCAAAAATCCAATCTCACGAACTGACTGGCTAAGGCCTGAACATCCATTGCCATAGGTCTATCTAAAGCTGGTAAATATGCCAAACTCCCAAAACTCTTGCCCGGTCACTCAAGGAATTGACTACCACATTGGCCTTGCCCAGGTGATAAAGAATAGTAATATCATAATCCTTCAGTAGCTCCAACCATCTCCCCTGGCGCAAGTTCGGATCCTTCTGCTTGAACAAGTTATGCAAACTCTGATGATCCGTATAAATCTCACAAGGCATTCCGTGCAAATAATGATGCCATATCTTTAAGGCGTGAAAAATAGCAGCTAACTCAATGTCATGGACAGGGTAGTTCTTTTCATGTACCTTCAATTGTCTGGACACGTAGGAAATTATCCTACCATCCTGCATTAACACCGCTCCAAGTCCAACTAATGAGGCATCACAATATACTGTATCGGACCCCGAACCAATAGGCAAAATCAGAATAGGGGCTGAAGTCAAAGTCGTATTGAGATTTTGGAAGCTCGCCTCACACTCGTCAGACCACTGAAAAGGATCACCCTTCTGGGTCAATCTAGTCATAGGAGCTGCAATCGATGAGAACCCCTCCACTAAACGACGGTAATACCCCGCCAACTCTACACGGCCTCCACCTTCTTCGGATCTACCCGAATGCCCTCACTCGATACCACGTGGCCTAGGAATGCCACAGAACTCAACCAAAACTCACATTTGAGAACTTTGCATATAATTTCTTTTCTCTCAAGGTCTGAAGCATTGTCCTCAGGTACTGCTCATGATCTTCACGACTCTGGGAGTATACAAGAATATCATCTTTGAAAATAATGACAAACGAGTCCAGATAGGGCCTGAATACAGTGTGCATCAAATGCATAAAAGATGCTGGGGCGTTGGTCAGCCCAAATGACATGACAAGGAATTTGTAATGACCATACCGAGTCCTAAAAGCAGTCTTCGGAATATCCAGCCCCCGAATCTTTAACTGGTGATAACCTGAGCGCAAATTAGTCTTGGAAAACACATCTGCGCCTTGAAGCTGGTCAAAAAGATCATCAATACGAGGCAAATGATATCGTTTCTTCACTGTAACTTTGTTTAACTGACGATAATCGATACACATGCGCATAGAACCATCCTTATTCTTTACAAACAAGACAGGAGCACCCCATGGTGAAACACTGGGTCGAATAAAACCCTTATCAAGCAATTCCTGCAACTGATCCTTCAACTCCTTCAACTCAAGAGGAGCCATACGGTAAGGAGGAATCGATATGGGCTGAGTGCCCGGCAACAAATCAATACCAAAATCAATGTCCTGATCAGGCGTCATGCCCGGAAGATCAGCTGGGAACACATCGGAAAAATCCCGTACCACTGGAACAGAGTCAATAGAAGGGGTATCGGCACTGACATCTCTCACATAGGCTAAGTACGTGGCGCACCCCTTCTCAATCATACACTGAGTTTTAAGAAAAGATATAACCTTGTTGGGAGTGTGATCAAAAGTACCACTCCACTCAATACGTGGGATACCTAGCATAGCCAACGTCACGATTTTAGCGTGACAATCAAGAATAGCATAGTGGAGCGACAACTAGTCCATGCCTAAGATAATATCGAAATCAACCATATCAAGTAATAAAAGATTAGCCCCGGTCTCAAAACTACGAAAAGTAACCAAATATGACCGATATACATGGTCTACAGCAAGGGAGTCTCTCACGGGAGTGAAACATAAACAGGAGAGCTCAAAGTCTCTCGCGTTATACCCAGATACGGAGCAAAATAAGATGACACATAAGAATAAGTAGGGCCTGGATCGAATAGAACCTATGCCTCTCTATGACTAACCAGCATAATACCTGTGATAACAGAATCAGAGGCGACAGCCTCGGCACTATCAGGAATGGCATAAAATCTGGCCCGTACCCTCCCTCGAGGGCGGCCTCTATCTCCCCGATCCCCGCCCATGGCTGGCTGGGCAGGTGGGGTGGCGGCTGGAGCGGACAATTGCCTGCTGACCGTGTAGAGCATGCTGAGGCTGTGGAGTCTGAGAAGGCACACCCCTCCTACGTCTGGGGCACTCCATAACCAAGTGACGTGTATCCTGTTGAAACACATTCTCAAGGCACTAAACTAAACGTGTGTTCATATTTGCAGGTTTTGATAAATGACAAACGATGCGCAATTGACATATGACGAGGTCCAAGCACAAGCGCGCAAATGTCATGTAACGAAGTTCAAGCACAAGACAAACAAAGATCAAGACTAAACAAAGTTATACATGAGTCGTTCTTTAATTGTGATCTTGATCCGACAACTTAACTCAAGACTTGGCTTCTCTCGTAAAATCATTTTAATCAAATCATGCATATTTAATTTAGAGAAAAATGATTTTAAATCATGCATATTTATTTTAGCAAAATGATTTTTAAACATGCCTCTAAAATCTGGACTAAGATAATCGATGATGTACTTATGATAATCGATTATGTTAAGTAAGCTGCATGACAATCGATTGTGTACCTTATGACAATCGATTGTGTTAAGGCAGTGTGCATCAGATTTTTCAAAGCTACAAAATAATCGATTGTGAACTTATGACAATCGATTGTGTTGAGGCAGTGTCCAAACATATTTTTCAAAGCTACAAAATAATCGATTGTGAACCTATGACAATCGATTGTATTGAGGCAGTGTCTATTTGATTTTCAAAGACTGATAAATAATCGATTGTCAATATAGTATAATCGATTATGTAACTGACCGTTGTCAAAATATTTTCAAACACCGCCAAGTAATCGATTGTATGTTTTTAATAATCGATTGTTTTAAGTAAAATCTGGAAAAGATTTTTTGAACGTTGCCAAGTAATCGATTGTATATTTCTGACAATCGATTGTTTTAAGTAAAATCTGGAAAGGATTTTTGAACGTTGCCAGTAATCGATTATATGCCTTTGATAATCGATTGTGCTGCGTAAAATCTGGGCATGATTTTTGGAACGATTGGAAAACAATCGATTGTATCATCTTGACAATCGATTGTCGCAACACAAAATCAGCAATTCTTAATTGGCAATTAGGCAACGGTTATGCATGGTTTTGACACTATAAATACATCTTCAAATCAGTCTCCTAACACAACAACTGATCATATTATTGCAAAAGCTTGCATACTCTCTTATTCATCATTTTCTATTCATTACATAAGTTTTTGAGAGCCAAATTCTTGACGAAAGTTGTTGCGTTCTTGAGCGTATATATTTTACTCATATCTACTCTTCAGGAGAATCTTGTTTTGAGTGCAAAGTGTTTTTATACACTTGAAGGGAAGTGTTAATCCCTTGTATTGTAAGAAGGAACGTTGTGATTCCTTTGGTTGAAGTCTTGAAGTGTTGTATCTTCGAGCAAAGGTTGTTGAGGCTTGTGTGACTCAAGTTCTCAGTTTGTAACGGTTTGTTAAGCACCCGTAAGCTTAACAAAGTTAGTGGAAATCTCGAGAGAGTCTCTCGGGGACTAGACTAGCCACGGGTTGTGGTGAACCAGGATAACATCGGTGCGTTCGTTCTTTATTATTTACTTATCGCACTTATTTCATTCCTGCAATTTTTAAATTCCGCAAGTTTACGCTGTTTTTTATTATAACGCTATTCACCCCCCCTCTAGCGTTAAGCGTATATTCTAACAATTGGTATCAGAGCCCAACTCTCTGAAAAACTTAACCGTTTGAGAGAAACAATCCATGGCTTCTACTCGTGATTCTTTTGCAGGAATAGGTGAAGGACAATGCTCCACCCGACCACCACTTTTCGATGGCACAAACTACACGTACTGGAAGGAAAGGATGAGAATATTCATTCAATCAAATAGTTTTCATCTGTGGAAGGTTATAATGAAGGGAGAACAAATTCCAACCAAAAAGGTTGAAAATGAATGGGTTCCAAAATCCGAAGATGAATACAATGCGGATGATATCCGAAAAGTGCAGAACAATGCTAAAGCCATCAACTTATTATATTTTGCTGTAACGCTGATGATTACAGAAAAATATCATGTTGCACAACGGCGAAGCAAATGTGGGATAAGCTGGAAATCACGTACGAAGGTACGGACCAGGTAAGAGAGGCTAAAGATGATTTTCTAACCCATGCATATGAACTATTTCACATGAAGGAAGGCGAAAGGGTCGATGACATGTTCGAACGATTTTCAAAAATCGTTAATGACTTACATGCTCTTAAGAAGACCTTCACGGATAAGGAACTTGTCCGAAAAATTCTCCGAAGTCTCACTCCGGTATGGCGCTCCAAGGCCGACGCGATTCAAGAGTCTATTGGCATTTCAAATGTCACCATCGACGGATTAAGAGGTAATCATAAAACTTATGAATCTACTATACTTAACCCTCTTGTTAATGATAAAAGGAAACAAAGAATCGCCCTCAAGGAAAGCACAAGTCAACCTCAAAATGATGAGGACGGAGATAACGAGTTCGGACTCGTTATTAAGAGATTTCAAAAGTTCATGCGGAAAGAGTATGAACGAAAAGGCAAACAACAAGGAGATCAAGTAAAGTGCTATGGGTGCGGAGAAATCGGGCACATTAAATCAAATTGCCCAAATGTCAAAAAGGAGAAGAAACCCTTCAAGAAACAATGAGCATACATATCTTGGGGAGGCGACTCCGGAGATGGAGTGAGGAAGAAGAAGACGAAACCGCAAATCTTTGTCTCATGGCTCACGAAAACAATCAAGAAGAGGTATGTCAAATTTCTTCCAAAAACTTCTATTCTCTTGAGGAAATGCAAAATGCCTTTGATGAGTTGTATAGTGAATTCATTAAAGCTTCCAAAACTGTTAAGAACATTAAGGAAAATGCTTCTTTGAAAGAAAAAGATTTTGAAAAACAACTCTCTTTGAAAGAAAAGGATTTGGAAAAACTGATTTTGGAAAATGAGAAGTTGAAAGAAGAAAACAATTTTTTCGGCAAAAGAAGCGCCGACAAACCCGAGAGTTCTAGTAAAATTTGTACTTCTTGCATCCATCTAAAACATGAGGTAGAAAGACTTAAGGGCACCTTAGATAAGTTCAATTCTTCTCATAAAAATTTGAATGAAGTTCTTGTTAATTTGAAATCGACCAAACATGGGATAGGTTTTAAAAACGAGCCTAAAGAAAAAGTTGAAGCCAAACCCCAACCACTTAAGGCTCAACCTAGGACAAATAAAACAAATGTTCATCCTAGAGATAACAATCCTAGAATCAACATGCATGCTAGACCAAACACTAGAAGAAACTTTGAACATTTTAGGACACCTAGAAATGGCCCTCAACCTAGAAATAACTATTCTAGAAATGATGCATATCCTAGACCAAACACTAGAAGAAAAGTTGAACATTTTAGTACACCTAGATATGGCTTTCAACCTAGAAATAACTATTCTAGAAATGCTGCATATCCTAGAACAAATAGTAGGAGAAATGATTTTCATGAAATGCGCAATAGTCATATTGTCGAAAATAGAGTAAACAATTCTCGTCCGTCCAACTACTATCAACCTAGACGAATGCATAATCCTAATGTCATTTGTCATTATTGCAGTCGAATTGGACATATTGCTCCTTCTTGCTTCAGTAGACATAGACACTTAACTGCATGTCAAGCACAACAGCATGTTACACCTAACTCTCAAGGACCCAAAACAGCTTGGGTACCAAAGACTCATTAATTTGTCTTGTAGGTATGTTTGAAGGGATCAAGTGTACTTTGGTACCTTGATAGTGGATGCTCCAAACACATGACCGGAGACGAATCCAAGTTCCTTCAACTAAAACACAAGGAAGGAGGAAGCGTTATTTTTGGAGATAACAACAAGGGAAAAATTATCGGCATTGGATCGGTCGGTAAGGATGAACCTTCTTCCATTAAGCATATATTGCTAGTTATGTTAGAAACTACGCTTTACGCTAGAGGGGGGGTGAATAGCGTATTAATAGAATCTAGCGTTTTCTTGCGGAATTTAAACTTTGCAGGAAGTAAAATAAATGCAGAAAAATAAACTTACACAAAGATGTATACTGGTTGGCCACCAACGTGGTTAGTCCAGTCCCCGAGAGACTCTCTCGAGATTTTTCACTATCTTGTTAAGCTTAAGGGTGCTCAACAAACCGTGTCACACTTGAGGACACAAGCCTCAAACAGTTGCTCGGAGATCGCAATCTCAAAGACTTCACCCAAGGAAACGCAAGTTCCTTGAAACAAGAGAATCGCAATTCTCTTACAAGTATATCAAATACTTGGACACTCACTTAACTAAAGTACTCCTTATTGAGTAGATATGAGTAAAAAAATATGTTCAAGATCACAACAACTTTAAGCAATAATATGGCTCTCAAAAGCTTTATGAAATGAGTAGAAAATGAAGAACAATTGAATAAAAGCTTATAGCAATGTAATGATCAGTTTGTGTATGTTGTTGTTTTTAAAACACTGAAATGAAGCTGTATTTATAGTTGAAAAAGTTGGTTCAACCGTTGTCTAATTGCCAATTAAGAGTTGCTGAAATTACTCAGTGATAATCGATTATTAAGATCAAACAATCGATTATCTGCCAGTCAGTTTAAAAATCAATCCCAGATTTAACGCTTCACAATCGATTATACATAATCTATAATCGATTACTGGCAATATCCAAAATCAGATAATCGATTACACTAAGTTCATAATCGATTACTTTAGCAACGTTCTAAAAATCATTTCTGGATTTTAAGCAAAACATCGATTATATAAAATCAATAATCGATTACTTCAGCAACGTTCTAAAAATCATTTCCGGATTTTAAGCAGAACATCGATTATCTAGAATCAATAATCGATTACCTTATGGTATTTGAAAATCATTTGACAACGGCCAGCTTCAACAATCGATTGTCCTTTGCAACAATCGATTACTTGTTATTTTCTGAAAATCATAAAACTTACTGTCTCAGTGATAATCGATTATCTAAAGACATAATCGATTACTTAATTAAATTTAAAATCACTGGAAGACATCAACTCAACACAATCGATCACCATTAGTTCATAATCGATTATTTTGAGTATTGAAAAACTTTACCTCAACAACAATCGATTGTCATTTGTTCACAATCGATTATCATGCAGATTTGGAAAAACCTGATATTCACTGTCTTACTCACAATCAATTACCATTAATTCATAATCGATTGTCATGCAGTCTTGGCTCAGAAACAATCGATTATCATAAGTACATAATCGATTATTTTAGCCCAGATTTTTGAGGCATGTTTAGAAAGCATTTTGTCTAATGTAAATATGCATGATTTAAAATCTTTTTGACACAGAATTAAATATGCATGATTTTGGAAAATAGTTTTATGAGAGAGGCCATACTATGAGTCAAGTAATAAGATCGAGATTACAATTTTAGAACAACTCAATAACAATTAAAAGCTATATCTTGAACTTCAATCTTATTCGCAACCATTGTGCGCTTGTACTTGAATTCCGTCATATATCAATTTTTGCTTCGTTTGTCATTCATCAAAACCTACAAAAGAGTACACGTTTAGTATATTGCATTGAGAACGTGTTTCTAACAATTTTCCCCTTTTTGATAATGGCAAACATTAAGCGGGATATGCAATTTAGGCAAAAGATATTGACAATTCAAGACAAGTAACAATTATGCAATTTTGTTCTTGTTCCCCCTCAATTTTAGCTTATAAGCAACCAATGAATTAAGAGGTGGTGCATACCCGATATCCCGTTTTCTTCCCCTTTTTGCCATTAGCAAAAAAATAGTAAGGAAAGATGCAAAAAGATGAAATAAACAAGGTTTATTTATTGGAAAAAAAGAGGGTACAACAATGGGAACCAAAGAGAACAACAGCAAAAACCACACAAAACACAAAAAAAATTTATTCATTTCCGTCGTTGTCCGCCTCGTTATCCGGCGCTGCTTCAAAAGGAACGAGAGCTGCATATGGATAATTGACATGATCAAAGTATCCATGGATCTCATGAGTGAGTTGAGCAAGCTGGTCGGATATGGTTTGGAGAGTAGGCTCTTGGGACGAACGAGCACGACGGGGTGGACGACTTGAAGAAGGAGCTGGAGCATGATCACCATCATGATGGAAAGAAGACTCCGAGATTTCCCAAACTTTGGTACTCCTTTTGAGAGGACCATTTTCCGTGACAAATCCGGATGCTTCAAGGAAGTTCATAATGAGGAGGGCATAAGGAAGAGGCATGTCATCACCGATGGCATCGAGCATATGAATTTTGATGAGCCGACACAAATTTATTTTGGCTCCGGTGACAATGGCATGCAGAAGTTTGGTATCCTCCTGGGAGATGGTGGTGTGATTGTGCCGTCTAGGCTTGAGGACTCGGGTGATGAAGTAAAGAATCAACCGGTAGTTTGGATCCATTCCCGTTATGGTAGGACGACGGGTAGAGATAGATGGATCATAGGAGGTTATACCGGCTTGGTGGAGAAGGATGGTTTCATCAAAGAGAGCCCCGGCCTTATCAATATACCGGTAAAGGTCTTCACCTTCATTTGGAAGGCGGGCAATGGTGTGGAGATTTTCTTCAGAGAGAAGAATTTGAACCCCATTAATGGAGGTGACAAGTTCGCCATCTTCATCTTTATGGAGGTTTGAGTAAAAAGCTTGAACGAGAGTTGTGTTTATGTGAGGATGAGTGAGAAGCAAGAAGTCATATAGTTGACACTCCTTTAACATATTTGCGGCAGGGGTGAAAGGCTCAAGGAGTTTACTATTTGAGAACCGAGGAGGAAGAATGGTGCGTTTCTCAAATTTTGATAGGAACCTTGTGAGTTCATTTTCAGTTTCAAAGAACAAGACGGAACCGTCTTGGTATGGAAAATTTAAAGAAGGAGGGGCGGTTGAGGCTGATGCGCCATGTTTGGATCGGGAACGTTTTGAAGATCGTCCAGACATGTTAGGAGAAAGACTGCTGGAATTTGGCAAAGAAAATAGAAGAGATTTAGCTTTTGAATACTAGAGATAGTGCTTGAGTGGGTGAATGTGAGCTCTTATGATGCCTATTTATAGAGGAAAGGATTATCAAGCATTGAATGGAGACATTTGCTGAGATTTTGGTTTAGGAGCAGTCAGAAAACGGTAAGAATTAAAATTACTGACCGTTAGATAATCGATTATTGAACTGAAATAATCAATTGTATTTACTGTTTGATTGAGATTTTGAATCTGACAAATCGATTCTTGAGTCAAACGGTAAAAAATTTGAATGAAATAATCGATTGTTAAATTTTGGTAATCGATTATGGAGCATTTAAGACCTGACAGGAATCGATTGAGGAGCCAAACGGTAACAAAAAATTAATATGAAGTAATCGATTGTCAATTCTTGGTAATCGATTATTTAGGGAACTAATTTGATACAGTGAACTTGGAGAATATCAGAATTTGTCAAATAATCGATTGTATGAAAAAATAATCGATTGTTGTAGAAAGCATTGCTGAATGACTGAGGCGGAAATCGATTATGCAATTTAGGAAGTAAAAAATTAAACACAGATGCATAATAGTAATAATCAGTCATAAACAATCGATTATTGATACTGATAATCGATGTACTGCACCAAAAATAATCGATTAGTGGCTTGAAATAGTCGATTATTTTGTGCTAAAACTTCATAATTCCCCCTACCTTTGGGGTGGTACCTGCAAAATAGATTTAAACGTCTCCGACGCTCAAGTTAGTAATTTATAGCGAAATTAATAAATTACACTAGTGTTAACAAGTAATGCCGTGAACTCTTAAGAATTGTGTCCTAGAGTGTTCTTAAGAGAGTTTCGGGTACTTACCTTTTCTCCAACATCGCCAATTACCTGTTCGAGAGGATGATCCTTGATCGTTCTCCACTCGTTAGGCGTATTTATTCCTTTATCTAATTGTGGCGCTTCTTCCGTTGGTTGTTCCCCAATTTCATTTTTGTTTTCCTTTGAAGGTTCTTCTTGGATTTTATCTTTCAAGCTATCCAAGATACCTGCAAGATCAAAACCGGATTCCTTTCTCGCCAAGCGAGTATTATCTTCGGAAAACACAACATGAGGGGATTCCTCTACAATTTGGGTTCTTTTCTTAAAGATCCTATATGCTTTGCTACGTGAGGAATAACCAATGAAAATACCTTCATCCGATTTAGCATCAAACTTACCCAATTGGTCCTTCCCATTATTATGAACAAAACATTTACAACCAAAAACACGTAAATGAGAAATGTTGGGTTTTCTACCCTTATAAAGTTCATATGGGGTTTTCATGAGTATCGGCCTAATTGCTGCTCTATTTAAAACATAGCAAGCGGTACTCACGGCGTCCGCCCAAAAATATTTGGGAATCTTAGCTTCGTCGAGCATGGTTCTTGCCATCTCTTCGAGACACCTATTTTTCCTTTCCACCACCCCATTTTGTTGTGGTGTCCGTGGAGCGGAAAAGGTGTGTTCGATTCCGAGTTCGTCACAAAAATCCGCAAAGAGATTGTGATCAAACTCTCCCCCATGATCACTTCTAATCGAAGTGACGGTCGATTCCTTTTCGTTTTGAACACGCTTAAGGAAATACTTGAAATTTTGAAAAGCATCACTTTTATTTGCAAGAAATAGAGTCCAAGTAAATCTAGAAAAGTCATCAACAATTACAAAAACATATTTATTTTTACCAAGACTTTCAATACGAGAGGGACCAAATAAATCCATGTGAAGTAATTGCAAAGGTCTAGACGTTGAAACAATATTCTTGGATTTAAAAGATGCTTTGGTTTGCTTCCCTTTTTGACAAGAATCGCAAATAGAATCATTTTCAAACTTTAAACTGGGAAGACCAACTACTAAGTTTTGAGAAAGAAGCTTGTTCAAAAGATGCATGTTCATGTGTGCTACTCTACGATGCCATAGCCAAGAGTTATCCTCTTTGCTTACTAAACAATCAACATATTCGGATGAGGAGTTTGCAAGATCAACCATATAGATATTATCAATTCTAAAACCACGAAGTATGATCTTGAAATCACTATGTCTAAATACAAGGCATTCATCCGAATTAAATAGAGCAAAATTTTCCTTGTCACATAATTGGCTTATGCTCAACAGATTATGCTTCAAACCTTTCACAAGTAGTATATGTTTAATAGAGGAGTTTTCGTCCGTACCGACCGAACCAATGCCGATGATTTTTCCTTTATTATTATCACCAAATGTGACACTTCCTCCTTCTTTGTGCTCTAGTTGAAGGAATTTGGATTCATCTCCCGTCATGTGTTTGGAGCATCCACTATCAAGGTACCATAGTACACTTGATCCCTTCAAGCACACCTACAAAACAAATTAATGTTCTTTAGGTACCCATGCCATCTTGGGTCCTTGAGGGTTAGGCATGTTATAATGATGCAATTGATTTATATGTCTATGACGAGTAAAGCAAGCGGGAGCAATATGACCAATACGTCTACAATAATGACAAGTCACGTTGGGATTATGCATTTTTCTAGGTACATAGTAACTAGATGAATGAAGGTTGCTTACTCTACTTTGAACACCATTGTTTCTCCTATTATGAGCTCTAGGAGGTTCACAAGTTTGTCTAAAATATGCATCATTTCTAGAATATCTATTTCTAGGTGGAGGGTCATTTCTTGGTCTTCTAAATTGTTCAAGGTTTGGCCTAAAATATGCATCATTTCTAGGTCTTCTAGCATTTTCACTATTTGGTCTAGCATGCAAGTTATTTCTAGAATTTCTACTTCTAGGATAAGCATTTTGGTTATTAGTCCTAGGTTGAGCTCTAGGTTGTTGTGGTTTAGCACCAACCTTTTCTTCATTCTTGAATCCTATTCCATGTTTAGTTGATTTTAGATTAACAAGCACATCATTCAAGTTTTTATGCGAAGAATTAAACTTATCTAATGTGCCTTTAAGTCTAGCTACTTCATTCTTAAGAAGCACACAAGAAGAACAGTTTCTAGTAGAACCTTCAGGTTTATCAGCACTTCTTTTTCCATAAAACTTGTTTTCCTCTTTTAGCTTCTCATTTTCGAAAACCAGTTTTTCTAATTCTTTTTCTTTTAATGAAAGCTGTGTTTGAAAATCTTTTTCTTTTAGAGAAGCGCTTTCTTTAACACTTTTGACAGTTTTTGAAGCTTTGATAAATTCAGCATATAGTTCATCAAAAGCATTTCTCATTTCATCAAGAGTAAAGAAATTTTGAGAAGAGATTTGACTTACCTCGTCTTTGCCGTCTTCTTGAGCCATGAGACATAAATTTGCTGCTTCATCGTCTTCTTCTTCGCTTGCTTCATCTCCGGAATCTCCTCCCCAAGAGATGTATGCACGTTGCTTTTTGAAGGGTTTCTTCTCCTTTTTGATGTTAGGGCAATTTGATTTTATGTGCCCGGTTTCTCCGCATTCATAGCATTTTAGTTGATCGCCTTGCTTTTTGTTCTTGCGTTCATACTCTTTGCGCATGAATTTTTGAAACCTTTTGATAACGAGTCCAAACTCGTTGTCACCTTCCTCATCAATTTGTGGTTGGCTAGCCTTTAGAGCAATCCTTTGCCTTCTTTGATCATCAACAAACGGGTTAAGTATAGTTGATTCATAGGTTTTGAGATTACCTCTTAATGCGTCAATTGTGACATTTGTGATGCCAATGGATTCTTGGATTGCATCGGCCTTTGATCGCCATGCCGGAGTGAGACTTCTGAGGATCTTCCGGACAAGTTCTCTATCCGTAAACGTCTTTTTGAGGGCATGTAGATCATTCACGATCATTGAGAATCGCTCAAACATTTCGTCTACTTTCTCTCCTTCCTTCATGTGGAATAGTTCATAAGAGTGAGTTAAGAAATCAATTTTAGCTTCTCGTACCTGGTCGGTTCCTTCGTATGTCACTTCAAGCTTATCCCACATTTCTTTTGCTGTTTTGCAACATGATATCTTCCTGTAGTCGTTAGCATTAACAGCACAATATAATAAATTTATAGCTTTGGCATTATTTTGAACCTTACGAATATGCTCCGCGGTATATTCCTCTTCGGTCTTTGGAACCCATTCGTCTTCCACCTTCTTGGTTGGAATTTGGTTTCCATTGGTGAATACTTTCCACAAATGAAAGCTATTTGATTGCACAAAGATTTGCATCCTCTCCTTCCAGTATGAGTAGTTTGTGCCGTTGAATAGAGGAGGTCGTGTAGAGCATTGTCCTTCTTCAATTCCTGCAAAAGAGTCAAGAGTAGAAGCCATGGATGGTTCTCTCAAACGGTTAAGTTTTCAGAGAGTTGGGCTCTGATACCAATTGTTAGAAACTACGCTTTACGCTAGAGGGGGGTGAATAGCGTACCAATAGAATTTAGCGTTTTCTTGCGGAATTTAAACTTTGCAGGAAGTAAAATAAATGCAGAAAAATAAACTTACACAAAGATGTATACTGGTTGGCCACCAACGTGGTTAGTCCAGTCCCCGAGAGACTCTCTCGAGATTTTTCACTATCTTGTTAAGCTTAAGGGTGCTCAACAAACCGTTACACACTTGAGGACACAAGCCTCAAACAGTTGCTCGGAGATCGCAATCTCAAAGACTTCACCCAAGGAAACGCAAGTTCCTTGAAACAAGAGAATCGCAATTCTCTTACAAGTATATCAAATACTTGGACACTCACTTAACTAAAGTACTCCTTATTGAGTAGATATGAGTAAAAGAATATGTTCAAGATCACAACAACTTTAAGCAATAATATGGCTCTCAAAAGCTTTATGAAATGAGTAGAAAATGAAGAACAATTGAATAAAAGCTTATAGCAATGTAATGATCAGTTTGTGTATGTTGTTGTTTTTAAAACACTGAAATGAAGCTGTATTTATAGTTGAAAAAGTTGGTTCAACCGTTGTCTAATTGCCAATTAAGAGTTGCTGAAATTACTCAGTGATAATCGATTATTAAGATCAAACAATCGATTATCTGCCAGTCAGTTTAAAAATCAATCCCAGATTTAACGCTTCACAATCGATTATACATAATCTATAATCGATTACTGGCAATATTCAAAATCAGATAATCGATTACACTAAGTTCATAATCGATTACTTTAGCAACGTTCTAAAAATCATTTCCGGATTTTAAGCAAAACATCGATTATATAAAATCAATAATCGATTACTTCAGCAACATTCTAAAAATCATTTCTGGATTTTAAGCAAAACATCGATTATATAAAATCAATAATCGATTACTTCAGCAACGTTCTAAAAATCATTTCCGGATTTTAAGCAGAACATCGATTATCTAGAATCAATAATCGATTACCTTATGGTATTTGAAAATCATTTGACAACGGCCAGCTTCAACAATCGATTGTCCTTTGCAACAATCGATGACTTGTTATTTTCTGAAAATCATAAAACTTACTGTCTCAGTGATAATCGATTATCTAAAGACATAATCAATTACTTAATTAAATTTAAAATCACTGGAAGACATCAACTCAACACAATCGATCACCATTAGTTCATAATCGATTATTTTGAGTATTGAAAAACTTTACCTCAACAACAATCGATTGTCATTTGTTCACAATCGATTATCATGCAGATTTGGAAAAACCTGATGTTCACTGTCTTACTCACAATTGATTACCATTAATTCATAATCGATTGTCATGCAGTCTTGGCTCAGAAACAATCGATTATCATACGTACATAATCGATTATTTTAGCCCAGATTTTTGAGGCATGTTTAGAAAGCATTTTGTCTAACGTAAATATGCATGATTTAAAATCTTTTTGACACAGAATTAAATATGCATGATTTTGGAAAATAGTTTTATGAGAGAGGCCATACTATGAGTCAAGTTATAGGATCGAGATTACAATTTTAGAACAACTCAATAACAATTAAAAGCTATATCTTGAACTTCAATCTTATTCGCAACCATTGTGCGCTTGTACTTGAATTCCGTCATATATCAATTTTTGCTTCGTTTGTCATTCATCAAAACCTACAAAAGAGTACACGTTTAGTATATTGCATTGAGAACGTGTTTCTAACAAGTTAAAGGTCTAAAACATAATCTCTTGAGCATAAGTCAATTATGTGACAAGGGAAATCTTGTTTTATTTGATTCGGATGAATGCTTAGTTTTTCGCCGTAGCGATTTTAAAATTATCCTTCGTGGTTTTAGAATGGATAACATCTATATGGTTGATCTCAAAAATTCTTCATCTGAGTATGTGAATTGTCTTATGAGCAAAGAAGATGATATGTGGTTATGGCATCGTAGAGTAGCTCACATCAACATGCATCTTTTAAACAAATTGGTTTCACAAAAATTAGTTATTGGTCTTCCAAATTTGAAATTTGAGAAAGACTCCATTTGCGATTCTTGTCAAAAAGGGAAGCAAACAAAAGCATCTTTTAAATCGAAAAATATTGTTTCAACTACTAGACCATTGCAACTTCTTCACATGGACCTTTTTGGACCATCTCGCATTGAAAGTCTTGGTAGAAATCGTTATGCTTTTGTTATTGTTGATGATTATTCTAGATTTACATGGACACTATTTCTTGCTCATAAAAGTGAAGCTTTTCATAATTTTAAATGCTTTCTTAAACGTGGACACAACCGTCATTTCAATAAGAAGTGATCATGGGGGAGAGTTCGATCACAATCTCTTCGCGGATTTTTGTGACGAACTCGGCATCGAGCACACCTTTTCTGCTCCACGCACACCACAACAAAATGGAGTGGTGGAAAGGAAAAATAGGTGTGTCGAAGAGATGGCTAGAACCATGCTCGATGAGGCTAAGATTCCCAAACATTTTTGGGCGGATGCCGTGAGTACCGCATGCTACGTTTTAAACAGAGTAGTCATAAGGCCAATACTCATGAAAACTCCCTATGAACTCTACAAGGGAAGAAAACCAAATATCTCCCATCTTAGAGTATTCGGTTGTAAATGTTTTATTCATAACAATGGTAAAGATAATCTGGGAAAGTTTGATGAAAAATCCGATGAAGGAATTTTTATTGGTAATTCTTCACGTAGCAAAGCATATAGAGTATTCAATAATAGAACCGAAACTGTGGAGGAATCCCCTCATATTGTGTTTTCCGAAAATAATGCTCGCTTGGCGAGAAAGGATTCTGTTTTTGAACTTGCAGGTAGTTTAAACTCAATGAGTCCTCAAGACAAAGTAGAAGAGGAAACTCTTAAGGAAATTCAAGATGAAATCTTGGAAAAATTATCGGAGGAAGCGCCACAATTGGAAAAAGAAACGAAACTACCTAACGCATGGAGGACAATCAAAGACCATCCTCTCGAACAGGAAATTGGTGATATTGAACAACAGGTAAGTACTCGAAACTCTCTTAAGAACATCTTAGGACATACTGCTTTCGTTTCTCAAATTGAACCTTCTACCATCTCCGAAGCAATTGGGGATGAATTTTGGACCTTGGCAATGCAAGAGGAGCTTAACCAATTCAAACAAAATGACGTTTGGGATTTGGTGCCAAGACCCAAAAATCATACCATAATTGGTACGAAATGGGTTTTTCGAAACAAACTAGATGAAAATGGCGTAATCACTAGAAACAAAGCTAGGCTTGTAGCAAAAGGCTATAATCAAGAAGAGGGAATTGACTATGAAGAAACATATGCACCTGTAGCAAGGTTAGAAGCTATTCGTTTATTGCTTGCTTTTGCCTCTTCTATGAATTTAAATTTATATCAAATGGATGTAAAAAGTGCTTTTCTAAATGGTGTTATTCAAGAAGAAGTATATGTTGAACAACCCCCGGGCTTTGAAGATTGTAAATCTCCCAATCATGTTTTCAAACTTAAAAAGGCGCTTTATGGTCTCAAACAAGCTCCCCGAGCTTGGTGTGAAAGATTGAGCAAATTTCTTTTGAAAAATGATTTCATTAGGGGGAAAGTTGACACCACTCTTTTTATTAAGCATAAAAACAATGATATTTTATTAGTTCAAATCTATGTGGATGATATTATCTTTAGTGCCACTAACAATGCCTTGTGCAAGGAATTTTCGGATTTAATGACAAGCGAATTTGAGATGTCTATGATGGGTGAGCTAACATTCTTTTTGGGGCTGCAAGTAAAGCAAATGAAAGAAGGAACTTTCATTTGTCAAGCTAAATATTGCAAAGAATTGCTGAAACGATTTGAAATGACCAACGCAAAAGCAATGGCCACTCCCATGAGCACATCCGACCATCTTGACAAAGATGAGAAAGGTAAGGAAGTCGACACCAAGAAGTATCGAGGTATGATCGGATCTCTCCTTTACCTTACTGCTAGTAGACCGGACATCATGTTTAGCCTGTGCTTATGCGCTCGTTATCAATCATGTCCGAAGGAGTCTCACCTAACTGCGTGAAACGGATATTGAAGTATCTTGTTGGTACTGTAAATGTGGGTCTATGGTACCCCAAAGGGTCTTCATGCCAACTTGTTGGCTATTCCGATTCCAATTTTGCTGGATGCAAATTGGACCGCAAGAGCACTAGTGGCACTTGCCATTTGCTCGGTAGCTCTCTCGTTTCTTGGTTTAGCAAGAAACAAGTAAGTGTTGCGTTGTCCACAACCGAGGCTGAATATGTAGCCGCGGGGAGTTGTTGCGCTCAAATCCTTTGGATGAAACAGCAACTCTTGGACTATGGCCTAAGTATCGATCATATCCCTCTTAGATGTGATAATACTAGCGCCATATGCTTGACGAAGAACCCCGTTCTTCATTCAAGAACAAAACACATTGAAATTAGGCATCATTTTATGAGAGATCACGTTGTCAAAGGTGATGTCGAAATTGAATTTGTTGAAACCAAAGATCAATTGGCCGACATCTTTACAAAACGTTGATCTAAGTCATGCATCGCATTTTCCCTTTCACATGATTACTAACTTGAGCGTCGGAGGCGTCTAACACATTTTTGCAGGTATCGTCCTAAAAGCAGGGGGAATTATAAAGACTGGTGCAGAATAATCGATTCCTCTTTAGAATAATCGATTTCTCTTTAGTATATAATCGATTATCAAGTATCAATAATCGATTGTGTTGACATTATTTGCTATAAACAAGTTATTTACTTATTCTATTTTTTTGCTAATGTCAAAAGGGGGAAAAATAAGGGCTATGCACTTAATCTTAATATTACTTAATATTTATTGGTATAAATTGAGGGAGAATTCATATGTTGAGGGGGAACTAATTGCATATCTTTACTTGTCTTTGATCGTCATTATGAATCTCTAATATGCATATCCCGCTTATGGTTTGCCATTATCAAAAAGGGGGAAATTGTTGAAACACATTCTCAAGGCACTAAACTAAACGTGTGTTCATATTTGCAGGTTTTGATAAATGACAAACGATGCGCAATTGACATATGACGAGGTCCAAGCACAAGCGCGCAAATGTCATGTAACGAAGTTCAAGCACAAGACAAACAAAGATCAAGACTAAACAAAGTTATACATGAGTCGTTCTTTAATTGTGATCTTGATCTGACAACTTAACTCAAGACTTGGCTTCTCTTGTAAAATCATTTTTATCAAATCATGCATATTTAATTTAGAGCAAAATGATTTTAAATCATGCATATTAATTTTAGCAAAATGATTTTTAAACATGCCTCTAAGATCTGGACTAAGATAATCGAATATGTACTTATGATAATCGATTATGTTAAGTCAGCTGCATGACAATCGATTGTGTACCTTATGACAATCGATTGTGTTAAGGCAGTGTGCATCAGATTTTTCAAAGCTACAAAATAATCGATTGTGAACTTATGCAATCGATTGTGTTGAGGCAGTGTCCAAACATATTTTTCAAAGCTACAAAATAATCGATTGTGAACCTATGACAATCGATTGTATTGAGGCAGTGTCTATTTGATTTTTCAAAGACTGATAAATAATCGATTGTCCATATAGTATAATCGATTATGTAACTGACCGTTGTCAAAATATTTTCAAACAGGTCAAGTAATCGATTGTATGTTTTTAATAATCGATTGTTTTAAGTAAAATCTGGAAAAGATTTTTTGAACGTTGCCAAGTAATCGATTGTATATTTCTGACAATCGATTGTTTTAAGTAAAATCTGGAAAGGATTTTTTGAACGTTGCCAGTAATCGATTATATGTCTTTGATAATCGATTGTGCTGCGTAAATTCTGGGAATGATTTTTGGAACGATTGGAAAACAATCGATTGTATCATCTTGACAATCGATTGTCGCAGTACAAAATCAGCAATTCTTAATTGGCAATTAGGCAACGGTTATGCATGGTTTTGACACTATAAATACATCTTCAAATCACTCTTCTAAACACAACAACTGATCATATTATTGCTAAAGCTTGCATACTCTCTTATTCATCATTTTCTATTCATTACATAAGTTTTTGAGAGCCAAATTCTTGACGAAAGTTGTTGCGTTCTTGAGCGTATTTATTTTACTCATATCTACTCTTCAGGAGAATCTTGTTTTTAGTGCAGAGTGTTTTTATACACTTGAAGGGAAGTGTTAATCCCTTGTATTGTAAGAAGGAACGTTGTGATTCCTTTGGTTGAAGTCTTGAAGTGTTGTATCTTCGAGCAAAGGTTGTTGAGGCTTGTGTGACTCAAGTTCTCAGTTTGTAACGGTTTGTTAAGCACCCGTAAGCTTAACGAAGTTAGTGGAAATCTCGAGAGAGTCTCTCGGGGACTGGACTAGCCACGGGTTGTGGTGAACCAGGATAACATCGGTGCGTTCGTTCTTTATTATTTACTTATCGCACTTATTTCATTCCTGCAATTTTTAAATTCCGCAAGTTTACGCTATTTTTTATTATAACGCTATTCACCCCCCTCTAGCGTTAAGCATATAAACTAACATATCCCCACACTCATAATAAGCTCTGGGAGGGCGCGGTGGCTGTGACTGATTGGACCCACCCCTACTAGACTGACCTCTGGAGGTGCCCTACGTAGGAGGCAAACTAGAAACTGGAGGTGCAGAATAAGGCTCCTGAGACCTGGGAGGAGCTGGAGTAATGCTGGATGAAGGAAGAGCAGAGTGAACTGGGCGACCCGCGACCCGTATAGCCCCTACCATGACGTCCCGCTCCTGAAGTACGGGTACTAGAGAAATGACCAGACTCTCGAGACCTCTTGGCCTCTCTCTCCTCTCGCTCTCTGGCATGCATACCCTCTATCCTCCTGGCTATACTCATCACCTAATGATAGAGTATATCCATCTCCATCTCTCACACCATACCAGACCTGATGGAAGGAATAAGACCCTCGATAAACCAGCGAACCCTCTCACAAACAGTAGCCACCAAAGCAGGTGAATGGCTGGCCAACCTAGTATTACGGATGGCATACTCAGAGATAGTCATAGGTCCCTAGCGCTGGTGCTAAAACTCCACGTGCCATGCATCTCGGAGGCTCTAGGGAACAAACTTCCTCTGAAACATATCTGAAAATTGAGTCCAAGTCAAGGAGGCAGCCTCGTTCGGACTGTCTAACTCAAAGGTGTGCCACCAGTCATAGACGACTCCCTGAAGCTGGAAAGCTCCAAAGGAAATCCCACTCGAGGTAGCAATACCCATGGTGCGAAAGATGCAGTGACAATCCTCCAAGAACCCCAAAGCATCATCTATAGATAGTTCGCTGAAAATGGGAGGGTCAAACTTCTTGAACCGCTCCAATTTACACTGCTCATCCTCCGTATGAGGTGCCCCATCCTCAGGCTGAACTGGTATTGTAGGTTAGATAGGATTAATATCTGGAATCGGTCGCATGTGCACCCTATGCTCTAGAGTGCGGGCTGCAAGTGTCTGGGCTCCTCCACCGGCTTGGGACGTGGCTGCAGGAAGGGGAAGCAATCCCGCCTTTGACAGCATAGTATACATGCTCATAAACTGCGGCAATGCCTCCTGAATATCTGGAGTAGTGGTGGTTGTGGGCATCTATGGTGCCTGAGTCCTGGATGGGTCTGCTGGTGGCACCTCGGCGGCTTCTCGT
Source organism: Nicotiana benthamiana (assembly GCA_034376525.1). Classification (NCBI taxonomy): domain Eukaryota; kingdom Viridiplantae; phylum Streptophyta; class Magnoliopsida; order Solanales; family Solanaceae; genus Nicotiana; species Nicotiana benthamiana. The sequence continues at coordinate 74,516,189 of CM067328.1, read as the reverse complement.
GCAGGTGCACTAGCTGCACTCCACGCACGTCCACGATCCCTGCCCCGGCCCCTGCCTTTGGAAGCTGCAGGAGAGGGTACGGGTGCCTGATCGTCCCGGGTCGTGCGTGTCCTCACCATCTGTGAGAGAATAAAAGACAGGAGTTTAGAATCGACGCCAAAAATATAGCATGACAAGAATTCAGTGATGTGAAGAGTTTTTCCTACATAATTACATAACCTACCGTAGATAAGTTCAGACGTCTCCGTACCGATCAGCAAGACTCTAAAGAACCGGCATGTGTCCCGTGACTCCTATGAATCTAGAGCACTAATACCAACTTGTCACGACCCTACTTCACCAATCGTGAACTTGTCATGACGGCACCCAGTCTTCCCGACTAGGTAAGCTTAACAGATTGCGGAAATTCAACAACCTTCACGAAACGATAAACAAATACTGAATAACGTAAGAATATGTATAAAGTGCTGCCTGACACATACAATTCAACTCAAAATAACATAACAACCTCCAAGACCTAGAAACCCACGGGCCACACAAGCTAAGAGTAAAAACGTAACATATGAATCTAATATCCGGAAATGTCTACAATAACTGAGTACATGAATGAGACTGCTAACTAAAAGGTAGAATAGAAGGAGACTCTTCGGATCTGCGGACGCGGCAGATGCATACCTCAAGTCTCCAAGTGTAGCTCCAAAATCACAGATAGTACGCTCGACTAGAAGTACCTGGATTTTCAAAACAAAGGTGTGCAGAAGAGTAGCATGAGTACACCACAGCGGTACTTAGTAAGTGTCAAACCTAACCTCGGTAGAGTAGTGACGACGAAGGTCGAGGCCCTACTAAGATGAACATAAGAATAAATATAAGATAAAATGAAAATAGGAAATATAGTAAATCTCAAGTATCTATAAAGACAATAATAGAACGGAACCGACTATAATACAATCTACGAATACAAGAACAGTCACTCAAAAATTAGGATGCCGCATGGAGCTCCGAGAATTGAACCCGTAGTCCATTCTTTCCAATATCTAAGGGTCTTCCGGGAATCCAACCCACAGTTCATCATGCCAACATCATAGGATCTCTCCGGAATCGAACCCTTAGTCCATCATATCAATAACAGAGGATCTACCGGGAATTGAACCCGTAGTCCATCATATCAATAAGAGAGGATCTCTCGGGAATTGAACCCGTAGTCCATAATATCAATAATAGAGAATCTCCCGGAAATTGAACTCGTAGTCCCAATCGTAAACACTTCACAACAATTTAATAATTAACAGAAAGAAGCCAAGTCAGCAACATGTAAGATCTAGAACCTAGCATGCTCACGAAGAGGAAAAATATTGTAATTTAGTCAAATAGAGCAAATAAATTACTGACATGTTTTTCCTAAGCTAAAACAAGTGAAGTTGCATTTTTAACAGTTAAATATACGAAGAAAACCAGTCTAAATAAGTCAAGCAGGGTGAATTTTCAACAACTACCACAAATACGCGCCATCACCTCGCGCACAAGGCATCTTAAACAACAGTAAAGATATCCTAAGGGGAGAGGTCCCCCACACAAAGTTAGACAATTCACTTACCTCGAACCGATACAAAACCGCTAAAAATTCCCTTGCCATGAGTATTCAACTCCGAGTGGCCCAAATCTATTCAAACCAATTACATATTGTAAATAACATCGCAAGTAACTAATTACACTGTTAAAATTAAAGCAAAGGCGCAAAAAAAATGACAAAAATGCCCTTCAACCCACATCTCATAATCGAATAAGTTTCACATTTTCAGAAACCACGTACTTTCACGAATCTAACCATATAAAAATCTCCCAAATCAGAGGTCAAATTCCCGTTCATATCATAAAAGTTAGATCTAAGAACTTTACCCCAATGTTCATTCAAAATCCGGAATTAAATCTTGGATTTGAGATTAGATTAGTGGGTAATAATCATAAGGGAGTAAGGAATCGTTACCCAATCGTTGTCTCTGAAAAACCCTCGAAAAATCTCCCAAAAGCGAGCTCTCTAGCTTGAGTTTTCATAAAAATGGAAGAACCCTCATTTTTTAAAAGTTTATAACTGTTCTGATACTTTGTTCAGTGCGATCGCATGAAGTCGCCTGCGATCGCGAAGAAGAAAATTTTGAGGCCCTGAAAATGGTCTATGCGATCGCAGCCAGAGCCATGCGATTGCAGAAGAGGAAGAACAAGAGTTGTGCGATCGCGGAGTGGGATATGCGATCGAAGAGAAAGAAGGAAGCAACACTATGCGATCGCGGACAAGGACCTGCGAGCACATTGAAGGAAAAAGAAGGCTCCCACAAGAAGAACTACGCGATCGCATGAGTACCTGTGGGATCACAGAGAAGGAATTTTCTACAATCTTTTTCAATACAAAAATGCCATATTGGGCATCCGAAACACACCCGAGGCCCCCAAGACCTCAACCAAACCTACAAACATATCCCATAACATCATTCAAACTTGTACCAATCCTTAAACCACCTAAAACAATGCCGGAAACAAAAATTAACCAATGATTTGAACTTAAAAATTTCAAAACTTAACCAAACTCACTTTCGATTCAAAACCTAATCAAAACATGTTTGATTGACCTTTTGCACGAACATCCCAAATGACATGAAGGTTCTACAGCAACTTCCGGAATCCTGTTCCGACCGTTGGATAAAAAATTCACTGTCGAACCGGAAACTTCAAAATTCTAACTTTCAGCATTTCTAGCCTAAATGAGTTGTGGACATCCAAAATACATTCCGAACACCCTCCCAACCCCGAAATAACCTAACGGAGCTAATGGAACCATCGGATTTCCATTCTGACGTCATCTTCACACTGTTCTAATTACAAACTATTTTTCAACACTTACACTCTCATTTAGGGGCTAAGTGTCCCAAAACACTCCGAATTCTATTACCGAATAACCCGGCAAACCAAAATAGCATAAATGAACTTACGGGAAGAAGCTAATGGGGAAACGGGGCATAAATTCCAAAGACGACCGGCCGGGTAGTCACAAATGACATTTCAAAGGTCCATGCTAACTTCCCTCTTCTCATAACACCCAAGAACATCCATCACAACTGGAGAAATCTGCTCAGTTCATAATCTAATAACCGGAGTGCCCTTCAGGCATAAATTCTCAAATTAATGATATTACCAAAATCCTTACACTTGGTTTAAATCTCTACTCAATCAAGTTATTGCATGTCACACTTATACAATCTTCATGTGGGACACGCTCCCACAACCTTCTCAAATAATTAGCGGGTCTGCATATCCAACTACCGGCTGCACCAATGCTAAAAGCGATCAAGGATCCTTAACCACAACGCAAAGCCTTTCTCAAAAAGCACCAATCTCAGGTGATACTGACGACAATACCAACTTACTCAAAACACTGAAACTCCCTTCCTGCTTATCCGAGATCGAGACGTCATAGTCATTACCGAACTGTAATCCTGCTCCTCACTTCAAATTCCATACCACTTACAGCTCCCAATGGGCCAATATACGATATACACGATTTCCATCACAACTCTGGAACCACTTGATAGACTAACACTTCATCATATAAAAATTTTCATTTAACTCACTTCAGGAGAACTATACCAACGTACGGGAAAATTCTCATAGGCATTGAATATGCAAATCTCTAAGTAATGGTCCAACCACCATTACCCTTCCGGGCTCCGCCTACTCATAACAGGCCATACCAGAAGAATGATGCTGAATAACATCAATCACTGCAGCCGGCAAGCATCACACGCACCGCCACAATCACATGCATGACTTGATCACGCTTGATGAAATGATTGCCACTAACAATATGCCAAGTGAAGCATGGCTAATCAATCTACTTCCTTCCACTAAATCGTTGATTGCCTTAAAAATAATACTTCTTTATTCAACACAAAACATAGTCCATATGCACTCATCCTGAGTGACCTTGAATCACGAGACCATGCTGCCTCGAATCCCACGAACCATTTTGTATTCCTTAAATGCTACATCACGAGTCAAAATATCATAGAACATTCTAGGAACCTTCTCACAAGTTGCTACAAAGCTTGATCCTTAATTGTACCCATAGGCTCAAAATTACTGAGCGCAACACTTAAACTCCTGAATTCACTAGGACCATTATTGAGAGCCGCCCACTATGTCTTGGTCCCAAATATAACTCACTCCATAGATCTAATAACTTTCAAATACTCTCTCGGTGAAGCACTCGGCGAAATTACTTCCTCTGAAACCTGCATCTATACGAGGCATAAATCCTGAATCTTTTTCCAAGTCCGAACATGAGCCAATAAGGCCAACCATCGCATGCCTCCAAAAATTCATTTCATAGCTAAAATAACCCATAAATATACTAATAACCATAAATCATGCAAGTAGTTAATCATACAACCCAATCTTAGGCGGTGGGACTCTCCCACTTAGCTTGAAGCCATCATTTCACAATTCTTGAGTTCGCCCGATCTTTTTACCTCTTAGTGAAATAAACTTGCGCCATAAATTATCAAATTTCTCGGGATCTTTCTGTAAACCCCCATCTTTCATATTCTGAATCACTATCCATATTCGCACGACCGATCTCTTTGTTGAACAACCAATATAATTCCTTGTAGAATCTTTGCCAACCACGCGACGGCTAACCTGCTTACAGGGAATATCCCACCTAGAGAAATTACCTCCCCAAATCTTCCTACGCCGCTGCACGGTGTACATTTACTGTTACACCATTAGCCCATCCTAAGTCCGAGCTCACCTTCCAGTTGCACAAGTCCATTCACCCCTCGCGGACATCAATTAAATGTATGGTAATATCGTCCCAATTCAGAGTTATGTTGCATCCTCCTTCACGTCATGCAGCTCCTTTCAGCTATATCAACCTTCTGGCGCATAATAGCCCATACTTCACATCATACCCGTAGACTTCAATCACCAATCATTAGAATCCCCAATTCGATCCAAACTCTCCTTAAGGCGCGTAGTCTTCCTACTCCCAAACCTATATGCAACCCCCGCCAGTCTCCCACTTTGACGGAACTCATCTCCTTAATCGTCCAGTCGACCTTGCTTCTCATACTTGGCCTCTAGAAATTTTAAGCACTACCTGATATTTCCCACATGTCCTTCCTCGTACTTTGCTTCTCAAATATTGACAAGTGAAATCTATCTTTGTGGCACCTGCATCTACCAATGCTTCTAACTTTAGAACCTTTCCAAAGGCCATCTTTATTGATCCATCAACATTAAAAATTCTAATTCGATGTTAAACCATCGCACCATGCAATATCTGACAGTTGTATCTCCAATACTATTTTACAATATCCTGCCATGAAGGCGAATTGTAGTAGATTATAACATCGATGAACTTGGCACGTTCCATTAGGACCACGACACCCCATCATAGAAGAAAAACTCCACCACGCTTGCAAATACCATGTCTCATTACTTCCACCAGCCCAAATCTAACCATGCTTAGTCCGACTGCCTTTCACTTGTCGTGAATAAAATATTGGATCCCTTGATTACACGCTGAGTAAACTTCCCTTCAATTCATCCATTTCCCCGACACTGGGAAAATATCCTACCATCATAGCAACACTGCGGAATAATAGCTCATAAACATCATGGAAACATGTGCCTAGCCTCAAGGCTCTTAGAAGTTCTATTACTGAGCTAAACAATAGAATATCCTTCCATGAGGCGACTATAACAGTCCAATCAATTATACCGGGAAAAACCATCCCGCACCACGTTCGTAGTGCCATTTCAATTCTTCAAATTCTCGATTTCTAGCAAGCACTCGCATCGCGTAGGATTGAATAGGAAGGAATCAAAGGCATAAGTCTCAGAGGAATCGAACCGCACGATAAAGAAATCAAGAATGGAAGTACTTATGACAACCCTATAGCCTCCCTAGGATAAGTACAGACGTCTCCGTACCGATCCGCGAGACTCTACTAGACTTGCTCATGACTCGTGAGACCGACGGGAACCTAGTACTCTGATACCATGTTGTCATGATCCAAAATCCACTAAGGGTCGTTATGGCGCCAAACACTGCTGTCAGGAAATCCAACTTGATTACTAAATCAAATCTCGTTTTAGCACTTTTGCAAATACTTGGTTTTTCTTCCATATTTAGAAATTTTTGAAAAATATAGTTTCAAATCACGTTTAAGAGTTAAACAATTAATACAATATTCCAAACCATCCCAGAACCCGGAGTCACAAGTACATGAGCATCTACTGATAAGAAGAATAAAAATACAACATCGGTCCGGAATACAGTGGACGAAAAGAAAATACAGTGCTAGAAAGAGACTACCCTAGCTGCGGCCGTCTCGAATGATGCAGCTCACCTGCACCTGTCGTGCCGCTAAGCCACGGGCCACACAATAAACCTGTGCAACAAAATGCACAGCAAGTGTAGTATGAGTAAAAAACAATGCGTACCCAATGAGTGTCTCGCCTAACCCCGAATGGGTAGGGACGAGATGGTCAACTTTAACACTCACTAGCAGTCCAATGACTATGTTTCCATAATAAATCTATTAAACAATGGATTTATTTTATAAACATATTTCTAATCCAGATATAGAGAACAAGTAAACACATAATTCTTTCATGGAAAATTTCCTTAGACTTCTTGTTATTATTAAGAGTATAAATCTCGAACCATAGTGTGGCATAAAATGACTCAAATGAGTCCAGGCAGCAATACAAGCATGCGCAAATCATACCATGGCGATGGCCTGATGCAACAGAAATAAATGTGCACTTGCCGAGGGTTGATGGCGTGCCTATAGATGCATCTATTAATCTGACGAGGCGTATGGCCCATTGCAATATAACATACGCAGACAGACAATCGGTCAAACAGTCGACATGGAGCAAATATCCAAGAAAAGTCAATTCTCTTTAATAATTTGAGAAAACAAAGCTTAAGTCATTTTTTTAAATCCATTTATTAATTTAATCCGATATATGCAATTTAATCCATCAAAGGTTTCACAATTAATCCAAGTATAACATGCTTTTGGGTCCTAGATTACCCGGACAATAGCATAATAGTTGCTACGCATGGTCTCTCGTCACCTCGTGCGTACGTAGCCCCCGAAAATAGGAGCACATAATCAATTTAACTCACCTATGGGTAATTCCCCCTCACAATATTAGAAAGGAGACTCACCTCGCTCCAAACCGCACTTCCAAATGCCAGGAACAAGTTCGAGACCTCAAAGCAGAGCCGAAAGAGCGCAAACTAGTTAAACAATATAGGAACTAGTCAACAAGGGCTTACAAGGTTGAATTCCAACTAATTAAATGATTTTCCAACCTTTCCCGCAAGTTTTCAAAATTTTTACCCCGGCCCACGTGCCCGGATCTCGAGATCTTTCAAAGGAAAATACTCTTTATGATCTTAGGATTACTAATATGTAAATTTGAGTTCATTACCTAGCTAACTAGGTGGTTAAATCATAATTTTATCAAAACCCTTTATCTAGCTCTAACCCTTGATTTTATTTGATTATTGATATTAAATCTATCTAATGTTCATGTATTTAAGCTCAGATCGAGTGTGGATTACTTACCTTGTGATGCTATGAAGAAACTCTCTCTTTGGAACCTCCCAAATCGCCCAAGGGTGGAAGAAATGGGAGATAAATGAGCTTGAGTTTATATTTAATGAACCCTTACTGCCCTACCGATTTTGGCATATGCAGTGTCCACTTCTGCGAAAAAACAACCGCTTTTGCGATTTGGAAGCACTGTGGACCAGGCCGCTTCTGCGGTCGAATTCTCGTACATGCGGGACCGCTTCTGCGGTCCCAGGGCCGCTTCTGCGGTCTCTTCCCCTTCTTGGCCTTCTGCGTCTGCGACCAGGTGGCCGCTTATGCGGTCACCGTTTCTGCGGTCAAAGAGCCGCAGAAGCAATTTTGACAGAAGCAGCAAACTTACTTCTTTCAAAAATCCGACTTCACTCAAACCTCGACCATTTAACGTTCGGGGCTCCCGTGCCCCTCCCGAACATACCGACAAGTCTGAAATCATGAGGCAAACCTAGTCGAACCCTCAGAATACTCAGAATAACGCCAAATCGAAGAATCGAACCCCAAAATCAATTATTTCAAAATGAACTTCAAGTTCTTTATTTTCCTTCAACGGGTCAAAACGCCCTTAGACTACTCGGATTGGCACCAAATTTTACGGGTAGGTATTATATGGTATTTCGAACTTGTATCAAGTTTCTGAACCAGAATCCGAACCCGATACCTGGGTTTTTTTTATAAATATTTAGATTCTTTAATTCTTTAAAACTTTGATTAAACAATTTTACATAAAAAATTCCGTACTCGGGCTAGGCACCTCGAAATTCAATTCCGAGCATACGGCCAGGTTCCATATTTTTCCACGGACCTTCTGGAACCATCAAATTACAAATTGGGGTCCGTTTCCCAAGAAATTTTATTGAAGACAAATTTGACCTTTTAAGAAAGCCTTAAGGAAATAATTGATTTTATTTTCACTCAAAACTCTCCTAACTTCCGAACTAATCCCCCCGCAAGTCGTAATTTAGCTGAAGAAATCGTGGGAAGTTTTTTTTATGGGAACAGGATTCTAAATAGTAAAACGACCAGTCAGATCGTTACATTCTTATTACTTCAAGTTTGCATTTTTACCGACTTGACTCTGGATATTGTACCTTAGGAGTTTTATCAAAATTGAAAATTAATTTTACTTATAAGTTGTTCTTTGGAAAAACTAATTTGTTAAATTCAATGACCTAATTATTTGTTCTCAGCAGTAAATAAAATACTTTTTATTGATTCAAATTTGTAATATTAACTCATTCTAAGTTTTAAATGTTTAACTGTATTTATAATAATATTTAACTGTAAATATATTTTTATCCGGTAAGAATTGTATGTTCAAAAGATAAGAATTCTAACAGTTCACATGAACTCTTTTTACTTGATTTTAAAGTCCTCGTATTAAAAATAATTAATTTATATTTTGTCAATATAAAATCTATTTTCAACTTATAAAAAATCTGCCAATGTTTTATTATAATAAATTCTAAAAGTTAATTGTTTCTTTGACGCTTTATTAGAGTGTAAAATTCAAAGCCACCATTTATGTTTAATAAGACACCAGAATCAGCAGGAAACTACTTTGAGTCAAGATGTATAGATATCGTTTGGAGAATCTTAACCGGGGTGAGATTAATAATATATTAATACTACTAAATATTAATATTTCCTGCCCAGTAGTTTAATAAGGAAAATTAATAACCAAATATGTAAATGATAAGAGAGTCCTAAATATTAGGAACGTACTTAAACTTATATTTTGTTTAATGTGAAATTTATTTTTTAAAGGATAAAAAAGACGAACGATATTTTGTTGATGACTTACGCAATAAAATATATATATATATATATATATATATATATATATATATATATATATATATATATATATATATATATATATATATTATAAAGCATAACATCAAGAAAGGCTCAAACTATTTTGCCCAAGTCGATACATCCTAATGCTAGCAAAATGTTATTGGGTTCAATAAAAGGAAATTATCAACTATGTCCATTTAGAAATAGTTCATTATAAAAATTGGTTAATTGATAAAATATTACTAATATTACCCAAAATGGCCAATTAGCTATTTGTAGCAAAAAAATTAAATATTTACTTTCTTTTGAGTGGGTGCTATTAGAGTAGATTGGGTATATCTTAAGGAGCTTGATCTCACTTTTGGGATGATTTGGTGAAGTTTTGAGGTGGTTTGAATTGAAAATTTGAAGTAAAAACTGAATTTGAAAAAAATGATACGTGTATCACATTATGTATCACATTTGTATCATGTTAGTATCGATTGTGTATCACATGTATATCCATGTATATCTATGTGTGAGATACATGCGTAATACATGTTTGATATATCTGTCACAGAAAATTTTTTTGACATTGATTTAATTATGAATTTTGATACAAAACCAGCCAAATCACCTCGAATCTTCCTCAAATTTTGTATATTGGTTTATTTATATTTCTTCAATGAATTTCGACTATTCCCATTAAAAAGTTCCTTGTTTGTTTTGATTTTTGGAATATTGGCTAGAGGTTAGTAAGTTGAAACTTATATGTGACATTTCTGTGAGTTTTCCTTCAATAAACCTGTAACTATTGCACAAGATCCGCGGCTAGAATAGAGATGATGGTATTAGAAAAAAATAAAACCAAATAAAAAATAACGATCCAACCAAATGGCTACCCCCGACATCTTAGGGGTTGGCTTGGACTGACTAGTAGAACCTAAGGCTGGACATATATTGGATAAAACTGATAATTCGAACCGTTAATTACTTATTGGGTTATCGGTATCGGGTTATTGGATTAACAGTTCGATAACGGTTTAGAATGTTTTCACTATTGGGTTATCGATTCGAGCCTCGGTTTGCCAATTTTGTTAATGGGTTAGCCGATAATCCAATAAGAATTAATAAAATTACAACTTTACCCTTTAGTATATACATATACTAGTGCTTCAGTTCATTCTCTCATATTCTTTCTTAGCCGCACTCTTTAATTGTTTCATCTTCATTCTTCATAGACCTTACTAGTTACTCTTAGCGTAAGTCGTTAGTCTTATACATTAGGCTTTTAATTTTTATTACAAAATTCATCTTCATATTGGTATTTTTCACTGTTAATGATTCTTTATTTTTTTATTTTTGTTTCTTAATTTTGTGAGCTCACGTTGTGCATCCTATAACTACCACCAATTTCTCTTCGCACTTATCAATTCTCAATCGATAATCTTCGTCAATTTTGGATATATTTTTTAATATTATTTTTGTACAGTATGTTGAGCTTTGAGAACAGTACAATATTTTCTTGCCTTCTAGGTATTTTTCATTTCTGTTTTACTATTGTCCATGCACAGATCAAAGTTTTGCTCTATGGTTTTTTTTAAGGTTGGGCATTTGACAAACAACATCCAGTTTATCTTGGACTGTTAGTACTATGTATTTGGACTTCATAATTTTAAGGTAAAATTGCTACTACATTATATTATTATTAATGTTCTTGAACAACTGTTGTTGAAGAATTAGTACTATTCCAGTTGTGACCACTAGACATAACGCATAAATGGGTACACTATGTTATTTATGTGAATTCTTCTCTTTTCTACTAAACTCAAGTGAATTGTCTTTTCTTTTTTACTTAACTCTAGACTAAGTTATCTTATCGGGTAAATCGGTAGCCGAATAACGTATAAACCATATCTTATCCATTCGATTATCGGTTTATCAAATTTCTAAAATGATAACCGATATGTTAAATCGGTTATATTCATAAGCGGATCGAACTGAACCGATCGGTACCCAGCCCTTGCAGAAACGGTGGTCTCTGTCAGTGATCGAGGAGTGCGGCTCTGTAAAGCTAGCCCCAAGAACCAATAAAGGCAAAGGTGAATCCAAAATTTTAAGTTTATGAATTTTGATAATGATATTAAATTACTATATATTACTAACTGGACCAACATACCGGATTCGAGCTAAATATTTTTATATATTTAATAGTTTTTTAGTACAAATACACGATCTAACAAAACGTTACTGGCTCAATAAACCCGTAACTTTGCACTAGATCCTCCCCAGAATAAAGATGATGGTATTATAAGTGGGGTATACAAACTGAACCGACAAACCGCACCAAATAAAAAAGTCAAACCAAACTGATTAAAAAATCCGATTAGGTTTGGTTTGATTTGGTTTGGTATTGAGTACAGAAAATCAGAACTAAATCGACATATAAATTTATAATTTTTATATATACTTTTAAGATTTTATACAGCATTGTATTTAAAAAATATCTTGAAATATTTTAGATTCTCTTGCAAGATATAATATTTAATAGCATATGAAGTAATCCATATTTATTAACCTTAAACAATTGGTTGTACGATCTCTTTTCTATCAAGTGTTAATAAAATGTGCCAATTTCTTTGTTTTCCCATATTCATATCATATGTTAAGATCTAATAAATTCTTAGTATATCGTTTTCGGATGTGAAGTGACAATTATTATTTAGTATCATATTAATTTTATGTTTAATCACTAAATTAGGTTAACCTTCAAAGTTTATATCAACAAACATTATTGTCGGCCGGCTAAAAAATAACTATTATGTGTTACTAAGAAAATTCTCCCATAAGAATATATTAATAGATAATATATTTGTTAATTTTTATAGTTTTACTAGACATATATTTACTTATAATTAAGCAACAAAAAACTTGAAAATTCTGACAAAATTGATATAGTTGGTTTGGTTTTGATAAAGTCGAACCAACCCAGTTCATGTACATTTCTAATTATATATAAGAAAGAAAACCAATTTAGGAAACTTTTGCCCATATATCAAAGGTTAACACCTTATTTATTTTAAATAAATACCATTTAACAAAATTATATTCTATAGATACATTTTAATGTTTATAGCAAAATATTTAATTGATTACCTCCTAGGCCTAAACCACTCAACACGCTAATCAGTTACACTATTTTCTTTTTCTCTTTACTTTGATACATCTCATTCTCTTTTTCCATTCCATTAAAATTTCCGATCTCCTCCTCCTTCCACCGGATTTGTACTAAAGCAAGAATACACACTAGTTTATTGTTCATTGAGCAAATATATGGAATAAATGTTTGAGATGGCTTATGTGCGATGAAGAATATAACTTGCCTATAGAAGACTCGCATGAGGGCTGCTATTTGATTCTTTTCCCCTTCTATTCCTTGTTTTCCCTTCTCACGATTATTGCTTCGTCCTCTCTGCTATATAGTAAAAAAATAATAATTATTTATTAGGTAAGAAGGGTGTCACGATCCAAACCCCGCTCCGATTGTGGTGGCACATCTCATGAAGACGATGCCAGCCAGACCATTTCCAAACACCTCTTTTAAGCAATTAAATAGTTCATAAGTAGTTTAAATATGATTTAATGATATTGACTAGCAGAAGTACAACCCAACACGACCCTAATCGGGGTGTCACAAGTCACGAGCATCTGTTAAAATGTGAATACAGTTCTACAAGTTTCTAAAAATACACGGAATAGGAATAATGAACAAAAGAGAGAGAAGCGGTGCTGCGAACCTGTCAATCAACTCACTAAACTCCTATAAATCTGCATCTAATCAGCCAAAATTCGGTACCGGGCGAATAAATACATGCATCTGCACACGAGGTGTAGGGAGCAAAGTAAGTACTCCAACTCAGTGAGTAATAAGAGTAAATAATAACTGAGCAGCAAGAAATCACATAAAGCAACCAATGTGTTGTATAGAAGCAGAGTAAAACCCTTTGAGAAAAGTAGTGAAGCTGTGGAATCTTTAGAAATATCTTAGTTCAGTTTAAACTTCTTTTGAAAATGACTTTTTCACAGTTACGCAATAATCGCAAAACAGTTGGCCGCGAGAAGCACAGAAAATCCGCCCTTCGGGTAAAAATAACGCCAACATAACAGGTAAAATGTCAATCAAATATGAAAGATGAACACATAAAAGTTAGCCCATCGGGCAATATCTCATAACAGTACCAGCCCCTCAGGTTACCTCCCAATCACTCGTATCAACCCCTCGGGCTACCTCACAATCACTCATATTAGCCCCTCGGGCTCACTCTTAGAACAGTATCAATCACTCAGAACAATGAGTACATGCACTCACTGTGGGTGTGCAAACTCCGGAGGGGCCCCTTACGGCCCAAGCGTTACATCAAGCCGCTTCGTGGCATCATCACTCCGCACTTGGCCTCACATCACTCTGCACTCGGCCTCCCATCACTCGGCACTAGGCCTCACATCACGCAAGCCACCTCGTGGCATATAAATGTATCTCCAGCCCTCAGCCTCATATCACTCAGCATATCTTCATATATGGCCATCGACCTCACATAGTCCGAAAATCATCGCAAGCACCTCGGGCATTTGTAAAACAGTAGTCGTCAGCCCAAACCATCATTTAGAAACATCATTTAAGCTTTAAATCTGAGTAAAAATGGATAAGTTTGTAAAATAGTAGATAGCAACTGGCTGAGTTCAAATAATATGTCAAACAGTGAGGATATAGTGATAAAAATCCCCGAAGGGTTCAAATAATTGGCACGAAGCCAAGATACGACAATCAGCCCAAATAATGATAATAACAAATATTTCAGTCAAATACGCAGTAAATTATCAATCGGGACAGATCAAATCACAATCCCTAGTATAATAAAACCCTGCACTCATCATCAAGCGTGTGTCTCGCCTCAATATAGCACTACGATGTGCAATTGGGGTTTCAAACCCTCAGAATATCATTTAAATTTATTACTTACCTCGAACCTGCGAAATCTCTAGCTCACGATACCTTCACTCTTCAAATAGGCCTCCACGCGTGCCGAATCTATCCAAAATCTGAGCGAATACATCACTATATGCTAAGGGAACAAAGCCCAACAAATACATTCAATTACGGGCATAAATTTCGAAATAATCAAAATCCGATCCTCGAGCCCACTTCTCGAAACTTAGAAATTTCAAATCATTAGATTCCTTATCTTTCCCACGAGTTCATACATATCAAAAGTACTAAAATCGGAGTTCAAATGACCCCTCAAATCCTCAATTTAAGGATTCTTATTCTCAAGCCCTAATCCTCCATTTTTAGCCCTTTAATTCTTTTAATTACAGCCTTAAGCCATGAAATACTATAATAGAAATGTGTTTTAGGTCCAAAAATTCTTACCTTAACGAAATCTCTTGATATCTCTCTTTAAAATCGCCCCAAAAGCTCCAAGGTCGAAGTCAAAAATGGTGTAATATCCAAACTCGCGAAATGAAATCACATATATGCTCTGCCTAGCCTTTTCCGCATCTGCAGTCAAAAATCCGCTTCTGTGGTACCACTTTTGCAGTCTGAACCTCCGCTTCTACGAAATCACTTAAACGGACCAAAGTCGTTTCTGCGACAAAAATCCCGCATCTGCGATATCACAGATGCGGTCACAATACCGTCTGCTGTCTCTACCCACCTGAACCTTTTTCGCTTCTGCAATGAATCATCCGCATCTGTGGCATCGCATCTGCAGTCCACAAATCGCAGAAGCAAAAATACCAGAAGCAACAAATCTGAAGTTGCAACACAAATTCCAATTTCTCCGTTAACCATTCAAAATCACCATGAGGCCTTCGGAGCCTCAACCAAAAGCACAAATATGACCCAATACCTTATTCAAACTTGTTCCAATCGTCAAAACACCTCAATAACACCAAATTACCCAAAACTCATCGAATTCAAGCCTAAGTTTCCAAAAACTTCTGAAATACACTTTCGATCAAAAACCCGACCAAACGATGTCCGAATGACCTGAAATTTTACACACACATCTCAAATGATACACTGAAGCTACAGAAACTCTCAGCATTTTATTCTGACCCTCGGATGAAAATCTTACCTATCAACAGGAATTCGTCAAAATACTAACTTTGTCAATTCGAGCCAAATCCTTCCACGGACTTTGAAAATGCATTCGATCGCTCTCCTAAGTCATAAATCACCTAATGAAGCTAATCAAATCATAAAAATTTTGACTCAAACTCATATACAAATAAGTCAACTCTTGGTCAAGCCTTTCAAATTCAAAGCTTTCAACTGAGACTGCTCCTTCAAATTCATTCCAAATTTTCCTAAAAACCAAAAGCAATGATCTACACCAATCATAATAAATTACATGAAGCAAGTCATGCTCGAGAATTGGCGATCGAAGTGCAAGAGCACAAAACGACCGGTCGGGTCGTTACAAAGGAGTTCAACGTCTTTAGCAAGCAAGAATTGGTAAGATATGGATGTTGTAGGATGATTTTCTATTAATAGTTTTATGTATTTTATTGCATTCATTGTCTTTTTTTCATTGCAATTCTATGTATGTCGTTATATTCCATGTATTTCATTGTATTCACTGTCTTTTTTCTCATTTTGTTTCAATGTATCCCGTTATATTATAGATTATATAGAAAATACTTATATACAATTATATACAAAATATATAAATACAGAACCCGTCGTAAAAATAAATTAGTATTTTTCGGAAATTCTCGATAAGTAAGTGGGGGATGTATTTTTTTTTCTGTTTTAAGAAAAGGAAAATCTTATTTCCCGAATCATTGTACATTGCAATTTGAATTAGGAATTCTTTGTCCAACTCTAAGCAGCCCTTAACTACATATGCATCTGATCATATATGTATTATCTATTCCAACAAATAATACAAAAGAAGAAGGTTGTATTTCATTGTCTTCACTGTCTCATTGTATGCCATGAATGTATTATACGTTTTTTTAATTAATATAATTTATGTATTAAGATGTATTATATAATTTCTCTGAAGATTGCTATATTTTTGGGGTATTTTTCGGCTGAGAATCTTTTTTTTATAATACAAAATTTGTATGTTATAATTGAGTTTGTTGAGTTATATTAGGAATCTATTATGTTAATTGATTCTCTTTCCATTTTAGAAATAGTATAATCTCTTATTTCACGCCGTGAATACAGTCTAATACTGTCCAATACAATAATTTGTCCAGTTGTTATCACATGGTTCACTCCATGAATACAGTCGAATACAACAACTGATTAGCTGAACTTCCCTGATTTAAGCCTATTTTTGCTACTGTATTCATGAATACAATAGCTTAAATACATCAAAGCATATTATATTATAAATGTGAGCACCTTAAATCAAAGTTAATTTACAAATTTACCCATCAAAGATTGAGTTACGATTTTATCCTTAAATTAAAAAATTATATTCTCTTCTTTTGTAAACTTATTTATAGATATTGTTTTTTATTTGGTTTATAGGTTTGATTTATGATGTATAGGAAGCGTAGTTTTGAATTTGAAATTAATCTTTTCTTTTATTGATAAATTTTAATGCATGTTTACCCTTTAATTATTTTAAGTTATTTGTTGTAAAGTTGATAGTGATAACCTTTAAAACATTCACACTATAAAAATAACATCTTACATTTAAGAAGAAAAAAGAATAAGGAGTTATATCTGCATGAGACTTTATTTGCTTCCTATTTATTCTCTTTCAGTTATATTTTTATTTTACTAAAATAGTTAAATTCTAAAGAATTAATCGGCAATAATTCTATAACAAAGACAATACTCCTAAACCTTATAGCAGTTCTAAGTAAACGCTAGTTTCCTACTTTGATTTTGCTAATTAGGGGTGTACAAAGAAAACCGATAAATCGCACCAACCCGATAATCCGAGTCAAACCGAGAAAAAAACCCGACTATGATTTGGTGTTGGAAAAAAAAATCCGACCATAATTGGTTTGGTTTGGTTTTAACTAAAGAAAGTCAAACCGAAACCAAACCAACCCGACAATACATATATAGCAATTTTAGATATATTTAATATATAAATATACTTATTGTAATGTAATTTATAAATATTTCTTAAAGAATTTCATCATTTTATCTTTTAAGGTATTATTTCAAGGTTTGATTTAGAACTTTTGAATGCTCCAATAAGTTTTATAGCCATTAATATTAGTAAATTAAATAATGCTAGCAATCAATACTAATGCTAACAAAAGACATTCAATTCAATATTACGAACGGGAATGTATTAAATGTCTATTTTCTATTTTGCAATAATTTAGATAAAAATACATAACCTATTTTTATTTTTCTTTAGCTTTAGCTTCTAGGCATATAATTAATACTCCCTCACTAGTCTATTCAGTTTAGCATGAATTAGTGCTTTTAAATTATGTTTATTTTTATTATGACTTTTTAATTAGCAATATTTATAGTACATAATTTTATTATTTTTTATTGTTGAATATTTTAGGATAATGTCGAGTCATTACATATCTCATATTTTGTATTATTTTCTTGAAAAATACTTTACATAGTTGTGTCTTACTAGGATTAAAGAAATATTTTGAGCATACGTTATATATTTTGTTCTATGAAGATTTTACCGAAAAAAACTCGAAAAAACTCGAATAACCCGAAAATCCGAAAAAATCCGAGAAAAACCGATATTAAAAAATCCGAATTTATTGGTTTGGTTTGGTCTTTAGATTTAATAACCCGACACAATTGGTTTGGTTTGGTAATTGTAAAATCCGAACCAACCCGGTCTATGTACACCCATATTGCTAATATTTATTTTATAACTAGTATTAGAATACGCGCGTTGCACGTGGCTTTCTCTCCATAAGTTTATTTACTAAAAAAAAGCTTAAAAAATACATAAGTATAATATTAAAAGTTTTGTATAAATTATAATATAAAACTATAAATTCTGAGGATGGTGAGTATTAATCTTATACAACCAACTCAAAAACAAAAGAGAGAGAGGAGAGAGAGAGAGAGAGGAGGAGGAAAGTGCAAAATAGAACTTTTCAAGCATTAGTTATTATTCATCTTAAATTTTGTTTAGTTTTATAATATGACTTCAATTTCACAAATTAAAGTATCATAGTTCCTTTTTAGCTATCAAGTTCATGCACTCATCACTACCAATAATACATCTTTAAATTTTACGAATTTTATTATGAGAATATCTATAAAATTATGGTCTATTTGTACTCACAAGCGTTATAGAAATTGTTTTAAAAGTTATGACCACAATAAAATATTTATATAAGCAAAATCTTACTTAATTTTAAATTTTTAAATATTAATCGTTTTGCGTAATTCAAATGACAAGAGAGATTTAATAGCTAAAATTTTGATTAATGCCAAGATCTACAATATTGGAAAAATAAACAAATAGGAGTAACAATTTTCACCAAAACTACATTCTAAAAATATAATTAGATCTTTTATGAAATAAGATTTGTTCGACAAATAATTTTGTGGAAACACATAATTATGATCTTTGTGCTTCTTTTGCTATGTTAGCATTTTGTTTTTCCTTTTTTTTTTGAATCTTCTATGTTAAATACAGCTATGTTAGTCATTCAACCTAATGATTAATTATACTTCTAGCTGTGAGCACGTGATTTTTGCTTCACGAAAACTACTTCAAAAGAAATCAAAAAATAAAACAAGTTACCTTCAGGTACAATTTTGGAAATTTACGTGACATTTTGGTAATTGTTATATCCATAAAATGCTCACCTTGTTGTAGTCAATTAAAAAAAATACATGTTGCATGCATTTTAGAAATTAATTGTGCACTTATAAATTAATTAACCAAAATTTGGTTAAAAGAAATTACAAAGAATGTGCATTTTTTTGTTCCTTGTCATTATGTGATATTATTTAACTGTGTAATTTGTTTTAATTGTTGAAGTGTTAATTAATATGTGTGCAATTTAATTTCTTTTGATTTTACAAAAATTGCTTATGTTTTCATTTTTTGGTTAGTTGAGAAAGAAAGAAAAACGGCTAAAATTGCAAAGTAATCCAGGCCCAAACGCAACAGACCCAGTCCAAAGACCAGGTCTCTAAGACCGTAACCAAACGACATCGTTCGGAGCCCCTCAATCTTGAGCTGTTGATCAAATCCAACGAACGGCCCAAATCAGGCCACTCACCAAACCAAACGATGTCGTATCAGATGTTTGATCTGGGTCGTCTATCCCAAGTCAATCCTACGGCCTATGGCCCTTCAGAACACCCGACCCAATTCACCTTTGGATCGACCTAGTTTCACTTAAGTGAGACGACGTCGTTCCGCTCTCTCCAAGAGATCCTGGCCATCCATCCTGATTGATCCAACGGTCAGGACTCGATCTCCCCCTCCCGTATATAATCCTAATCCCTTACACCACGCCCCCAGAAAACACCCCCCCTCCCCCACTTCATTGTTCTCCGTCTCTCTCATTCAAAGACGGAGCTTAGGGTTGAAACCCTAGCCGCCTTGAAACTCCTGGACCTCAAAACCCGGCGGCCGGTGCTCCGATGACCATCATAATAACACCCCAGACTCCCCTCCGCTTCCACATTCCAAATATCCAAACAGCTTCTCTCGAATCAACCCCGCGCTTCTCGAATATCCATTTGAAGACTCGAGCCAAATGTCAACCTACCCAAACCGGCCCCAAATTCATACCAAACAACCCCCTGACCTCCCTCACACCCTCAATGTGTCACGCCCTAAAGCAAAAGGGCATGACCGGCGCCCGACCGGGTAGTCCTAGTCGAGCGAACCTAGGTGCCGTTCCTATTCCCCACGCGTTATCCCATATTATTCATTGTTAATTAGCCAAAAGATACCAAATGCAATTGAAAGTAAATATGTATTCTCTTTTATAAGCACACATTATGATTAACAGGGTACATCTTTTACAAAACAAAAATTATGATTAACAGGGAACGTGGTGTACAACGTACAGCGCCCAAAACATACACCTATGTACATAAGTTCTATCCCACATAACACTGTCTATGGAGCCTCTCGGAGAAAGATAATACAATACTTTCCGGCGACAAGGCCCCAGCTATACGTTTGCAGTGACATCACAAAACTACTATTACAACAACAGATGTGGCCTGAACCACGCAGAGACCCGGAAGAACAGGGGCTCACCAACTTACACACAGCTGATAGAAAGAAGGATGAGCTACGGACGGTGGACTAAAGTGCCTACCAAGGATCCACCTACAATCATAACACGAATGTAGCGCCCCCGACAAAAGGGACGTCAGTACATCTTAATTATATTGGCATGTATGAACAAACTTTGTCCCAAGTAAACTCAAGCCAAAACGCATATACAAGTATAAAACTGAACAACAATAGTACAACCATGGAGCAACAACCAAATATTTCACAGCAAATGATACAATTAGTCAAACAAAGCGGAAATCAGTGCCTCAGATGTTACAAACTCTCCTGCTGTCTCCTTTCACAATTCCACATTTATCATTTCACGATTTATATTCATATCAATAGTGATATTGGATCACATTTTACACCCTTATTACCTCGTCCACCTTTATTACCTCGGCCACCCTTATTACCCCAACGCACACCTTATTTCACCGTGTTGTGGCGTGCAACCCGATCCCGCCTGACAGTTTCAGTTCACATCAACATACAACACAACAACAAATACAAGAAATCAACTATCGCACATTGTTAAGATAGAACCACAACAAGGATAATGTAATTTCCACAACTAGCAAAAACAATTTCCTCATGTTCATCAATTCGTACACAATTTGGGTTACCACAACAGTTGTTCACAACCAACCATACACGTTGCTCCACATTATTTTCATTTCCACCATTTCCAATCTCTTTCAATTACAAGTTCCTCAACTTTTACCAAAAGGTGTTACCACACAAGTATACATCACAAGAGCTTCACAATGATCCCCACATGAATATCAATTATCAAAAAATTTCACAAACTAAACAGGGCGATTTCACAAGGATCACAGTTAGCCATACATACCTGGAGTTGATTATCCCATTTAAACATTTAGTCCAGTTCGCCAAGCAATCAAGAAGTCTATCTAATCCATGAGCAGCATTTAGATTTTACAAATTAAACCCGTAGTTATTACCCTATTCCTTTTTTACAAGATTCTAGGGTTTCGAAGACATGCATGAAGATTTTATGAAGAAATTTCAAAGCAAGTGTGTGGGGTTCCTCTCCCAAGATTAAATTTCAAAATTCAGGGGAAATGAGTTAGGTATTTTACCTAAGAAATCATTAGAGAAGACAATGCACCAAGAATTTTCCGAGCTACAATGGTTTTGAAAGACTAGATGATGAAGAACTTACTTTCTCTCTCAAGAACCCTCTCTCACTCTCTCTCTTTTTTTGATCAGAAATGTGATAAAATGAGGGAGAGTGTGTTTTTATAAAAGGCGGGTCGGGTCTAAAATTTTAGAAAAATACCAGAGGAGCACAATCTACGACGCAATCTGAGGTCGCAGAACTGACATGCGGTCCGCAGATATGGCTCAAGTTTCAAACCTCTCAGTTTGGGAATGCGCTGAATATGCGGTCTGCATTCGAGTTCTGCGATCGTAAAATGCACCGCAGAACTGACCTTCGAATTTCTTCAGGGACCATATGCGATCACTCTACAGTCCGCATATTGATTATGCGACCGCAGATCTGACCGCATTTTTAACATCAAAAATTGGTTGCTCTCTGATTCACTCTGCGGTTGGAATACGGTCAGCATAGCTGATCTGCGACCGCATTTTGAAAATTTTCTAGAAAAATTTTGATTTCACATTTTAAGTGCAAAATGGTAAAAAGGATCTGATCCACGTAGGTAGACTCGACTCTGTGAGCTGCTAATATCTGAGCACTCATTTCACGAGGCCTTACATCCTCCCCCGCTTAAGATCATTCGTCCTCGAATGAGGGCTTGGGAACCAAATGAGTTTGAAAACATGATATGCAAGTTCCTACACTTTTATTAACTATCAAGTTTGTCTTAGAAAAAATTTTCCAGAGTCTCCTTTGTAATATGGACCTAACCACCTGTCAAACAACCCCCAAAACACATTTCCAAGCACTATTACACAAACTTTCTACCTTTACAATAGTTTTAAAATGCATAATCCTCATATTTGCACATATTCAACCTCTCGATACACCTTTTTAACCAGTTTGGCACAATACATGTAGTCATCTTAAGCATTAATTATCTGTACTATTAAATCCATTTACCTATCACAAGGGTACACCACAGTTATTCATTTCAATACGATTCCTCCATGCAAAACTAATCATTACACAATTAGAACACTTTGATACACCATCTCCATGCAAAATTAATTATTACTCCATACATCACCTTACCATGGGAGCACAAAACTTTCATTACCAAAGAGGACTGCACATTTCTTAAATAACCACAACACGTGAAGTTTGTTGGCAAACATGGAGAAACTACAAAAGTAAGGCACTTGGAAAGAGAAGGAAGGTTTCTTACACCTAATGGGACACAACACTAGTTATCCTAGGGACAAGATTCGCACGATCATTCCTAGACTTGCTAAAATAGATGGGGGTAATTTGTCTTCATCTCATCTTCCGCTTCCCACGTGGCTTCCTCAACTTGTTGGTTTCGCCACAACACTTTACTGAAGCAATCTCCTTGTTTTGCAACTTTCGGAGTTGCCTATCAATAATAGCAACCAGAATCTCCTCATATGATAACTCTTCTGTAACCTTGATGTCTTCAACTGGCACAATTTTAGACAGATCACCCACAACTTTCCTCAATATGGATACATGAAACACCGGGTGCACCAAGGATATTTCACGGGGCAATTCCAACCTATACGCAACTTGACCGATCCTCTGAGTGACTTGATAAGGCCCGACATATCTATGAATTAGTTTTCCCTTCTTCCCAAAGCGCATGACTCCCTTCATAGGGGACACCCTCAATAATACCCAATCTCATTCTTGAAACTTCAATTCTCTTCAACGCACGTATGCATAGGATTTTTGGAGACTTTGAGCAGTCTTCATCCTTTCTTGAATGACTCTTACCTTCTCCATGGCCTGATGCACGAGATCTGGCCCTATCAATTCTGCTTCACCAACCTCGAACCACCCGATCGGGGACCTACACCTTCTTCCGTACAATGCTTCGAATGGTCCATTTGGATGCTAGCATGGAAGCTGTTATTATAAAAAAAAACTCTATAAGAGGCAGGTGATCATCCCAATTACCCTTGAAATCCAAGACACATGCCCGCAATATATCCTCGAGCGTCTGGATAGTCCGCTATGCTTGGCCATTGGTCTGCGAATGAAACGTTGTGCTAAGATTCACTTGAGTACCCATACCTTGCTGAAATTTCCTCTAGAAGTTAGCTGTAAACTGAACTCCTCGATCCGAAATAATAGAAAGAGGCATACCATGAAGCCTCACTACCTCTTTGATGTACAACCGAGCATATATATTGGTGGACTTGACTGGCAAAAAGTGAGCTGATTTGGTGAGTCTATCCAGAATTACCCAAATTGAGTCGAACTCGTGCTGAGTACAAGTTATCTCTGTCACGAAGTACATATTAATCAATTCCCACTTCCACATCGGTATTTCTACAAGCTGAGTCAACCCTCCCGGCCGCTGATGCTCGGCCTTCACCTACTGGTAATTCGGACACTTAGAGACGAAGTCCGGCACACTCTTCTTCATACTACTCCACCAAGAGATATCCTTGAGATCGTGATACATCTTTGTAGAGCCTGGGTGCACTGAATACCTGGAATGATGAGCCTCCGCCATTACCCTCTCCCGAAGATTATCCACATCCGGTACACATAACCTATCGTGGCACCGTAGTACACCATTCACTGCTGCCGAGTGAAAATGCTGAAATTTTGCTACTTAGAGCTGCCTCCTTCAATTGTGCCAATGTTGGATCAATAAATTGTTTTTCTTTATCCTCTGCCACGAGCGACGATTCTGCTGTGTTATGCATCATGAGATCCTCCTCATTCGGGGCCGAGATACAAACCCCAAGGCTAGCCAACTGGTGTACCTCCCGAGCTAGGATCCTCTTATCCGCTCTTAAGTGAGCCAAGCTACCCATGGATTTCTGACTGAGGGCGTCGACCACCACGTTCGCCTTCCCTGGATGGTACAATATGTCCATATCATAATCCATAAGCAATTCTAACCACCGCCGCTGCCTCAAATTTAGCTCCTTCTGCTTGAACGAATATTGAAGACTCTTGTGATTTGAAAACACATCTACATGAACCCCAAAAAGATAATTCCGCCATATTTTCAATGTGAACACAACATCTGCAAGCTCCAATGCGTCGGATAATTCTTCTCGTGATTCTTGAGTTGCCTAGAAGTATATGCTATACCCTTCTGGTGCTACATCAGAACACTCCCTAATCTGATCCTGGAGGCATCACAATAAACTACAAACCCCTCAGTGCCTTCTGGCAAAGCCAACACTGGTGCCGATGTCAACCTTGTCTTCAATTCTTGAAAACCTTTCTCACAAGCATCTGACCACTGGAACTTGGCTGATTTTCGCGTCAATTTGGTCAATGGGGAGGCGAGAGTGGAGAATCCCTCTACAAACCTCCAATAATACCCTGCTAACCCCAAAAAGCTACGGATCTCTGTTGGAGTCGTGGGCCTAGGCCAATCCTTCACCGCTGCAATCTTTTGGGGGTCCACTTGAATCCTCTTACTGGAAACAATATGACCCAGAAAAGCGACGGATTCCAACCAAAATTCACATTTGGAAAACTTGGCATACAATTGGTACTGATGTAGAGTTTGCAAAACCGCCATAAGGTGAGTGGCATGATCCTCCATGCTCCGCAAATAAACGAGGATGTCTTCAATGAAAACAATCACGAAGGAGTCTAAGAATGACTTGAAGACCCGATTCATAAGATCCATAAAAGCTTCTGGGGCGTTGGTTAGCCCAAAGGACATGACCAAGAATTAAAAGTGGCCATAACAAGTTATGAAAGTGGTCTTAGGAATATCTTGCTCTCTGATCTTCAATTGGTGGTACCCGGACTGCAAATCGATTTTGGAGAGGAACATTGCACCCTGTAGTTGGTCAAACAAATCATATATTCGAGGCAAAGGGTACTTATTCTTGATGGTGACTTTATCAAGCTGCCTATAGTCGATGTACATCCGAATCGACCCATCCTTCTTTCTGACAAAAAGAACCTGATCACCCCACGGCGACACACTTGGCCGGATAAACCCCTTCTCTAATAGATCCTTTAACTGCTCTTTTAACTCCCGCAATACTGTTGGCGCCATTCTGTATGGTAGATATTGGCTGGGTATCTGGCAATACATCAATCCCGAAATCAATATCTCTATATGGTGGAATTCCCGAAAGCTCATCTGGAAATACCTCAAGAAACTCATTCACAACTGGCACGGACTCGTGGGGAGGTACCTTTGAAATGGTTTCCGCCACCCGGAGTAAATGACATATGTACCCCTTTCCGATCATCTTTGAAGCCTTGAGGTAGGAAATAAACCTACCCCTCGGCACAACACCATTTCCCTTCCATTCAATAACCGGCTCATTAGGGAACTCGAGTCTCATGACTCTCGTCCGGCAATCAAGTTTAACAAAGCACGAATAGAGACAATCCACTCCCAGGATTACATCAAAATCCACCATTCCAAGCTCGATAAGGTCGGTCGTGGTAACACGACCACCTACTATAACAACACAATTCCTAAAGACCCGCGCGGCTGTAATAGAATCACCAACCGAAGTCGATACAGAGAACGGCTCAAGAATTTGCTCGAGTTCAATCCTAAAACTCGAATAAACAAATGGAGTGACAAAGGACAAAGAATCCCCCGAATCAATAAGAGCATAGAAATCAATGGTCTGGAAAGATATGATACCTGTGACAATATCTGGGGAAGCCTCAGCACTCTGACGGCCACTCAATGCATAAAACCTGCTGGGTCCGTCCCTACCACGAGCTCCACGTCAGGCTACACCACGCCCTGCTGGGACTGGAGGGCGCACTAATGACGTAGCAGCTGATGAACTGGATAGCTGAGCATGTCCTACACCCACGACTGGCCTGGGCACACGGCAGTCCCGTTGTATGTGACCTTTCACCCCACAATTGTAGCACACTGGAGCATCCAATTAACAAGCCTTTGTATGAAATCTCCCATACTCGGGACATATATCTCCCTGTTGCCGAGTTCTCATTCCCCAATGACTGAACTAGCGGGACCTCCTGCTGTCTGAACCTGACCCCGAAGGGCTACTCTGCTGGGAACGGTGCATGGATGGCGGTGCACTGGCTGAGGACTGAGCATAAGACTAAGATGGTCCTGATGACCCTCTCCCTGGAGCTGACCTCCATGGGTGACCCATAGACTGGGCCCTACTGCTACTCTCCTTGTCTGCCTGAATCTTCAACTTCCTGGCCACTTTGGCCTAAGTAAAACCCACGATCTTCCCACAGTTCATGTATGAATGCAAAACCGCTGTAGCAGCATCATTTACCACCAAAGGGATAAGACCCTTAATGAATCACCGAACTCTGGCCTCCATAGTCGACACCAACTGAGGAGCATACTTGGACTACCTCACGAACTCCATATGATATTCCCACACACTCATACTACCCTGAATAAGAACCTCAAACTCGGTGGCATGAGCTTCCATGGTCTCGGCAGGCAAGAAGTGGTCCATGATGGCATCTACGAACTCATCCCATCTAGCTGGAGGTCTCCCCTCCTCACGGGAATCCTCCCATATCTCAAACCACGAACGTGTCGCTCCCTTCAACCTGTATGAAGCCAATTCTACCCTTTCTATCTCTGTATCCTTCATAACTCTAAGGGTCTTGTACATCTCATCGAAGTCCTGCGGATCGGCTTCTAGGTCTGTGCCTGAGAACTCTGGAGGGTACAATCGCAGAAACTGATGAACTCTGGAGCTGGAGGAATCTCCCTATCCGCTGAAGGACACAGGGGCATCATGAGATCTCTGGGCCTGGGCGGCTACTAACTGGGTCAACATATGGATAGCTACCCTAAGGTATCCATTAGAAATCCAGGGATCAGAAGCTGGAGCAACATCAGGATTAGGAGCATTGGCAAGAGGGATAGTGGCACCCTCGGCCGATGCAGGAACATGATTGCTTGGATCAGGAATGGATGGGGCAGGAAAATTCAGAACTGGGGAATCACTCTCACCCAAGGCAGTCAGCACATGATCCACAAACGCACTGGAAGTGGTGTTGGCCCCTAGGCAACGTCTAGCTTTCTTCTTAGGTGCCATCACTGAAAATTTGAAATAGAGCACGAATTAGACAGAAAATTACTTCACAACACAAACCTGGAATAACAAAGAAGAGGATAGTGTTTTCCTAAATGCCCGTGTAGCCCCCAACTTATAGATGTGGTCGACAACACACCTATAAGAAGGGATCTACTAGGCACGTCTCCGAGACATCGTAGGACTCTTTAAACCTTAGGCTTGGATACCAAGTTTGTCACGCCCCAAATCCAAGGGGCATGATCGGCGCCCGACCGGGTAGTCCCAGTCGAGTGGACCTGGGTGCCTTTCCTATTCCCCACGCGTTACCCCATATTATTCATTGTTAATTAGCCAAAAGATACCAAATGTAATTGAAAGTAAATATGGATTCTCTTTTATAAGCACATACTATGATTAACATGGGACATCTTTTACAAAACAAACATTATGATTAACATGGACGTGGTGTACAACTTACAGTGCCCAAAACATACACCTATATACATAAGTTCTATCCCACATAATACTGTCTACGGGGCCTCTAGGAGAAAGATAATACAACACTTGCCGGCAACAAGGCCCCGACTATACCTTTGCAATGACATCACAAAACTACTACCATGCAGGGCCCCAGAAGGACAGGGGCTCACGAACATGTACATAGCTGATAGAAATAAGGAGGAGCTACGGATGATGGATTGGAGTGCCTGCCACGGATCCACCTATAATCATAACACGAATGTAGTGCCCCCGGCAAAAGGGACGTCAGTACATCTGAATTGTACTGGCATGTATGAACAAACTCTATCCCAAGTAAAATCAAGCCAAAATGCATATACAAATATAAAATTGAACAAAAATAGTACAACCATGGAGCAACAACCAAACATTTCACAGCAAATGATACAATTATTCATACAAAGATTAGTACCCCACAGGTTACAAACTCTCCTGCTGTCTCCTTTCACAATTCCACATTTATCATTTCATGATTTATATTCATATCAATATTGATATTGGATCACATTTTCCACCCTTATTACCTCGTCCGCCCTTATTACCTCGGCCACCCTTATCACCCCAACCCACACCTTATTTCACATGTTGCAGCGCGCAACCCGACCCCGCCTGACAGTTTCAGTTCACAGCAACATACAACACAACAACGAATACAAGAAATCAAATATAGCACGTTGTTAAGATAGAACCACAACAAGGATAATGTAATTTCCACAACTAGCAACAATAATTTCCTCATGTTCATCAACTTGTACCCAAGTTGGGATACCACAACAGTTGTTCACAACCAATTATACACATTGTTCCATATTATTTCCATTTCCACCATTTCCAATCTCTTTTAATTACAAGTTCCTCAATTTCCACCACAAGGTGTTACCACACAAGTATATATCACAACAGCTTCACAATGATCCTCACATGAATATCAATTATCAAACAATTTCACAAACTAACACAGGGTGATTTCACAAGGATCACAGTCAGCCATACATACATAGAGTTGATTATACCCTTTAAACCTTTAGTCCAATTTGCCAAGCAATCAATAAGTCAATCTAGTCCATGAGCAACATTTATGTTTTAGAAATTAAAGTCATAGTTATTACCCAGTTCCTTTTTTCTACAAGATTCTAGGGTTTCGAAGACATGCATGAAGATTTTATGAAGAAATTTCAAAGCAAGTGCATGGGGTTCCCCTCCCAAGCTTAAATTTTGAAATTTGGGGGAAATGGGTTAGGGATTTTACTTGAGAAATCAGTAGAGAAGACAATGCACCAAGAATTTTCCGAGCTCCAATGGTTTTGAAAGACTAGATGATGAAGAACTTACCTTCTCTTTCAAGAACTCTCTCTCCCTCTCTCTTAGTTTGATAAGAAATGTGATAAAAATGAGGGAGAAGGTGCGTTAATAAAGGTTGGTTGGGTCTAAAATTTTAGAAAAATACCAGGCGAGCACGATCTGCGACGCAAACTGTCGTCGCAGAACTGACTTGCTGTCCGCAGAGTGGACCACATAAATGGCTCAAGTTTCAAACTCTCGGGTTGGGAATGCGGTGAATATGTGGTCCGCATTCGAGTTCTGCAGTCGCAGAATGCACCGCAGAACCGACCTTTGAATTTCTTCAGGGACAATACGTGATCACTCTGCGGTCCGCATATTGATTATGCGACCGCAGATCTGACCGCATTTTTAACATCAAAAATTTGTTGCTCCATGATTCACTCTACGGTAGGAATGAAGTTCGCATAGCTGATCTGCGACCGCATTCTTGATCGCATTTTGAAAATTTTCAGGAAAAA
The DNA here is from genome assembly GCA_034376525.1 of Nicotiana benthamiana. Taxonomy (NCBI): domain Eukaryota; kingdom Viridiplantae; phylum Streptophyta; class Magnoliopsida; order Solanales; family Solanaceae; genus Nicotiana; species Nicotiana benthamiana. Next base: position 74,485,994 of record CM067328.1, on the reverse strand, counting down.
TTTTGATTTCACATTTTAAGTGCAAAGCGGTAAAAATGATCCGATCTTAGTAGGTAGACTCGACTCTGTGAGCTGCTAACATCTGAGCACTCATTTTCGCGGGGCCTTACACAATAACCTTGGTTTGGTTCGAATCTACCTGAAAACCTCAAATCCCAAATCACCCATGTGAACCTTAGAAATCCGAAAGTATGGGGTATGTTCAAATTAATGAGGTATTGAGGTCTAATAGTCCTTAATCTAGGTGTTCTGAACTGAGAATACCTTGATTAGAGTCTGTTGGACCTCAAATGTTCGAATCCACTTTGAGGCTGGTTCATTGTTTCATAAGATTTCAGAGATAAGTGCTTCTTTTTCCTTCCCTTTTCTTATTTATGTGTTTATGTGTTCATTTGCATGTTTGTATTAATTTAGTTGATTTTTCTATTATTTTTCTGTCAAAACTCTCATCTTAGACAGACCTTTTATTTGGTCATTTAATTCTGTTTGTTTGTTGTTTGTTTCACTCTGAATTGCGTGTTTAGCATGTTTAGTGTAGAATAGACTAGTTCATTCCTAGGTTCTAGCTGAAATCACTGAAATCCTCTAATCTGCTTGATACACTTTGTTTAATTTATGGTTTGCTATCTAACGTAGTTCACACAGTTGATTAGATAAATGGCGTCAATGAAATCACTGGAAATTAGAGAAGCATGAGTTAGATGTTCAAATGTATAATTTCCAGTATGCTTTTTCCCTGTATCGATATGCCTTTATTCAGTAGATTCAAACTCATCGTCTTGTAATATCAAATTCCATGTATGATTGGTTTGGAGTGGGTCAGTTTTGGTTTACCAAACTGACTAGCTCACTCCCATTGAATTTGCCCCATTATGTCATTGAACTTAGGATGAATGGTATAGCTGTAGAAACCATAAGATTAAGGCCTGAAATTAGATATGGAATACAATGTTATATAGTAGTGATTTCAGGCCCTAAACTTTAGGTTAAAACAGTCAATTACCAGGGGGTTTGGAGGGTAATTTGGAAAGTTTAAATGAGCTGTCATTACAGGGGTATTTTGGAATGAAAAGTGGGTAGAATTGACTATGTTAATGGCCTGTTAGTCAAGAATATGTGCCTTAAATTAAGGAGGAAATGAAGGGAAAAGCACCTTTGAATAAGTTTTCAAAAGAGGTAGGCAGTCTTTTGTTATTTTGGGGGGTCGAGTGGTTATGTTTTTCAAAAAGGGGAAGGTATGTCTTAGATTATAAATAGAATAGAGTTTGGACATAATAAGGGAGTTTTTTTTAATCAATTAGAGATTGAGAGCTTAAGACTGAATTTTTGAAACAGAAATTGAGAACTGAGAGTGAAAATATAGACTGAATTTTGAGAGGGAGAGATTCAAAACTTAGGAGTAAAAAATTAGTTCGAAAGAAGACCTTAAGAGTAAGAGTTTTAGGCAGCCAGTTAGTTCAAGCAAATTTGTTCCATTGAAAAATACCAAAAGTGTTGTTGCATTGTTTCTCTGGTTCACAATTTGATCAAGTTTTCTTCTTTTCTGATTACTGGGTTGCTGGAAGTTCACTGGTTGGTTCTCGTTTGATTTTGGGTGTTCAAATTAGCTCCTTAGGTTGTTTGTTTTGCTGTGTTTCTGTTGAGGTTGCCTGGGTTTGTTGGAAGCTATTTTTGCGGTCCAAATTACTCTTATTTTGGTTGACTGTGGTTGCTGGTTATCTGTTAGTCTGTTGATGTTGTTGTGCTTGTGTTACCGCTGCATTACTGACCTTCTTCTCCTTCTTTTTCATTTCCAAATACCAGGTACACAACTCTTATACTGGTACAATGTCGCTGGAACTGTTCGAAGCATGAATAAAAATGAGCCTCAAGGCTCGAAGTTATTAGATTTTTTTAGATTCTGTATATGTATATGATAGCTTTAGTTCATTAGAATGGCATGGTTAATTGCAATGTATCAATAGGCTCAATCTGTAATAATTCAAGTTCAATCCCATGTATGCTAGTTAGGAAAGAACAATGAATTAGCATGTCCATTCGTCCATTTTTTTAGTTTTCATTTTAGTATATTCAAGCATGTATTAGACTCCAAATTAGACAATTGGTAGCTCATGTTCTTAGTTAATAATTTGACCATTTAGCTTCATAAAAAAAATATTCCTTAACATTAACGCTTTCCACCATATCGCAAACTCGGAAAAGAGTATAGTACTATGTAATTGGGCCCAAATAGAGTAGAATGGCCCAGGCCCAGTCTCACATCACTCACATTGGGCCTGGACCAAAAACAGTGTTCTGCTACCCCCTCCCTTTCATTGCTAAATTGATACCATGTTTATAACTTAGGCTAATAATTCCAGCATGTAAATAATATAGGATTTTCTTTTCATTTTAGAGATGCAAACAAAAAAAATAGAAAATATTATTCACATAAGGACATCCTTTAAAATGAAATAGTGCGTTCCTCGCCAAAACAAATAGCAAATCGCAGGGCCCTCATAAATGTATATATTAACTACTTAGATTTCCGGATGGGGCGTTTAGCGAATTTCACGTCCTTCCCCAAAAATAATAACATGATAGTCTTTTAGGCGCGTGCTTACTAATCTTACCTTCTTATACTGGGGTGTCCATTTCATGCGACCCAAATCCAAATCCTAAAACGTCGAATCGGATGTGTTCAGGATTGCGGGTTCATTTCATGCGGCACAATCCAAAGACATGTCTAACACCTTCTCCCAGCTTAACTGAATTCCTTTTTTGGATTTTTGGTTCGCGGACTGTTAAACAGATTCATTCTTTCCTCGATTGGGGATTCAACTGGTGACTTGGGACACCATAAATCTCCCAAGTGGCGACTCTGAATCGTAACAACGAATCTCGTTTAGATTGTCCTTTAATTGGAAAAAACTCCCTTGCACCCTCGCGGGGGCGGTAAAAAGGAGGTGTAACAGCTCTGGAGACTCTGTTGGGGACAAGACCAAGAACCACTGGTTCAGGGTTATAATTCAAGCTTAGAATAAATTGTTGTGTTTAGCTTTATCTGATATTATTACATGATTTGTGCTTAATGTGCCAATTGACTTCTTTTACCGCTTTGATATTATATGAACTGAATATAAACTGTGCCGAAACCCATCTCCTCTCTGAGTCTTCTGATCATGAAGAAGGGAGTACTTCGTACGACATCTTTTCTATTTAGAATCAATCCCATTTTAGAATGAGGTTTGGATAAGTTGCAAAACCGGGTTGAGCTTCTGCATCCTCGGTACGCTGCCCCCTCTCGGCTCGAGTTGTTCGCTCGGGTAAGCCAGATCTAAAACAAACACACAGGTTCTAAACCTAGAATAACTCAACTTCCTGCCGGATCCCTAGTAGGAACGCTTATCTGCATCATATGCATTTTTTACTTAGGGGACTCAACACAGGGGTTGGGTCCGTATAGTAATAGTAACCTGAAACAGAAAAGACCATCTTGATGCATCCTACTTGTGTTCTGTTCATTTATTCATTTCGGACCCGCATGTTGACCGGCTTGTGAATCTCGGGAATATTAGAAATATTTAGAAAATATTTGAGAAAAAGAAAAAGTAGCAGTTGGAGAGTTAGATGATTATATATAAAAAACTTTAACCCAAAAAAGCAGAAAATGTGTAGTCTTTTATTTTAGTTTTCTTTGTTTTCAAAAAACGAAAAAGGAAAAATATGTTTGTTTGTTTTCAAAAATTAGTTAGTTTATTTACCCGAACTACACTGGTTTGATTTTTACCAGATGTTTGATACATAGGTAACCCTAATCGGGTCCAACCTCCCCTTTGCGAAAAACAAATAACAAAAAGAAAATGTCAAAGTTTTTATTTTTCGTCATAGTTGATTTTGCATAAACGGCCACCTTTCGGTCATTTTTTAGATTTTGACCCGTTGACCCACATAGCCTTAAAATCTTCGTCGCCGAGGTGTTGAGAGGCCGTGTTTGCAATACCAGGTCTTTTATTTCAATTTAAAAAAAAAAGATTCAGTGGACAAGTAAGTGCCGTTTGGATTTTGGTCAAAATAAGTCGAGCCAGTTTCGGCCTTAAACCGTTCTTTAGAGTATCCTTTAGTGGTCGAAAGTCTATTTTCGTATAAAACGGACAAGTTTGTAAAATAATCCTTCCCGGCCTCAAAATTCCTGTGGACTTGAGAAGGGGCCACGTTGCAAAAATAGTCATTTGGTGAAAATTGGAATATAGGGGAAGGAAGCTGTCTGTTTGTCTTTGAGTTTGTATATATTTATTTAAATATGTGAGTTGTTTGATTTTTGAGTTTGTAGATCATATATAAACCTTTGAAAAGCAGATTTGTTTTATCATGAAAATTGAAAATAAAAAAAATTATTGTTGTTTAACTTTTATTGGACCGAACTACCTACGGTCTGATTCATGCGGGGTCATGATACGTAGGTAATCTACAAAAGATTCGACCGCAACACATAAAAAAATGATGAAAACAAATCAGAAAAAAAAAAGAAATAAAAGAAATAAAATATGTTGTTAATAATGAGGACCAATTAAGGTCGTTCTAACATGTTTTGTTTTGAACCAGAAGAAAAAAAAGGTGGTTGGTTGTGGTAGCTCTTCCCTGCAAAAACAGAGTCAAAGGACAATGACAGAGGACCTCAGAATTGAGTGGGATGGTACCAATGCCCGGCAACAGTTGGTTGAACGGAACAACGGGTTCATAGAAGAAGTGAAAATGCTAAGACAACATGTGGCAAACATGTATCGGGCCTGGATGCCTGGGAAGGCACCCATATCGCTACCGCTTGGTTTCTCTGATGGTATCCTTACCCGAACCTTGGCATCTCCCGACCATTCCTCCATATCTCAAATTGAAGAGAAACCTAAAGAAGATTTTGGGAAGTTCTGGCTCCAATGGAGAGAGCAAGTTGTTCGGGATAACCTTCCCATGAAAAGAAAGAGATGCTATTGAACCTCTCAAATGACAGGGTCCAGTGGTCGTCCTTGCTAAAGGCCCTCAGCCTCTATATCGACCCCGTGGATATCCTTGTAATTATCCAGACCACTGCTTCTCTCCACGGAACTCCCAAAGACAGGCCTACAGGAACCCTGCAGGGCCAGGCTTCCGCTGGAATTAGAGAACATTCACTGAGTTGGGAGGAACCTATACTGCTTTGTTCCACAAACTAAGGCGGTTAGGCTTATTAAGTCCTATTGAGCCTAGATTGCCAAATCCCCTTCACAAAAATATGGACCACTCGGGAAGCTGTGAATATTGTTCGGGGGCTCCCGGACATGATACCGAGAAGTGTTGAAAGTTGAAACATGCAGTGCAAATATTGACACCAACAAGATCGAGGTTCAGACACCACAGGCACCCAACATCAATCAGAATCCTTTGTCGGCACACCATGAAGCTGGCATGAGCGAGCTGGTGCACAAAGGAGGGGAGCTAAAGAAACCCTCACAATCAGTGATGATAATCTGTGCCAGTTCAAAAGAAAAGTCGACCACTGGAAAAGCGGTGGTACAATTGGAAAGGGCAGATGAAAAGCCAGTTATGGTGTTGGGAGAATTTTCCAGCAGGGAAGATATATAGTTTGTTGGGCCTAGGGCTAATATCAATAATTGGACGGTTACTCTTCTTCCTGCCCAGATAGAGTCTTGGTAGTGGGCTCTGATTTTTCTTTCTTGTTGTCTGGATTGTTCCAGAGTTGTAATAAAATTTTTGTTTTATTTTATACTTGTCAAAGTGTGAAACCTTGTTATCCCGTTATTCAACGAAAAAAAATTTCTTCACTTTTACTTTATTTTAATTTTGTTCTCTTCTTTTTCTCTTTCTGAACAGTTCTCCTTATATTGATTCTAATGACATGGCATGCACGATGGATCTTCAACCCAGTCTAAAAAAACAAATCAATTTGATTATGAACTAATAATACAAGAAGCAGATTGATGATAATGAGTGGGTCAAAGCCCGATTAGAGCAGTTGAGTTTGATTGATGAAAAGAGATATGCAGTAGTGTGTCATGACCAATTGTATCAAAAGAGGATGACAAGAGCATATAATAAGAAAGTGCGTCCCAGAAAGTTTGAAGTGGGGCAGCAAATGTTGAAGCGAATCCTGCCACATCAGGCCGAAGCAGAGGGCAAGTTCTCCCCGAAATGGCAAGGGCCATTTATTGTGACCAGGGTGTTATCCAATGACGTTTTATGTCTGACAGATGTCGAGGGAAGATGCATCGACATGGCTATAAATCCTGACACAGTTAAAAGGTATCATGTGTATTTTCTTTAATTATAATTGTTGGTTGTTTATTTGTTTGTACTAGTCATTTATCAGAGAATGAAATGACGGGGGCAATTTTTTCTACTGTCAAAACACGTTAACCTTTACGTCCCCCCTTTGAGCCTTATTTATTCATTCATACCCCTCTCTTGGAATCACTAATAAAAAAAGAGAGAGAAAAGAAAGAAAAAAAAGAAAGAAAAAAAAGAAAGAAAAAGAAAAAGGAAAGTCACAAGAAAAACAAAGGAATCACGTGAAATACGTTCGACCTGCTTCCTCAAAGAGGATACGTAGGCGCCTCACGGCTAAGTTGCAAGGTGACAAAGCGTCACGGAAAAACAAAGCCCTCCCCCCCCCCCAGCTAGAAAATGGGGGCAGAAGTTATGTTTTTTTTATTTTTTGGAAAAGATTTGATTCCAATAGTTGTAATCTCTTACCCATCAAGTTATTTTGAATTTCCTGATAACCTTTTCCTTTATTTACCCACACAAAACCCACACCCTATGTCCCAAAAGACCTCACCGATCATTATCTGAGAGGTGCCAAGTCAGTCAGATGAAAGCCAAGGGTAATACACTGATCCCCTACCGGACAAGGGTCATAAGCTGATGTAATTGATAGGCAAAAGAATGCCCAATAGAGATAATCTTATCGGTGAAAACCTTCACAGGCACTATAAGGCGACGTAAGATGAGAGAAACAAAATGAGAGAGTCTTTTGGTGAAAACCGTCACAGGCACCATAAGGCGACGGGATCAAAGAGAAAGGAGAGAGTCTTATTAGTGAAAACCCCTCGAAGGGCACTATAAGGCGACAAGATGAGATTGGCGGAAAGGATCCGCATATGGAATAATTGGGTGTTTGTTTATCCCCAGCAAATGAGTCCATCAGAAAGATTGATTGATACAAATAGACTGGTTCGATTAATCCGGAATGCACGACATGATCGTTGGGACAAGTCATACCGTCCAGATAAGTTGTTTCCTTTTCTTTTCCCCCCAGTATTTGTTCAGCAAGAGTTTCTCTTTTTCTATCTTTTTAATTTTTTGTCTAAAAGACTTTTACAGAAATTTGTTTTTGAGAAGGATTTTTTAGAGTTTACTACCAGTTGCCAAAGTGATACAAAGCGAAATGTGAAGAGGACAGGCCAAAGACAAGGCAATAAGACAAAAGGGCATTTGTTGCAAGACCAAATGACAAACTTGCCTAGAAAGTTAAGGGAAGTATGGAGAAAAGTTGGAGAGCAACGATTGAGGAACTTATGGACCAAGCTCCAAGAGGATCCCCTAGCATAACTTCGATGGATCACTGATAAAGTTCCAGGGTGGTCGGACAACACAGAAAAGGGGAAGGAGAAAGGGAGAATTCATCCGCAGCAAAATAACCCAGCAGTCTTGTCCTCAATAACGTCATCCCCAGATGATAACATTTCATCCCATGTAGTATTGAGGGAAGATAAAATTTCTAAAGGGAGTAGTTTTGGAGTTGAAAAAGACTCCCCCAGCGTGTTTTGAAACAAAATAGCAGGGAAGGGATAAATGGAAAAACCATCCCCAGCAAGTAACGTTATCCCGAACCAGTTTGGGAGCACAGAGCAAGGAAATGGGAAAGGAAAAACCATACACAGTAGGAGTGGCACGATCACTCATCATGTTTTAAGCTAACAAGATTTTCTTTGATTTCTATAGGAAAATAAAGGTTGATAATGGCAAGAAGACACGCCACAAGGAAGGTCACCAAAACTGGGGCAGAAAATTTTCTCGAATGAACAAGGAAACAAATTCAAATAATTTTCATGTTTTAGATAAATAGGCGTCCACCTGTATAACAAGAGGAAAAAATTTTCATGTCTTTAGATAAATAGGCACCCACCTGTATAATAAGTGGAATACTTTTCATGTCTTAGATAAATAGGCGCCCACCTCTACAATAAGTGGAATAAGTTTTTATGTCTTTAGATAAATAGGCACCCACCTGTGTAATAAGTGGAATAATTTTTCATGTCTTTAGATAAATAGGCGCCCACCTGTATAACAAGAGGAATAAATTTTCATGTCTTTAGAAAAATAGGCGCCCACCTGTACAATAAGTGGAATAATTTTTTATGTCTTTAGATAAATAGGCGCCCACATGTATAATAAGTGGAATAATTTTTCATGTCTTTAGATAAATATGCGCTCACCTGTATAATAAGTGGAATACTTTTCATGTCTTAGATAAATAGGCGTCCACATGTATAACAAGAGGAATAAATTTTCATGTCATTAGGTAAATAGGCGCCCACCTGTATAACAAGAGAAATAAATTTTCATGTTTTTAAATAAATAGGCGTCCACCTGTATATTAAGTGGAATACTTTTCATGTTTTAGATAAATAGGCCCCCACCTGTATAACTAGTGGAATAATTTTTCATGTCTTTAGATAAATAGGCTCCCACCTGTATAATGAGTGAAATAATTTTTCATGTCTTAGATAAATAGGCGTCCACCTGTATAACAAGAGGAATAATTTTTCATGTCTTAGATAAATAGGCGCCCACATGTGTAACAAGAGGAATAGTTTTTCGTGTCTTTAGATAAATAGGTGCCCACCTGTATAACAAGAGGAATATTTTCATGTCTTTAGATAAATAAGCGCCCATCTGCATAACAAGAGGAATAATTTTTTATTTCTTAGCTAAATAGGCGCCCACATGTATAACTAGTGGAATAATTTTTCATGCCTTTAGATAAATAGGCGCCCATCTGTACAATAAGTGGAATAACTTTTCATGTCTTGGATAAATAGGCGCCCACCTGTATAACTAGAGGAATACTTTCAGGTTTTAGATAATTAGGCGCTCACCTATATAATAAGAGGAATATTTTTCATGTCTTTAGATAATTAGGCGTCCACTTGTATAATAAGAGGAATATTTTCATGTCTTTAGATAATTAGGCGCCCACCTGTATAACAAGAGGAATACTTTTCATCTTTTAAATAATTAGGCGCCCACCTGTATAGTAAGAAAAATAACTTTTGTGTTTTAGATAAATAGGCGCCCATCTGTATAACAAGAGGAATATTTTCATGTTTTTAGATAAATAGGCGTCCACCTGTATAATAAGAGGAATATTTTTCAGTCTTTGAATTTCATGTTGTGAAACCAGTAACCCACCGGAAGGCAGAAGGCTACAAAAAGAGGCCCCAATGCAAATTCAAGCGGATGAGTCAAAAGGAAAATAAGAAAAATCTGGAAAGAAGCGGCCTTTGAACATTAGTTGTTCCCAACACAACAAATGTGATGAAGAAAAGTCGTATCCCCAGAGGAACCGCCGGAAAGCTTAATGGAGGAATCCACATCCCCAGATGACCAAACAAGACGGTGAAAACTGATGTTCAGAAAAGCAAAAGGCCAATGTGATCCCCAAGTTTGCGGAAGAAAGAAGCACCAGAAGAAACACAAGCCGACCGGAAAGCAAGGCAGCAAGAACAAGTTGAAGATAGATAAGATCTAGTGATCCATAGGGTAGCCTAGCTTCTTGTTTTCTTTTTAGCACGGTGTGATAAGGATATTGGTAAAGTAGTAGTAACGGCATACAATAGCAGTAACAACAGAACCACAGTTCCCCGGTAGTCCCAGCTACCAAAACTTCCCGAACTACATTAACCTGATCCCCTTTTAGCCAGGGATATGTACGAAACCTTTGAAGCAAAGTTTCGGTTAAATCTTTTTCAAAAAAATGCTTCACACGGAGTATTCCAATGGGAAAAAATTGCTCGTATTCGCTCACTTTATCTTTGCACGAAAAATCTTTGTGTTTTCGGACAAAGAGGGGCAGCTTTGAGCACGTGATTTTTGCTTCACAGAAACAGCTCAAAAAGAAATCAAAAAATAAAATAAGTTACCTTCGGGTACAATTTTGGGAATTTACGTGACATTTTGGTAATTTTTATATCTATAAATGCTCACCTTATTGTAGTCAATCAAAAAAACAAAAATACATGTTGCATGCATTTTAGGAATTAAATGTGCATTAATAAATTAATTAACCATAATTTTGTTAAAAATAATTAAAAAATGTGCTTTTATTTTGTTCCTTGTCACTATGTGATTTTATTTAAATCTTTAATTCTTTTTAATTGTTGAAGTGCTAATTAATATGTGTGCAATTTAATTTCTTTTGATTTTACAAAAATAGTTTCAGGTTTTTATTTTTTGGTTAGTTGAGAAAGATAGAAAAAGGGCTAAAATTGAAAAGCAATCCAGGCCCAAACGCAACAGACCCAGTCTAAAGACTAGGTCTCTAAGACCGTAACCAAACGACATCGTTTGGAGCCACTCGATCCTGAGCCATTGATCAAATCCAACGAACGGCCCAAGATTAGGCCACTCACCAAACCAAATGATGTCGTATCAGACGTTTGATCTAGGCCGTCTATCCCAAGTCAATCCTACGTTCTATAACCCTTCTCAACACCTGACGCAATTCACCTCTGGATCGACCCAGTCTCACTTAAGTGAGACGACGTTGTTCCGCTCTCACTAAGAGATCCTGGCCATCCATCCTGATTGATCCAACAACCAAGACTCGATCTCCCCCTCCTGTATATAATCCGAATCCCTTACCCCATGCCCCCAGAGAAACCCCTCCCCATCAATTCACTGTTCTCCGTCTCTCTCATTCAGAGACGGAGCTTAGGGTTGAAACCCTAGCCCCCCTGAAACTCCTCCACCTCAAAACCCGGCGGTCGGTGCTCCGATGAACATCAAAATAACACCCCAGACTTCCCTCCTCTTCCACATTCCAACTATCCAAACAGCTTCCCTTGAATCAATCCCGAGCTTCTCGAATATCCATTTGAAGACTCGAGCCAAATGTCAACCTACCCCAACCGGCCCCATTTTCATATCAAACAACCCCCTGGCCTCCCTCACACACTCAATGACCTTGGTTTGGTTTGAATCTACCTAGAAAACCTCAAATCCCAAATCACCCATGTGAACCCTAGAAATCCAAAACTATGGGGTCTGTTCAAATTATTGAGGGATTGAGGCCTAATAAACCTTAATCTAGATGTTCTCAATGGAGAACACCTTGATTAGAGTCCGTTGGACCTCAAATGTTCGAATCCACTTCGAGGCTGGTTCGTTTGTTCATAAGATTTCAGAGATAAATGCTTCTTTTTCCTTCCCTTTTCTTGTTTATGTGTTTATGTGTTTATTTGCATGTTTGTTTTAATTTAGTTGATTTGTCTGTCAAAACTCTCATCTTAGACAGACCTTTTATTTAGTCATTTAATTTTGTTAGTTTGTTGTTTGTTTCATTGTGAATTGCGTGTTTAGCATGTTGAGTGTAGAATAGTTTAGTTAATTTCTTGGTTCCAGTTGAAATCACTGAAATCCTCTAGTCTGCCTGATACACTTTGTTTAATTGATGGTTTTCTATCTAACGTATTTCACATAGTCGATTAGATAAATGCTGTCAATGAAATCACCGGAAATTAGAGAAGCATGAGTTAGATGTTCAAATGTATAATTTTCAGTATGCTTTTTCCCTGTATCAATATGCCTTTATTCAGTAGCTTCAAACTCATCGTCTTGCAATATCAAATGTCCTGTATGATTGGTTTGGAGTGGGTCACTTTTTGTTTACCAAACGGACCAGCTCACTCTCATTGAATTTGCCCCATTCTGCCATTGAACTTAGGATGAATAGGTATAGCTGTAGAAACCATAAGATTAAGGCCTGAAATTAGATATGGAATACAATGTTATATAGTAATGATTTCAGGCCCTAAACCTTAGGTTAAAACAGTCAATTACCAGGGGGTTTAGAGGGTGATTTGGACAGTTTAAATGAGCTGTCATTACAGGGGTATTTTGGAATGAAAAGTGGGTAGAATTGACTATGTTAATGGCATGTTAGTCAAGAATATGTGCCTTAAATTAAGGAGGAAATGAAGGGAAAAGCACCTTTGAATAAGTTTTTCAAAAGAGGTAGGCAGACTTTTGTTATTTTGGGGGGTCGGGTGGTTATGTTTTTCAAAATGGGGCAGGTATGTCTTAGGTTATAAATAGAACATAGTTTGGACATAATAAGGGAGTTTTTTTTAATCAATTAGAGATTGAGAGCTTAAGACTGAATTTTTTAAACAGAAATTGAGAACTGAGAGTGAAAATATAGACTGAATTTTGAGAGGGAGAGATTCCAAACTTAGGAGTAAAAAAATCAGTTCGAAAGAAGACCTTAAGAGAAAGAGTTTTAGGCAGCCAGTTAGTTCAATTAAATTTGTTCCATTGAAAAATAACAAAAGTTTTGTTGCATTGTTTCTCCGGTTCACAATTTGATCAAGTTTTCTTCTTTTCTGATTACTGGGTTGCTGGAAGTTCACTGGTTGGTTCTCGTTTGATTTTTAGTGTTCAAATTAGCTCCTTAGGTTGTTTTTTTGTTGTGTTTGTGTTGAGGTTGCCTGGGTTTGTTGGAAGCTATTTTTGAGGTCGAAATTACTCTTGTTTTGGTTGACTGTGGCTGTTGGTTATCAGTTATTGTGTTGCTGTTGTTGTGCTTGTGTTACTGCTGAACTACTGACCTTCCTCTCCTTCTTTGGCATTTCAAAATACCAGGTACACGACTCTTATACTGGTACAATGTAGCTGGAACTGTTCGAAGAATAAAGAAAAATTAGCCTTAAGGCTCGAAGTTATTAGCTTTATTTTAGATTTTTTATATGTATATGATAGATTTAGCTCATTAGAATGGCATGGTTAATTGCAATGTATCAATAGGCTCAATCTGTAATAATTCAAGTTCAATCCCATGTATGCTAGTTAGGAAAGAACAATGAATTAGCATGTCCATTCTTCCATTTTTTTAGTTTTCATTTCAGTTATAGCATATTCAAGCATGTATTAGACTCCAAGTTAGATAATTGGTAGCTCATGTTCTTAGTTAATAATTTGACCATTTAGCTTCATAAAAACAGTATTCCTTAAAGTTAATTTCTTTCCACCATGTCGCAAACTCGGAAAAGGGTATAGTATTATGTAATTGGGCCCAAATACAGTAGGATGGCCCAAGCCCGGTCTCACATCACTCACGTTAGGCCTGGGCCCAAAATTTGTGCTGCTACTCTTCCCCTCCCCCCCCCCCCCATTTTCATTTCTAAATTGATACCATGTTTATAACTTAGGCTAATAATTCCAGCATGTAAATAATATAGGACTTTCTTTTCATTTTAGAGATGAAAACAAAAAAAATAGAAAATATTAGTCGCTTCAGGACATCCTTTCAAATGAAATAGGGCGTGCCTCGCCAAAACAAATAGCAAATCGCAGGGCCCTCATAAATGTATATATTAACTACTTAGATTTCAGGAGGGCCCGTTTAGCAAATTTCACGGCCTTCCCCAAAAATAATAACACGATATTCTTTTTAGGCGCGTGCTTAATAATCTTACCTTCTTAAAATCGGGTGTGCATTTCATGCGACCTAAATCCAAATCCCAAAACATCGAATCGGATGTGTTTAGAATTGCAGGTTCATTTCATGCGGCGCAATCCAAAGACATGTATCAGACGACGTTCAATTTTCTTTAATAAATTGAATAAAAGTGATTAAAAGTTAAAATCGGTACATAAGTTACAATATGTATAAAATCAGATAAATAAGCTAAACATGACAATTGAGCGATCGTGCTAGAATCACGGAATTCGGGAATGCGTAACACCTTCTCCCGGGTTAACAGAATTCCTTATCCAGATTTCTGGTTCGCGTGTTAAACAGATTCATTCGTTCCTCGATTCGGGATTCAAACGGTGACTTGGGACACCATAAATCTCCCAAGTTGCGACTCTGAATCTTAATAATGAATCCCGTTTTGATTGTCCTTTAATTTAGAAAATCTCCCTTGCGCCCTCGCGGGGATAATAAAAAGGAGGTGTGACACTAGTCATCTCATAAAATTCTCAAAATTTATGCCTAATAGTCGCATTCACTTAACATTTATGCATAATTGTCCGACTGCCACCATGGTGACGCCTAAACGGCTAAATTTTATATCCATCACAATATTTTATGCGATATAATTACAATACTATTGCAAAACTTCAAAACAAATTAAATTACGGAAACTAAATGCTCGAAGAATCCTATATCGCAAGTACATTGATAGGAAAATTATCTTTTGTGAGTTTAATTAGGAAGAAAAAAATATCTCTTTGTGAGTAATATATGCCATACCTTAAAAAGTTAAATCACAAAAGAGAAGTAGGAAGCATACCTCGAAAAGTTGCTTGATATATGTGGTTGGAGCTTCGAGTAATAAATAATGGTGCTAAATATTATTCAAATTTGATAAAACATTTTTCAACCTAAAGTCTTAAGTGGTATAATCTTTTATTTCTAAGAAATCAATTGTATGGCAATACAAAAAATAAAAATAATAATTGTGTTACCTAGTTTAAATGACAAAAGAATAATTTTTTCACAATTAGCACAATACAAACGTAAATAATATACTGCCCTTAAAGATTAGGGCTTCAGAGTGTTAGTCTAGCGTAGGGGTGCATTGTGGCCCGGGCCTGAAACGGATCGGGCCAGGCCTGCGGTCCTTGCGGGCCTCACGAGCCTGGTGGGACGCTGTCCTGGTGGTTCTCGGCCTGGTGGTACTTGTAGGCCCGTGACGGGCCGGTCTTCGAAAAATAGCCCGTGAGCCCGGGACCGCTAGGCCCGGGACCATCAACTGACCCTGGGCCGGACTTGGCGGGCCCAACGGCTATTTTTTTATAAAAATTAATTTTTTTTAAAAAAATCAGCAACGGATATATTTAAAATATAGCCTTTTGGAAGTTTACAAAATGATCATTTGGCCCCCAAACTTTAATTTAACCTCAAACTTTATATAATTACACTTTTCTCATATCTCAACTATAAATACTCCCTCATTCTTTCATTTTTATTCACCAATTCATCAATATCTCTCAATCTTTCTACTATAGATAGGGCTAGATTTTTTCAAATGCAAGCGCAGCAAGAGGGGACAAGTGTAGATTCTGCGGTTAACCCTAGTACAGGTTCAAATCTAGTTCAACCAGGAATTAACACTGTCACCGGAGGTATTTTATATTACGATCCAAATAGAGATCATGAAGAATTAGCAAAGATGATAGTTGTTATGTGCCTACACTATACTTTCGCTTCTAATCCTAATTGGGTTTATTATATTAGAAGAGTTTTTAATCATACTTATAAAGATTGGCCTCACGCAATAGTTAAAGTCGATATTTATAAATTCAAACATGAATATGAACAATATTTGCGCTATTTATTTACTCATATACCTAATTGGATTTCTATTACTACTGATATTGGTAGAAGTGGTAATGATTATGATTATCTAACTATTATAAGTCATTGGATAGATGAGGACTGGACAATGCAAAAACGTATAATTGCGTATCGAATAATTAATTCACATCACACATGTAAGTTTATAGCTAACACTATTTAAGATATTTGTAGATATTTTTGCTTTAGCGATAAAATAATGGCAATTTCTATGGATAATGCTTCTAGTAACACTAGTGTTATAGTTAGGCTTACAAAAACACTAAATCCTGCATTTAATAATATTTTCCATGTTAGATGTATTTGTCATATTTATTATTTAATTGTCGGTGATGGTATGCGAGTTTTGAACATAGAAATTGAAAAGGTTCGAATGGCTCTTAATTGGATTTTTTATTCAAACCGTAGAACTAGACTTAGAGAGTACTTTAAAAAATGTGATGAATATGGCATTAGAGAAAGAAAGGTTCCTAAACCTTTCCCGACTAGGTGGAATTGTATGTACGAAAGTTTAGTAGTTGCATATGAATATAGAAACCCAATTAATGCAACGTTTAATTCTCGGGTAGGTGGTGAGGATGATGATGAAATTCTTACTACCCAAGATTGGACGAATGTTAAAATTCTTTTAGATTTTTTAAAACATTTTCAAGTTGCTACAAATGCATTTTCTGGGCAATATTATCCTACTATTTCAAACTGTTTAGTTATATTGCCGCACTAGCTGATTTGTGTTGAATTTGGCGAGGGTGGGGATATTTATAAACTTGCTATAAATGAAATGAAACAAAAATTTAAAAAATATTTTTCCCTATCCCTCCTATTTTTGGTGTTGCTGCAATGTTAAATCCTACAATGAAATTGGGAGGACCTCATTTTTTATATTCAAATAGTTATAAGGCATTAGATCTTTCAAACGAGGAAGTTGCTACACTTGCAGATGCAAAAGCATCAATTAAAATTAATGCTCAAACAGTTTATAATGCTTATCAAGTTTCCTTAGAGAATGCTAGGCCAAATATTCCAACCCCTACTTCGTGTAGCTCAGAATCGTCTAAAAGAGTTGTGAGCTTAACAACTCTTAAATCTTGAACGGAGTTTCGCGGTTCTCAAGGTGATAATTATTATGAAACTTCACATCTAAATGAGCTTCAAGTTTACTTGTCTCAGGGACTTGAAAAGGAGAATCCAGCCGGCTCTTTCGATCTTTTGGAATGGTGGAAGTCAAGGGAAAAAAATTCCGGTTCTTACAAGGATGGCTCGGGATATTTTATCAATTCAAGCTTCAACTGTTGCATCGGAGAGCGCTTTCAGTCAAGCAAGACTACAAATAGGTGATCATAGAGCGGCGATGAGGGATAGCTTGGAAAAATCGGTACTTTTTAGAGATAGGATCCGCGCGGAAAGAAGAAACTTTGGAATTGCAGAATCACAACCGGCGATAGATGAAGCTTATGAAGAAATGATAGCGGAACTTTCGGAGGATTCGGCTTCGCCCGGAAGTGGTGATGAACAAGCTTCATTTCCACCACCACCAACACAACCTCCTCCCAACCTTGACGGATTTATGAGATTTGTTAGAGATACAATGTAGATTATGATGTAACTTGTACATTGGCAAATCTTCTTTTAGTTTTTTTTTCCTTTTAATGGTGGTATTAGTACCTTGTTGTGCTCATTTATATATATATATATATATATATATATACTACAACAAAACATATAACTATATAAGTTATAACATATATACATAAGATACAATATATATATATATATACTACATGAAAATATATAAGAGAATATATATAAATAACATATAATATATAACATGCAATATATACTACAAGAAAATATATACGAGAATATATATACATAACATACAACCTAAACTACAAGAAAATATATAAGTAATAATATATATACATAAGATACAACATATATAAGAGAATATATATACGTTATACATAAGAGATACAATATATATACTACAACAAAATATATAACTATATAAGTTATAATATATATACATAAGATACAATATATATACTACATGAAAATATATAAGAGAATATATATGCATAACATACGATATATACTACAAGAAAATATATACGAGAATATATATACATAACATACAACCTAAACTACAAGAAAATATATAAGTAATAACATATATACATAAGACAATATATATAAGAGAATATATATATACATTATACATAGGAGATACAATATATACTACAACAAAATATATAACTATATAAGTTATAATATATATACATAAGATACAATATATATAGTACATGAAAATATATAAGAGAATATATATACATAACATACAATATATACTACAACAAAATATATAAGGGAATATATATATATATATATATACATAATATACAATATATACTAATTACTACAATACAATATACAATGAAATATATATTATATATACTATACTAATAACTAGTATACTATATAAAAATATATTCTATACTATACTAATAACTACTATACAAGATATTACCTTTAAAAAAAATCCGCCCGCCCCGGCCCGCTAAGCCCAGGACCACTGTGGGCTTAGGTCCGTCACGGGCTGGTCTCACCCGCCAGGCCCACGAAGCCCGGGACCGCCAGGCCCGGGACCTCCAAAGCCCAGGCCCACAAAGCCCGGGACCGCGAAGCCCGGCACGTGAAGCCCGTTTAGGCCCGGACCCTGACCAAAATACACCCTTAGTCTAGCGTTGCCTCACTCTTTTTTGCTATAGCAATAATACATTAATTAATTAAGACGATTTTTACAAGATAAATCTTAATTGAGTTTAAGGTTTTAACTTTCTACATATCTCAATAAAGGAAAGACTTGACAAGCAAATTTTTAGTTGATTTTAAAATTTTAAATATTAGGAACTAATCAAAATGGCTATTTTTTTCCAGCATGAACTCTATTTTAAAAGGATAAAAAAGATGAACGATATTTCACTAAGAGCCTTTGTGCTTTTAATATGGGATAGATAGATATGGTATTATATAGTTTAAATAAGGAAAAAGATAATATAGAAAATTTAGGTATTTTCAAAGTCCTAAATATTAGAGAAATAGTAAAATGACTGTATTGTCTAGTGTGCATTTTATTTTTAAATAGTAAAAAGGCGAAATGTGAAATTGACCATTGAATATATTATTCATCATTAATTGATACCGTGATATTTAACTATCTATATTTGTGTATTGTACTTATTTTAACCTCAATTAGTAATTGCTTTATGCTATCAAGAAATTAGCACCTCCATTATTTCATTCAGGTTATTTAATACTTTGTTTGAGAAATAAAACGTTTAGTATTGTAGATACTATAATTACATAGCTAAAATTTATTGGACTTTGAAGTCCATAATATTAGGAATCTCTACATAATTCAAATAAGGAAAAAATTTAATAATTAAAATTTTACTTGATTTCAAAGATCTTAATATTAGAAAAAATAATTAAATGACTATTTTGGCTAGTGTAAAATTATTTTATTAAAGTAAAATGATGAATGATATTTCGCTAAAGGCATTTGTTCTTTTAATATAATATAAATATAAATAGATAATTAGAACAAACTAATTACCACAAATACTAAGTGAATAAAATTGTTCTTCAAAAAAATTACTCATTGATGTTAAAGTGTTATTATTATTTTTCCTCATGAGTACAATTGGAATACCACTAATATATTACTTTCCAATTGACATGTCACGACTCGGATTTCTTACTATCGGGCATCGTGATGGCGCCTACTAAAGGAGCTAGGCCAGCCAAACTTTAAGCATTCTCTGATAAATCTTAACAATATGAATATACGGAAAGCAACTAAATAAAAGCGGAAAACTTTAAGCTTAATGGAAATGAAATCAAAATGTGGAAGTTTCAAACATATCTCTACCCAAAATCTAGTGTCACTAGCTCACAGACTACAAAGGATTACTACAATTAAGTCTGAACAAAAGAAAGAAATACATGGTGTCTGTCTCGGTACAATGAAAACACACTAATCACAGGAAAAGGACTCCAGCCTGCGAACGCCAGCTAGGCTACCTCGAAGTCCCTGGTCTGAAGTCAGCTCCCGGGGTATAAGCTACTGTTGCGGTCCAAAAGCTGCTCCAGTACCGTAATATGTGCAAATAGCACAGCAGTGTAGTATCAGCACAACAGACCCCATGTGTTGGTAAGTGCCTGGCCTAACCCCATGGAAGTAGTGACGAGGCTAGACATGACCTACCTAAAATAACTTGTGCATGTATATATATATGTACAAAGCAATAGAAATAACAACAAAGGAAATCAACTAAAATAGAAAGGGGCATACTCGGCGAAAATACAGTGAAAACAGATCAACTGATATAACAACAAAACTATCTCAATACCATAACTCATATATATGTGTACGGCACGCCACACGAACCCATTTATTAGTTCCTAAGTGGACGGTGTGCCACACGATCCCATTTCAGAATTCATAGGTGGACGGTGTGCCACACGATCCCATAATATATACGTAATAGTGGTCGGCGCGCCACACGATCCAATTTCATAACTCACAAGTGGACGGCGTGCTACACAATCTCAATTCATATTTCATAAGTGGACGGCGTGCAGCACGATCCCAATTCATATTTCATAAGTGGACGGTGTGTCACACGATCCCATATTATAATGAATATCCCAACAATCTCTCTAAAGAGGTCCCATTAGGAAATAATTCAACAACATAACGATTAAACTTGGCAAGGGTACAACTAACACCCCAAATATCCTGGCAAGGGAGCAACAACAGTAATAAGCTACGTGTCTTGGCAAGGGAAGAACCACCAAACTTTCTCTATTAATCCCTTATTTCACAATTATCACATCCTAGTTCGAATCGATACTGCAATAACATACTAATTGAAGTTCTTCCTCAATCATTCACAAAATACGAAACTGAGCAATTAGATAAGAGAGATATTTACGAAGTCCGGTTCAAACACATTTATGACCCACGGTCATGCTAGACTACAGTGCATAGATAACCGTCACATTGCCTATACACAGTATGCATCATTTAGCAATTAGCAAATAATATCCTGTTCCTATTCCCTTTAACCAAAGTTAGAACAAAAACTTACCTCGAAGCTCCGAACTCAAGCCTCTAGTATAGCTTTACCCCTTGGTTCCACCACAAAACTGCTCGAATCTGGCCACAAATTACTCGAATGCATTAATAAATACTATTGGAACTAACCTCAATGCATAAAAATAGTTTTTACAAGGTTTGTACCCAAAAAAGGTCAAAAAATGCACCGGGCCCACATGGTCGAAACTCGGGGTTCGGACAAATAACCGGTTATCCATTTTTCTATGAATTCAAATATATGATTTGTTTTTAAATCGGATCTTAAATTGATGTCCAACTCCCCAAATATAAGAAAACCTAATTTCTAACCAAAACCCCCAATTCCCATTTATGAAAATCATTGATTAAGGTTGAAATCACGTTAAAAGTTGTCAAAGAATAGAGAAATTAAGTTATAAATCATTTACCAATCATTCTGGAGAAAAAAAAAGTTGTTTGAAAATCTCCTCTTGGGTTTTGGGATTTTGAAAAGTGAAAAGTGACAGAAAATCCCGAGTTTATATACTTTACTGGGGGCTGGCACGGACCGCGCAGAAACGTACCGCGCCCGCGCCGAGGGAGAGAAGAAGTAGACTCTCTGAACCTACCCAGCGCGGACCGTACTGATTTGGTGTGCGGCCCTGCTGGTTGACCTGAAACTATTGCCCCTCTGAACTTCACCACGTGGACCGCTCAGAAAGCGTCGCGGCTGCGTGGCTGGCAGCGCGGACTGCGCGAAAATGACGGTGGTCGCGCTGGGTCTGAAACCCCTGAACCTGATGTTTTCAAGTTTATGACCTCCCGGGTCCCCTCAAAACTCACCCGAGCCCTCGGGGCTCCAAACCAAACATACATATAATTTTGAAAACACCTTACGGACTTACTCGTGTGATCAAATCGCCAAAATAACATCATAATCAAAGAGTCAAGCCTCAAAATCATCGTTTTCATTTCAAACTTCTATAACTTCTAACTTTAGACAATTATGTCCGAAACACGTCAAGCGACATCCGATTTCGACCAAACTTCACGGAAATCGGTAAACACATACATAAGACCTGTACCGGTCACTGGAACCAAAATATGGGTCTGATGCCTATATTTTCTAACTCAGTTTCATTTCAAATTTTCATATCATTTTAAGAAATAAAATTCTTGCAAAAACTCTTTACTCGGGCTAGGGACCTCGGATTTCGATTCCGGAAATACGCCCTAGTCCTATAGTTTCTTACGGACTTTCTAGGACCGTCACATTACGAGTTCGAGTCCGTTTACACAAAAGTATTGACCGAAGTCAATTCTAACAATATTAATAGAATTCTTTAACTTTTTCACACATGTAACATATTTCAACATAAAAGCTTTTCGGCATTCGCGCCCGAATTTTTGCATGCAAATCAAGTCAACTAAACACAAGGTATTCAAGGCTTCAGAAGCACGGAAAAAGGAAGATTTACGGTGATGGCCCCTTTGGGTCATCACATGCCATATAAAAACTACTTCAAAAGAACATTTACAAATTTCGTACCAAGGTTCCAAATAATTAACTTTCAAATGTTTATTTAAGGTAAAATATTAATTGATTTTAAAGTTTTAAATTTTAAATACACCTAATTTAAATAAAGAAGTATTTAATAACCAAATTTCAATAAACCTTTAGATCCTAAATATTAAAAAAATAATTAAATGAATATTTTATTTAGTGTGACGCTACTTTGAAAAGGTAAAAAACGAAAAAAAAATAATATAAAAAATTTAGGTATTTTTGAAGTCCTAAATATTAGAAAATGGTAAAATGATTGTATTGTCTAGCGTACATTTATTTTTAAGTAGTAAAAAAACAAATCATATTTTGCTAAGGCTTTCGTGCTTTTAATATAGTATAGATATATAATTAGAACAAAGTAATTATCACAAATACTAAGTGAATAAAATTGTTCTTCAAAAGAATTACTAATTAATGTTAAAATATTATTTTTTTTTTCCCTCTCATGAATACAATTGGAATACCATTAGTATGTTACTTTCCAATCGCCATATAGAAACTACTTCAAATGAACGTTTACAAATTTCGTACCAAGGTTCTAAGTAATTAACTTTTAGATGTTTATTTAAGGTAAAATATTAATTGGTTTAAATTTCTAAATTTTAGATACACCTAATTTAAATAAGAAAGTATTTAATAACCAAATTTCAATAAATCTTCATAAATATTAGAATGATAATTTTATCTAATGTGATTCTATTTTTAAAGGGAAAAAACGGTGAATAATATTTCGTTAAATGTCTTCGTGATATTAATATAGATATAAATATAGATTATTCTATATTCAGAATTGCGTAATGTAATGAATATAGCAATAATATTCGAAAAACTATTGCTGCTCAATTCATTACTGATGACAGTGGGCGTGTATATTTATTTAAGGTAAAATATTAATTGATTTTAATGTTCTAAATTTTAAATACTCCTAATTTAAATAAAAAAGTATCTAATAACCAACTTTCAATAAACCTTTAGATCTTAAATATTAGAAAAATAATTAAATGACTATTTTATTTAGTGTGACTCTATTTTGAAAAGGTAAAAAAAGGAAAAATAATAATATATAAAATGTAGGTATTTTTGAAGTCCTAAATATTAGAAAATTGTTATAAATACACTTCTATTTAAGGTGAATGTCTTTAATTAGAGAGATTCTAGAGTTCTATTCTTGGTAGATAAATCCTCCTCCTCCCTATAAATAGAGGTGCCCTCTACCATTGTAAATAACTCCTAACATTCTCTAAGTATCTATAAGAAGAACTCTCTCTACTCTTCTCTCTATTTGCTCTTGTTCTTGAGTTATTGTTCTTGTCTTTTACATTATTTCATAACACGTTATCAGCACGAGACTCTACCGTCTCAAGAACCATTCTCGAGAAATCTAAGGTATTTCCCTCTTCCTAATTTAATTTTCGATTATGTCTGACATTACAAAAAGAAAGTTCGTTGCCCTTGAAATTTCGGGCAAGAACTATATAACATGGGTGTTGGATGCTGAAATCCACTTAGATGCTATGGGTCTCGGAGACACCATCAAAGATAGAGAAAAAGCATCCACCCAAGAATGTGCGAAGGCCTTGATTTTCTTGCGCCACCACCTTGATGAAGGTTTGAAGATTGAATATCTCACCGTCAAGGATCCACTCGTCTTGTGGAACGACTTAAAGGAGAGATATGACAACCTGAAGTTGGTCACTCTGCCACAAGCACGATATGATTGGGCTCATCTGAGGCTCCAGGACTTTAAGTCCGTTTCTGAATATAATTCTGCTATGTTCAGAATTACTTCTAAATTGAAGCTATGCGGGGATAATATCTCCGATTATGATATGCTTGAGAAAACGTTTACAACGTTTCATGCCTCCAATATAGTACTGCAACAACAGTACAGAGAGAAAGGCTTTACAAAGTACTCTGAACTGATTTCTCTTCTACTAGTGGCTGAGCGAAATAATGACCTGCTCATGAGAAATCATGAAAATCGACCCACTGGGTCTACACCACTGCCTGAAGCAGATAAGGTGCACTCTCATTATGCCAAACATGAAAAGGACCATGGTCATGGTCGTAAACGGGGTCATAGCCAGGGACGTAGACAAGGAAGAAATTCCAATGAAATCCGTCACCCCCCGAAGAGAGATAACCACCGAAAGCAGAAACGGGGTCATGAAGATCCTAAGGAAAATGGTTCAGAAACGATATGTTATCGTTGCGGTGGGAAAGGGCACTGGTCAAAGACTTGCCGTATACCAAGACACTTGGTTGACCTTTATCAAGCATCTCGAAAGAGAAAAGGCCCTGAAACAAATTTTGTCTATGACGACAATGAGGACATCACCCACCTGGATGTGGCAGACTTCTTTGAGCAACCCGATGGGAAAATAGACCACCTAATCGGCGATGGATCCGTGATGAAAGAAGATGGAGTTATTTGATTTTGTTCTACTTATTTGTATTAGTTAGTGAATAAACTAATAGTCATTAGCATTAGCTCGTATTAGTTAGTTCATAAAGCAATGTTAGCAGTAGTTCTTTAGAATATCTTCAATATGTTCAAATATCAATAAAACTTTTATTTTCCAGTGGGGGTAATCGACTAGCCTGAAAAACTAGTCGATTATCAACTATTTTCGCATTAAAGTTGAAAAACAATTGATCAACAATCGATTGTCGTTGACTAACAATCGATTGTCATTAAGACAGTAATCTGGAATTTCAAAAATCATCCACAATCGATTGTCTTTGTCTAACAATCGATTGTCTTGAAACAGTGAGGTCGAATTTTTCAAAAATAGCCAACAATCGATTGTCTATGCATAACAATCGATTGTCTTAAGACAATGTGATCTGAAGTTTTTCAAAAATAGCAAATAATCGATTGTGTGTGTTTAACAATCGATTGTCAATGTTCAACAATCGATTGTTTGTGTTTAACAATCGATTGTTTGAATAAAACGTTTAAACTGAAATTTTCAAACTGCAAAGTAATGGATAACATATCTGATTTTGTTAGTCAACTGTTAGCAGCAGATTTTGAAAATATTATGTGACACAAAAGAATTGAACTTGTTTATTCTTATGTTCTTGTATCTCTTTTGTATGTCAAACTATGGGATAGCAAATATGGATATCTCACAAAGCGAACTTGGATCAACATCCAACTGTAAAAGTATTTGCCTAATTGATTCATGTACTACACATACAATACTCAAAGAAAGGAAGTATTTCTCCCAACTAAATATGTGTAAGGCAAACGTTACTACAATCTCTGGAAGTAGTAAATTGATTGAAGGCTCCGGAAGAGCAATTGTAACTCTGCCCAAGGGTACGACGTTAATCATAGAGAATGCAATGTTCTCCTCCAAGTCTAAAAGAAACTTGTTGAGTTTTAAAGATGTACGCCGGAATGGCTATCATATTGAGACAATGGATGAAGATAATATTGAATATCTCGTCATCACAAAGAATGTCTCCGGCCAAAAGAGGGTTATTGAGAAATTCCCGTTTTTATCTTGTGGCCTGTATTGGACAAGAATTAGTGCAATTGAGGCACATTCAACAGTAAACCAAAGGGTTACTGATTCCAATACCTTTGTACTTTGGCATGATCGATTGGGACACCCAGGATCGGTCATGATGAGACGGATTATAGAAAGCTCATATGGGCATCCGTTAAAGAATTTCAAAATTCTTTCGAATAATGAATATCCTTGCACTTCGTGTTATCAAGGCAAGCTGATTATCAGGCCATCACCAACAAAGGTTGGGACTGAGTCACCCACGTTTCTGGAACGTATACAAGGGGACATTTGTGGACCTATTCACCCACCTAGTGGGTCGTTTAGGTATTTCATGGTCTTGATAGACGCATCCTGTAGATGGTCTCATGTGTGCCTGTTGTCATCACGCAACCTTGCGTTTGCGAAATTAATGGCACAAATAATTCGACTACGAGCACAATTTCCAGATAATCCAATCAAGTCCATTAGACTGGATAATGCTGCTGAGTTTACATCCCAAGCATTTAATGATTATTGCTTATCAATCGGGATAAAAGTTGAACATTCTGTAGCTTATGTTCACACTCAAAACGGTCTTGCAGAATCGTTAATTAAACACCTGCAATTGATTGCAAGGCCATTACTTATGAGAACGAGGCTGCCCACTTCGGTATGGGGTCACGCCATCTTACATGCAGCAATGCTAATTCGTCTCAGACCGACGAATTACCACAAGTATTCCCCGTTGCAATTGGTTTTGGGTCATGAACCCAATATATCCCATTTAAGGATTTTTGGATGCGCAGTATATGTGCCTATTGCACCGCCATCCCGCACCAAAATGGGTCCGCAAAGAAGGTTAGGAATATATGTTGGGTTTGAATCGCCCTCCATCATTCGCTACCTCGAAACATTGACAGGCGACTTGTTTACTGCACGATTTGCAGACTGTCGATTTGATGAGACACTTTTCCCAAAATTAGGGGGAGAAGTTGGTGAAACCAAACGGGAAATTTTGTGGAAAAATGCATCATTATCTCATCTTGATCCACATACCTCTATTTGTGAAAGAGAGGTACAAAAGATTATCCATTTGCAAAGAATAGCAAATCAAATGCCTGACGCATTTACGGACTTGAAAAGGATAACGAAATCCCACATTCCCGCGGAAAATGTTCCAATCCGTATTGATGTCCCTGTTGGAAAATCATCTAGTGTCATAACCAATGAGTCGAATGCACGCCTGAAGCGTGGCAGACCATTAGGTTCCAAAGATCGAAATCCTAGAAAGAGGAAAAAGAACGATCAAAATGACACCACGAAAGAATCTCATGATTTAACAAATTCTAAGATTCATGAAGAATCCATTGAGCCCGAGACTCTGGAAAATACGGAACTATCCCTAAATCCAATTAATATTGAGGAAAATATTAATCGAGTGGATATTGTGGTGGATAATGCCTTTGCTTATAATGTAGCATCTAGCATTATGCAAGAATGTGAGGATCTCGAACCTCAATCTGTTGAAGAATGTCGAAAAAGACAGGATTGGCCAAAGTGGCAAGAAGCAATTCAATCAGAATTGAATTCGCTGGCAAAACGTGAAGTTTTTGGCCCTATAGTTGAAACACCTAATGGTGTTAAGCCTGTCGGCTATAAATGGGTCTTTGTACGCAAGAGAAATGAGAAAAACGAGGTACAAAGATATAAAGCACGCCTTGTTGCACAAGGTTTTTCTCAAAGGCCTGGTGTCGATTATGAAGAGACATATTCGCCTGTAATGGATGCGATAACCTTTCGTTATCTCATAAGTTTTGCTGTCCATGAAAAGCTTGACATGCACTTAATGGATGTAGTTACTGCCTATCTTTATGGCTCACTTGATAATGAGATATACATGAAAATTCCCGATGGACTCAAGGTGCCAAACGCGCACAATTCAAAATCTCGGGAAATGTTCTCAATTAAATTGCAAAGATCCTTGTATGGTCTAAAGCAATCTGGACGAATGTGGTATAATCGTCTTAGTGAGTACTTGTTAAAAGAAGGCTATATAAATGACGCCATTTGCCCGTGTGTTTTTATAAAGAAAACAACATCGGAATTTGTTGTACTTGCCGTATATGTTGATGACATAAACCTTATTGGAACCCTTATAGAACTCCAAAAGGCAATTGATTATCTAAAGGATGAATTCGAGATGAAAGATCTCGGGAAGACTAAACTATGTCTTGGTTTGCAAATTGAATATTTGGCAAACGGAATTTTTGTTCATCAATCTACCTATACAGAAAAGGTACTGAAACGGTTTTACATGGATGAAGCACATCCTTTAAGTACACCGATGGTTGTTCGATCACTTGATGTGAACAAAGATCCATTCCGACCACAAGAAAGGAATGAAGAGCTACTTGGTCCTGAAGTACCATATCTTAGCGCAATTGGCGCACTAATGTATCTTGCAAATACTACAAGACCTGACATATCATTTTCAGTTAATGTCTTAGCAAGATTTAGCTCAGCTCCTACGAGGAGACACTGGAATGGGATCAAACACATATTGCGGTACCTAAAGGGAACTACCGATATGGGCTTATTTTATGGCAAGAATTGCAGCCCGGATCTTGTTGGTTATGCTGATGCTGGATATTTGTCCGACCCACACAAGGCTCGATCTCAAATGGGTTATGTGTTTACATGTGGAGAAACCGCCATATCTTGGCGTTCGACTAAGCAATCAATTGTGGCTACTTCATCTAATCATGCCGAGATAATTGCTATTCATAAAGCAAGTCGGGAGTGTGTGTGGTTAAGGTCGATAATACATCATATCCAAGACAAATGTGGTTTGAAGTGTGATAAACTACCCACAACTTTGTATGAAGACAATGCAGCATGTATAGCTCAATTGAAGGGAGGATTCATAAAAGGAGATAGAACGAAGCATATTTCACCAAAGTTATTCTTCACACATGATCTTCAAAAGAATGGTGATATCAATGTTCAACAGATTCGTTCAAGCGACAATATGGCTGATTTGTTTACAAAATCTCTACCAAAGTCAACCTTCAAGAAGCTAGTTCACAAGATCGGGATGCGAAGACTTAAGGACATAAATTGATGTTCTTATCAGGGGGAGTTTAATGCGCGTTGCACTCTTTTTCCCTTACAAGGTTTTGTCCCACCGGGTTTTCCTTGCAAGGTTTTTAACGAGGCAACCAATAGGCGCATATTCAAACATGTGTACTCTTTTTCCTTACTTTAATTTTTCCCATTGGGTTTTGTTTTAAGGTTTTAACGAGGCACATCATTGAATAGACATTCAAGGGGGAGTGTTATAAATACACTTCTATTTAAGGTGAATGTCTTTAATTAGAGAGATTCTAGAGTTCTATTCTTGGTAGATAAATCCTCCTCCTCCCCATAAATAGAGGTGCCCTCTACCATTGTAAATAACTCCTAACATTCTCTAAGTATCAATAAGAAGAACTCTCTCTACTCTTCTCTCTATTTGCTCTTGTTCTTGAGTTATTGTTCTTGTCTTCTACATTATTTCATAACAAAAATGGTAAAATGATTGCATTGTCTAGCGTACATTTTAGTTTTAAGTAGTAAGAAAAGCAAATAATATTTCGCTAGGGTTTTTGTGCTTTTAATATAGTATAGATAGATAATTAGAACAAACTAATTATCGCAAATACTAAGTGAATAAAATTGTTCTTCAAAAGAATTACTCAATGACTATAATTTAAAAATTAGACATTTTTTGAGGTTTCCGTCTCTCTCTAAAAACCTCTCGGCGCACGTTAGCATAACGTACGCCGAGCTTTGTGATAATGGCGAAAGGCGGAGCACGAGGAAGGGGACGCCCAAGGAAAATCCCAATCGATACCTCTGACAAACTGAATCTATTGATTATGGAGAAGAACAATGCAAAGGAGGGGCAGATTTTACCACAATCGCAAACTCTAGGCACCATGGATGTTGGCGAGCAAGCTTCTGAAGCAGCGATAACATAACCAGTTTCTCTAGTAGAAACGATTCTGGAAGCACAGGAGACACCAGAGGTTGAAGGGATGTCAACCACTCCAAGCTCAGTAGAAGCAACTCATGCCACAGAGACCACCATGCAACCAACAATACTACCATAGGATCAAGCAGGACCTGCCAAAGGCACAGTAGAGGAACCTAAGAAGAGCTGGTCGATACTCTTTCAGAAGAATCGCTTTGCGACACACGGTATGGCTCTTGATTATATTTCCCCAATGATACTCGATGGAAAACCTATGGTACAACTGGAAAAAGCTGAAGTGGAGGAGGAGGAAGCTAAATGAAGTGTGCCTTAGTGGTGTACATCCTAGGCGATGGCCCTGGCTTCAATGCGATTAGAAGATTTATTAGTCACCACTGGTCCCAAGTTCCCCAACCAGATTTGTTCTACCATGATGAAGGGTACTACATTGTGAAATTCAAGACTGTGGCTGATGCCAAAGAGATAATGTGTGCTGGTCCATACTTAATTGCCAATAGGCCCATGATACTCAAACAATGGACACCTAACTTTGACTTCTCTGAAGAATTTCCAACTGAAGTTCCCCTGTGGGTAAAGTTTCAAAGATTACCAATGTCGTGCTGGGGGATGAGGTCCCTTAGCAGAATTTCTAGTGGGTTGGGAAAGCCAATTTTTGCAGATGAATGTACCACAAAACAGACACGGATATCCTATGTCAGAATGCTCATAGAGGTGACTGTCACCAAAGAACTGCCTGTGGAGATATGGGTTATGGACCCAACTGGTAAGATGTTCGTGCAGGATGTGGGGTATGAATGGAAGCCTTCTTATTGTGAGAAATGCCAAACAATAGGACACAATTGTGCAGTCCAGCAAAAGCAAATCCCAAAACACACTACACAAGTGTGGAAGCCAAAGGTTGTGCAGGAATGGAGAACCAAAGGCACTGCTAGGCCAGCACAGCAGCAGCCTTTAACACAGCATACTGAACCTACTGAGTATGAAGCCAGGACAGTCCATAAGCACAGAGTCGATAAGGGCAGTGACAAAGGGAAACAAGCCCAGAGCCCAGCACTCAACATCTCCAACTTCCCACCCTTATCCCCCATCAGTGTGAGTAACAGATTTGCAGCAGTTTCTGGTAGTAAAGATGATCCTCCAGTGGAGGTAGAGGGATCAACATCAACATCTTATCAATGAAGTGGTTAATATGGAATATTAGGGTTGTAAATAAAAGGTATAAACAAAAAGAGGTTAGGGAATATATTAGGAAGAACAATATTAACCTAGTTGGATTAGTAGAAACTAAGGTCAAACAAGTCCATGCTAGCAGATATGCTAATCTGCTAGCTCCAGGCTGGGGTGTCCTAACAAACTATGTATCTGGTGAAAAGGGTAGAGTATGGATCCTATGGAATCCAAAAATTTTCACAGTCACTAGTGTTCTGGAGGAAATCCAGTTGATCCACAGCAGGGTTTCCAGCAGAATAGGGGAATTCATAGGGTTTCTCACTGTGGTGTATGAGTTCAATGGACTGGAACAAAGAAGATCATTATGGACCAGCTTACAAGCACTGGCAGCAGGAATATAGGATCCTTGGGTTGTTGCTAGGGACTTCAATGCAGTTTTATGTCACAAAGACAGACAATCTTCCAAACCAATCAGACTCCCTGAAACTCTGGATTTCAACAACTGTCTGCAACAAGCTGGATTGACTGAATTGCCTAGGAGGGGAGAATACTACACATGGACAAACAAAACAAACTGGTGTGGACAGAGTATGCATCAAGCTAGATAGAGCCTTTGGTAACTATGACTGGATGATCAAATGGAACCAGGTGGTTACTGACTATGATTTGCCCCTAATCTCAGACCATAACCCCATGGTGATGACACTGTCCTCAACCGCCTGGCATGGAAAGAGGAACTTCAAATTCTTTAATGTTTGGGCTGATCATGAGAACTTCCAACAGATTGTATCAAGAGTTTGGCAAGAAGGAAAGGCAGACACAATGAAAGCAATATGGGGTAAACTCAAAGCACTGAAGAACCCTTTGAAGACCCTGAATAGTAAGGAATTCAAAACAATCTCACAGAGAATTCAGCAGTGTCGATAGGAGCTGGAAACAATGCAAGCCCAAATGCACCAAGCCTACTCTGATCACCTACAACAGAAGGAGAAGGAACTGGTCCTGAACTTGGAAAATGGTCTCTTATTGAGGAGAGTGTTCTGCAACAGAAGGCAAGAGCTAAGTGGATACAACTTGGGGACTCCAATACCAAATACTTCACTGCAGTAATGAAAGAAAGAAACCAGCACAACCAAATTACTGGGTTTACTAATGCAGTGGGCACCAAACTCACTACAGCTAAAGAGATCAAAGAGGAAATCATACAAGGCACTGATGGGCACATCTGTAGGAAATCTGGCTGGTATAAACCAAATGTATATGTCGAATGGGCCAAAGCTGACACAGCAACAGAGACAGGAACTATGTGCAACAGTTACTGATAAAGAAATAGCAGAGAGTCTTAAGGCTATTGGAGATGACAAAGCTCCTAGGATTGATGGTTACAATGTTGTCTTTTTCAAAAAGAGCTGGGGTATCATTGGTAATCAAGTCACCACTTCCATTAAGCAGTTTTTCACATCAACTAGGATGTGCAAACCAATCAACTGTGCAACTATCACCCTCATTTCTAAACTGTCCAAACCAACTACAGACCTATTGCCTGTTGTTCTGTCCTATGCAAAATCATCTCAAAAATACTAGCTAATAGGATGCAGAAGGTAATGTCAAGTATTATCAGTGAAGCTCAGGCAGGGTTCATCCCAGGAAGAAAGATTCAGGACAACATCATCCTAGCACATGAGCTTGTCAAAAGTTATACTAGGCAGCATGTATCCCCTAGATGCATGATTAAAATAGACCTCCATAAAGCATATGATTCAGTTGAATGGCTATTCTTTCAGCAGGTTATGGAGCAGATTGGCTTCCCCAGCATCTTCACAAAATGGGCCATGGAATGCATCTCAACAGTCAGCTTCTCTGTGTTAGTTAATGGTGAACCTACCATGCCTTTTGCTGCTGCCAGAGGACTGAGGCAAGGGGACCCCATCTCCCCCTTTCTATTTGCCTTGGTCATGGAGTACTTAAGCAGATCCCGCACCTCACTAAAGGATGATCCAGCCGAAAAATTCCACCCCAGATGCAAGAAACTGGACATCACACATATGTGCTTTGCTGATGACCTACTTCTATTTGCTAAGGGAGACCTTAACTCTGTCAAGGCCCTGTCCAATTGTTTCAGACAGTTCTCAGCAGCTTCAGGACTTCAAGCCATTCTGAGCAAGAGCTTAGTCTATTTTGGAGGAGTACCAGTGCCTATACAGCAACAGATTCTTTATCACCTGGGCTATGAACAAGGCCAACTGCCTTTCAAGTACCTTGGAGTTCACATTGTGCAGCCTCTACCTACTACCAATTTCTCTTAGAACTTATCAATACTCAATCGACAATCTTCGTCATTTTCGAATATATTTTTTATATTATTTCTGTACAGTATGATGAGCTTAGACAACCGGATAACATTTTCTTGCATTCTAGGTGTTTTTCATTTTTGTTTTAGTATTGTCCATGCACTGATCAAGGTTTTGCTCTATGGTTTCTTTTTTCAGGCTGTATCTTGGACTGTTAATACTGTATGTTTGGACTTCATAACTTTAAGGTGAAATTGCTACTACTTTATATTATTATTAATGTATTTGGACAACTGTTGTTGAAGAATTAGTACTATTCCAGTCGTGGCCAATGGACATAACGCAAATATGGATACTATACTATAAGTGAATTCTTCTCTTTTCTACTTAACTCTAGTGAATTGTCTTCTCTTTTTTACTTAACTCTAGATTGAGTTATCTTATCAGGTAAATCGATAACCGATTAACTGATAACTGATATCATATCGGTTCGGTTATCACTTTGTCAAATTTTTAAACCGATAACCGATATGCTAAATTGATACTATTCATAACCGAACCGACTGATACCCACCCCTTGTAAAACCGGTGGTCTTTGTCAGTGATCGAGGAGCGGCCATGTAAAGTTAGCCCCAAGAACCAATAAAGGCAAAGGTGAATCCAACATTTTAAGTTTATGAATTTTGATAATGATATTAAATTACTATATATTAGTAACTAGATCAACGTACTGGATTTGAGCTAAATATTTTTATACATAATTGTAGTTCTTAGTACAATTACACGATCTAGCGAAAAGGTACTTGGTTCAATAAACCTGTAACTTTTGCACTAGATCTGCCCCAGAACAAAGATGATGGTATTATAAGTAGGGGTGTACAAACTGAACCGAAAAACTGCACCAAACTGAAAAGTCAAACCAAACCGATTAAAAAATCCGATAGATTTGGTTTGATTTGGTTTGGTATTGAGTAAAAAAAATCCCAACCAAACCGATATATATAAATTTATAATTTTTATATATACTTTTAAGATTTTATATAGAATTCTATTTAAAAAACGTATAGAAATATTTGAGAATATTTAATAGCATATGAAGTAATCCATATTTATTAACCTTAAATAATAGGTTGTATGATCTCTTTCTTATTGAGTGTTGATAAAATATGTCAATTTCTTTGTTCTTCCATACTCATATCATATGCTAAGATCTATTAAATTCTTAGTATATCGTTTTCAGATGTGAAGTGATTACTATTATTATTTAGATATCATATTGATTTTTATATTTAATCACTAAATTAGGCTAACATTGAAAGTGTATATCAACAAAAAATTATTATCAGACGGCTAAAAAAATAACTATTATGTGTTACTAAGAAAATTCTTTCATAAGAATATTTTAATAGATAATATATTAATTTTTATATTTTTACTAAACATATATTTACTTATAGTTAAGCAACAAAAACCAAAAAAATCTGACAAAATCGATATAGTTAATTTGGTTTTGATAAAGTCGAACTAAACCGATTTATGTACACTTCTAATTATACATAAGAAAGCAAACCAAATAAAAAATAACTGTCCAACCAATGACCCCTGACATCTTAGTGGTTGGCTTGGACTGACTAGATGAATCGGTGATCTTTGCACTGCTTGCAGTGGTCCTGTTGTATTTGTTCCTATAATATCTCACTTTGGACAATTGGCTCACCTGGTTTTTAATGGTATTACTTCCATATTCTTTAATAGACAAAGAGAGATATTTCTGCTTAAGGCTAACTATGCACTCCTCTTTGTCTTCATAATTCTTAAGCTTTTTTTCCTCCATATGATCCACGAAATAGCTGACGGTATATAGTGGACCTGTCCAACAGAACTGATCACTTTGCGAAGTAAGAGAGGGAGCACCAACAAGAAACTGTAGAAGGGAGAAAATAACAATCTAAAATTTACAATGTTTGGCCTACTGTAATGTCCATGTCTTATGTGTTAATTTAGCTATTATCCATTTGATTAGGCAAGACATGGCGCAGCTTCAGCTGACCGATGAAATGACCTTTGATATGAAGTTATGGAGGTCGAGATATGTCTTATGTGTTAATTCTGCTATTATTTATTTGACTGTCTCGGAACTATTAAGAACACCAGTAGATTTACATTGTTTGAGCCATTATGAGGGCATTATGTCCAATTTCATTGGAAGAGAAACTTCGTGTTTATAATTTAAGTATTTGATTGCATTTAAGAATTTGATTGCATTTTTTGTTGGATTGGATGTTTAGAACAAATAATACTTTGTGCAGACACAGTAATGTTTTCTTCCTAAAGAAAATAGCAGTAGAATTTATGTCTTCTGACTTTTAAAATGATACAAGCATCAATGCATAAGCTCCTTTCACATAAGTGAGAACTCAATGGCTAGCAAGGTTGGTGAAATATCAACTTATTGGTTGCTGATATCGGGCTGCTGTGTATAGAAAACCTCCACCAGATTATTCAGTAGCAAATTGGTTAGCAAGGCACAACAACTGCTCTGTCAAGCCAGCAGGCACAAATATACTCTTCAGTCCTTGAGACAAGGGTCCAAATTTGTGGCACCCTCTTCACCGTCATGGGTTGAGAATCATGGCTGTTCCCACCACCTTTTTGCCCCCGCTTGCAGTATGTTTAAGTCTTGTTAACGCTTATAAGGTATAGAGGTCTACTCAGTGCCGGAGCCACATGCACCCAAGGGGTGTCAATCGACATGTCCTTTGTCGGAAAATTATAATGTGTAGCTGGATATTTTTTGGTTAAAATATGTATATATATTGATATCCCTTGACTTATTGGTGAGTTTATTTCTTTACATTTTAATTCTCCTTGATGAAATCCTGGCTCCGCCACTGTGTCTCTTTATGTTAAGGAAGTTCCCATACATGTTTGTTCTATATGTGTCACGCCCCGAATTTGAGCCTGGACGTAACACTGCACTTGGTGCCTGACTATGTGTGACCGAGCGAACCGACTTGATGATTGAATCAACAAGTGATATCATAACATATTGAATACGGAAGGTAAACTAACACATGCTGATATACTGAAAGTCTGGATGATATAAATCAAAGTGTGGAAATACTTATATAATTCTGAAACATATTTGCAGCAACGTGGCTTAACATGAAAAGTCTTAGACTTTGTCTAACTGTTACTCTAGTCTATAAAGCCTCTTTTGAAATACTGAAAACTCTAACTACCTGTAAATACTGAAAGACAGTAAAGTAATGATAATGTAAATCATTACTTGTATTGTGAGATGCAGGTCCCTGGCAAAAGGGACGTCAGTACATTTGAATTGTACTAGTATGTAGAGCAACTGAAAGAAAGAATTATACATGTTGAAATTGAAACTAAGCTAATAACTGAGAATTTATAATTGATAACTGAAATAATAACTATTGAAACTGAAGCTCAAATGATAACTGATAACTGATATTAGAACTGATAACTGGTAATTGAAACGATAACTGGGAATTAACTGATAACTGGTAACTGATATGATAATTGAACGGTAACTAATAATTGAACCGAAAAGAAGTAAGGATATGAATACTCCCTCTTCTGAACGATGAACAACCTACTTATCTGAATATTAAATTGCGGCCTCAGGCCCAATATATATATATATGCGTGTGTGTGTGTGTGTGTGTGCGGGCGCGCGCGCACGTGCGCGCAAACTACGGCCTCGGCCGAAGTATACGTATACATAACTGCAACATCAGGTCCAAAATGCATAAAGTATAAACTGCGACCTCAGGCCCAAAGATGCATAAAGCATAAACTGCGGCCTCAGGTCCAAAGATGCATAAAGCATAAACTGTGGCCTCAGACCTAAATACAAGTGTTCAACATTCAGGGATTTAAAATCAGGAACTGAGAATCATACTGCAATATATGATAGTGAAATGCTGAATCATATTGAGTTACATAATACTGGAATTCTAGATCACACTGAGTTACATAATATTGGAATACTAAATAGGACTAGACTAGGACATGTATTCTTGAACTGATTATGAACACTGAAACTTCAACTATTTATGACATGCTGAGTAAGCTATACTGAGACTTAGGGACATCAAGCCCAAGTCTATATTGAATATGAACTGAGCACACAACGTTCAGAATGAAAGTCATGAATGAGTTATGAAGCTAGGGAGTATATATTCTACAACTATTCAAGAAACTAGACTTAACTATATTTCTAAGACAATTGATACGTCGTTAAAGAAACGTAATATAGGGAAAATCATAACATTCCCAAACATACAGAGTTAACCATACATACCTCAATTTCACTCCTTCGTGATACTACAATGATCCACAATACCAAGAACCTTCAATCTACAATAGTAACATCCAATGGAACCTAATATTAGTAACAATTCCATAACTTATGCTATTTAGGTATATTATCAAACACCTTGTAGGCATAAACCTCTACATCTCATCGCCATATAATTAGTTCATCTAACTATCACCATTCATCAACAATTTATTCCATCGTCATGATTAACCAATTTATAACTTCCAACATCACTTGTATGACAATTTATCTACACCCAACCAACAAAATTTCATCAAATAATCACATTTAAATCTCTACAATAATTATGTATTTATATTAGGAACTTATGGCTTCTAATCACCACACCAAGAGTCCCAATACTTAACTCACACTCATATTCGTACATGTAAGTCTAAGGGTGTAGAATTACCTTTTGGAAGAAATCTTGCAAACCCCTCCTTTGAGTTCTTGAAGGAATTTCTTGAAGATCTATGTGTTTTATGAGTAGATTTCATCAATACTAGTATAAGAATGATGGAATTTCACACCAAGTTAATGGAGATTGCTTACCTTGAAGATGGGAGGGGTTGGAGGTCTTGATAGGGTGGAAGAAGACCCCAAAATCCGTCCAAAAGAAATAGGGAAAATGAACCCTGAAATTGTCTTAAAAGAGTTGGGAGTAGGGCGCGTCTACTCTAGCGAAGTTTCATCGCTTCGCTGTCCATTGCATTCAAGGGAAAGCAAAATTCCGTGTCGACTTTGGTGAAGCGAGCTCGCTTCTGTCCGCCAAATTAACTGTGTGGTATGTCTTTAATAATTTGGTCATAACTTCTTGTAGGAATGTCCAAATGACAAACTGTTTGAAGCGTTAGAAACCAAACTCAAATATTTTTTCATTTGATAGGTTGTGAATCATATAATACCTTATATAAATGTAGATATGATTGTCCAAAGTATAGTCTTGTGCGTGATCATTTAGAATTTTAGTCTATCATATAATTTTCCAACTTGGATTAGACTTAGGTCTTTTCTTGGACCCCAAATCACTTATGATCTGCCTTGTACACTTATTATCATAAACAATTGATAACCATAACATTAATACTCATTTAGTGCATATTCAAATTTACGGGGTGTTACAATATGCAAGATCAATGAGTTTCTCATACATGTTATGGATCTATTTGGCAAGTTATAAAGGGAATTTCCCGTTTGTTTTTGATTCGTTTCCGTCCTATACAATGGGTAGGTGAGCTGTGAGTTGGTTGTGTGAGTAGTTTTCCATATGTGAGACTTGAGATCGATTCTCCTCGCCATTAGTCTCTCCAAGATAGGTTTATACAAAAGAACCTATAAAGGCAAATGAGGATTCAGAATTTTAAGTTTATAGAGTTTTATAATAATATCAAGTTAATATATATTAATAATTGGACCAATAAGCAATAAACTAGGTTCCGAGCTAAATATTTTCATATAATAATAAAGTACTACTATAGATGTAAGTTCTAGCTAGGTTCATATGAACCCATAATCTTTGCACTAGATTTGCCCCTGATTAACGGTAATAGTATATAAGGAAATAGGGGTGGGCGTTCGGGATGTGAGAATTTCTGTTTGAATTTTTTATTTTCAGATTAAAAAAGTAACAATCCCAATAAGTTCAGATTTGATTAGATTTTTTAAATTCGATTTCAGATTAATCGATTTGAATATTTCGAATTTTCGGCTTTGATCCTATATATTTGAAATGTAATTGAGAGCGCTGCTTAACAAACGCCACCACAAGATTTAGAATGGTCGTAAGAGATATTAGCTTATTTTCCTAATAATACGTAAACTTCAAAAAACTACTCCTTCCGTTTTAATTTATGTGAACCTATTTCCTTTTTAGTCCGTGTCAAAAAGAATGATCCATTTCCTTATTTGAAAACAATTTTACCTTTATACAATAATTTATAACCACACAAAATATATGTGCATCATTTTACACCACAAGATTAAAAGTCTACTCTTTTTTCTTAAACTCTTTGCATAGTAAAATGTGTTCACACAAATTGAAACGGATGGTGTATAATTAAACTTTTAGCCAACAAAGGCAACGGGTTCAACTATAAAAGTGGATTTCAATTGTATATGCTTTATACTAGTCAATTTTCTTTTTATAATATTAGTGAGATCTTACCGATTACAACAAGTTGATTACCATGTATCTTTATTATCATCACAATTTACCTGTAATTACTTTATTAATATCTTAATTTTACAATTATATTTACACCATTTTTCTTGACTAAGGGCTTGTTTTGTTTATATATAATATTGATATTCTTCCAATTCAGAAAAAAAGAATCTATTACTATTTGGATAGTCAAATAAGAGTTTTTTTAACCATATTTTTTTGTAAATAGTTTTTAAATACTTTGAATTGTTAACTTTTGTGGCTTATATCACTATTTTTTGGCAAATAAGCAAATTTATTCCCAACTAACAGAAATACAGCTTAAGAAACGAAAAGAAAACAACTAATTGGACTACCCTCCGACTATGCTCAGTTCACCATAGGGATGTTTATTCGGATCGGATCTCCGAAATTCGAACCGATCCATTCAATTTTGGATTAGATCTAATTTCGGATTGTGGTTCTTAAATTTTCGGATTTCGAATCGGATTCGGATTGGCATATTTTAATCTGATCCGATCCGAAATCCGAAATTATTCGGGTATGTATATATACTACACTTTAATTTCGGATAGTCAGTATTTTCTTTACATCAAGCTCAAAGTTATTACCTTTACAATTGCTAGATTTAGCTATATTGGTACCATAGTACTCTCATAATTGCATAAACACGAATTTTGCTTAATGTATTGTCTTTTTTACAGAGAATATATATATATATATACATATATATATATATATATATATATATATATATATATGTATATATATATATATATTAGTTTAAAACCCCATGAAAGGCTCAAAACATTCATTTTCCCAAGTCGTTACTCTTGTGATGGGTTTTTTTTTAATTTTTATATATTAATAAAAGAAGAAAGAACAAAAAGGTGATGGTTCAACCAATGAACACCCCGACATAGAAGTGGTGGCTTGGACTGGTAGCTTAACTGGTTAGCAAGGCACAAACAACTGCTCTGTGAAGCCAGCAGGCCCAAAGATACTCTTCAGTCCTTACCTTATTTTACAATAAGGGTAAGGGTCCAAATTTGTGGCACACTTCACCGTCAAAGGTTGTGAACCATGACTGTTCTCACCACCTTATTGCCCCCGCTTGGGTAACAAGCTCACGCTACTAAGCTCGGCTGTACGTTAAAATTTTGTTGACTCTGATAAGGATGATCTATTTGTGTTTAGCCACCGGTGTGGGATAGGGAGGACTCCTCAGCTCATAAGTTTTAGGTAAGATATGTATTTGTGTCATTATAGTCTTCTATTGTTGTTACTTGTTAGGATACTATGGTCTAACTAATATTTACTATAGTTTTGACGACCTAAAAAGGTCATCACCGGAATTCTCCCTTTTTACGTACTTTCGACGCTTTGAAAACCTCATTATTAGTTTCTTCGATTTGGGTGCGCAGTCTGGACGCGTAGCCGGAAATCTTATGTGTGAAATTATATGAAATTTGATAAATTATGACTTCAAAATGGTTAAGGTTGGCTTTGGTCAATATTTTGGGTAAACGAACCCGGACCCGTGATGTGACGGTTCCGGAGGGTCCGTATGAAAATACGGAACTCGAAAGCATTCTCGGAATAAAAAATCTGAGGTCCCGATCCCGAGAAATAAATTTTTGTAAAGAAATTATTTTTTGAAATTGAATATGAGAAATTTGAAATGAAATTGGATCAGAAAGTACTGGTATCGGGCCCGTATTCTGGTTCCGCCGCTCGGTACATGCCTTATATATATTAAGATATTTCTATGTAATTTGGTTGAATTCAGACGTCATTTGACGTGTTTTTGGCCTAAATCTCTATGTTTTAAAATTTAAGAAGTTTGAATGAAAAGTGATGATATTGAGGTTGATTCCTCGTTTATGATGTTATTTTAGCGATGTGATCGTACGAGAAAGTCCGTAGGATGTTTTTGAGATTATATGTATGTTTGGGTTGGAGCTCCGTGGGCTCGGGTGAGTTTCGAGTAGGTCCCGGGATGTCTTAGACTTAAAGGTATCAGATGTTGCAGGTCCAGGTGTTGCAGGCCCCCTGCGCGGCCGTGGTCATTTCCGCGCTGTCCGCGGTAGAAGCAGCGCGGCCACGGTGCATTTCTGCGCGGTCCGCGTGGCTAAGTTAAGAGGGCCAATGATTTCCAGGTCGACTAGAGCGGTCGCGCACCAAATCAGTGTGGTCCATGCTGGGTAGGTTCAGAGAGTCCTTTTTCTTCCCTTCCTCGGCGCGGTCGCGGTATATTTTTGTACGCTCCGCGCCAGCCTTCAGTAAAGTATATAAAGTTGGGATTTTTAGTCATTTTTCACTTATTTCAAAACCCAAAACATAAGAGGCGATTTTTCAAACGATTCTCTTTCTTCAAAACGGGTGGTAAGTGATTGTCACGACTCTAGTTCACCAATTGTGAACCTTTAATGGCAACACCTAGTCTTTGTGACTAGATAAGCCTAACACGTTGTGAAATTTAATAATTTTTACGAAAAAAACCACAAAATATCGAATAATATAAATAAATGTATAGAGCTGTCGCCTGGCACAATATACTGAAATACCAAAATGTTGTAAACAACTCCCAAAATTCGGAATCCCACGGGCTATAGAAGAACATACGATGCTCTAATCACCAGAATTGTCTAATACAAAGAAGAACGGAATATCAACTAGCTAATTATAGATAGAATGAGAAGGAGACTCTTCGGATCTGCGGACGCGGCAGATGTAAACCTCAAGTCTCCGAGTATAGCTCCTGGATCACCGATAATGCGCCTAACCGAAAGTATCTGGATCTGCACATGAAAAACATGCGCAGAATAGGCGTGAGTACACCACACCGGCACTAGTAAGTGTCAAGCCTAACTTCGGTCAGGTAGGAAGGTCAGGGCCCTACTAAGAATAAATATGATAATAATAATGAACAGTGTAATACAGAGAATAATCAGGAAAACAACGATAAAAATAGGATAGAAGCTGCAAGTCAACGACAATTAAGCTTAATAAGGAAATAACACAACAAGGTATCACTCAATATCAGGTGCCATGTGGACCTTCCAGGATACCGTCCTGTAGTCCTTTTTTCCTCAACTGTCCAGTGGATCTTCCGGGAATCTAACCTATAGTCCATCGCATTTGAATATCCGGAGGATCTCCCGGGAATTTAACTCGTAGTCCATCATATCAACACCCAATACTAGGGGAATCTACCAGCTGCATTGCCGTAGTTCCATATAATTGTGCAGGAGGATCTCCCGGGAATCAAACCCGTAGTCTCAAATAAACAACAAGAGGAACTCCCGGAATCCCACATCCGTAGTTCCAATTTAAATGCGTAACCACAACCTAGAATTTATTGGAAAAATCAAATATGGAACAACAGCAATTAGGTATGACAAACCTAGCATGCTTCACGTAGAACAACTTAGGCAAATAAACAATTAAGCAATTAATTCTATATAATCATGCTTTCCTAACTAACACAGATTAAATCTTGCATTGAACCCAGTCAAATAAAATGGAGAAAACACAGTTTAGATAATTCAAGTAAAGTGGATTTTTCAACAATTAGCGCAAGTAAACACTCGCCACCTCGCGTACAAGGCATTTAAATCAGCAGATAAGAAGTCCTAAGGGGACGGGTCCCCCACACAAGGTTAGACAACCCACTTACCTCGAACCGGTACAAAAATCACTATGAAACGATGCCCTTGCCATGAGTATCCATCTCCGAATGGCCCGAATCTATTCAAACCAATTACCCTTGCCATGAGTATCCATCTCCGAATGGCCCGAATCTATTCAAACCAATTACATAATGTAAATAACATCGCAAGTAACTAATTCCATTATTTAAATTAAATCTAAGGCGCAAAAATAAGTAAAATAACCAAAATGCCCCTCAGGCCAACATTTCGGAATCGAATAATTTTCATATTTTCGGAAATCTTGTACTCTCACGAGCGTAACCATGCAAAAATCTTCCAAATCGAAGGTCAAATGCCACCTCAAATCCTCACAATTAGGTCTAATAACTTTACCCTAATTTTCATCAAAATCCGAAAATAAAGGTTGAATTTGAGGTTAGATTAGTGGGTATTAATCATAATGGAGTAAGGAATCGTTACCCAATCGTTGCCTCTAAAAATCCCTCGAAAAATCTCTCAAATCCGAGCTCTCTAGCTTGAGCTTTGTTAAAAATGGAAGAACCCTCGTTTTGAAATGTTTATATCTGCCCAGTGGTTTTGTTCAATGCGATCGCATTTATGAAAAGGGATGTGATCGCGTAGGGTAAAATTTCATGGGCCCAAAATGTAGCCTATGCGAACGCAGAAGAGGTCCTGCGATCGTAGAAGAGGGACAAGCACAACTATGCGATCGCATAATGGGTCTTGTGATCGCATAGAGGAAATGGGACCTCTGATCCACCAGCTTGAATTGCTCTGTGTGAATGCGAGAAAGGATGCGTGAACACAGAGAATAGGGAAACAGAACTGTGTGATCGCATGAAGGGCTTTGCAATCGCATTGAAGGAA
The DNA here is from genome assembly GCA_034376525.1 of Nicotiana benthamiana. Lineage (NCBI taxonomy): Eukaryota > Viridiplantae > Streptophyta > Magnoliopsida > Solanales > Solanaceae > Nicotiana > Nicotiana benthamiana. Next base: position 74,441,642 of record CM067328.1, on the reverse strand, counting down.
ATATGCCCTCACCCCAACCAAAGGCACTATGCGATCGCATGAGTAGTGATGCGATTGCAGAGAAGAAAAGCTCGAAAACATCACAGCAGAAAATCTGCAACTTCTCAAGTCCCAAAAATGTTCCGTTGAGCATCTGAAACACACCCGAGGCCCCGGGACCTCAACCAAACCTACGAAAATATCCCATGACATCACTCAAACTTGTACCAATCCATAAAACCTCCAAAACAACACCGAAAACCTGATTAAATCAAAGAATCAAGCCTAAGAACTTCAAGTTCATCCAAAATACGTGTTCGACCCAAAACTTAACTAACACTCGTCCGATTAACCTGAAATTTTTCATGCATGTCCCAAATGAGATGATGGTGCTACAGCAACTTCTGGAATCTCAATTCGACCCTCGGATCAAAAATTCACTATCGGACCGGAAACTTCAAAATTCTAACTTTCGGCTTTTCTAACCTAAATGAGCTACGGACATCCAAAATACATTCCGAACAAGCTCCAAACCCCAAAATCACCTAACGTAGCTAACGGAACTACCGGATTTCCATTCGGAGGTCATCTTCACACTGTTCAGATTACAGATCACTTTCCAACACGTAAGCTCTCATTCAGGGACTAAGTGTCCCGGCAAACCAAAATAGCATAAATGAACATAAGGGAAAAAGTTAATGGGGAAACAGGGCATAAATTCAAAGGAAGACCGACTGGGTCGTCACATCCTCCTACACTTAAACATTCATTCGTCCTCGAACGAGCGTACAGAACATACCTGAAGTAGTGAAAAGATGAGGGTGTCGGTTGCGCATTTCCTCTCGGTCTCCCAAGTCGCCTCATTGGCCGGATAACCCCTCCACTAAACCTTTACTGAAGTTATATCATTTGATATGAGCTTTTGGACCTGCCTGTCTAATATCGCCACTGGTTACTCAGCATAGGACAAGTCATTATTCAACTGGACTGAAGTGAACGCCAAGACGTGAAATGGGTCACCATGATACCCCCGAAGTATCGAGACATAAAATACCGGATGAACCCGGACTCAACTATTTTTTCTTTCCAAACCTCATGATGCCTTTCATAGGCCAGACCCAAAGCAAAACTCGCTCACCAACCATAAAGGAAACATCACAAACCTTCCTGTCTGCGTAACTCTTTTGTCTGGACTGGGCCATAAGGAGTCTATCCTAAATCACCTTAACCTTCTTCATCGAATCCTGGACCAAATCAGTGCCCAGTAGCCTGGCCTCACCCAATGCAAACCAACCCACCGAGGATCTACAACTCCTACCATATAAGGCCTCATACGGCGCCACCTGAATGATGGACTGATAATTGTTGTTGTACGCAAACTCAGCCAATGGCAAGAACTGATCCCAAAACCCTCTAAACTCAATCACGCATGCACGAAGAATATCCTCAAGAATCTGAATGGTGCGCTCAGATTGTCTACCGTCTGAGGGTGAAAAGTGGTGCTTATAGTCACTCGGGTACCCAACTCCTACTGGACAGCTCTCCAGAATCGTGATGTAAAAGCTGAACCCCCTGTCTGAGATGATAGAATCTGGAATGCCGTGTAGACGGACAATCTCCCTAATATAAATCCCTGCTAACCGCTCCACTGAGTAAGAAGTACACACTGGAATGAAATGAGCGGACTTGGTCAGCCGATCCACAACAACCCAAATAGAATCAAATTTCTTCGCCGTCAGAGGGAGACCAGTTACAAAATCCATAGTGATCTTCTCCCATTTCCGCTCCGGAATCTCCATTTGCTGGAGTAACCCTCCCGGTCTCTGGTGCTCGGTTTTTACCGGCTGACAGTTGAAGCATCTAGCTACAAACTCTGCTATATCCTTCTTCATCCGCCTCGACCAATAATGCTACCTCAGATCCTGATACATCTTTGCGACACCTGAATAGATGGAGTACCACGAGCTATGGGCCTCCGTCAATATCAACTCCTGAATATCATCAACATCGGGTACACAGATCCTAACCTGCATCCTTAATACCCCGTCATCTCCAATAGTCACATCCATAGCATTGTCGTGCTGAACTATGTCCCTGAGGACAAGCAAATGAGGGTCATCATATTCCCGCTCCCTCATACGATCAAATAATGATGACCGAGAAACCACACAATCTAGAACCTGATTGGGCTCTGAAAGGTCCAATCTCACGAACCGGTTGGCTAGGGCCTGAACATCCATCCCATAGGTCTCTCTGAAGCTGATAAATATGCCAAACTCCCCAAACTCTCTGCCCGGCGACTCAAGGCATTGGCTACCACATTGGCCTTGCCCGGATGATAAAGAATAGTAATATCATAATCCTTTTGTAGCTCCAACGATCTCCTCTGGCAAGTTCAGATCTTTCTGCTTGAAGAAGTGCTGTAAACTGTGATGATCCATGTAAATCTCACTAGGCACGGTACAAATAATGACGCCAAATCTTCAAGGCATGATCAATAGCAGCGAACTCAAGGTCATGGACATGATAGTTCTTTTCATGTACCTTGAACTGTCTAGACGCGTAGGTAATCAACTTACCATCCTGCATCAACACCGCTCCAAGTCCGACTCGTCAGGCATCACAATAAACTGTATAGGACCCCGAACCAGTAGGCAAAATCAGTATAGGGGCTGAAGTCAAGGCTATCTTGAGCTTCTAGAAGCTCGCCTCACACTCATATGTACACTAAAAGGGAGCACCCTTCTAGGTCAATCTAGTCATAGGGGCTGCAATCGATGAGAACCCCTCCACAAAACGGCGGTGATACCCCTCCGGGCTAAGGAAACTGTGGATCTCTATAGCTAAGGAGGGCCCAGGCCAACTCTGCATGGCCTCCATCTTCTTCAGATCCACCCGAATGCCCTCACTCGATACCACGTGGCCTAGGAATGCCACATAACTCAACCAAAACTCACATTTTGAGAACTTTTCATATAATTTCTTTTCTCTCATAGTCTGAAGCACCGTCCTCAAGTGCTGCTCATGTTCTTCCCGACTCCGGGAGTATACAAGAACATCATCTATGAAAATAATGACAAACGAGTCGACATAGGGCCTGAATACACTGAGCATTAAATGCATAAAAGCAGCCGGGTCGTGTCAGGTACCTGAACCGTAGCATGATCTGTTGGCGGTACCTCGGCGGCAGCTCCTGTAGGTGCTCTGGCTGCACCACACACGCGTCCACAACCCCTACCCCGGCCCCTGCCTCTAGCGGCTATAGGAGGGGGTGCGGGTGACTGATCGTCCTAGGTCGTGCGTGTCGTCACCATCTGTGAGAGAATAGAAGACAGAAGTTTATAGTCGACGACAAAAATATAGCACAACAAATAATTCAATAAAGTGAAGAGTTTTCCTAAATAGTTACGTCGCCTCCCGTAGATAAGCATAGACGTCTCCGTACCAATCACCGAGACTCTAATAAATCGGCCTGTGTCCCGTGACTCCTATGAACCTAGAGCTCTGATACCAACTTGTCACGATCCTAGTTCACCAATTGTGAACCTTTCATGACGGCACCTAGTCTTCTTTTCTAGGTAAGCCTAACACGTTGTGGAATTTAACAATCTCTACGAAAAATAACCACAGAATACCGAATAATATAAAGAAATGTATAGGGTTGCCACCTGGCACAATACGCTGAAATACCAAAATGCTGTAAATATCTCCCAAAACTCGAAATCCCACGGGATACACAGGCTATTGAAGAACATACGATATTTTAATCACCAGAATAGTCTAATACAAATAAAACACAATAGAAACTAGCTAACTATAGATAGAATAAGAGGGAGACTCTTTGGATCTACGGACGCGGAAGATGTATACCTCAAGTCTCCGAGTATAGCTCCTGGATCACTGATAGTTTGACTGACCGGAAGTATCTCGATCTACACATGAAAAACATGTACAGAAAAGGCATGAGTACACCAAGAGGGTACTCAGTAAGTGCCAAGACTAACCTTGATCGGGTAGTGACGAGGAAGGTCAAGGCCCTACTGAGAATAAACATGATAACAATAATGAACAATGTAAGGCAAAGAATAATCAGGAAAACCAACGATAAAAATAGGATAGAAGCTGCAAGTCAACGACAATTAAGCTAAGTAAGGAAAATAACACAACAAGGTATCACATATCAGGTGATATGTGGACCTTCCAGGATGCCGTCCTGTAGTCCTTTTTCCTCAATTGTCCAGTGGATCTCCCAGGAATCTAACTCGTAGTCCATCGCATTTAAATATCTGGTGGATCTCATGGGAATCTAACCCGTAGTCTATCATATCAATACCCAATACTAGGGGAATCTACCGGCTGCATTGCCGTAGTTCCATATAATTGTGCAGGAGGATCTCACGGGAATCGAACCCGTAGTCCCAAAAAAACAACAAGGGAAACTCCTGGAATCCCACATCCGTAGTCCCAATTTAAATGCAAAACCACAACCAAGAATTAACAGGAAAAATCAAATATGGAACAACAACAATTACGTATGACTAACCTAGCATGCTTCACGTACAACAACTTAGGAACATAAGCAAATAAATAATTAAGCAATTAATTCTATCTAATCATTTTTTTCTAACTAACACAGATTAAATCTTGCGTTGAGCCCATTTAAATAAAACGGAAAAAACACAGTTTAGATAATTCAAGTAAAGTGGGTTTTTCAACAATTAGCGCAAGTACACGCTCGTCACCTCGGGTACAAGGCATTTAAGTCAACAGATAAGAATTCCTAAGGGGAGAGGTCCCCCACACAAGGTTAGACAAGCCACTTACCTGGAACCGGTACAAAAATCACTATGAAACGATGCCCTTGCCACGAGTATCCAACTCCGAATGGCCCGAATCTATTCAAACCAATTACATAATGTAAATAACATCGCAAGTAACTAATTTCATTATTTAAATTAAAGCTAAGGCGTGAAAATAGGTAAAATAACCAAAATTCCCCTCAAGCCAATATCTCGAAATCCAATAATTCTCACATTTTCGAAAAACGTTTACTCTCACAAGTCTAACCATATAGAAATCTCCCAAATCGGAGGTCAAATGCCCCCTCAAATCCTCACAATTATATTTAAGAAATTTACCCCAATTTTCATTCAAAATCCGAAATTAAATGTTGAACTTGAGCTTAGATTAGTGGGTATTAATCATAGATGAGTAATGAATTTTTACCCAATCATTGCCTCTAAAAAGGCCTCGAAAATTTGAGCTCTCTAGCTTGAGTTTTGTTAAAAATGGAAGAACCCTAGTTTTGAAATGTTTATATCTGCCCAGAGGTTTTGTTCAATGCGATCTCATGAAAGGGGATGCGATCGGGTAGGGTAAAAATTTACGGGCCCAAAAAGTGGCCTATGCAAACGCAGAATAGGTCCTATGGTCGCAGAAGAGGGACAAGCAGAACTATGCAATTGCATAAGGGGTCCTGCGATCGCATAGAGGAAATGGGACCTCTGAGCCACTAGCTCGAATTGCTCAGTGCGAACGCGGGAAAGGATGTGCGAACACAGAGAAGGGGGAACAGAACTTTGAAATCGCATGAGCGGATTTATGATCACATTGAAGGAAATATGCCCCCCCCCCCAACCAAATGCACTATGCGATCGCAGAGAAGAAAAGCTCTGCAATATCATAGCAGAAAATCTACAACTTGTCAAGTCCCAAAACTGCTTCGTTGAGCATCCCAAACACACCAGAGGCATTGGGACCTCAACCAAACCTATAGACATATCCCATAACATCACTCCAACTTGTACCAATCCATAAAACCTCCAAAACAACACCGGAAACCCGATTATATAAAAGATTCAAGCCTAAGAACTTCAAGTTCATCCAAAACACGCTTTCGATCCAAAACTTAACCAACACTCATCCGATTGACCTGAAATTTTTCACGCACGTCCCAAATAACATAACGGTGCTACAGTAACTTTTGGGATCTAATTCCGACCCTCAAACCAAAAATTACTATCGGACCAAAAACTTCAAAATTCTAACTTTCGACATTCTAGCCTAAATGAGCTATAGACATCCAAAATACATTCCGAACAAGCTCCCAACCCCGAAATCACCTAACGGAGTTAACAGAACTATCAGATTCCCATTTTGAGGTCGTCTTCACACTGTTCCGATTACAGACCACTTCCCAATACCTAAGCTCTCATTTAGGGACTAAGTGTGCCAAAACACTCCAGATTTTATCACCGAACATCCCGGCAAACCAAAATAGCATAAATGAACTTAGGGGAAATAGTTAATGGGGTAACAGAGCATAAATTCCAAAGACGATCGGCCGGGTCGTCACAGTGATTTCTAACTTATCTTCTTTAATCGATAAAATCTTTAAATATAATTTCAACTTCAAAAACTAAGATTTAATGGGGAAATTTGAGAATTTAGGGTAGAGCCTAGTTTTTTCAAAATTGGGGGTTTTAGACCACAATTCGAGGTCCGATTCCAAAATAACTTATATATCTGAGCTCATGGGCGAATGGGTAATAAGATTTTGGTTCGAACCTCAGGTTTAGACTACGTGAGCCCGGGGGCATTTTGGGGATTTTTTATTAAAACCTTGGAAAAATCATTTTCATGCATTCAAATTGATTCAAGTAGCATTTGTTAACACATTCTAGTAATTTGTGACTAGATTTGACCGATTTGGTGGTGAATTCGTGGGGTAAAGCTATACTAGAGGAGTGAATTGAGTTTGGAGTATTTGAGTTAAGTGTTCGGTCTAACTTTGACTTGAGGGATTAGGAGTTGAGTCATAATTGCTACACGTTATGTGTTGAGTACGACGTATGGGCATGGTGACGAGCATCCATATGTTGGTGCCGAGCATGACTGTGGGTCTTAAATTTATAATTGTTTATTTTTAGTTGATTTTGTAAAAGTCTTGTTTGATGAGCCTTGACACTGATTATTGGTTTTAACAGGGCTAAGTAGAAATTGAATATGATTGGCTATAGCTGGACTTCCATTACCGGGATAGTTGATTTAATATTCTTGTCCCCTTGCTAGGAAATTATTGAATTATATTTTTCCCTTGTTGAGGTTATATTTGTGTATTTTGTTGAAAAGAAATGGGAGTGAGTGGCACGCCTACCACAAATGATATTGAAATAGGAGCGAGTGGTACGCCTACCACAAATGATATTGAAATGGCAACGAGTAATACGCCTCCCACAAATGATATTAAAATGGGAGCGAGTGGTACGCCTACCAGATATAATATTAAAATGGGAGCGAGTGGTACGCCTACCACAAATGATATTGAAGTGGGAGCGAGTGGTACGCCTACCACAAATGATATTGAAATGGAATCGTCTGGCACGCCGACCATTTATATATATATATATATATATATATATGTATGTATATATATGTAGCCGACCACTTGTTCTGTATTAGAAGGAATCAGTTGTAGTTTCCTCATATTTCCTTGTTGTTCTCTTTTATTTGTACCCCCAAAAGCATGTTCCCCTCCCATTCTTATTTATTACTTCCCGCTATTATTTTTTTTGTACTTGTATGTATATATCTGCAAAGGTTTGATTGGTAGTCCTGTCTAGCCTCGTCACTATTTTGCCGGGGTTAGGTCAGGCACTTACCAGCACATGGGGTTGGTTGTGCTAATATTACTCTTCTGTGCTTTTTTGCACAAATAATGGAGTGGAGGAGCTATTGGGTAGCAGCAGTAGATTAGAGTACACCTTTAGTCCAGAGACACCGAGGCACCCTTGGAGTCGTTCGCAGGCCTGGAGTCCCTTTCTACTTATTCGGTTTGTTATCATCTTTTACCGAAGCAGACAGTTTTTATGTTTCATTGAAACCTTGTATTTAGTATTCTTTAGATGTTCGTGAGTAGTGACTCCACTCTTAGGTAGAGTTGTAATTGAATTTCCACACTTGTAGCAATTTAATTAAACTTAAAGACTTCCGCTTTATCAAATTATGGTTATTTTTACTAAATGGTCAATAATTGCTAAAATAAATAAAGTAAGTTGGCCTGCGTAGCTCCTATTAGTAGATGCCATCATTACACTCGAGGGTGGAAAACCCGGGTTGTGACAAGTTGGTATCAAAGCACTAGGTTAGATAGGTCTTACAACTCACGGACAAACTCGGCAAAGTTTGAGGGATCGGTACGGAGATGTCTATATTTATCCCCAAAGGCTACTGAGTTAGGAAAACTTCGCATATTTTCTTTCTTTTTGTGCATTTCCATTTCTCGATCACTGATTGAATTTCTACTCTATTCTTTCGTAGATGGCGAGAACACGTGCTTCTTCATCTATCGCTCATCAGTCTGAGCCCCGAGTAGCAGCCCTAGAGGCGGAGCCTCAGGTTGAGTTTGAGGAGGAGGTCCCAGCCCCAACAGCACCAGTGGGCCCAACTCAGGTCCCAGAAGGGTTCATAGCCACCCTAGTTCTTCAGGACACTTTGGTCATATTAGTAGGCTTTGTGGAGAGCGTCATTCGAGCAGATTTGCTTCCAGGAGTTCAGCCAACGGTGTCAGGTTAGCCGGGTACAGTGGCTCAGGGGGGGAGTGAGACCACTTTTCAGGTGGCATCAAATGTAGGCCGTAGAGTTGAGGTGGTACTGCTACAGAGAGGCGGTCATAGGTCTGATAAGAGGCCTTGTCATGCAGGCAGGTTCAATAGTACCTCATCCGGAGGTAGAGGTACTTATGGTAGAGGCCACCCTCCCAGGACCATTCAGTCAACTCCCTATGTCACTCGTTGTACTTTAGGTGTTCATTCAGGTCGATAAGGTCAGTCTCAGTTTCCTCAGCTGCACCACATGTGTAGATGTTATGTGTTTGGTGAGTATGGTCACAACATGAAGGTTTGCCCGAGGTTTAGGGGTACTCACCTGCAGCAGATGAGGTTTTTCCATGCTTGTGGGGATCAGAGGCATATTGTCAGATTTTGCCCTAGAGCTTCGAACAACTCTCGGTATTAGAGTTCTCGCACCTGGATTCGGGCACCATAGGTTACTCAGACTACCCAACCAGTCAGAGGTGGAGGTAGAGGTCATAGAGGTGGATCTCAGGCCGCTAGAGGTAGAGGCAAGCCCACAGCCAGGCCAGAGGATGAGCCTTCAGATGCAGTCATCACATGTACTGTTCTAATTTGTGATAGAGATGCCTCATTACTATTTGACCCTGAGTCTAAGTATTCATATGTGTCGTCCTATTTTGCACCATACTTGGTCATGCCTAATGATGATTTTAGTATTCCTGTTTATGCATCTACACCGTTGGGCGATTCCATTGTGGTAGATCGTGTTTATCGTTCCGTGTGGTAGTGTTTGAAGGTCTTGAGGCCGTGTTGGTTTATTTCTCTTAGACATGGTGGATTTAGACATTATATTAGGAATGGATTGGTTGTCCCCGTATGATTCAATCTTTGATTGCCACGCCAAGACCGTGACCTTGGCTTTGCCAGATTTTCCCCGACTAGAGTGGAGAGGGACCCCGGGTCATGCCACCCGCAGTGTTATTTTATATGTTAGAGCTCGACGCATGGTCGAGAAGGGGCATCTAGCTTACTTGGCATATGTTCATAACTCCAGCGCAGAGGTCCCATCTATTGATTCTGCTCATGTTGTTCAGGTGTTCCTTGAGCTATTCCCTTCAGACCTGCCGGGTATACGCTCGACAGGGATATTGATTTCTGCATTAATCTAGCTCCGGGCACGCAGCCCATTTCTATTCAGTCGTATGGCATGGCCCCGCCAGAGTTGAAAGAGTTAAAGGATCAGTTGCAGGATTTGCTCGATGAGGGTTTTATTAGACCTAGTGAGTCGCCTTGGGGTGCCCCGATGTTATTTGTGAAGAAAAAGGACTCGATTGGGATGTGCATTGATTACCGGGAACTGAACAAGGTGACAATACAGAACATGTATCCACTGTCGAGGATCGATGATTTATTCGACTAGCTTCAGGGTGCAAGGGTGTTTTCAAAGATAGATTTGAGAACTAGCTATCATCAGCTGAGGATTAGGGCATCTGACGTCTGCACTCAGTATGGGATTATGAGTATTTGGTCATGTCATTTGGGTTGACCAATCCCAGCAGCATTTATGGAGTTGATGACCGAGTGTTCAGGCCTTAGTTGGATTTGTTCGTGATTGTTTTCATTGATGATATTCTGATATACTCCTGCAGTAACAGGGAGAACGAGCAGTACCTCAAAGTGGTTCTTCAAACTCTGAAGGATAGTCAGTTATATGCCAAGTTTTTGAAGTGCGAGATTTGGTTGAGTTCGATTGCATTTTTAGGTCACGTTGTTTCAGCAGAGGGTATTCAGGTGGACCCGAAGAAGATTGAGGCAGTCAAGAACTAGCCTGAGTTTCTTGGGGTTAGCAGGTTACTACCGTTGGTTCGTGGAAAGGTTTTCATCTATTGCAGCCCCGATGACCATATTGACACAGAAGGGTGCCCAGTTCAGATGGTCAGGTGAGTGTAAGGCGAGCTTTCAGAGGCTCAAGACAGCTCTGACTATGGCACCAGTATTGGTTTTGTCCTCGGGTTCAGGGCCTTACACAGTTTATTATGATGCTTCTCGTATTGGGCTTGGCGCAGTATTGATGCAGGATGGCAGAGTCATTTCTTATGCTTCGAGGCACTTGAAGATCCACGAGAAGAATTATCTGGTTCATGGCCTAGAGTTGGCAGCCTCTGTTCATGCTTTGAAGATTTGGAGGCATTATCTATATGGTGTGACATGTGAGGTGTACACTGACCACAAGCGTCTTCAGTATTCTTTCAAGCAAAAGGAGTTGAATTTGAGGCAGAGGAGATGGTTGGATGTTGAAAGCTTATGATGTTACTATCTTGTACCACCCAGGGAAGGCCAATGTGGTGGCCGATGCATTGAATAGGAAGTCCGCCAGCATGGGTAGTCTTGCTTATTTTCCGGGCAGCCAGAGACCGCTTTCTTTGGATGTTTAGGCCTTGGCCAATCGATTTGTGAGGTTAGATATTTCTGAGTCTAGCAGGGTGTTAGCTTGCACAGTCACTCGTTCGTCGTTGTTGGAGCATATCCGTGAGTGGTAGTTTGATGATCCCCATTTATGTGTCCTGAGAGACACGATGCAGCGTGGAGGTGCCAAGAAGGTGACCTTAGATGGTGATGGTGTTTTGAGATTGCAGGGGAGGATTTGTGTGCCCAATGTTGATGGGATTCGACAGTTGATCTTAGCAGAGGCCCATAGTTCTCGGTATTCTATTCATCCTGGCGCCGCAAAGATTATCAGGATTTGAGGCAACACTATTGGTGGCAAAAAATGAAGAAAGGTATTGTTGCGTATGTGGCTCGATTTCAACGGTCAGCAGGCTAAATACGAGCATCAGAGGCCTGGTGGTTTGTTTCAGAGGATTGAGCTTCGCGAGTGGAAGTGGGAGAAGATTACTATGGATTTTGTTACTGGACTCCCGATGACTCGAAAGAAGTTGATGCTATTTGGGTCATTGTTGGTAGGCTGACCAAGTCAGTGCATTTTTGTTCCAGTTGCAGTCGCTTATTCATCAAAGAGATTGTTCACCTTCATGGGGTGACGGTATCTATCATTTCGGACCGAGGTACACAGTTTACCTCGCGCTTCTGGAGAGCAGTCCAGCAAGAGTTGTGCACCTGAGTTGAGCTGAGCACATCATTCCATCCTCAGAAAGACGGTCAGTCCGAGGGGATGATTCAGATATTGGAGGATATGTTCCAAGCTTGTGTCATTGATTTTGGAGTCTCGTGGGACTAGTTTTTCCCTTTAGCAGAGTTCGCCTACAACAACAACTATCAGTCCAGCATTCAGATGGCTCCATATGAGGTGTTGTATGAAAGGCATTGTCAGTCTCAAGTTGGGCGGTTTGAGCTAGAAGAGGCTCGATCATTGGGTACGATTTAGTTCAGGAGGCCTTGGATAAGGTCAAGATCATTCAAGACAGACCTCAGACAGCTCAGTCCAGGCAGAAGAGTTATGCGGATCGCAAGGTTCGAGATGTGGCTTCATGGTTGGTGAGCGAGTATTGCTCCGTGTGTCGTATATGAAAGGCGTGATGAGATTTGGGAAGAAGGGAACGCTTAGCCCTAGGTTCATTGGTCCATTTGAAACTCTCGATCGTGTAGGGGAGGTGGCTTATAAACTTGTCTTGCTGCCTAGCTTGTAAGTCGTGTATCCAGTTTTCATGTATCCATGCTTCGGAGGTATCACGGCGATCCAACCCACGTGGTAGATTTTAGCACCGTCCAATTGGACAAGGATCTATCTTATGAGGAGGAGCCGGTGGCTATATTAGACCGGCAGGTTCGACAGTTGAGGTCGAACATTTTTCCTTCAGTGCGAGTTTAGTGGATAGGTCAGCCACCTGAGGCATCGACCTGGTAGTCCGAGTCTGATATGCGGAGCCGTTATCCTCATCTATTTTCCGACTCACATACTTATTTCTTTTATCCGTTCGAGGAGGAACGATTGTTTTAGAGGTGGATAATGTGATGACCCAAAGGTTCATTACCGGAATTCTCCCTTTTTCATGCTTCCGAGGCCTTGAAAATCTTAATTTTAGTTGCCTCGATTTGAGGGTGCAGTCAGGGCGCGTAGATGGAAAGCTTATGTGTGAAATTATGTAAAATTTAATAAATTATGACTTTTTTTTTGAGTTTAACGTTAGTTTCCATTGATATCAACAAATATCCAAGGATGAGTTCTTTGTAGTAGTATAGACTAACTACTACAATACAAAACTGTCTAAGCTAATACACTTCTAACACTAGCTAGGGATAGTGATTTAGTTGTCGCAACCCCTTTTGCCATTTCTTACATTTCCTTCCCCGAGCATGTATAAGTATTGTAATTTCTCGACATACTTGATTTTCATCATAAGACTTCCCCTCGAATCTGATAGCATTTCTACTTCTCCAAATGAGTGACACTGTGGTGACAAAAGCAGTGGCCACCACAGCCTTCTTCCACACTTTACTCCTAGCAAGGCAAAAAATCCAAAGGAGTTCATCATTCCAGCAGCCAATTGTTCTGTTGCACCCCAACCAGCAGCAAATTCTATACCATATCTTACTTGTAACTGGACAAGCAAAGAATAAATGGCCAAACTCTTCAACAGCTTGTTGACAGAATGCACATTTTTCCTCCACACTTATTCCAAACTTCAATAATCTGTCGACTGTAGGAATTCGACCATGGGCAGCCAGCCATGTAGTAAATTTATGTCTAGGCAAGACATTAGTTGTTACCATTAAGTTCTTCCATTCCACTCTAGGGAAGACTGGAAGCAAAGAATGATAAAGTGTCTGTACTTCAAATTTACCAGCTTTACACATACCTGCCAATCTGTGCAATAGACCCCCATGTAAATTGTTAGCAGCCAAAATAGGAATCCTGCAATCTATAATTTTCCTGACTACCCAAGAAGCATTCTTGTGAGTAGCCATAGTCTCAATGTCACAACTCTTTATATAGTAATAATGGATCCACTTGATCCATAGGCAATCCTTTTTCCTTGCCAAGTCCCACAATAGTTTAGTAATGGCATCCTTGTTCCAAATCTGTATGTCAATAAAATTGAGTCCTCCAGCAGTAACTGGTCTGCAGATCTTGTCCCAGGCTACCAGTGATCTTCTGGACACTGTTGCATTGCCAGTCCAAAGAAAAGATCTACACACAGCTTCAATTACTTTCACTACCTTCTTAGGCAATATAAAAACCTGTGCGCAGTAGGTTTGGATCCCAAATAGCACTGATTTAATAAGTTGGCTCTTGCCTGCATAAGACAGAAGTTTGGCAGACCAGCAGGTAATTCTGTCAGTTATTCTCTCAACCAGTGGTAAGTAGTGATGAATATTCAGCTTCTTTGAATGGAGTGGAATGCCTAAGTACTTGAAGGGAAGTTGCCCTTCACTAAATCCCAGAGCCTCAAGAATATCCTCCTTATCATTCTGAGAAATACCAGAAAAGTACACAGCACTTTTAGAGCTATTAGCAGACAGTCCAGAAGCTGCACAAAATGTTAGGAATGCATCATGCAATAACTGGATAGATGTTATATCAGCTCTACAGAATAAGAGCAAGTCATCAGCAAAGCAGATATGGGAGCAAGCAAGCTTCCTGCACCTAGGATGGAAGTCGACGTCACCATTTTTATGCACAGGGCACCTGTGCCAAAATTCTGTTAAGATACTCCATAGCAAGTACAAATAGGTAAGGAGACATAGGATCTCCTTGCCTAATTCCCCTCCTGGCATGAAAAGGTTTGGTGAGTCCACCATTAATCACTAGAGAATAAGTCACAGAAGAGATACAAGCCATAGTCCATTCAACAAATTTTGCAGGAAAGCCAAGATCAATAAGCATTTGTTTTAGGAACCTCCATTCAAGGGTATCATAAGCCTTCCTTAAATCCACCTTTAATACACACCTAGGGGATATACCTTTTCTGTTATATCCTTTGAATAGTTCATGACTGAGCAAGACATTATCGATAATGCTTCTGCCCTCAATGGATGCTGACTGGGCTTTACCAACAATGTCATCAATAACAGTTTTCAACCTCCTGGTAATGACCTTAGATATGATCTTGTAGAGAGTGGTGCAGCATGCAATGGGCCTATAGTCCTTCACTGTTTAGGAACTTTAACCTTGGGAACAAGAGCAATGGCAGTAGTGTTGATCATGTGTGGCATCTGACAAGTAGAAAAGAACTCCTTAGTAGCAGCATATACATCACTCTTGACAACCTCCCAGTTTTTGGTGAAGAATTCCACAGGAAATCCATCAACACCTGGGGCTTTATCAGTAGGCATATCTTTAACAGCAGCAGTAATTTCATCCATGGTAACCTCCCTAATAAGTGCTCTTTGCTGATCTACAGTAAGACATATTCCTTCCTTAACAGTAGCAGAGTTAAGACATGGCAACTCAGCAGAACTATCCCCCATCAGTGATTTAAATACCTCCATAAATTCCTGCTCTACAGCCACAGGATCAGTAAGCTTCATACCTGTTTCAGTATAGATGGAAGTGATATTGTTCTGACTGGTTCTTATCCTCCACTGAGCATGAAAGTACTTGGTGTTGGCATCTCCACAATCAATCCAGTTAGCCTTTGATTTCTGCCTCAAGATTTGTTCCTCTACATTGCTCCATTTTTCAATGTCATGAAGGGCTTCTTTCTCCTCTTTAAATAGTTGTGCTGAAAAAGGATTCATCAACAGTTGACTTTGAATAATATACAGATGTTCCCTAGAATGAATCAGTTTCTGTTGATAAGAAGCCATGTGCCAATTTATCTCCTTTAGCTGCTGCTTCAAATTCTTCAACTTGTGCCATATCTGCTGTAGGGATGATCCTTCACTCTCTTGAGTCCATACCTGCTGCAAAATAGTAGAAAATTGAGGATCCTCCATAAGAGCATAATATAGTCTGAAAGGTTTAGGATGCAGTAGCCTTTGCCTCCCAAACTGAATGATAATAGGAGAGTGATCAGAGACTGAGGGATTCAAAAAATCTGCTTCCACATGACTAAATTGTTGAATGCACTGATAGTTGCCAAATGCCCAATCAATCTTGCTATAAACCTGTTTATTTGTCCATGAATATTTCCAGCCTTTTGACCTGAGGGGAGTAAGTTGAAGATCAAATATAAGCTCCTTGAAGTCCTTGACCTCAGCATCTGTTACAAGTGAACCAATTCTGTCATCAGAAAATAAGACAGAATTGAAATCACCACTAATCAACCATACATCTTGACTAGGAATAGTTAGGCCTCTCAGATCATTCCACAGTTGTTTCCTCAGGGTGGATGTATTATAAGCATATATAATACCCAGCTGCAATCTGATTTTTGTAACTGCATCTTCTACCAGACAATGGATAAACTGTTCAGTGATGCAAGCAATATGAATTTGAATATGTGGTTTCCAGATTAGCCAAATTCTGCCATTAATAGCATTAAGATAGTTGTGTTGAACCTTCCATCCTTTTGCAATTTTATCAACAATTCCAGGAGCTTTATGTTCTTTGACCCTAGTTTCAAGACATCCAAGAATATCAACTTTATTCCTAAGCAAAAAGTTTTTTAGTTCTTTTTGCTTGTGAGCTTTATTAAGCCCTATAATATTCCATGTAGCAATAATCATGAAATATTAGGTGGCAAACATAAAGAAGGTCTAGGATCATGTTGCTGGCCTTTTCTTCCATCATCCACAAATCCAGCAGTAGCATTGCCTCCTACTTGCTCCAACAGTGTCCCAGATAAACCACTATCTTCACTATCTTGATGACCATGCCCATCTATAGACCCAACACTAGCAACAATATCAGGGTAGAAAATCATTCTATCTATGATATGTGTGCTTTGGTTGTATTAGCATGATTTTCAGGTATAGGTTTTGATGAATGACAAACAATGAAGTCAAGTGTCAAACAATGTTATTATATGACAAACAATCAAGATTGGATGCCGAGAAGCATATTGATGACGGAATTGCATAGACAAGCCAAAGACGAGCTCAAAAGTTCAAGACCGAAGACCCAAGGCGTAGGTCGTTAGGTAGAACAAATGTAAGAGCAACGTTTAAAGTTATCTCGTCTTTTGGCTCAACATAGGTCATCATAAATATGCATAAAATCATTTTATCAAATCATATTTCAAATACTTCAAACAAAATGATTTCAAACATTTTCATTTTAGCCAAAATGAATTTTAAACATGTCTTTCAAAGATGGACAGAAATAATCGATTATGTTTATTTTGATAATCGATTATGTTAAGACAGTGTAAACCGGAATTTACAAAACAGCAAAATAATCGATTATCAGAAGTGCATAATCGATTATCTTGTATCCGTTGCCAAGTTTTTGAACGCTGTAACAAAATAATCGATTATGCATATCACAATAATCGATTATCCTGCATAAAATCAGCTTCCGATTTTGTAACGGTAAGCTGATAATCGATTATCCAAATCTGATAATCGATTATCTTGGCATAAAATCAGCATAATTGATTGCCAATTAAGCAACGGACATACTACTTCTACCACCTATAAATAGAGGTCTTTTGAGCTGATTTTATACACACAACACCTCTCATTGTTCATATACATATTGATATCATTTGTGCATCATTATAGAGATTTTGTTGAGCCATTTGAGAGACAGCTTTGAGTTGTTCATAGAGCTAATATTGTATCTCTTTATCTACTCTTTTGAGAGAGTTCTTGTTGTAAAAGAGAAAGGTGTTTGAGAAGACCATATCTTCTCATTGATTGTCGGGTTTGCTAAGTACCCTCAATCTTAGTGTGTGAAGTCTTGTGGTGCGGTATCCACGAGCAAGTTGAAGTCTTGAGGTGCGGTATCCTCGAGCAAGTTGAAGTCTTGTAGAGGGTACATCTACGAGCAAGTGTAACGGTTTGTTAGGCACCCGTGAGCTTAACGGAGTTGTGGTGAACCAGGATAAATTCGGTGTGTTCTTTCCTTACTATTTTAATTACCGAATTTATTTTATTCCTGCAATTTTAATTTCGCAATATTTATCAATTTTCTCGTGCCTCACTATTCACCCCCCCCCCTCTAGTGACGGGCATAAATCCTAACAATTGGTATCAGAGCCTAACTCTCTTAAAGCCTTAACCGGTTGAGAGAACAATATATATTTTTTGTTGAGAATATTGAACGCAGGAATGATGAGCGAAGGACACTCCACCTATAGGCCTCCACTATTTGACGGAAAAAATTACACATATTGGAAAGAGTGGATGAGAATCTTCATCCAATCAAATAACTTTCACTTGTGGCAAATCATCAAGAACGGTGAACAAATGCCAACAAAGAAAGTTGGGGAAACCACGGTTCCAAAGGAGAAAGATGAATATGATGCCGAGGACGTCAAGAAAGTTGAAAATAACGCAAAGGCCGTCAACTTATTATATTGTACGGTAAATCCGGATGACCATCCGAAGATTTCTTGCTGCACAACCGCCAAGGAGATGTGGGATAAACTCGAGATCACATATGAAGGTACGTCTCAAGTCCGAGAATCTAAAGTTGATTTTCTAACACATGAATATGAACTCTTTAAAATGAGGGAGAAAGAACCCATCGGTATTATGTTCGATCGATTCTCAAAAATCGTCAACGATCTTCATGCTCTCGGGAAAGTGTACACGAACAAAGATCTTGTTCGAAAAATCCTACGGAGTCTCACTCCCGAATGGCGTTCCAAAGCCAATGCCATCCAAGAGTCGATAGGAATCACGGATGTCACAATTGATGGACTAAGAGGTAACCTCGAAACTTATGAAAGCACAATTCTTAATCCCTATCATAGAAGTAAAAGTTCGAATATTGCCTTCAAAGCCTCATCCTCTAAAAGAGAAGAGGTAAGTGATTCGGATAGCGATGATGATAATATTTCCAATACCTTGATCGAAAAGTTTTATAAGTTTATGAAAAAGGAAATAAAGAAGGAAGAACCAAGTCCTTCATGCCAAAATTGTGGAAAACTTGGCCACACCGAGTCACATTGTCCAAAACCCAAGGACAAGAAAAAGAAGAAACACCAAAGGCGCGTGACATGGGATTCGGACAGCTCGGGCGATGAAACTGCCGCATTATGCCTCATGGCCAACGAGGAAGAAGAGGTAAGTAATTCTAACTCTTATTATTTTGAAGAATTACAAGAAGCTTTTCAAGAATTATATGATGAATTGAAAAAGTCTTCAAAAATCTCCAAAGAGGCCAAGGCTGAAATTAAAGTTTTAGAAGAGAAAAATAATTTTTTGGAAAATGATAATATTGATCTTAGAAATAAAATTAAGGAGATGAATGAAGCCTCTTCAATTGATCAAAGTTCCAATTGTTCTTCTTGTAGTTCTTTGAAAATAGAGAACATAGACTTAGAAACACACTAGAAAAACGCAGTGTTGATGATCCTAAAACAATTGAAGAAATGAAGAAGAATATTAGAAAGGATGATAGAAATGAAGTTAGACCACCTAGAAATAACTCTAGGAACTTCACTAATGAGTCTAAAATTAATCATTTTAGACCACCTAGAAACAACTCTAGGAATTTTGTTAATGAGTCTAGAATGAATAATATTAGGCCACCTAGAAATGACTCTAGGAATTTCAACGCTTCTAAGAATAACGACTTTAGATCACCTAGAACGTTTTTGGCTCAACCAAGACATATGCACAACCCGAATGTTATATGTTATTATTGCAACCGGGTAGGACACATAGCACCTGTATGTTTTGCAAAACATAGAGATTTATCTTTGAGCTATGATTATTATTTGCCTAACCCCCAAGGACCCAAAAGTAGTTGGGTACCGAAAACCTATTTTTAGGTACGTTTGCAGGTGTGCTTGAAGACTACAATATTGTAGTAGATGCACCAAGCACGAAATATTATTGCATCGAGGGGGAATTTCGGTTAGTTATCACATTTTTGATAAAAACGTAATAGTTGATATGTGTTAACAATTAATATATATTTGTTAATAATTGATATTAATTATGTTTGTTGATTCATATTTTGATAACTTTTATCTTCAATAACAATTGGTATCAATTATTTTTGTTAAAAATAATGATTGATGTTTTGATGAATATCTCTCTAGTTTGAATAACAGTTGGTATATTCGCTAAAAATAACCATTATTATGGTTGGTATGTTTTTACTAACATTTGGTATTATTTTATGTTGGTATGATTTTTAATCGTTAATATATATTCCTCATTATATTTTCTATTTTTATTCTTGACACTAACAATTGGTATATCCAAAAGGGGGAAGTGTCGAAAGGGGAAAAGTAGCCTTTGTATACTCCTTTTTGATAATGCCAAAAGGGGGAAGAAATTAGGCGATATGCATCAAATAAGGGGGAATAAATTGACGTTATAGCATGCCTTATTTGAGGGGGAATTATCATTGAGGGGAATTGTTTGCATAAATTGTATGTTGAGATATAGCATGAATTTAGGGGGAATCCGATATGCATATCTCCTGTTGTTTGTCATTATCAAAAAGGGGGAAATTGTAGAAAATCATTCTATCTATGATATGTGTGCTTTGGTTGTATTAGCATGATTTTCATGTATAGGTTTTGATGAATGACAAACAATGAAGTCAAGTGTCAAACAATGTTATTATATGACAAACAATCAAGATTGAATGCCGAGAAGCATATTGATGACGGAATTGCATAGACAAGCCAAAGACGAGCTCAAAAGTTCAAGACCAAAGACCCAAGGCGTAGGTCGTTAGGTAGAACAAATGTAAGAGCAACATTTAAAGTTATCTCGTCTTTTGGCTCAACATAGATCATCATAAATATGCATAAAATCATTTTATCAAATCATATTTCAAATACTTCAAACAAAATAATTTCAAACATTTTTGTTTTAGCCAAAATGAATTTTAAACATGTCTTTCAAAGCTGGACAGAAATAATCGATTATGTTTATTTTGATACTCGATTATGTTAAGACAGTGTAAACCGGAATTTACAAAACAACAAAATAATCGATTATCAGAAGTGCATAATCGATTATCTTGTATCCGTTGCCAAGTTTTTGAACGCTGTAACAAAATAATCGATTATGCATATCACAATAATCGATTATCCTGCATAAAATCAGCTTCCGATTTTGTAACGGTAAGCTGATAATCGATTATCCAAATCTGATAATCGATTATCTTGGCATAAAATCAGCATAATTGATTGCCAATCAAGCAACGGATATACTACTTATACCACCTATAAATAGAGGTCTTTTGAGCTGATTTTATGCACACAACACCTCTCATTGTTCATATACATATTGATATCATTTGTGCATCATTATAGAGATTTTGTTGAGCCATTTGAGAGACAGCTTTGAGTTGTTCATAGAGCTAATATTGTATCTCTTTATCTACTCTTTTGAGAGAGTTCTTGTTGTAAAAGAGAAAGGTGTTTGAGAAGACCATATCTTCTTATTGATTATCGGGTTTGCTAAGTACCCTCAATCTTAGTGTGTGAAGTCTTGTGGTGCGGTATCCACGAGCAAGTTGAAGTCTTGAGGTGCGGTATCCTCGAGCAAGTTGAAGTCTTGTAGAGTGTACATCTACGAGAAAGTGTAACGGTTTGTTAGGCACCCGTAAGCTTAACGGAGTTAGTGGAATCTCGAGAGAGTCTCTCGGGGACTGGACTAACCACACATTGTGGTGAACCAGGATAAATTCGGTGTGTTCTTTCCTTACTATTTTAATTACCAAATTTATTTTATTCCTACAATTTTAATTCCGCAATATTTATCAATATTCTCGTGCCTCACTATCCACCCCCCCCCCCCTTTAGTGACAGGCATAAATCCTAACAATCAGTTCTTATTTGAATCCTTTGCATCCTATCAACAGGCTGGTCAGTATTCACTGGTTTGCTATGCATTGCATTAGCAATTGCTTCACTAACCAATGAGTCTGAATTAATTAGCTCAGTATGTATTGGCAAGCTCGGTACTGCTTTGGTGCTCAAATCATCATTTGCTAGAGTACTTTTGTTGACAATATTAGCTTTAGGTATCCATTTCTGTCTTAGTTTCTTACCTCTAATCCTGTTTCCAACCTCTTTGCTGTGATCTGCCTGCTCCTGGTCCCCTTCATTATGACTATTATACCAACAGTCAAATGAGTTGTGCCCAAACTTTCGGCAGTGGTTGCAAAATTCAGGTTTCCAGTCATACTCAATGCATTGGATCTTCAAACCAAAAGGAGTCTCAATTTCAACTTCCTCGGGTAATGGAAATGCAGCATCCACTTCTACCAGAACTCTTGCAAATGAAATCTTCTCAAAGTGAGCTGTGATTTTGTCAGTATAAAGAGGCTTGCCAATAGTACTCGCTAATTTACTGAGAATTTCAGGGGACCAGTAACCCACTGGTAATCCAGGGAAACGTACCCAAATAGGAATAGTACTAAGAACACCATTTTGCATTGAGAAATCCACATCCCATGGTTTCAATAAAATAACACTTTTAGTGATGGTCCCGGAGGATCCATATGAAAATATGGGACTCAGGAGTATTCCCGGAATCGAAATCCGAGGTCTCAAGTCCGAGAAATGAATTTTTGAAAACAAATTATTTTCTGAAATTGAATATGAGAAATTTGAAATGAAATTGGATTAGGAAGTACTGGTATCGGGCCCATATTCTGGTTCTTGCGCACGGTACATGCCTTATATATATATATATATATATATATAGGTATTTGGTCAAATTCGGACGTCATTTGACGTGTTTCGTGCCTAAATCTCTAATTTTAAAATTTTAAGAAGTTTGAATGAAAAGTGATGATTTTGAGGTTGACTCCGCGTTTATGATGTTATTTTGGCGATCTGATCGCACGAGGAAGTCCGTAGGATATTTTTGAAATTATGTGTATGTTTGGGTTGGAGCCCCGAGGGATCGAGTGAGCTTCGAGTAGGTCCTGGGAGGTCTTAGACTTAAAGGTATCAGATGTTGCAGGTCCAGGTGTTGCAGGCCCCTAGCGCGGCCACGGCCATTTCTGCGTGGTCCGCGTTGGAAGCCGCGGGCCTGCGGTGCATTTTCGCATGGTCCGCGGGGCTAAGTTCAGAGGGCCAGTGATTTCCAAGCCGACCAGCATGGCCGCACACCATATCAGTGCAGTCCGCGGTGGGAAGGTTCGGAGAATCCTTTTTCTTCCCTTCCTCGGCGCGGCCGCGGTACATTTTTGTGTGATCCGCGCCAACCTTCAATAAAGTATATAAAGTCGGGATTTTTAGTCATTTTTCACTTATTTCAAAACCCAAAACATAAGAGGCGATTTTTCAAACGATTCTCTTTCCTCAAAACGAGTGGTAAGTGATTTCTAACTTATTTTCTTCACTCCATAACATCTTTAAACATATTTTCAACTTCAAAAACTAAGATTTTAATGGAAAAATTTAGGAATTTATGGTAGAGCCTAGGGTTTTCAAAATTGGGGGTTTTAGACCTCAATTCGTTGTCCGATTCCAAAATAACTTATATATCTGAGCTCATGGGGGAATGGGTAATCGGGTTTTGGACGTGGTCCCGGGGGCATTTTTGAATTTTCTGAGTAAAACCTTGGAAAAATCATTTTCATGCATTCAAATTGATTCAAGTAGCATTTGTTAACACATTCTAGTAATTTGTGACTACATTCGAGCGATTTGGTAGTGAATTCCAGGGGTAAAGCTATATTATTGGAGTGAGTTGAGTTTGGAGAATTCTAGGTAAGTGTTCGATCGAACTTTGGATTGAGGGATTAGGAGTTGAGTCATAATTGCTACTTGTTATGTGTTGAGTACGACGTAGGTGCATGGTGATGAGTATGGATATGTTAGTGTCGAGCATGACCATGGGTCTTAAATTGATAATTGTGTATTCTTAGTTGATTCTACAAAAATCTTGTTTGATGAGCCTTGACACTTTATTGGTTTTAATTGTGCTAAGTAGAAATTGAATAGGATTAGTTATAGCTAGACCTCCCTTGCCGGGATAGTTGATTTATTATTCTTGTTCCCTTGCCAGGAAATTATTGTATTATCTTTTTCCCTTGCCCGAGATTATATTTGTGTATTGTGTTGAAAGAAGAGTGGTACTCCTACCACAAATGCTATTGAAATAGGAGCGAGGGGTACGCCTACCACAAATGATATTTAAATGGGAGCGAGGGGTACGCCTACCACAAATGATATTGAAATGGGAGTGAGTGATACGCCTACCACAAATGATAAAGAAATGGGAACGAGTGGTATGTCTACCACAAATAATATTGAAATGGAAGCGAGTGGTACGCCTACCACGAATGATATTTAAATGGGATCGAGTGGTACGCCTACCACAAATGA
Organism: Nicotiana benthamiana; assembly: GCA_034376525.1. NCBI lineage: Eukaryota > Viridiplantae > Streptophyta > Magnoliopsida > Solanales > Solanaceae > Nicotiana > Nicotiana benthamiana. The sequence continues at coordinate 74,417,713 of CM067328.1, read as the reverse complement.
TATTGAAATGGAAGCTGGAAGCGAGTGATACGCCTACGACAAATAATATTGAAATTGGAGCTAGTGATATGCTTACCACAAATGCTATTGAAATAGGATCGTGTGGTACACCAACCACTTATCTAGATATTATGAAATGGGATCATGTGGCACGCCGATAACTTATTCTATGTTAGAAGAAATCAGTTGTAGTTTCCTCATATATCCATGATGTTCTGTTTTATCTGTACCCCCAAAAAGCATGTTCCCCTCCCAATCTTATTTATTAGTTTCCGTTGTTATTTTTGTTGTACTTGTATGTATATATCTGAACAGGTTTGATTGGTAGTCTTGTCTAGCCTCGTCATTACTTCCCGGGGTTAGGCCAGACATTACCAGCACATGGGATCGGTTTTGTTGATTCTATACTTTTATGCTCTTTTTCACATATCATGGAGTTGGAGCAGCAATTGGGCAGCAGCAGTAGGTTGGAGTAGACCTTTACTCCAGAGACACCGAGGTAGCCTTGCAGTCATCCGCAGGCCCGGAGTCCCATTCTACTTATTTAGTTTGTTATCATCTTGTACGGAAGCGGATAGTTTTTATGTTTCATTCAATCCTTGTATTTAGTATTCTATAGATATTCGTGAGTAGTGACTCCAGTCTTGGGTAGAGTTGTAATTGAATTTCCGCACTTGTATCAGTTTAGTTAAACTTAAGACTTCCGCTTTATCAAATTATGGTTGTTTTTACTAAATGGTCAAAAATTGCTAAAAGAAGTAAAGTAAGTTGGTTTGCCTAGCTCCTATTAGTAGGCATCATCACGACTCTCGAGGGTAGGAAATCGAATCGTGACAATAGTATTTGTCGCTTGTAGCTAATTAGTGATCTAGATTGACATCTAAGATATCCGAACTTTTCTGTACCTTATTAACAAGCTGGCATGTGTTCTCACTATTAGAAATTTAGCAAAAACCGACTACGGTCGACCGACAATTTTGGTTGGCCAAAAAACCGACCAACTTTTTAAAAATATTTTATTTTTAATTTTTTTCCACAAAACCGACCAAATTTAGCGCAAAAATGCGGGAAACTATTTTTGTATCCCGCAAAATTTATTTTTCAGGAAACCGACCAACTTTGGTCGATTTTTCATTAAAGTAAATTAAAATTAATATTTAAAAAATAAATCGAAATTGGCCGGTCATTTTTTAAAAATCGACAGAATTTGGTCGGTAAATTTCTTTTTAATAAACTGACCGACTTTGGTCGGTTATTTCATGCGAAAATACAATTAAAGAGTATAAATAGAATAAAAGACAGTCTTAAAATAAAATACATCAATGGTCTAGTGGTAAAATATTATCTTTCCACGGTATAGACCCGATTTGATTCCCAAATAGTGCATTTTTAATTAGATATTAAAAATATAGTATCCTGCAACAGTATAGACCCCGGTTCGATTCCCAGATGGTGCATTTTTTAATTAAATAATTAAAATACCGACCAACTTTGGTCGAAATTTTTGGCATTTTTTTAAAAGTTAATTGACCGACCAAAGTTGGTCGGTAATTTAATTTCCGACCAACTTTTGTCGGCTTTTTTGGACTGTTTTTCTCAAATTTCTAGTAATGTCTATAATACAGATAAACGAAATGAAACTGTTAGGGTCCAGGCTGGTGCAGTTCGGGGAGACTACAAAATTTAGGTAGAAGGAAAATTCATGTCTTCTTGAATAAGAGGTGAATCCAGAATTTAAAGTTAGCGGGATCAAACTGGTCACAAGCCTCTTCTTATTTGTGTCGTAGTAGTCATCTGTTGTGTAGGGATATTGTGGTCTAATATTACTCAAAGCATTTGTTGCATCATACGTATATGTATTCACTATCTATATCTTACTATATTAAAAACACGAAGCCTTTTAACAAAATATCGTTCGCCTTTTTATTCTTTTAAAATAGTGTTAGTACTAGACAGAATAGTCATTTGATTATTTTCCTAATAATTAGGACATAGTCATAATTATTTTCCTAATATGTAGGAATTTAATTATTTCCTAATATTTAGGACTTCTAAATCAACTAAAATTTCTATATTAAATTTTTTCTTATTATAATTATGTAACATACCATATTTGCAACCAAAAAAAATAATAAGAAGCGAAGGTAATAACGCATAATAAATAAAAAATCACATTTTTAGGCTTAGAAGCTTTAAAAAATATTGCAAGATCATAGTTACCAAAAATATATATTACCAATTCAACTTACTTCTAGGGAACATAGGAGAAAGGAAATTTAAAAAATCCAAAGAGCGAAAAAAGACTAATTAAAAAGGGATGTTTCATAATTAACAAGCTTTAGAAAAGGACGAATGCAAGCTCACATTAGGATAGTTTCGAACAGTTTGTATTCCTTTTGAGTTTAGGAATATTTTTTCTTTGTTAATTTTTTTACAGACTAATTCTTTGCAAATTTATATTTGGAAATTCAATCTTAATAATTAATAATTATATAATGCAATTTTATGTGCTTCTAATAAGCTTCTATAATGCAATCTTCATGGACTGAGCATGAAGATTTTCAGCAGATGGCGGAAGATAACTGGCACTATAACAACCTTGGATCTATGAAATTAGTATGGGCTAAACTCAAAGCATTGAAAGGTCCCCTAAAGACTTTAAATGTTAAGGAGTTTAAGAACATTACTCAGAGAATTGAGCATAGCAGACAGAAATTGAAAGACATACAGGAACAAATGGTATTGACATATACTGATGAGTTGCAGCAGAAAGAGAAAGAGATAGTATTGAAGCTGGAAAGATGGTCCTTGATTGAAGAAAGTATATTACAGCAGAAGGCTAGAGCAAAATGGATTCAACTTGGAGATTCTAATACCAAATACTTTTATGTTGTCCTGAAAGAAAGAACTCAATATAAACAGATCACAGAACTCACTACAGCACTGGGAGATAAAGTTAATACACATGCAGGCATTAAAAGAGAGATTATTGGTTTCTACAAGTCACTAATGGGATCATCAGCTACATTCCTTCCAGCCATAAACAGATTGTATATGGCTAATGGCCCAATCCTAACACAGCAACAGAGAAGGGAGTTATGTGCTGATATTACTGATCTTGAAATTGTGGAGAGCCTAAAAGCAATTGGGGATGATAAATCTCCAGGAATTTATGGCTATAATGTTGTATTCTTCAAGAAGCCTTGGAACATTATTGGCAAGCAGGTCATAATTGCAATCAAGGAGTTCTTCCAAACAACCAAGATGTATAAGCCAATAAACTGTGCCACTATTACCTTAATCCCCAAAGTCTCCAGACCAACCACAGTTAAAGAGTATAGACCAATTGCATGTTGCTCAGTACTATACGAAATGATTTCTAAAATCCTGGCCAGTAGGCTACAGAAGCTCATGCCTATTATCATTTGTGAGTCTCAAACAGGTTTTATTCCAGGCAGGAAGATTGCTGATAATGTCATCTTGGCTCATGAGTTGATCAAAAACTATACCTGAGTTCATGTGACTCCCAGATGTATGATTAAAATTGACCTTCAGAAAGCTTATGATTCTGTTGAGTGGATTTTCCTACAACAAGTAATGGAGGGGATGGGTTTCCCAACCAGATTCATAACTGGATCATGGAATGTGTTCAAATACTAAGCTTTACGATGCTGATTAATGGAGAAGCAACAGAACCATTTGAAGCTGCTAAAGGCCTCAGGCAAGGTGATCTATTATCCCCATTCCTATTTGCAATAGTCAAGGAGTACCTTAGCAGATCACTGGCTGAACTAAAGAAAGATCAAACTTTTCACTATCACCCTAGATGTAAAAAACTGGGCATTACTCACATAAGCTTTACTGATGATTTACTCTTATTTGCTAAAGGAGATATCAAGTCTGTCATAGCTATGTTCCAATATTTCTCTCAATTCTCTAAAGCTTCAGGACTGAAGGCTAATCTGGGCAAAAGCTCAGTATATTTTGGAGGAGTTAAACAAGAAGTGCAACAGCATATTGTTGGTCACCTTGGCTTTGTTCATGGAGAATTACCTTTCAAATATCTTGGCATTCCTTTATCCACCAAGAAAATGTCACTGATTCAATGGCAACCATTAGTGGAAAAGATTACTGCTAGGATCACATCATGGACTGTCAAGAAACTGTCCTATGTTGGGAGACTGCAACTTGTCCAATCTGTGGTGTTTGAAATACAAGTATACTGGGCTCAACTCTTCATCGTTCCAGCTAAAATACTGAAGCTAATTGAAGCAATCTGTAGAAGCTTCATCTGGTCAGGATCAAATGCCATCACTAAAATGGCTTATGTATCTTGGGAGAGAATGTGTACTCCTAAATCAGCTGGTGGATTGAATCTTACTAACTTATCTCTATGGAACAAAGCTGCAATTGCAAAGCTCTGCTGAGATATAGCTCACAAAAAAGACAAGCTCTGGATAAAATGGATAAATGATGTCTATATAAAGCTGCACCAGTTAGAGAATATGCCAATTCCCAGACAGGCTATCTGGCTGGTCAGAAGGATCATAGCAGCAAGAGGTATTTTGCAGCAATGTCAAGGCTTCAATATGCAAGTGTGCTCCATCAGATATATTTATTACAGATAGGGCAATTGCCGAGAGTCTCTTGGAAGAACTTTACTATCCAGAATTATGCCAGACCTAAAGCTGTGTTCAACCTATGGTTAGTACTTCATGACAGACTTCCAACCAAGGATAGACTAACACAATGGGAAATGAATGTAGACCAGATATGTGTGCAGTGTCAAAACCATACAGAAACCAGAGATCATATATTCCTTTCTTGCTCATATTCAATAGAGCTATGGGAGCAAACAATGAATTGGATTCAAGAGGAGCATCCCAGAACACAGAACTGGGACCAGAGACTCCAGTGGCTAATTAGCAAAGCTAAATGAAAGTCAAGTAGAGCCAACATATTCAAAATGGTGGTTGCTGAAGTATACTATGCTCTGTGGCTGGAAAGAAACTCGCGTATATTTGAGAATGTCTTTCATAGCAGTGAAGTTTTAGTCAGGGAACTTGCATATATATGTAATGTTAGAGGAAATCCTAAACTTAGACAGCAGATGCAACAATTTAACTTGTAAAATACAGTGAAGTTTATAGTTACAGGGGATAGTTAGTTAGATAGATATGATTAGATAGTCAGCTGCGTATAAGCTGGACTATGACATTGTATTGCAACATTTTTGGTGATTAATAAATTCTTAATTACCAAAAAAAATAATAAGCTACTAAAACTTAACAAATATTTTATAAACTGTAATTCATTACTAAAAGAATGGAGAAAAGTATATGAATTGAATAACAAAGAGACCACACAAACATTAAATCATAATTTCATATGAAAGGTTCTACCAAATCTGCTTTCACAACTTTCATGATGCGATGTTAGTGTCCTCAACTTTTAAAATTTTATTGATGAATAGAGTTTATAAAGAGTCATATGGTTAATAATAAAAAATTTATGACCTTTAAATTTTTACACGCTATGGCACAAGAAACGTAGGACGAGCCCGTGCTTAAGGCAGTGGGTCCATACCAAGTGTTCGTTCGTGCGCTTGAAGCATAAGCTTCCAAAGGCATGAGCCCACACATAAATTCAAGAACATTTTACGATTGTTTCCAATTTTACCTTATCTCTATTTGGCAAGTGAAAATAATGAACTATTTTGGAAGTCTTGATATATATTCACATCCAAAGCAATTGAGATATCGTAACATGACCATAATTCTTTTTATATAAAATAACTATAATTCATTTAATACTATCTTTAAACTTTTCAATTATCTGCTCAAATAATATTTTTTATTTTATTAAGTTTTTGTATAATATTTTAAAATAATAATTAACAATTAAAAAAATAACAAACAAATAGTGTAATATAGAAGAAATTATTGAGGGAGACACAGAAAGAACAACCAAATAAACCATATTTTTTCGTTTATCGAACCAACTAAATAGGATAAATATTTATCATCTCAAGAAATATATATATATATATATATATAAACATATTATTTATTAATATTTACATAATTTTTTTTAAAAAATTTATACTTGCTACATGGGTACACACGCAAAGCGCGTACTCTAATGCTAATTTCAATAAAAAGTTTCAATCAAAATAACTAATTTCAACGTTCGATATACAATAATACCACTGTCAATCCAACTCTTCATCACTTTTGTGCAATCTTTGTTTCAAGCGCGCATTTAGTTGTATGTGCTTCAACCATGAACCAATGGCTCCTTGCTTTGCATCACTTCATTACTTTGAGCGACAAATTGACAGCTTTTAATAACACTAGAAATAATTCCAAATGCACAAATACAACACTAATGCGTCGAAACAGTCCAAATTAATGCTACGGAGGAACAAAAGTCTCAAACAAAGAAAAAAAGCAGGGACGACAATGTTAGACGACCTCCGATGAGAAATGCCAAACTTAAGCAGGCCGCCCCAACTACATCAACAAAGCCCAATCAATCTAAAAAGAAATCATAAATTTTGAGTCCTTCTTGAAGAATTGGGACGAAGTTGATAATGAATTACAAATTGAAGAAATTGCAAGGATCGACAAAAAGGGACATCATTGTAACTTTTTCATCATTTTAATCTGCCACTTTGTCAGTATACTCATTTGTAATCTTATCACAGAGTATGTTACAAACTCTGTGATGATCATAAAATATTTGGTCCTGCCAAGTTCGTATTTTTTGCATTCCTGTTAATAAGTGAGGTTGTCAAGCCTCAAATACGATTTAGTATGGTAAGTTTAACCTAGTATGTGTTATATGGGTAATAATACCGGTGCTAATGCCCCCTTATTTGTACTTTTCCTAATTGTTGTATTTCCTTTTTTGCTATTAATAAAAACCTAGCCCTAGGCTCTTGCCTAGTAGATTACCTAAAAAAACAACAACAACAACAACAACAAACCCAATATAATTCTACAAGTAGAATCTGATGAGAGTAGTGTATGCGTAGACCTTACCTTCCGATAGACCCTCGGCTCAAGGCCAGATGAAAATGTAGCAGATGGACCCTAGTATTCCCAATAGAGTTTCAACAAAAAAAAGGAGTAATTTGTTACAGTTGTCAAAGCATTCCTCCACTTAGGCTCTTACACCATAGAGGAAGAATATAAGGTGGTGAGGTTATGATGAAGGAGCAACCATGAGACAGTTATAAACACTAGCGGAGCCGGGATATTCATAAAGGGGTGTCAAAATTTAAAGTAAATACACGAATAAGTCAAGAAAATCAATACATAGTATAGTATATAATAAATAAATAAAATAGTTTTTACCAATCTAAACTGTGTAATTTTCCGGCAAAGGATTGACATCCCTTGGAGCTATGCGTTTGTGCCATTGGTGATATATCTAACTGCAGAATTATAAAAACCATTCAATATACTAAGTTCAAACACCGGAGATGTGCGATCTTAGCAAGGCTGGCATCTTTCGCAAGCTAAACCATCACCTCACAGATCCCCATTTAACCATAATGGTCAACAAAAGACAATAATCCCTACTCTTGTTGTTTCGAACTGAAACAAGAGGGGTTGCTCTGATGGTAAGCAACCCCCACTTCCAACCGAGAAGTTGTGAGTTCAAGTCTCCCCAAGAGCAAGGTGGAAAGTTCTTAAAGGAAGGATGCCGGGGGTCTATTTGGAAACAGCCTCTCTACCCAAGGGTAGGGGTAAGGTCTGCGTACACACTACCCTGCCCAGACCCTACCAAGTGGGATTATACTGGGTTGTTGTTGTTGTTTCGAATTACACACAGATTTTGAGGAGTTCACTAGAATTGTTATTTATTCTCCGGTTATGAGGGCTAAGGTAAATGTTCTTAATTCTAAAGAAGAAAATTTGTCAAGAAAACTGTTCTTCAAATAGATCATCATGGCATGAACTAATTTCTTATTCGGCCCAATGCTATTGTATTTTGGCCTGTTTTATGCTGTTGAAAGATTAGTTTGCAACTTCCCTTTCTCGCGCGAAGTTCCAGAGTTATTCAAGGGGCTAAAGCTATGACTCGACACCCTTCTCATACATCATAATAAGTAAAAGATATGATCTCTACTGGTGTTTTCTCTTATTTTGTCCCCAATGCAAGCTTCCTAATAAACTAAAGGACAATGTATACATAGAAGACAGCCACCTCCACACCTCAGAAAGTTGACAACTAACTGTTTCTACGTAAATTCCAAATGCAATCAAGGACAAAGTTCATTTACAGTCATAGAAAACAAGCTTGGAGGTTTACAACCAGATACATTGACTCAGCACATGTGCATTCCCCACAAAATGACTGACGCAAAACACATTTGGTTAGAGTAAGATAAAAAAAAGAAAGAGATTATGAGTTTTACGGATATAAATTAAGAGCGTCAAATGTGATTAGGTGTGTGTCACGCTATTAGTTTCCTATAGTGCGAAGATGTATGCAGGTTCTTTGCCTGGTGCAGACATGACATGTCCGCTTCAGTTTATATTCTACACTATTAAAATCATAAGACTCGGCAATAAAGGGACATTACCAGGAGAGTAGGAAGTTTGCTGTAGATGAAGTTCAAAATTCTAAGGCGAGAGTACAAACTTCAAAGTACCAAAATCAAACAACAAAAGACCCATATGAAACTCAAGTTAAGACCTTGCAACTACCAAGAAATTTACAGAGACTAGCTTCGACTTCAAAAAGGAAAAATCATTTTGCAGCCTATCTATCTAATAATTGCAAGGAATGCTATGTTAGGAGTCCAAGTGTACAATAATTCCACAATTTGACAAGCTAATTCTGGTATCTCCATCAAACCCAGGTTAGTTAGACCTTGCAACTACCAACTAAGTTGCTTGGACTCGGGTGACTGCGGGCGTCCGATATGGTACAGATCTAGAGTTCGGGTCCAATCATAATCTAAATTTAAAGATTTGGGGGTGCAGATCCAGGTATGGTACGAGTGCGAGGATTTGGCTAAAAATAATTCAAATATCTAAAAATAGGGTTATAAAAATATGTCTACATTATGAGACACTACGTTGAAAACTTAAAATGTATTCCAAGAAGGAGAAAATTGATCAAAGGAGAATTGGATAGGAGATAAATAGGAAAAGGATTGATATAGAAATTTCTATATACAAGGTATTCCATTTTCTTCAATAGCACCCTAGCTTTTGTTTTGATTTCAGAAATCATTGTATTTGTCCTGAATTCTCCGTCGATTTTGGTCAAAGTACCCAAAATCAGTTGACCATTTCCTGTACGGATCCCATACGTGCCACACCTATGTTGGGTCGGCACGGGTGAGGCACCGAAAATGAAGAGTCCGACTTAGACTACCAACGAGCAGTTAACTATTTTTTGTTTGTTTTTGCATCCATTGCAATTGAGGAGCCTTCAATTGCAATGGATGATATGTAAGAAGTCCAAGCCTCCAAGGGTACATTCACACTGCAAGTTGACAAGCTGATTGTGGTATGAGTTATGACTCCCCCCTCCCAACCCCAACCACCCCGCCCCACAAGCAACTGATGTGGTATCTCTAAACTACCCAAAGCATAAAACAAATGTAGCTCCTAAATTTCTGCTCATATTTGTAGTAGAATACTATCCAAGATTTCTCGGCAACAAATTCAATAATCGAATTGGCAAGTGTTTGAAGTATATAACCAATCAACCTTTTCAATTTAACTGTAAAGGCAGAAAAAGACAGGGTCTATTATCGTATCACATATAAATAGCTTCAGGAGAGGTCAGATTAAGTTGACACAAAAGTAAGTTAACGACCATATCTAAGTGTTGCAATCATTTAATATTGGATATTCAAAATATTGTACATGTTTCACAAACATTGATTTGTTCTACATATGTTCACAATATCACATCAAAATCGGATATGAGATATGAGGGGTTTCTCCTGCTTTAGAATACAATTCGTGTGAGTATCAGTAATCATACAATTGAACAAGGGGAAAAGAATATGAACTACAATCAAAGAATTCTTTCTATTGAAATATCAGTTGCCAAAAGAAGGCGTGGGAAAAGAAATTTTCACCGATAAATTTTGAAGTATGAACTCTAGCAATTACCATATTGCCCTTTCCCATTGCGGAAGAGTGTCGCACCATTACTTAGTCAATGGAAAACCATAACTGCTCCATCATAGCTTCTGGTTAGATTCTATAAGCAATCCATTTAACATGATATGTACAGCGGCTTCATAGACAGCCCCGTGATAATGCATTCCATCATCCGCGCAATGAGCTCCACAGTTATTACTCAAGGAATGTATGTAGAGCAAAAACAGCGGGCCACCAGATTGTCAAAGCAGCTTACTTTTGTAAAGCTGATCACTATAAACTTGCCACATTACATCACTCATCTTCTCCCTCTTCTCATCTGTATTCAACATTGAATGTATCAACTTAGGCATGCCTAGCCAAAACAAGTTGGGCGACCGAATAGGAACCACATTCGCTGCATCACCCTCATTAAAAAACGGTGACGAGTAACATCAACACTACTGAATCCTTCAAAGACTTTATAGAAACACCATAATCAGATGCATTATTTACATGTAAATAATTCATATCAGGATAACCCTGCCCCCAACACAAATACACCAGGATAACTCCTTTTTTCTTTAAAGCCGAGCATCAAATCAGTCAAATTACTCACGTAAGGTGCCCACATAAAGTCCAACTTCAACCCAATCTCATCAACAAAAATGTTATAATCACTATGCCTCTTAAACAAATCCCCTCTTATCACCTCCATCTCATTTCTCCCTAATATCAATTCCAATAGATAAACCACCATTAATCTTGCCTGTGAATCCCCCGCTACAACGACCCACGACCCATTTAACAAATCCGAAGCGTCAGCCTTACTCAATTCTTGAAAATCACATTCATTAACAATATCAGACTCAACCCAATTCCAAGAACCAATTTTTCTACCACTACCCTTATTTTCCACAATGTTAGTCACATTTTCACTCAATTCTTGAAAATCAAATGATACTTGATGAAATAAAGACAAACAAGAATCCTTTTTTACAGTAAATTCTAAAGGTAATACTGAACTTGATTTATTGGAGCTAAGGAAAGAAGTAACAGAAGGGAAGTAAGGTACCAAATGAACACCAACAGCAAGGGTAATGAAAAGAGCACAGCTGAAAAATAGCATCTTGTTACGGCTTAAGTGCCAACCAGCCATACCCATACGGACAAAGAGTACAACACCTGCTGCAAGTAGTCCCAATTGGACAGCACCAAACATGACAATTCCTTGATTTCTTGATTTCAGTTGACACCCATTAAGGTGTTAAATCTGAAAAATTGAAACTTTGACTTAAAATTTCAAGAATGATGAGATTTTGGATCTTCTTGAAGAGAACTAAGGGGAAAGAAAATCAATTGATTTTCTCCTCGCCTTCTTTTTTTTTTTTTGTGGGGTGGGGGTGCGGGTGGGGATTGGGTGAGGAAAGTTAAAGGGTAGTTGAGAGGGTGAAGATTACGAAGGAAGCAAATTATTGTAGAGGTGGTGATGGCTATGGCGTAACTGTGTGAGAGAGAACAGGAGAATAATGTCGAAATTCGGATTCTGGTTGTGATTCGGGGAAGGATGGAGGTAACTTGTAATTTGGGCCAAATGGGCCTCAAAGATTTTCAAAGCTTTCGGCCTTTTGGGCCTTACTCCAACAATGGGTAGGAAATTACAGTAGAAAACAACACCAGGTAGCCACATTTATTTTGGAATTAGCCAACAACAACAACAACAACAACAACTACCCAGTATATTCCCACCAGGTGGGGTCTGGGGAGGGTAATATGTAGACGAGCCTTACCCCTGCCCGAAAGGGCAGAGAGGTTGTTTCCAGTCGACCCTCGGCGTATAGGATAAAAAAGGGAAAGCTGCATTAAGAAACAAAGGTAAAATTAGAAACACAAGCAAGACAAAAACAAAATAATAAAGCACAAGTACTCCCGCAGAAATAACGTAAATAATTATGGAAACATAAGCAACATAAATACAGTCGCATGCAATAATAACAAGCAGTAGTTACCATACTAACAACCCTCTGTGGACATAAGCTAAAACACTAATCACCAGTATGGAAATAATAGCCAGTGTGTTCTAAAATATTTTTTTCAGTTTATTTTTTCAGTACAAAAATGTTTGAATTGTAGTAAAGTTAAGATTTTTAATTTAAAATTTCAGGACAAAATAAAAACTGGTTAATCTCTAAATAGCATCCCAGAATAGCTATTTGTACACTAGCCCCAAAACTGTAACATCTTGTCACGACCCCAGTTTACCCTCCATGAACATGTCGTGACGGCACCTAGTCCCTATGACTAATTAAGCCAAAAAATGCGGAAAAATTAAATAACTTGCAGAATAAGAATTTAAAATCAATGACTAATAGAAAAATGAATATAAACGCTGCTTGGCATATACAACTCAATATCACCAAAATCTAAACAATATCCCAAAACTCGGAAACTCACGGGCAACGCAAGCTATAGAAATGTGTCATACTGCTCTAACTCCTGGTCTGCGGACGCAACAGATGTACCTCGATGTCTCTGCTACATCTCTTCGCCTTGGGGATAGTACGCCTGGGTGGAGGTACCTAGATCTGCACATGACAAACATGCGCAGTAGGGGCATGAGTACACCACAGCGGTACTCAGTAAGTGCCAAACCTAACCTCGGTCGGGTAGTGACGAGGAAGGTCAGGGCCTTACTAAGATAAAACATCATAAATGATAGGATAAGGAAACAGTATAGATAAAGTCTACAACGAGAATCTAAGCCAGATAAATAAGAAAAACAGTAATAGAAAGCAGAAGTAAAACAATATAAGAAATACTGCTCACAACAAGAAATAATTGCCGAGATCTCTTGGTATCCCGAGAATCTCTTGGTATCCTCAATAGGTAAGCCGGGGGTCTCTTGATATCCCGAGGATCTCTTGGTATCCCGAGGATCTCTTGGTATCCTCAATTTATAGAAATACAGGTGCATGGGATCTATTGGTATATGATACCCTCAATCAAGAACATATCAAGTACAGGGGGATCTCCCCGGATGCCGTCCCTTAGTCCTAAATTTAAAACACACAATGACAGCTCAACATTAGGATAAATGTTAAACTCAGAACAAGTAATAGTAAATTCTAGCCTAACATGTTTCACGGAGTGCAAACAAGACAGTTTAAGCAAATAGGTAAGTAAGTCAACTAACACAGGATACTATTGCAATTAGAATAAACAGTAAGCAAGAAAACTCAATTTAAATATATAGTAAAAACGGATTTTCAACAATTGGCTCAAGTACGCGCTCGTCAGCTCACGTACGAGACATTCAATTATCATATACGATGTCATAAGGGGAAAGTTCCCCCACACAAGATTAGACAAGCCACTTACAAGGCACATCATACAAATAATGACGCCAGATCTTCAAAGCATGAAAAATAGCCGTCACGACCCAATTTTCTACCATTGGAAGTCGTGATGGCACCTACTAGTAGGAGCTAGGCAAGCCAACTCTTACATATGTTTTCATTTTTAACAATACTTGAAAACAATTAGCAATAAATAAAACAAATAATGGGGAGTAATTTAAAGTTAGTGGAAGACTTAACAAATTTTCTGGATACGGTACTAAAATCCCAACATAAACTACTACCCAAGAACTGGTGTCACAATACTCACGAACTTCTAAGAATAATACACACAACCGTCTGAATGAAATAAAATTCTATTTATCTCGGATACATGAGATAAAGACTGAAAATAAAGATAGAGGAGATGCCGGGTCCTGCGGACGCCTGCAAGGCTACCTCGATGTCTCGATTATCAAAGCTAACGCCCACACTATTGCTACTGCTGCTGTCCAAAACCTGTATATGCCCAAAAGAGCGCAGAGTGTAGAATCAGCACAATCGACCCTATGTGCTGGTAAGTGCCCGACCTATACCGGCGAAGTAGTGACAAAGCTAGGACCATACAATCACATAAACCTATACAGTTCAAAAATATATATACAACAATAATAACAGGAAGCAACAATAAATATTTGGGAAGGGGAGACATGTTCTGGGGTAGCAACAAAATATAATAACAGGTGCAGAATAAATGAACTTCAATTAAGGAGAACGGGAAAATCAAAATCTGCATGGCACCAACCATCGTGCTTTTACTCTCGTTCTCGCCAAATAATCAATTAAGATGTACGGCATCACCCATCGTACGTTTACTCTCGTTCTCACCAATTAATCAATTAAGATGTACGGCATCACCCATCGTACTTTTACTCACACACTCTCTTGTCGAGGCACGAAAAGACCCATCATGCATAATCACTCTTCTTTGTTACCGGCATCTATGGCCAATAACAATAATCATTGTAACATATAGCACGGAAAGACCCATTGTGCATAATCACTCTTCCTCGTCACCGACAACTATGGCCAATAGCAATAATCATTGTAATATATTACCGGCAAAAAAATCAATAATAACCAATTAACTATATATATAGTTAATTAGCTGCACCCTCACCAGTCCATAAAGCATCGGTAGGCATAGCTGTACCCTCACCAGTCTGAGTCACTATGCCTGGCTGAACTACCACAGCTGGCTGCACTATTGGAACTTGAACCTTGGGAGCGACTGGCTCCAGAGTGCGTGTAATAGGAGTAGGGGTCCCTCCTGCAGCCTGAGATGTGGCTGGTGCTAATGGAAGCAAACCAGCTCTAGAAATGCCCTCCATGAAACCAACCAATCGGACCAAAGCATCCTGAAGGACTGGAGTGGAAATAAACCACTCTGGGACCTGAGTTGCGCCCACAGAATTGTTGGAAATCATGTATATCTATGATGTGTGCGCTTTGGTTGTATGAGCATGATTTTCAGGTATAGGTTTTGATGAATGACAAACAATGAAGTCAAGCGTCAAACAACGATATAATATGACAAACTATCAATGGCGAGAAGCATATTGATGACGGGATTGCATAGACAAGCCAAGTCGAGCCAAAGAGTTCAAGACCGAAGACCCAAGACGAAGGTCGTTAGGTAGAACCAATGTAAGAACAACGTTTAAGTTATCTTATCTTTTGGCTCAACATTAGGTCATCATAAATATGCATAAAATCATTTTATTAAAGTAAATCATATATATCATAAATATTTTTAATATACTTCAAACAAATTGATTTTAACGTTTTCATTTTTAACCAAAATGGGTTCTGAAGTAAGTTTTCAATTCTAGTATACACAGTGTATATCAAGTGTATATCAGTGGTATATAATAGATCCCTTGCCAAAGTTTTGAACACTGAAACAACATAATCGATTATATGAAGTACACAATCGATTATATGATGTCAACAATCGATTGTCTACTTTTAACAATCGATTATTTTGAGATAGTGTGCAACCGGTTTTTAAACATCAAAACAATCGATTGTCTTGTCAAACAATCGATTATCACCAATCGATTATCACCTTCATACAATCGATTATATTTTGACCGTTCCCACAGAATCCTAAATTGATTTTTGAACGTTGAAGACAATCGATTATTCAGGTTTAACAATCGATTGTTTAGCCTAAAATCAGGAATCTGTTTTTGGAACGTTGGTCAAACAATCGATTGTCACCTCCAAACAATCGTTTGTTTGAGCACAGAATCAGGGATTTGATTTGTCAATTAAGCAACGGTTAGCACTACTTTTTCACCTATAAAAAGAGGTCTTTTGAGCTGATTTTAAATACACAACTCCTGCATATATTGATATACATATTGATCATTTTCAAGCATCATTTTTAGAGCTTTTGTTGAGCCATTTGATAGACAACTTTGTGTTGTTCATAGAGCTAAAATTGTTTCTCTTTATCCACTCTATTAAGAGAGTATTTGTTGTAAAAGAGAGTTGTTTGAGAAGAATATATCTTCTCATTTGTTGGGTTTGCTAAGTACCCAAAGTCTTAGTGGTTGAAGTCTTGGGGTGAGGTATCCTCAAGCAAGTGAAGTCTTAAGGTGCGGTATCCTTGAGCAACTGTAACGGTTTGTTAAGCACCCGGAAGCTTAACAGTGTTAGTGGAAATCTCGAGAGAGTCTCTCGGGGACTGGACTAGCCACGGGTTATGGTGAACCAGGATATATCGGTGTGTTCTCTCCTTACTTATTTAATTTCCGCACGTATTTCATTCTTGCAGTTTTTAATTCCGCAAGTTTATGCAATTTTTATTATAACGCTATTCACCCCCCCTCTAGCGTTAAGCGTACTTTCTAACAATTGGTATCAGAGCCTAACTCACTGAAAGCCTTAACCGGTTGAGAGCTATATATATTTTTGTGTATAGAAATTGAAAGCAGGAATGATGAATGAAGGACAATCCACCACTTGCGTTCCACTATTTGACGGAACAAACTATACATATTGGAAAGGGCGGATGAGTATCTTCCTCAAAGCAAACAATTTTCGTTTGTGGCAAATCATCAAAAACGGTGAACCAATGCCGACAAAGAAAGTTGGAGAAATCACGGTTCCAAAGAAGGAAGATGAATATGATGCCAAGGACATGAAGATAGTTGAAAATAATGCAAGGGCCATCCATGTATTATATTGTGCGGTGAATCCGAATGACTATCGGAAAATCTCTTGCTGCACAACCGCCAAGGAGATGTGGGACAAACTCGAGATCATTTATGAAGGTACGCCTCAAGTCCGAGAATCCAAAATTGATTTTCTAACTCATAAATATGAAACTTTTAAAATGGAGAAGGAACCTATTGGTGTTATGTTTGAACGATTTTTAAGAATCGTCAACGATCTCCATGCTCTCGGGAAAGTTTACACGAACAAAGATCTTGTTCGAAAAGTCCTACGGAGTCTCACTCCCGAATGGCGTTCCAAAGCCAATGCCATCCAAGAGTCGATGGAATACACGAATATCACAATTGATGGACTAAGAGGTAACCTCGAAACTTATGATAGCACAATTCTTAATCCTTATCTTAGAAGTGATTCGAATTTTGCCTTCAAAGCCTCATCCTCTAAAAGAGAAGAGGTAAGTGATTCGGAAAGGGATGATGAAAATACTTCCAGTGATATATTTGAAAAGTTTTGTAAGTCTTTGAAGAAGGACAAGAAAAAGAGGAAACACCATAGGCGCGTATCACGGGACTCAGACAGCTCGGGCAATGAAGCCGGCGCATTATGTCTCATGGCAAACGGAGAAGAAGAGGTAAGTTCATCTAATTCTCACTCATTTGAAGATTTACAAAATGCCTATGATGAATTGTATGTGAATTTGTCAATGCTTCCAAATTGATAAAAGAATTGAAGAAATCACTTTCTTTGCAAACAGATTTTCAGAAAACACTTTCTTTACAAGAAAAAGATTTTGAAAAATCCTCTTCTTTGAAAGAAATAGATTTTGAAAAATTGACTAATGAAAATGGTGTTCTTAAAAACAAAATTGAAGTTTTAGAAAAAGAAAACAAATTTTTGGAAAATGACATTGCTGTTTTTAAAAATAAAATCAAGGAATTGAATAAAGCTTCTTCTATTGATACATGTTCAAATTGTTCTTCTTGTAGTTCTTTAAAACTAGAAAACACAGAACTTAGGAAAGCACTAGAAACACGTAGTATTGATATTCCTAAAGCTGAAACAAAGAAGAAAAAGCCTAGGAATAACTATAGGCGTAAAATGAATAAGAATCATGATAGAAATGGAGTCGCGCAACCTAGAAATGATTCTAGGATTTTTGCTAATGAGTCTAGGAATAATTATTCTAGACCACTTAGAGATGACTCTAGGAATTTCAACGCGTCTAGGAATGACTTTAGATCACCTAGAACGCATTTGGCTCAACCTAGACATATGCACAATCCTAATGTTATATGTCATTATTGTAATCGGGTAGGACACATTGCACCCGTTTGTTTTGCTAAACATAGAAATTTATGTGTTGATTATAATTGTTATTATCCTAACCCCCAAGGACCCAAAAGAAGTTGGGTACCAAAAATCTATTTTTAGGTTCTTTTTGCAGGTGTGCTTGAAGACTACAATATTGTAGTGGATGCACCAAGCACAAAACCTTAATGCATTAAGGGGGAACGTCGGTTAGTTATCGTATTTTGGAATAAAAACGCAATGAGTTGATATGTGCAAATAATCTATATCAGTTTTGGTTGATACACGCTTTAACACGTTTTATTTCTGAATAACAATTAGTATCAATTGAGTTTATAATAAATGATTGATTCATGTTCTGATGAACTTTCTTAGTTTAAAATAACAATTGGCATTGTTGAGAAAAATGACCGTTATCATTAGTATGCCATTTACTAATATTTGATATGATCTTGTTTATAACGATTGGTATCGTCAATGGTTTAAATTTTTTTTGGTATAGTCTTTTTGCTAATGCCAAAAGGGGGAAGAATATGGGTGATATGCATGCCTTAATTGAGGGGGAATATTCAATTAAGGGGGAATTATATTGAATTGATTATATTGAATTGGTTGCATAAATTGTATGTTGAGATATAGCATGAATTTAGGGGGAATTCAATATGCATATCTTCCGTTGTTTGTCATTATCAAAAAGGGGAAAATTGTTGGAAATCATGTATATCTATGATGTGTGCGCTTTGGTTGTATGAGCATGATTTTCAGGTATAGGTTTTGATGAATGACAAACAATGAAGTCAAGCGTCAAACAACGATATAATATGACAAACTATCAAATGGCGAGAAGCATATTGATGACGGGATTGCATAGACAAGCCAAGTCGAGCCAAAGAGTTCAAGACCGAAGACCCAAGACGAAGGTCGTTAGGTAGAACCAATGTAAGAACAACGTTTAAGTTATCTTATCTTTTGGCTCAATATTAGGTCATCATAAATATGCATAAAATCATTTTATTAAAGTAAATCATATATATCATAAATATTTTTAATATACTTCAAACAAATTGATTTTAACGTTTTCATTTTTAACCAAAATGGGTTCTGAAGTAAGTTTTCAATTCTGGTATACACAGTGTATATCAAGTGTATATCAGTGGTATATAATAGATCCCTTGCCAAAGTTTTGAACACTGGAACAACATAATCGATTATATGTACACAATCGATTATATGATGTCAACAATCGATTGTCTACTTTTAACAATCGATTATTTTGAGACAGTGTGCAACCGGTTTTTAAACATCAAAACAATCGATTGTCTTGTCAAACAATCGATTATCAACAATTGATATTTTGACCGTTCCCACAGAATCCTAAATTGATTTTTGAACGTTGAAGACAATCATTATTCAGGTTTAACAATCAATTGTTTAGCCTAAAATCAGGAATCTGTTTTTGGAACGTTGGTCAGACAATCGATTGTCACCTCCAAACAATCGATTGTTTGAGCACAGAATCAGGGATTTGATTTGTCAATTAAGCAACGGCCAGCACTACTTCTTCACCTATAAAAAGAGGTCTTTTGAGCTGATTTTAAATACACAACTCCTGCATATATTGATATACATATCGATCATTTTCAAGCATCATTTTTAGAGCTTTTGTTGAGCCATTTGATAGACAACTTTGTGTTGTTCATAGAGCTAAAATTGTTTCTCTTTATCCACTCTATTAAGAGAGTATTTGTTGTAAAAGAGAGTTGTTTGAGAAGAACATATCTTCTCATTTGTTGGGTTTGCTAAGTACCCAAAGTCTTAGTGGTTGAAGTCTTGGGGTGAGGTATCCTCAAGCAAGTGAAGTTTTAAGGTGCGGTATCCTTGAGCAACTGTAACGGTTTGTTAAGCACCCGGAAGCTTAACAGTGTTAGTGGAAATCTCGAGAGAGTCTCTCGGGGACTGGACTAGCCACGGGTTGTGGTGAACCAGGATATATCCGTGTGTTCTCTCCTTACTTATTTAATTTCCGCACGTATTTCATTCTTGCAGTTTTTAATTCCGCAAGTTTATGCAATTTTTATTATAACGCTATTCACCCCCCCTCTAGCATTAAGCGTATTTTCTAACAACAGGATCAGGTGGGGCTGGAACCTCTTCAGCATGAATCTGAGGCTCCGCCACTGGTGCTGCTGCTTAGGGCTAAGCTCTGCCCCTACCTCGGCCTCGGCCTCTTCCCCTAGCAGGAGTTGCTGCTGGGGCCTCGGGCTGCTGATCATTATATGAGGAATCACGTGTTCTTGCTATCTGTGGAGGAACATAATAGAAATTTAATTAGCACTTGAAGAACAATATCGCAGGACAGGAAAGAATGAAAGTGAAATTTTCCTAACTCTGTAGCCTCTGGGGAATAAATACAGATGTCTCCGTACAAATCCCTCAGACTCTACTAAGGTTGTTCGTGAGTTGTGAGAACTATGTAACCTAGTGCTCTGATACCAACTTGTTACGACCCGATTTTCCACCATCGAGAGTCGTGATGGCACCTACTAGTAGGAGTTAGGCAAGCCAACTCTTACTTATGTTTCAATTTTTAACAACACTTTTTTTAAAACAATTAGCAATAACTAAAAAGAATAATGGGGAGTAATTTAAAATTAGCGGAAGACATAAAAAGTTTTCTGGATACGGTACTAAAATCCGAACATAAAATACTACCCAAGAACTGGTGTGACAATACTCACAAACTTCTAAGAATAATACACACAACCGTCTGAAAGAAATAAAATTCTGTTTATCTCGGATACATGAGATAAAGACTGAAAATAAAGATAGAGGAGACGTCGGGTCCTGCGGATGCCTGCATGGCTACCTCGGTGTCTCGATGATCAAAAGCTAACGCCTGCACTATTGATGCTGCTGTCTAAAACCTGTATCTGCACAAAAAGAGCGCAGAGTGTAGAATCAGCACAACCGACCCCATGTGCTGGTAAGTGCCCGGCCTATCCCGGCGAAGTAGTGATAAGGCTAGGACCAGACACCTACATAAACCTGTACAGTTCAAATATATATATACAACAATATTACAGGAAGTAACAATAAATATTTGGGAAGGGGGAGACATGTTCTAGGGTAGCAACAAAATATAATAACAGGTGCAGAATAAATGAACTTCAATTAAGGAGAACGGGTAAATCAAAATCTGCACGGCACCAACCATCGTGCTTTTACTCTCATTCTCACCAAATAATCAATTAAGATGTATGGAATCACCCATTGTACTTTTACTCTCGTTCTCACCAATTAATTAATTAAGATGTACGGCATCACCCATTGTACTTTTATTCTGGTTATCAACAATAAATCAATTAAGATGTACGGCATTACCCATCGTACTTTTACTCACACACTCTCATATCGAGGCACGGAAAGACCCATTATGCATAATCACTCTTCTTTGTCACCGGCATCTATGGCCAATAACAATAATCATTGTAACATATATAGCACGGAAAGACCCATCGTGCATAATCACTCTTCCTCATCACCGTCAACTATGGAGAATAACAATAATCATTGTAATATATTACCGGCAAAAAAAATCAATAATAATTAATTAACTATATACATATATACATATATTACCAATGTGAAACCAATAATTCTTTAAATCAATAATATAAATATTATCGGTAGGAGACCAATAATTTTTTAAATCAACAATATAAGTATAACCTGTATGAAACCAATAATAATAATTTCTTTCATATAATAACATAAGATTATTAAAGTTTAATCAATTTAAGACTCACGTTCATGCTCCACCACCAACGCATAGATACTCGTCACCATGCCTATGCGTGAGACTCCACACATAACAATTAACATATAGACTCAACTCCTATTCCCACAAGCAAAGATATATCAAACACTTACCTCGAAGGTTTACGACCAACTCAATCCTTAGCAATGCCCTTTCCTTCCGAATTTGGCTCCAATTCAATTGTGTATAGAATTTGGCTCCAATTCAATTGTATCTATACACAATTGATTTAATATCATCATTACTACTCAACAAAATAATCTAAATGGCTAAATATATATTTTATAACATTCTGCCCGCAATAGCGAAAATCGGTCCCCGGCCCACGTGGTCAAAACATGATGTTCAAACAAATTTCCGACAACCCATTTATCCACGAGTTCAAATATACAATTTGTTCTTAAGTTCGACCCCAAAACGAGGCCTAAATCACAAATTATTTGAAAACCCTAACTATACCCATTTCACAAATTTTCTACTCAATTTCACATGTTTTAGGCCTAAGAACTTGATTGATGTTGATGAAAAATGAAGGAGATGAGTTATGAATTACTTACCCAAGAAGTTTGATGAAAAATCGCACCGAAATTGCCAAAAGAAGCTGTGGAGAAGAGAGAGCTTTGAGAAATGGGATTTAATCCCGTTCTGTTCTGTTTTTTAGAACTTAAAATCACTAGGCGGAACTTTGTTCATCGCGTTCCCGAAGGGTTGGAGTTTTCTAGGCATCACGTTCGCGATGTGCTTACGTGAACGCGTAGAGGAAAACTGGGGGTTTCACAAAATGGCCTATGCAAACGCGTAGCCCACACCCAAAAGCGTAGGGAAAAGGGCAGGGGTCCTAGGCAACTTATACGAGAACGCGAAGGGCATACGCGACCGCGAAGGGAGAGGGGGTCACTGGGCATAGCGAACGAGATGGGCGTCCGCGAACGCGAAGAAGGGAGGGCAGGCTGGGCATCGCGAACGCGAGGCATGTCCGCGTTCGCAAAGAAGAGAAGGCCTGTGCAAAAATTGCAGCAAATCTGCCAGATTTCCTAAGTCCAAAACACCCCAAACCACCTCAAAAACACTCCCGAGCCCTCGGGGCTCCAAACCAAACATGTACACTGACTCAAAAACAACATACGAACTTGCTTTAGCAATCAAATTGCCCAAATAACATCAAAATCAAAAAAATTAGCCTTAAATCCCAAGAAATCTTTCAATTTTTCATAAGCTTTCAAATTTTCCAATTTAAGGTCGAAACACGTCAAACGACGTCCGTTTCCAATCAAACTTTATAGGAAGCGCTTAAACAACATATATGACCTGTAGCGGGCATTGAAAGCAAAATACGAGCCCGATATCATTACTTTCTGATCAAATTTCTTTTTCATTTCCTGAAGCTAGGGGTGTACTGTGGCCCGTGCCTGAACTGGACCGGGCCCACGGTCTTGGCGGGCCTCACGGGCCTGGTGGGCCGGTCTTGGCGGTCCCGGGCCTGCCGGTCTTATTGGCCCACGACGGGCCGGTCCAAAACTTAAGAACCGTGAGCCAGGGACAGCCAAACGTCCTACTCCGCCTCCCGTAATGCTTGATAGTGATCACGCTTGTTTTCAATTTACCAATAGTGAATTTTTACATGATGTTGCAGTAGGTCATATATTAGATGATGAAATTATGAATGGTCTTTATCCTAATAAACCTATCTTAGAGGAAAATGAGGATGATTATAATGAAACCCAAGCACCAGATTTAGATGATACACCTACTAGTCCTGTTATTTACTCATATACCTAATCGAATTTCTATTACTACTGATATTGGTAGAAGTAATAATGACCGTGATTATCTAGCTATTACAAGTCATTGGATAGAAGAGGACTGGACAATGCAAAAACGCATAATTGCGTATAGAATAATTAATTCACGTCACACAGATATTTGTATATATTTTTGCTTTAGCGATAAAATAATGGCAATTTCTATGGATAATGCTTCTAGTAACACTAGTGCTATAGGAATTCTTACAAAAACACTAAATCCTGCATTTAGTAATATTTTCCATGTTAGATGTATTTGTCATATTTATCATTTAATTGTCGGTGATGGTATGCGAATTTTAAACATAAAAATTGAAAAGGTTCGAATGGCTCTTAATTGGCTATTTTATTCAAACCGTAGAACTAGCCTTAGGGAGTATATTAAAAATGTGATGAATATGGCCTTAGAGAAAGAAAGGTTCCTAAACCTTGCCCGACTAGATGAAATTGTATGTATGAAAGTTTAGTAGTTGCATATGAATATAGAAACCCAATTAATGCAACGTTTAATTCTTGGGTAGGTGGGAGGATGATGATGAAATACTTACTACCTAAGATTCGACGAATGTTAAAATTCTTTTAGTTTTTTTAGAAAATTTTCAAGTTGCTACAAATGCATTTTCTGGGCAATATTATCCTACTATTTCAAACTATTTAGTTTATATTGCCGCACTAGCTGATTTGCTTGTTGAATTTGGCGAGGGTGGGGATATTTATGAACTTGCTATAATTGAAATTAAACAAAAATTTAAAAATATTTTTCCCTATCTCTCCTATTTTTGGTGTTGCTGCAATGTTAAATCCTACAATGAAATTGGGAGGTCCTCATTTTTGGTATTCAAATATTTATAAGGCTTTAGATCTTTCAAATGAGGAAGTTGCTACACTTGCAGATGCAAAAGCATCAATTAAATTAATGCTCAAACAGTTTGTAATGCTTATAAAGTTGCCTTAGAGCATGCTAGGCCAAATATTCCAACCCCTACTTCGTCTAGCTCACAATCATCTAAAAGAGCTGCGAGCTTAACAGCTCTTAAATCTTGGACGGAGTTCCGGGGTTCTCAAGGTGATAATTATGATGAAGCTTCACATCTAAATGAGTTTCAAGTTTACCTGTCTCAGGGACTTGAAAAGGAGAATCCAGACGGCTCTTTCGATCTTTGGAATGGTAAAAGTCAAGGGAAAAATATTTTCCGGTTCTTGCAAGGATGGCTCGGGATGTTTTATCAATTCAAGATTCAACTGTTGCATCAAAGAGCGCTTTCAGTCAAGCAAGACTACAAATCGGTGATCATAGAGCTGCGATGAGGGATAGCTTGGAAAAATCGGTACTTTTTAGAGATTGGATCCGCGCGGAAAGAAGAAACTTTGGGATTGCAGAATCACAACCGGCGATAGATGAAGCTTATGAAGAAATGACAATGAAACTTTTGGAGGATTGGGCTTCGCCCGGAAGTGGTGATGAAAAAGCTTCGTTTCCACCACCACCAACACAACCTCCTCCCAACCTTGACGGATTTATGAGATTTGTTAGAGATACAATGTAGATTATGATGTAACTTGTACATTGGCACATCTTCTTTTAGTTTTTTTTCCTTTTAATGGTGGTATTAGTACCTTGTTGTGCTCATTCCATTGGGGGAAGGAAGATTAAGAAAGATATGCCATTTTGGGTAATAAAAATTATAAGACATATCCTTGAATATCTTTTTTTCTCAATATTTCTTTGTCTTTACTTCGATTATTTATAAGCAAAAAAAAAAAAAATATATATATATATATATATATATATATATATATATATATATATTCCCTTATATATTTTCTTGTAGTATATATTGTATGTATGTATATATATATTCTCTTATATAATTTCGTGTAGTGTGTGTGTATATATATATATACAAAATATACAATATATACTAATTAGTACAACACAATATACTAATTACTAGTACCACCATTCGCACATCTTCTTTTAGTTATTTTTTCTTTTAATGGTGGTATTAGTACCTTGTTGTGCTCATTTCATTGAGAGAAGGAAGACTAAGAAAGATATGCCATTTTGGGTAATAATATATACATAATATACAATATATACTAATTACTACAACACAATATATAGATAATATACAATATATATTAATTACTACAACACAATATACAACGGAATATATATTATGTATTCTATACTAATAACTTAGTATAGTATATATTATATATTATGTATATATTATTACCCAATACTATACTAATAACTTAGTATACTATTATAAAATATATTCTATACTATACTAATAACTACTATACAAGATATTGCCTTAAAACAAACCCGCCAGGCCCGCCGGGCCCGGACCGCTAAGCCCAGGACCACTCTGGGCTTAGGCCCATCACGGGCTGGTCTTACCCGCCAGGACCGCCAGGCACGGCACACGAAGCCCGGGACCGCGAAGCCCGGGCCTTGAGGCCTGCTTAGGCCCGGACCCGGGCCATAGTACACCCCTACCTTATGCATTTTTAGAAAACAAATTTCACGGAAAAATTCTTTTCTCGGGCCTGGGACCTCAGAATTCGATTCCGGGTATATGTCCAAGTCCCATATTTTTCTACGGACCTTCCGAGACCGTCAAATCACGGGTCCGGGTCCGTTCATAAAAAATGTTGATTCCAAAGTTAACTTTATCAATATTAATATCAAAATTCTTCAATTTTTTTCACATAATTCATATATATCAACATTAAATTTTCCGTCTTAGCGCCCGAACCGTGACGCAAACCGAGGCAACTAATAGTGAGGTTTTCAAGACCTCTGAAGCTCAAAATAACAAATAAAACAAGTGATGACCCTTTGGATCGTCACAATAGCGGCTAACTCAAGATCGTGGACAGGGTAATTCTTCTTATGTATCTTCAACTGTCTGGACGCGTAGGCAATCACCCTACCTTCATGAAACAACAGCTCCCCAAAACCAACCCGTGAGGCATCACAATAAACTGTATAAGATCCTGAACCAATAGGCAATATCAAAATAGGGGTTATAGTCAAAGCCGTCTTGAGCTTCTAAAAGCTCACCGCACACTCCTTTGTTCACTGAAAAGTAGCACCCTTCTAGGTCAATCTAGTCATAGGGGATGCAATCGATGAAAATCCCTCCACGAAACGAAGGTAATAACCTGCCAAGCCAAGGAAACTACGAATCTCTGTAGTAGAGGAGGGCCTGGGCCAACTCTACACGGCCTCCACCTTCTTCGGATCTACCCGAATGCCCTCACTCGATACCACGTGGCCTAGGAATGCCACAGAACTCAACCAAAACTCACATTTTGATAACTTTGCATATAACTTCTTCTCTCTCAGGGTCTGAAGCACGGTCCTCAGGTGTTTCTCACGATCTTCCCGACTTCGAAGTATACAAGAATATCATATATGAAAACAATGACGAACGAGCTGAGATAGGGCCTGAATACATTGTGCATCAAATGCACAAAAGCTGTTGGGGCATTAGTTAGCCCAAATGACATAACAAGGAACTCGTAATGACCATATCGAGTCCTGAAGGTAGTTTTCGGGATATCCAGCTCTCGAAATTTCAACTGGTGATGACCTGAGCGCGAATGAATCTTAGAAAATACATGTGCGACCTGACGCTGGTCAAATAGATCATCAATACTAGGCAAAGGATAAAGGTTCTTCACTGTAACTCTGTTCAACGGACGAAAATCGATACATGCGCATAGAACCATCCTTTTTCTTCACAAACAAGACAGTAGCACCCCACGGTGAAACACTGGGACGAATAAAACCCTTATCAAGCAATTCCTGTAACTGATCCTTCAACTCCTTCAACTCAGGGGGAGCCATATGATATGGAAGAATGGAAATGGGCTGAGTGTCCGTCAACAAATCAATACTAAAATCAATGTCTCTATTGGGTGGCATGTCCGGAAGATCACCTGGAAACACATCAGGATAATCCCGTACCACTGGGACTGAATCAACAAAAGAGGTATCACCACTGATATCTCTCACATAGGCTAAATACGTCGCACACCCCTTCTCAAACATACGCTGAGCTCTAAGGAAAAAGATAACTCCATTGGGAGTGTGATCTAAAGTACCACTCCACTCAATAAGCGAAATACCTGTGATAGCCAACGTCACAGTCTTGACGTGACAATCAAGAATAGCATGATGGATTTAACTGGAAACACATCAGAATAATCAATACCACTGAGACTGAATCAACAGAAAGGGTATCAAAACTGATATCTCTTACATAGGCAAATTACGCTGCATACCCCTTATCAACCATACGCTGAACTCTAAGGAAAAAGATAACTCTGTTGGGAGTGTGATCTAAAGTACCACAGCACTTAATACCCGAAATACCTGGCATAGCCAGCGTCACAATCTTAGCGTAACAATAAAGAATAGCATGATGGATTTAACTATATATTGATGGAGTACAACTAAAAAGGATTAAGGAAACGTTACCTAATGATCTTCTTTTCAAAACCCACTCAGAATCGCCCTCTTTCGATCTCTCTATTGATTTTCCAACTTTTGAAACTAAACCCTCGAAATTCTATTTTCTGAACAGTGATTACCGCTTCTGCGGTCAAGGGACCGCTTCTACGGTCCCGCCTATGGGGAAACTAAGCTGCTTCTGCGACATTCACTTATGGCTCAAGGTTCTGCTTCTGCAGACACACAACCGCTTCTGCGGTTCCATTTCTGCAGGATTTTGACCGCTTCTGCGGTTCCTGAGGGGGTATGCCCAACCGCTTCTGCGATGGCCAAGGCCGCTTCTGCGGTTCCCAAGCTACAGAAGCGAAAAGATACCAAAAGCAGCAAAACTTACATCTCAACTTCAAAAATTCTTCCGTCGCCTATCCGAAACCATCTCGAGGCCCCCGGGACCTCAACCGAAAGCACCAATAACACCTACTACCCTATCCAAACTTGTACCAATCCTTAAAACACCTTACACAACACCAAAATCCGAATTGATTAAGGATTTTAGCCTAAAAGCTTCAAATTTTATCAAAACACACTTTTGATAAAAAATCTAATCAAAACACGTCCGAATGACATGAAATTTTGCACACGCATCCCAAATAAAATGACAGAGCTACTGTAACATCCAGAATTTCATTCCGACCCTTGGATCAAGAACTCACTATCGGACCAGAAACTTTCAAAATTCGGTATTTCAAGCCTAAATGAGCGACGGACTTTCAAAATACATTCTGAATACGCTCCCAACCCCGAAATAACCTAACGGAGCTAGCGGAACCATCAGTTTTCCATTCTGAGATCATCTTCATAGTGTTCCCATTACGGACCACTTTCCAATACTTAAACTCTCATTTAGGGACTAAGCATCCCAAAATTCTCTGAAACCCAATAGCGAATATCCCGGCAAGCCGAAATAGAAAAAATGAACTTAGGGAACACGGTTAATGGGAGATTAGGGCGAAATTTCAAAAACGACTGGCTGGATCGTTACATCCTCCTACACTTAATAATTCGTTCGTCTTGGAACGAGCATAGAGAACATACATAAACCAAATTTGTGCCAAATAGCCTGACCTCACCCGGCTCAAACCAATCCACCGGGAATCTGCATCTCCTACCATATAAGGCCTCATACGACGCCATCTGAATGCTGGACTGATTACTGTTGTTGTAAGCATACTCCGCCAATGGCAAGAACTGATCCCAAGACCCTCCAAACTCAATCACACACACACACGAAGCATATTCTCAAAAATCTAAATAGTGCGCTCGGACTGCCCGTAGACGAACGATATACTTTGCTCATCGTCACCTGAGTACCCAACTCATTTTTTACATATTACAAGTACTCCCCTGTTAATTTTGGAAACAATTCTGAATATAGAAGTATATTAATACTGAAAAACGGCTCCCCCACCTTCAAATCCAGAGTTCGCTTATGCATTATTTATTCTATCAATAATTTACTTTTAGATAATTATAAAACCGTGATACACATCTTGAGTCATGACACACATAAACAACAAAGGGACGAATATCTCGAGGACTTCTTAGAAGGCAAAGGAACAAGATTTTGCTTTGGAAACTCAAATTCTTGCATTTATATAAGTTCCCTACTTTTTGCCTATCATCACCCAACAAACAGAAAAGAAAAAAAGTATTAAAAAAAAAAGTTTAAGGATGGCAAAAGAAGATTTACGTCTATTAGATTTCTGGGTGAGTCCATTCTGTATGAGGGTAAAAATTGCATTAGCTGAGAAGGATTTAGCCTATGATTCTCAAGAAGAAGATTTGCTAGGTGGCAAGAGTGAGTTGCTTTTAAAATCAAACCCTATTTACCAAAAAGTTCCTGTTTTATTGGACAATGGCAAACCAATTGTGGAGTCCTCAAATATTGTGTATTATATTGATGAGAAGTTTGCTAATACCAAAAATACTTTGCTTCCTTCTTGTGCTTATGGCCGATCCAGGGCAAGGTTTTGGGCTGACTTCATTGACAAAAAGGTTAAATTTCTAATCTTCCTATAAATACCCAATTAAATTAAATATATGTTTGGTTTGCTAAGTTATGGGTAGGGGCGTTCACGGTTTAACGGAAAACCGATCCAAACCGAAAATTAAACCAAACCGATTAAGTAAATCGATTTTTTAAAATTTGGATTGGTTTTGATATTAAATTTTAAAAACCGATATTATTTGGTTTGGTTTTGGTTCTATTTTAAAAAACCGAAAAACAAGCCGAACAAACCGATTAATTATATACAAAATTTACTAATTATTTATATACAATATAATATCTTTTTGCAAATAATTTTAATTGTTATTTACTGATTTATCCTGTTATATCTTAAAAGATTGCCTAAGCCCAAAACAATAGGATTCGACCAATTTTCTTTTTATTAATAGACTAATATAGAGACGGATCATATTCCCTATTAATTTGAAACAACCAAGGAGTTTCTTGGGTTAACAAATAAAAGAGTCATATATTATGAAATAATTGCCAGTAATTTAGTACTATTGTTACCTATATGGGTATATTATAGCATTGATAAAGAAGAATTTTCTAAATTATTTTCTCGCATAAGACCTTCAAACAGGGGCGCATTTAGGAGGGGTTTCATGGGACACGTGAACCCATGTTCCTCGCCCTAGATTACGTATAGCAATTAGTAATGCTATATTTTTCTTAAAAGATATTTAAATATATACGTGCACCCATGCTCAAAGTATTATACGATGTGATAGTTATTGGTGTACTTCTCTAGATAAGATTGCGAGTTTAAATCTTATGTCAATCTTGTTGTGTTTTCCTTCTTTTTTTTTTTTTTAATAGAAGTAGATACCCATGAGAAATGGGCGTGTCTAGTGTTATCTTTTGCGTATTAATTAAGTACTTTTTCTTTTTCTTTCTTTTTTTATATTTGATTTATTCTTTTAAAATTTTCATACATTGAAATTCCTATTCACCTTTCGTTATAAAATCTTATATGACTAAATAAAATGTGTACATATATAGTAAAACTAGCAGCAATGCATGATGTAGCATATAGTCAATGGATTCAACTGATCTCAGTATTTTCAACATGAAAAATAGATATAGATGTAAGAAAATTACTATTTTTTAAAATAATAATTTTAAACTTATAATTCCAAAAGTGGAATAGGTACGCAATCGTATGAATTAAAGGTTGAACTCGTAAAATTTATATTTTGAATCCGCCTCTTTTTAATAGTGCACTCATCCTGCCAACATCCTGGATCCGCCTGTGCCTTCAAACATCTGAAATGCGTATTGAATATGGCATAACGTTCCTCATAAGAAATGATTACGCCTTTAGAAAAATAAATTTATTCAAGTACAACCAAAACTAAAGCGAACAATATCATAAAAATAAACTATGTATATAGGGATAATAATCATTTATTATATTTAAATTGTTGAATCCTTGTAATCTAAGAAAATATTTTAGTAAAGTGGAAAACGGGGGGTTCAAAATTGCTCTAAATCATAGGTTTAAATTCAAGATGTAATGTTCTATAGTATTTTGTTTGATTCCCCTTTGTATAAATTCCAGACTCTACCACATATATTATTAAGTTGTATGTATTATTTCTAAGTGAACACATGCATGAGGTGCAGATTTTTGAAGCAGGAATGGCTATATGGAGAAGCAAAGGAGAAGAACTAGAGCTTTCCAAGAATGATTTTATAGACATTTTGAAGAAACTTGAAGGAGCTTTAGGTGACAAAGATTATTTTGGAGGAGACAATTTTGGATATGTTGATGTCATAGCTATTAGCATGACATCTTGGTTCCATGCTTATGAAAAATTTGGAGGTTTTAAGGTTGAAAAAGAGTGTCCAAAATTTGATGCATGGACAAAGAGATGCCTTAAGAGGGAGAGTATTGCTAGGGTTTTTCCTGACCCTGAAAAAGTTTATGAGTTTGTTGTCATGCTTAGGAAAATGCATGGCATTGAATAGCTTGGCAAGTCATCCTATTCGATCATATCGGTTATATTCAGGACTCTTTTATGGCTATTAAAAAGGGTCAATATTGATGATAGTAATCGATTTTAATATTTATATAGTTCAATACAAAACCGACTAATAAACATTTGTGTGCCGATATAAACTATGAATGTTGTTTGGTTATTCCTTATTTCTATGTTCTGTGTGTAATCCCGGTGCTTTTCCTTTTATAATAAAACAAGAATAAGTGAAATAATTATGCTTACCTACTTTTTTTTCTTGTGAAAATTTAGTGCATCGAGTTATTTTTTTTGTTTTGTTTCTGGTTTTGTTTTACATCCGTTAATGAAAGAAAGAAACGGATTAATAAGTCCAGAATGTGTGTTTTAGCTTTTTAACTTTTCTCATGGCTTATATAATGAAATTTTACTATGTGAAATGCGAGACTAGTTTGTTTCTTGACAAGTAAACTCATATTCCTACTTGCTTGTTATAAAATAGAACTAAAAAAATTAATATTTAAATCTACTTTTTCTTTTGAATTAGATGCTCAGCTGGTGGACAATAAAAAGAAATTAAAAAGGAAAAAAACCTCCCAAAATTGGGGATCATGGGAATGGTAACAAAGTCGGTGAATATTCTTTCTTTATATTATTATTAGGTCTTCTCTTTCATAATAAAAAAAATTGAAATGAAATATAATATAAGTAAATACACAAGGGCTAGTAACCAACATACTCCTTACGCCAGATTTATTATTTACTTTTTCTAGTTGGTACGTATAAATTATATATATATATATTATACATAAATTATATATTTTTTTGTTATTTTTAATTTAAGAGATAAAGTGAGCAATTATTTGAATTAATTAGTGAACACATGGAAGGTCACCTGGATTTCCCGGCTAAAATTCGGCTTCATCTTCAAGCCGGCACAATAAATTTTGAACCTAACGCTAGCATTCTCTATTATCCACTCAATCGTATAGTTAGAGATTAAAAAGAGCAGATAGTTATTAGAAAAGTACTTTGGGCATTTGCATCTACACTCGCCTTTTGGATTACGTTTTAACTTGTGCCCATTTTGTAAAAAAAAAGAAAATTGCAAGCGTATTTATTTTTTCGTGTAATTTCAGCATACGGGGCTGATGTAGCAAAGGCAATCATACAAAACTTTAACATTCTAGTAGACGAGCCTGAAGTAACAAGTGTGCCGAACCAAGTGTGCTGAAGTTTTTGTAATTGCTAAACTTAAGCATAATGAAGTTTTGTTCTCTATTTGCTGAAATTTTTATTTGTAATTGCACTAAAAAGCTGTAGTTTTTTAGTCGTGGATGCATTAGTTTTGTCATTAAGCTTTTTCAAAAACTTCGGTAGAAGATGCTGAAGTTATTTAGTTCATTTATAAAAACTTCAGCACTAAATAAGCTGAAGTTTTTTTTATCTTGGATAAGCTTTTTCAAAAATTTCAGCAGAAGATGCTGAAGTTATTTAGTTCATTTATAAAAACCTCAGCACTAAAATTGAAGTTTTTTTGTACTGGATTCATTAGTTTGTCATAAAGCTTTTTCAAATAGTTCATTTGTAAAAACTTCAACACTGTATAAGCTGAAGTTTTTGAAAAAGCTTTCTAACATACTAGTAAATAATTTGATTGTCAACAGTATATAAATCATAAATTTTGGAAACAATAAACGTGAAAAGAACAAAATTATTATTGTTTACTAACTTACTTACGTGGAAATATTCACAAATGTTGTCTATTAACTTACGTAATTATTTATAATTTATTTTTAAATAATCTGATAACATATTTATGTCAATCATCCCATGAACTGAAGTTTCATAGCAGTACTAACACCAGCACCAACAACAATAGAAGGAGGAGGAGGAGGAGGAGGAAGAGGAGGAGGAGATTGGGGTCGAAATTGTTTAAAAAGTAGGTATAAATCAAAACTTTTTAAAATATGAATATATGTTAAATTTGGTCGACCCATGTAATTTTTACAAGTACCTTGGGGCATCGAATTATAAGAGACTTTTGAAGTTTATTATTTAAATGATAAAAACTTAAGTCTTAAGAAATGGTTAGGAGTGACTTTTTTTTAATCAGTGTTAATAACACATATTTTAAAAGGTCCAAGAATTTCTTATTTACACAAACCCCCTACTCTGCCCCATCCTCCCCCCCCCCAACCACTAATGAATGTTTAAACAACACTCAAGATGTGTAGATAAATAATTCTCGTATTGCTTAAACATTTTCTGGTGTTCGAACAAAATATCTTGAAATTGTTTAATTGTTTAAATAATTTTCGGATTGTTTGAACTAAGTAACTTGATTGTTAAATAGCCTTTTAGTGGTCGTTTGGTTGGAATACGATTTATATCGATATAAGTTATATTGGGATAAGTTATGTTGTGATTAGTTATAGTGGGATTGTAGTTTATTCATTTTTTGGTATGATGTATTAAGAATGACAATTGCATAATTTCTAAGAAGAACGTATAAGTTATACTAGTGCTAATTACCCCACTTTCTATAAGATATAAGTTATCTCAATGTTAATTTTAATACCGAGATAACTTATACCTGATTTGCTAACCAAATAAAGTATTAAGGTGGTATTAAATTCTTATACCACCCTTATACCATCTTATACCTGATACCAAATGACCCCTTGGTGTTTGAACTAAAAACCCTCAATTTATGCAAGAAAAACCCTCGATTGTTTGTGCAGAATCCTCATTTCCCAATCCAGCCCTTCTTTCTCTCTTTCTCTTATCATTCAAAGTGGAATTTGGTGTAGAAAGCATCCCATATTCATGTATAATTTAGGGCAGGATCGCACCCAAAGTAACGCAAAGATTATTGACTAATTCTACATTTTACCCGTGACCTATAGGTCATATAGAGATAATTTTATCCTTACTTGAAGGCAATTCCCCTTCTTTCTTTTACAGTTCAACATTATTGTTGGGTGTGCGAACAAAGTTCCACATTGATAGCTGAAAGATAGGGAGCCTACATATAAGGTGTATGAATATCTTAATGGTATGAGGCCTTTTAGAAAAATCGTACGGATTTAACCCAAAGTAAATAATATCATATTATTTTAAGAATATATTTGGGCTAATTTAGCCCAACAATTATTAAAAAAGGGAAAACGGAACAAGAAGAAAAAGAAGAAAATGAAAGCAAGAGGAATAAGAAGACGAATAAAAGGTAATTTTATAGCAGGGAAAGCTGATCCACACCAATAAAAAACTGACTAGCCCGTACTATTTACCCGCTTTACATAGCTTGTTCAACATATCCCGATTTTTGCAATCAAGGACTTTCTAATAAATCGAACTTAGAAAAGATATCGGATGAAGCAGCATGCGAACTAGTGGAAAACCACCTGTAACAAGTTAAATTATTGTTGGACATGGTTAATATTCTTTAATATTACAAGTCAAAGTATTGTTCGACATGAATAATATTCTTTAATATTATTTGCAGATCACACAGATTTTAATACTAGTTCTTCAATAATAAATTATGTTAGAATTATATTGACTCCATTTCAATTTTAAAGCGAACCATTACCATATAAAAAATTCTTTTTACTTTAATTTCATTTTTACTAATTAAATTCAGTACTATATTAATTCATATAATATTTTGAATGATGGAGAAAAAGAAAAAATTATTACACAATCGCTAGAAAAAATTGCGGCAATAATCTTCCTTTTTTAATTTCTAAAGCAAATGTGAAGACCCGGCCAACCGTCTTATGAGTTACTGCTCTGTTTCCCCCAATTCTATTTCTTTATGCTTCGTTATCCGTGTTTTGTGGTATCAGGTTGGTCGGATCGAGTCCGAAATAATTTTGATAAGGTTTGAGACACTCAGTCTCTTTTAAGAAGGTTTAAGTTGGAAAAGTCAACCGGATGCTGACTTATGTGTTTGAGGGCTCGAATGTGAGTTCTGATGGTTCAGGTAGCTTCGGGAGGTGGTTTATGACTTAGGAGTGAGATTTGAATGGGTTTTGGAGGTCCGGAGTCGAATTAGGCTTGTATTGACGAAGTTGATATTTGGCGATTTCTGATTCATAGGTCAGATTTTGATATAAGGATTGGAATGGAATTTCGAGTGTTGCAGCAGCTTCGTTGTGTTATTTGGGACGTGTTTGCAAAATTTCAGGTCATTCGGGCGCGGTGTGATTGAGTTTTTGATCAAAAGCGTATTTCGGAAGATTTTATATACTTAGGCTTGAATCCGATGTATTTTGAGTAATTTGATGTTGTTTGAGGTGTTTTGATGATTGGAACAAGTTTTAATAAGGTTTTAGGATGTGTTGGTGCCTTTGGTTGAGATCCCGAGGGCCTCGGGTGAGTTTCGGATGGTCATTCGGATCATTTTTGGAGTTCGAGAGTTACAGAAAATGCAGGTTCAGTGTTGCAGAAAAATTATGTCATGACTCCAGTTCGCCCTCCGTGAACATGTCGTGATGACACCTAGTCCCTACGACTAGGTAAGCCTAACAATGGGGAACATAACCTTAATCAAATAATTAAAAACCGAGTTAGCCAAAATAAACAATGTTTAGAGTGCCCCCTGACACAAACAACAACAACTCTCGAAACAAACAAACAATTCCCAAAACCCGGAATCTCACAAATCACAAGCTAAGGGACACATAAGAGGCTCTGACTCAAGAATGTCTATGCAAAAGAGAAATACTGAAAGAACTATACTTATTACAGAAAACTGGAAAGGGACTCCTCGGTCTGCAAATGTAGCAGATATACCTCGAAGTCTCCACCGATACGCCTCCTTCCAAGTCCGACAGAACTGAATAGGGGTACCTGAATCGGCACAATAAAAAGTGTGCAGAAGAGTAGCATTAGTGTACTACGGTGGTGCCAAGTAAGTATCAAGACTAATCTCGATGGAGTAGT
Organism: Nicotiana benthamiana; assembly: GCA_034376525.1. Taxonomy (NCBI): domain Eukaryota; kingdom Viridiplantae; phylum Streptophyta; class Magnoliopsida; order Solanales; family Solanaceae; genus Nicotiana; species Nicotiana benthamiana. Next base: position 74,380,652 of record CM067328.1, on the reverse strand, counting down.
GATGAGGAACAGTCAAGACACCTACCGATCAATAAACAGTGTAATAGAAATAATAGAGATGAAAATATGTAAAGACTGCACGGAAAACTAACAATGCTACAAATTAAAATAAGGCAAACGGACAATAAGTAACAACGAGAACACAATAAATGATGATATAAAAATGACGGTAGAAATTATAACCCAAATCCTGAAGTCACAATACAACAAGGACAAACAAGTCACTAACTCATTACTCTGCAATGAGACTTACATAAGGTCTTTCCAACTCTTTCCACAATTCTAGCACAAACTCTCAGACCCGCCACAACTCATGAAAACCGAGCATTTGAGATCTAACACTTGGAATCTTGTACCCCATCAATAACACGGTCATGCTGACAACTAACTGGTCAACTAGGGCCACACTCACATGTATAATGGGTAAACGATCGCATATCCCCACGCTAGCCAAATTAGGAGGGATTCATCTCTAATTGGAGGGTCCAACTATGTGTATGCTTTTGCAAGTGTATCTAACAAGAATCCTACCAACTAGTAAGCATAAGAAATAGAACGAATCAACACCTGATTTATTCACACCCAGATAGAATCAATGAAAATATCAGTTCAGAACACAATGAGTTTAACGGGAATGTCTCGGGATTCGAACCCGCAATCACCATCGTAAATGAAATAGGAAAATGCCTCCACAGGCCTTAACAATTCATTACAATAAGCCTCTGACATAGCCCACCTTATTTGGCCATGTGTGCAACCAATAATAATATAGTAAGCAACGCCTTATTTTGCCACACGTGCATCACAATATCCCCGTCTTATTCCGCCACATGCGCAATCCAAATATCAGCATATACATATCCCGCCTTATTATGCCGCATGTGCAAAAATATCAATAGAAACAATAACACGGCAAAGACCTTGTGCAACTCTTCAACAACAACCGCACGACAGAGACCTCGTACATCATAGTACCAACAGCCGCACGACGGAAACCTCGTGCATCACAGTATCAACAACCGCAGAATAAATGACAATATATATATATACAGGAACAAAGCAAGGGAATCAACAATAGAACCAACAACGCCCCGGCAAGGGAATCAACAATAGAAATAATAACGTCCCGGCAAGGGAATAAACAATACCTAATAAGGTCACGGAACGCCAAGGAAAAATACAATAACCTCAACAACAAGACAAGACATAATAAGTGTATAATAACTACAATGATACCACAACAGTTGAACATGTAATATATTTGCACGAAGTACAGATGAACTTACAATCGAAGAGTAACCAAACACTAAGGAAGTTAACATGAATCAAATAATTATTATTTAAGGAAATATCAACTAATCATAAGGTATCTATCTTCTTTCCAAGTAAGACTAATTAATTACATGAGATACAACATTTTATAATTTCCCATTAAAGGCGAGTAGTTAGGACAGATAATATGACTATCGAAGGGTAATTTTCTTCAGTTAAACATGTAAAAGTCCATTAAACAACAAGAATAAATCAAGAAGGGCAAACAAATATCAAGTAAGACATGTAGAGGTGAAACTAATAACAGGGAACTCAATCATATCAATATCATCATCATACTCGGTGATTTCACAAGTCTAAGAGCCTAAAAGGAACAATTTACTACAAATAAATCCGAGCAAGCACTCGTTACCTCACGTACATGGACTACAATCAACACAGAGAAATACTCAAATCCTTAGGGGAAGTCCCCCACACAAGGTTAGGCAAGATACTTACCTCAATCCGGTTAATTCAATACTCAATTTACCTTTTCCTTTATCAATTCATCAATATTCGGCTCAATCTAGCCAAAAACAACTTTGAATACATCAAACAATGCAAGAGAAAATAATTTCAATTGACAAAACTATGATTCTTATATAATTTGCAAAAAGTCAACAAAAGTCAACTCCCTGGGACCGCACCTCGGAACCCGAAAAATTTTAAAAACACCGAACACCCATTCCACCACGAGTTCACCAATACAAAAATTATCTAACTCCGATACCATTTGGTCATTCAAATCATCATTTTACATTTTAAAAGATTTCACAATTTTTCTCAAATTTTCCTTTAGATTCTCATGAATTTGATGTTAAATCTAATACATACTCACAAAATATAGTTGAAAATGGACTAGAGACACTTACCCGATGATTTGGAGAAGTTTTGGTCTTTGGAAAATCACCTATGGAGGTTTAGGGTTTGAGAAAATTGAAATATGAGTGAAAATTCTGTCAAAAACCACACTTAATAGGTCTCAGACGTCGCATTTGCGACCCAGGGTTCTTAATTGCGAACCCTTGGAAATTACAAACAAAACAAGGCTGGCAGAAGTCGCATTTGCGAACTGGGCATCGCAAATGCGATGAAAAAGTTTGCATTTGCGAACACATCAGAATCCAGCAATTTTCCCGACACAAAATTGAGCATAACTTCCTCATACGATATCCAAATTTGGTGATTCTTTTTCCTATGACTCCATAATTTCGATACGGATCTAATGGTTCAATAAAAATGAATTTGGATCTCATTTTCTCAAGGTGGTATCATTTTTTCTTGAAGAAATGATGACAAAGCATCCAAAAAACAAGCGCAACATAGCCTAAACCTATCCGAAACTCACCCGAGGTTCCCGGGACCCTGTCTAATCACACACACAAGTCATATATCCTAACACGGACTCGCTCGAAGTTTTAAATCACATAAAACAATATCGAAATGATGAATCAACCCAAAAATCAAGCTTATGAACTTCTAAATATTCAAATAATGAATCTCATGCCAAAACCTATCAATTCAACTCGGAATGACGCCAAATTTTGCAGACAAGTACAAAATGACATAACAGAGCTGTTCCAACTCTCGGAATCGCATTCCGACCCTGATTTCACAAAAGTCAATTATGGGTCAAACTTCTTTATTTTCCAACTTCAACTTTCGCCGAAATACCTCAGCTTACTCTATAGACCTCCAAATCTGAATCCGGATGTGCGCCTAAGTCCACAATCACCATACGAAGCTGTTGTGATCATCCGCGACCCATTCTGGGATCGTTTACCCAAAAGTCCAGTTCAGGTCAAATTTTCACCGTTCTAACTTCCAAAATAAGGTTTCTTCTCTAGAATTGACTCTAAACCATCCGAAAACTGAATTCCACTATGCACACGAGTCGATACTCATGTTCCGAAGCTGATCCAGACCTTATGCCGCTGAACGGAGCTTAATTTCTCAAAATGACCGGTCGGGTTGTTACATCTTCCCCCTCTTAAAACCAATATTCGTCCTCGAACGTGCTAAGATTCACCTCAAAGTCCTTAAGTCACTGAGTGCGCACTTCCAACATACACCCGTGGGTGATCCCAGGTCACCCCAATCCATTTTGGCACGACGTCACCATCTTAGCTGAAATTTAACCTCTCTGGCAAAACCTTTATGCCTTCAAACCAGATTCCTCACCTCCCACTCTTTTCCAAAAGACCCGATTCCAAGTCCATATCTGGTATTAGTCTGAACCAGCTAATTCAACACAAGCCAACACACACAGGGTACAGAGTCCCACAATAATATTTCTGATAGCAATATCTGCCTGAGATCAAATCTGTACCGGCCATAAGCCTCATTTTCAATAGGAACTCCTTTCAAACCACCCATAACACTGGCAATGTTACAACAACCATGAAAACCACATGACAAACACCCGGTTATCCAAACCTCAGCCAACACCAATGGGTACACACCCCACAATCTAAAACTCAAGGAGCATTGAACGAAAATGAATGAATATGCGAAAGGAAAACACATAAGAGAACTAACAAACCAATTAAACTAGCACAAAATTATTCTAAAACACAAATCTACAAGACATATAACAAGAAGGAATGAAAGCATATAATGGACTCACGAAGATCTTATACTGATATAACTCTCACTGCGGTACACAACCCGACCTCAACATATCAAACCATCTGAAATCACGAGTGTCCCGCCCTCAACACTGGGTCACAAGTAGGGTACACATCAAACCATCTAGAGACTCTCACTAGATCAATTCCGTCAACAATTTACAATATAGACCACCTCCCACACCGGTGGAGCATAAACATCACAGCTCGTAACCAAGAATGCTCGAAAATCACATCAAGCCTACCAGAACAGACAACAGGAAAATACCACTAGCCTCATATCTCTCCACAATGGCTAGAAAAGACGATATACATAGATATCACTCATAAAACCTTACAACAAGATAATCACATAGACAGAGTGCAAAGCATGAAGCACTCCCGTAAATGGAACAACAAACAAGGAACTCAACCTGATAAGTAGAATTGTGATGAACTACAGATTGTGCCTTTCTATAACAAACTGAATCTGCACCTGAGTGAAATTAGCTGGCGCACTGGCCTCAAACCAACTATATGAAATACATCAACGAGCTGGGCCTCCCCCTCTTGGGTGCCCTCTACCTGTCTGAATACCTCGATGTGACATATCGGTCCGAAGTTTGGGACAATCTCTCACCATGTGGCTAGTATATCCACACTCAAAGCACCTTCTCTGCTGACGAGGTGGTGGAAACTGTGCGGTGCGGTCCTCCCAGACCCATGAACACCTGAGTCACTATGCAAAGCCTGAAGCGAGAACTGAACTGGATGACTCATAAAACCTATACCATGACGCACCCTGCCTCCAAAATAGGGACCAATTTCACTGATTGCATTATGTAGTCGTTTGGAGTTCACTTGTGCATGGTTTAGGTTTATTCGAGTGGGTTTTGGTGTTATACATTGTTGTAGCTGATTTCTGGGTGCATTTCAAATATCGTGAAACTACTTGGGATTGATTCAAACAATTCTCAGCAGCTGGTCTTATATCTGGAATAGTTCGAGTTTATCTGGTTGTGTCTTCAGCGAGTTATAATTGACTACTTGTGTTTGTTTGGGTTCAATCATTTCCTAGGTTGTCTATGATCAATTGCTGCTGCTACTGACCTTTTTCCTCCATATGTCTATTCAATTCTAGGTACATTGCTCGACCTTAGCAGCTATGAGATAAATTGTGAAGTCTAAGCTTGTAATTGAGACACGAATTGACAATTTGATTCAACTTTGGAGTTATTATATTTGATTCAATTCATAGTCTATTAATCAGTTAATTGTGTGCTTGAAGTTGTTCTAACTGGATGAAAATTGGTCTTGAAAAAAAATGAATTGAAATTCTGTTGTATCATATGGACCGTTTCATGGTATAGTGTTAACCCCATGGATTATCGGCTGAGCTTATAATTGTTTAGTGTAGTTTCCAGCAGTTATAGAAAAGGGCTCAATGAGTTGCTTTTTTACTTCAGTAATCTATATTAGTAAGTAATGACTAATTGGAACTAGTATTGATGTAGTTGTTTGGTATTAAGTATGAAACATTAATTTACTTAAGCTTTGGGATTTCACCTCAACAATATTTGAAATTAAAATTCAGGAATCAAGGACTCATTGACATTGTATTAATTCATTAAAACTGGTAGTTCGTAATAGTTAATTGGTATGATAATTTGATTTAAGAATTTTGGAGTCCTTGGATGTCAGTCAAAATGGGGATGAATTGTTGTTATGAGGAATCGTCATTGCTGTGAAAATTGCTGCAGTTGAGAATTGATCTCAGGCCATCGATTAGGCCGCCCCCTGCGTACCTGTGGGGGTTCGATCCCAGAGGTAATGTCACTTGTTACCTGGGTTTCCTTTCTCACGTCAGGCTTTATCAAATGGGGCGTTTCTGAAGCCCATCAGTGGTCCAACTTGTTGTTTGAGTTTGGGCTACTAAATTCAGTGCGTAAGTTCACTGAGTAGTTCAGACCACATGTAATTAGTTTTTCTTCTTTTAGAGGCAATTGATCAATAGAAATATGTAGTCACTCTTAAGTGGGCTTTTAAATAAAATGATGAGACGAGCCTCGCCAAACGACATACAAAAGGCGTAGCCCTCAACAAATGACTATTAAAATACTTAGATTTCGGGAGGGGTCGTTTAGCGAACTTCATGGCCTTCCTCAAAATAATATTACATTAGAATATTTAGGTGCGATTTAATTAAATTACTTCCTTAAACTCGGGTGAGCATTGATGCGGGCCAATTCCAAATCTTGACAAAGTCAAAATATGTTGACAATCACGGGCGCATAGATTGCGAGGGGGTTCGAAACACATTTTCACGACGTCGTAATTCTTACAAAATAAATAATGATAGAAAAAAGGTTCACAAAATGAGACGAGCCTCACCAAACAAAAATAAATAAATGTGGGACCCTAAATAAATGGTTATTAAAAATTATTAGAATTTGGGAGGGCCGTTTAGCGAACTTCATGGCCTTCTTACGTTAGAATTTTTAGGCGCGATTTAATTAAATTACTTCCTTTAACTCCGGTGCGCATTGATGCGACCCAAATAAAAATCTCGACAAAGTTGAGATATGTTGACAACCACGGGTGCATTGATTGCGACGTGATTCGAAACGCGTTTTCATGACATAACAATTATTTTAAAATAAATAATGATAAAAAGCTGTTTACGAATAAAAGGCACATAAGCTAGCATGTATTAAAATCAGATAAAATCAAATGCAACAGTTAAGTGACCGTGCTAGAACCACGAAACACGGGAATGCCTAATACCTTCTTCCGGGTTAAGAGATTTCCTTACTCGGATTTTTGGTTCGAAGACTGTAACAGAGTCATATTTTTCCTCGGGTCGGGATTCAACCGGTGACTTGGGACACCATTAATCTTCCCAAGTGGTGACTCTGAATATCTAATAAACTAAATCCAGTTCCGATTGTCCTTTAATTGGAAAAACTCCTTTATGCCCTCGCGGTTGTAGTGAAAAAGGAGGTGTGATAGCTCTGGAGACTCTGCTAGGGAAAATAACCTAGAATGCTTTGTTCAGGGTTCAGAATTTGAGCTTGGATAAATTGTTGTATTTGGTTATATATGATTTTCCTACATGTTTCATGCTTAATGTGCTAAATGTTACCGCTTTGATATTATTTGAACTATATATCAACTGTGCCGACACCCTTCTCCCTTCACCTCCGGCGATGTGCTTACTGGTTGAGACTCCCTATTCTGTGAGTGTCATACCCCGAAATAAGAAAGAGGTCGGATAAGTTGCAAAGCCGGACGATCTCGCAGGTTTCTGGTGCGCTGCCCCCTCCTTGATTCGAGTTGTCCGCTCGGGTATACAGTTTAGAACACATACCAAGGTTTTGAACCTAGAATAACGTGACTTTATGTTGGACCCCTAGTAGGAACGCTTATTTGTATCATGCTGCATTTGACTTAGGGGACTCAACACATGGGTTGGGTCCGTGTAGGGCTAGCAATCCGAAATGAAAAAGACCATCCTGATGCATCCTACTTGCTATGTACATATATTTTTTTCAAACCTGCATGTTGACCGGTTTCTAAATCTCGGGAATGTTGAGAAATTGAGAAAAAAAGAGAAAAGTAAAAAAGAGAGAAATAACAGCTGGGGAGTTAATTGATTGTTTTAGAAAAAAACCAATGCCAAAGTATTGTCAAAACTTTGCCGAAACTTTTAGGAAATATTTTACTCAAAAAGAAAAACGTGTGAAAAAGAGTTTTTATTGTTATTATTTTGTTTTCAAAAATGGAAAAAGTAGTTTGTTTTTGCCATGAAAAATGAAAAAAGGAGTCTTGATTTTTGGTGTTCTTGTTTCAAAATTAAAAGAGAAAAAAAGGAAAAGAATTTCGTTTTCAGAGTTAGTTAGTGTCTTTGCCTGAACTACGCATCGTTTGATTCTCACCGGACGTGAGATACGTTGGCAACCCTCATCAGGTCCAACTCCCCTTTTGCAAAAATAAACAAAAAATATCAAATTTCAAATTTGTCATAAATGAGTCGGGTCATTCCGTTTTCGTCAAAAATAGCCGAATGTTTCCGAAAGGTACGCTGGAAGGCTGCTTTTTACAAAAAAGCCACATTTGGTCAACTTTTGTGTTTTGACCCTCACAGCCTTAAAATCATCGTCCCTGAGGCACTGAAAGGCCGTGTTTTGTAATAACGGGTTATTTATTTTTATTTGTAAAACAAGGAAGGAGTCATAAATAAGTCAGGTATTGCTGTCTTATCAAAATAGCCGAATGTTCTCGAAAGGGACACTGGAAGGTTGACTTTGCAAAAAATGGCCATTTTGATCAATTTTGTTTTTCGACCGGTTAACTCTCACATCCTTAAAATCTTCGTCCTTGAAGTGCTGAAAGGCCGTATTTGAGAAGCGAGTCTTTCATTTTTAAATTTGGAAAAGAATAGAGATATTTTTATTTTGAGTCGAATAAAAGTTTTTCTTTTGCTTAATCACCTTAATAAATGTGCAAGATGAGTACGGTGATAAATGAACCCTTTTCAATAATGACTAAAATCCCTTTCGAGTTGCGACTATGGTGGAATGATTTAAGAAAGAGGGGCAAGACGAAGTAAAGAAATATCTGACGGGTCTCACGGGTTTATTAGACATCAAGCCTCGAGGTGATATTATAAGAGCATTGGTCACTTGTTGGGACTCGGCGCACAATGTCTTCCACTTCCCAGATTTTGAGCTCCACCGACTTTGGAGGAAATAGCCGGGTACATCGGAAAGGCTGAGGTTCCGTTAAGAAAAAAAATATCTGGTTGCTCTAAGAGCCATCATGCATTAGTTTTTAGATTCATTAATGATATCCAGGGCAGTCCATAATCCAGATTTGGCAAACGGCTTCTGCACTCTACATTTCATATATGACAGATACAGCCATGTGGGAGGATTTAACAAGCCAGACATTAAGCCGTGCAGTAAAAATAACCGTCAAAAATGGGATGAGCATAGACGAGTGGCTTTCATGATAACCTTTTTGGGCCTCTTGGTGTTCCTGAGGAAAGATGAGAATATAGATATAAAAGTAGCCGGGATAGTCAGTACCTTTCTTACTAAAGATGAGAGAACCCTTGCGCCTATGATCGTGTCTGACATTTTTTGGGCTCTTACTGCCTGCAAAGCCGGAGGCAACTTCTTCGAGGGGTGTAATTTGTTGCTACAAATGTGGTTGACCGAGCATCTATACAACCGTTCCCAACCCTTGAGTTATGGTTTGTCTGACAAAACCTGTATAGGATATACAAGGATTGACGGGGTTAGTCTGCCTGAAGAAGTAACAGCATGGATATCATACTTTTAGACTCTCAAGGCCAGTCAGATAAAGTGGACATTGGATGGTTTCTTGTTGAATAAATTATATACATGCCAGCAGCTAGGTCGCATTTTCTTTTGATGGGACTTAAGAGCATCCAACATTATGCTCCATGTCAGGTTCTGAGACAACTCGAGATATGCCAAACAGTACCACGGGAGGAAGATCTTAGTTCTCAAGTAATTGAGATTAGCCCCGACGGACAGTTTCCCGAGGCAAAAGTTTGCAAGATTTGGAATGAGCATCAATATCTACAAATAGATACTTGTGTACAGATCGGGCTAGAGGAGAAATGTTGCCAGAGTACCTCACATGGTACAAAAGGGAACTTGAGAATCAAAGGAGAGCTAAAAGACCCCACGTCCAGGATTTCGCTGAATCATCACTGGAACAATGGGATTGGTTAGAAAAGGAAGAAGGTTATCGGGCTGAAATTGGTAAGCGGAAGCAACAAGTTGAAGGTCTAAAATTTGAGAATAGTGTGCAAGTTGCTGCGGATCAGGGTGAGAAGAATAGACTGGCTCGATAAAACAAAATGCTTAGGGCCCAAATCTGACAATTGAGAATAGCCGCTGATAAACAACCGAGGAGTCGATCAGATGAGCGATTGATAAAAGGGCTGGAAAATGAAGTCAGGGAATGTCGGGATGAATTAGAAAAGTCTGAAAATGTCATGGCAGAGCTCAAAGCACAATGTGCTACAAGAACAAAGGAGCGTCGCCAGTACTTGAATCAATTGAAAAGGGACCACTAGAAAATTGTTGCCAATCTGAAGAGAAAGGTGGTTGCCCTTGAGGGTAAAACGGTTAAGCAGGCTAGAGACTTTGAAATTGAAAGTGGACATTGTTACGACATGTTGTCCCAAATGGAGGTAGAAGTGTAGTAGTTTTAGGATCAACACTTGCAGGACACTCGAGTGTTAAACACATGCAGTGATTAGATAAAACACATACTTATAAAAAAAAAGCAAACACGAGACAGGATTAGAGCCATTGCTCACGGCAATTTCAGGAGATGCCGGGTTTCTGAAGACATGACCTATACTACTTTTGTCTCAGCAGTAATGATCTATGTGAAGCAAACCATGAATGAATTAGAGCAACTTGAAAGGGATTTGGATCCTAGGCCCGCGGCGAGGCCGAATGATGCCCCACGGGCATCTATATTTGAGGATTTAGAGTATGCATAGTCCGTGTCTATAGTTTTCTATTTATTAGTCTGTTGTTTGTCTGCCTGTTTTATTTTCACGTCAAGTATGTCAATAGTCTTGGAGTCAGTGTTTGGTTTTAGTTTACGCCTGTTATTTTCATTCAAAAAAAGTGTTTAGTTTGTAATAGATTGTTTTAGTAATGAAAATTGAAAATTCTTAAGATTATTTCCATCCTTTATTTTTGCACTTATTTTCACGAACTACGCTTGGTCTGATTCGTGCGGGGTTACGATACATAGGCAATATCCATAAGATTTGACCGTAATCGTAAAAAGGAAAAAGAAAAAAAGAAACAGAGAAAGTGAGAGAGAAAGAAAAGAAAGAAAAAATAAAGGCAAAAATAAAGAGAAAGAGAAAGAAAGAAAAGAGCTGGAAAACACAAAAAATAAAGAGATAGAAGAAAGAAACGAGCAGGAACACAAGAAAAGGATAGAGTGAGAAATAAATGAAAGAAAGGTAAAAAGAAACAAAGAATGAAATGCTGGGATGACACATGTAATCGAGCAAATGCATAATAGAAATGATTAACTATATAAGTGCATTTATGCCAACATGTGGTTGTCAAATTTGTTAAAACCTAATGGCAAACATAGTGGTTGTCTAAATGTGTGAGTCTAGGCAGGTGGTTAGTTTATTGGCAATTTTGGCAATTCACCCGTACAACACCCGGTAGAAAGATAAAGTAGACATGACATGACAGGATTCGGAAACCAGTATTATGGACCCTACAAAAGAAGTTGAGGTAACAAATGTGTATGCTATGAAAGAAGAGATGTGGAAACTGAAAGCGCAAATGGCTGAAATGTATCTTCTTAGGGGCATCCGGCACCATTATACCCTGCCAATCTATCTTACATCCCACCTCAGGCTCAGGCTCAGAACCCCACCACTCCCAACGCATCTTCAAACTTCCCCTATCATACCCATGGCTATGGTACCACTTCATAAGCTTCTCCAGCTCCACGACTCAAACAGAACCCTCCTCCACCCGTGGTTCCAGTCTTTGTGGCACCTCCCCCAGCCACATTACAAAGATCGTCTAGTGAGCCGCTATTCCAAGGTCACGACACCCAATATTACCCTTCCAAACCCACTTCTAAAGTGCCTGAGCCATATACCTATACACCCCATTTTGACATCCCGGGAGAAGTTGAGATACTGGTTAAGAATGCGGAACAAGAGGAAATGATTTGTAAAGTCAAAAGCCTACAACAATCCTTTAGGAACATGCATGGTTTTGGAATCCAAATCAGTGTTGCTTACAAAGATTTTTGCCCTTTCCCTGATGTCCAATTGCCCGCAGGTTTCAAAATGCCCAAGTTTGATTTGTACAAAGGGACATGGCGACCCGGTGGCCCACCTCGTAGGTTTTTGTAGTAAAATGAGAGGCGTTGGGGAAAGGATGGAATGTTGATGGCCTATTTTGGTCAAATCCTGAGCGGGTCCATGATGGAATGGTACACGAGACAGGATCCCAGAAGATGGTATACATGGGATGATTTGGAACAAGCATTCATTGGCCATTTTCAGTATAACCTTGAGATAGTCCCCGATCATGTCATTGTTGAACCTGGAGAAGAAGACAGGGGAGAGTTTTAAAGAATTCAATTTCCGCTGGAGGGAACAAGCAGCAAGAGTTGATCCTTCGATGAGGGAGAGTGAGATGGTAGACTACTTCCTGCAGACATTAGAGTCGACCTACTTTGGTCATCTAGTGACGTCCGTTGGAAAATCATTTAATTAAATGGTAATGATAGGAGCCATGATTGAAGTGGGATTGAATTCTAACAAAATCTTGAGCTATTCGACATTGAAAGCAACCACTAGGCCATCCAAAACAGTACTGGTGGTGTGCTCGGAAAGAAGAAGAAGGAAGAAGTCACCACAGTTGAAGCTAGTACTTGGTCCAGGTCCAATAACCCTCTGCCCTACTACAACCAACACAGACGGGCCAGACCCCACCACCCAAATTACCAGTATACCCCATATGGCCCACCAAAACATTACTATCCACCACCAGAACCACACTTTTCTGTCCAATATGCCAAGATATACACTCATCCTCCGGCGTACCCGCAATGGCGTGCACCGGTTCCCTAAAATGCATATCTACCTCCACAAAAAACATATCCATCTCCCAGGACTAATAGACCAGAAGCCGACTTTCACCCGAACCAAGCTTTTAGAAGTAAGAAGGCATCGAATATAAAAATATTTACTCCGTTGGGAGAATCTTACACCACTCTCCTCCATAGATTGAAATAGTTGGGAATGTTGACCCTAGTTGAGCCCAAAGCACCAAACCCCCTCCCAGAACCTTGACAATTCTATTAGCTGTGAGTATTACTCAGGGATGCCAGGGCACGATATTGAAAAATTATGGAAGTCGAATGACGCGGTACAAGAACTTATTGATAATTGCCGTATTGAAGTAGAGGCTTCGTAGGCTCCAAACATTAATCAAAAACCCATTACCAGCACATCATGAAACCAATATGATTGAACTGATACACAAGGGGATAGAGACTAAATTGCCCTCGCATATGGTTACGATGATCCTTACTACTGAAGCCAAGGTCAATGAAAAGACAGTTAGTGCAAAGCCAGCGACTTAGCCGAAAGAGATAAAAGATAAGCCGGTTGTGGTAATAGGGAAAGGGCCATTTGTTGATGCAAAGAAGCCAGAGACAGTAAAGTTAGTGGTATCAAGGTCATCATCTACACCCGTAATTGTTGTGAAAGGGGCCTACATAAAACCAGTTGTCATAAATCCATAAGTCCAATTACCCGTTGTTGATAGCAAAGCCGTGCCGTGAAAATATGAAAAAGTAGTGATGACATTCAAAGGAAAGGAAATTGAGGAAGAGAGTTGGGAGGCCTAGGGATTAACTCAGTCAGGATATTGTTTTGCCGCCAAAGAGTTGAGAAAATCAAGGGCTACTAAATACAATCTAGTGCAAGTCAAGAAGGCTGGGACGAAAGAGTATAAGACCCCGTGAAAATGAGTGCTAAAATCCTAGCAAATCATAGAGTCAGGCCCACCTATGTGTTGGGACCCTTTCTACTGATTTTATACTTAAAAATATAGAGTGAAAATTTTCTTGAATAACGTCATTTTTGCGGTCAAGAATGCGATTGCAGATCAAGTATGCGGTCCGCATATCTGCGGCAGAGTTAATCAGAGAGTTGGCTAAATTTGATGTTTAAAATGCGGTCCATTATGTGATCGCATAACCAATATTCGCTTCTCGAGGATTTGAGACGGTCAGTTCTACTGTGCAATATGCGACCGCAGAACAGGAATACGGACCGGATTCCTACCGCATACCCAAGCAGAGAGGCCACAATTTGGGACCCTTCTGCGGTCAAATCTTTGGACCGCATATCAACTCTGCGATCGCAGAGTGCGACCGCAGATCCTGCACGGGCTTCAATTTTCAACAATTTTAAACCAGACCCCTTTCTAATAAAACACCTCAACCCCTCATTTTTGCATATTTTCTGAACAAAATAACAGAGAGAGGGAAGAGAGAGTTCTTGAGAGAGAAATGGTTCTTCATTAAATTGATTCTCCAAAATTATCCAGGCTGAGAAATTCTAATTTATTATCTTTTCCCCACTCTTACAGGTAAAATCCCTAACCTTTTCCCCCAATTTTCAGGTTTAAACTAAAGGAGGGAACCTCATGCTTTGATTTTTGAAATAATGGGTGGAAACTCACGTGCATATCTTTCAAAACCTTAAATCTAGTAAGGGGAAATGTGCTTGATAACCTAAATAAGCCGGGTTGTAATTGTGAACTTCAATTCTAAGGTATATGTGTTAATTTGTGAATTAGATTGACGTGGCTAGATTTCTTGGTGACTGAGAATAGGAGTTTTAATAGGGAATTCGACTCCAGGTATGTATGGATAACCTTGATCCTTGTGAAATCGCCTTGTCTGATATGTGATTTGTTTGGTAGTTGATATCTATGTGGGTTATTTGTGAGCTTCTTTTGACTGGTATGATTGTGAATGCATCTTGTTGTAAAAGTCAAGGAATAAGTGATTAAAAGGATTCATAAATAATGAAATCAGAACAACTGTGGTAACAATGTACTTGATGTTTTGGGGACTTGAATTGCATATAAACTGTTGAATATAATTAAATTGGTACTGTTGGCTATGGAAACACTGGTTACATTGTTGTGGCTGTGTCTTGTATTGTTGTTGCTCTTTTTGTGAGTTGTTGATTGTTGTTGTGTTATTTGTAAATTGTAAATTTCGCGGCAAAAACGAGTTCCACGCCACAACCCGGAGGTATAAGGTGCGGGTTGGTGTGATAAGGGTGGACGAGGTAATAAGGGTGGTCGAGGTAATAAGGGTTGAAAAGTGATCGAAATCACTATTGAAATAAATACTTGAGCAAACTTGTGAATCATTGTTGTGGAATTGTAAAACAAACTTGATTGGCTTGATTGTACTTTTTGTATGTGTTTGTTGTTTCTTCTATTACTGTTTTCTACTTGTTTACTTGGGACAAGTTTTGTTTATGCATACTAGTACAATTCAAATGTGATGACGTCCTTTTTGCCGGGGGCCTACATTCGTGTCATGATTGTAGGTGGATCTATAACAGGTACTTCAGTCCACCGTCCGCAGCTCGTCCTTATTCCTTGTCAGTTGTATCGGTGAGCCCCTTTCCTTCTAGGGCCCTCCGTGGCTCATGACGCCTCTGTTCTTGCATTTTAAGATCTTATTTTGGTGTGTGTAAAAGGTATAGCCGGAGCCTTGTTACCGGCAAGTATTATACTATCATCTTTCATCCTTAGATGCTCCATAGACAGAAATGTAGGTCATGAACTGTGTAGTATGTACTTTGTATTTTGGGCATTGTAAATTGTAAACCACGCTAATAGCATCTATGTTGTGTATGTTTTGTAAAAGGTATGTCAATTATAAATAGTTGTTCCACTCGGTTGGTAAGTAGTAAAAGTGTGGGGGTAACACGTGGGTTAGGAGAGGCACCCAGGTCCGCTCGACTAGGGATACCTGGTCGAGTACCGGTCATGTCCCTCGGATTTGGGGCATGACAAACTTGGTATCAGAGACTAAGATTTTAAAAGAGTCCTAGGATGTCTCGGAGCCGTGCATAGTAGAGCCCTTCTTATCGGTGTGTTGTCGACCACATATATAAGTAGGGGGCTACACGGGCATTTAAGAAACTACTCTCTTCTTTGTTATTCCATTTCATGCGGTGAAATGAAAAGTTGAAGTATTTGTGTCTAACTCGTGCTTTATTCAGAAATTTCTAGAAATAGCACATAAGAAGAAAGTTAGACCCGGCCTTGACGCCAAGGCCACCCCAAATGTAATCGTGAACCATGTACCGGACACCGTGGGTGAAAGTGACTCCCCGACTTTGAATATTCCTGGCCCGCCTCTTCTGGATCCAAGCATTCATGTTCCAGCTGCGGGAGAGGGCGTCACTATCCTTCCTGCCGATATTCCTAATCCTGATATTGCTTCAGCTTCCAGTCCCGAGGCTTCTGATGGGACCTTAGGGGAGCCATCCGTATGTTGACCCAGTTAGTGGCCGCTCAGGCCCTGAGATCTCATAATGCCCATATGTCCCCCAACGGACATGGAGATTCTATTAGCTCCAAAAGTCCACCAGTTTCTATGATTGGCCCCTGTAGAGTTCTCAGGCAAAGACCCAGAGGCCGATCCACAGGATTTTCTTGATGATACATACAAGACCTTTCGTGTGATGAAGGCCACATAGTCAGAGGGGGTTGAGTTGGCATCTTACAGGTTGAGGGGAGCGGCACGCTCGTGGTTTGAGATGTGGGAGGATTCCCGCGAGGAGGGAAGACCTCTAGCTTGATGGGAGGATTTTGTGGATGCTTTTATGGACCATTTCTTGCCTGTCGAGACAATGGCTGCCCATGCCACCGAGTTCGAGGTTCTCAAGCAGGGTAGTATGAGTGTTTGGGAGTACCACATAGAGTTCGTGAGATTATCCAGGTATGATTCTCAGTTAGTGTCGACCATGGGTGCTCGAGTTCGGCGTTTTTTTCAGGGTCTTAGTCAGTTGGTGGTGAATGAGGCTGCTACAATGGCCTTTCTCTCAGATATGAGATATGGAAAGATTGTAGGATTCCCTCAGGCCACAGAGGCTAGGAAGTTGAAGATATAGGCGGATAGAGAGAGTAGCAGCAGGGCCCGATCAATGGGTCACTCAAGGAGGAGCTCCGGGAAGAGGGTCATCGGGGCCATCCCGATCATATGATCAGTCCTCAGCAAGTGCACCACCATCTGTGCACAGCTATCAGTAGGGTAATTCCTCGAGGCCAGGTTCTGATAGCAGAAGGTTCCACCAGTTCGGTCATTCGAGGATGAGGCCCCGGCAACAAGGGGAGATACATATCCCAAGTGTGGGAGGTTCCATACAGAGACTTTCCATTAGGATATCCCGGTGTGTTATAATTGCGGGGTGAGAGTCATATCCTGGGGGATTGTCGTGCGCCCAATTAGGGAATGGGTAGGGGATCCGCCCATTCATCCGTTCTTCAATCTCTACATCATCAGTGCGTCCTCCAGCTCCAGCAGGGCGTGGTGCAGTTAGGGTGGGGCTCGTGGTAGAGGTGGACCGAGCCGGTTCTATGCGTTGAGTGGTCACTAGAATGCTGAGGCTTCTCCAGATGTTGTTTCATGTACCTTGTCTGTTGAGGCCATTGATTGTTATGCTCTTATTGACCCCGGGTCTTCTTTGTCCTATGTCACCCCATTCATTTCTTCGAGCTTTGGGATAGAGCCCAAATGGCATCACGAGCCGTTATCTGTATCGACTCTGGTTGGTGATTATGTTACAGCCGCGCGAGTTTATAAGAATTGTATTGTCACGGTATGTGGTCGTGTTCCCACGGCCGACCTTATTGAGCTTGGAATAGTATATTTTGATGTGATTATGGGAATTGATTGGCTTTATTCGTGCTTTGCTAAACTTGACTTCCGGATGAGAGTCATGAGACTCGAGTTCCCTAACGAGCCGATTATTGAGTGGAAAGAGAATGGTGTTGTGCCAAAGCTAGGTTTATTTCTTACCTTAAGGCTTTAAAGATGATTAAGAAGGGGTGTATCTATCATTTGGTCCGGGTGGCGCACACCGCTTCAGAAGTATTTGCCCCCGATTGCATGCCAATTGTTAATGAGTTTCTTGAGGTATTTCCAGATGAGCTTCTAGGGATTCCTCCAGATAGGGAGATTTATTTTGGGATCTATGCATTGCCAGATACCCAGCCAATATCTATCCCACCATATAGACTTGTGCCAGCAGAATTACGAGAGTTAAAAAAGCGGTTGGAGGATTTGTTAGAGAAGGGGTTCATTCGACCGAGTGTGTCGCCATGGGGTGCTCTGATTCTTTTTGTCAGAAAGAAGGATGGGTCGCTTCGGATGTGCATCGATTATCGGCACCTTAATAAATTCAGCATAAAGAATAAATACCCTTTCCCCGGATAGATGATTTGTTCAACCAATTGCAAGGTGCGAAGTTATTCTCCAAAATTGATTTGCGATCCGGTTATCACCAATTAAAGATCAAAGAGCATGATATTCCTAAGAACGCTTTCAAAACCCGCTATGGTCACTTAGAATTCTTGGTCATGTCTTTTGGGCTATCCAACGCCCCGACAGTGTTCATAGATATTAAGAATTGGGTATTCAAGCCATTTCTAGACTCCTTTGTGATTGTTTTTATTGACGACATCCTCGTTTATTCGCGAAGCAGGGAGGATCATGTCGATCACCTCAGGGAAGTTTTGCAAACTCTTCATCAGCACTAGTTGTTCGCTAAAGTCTCAAAATGTGAATTTTGGTTGGAGTCCTTCGCTTTTCTGGGTCATGTTGTTTCCTGTAAGGGAATTCGGTGGATCCCCAAAAGATTACAGCAGTGAAGGATTGGACTAGACCCATAACCGCGATAGAGATCCATAACGTTTTGGGGTTAGCAGGGTATTATCGGAGGTTTGTGGAAGGATTCTCTACCCTCGCCTCCACATTGACGAAAGTGACGCCAAAATCAGTGAAGTTCCATTAGTTTGATGCTTATGAGAAAAGTTTCCAAGAATTAAAGTCAAGATTGACCTTGGCACCGGTTTTGGCTCTGCCAGAAGGCACAGAAGAATTTGTGGTGTATTACGATGCCTCCAGGGTCGGTTTAGGGTGTGTGCTCATGCAGCATGGGAAGGTTATAGCGTATGCTTCAAGGAAACTCAAGAATCACGAGAAATATTACCTGACGCATGATCTGGAGCTTGCAGAAGTTGTGTTTGCCTTAAAAATATGGTGGCATTACCTTTATGGGGTCCATGTGGATGTGTTCTCGGACCACATGAGTCTCCAATACTTGTTCAAGCAGAAGGAGTCAAACTTGAGGCAGCGGCGGTGGTTAGAATTGCTTAAAGACTACGATATAAACATCTTGTACCATCCAGGGAAGGAGAACATGGTGGCCGACGCCCTTAGTCGGAAATACATGGGTAATTTGGCTCACCTGGGAGCAGATCAGAGGCTCTTATCTCGAGAGGTTTATCAATTGGCCAGTCTTGGGGTTTGTATCTCGACCCCAAATGATAAGGAAATTATGGTGCACAACTTAGCATAATCGTCACTTGTAGCGGAAGTTAAGGAAAAATAGATCAGTGATCCAGCATTAGCACAAATGAGGGAGGCAGTTCGGAGTAACAAGATTCAGCATTTTCACTCGATGGCAATGATGGTGTGTTGCGATGTCAAGGTAGGCTATGTGTTCCAGATGTAGATAAGCTTCGGGAGAGGGTAATGTCTAGGGCTCATCATTACAGGTATTAGGTACACCCAGGTTCTAGAAAAATGTATCAGGACCTAAAGAAAATTTATTGGTTGAGCGGTATGAAGAGGGGTGTGGCAGACTTTGTGTCTAAATATTCGAGTTGCCAGCAAGTAAAAGCCGAGCATCCGCGACCCGGTGGGTTAACCTAGCTTATGGAAATACCAATGTTGAAATGGAGATGATCAATATGGATTTCTTGGCAGGACCACCTCGCACTCAGTACAAGTTCGACTCAATTTGGGTGACTGTGGATCGACTCACCAAATCACCCCACTTTTTGATAGTCAAATCCATCGATACTGCAGACAATATCCTCGATTGTATATCAAGGAAATAGTGAGGCTTCATGGTACTCCACTTTCTATTATTTCGGATCAAGGGTCTCATTTCATAGCTAACTTTTGGAAGAAATTTTATCAAGGTTTGGGTACTCAGGTGAACCTCAGCACGTCTTTTCATCCGCAGACCGATGGTCAGGCAGAGCGGACTATTTAGACGCTTAAAGATGTGTTGCGGGCTTGTGTCTTGGATTTCAAGGGTAATTGGGATGATCATTTGCCCCTTAAAGAATTTGCTTACAATAACAGCTTCCATACTAGCATCCAAATGGTCCCGTTTGAGGCGTTGTACGGGAGGGGTTGTAAGTCCCCGATCGGATAGTTCGAAGTAGGTGAATCAGAATTGATAGGGCCAGATATCGTGCACTAGGCCATGAAAAAAGTTAAAATCATTCAGGAAAGGATGAAGACTGGGCAAAGTCGCCAAAAATCTTATACGGACGTGCGTCGAAGAGAATTGAAGTTTCAAGAGGGTGATTTGGTATTCTTGCGAGTGTCTCCCATAAATGGAGTCATGCGATTTGGGAAGAAAGGGAAACTAAGTCCTAGATATGTCTGGCCTTATCAGATTATTCAAAGGATCAGACAAGTTGCTTATAGGTTCGAGTTGCCCTCTGAAATGTCCTTAGTGCACCCGGTGTTCCATGTGTCCATGTTAAGAAAAGTGGTTGGGGATCCGTCCACCATCGTGCCAGTTGAAGACATCAAGGTTGCTGAAGAATTATCATATGAAAAGATTTCGGTTGCCATTCTTGATAGACAAGTCTTTAGGTTGCGAAATAAGAAGATCGCTTCGATTAAAGTGTTGTGGCGAAATAAACAAGTCGAAGAGAAGCAGAAGATGAGATGAAAGTAAAATACCCACATTTGTTTGAGCAAGTCTAGGAGTGGTCGGTTAAGTTCTTGCCCCTAAGCAAAATAACATTGTGTCCCATTTGGTGGAGAAGACGCCCCATTTCTTCCCTAAATGTTTTACTATTGTAATCCTCCAAGTTGTGCCAAAAAGAAAATTTGTCGTAATTGTTTGGGCCATATGGACTTCCTATCTATAAATGAAAGTTTTTTGCTTTTGTGGAAGGTAATTGGCCCATGGTTTTGTAAGTATAAAATAGTAATGATTAATTTTTCATGGATATAATGTATTGAAATGAATAACTGTGTCGCACTCCTTAAGGTAATTAACTATATGCCAAAGGGTGTTAAGCAATTGAATGTGTGCAGGTGTAAAGGTAATGAATTGGACTATAGGCAACCCTTCTTGTTAAATGGAAGTATTGTACTCTTGTGATAAGTAAATGGATTATGATAGTGCAGAAGATTAATGCTTAATTTAATTGCATGTAATGTACCAAAATGGTCAAGAGTGTGTCAAACTCCTTAATAACCGACTAAGTGCAAAAGTGTGTTGAGAAATTGAATATGTACAAGTGTGAGGGTAATGAATTGTATACCAGTTATAAGAGTAGCAAGATTGGTGCTTGGAAATATGTTTTAGGGATTCTCTGACAGGTTGATATGTCTATGTTACAAAGGAAACTCTGGCAAATTTTTCTAAAATGTGAGAGTTAGTGAAAACTTAGGAGCTTGCATATAATCTTCTCAAACCATTTGGGTTTCAAAGTCCTCATTCGAGGACGAATGATCTTAGGTGGGGAGGATGTAAGACCCCGTGAAAATGAATGCTCAAATACTAGCAACTCATAGATTCAGGCCCACCTATGTGTTGGGACCCTTTCTACTGATTTTAAACTTAAAAATATAGAGTCAAAGTTTTCCGGAAAAATGTCATTTTTGCGGTCAAGAATGCGGTCGCAGATAAGGTATACGTACCACATCTCTGTCGCAGATTTAATCAGAGAGTTGGCTAAATTTGATGTTTAAAATGCAGTCCATTATCGGATCGTATAACCAATATGCGGATCGCATAGTCGTCGCATCAATTTCTCGAGGATTTGAGAAGGTCAGTTTTATGGTGCAATATGCGACCGCAGAAACAAAATGCAGACCGCATTCCCACCGCATACCCAAGTAGGGAGGTCAACAATTTTGGCCTTTTGCGTACCGCATATCAACTCTGCGATCACAGAGTGCGACCGCATATCCTGAACAGGCTTCAATTTTCTAAAATTTTAAACCTGACCCCTTTTCTAATAAAACATCCAAACCCCTCATTTTTGCATATTTTCCGAACAAAACAAGAGAGAGTTCTTTTGAGAGAAAGGGTTCTTCATCAAGTTGATTCTCCAAAACTATCCGGGCCGGGAAATTCTAATATACTATCTTCATCCCCACTCTTACAGGAAAAACCCAAACCCTTTTCCCCAATTTTCAGGTTTAATCTAAGTGTGGGAGTCTCATGCTTCTATTTTTGAAATAATGGGTGGAAACTCACATGCATGTCTTTCAAGACCTAAAATCTAGTAAGGGGAATTAGGTAGAAGTAATGAACTGTGCTTGATAACCTAAATAAGCTTGGTAGTATTTGTGACCTTCAATTCTAAGGTACATGTGTTAATTTGTGAATTAGATTGACGTGGCTAGATTGCTTGGTGACTGAGAATGGTAGTTTAAAAAGGGAATTCGTCTCCAGGTATGTATGGCTAATCTTTATCCTTGTGAAATCGCCTTGTCTGGTATGTGATTTGTTTGGTAGTTGATATCTATGTGGGTTATTTGTGAGCTTCTTGTGACTAGTATTTGTGATTGCATCTTGTGGTAAAAGTCTAGGAATAAGTGATTAAAAGGATTCATAAATGATGAAATCAGAACAAATGTGGAAACAATGTACTTGAATTGTTGTGGGCATTTGTTGCGGTGACTTGAATTGCATATGAACTGTTGAATATAATGAAATTGGTACTGTTGGCTATGGAACACTTGTAACATTGTTATGGCCGTGTCTTGAGAAGTATTTTTGTTGCTCTTCTTGTGAGTTGTTGATTGTTGTTTGTAAATTGTAAATTTCGCTGCTGGAACGGGTTCCACACCGCAACCCGGAGGTATCAGGTGCGGGTTGGTGTGACAAGGGTGGTTGAGGTAATAATGGTGGAAAGTGATCGAAATCACTATTGAAATAAATACATGAGCAAACTTGTGAATCATTGTTGTGGGATTGTAAAAAGGGGAAAGCAGTAGAGTGTGCAAACTTGATTCGCTCGATTGTACTTTTCATGTGTGTTATGTTGTTTCTTCTATTACTGTTTTCTACTTGTGTACGGCTTGAGCTTACTTGGGAAAAGTTTTGTTTATACATACCAGTAAAATTCAGATGTGCTAACATCCCTTTTGCCGGGGGCACTATATTCGTGTAGTTGGATCTATAGCAGGTACCCCAGTCCACCGTCCGTAGCTCTTCCTCATTCCCTGTCATCTGTATTGGTGATAAGTTGGTATTTTACCGACTTATCTTGCCTTTAAACTTATACATTTGCTATGTTAAAAGTGATAAAATCATGTATTTAATGTCAATTACGTCTACTTTACAAGGTTTATATGATTTATAAGTAATGTTGAAGAAACCAAGTGAAAACAAATCAAAAAGAAGTCAAAAGAAGGGAAAATCTGGGCAGTTCCCTCTGAGCTCGCAAATATGAGGAATGTGTGGGAGATGCAAAGTCAAGCACAAAATGGAAGCCTTCGTAAATGCGAAGAAATGATCGCATTTGCGAACATAGCATGAATATGATAGTCTTCGCAAATGCGAAGAAATGTTGGCAAATGTGAATTCAACAGGAAATAGAAGGTCTTCGCAAATGCGAAGTAATCCTTGGAAATGCAAACGAAGGCATCATAAGGCAAGTTGGGAATTGAGAACCTTTGTTCGCAAATGCAAAGTGAGTTCTTCAGGCATGGGCAAATTTGGAATTTCACATTTTTGATCCCAAAATCATTTAATACCCGACTAGGCTCATTTGTAAAATATCTTTGGCTTATTTTCAGTTTATATAGAATAGAAAGAACAAGTTCTTGAGCTAGGGTTTGCACAAACACACTTTGGTCTTGAAGATTAAAGCTTGTGGTTAAGGTTTTCTTATCCATTTATGTTTATTTCTTCATTTCCTTGCTTTGTATTGTTTATCTAAGTGTGTAGTATTTTATATAACACTTAAATCTTGTTTATGGTAATATTCATAATTAAAGTGTGGATTATATACCTTGTTGTGCATATGTATTAAATGATTTTTCTATATTTATGAATTGAGTTATTGTTTCTTTAATTATTCTTGTTCTTTAATGTTCCCAAAGGGAATATCTAACCCTAGGACTTGCCCATTAACTCCGAATTAATTTTGGAAAAAATAGTTTGGGGTTGGGATAGATTAATTAACAAGAACTTGATACCTTAACCCTCATTTTATAGATTCTACCTAGGGATAGGATTGAACTACTTGTACCCTTCCGGGTGTGCTTAATCTACTAATTGTGATTATTGATAATTCAATTAGGAAGCTTTTTTGTCTTCGGAATAAGCTAATTAAGAATTAGTATCCGTGGCTAATTAACATAAACTTGTTCATATTTGTACAATCGTGAAATACATTGGATCGTTACTTGAGTGTAATTTCCGATGCTTTCATACTTATATCCATTGATCATTTTATTTGCTTTCTACGTTAGTTTACATTTTCGCACTTTATATATAAAAATAATTTTCAACCCAAATTCTTAGTGTTTGGCACTGCGCGACTAGTGATAATTTTCTTACATTCCTAATCGCCTACACAGTGTTCTCTGTGGGATTCGACCCCAACTCATAGTTGGATAAATTATATTGCTGCGACCGTGTATATTATTTTTTAGCGGTGGATTTGGATGTCAACAAAATTGGCGCCGTTGCCGGGGAATGTGGGCCAGATCTTTATAAGTGAACTAAGAGAGTATCAGATTTAAAACAGTCCCTCATTGGTGTTCCCTTCTCTTATCACTGAGTTATTCCAGCTTGCCGTGGTGGAAGAAGCTCCAGGGGACAATTGTATAGAACCAGGGAAGCCTATACATCCTTAGTGAAGAAAAGAGGAGAAGGAGGAGCAGTGAAACTGAAAAAGAGGAAGGCATTTTCATCTTCTTAGGGTAGTCTGCCTTCATCATCAGTAGGAGGGCCATTTGCTGTGATCAGTGAGGAGATGCGAGTTAGTGTTTGTCCTTCCACAGGGCCCTAGGGAGACATCTTGGGGACCTGCCAACATTTCCAGGAAAGAATTCCAGAAATACATTGACAATCAGAGGAAGCGGGGGGATCACCTCAAGGCACTAGAAAAAGCAAACACGGATCTGGCCAAGAAGCATGGTGAGTTGAGTACTTCCCATGGCGTCGTGGAGAGGTCACACACATGGATGGTGAAAATAGAGAAGAAAAGAGATAAATTCTTTAGTCGGATACAGAAGGGTGTGAAGGGCATATGGAAGGTCCTTAAGCCTCAGGACCGGCTCCCGTCGAGCAGGGCTGTGGATCCTATTGATGTTCATGTAGAGTAGCTCGAGGAAGAAGAAGAGGAGGATGAGGATGATTCAGAGAGCGAGGAGAGCATTTGATGCGGTATACATGGAGCACTTTCCACCATTTTTACTATATCATGTTTAGTTGCATTGGGGACAATGCAATATCTTTGGTTAGGGGTGGTTCTTGTATAACTGTTATGTTTTGTGGATATGTTACGGATTAGTATTGTGACTGTTTTCATTTTGTTATTAGTTTAGTTTGATATCATGTTTTATATCAGTATGTTTTAGTATGTTGATATTAGTATGTTTAGTACTTGATGTTTTATATATATATATATATATATATATATATATATATATATTAGCTTCTTAATTTTTATTTATTTTAGTATACGTTTTGTTAGTGGCAATATCCTTGGTTTTCTTTATACCATGGTTCTTTTCCCAAGGATGCCAATTTTGTTTCTTGAACCGGGTAATTGTAGAATTTTTTTTTGTAGACTTTTCCCGATGATGCATGATTTGACAATTTTCTTAAGGGAATTAGTCTTATTGTTAGGATTATTTTTGTTAATTTAGGGAAATAAATGGTTTGTGTTGGGATTTGTGCCCATTAGCCAAGTTGTGGCTTGCTTGGTACCAACATGGGTTAAACCTCGGCATATGAATTGTTGATTATTAAAAAAGAAAAAAAACATAATAAGTGAAGTAGAAAGGTCATGACTTTAGACTCAAATTTTTGCTATTTGATTCACAAATTAGTGTCTTATGCTATATGCAACCTCTTTGAGTCATTGGTTTCAACTGGATTTTGGATTGATGCTCCACTTGGATGTTCATGTGCCATGCGTGGTAAGATTATTTATGAGTTCCTTTGCATTGCTTGTAGTCTAGAACTTGCTCCGAATGTGATTCAAGGAGAAATCATAGATTAACTTGGTTTGAAAAATGATATTAGGCCTATCTTGGACCGCTAATATGCCTAAAAATTCCTATCCTTGAGTATTTTCCCTAGTCAACCCATTTTGAGCATTTAACCTTATTCTTTGGCAACTATATTACAAGCTTAAATCCTTGGTTCTTAATTGATATACTTTTTGGCACCCCGCCTCCTGAAGTACTCATAAGGTTCAAACATAGGCTAAAAGCCTATATTTGGGGGTGAATGTTGGAGAAGTTGTGATAAGGAAGTTGTTGAAAAGGTGGAAGATAAAAAAAATATAAAGTGATAAAAAGTCGAAAAGAAAAAGAATATATATATATATATATATATATATATATATATATATATATATATATATATATATATATATATATATATATATATATACATAGAATAAAGTGATAAAACTATTGTGAATAAGGGAAGGCTAGGTATGGAAGATAAAGTAAAGAAAGGATGGACAATGTGTTTGAAGGAAGTTGACTTTAATTATAAATTGTGTAATGCTTGGGGAGGTTTTGAGTCAGTTTTACCAAAATTGTACCACACCTTATCCAAAATCCTAAACTACAACCCTTAAGTCCTAATTGATTTTGAGCCGAGTTATCTACATTAGTGGAGGAATACATAAAGGGCAAGCCTATGGTACCACTTGTGTGCATTTGAACATCTTTTTGAGAGAGTGTTAATTCTATCCATTTGATATCCCATTGTTGCTTTGAATTACGATTTATGAGCGTGGGATCCTCTCTTAAATGTGAGGCACATGAAGTTTGAGTTGTGAATTTAATCCCATTTTCATTTGGGAGGAATGACCAAAGAAAGTTGATTGTGATGGAGAGGTAAATTTGAAGCTTTAGTATCATGACTTGATTGCTACTTTGATTTGCATTGCTGTTTGAGAACTTGAAGTATAATGAAGTTTATGTGAAGTGCTTGATAATTCATATGCTTTGGAGTAATTATTGGTACCAATCGAAGTCATGCATTTGTGCTTAAAGTAGACTTTTTATTGGCTTGAGTTTGATGTAGATATATTGTTGAGTGACCACTTGGGAAGAGATTTTGTTGCTTTCATTGCTTGAGCACAAGCAATAATTCAAGTTTTGGGGTGTGATATGTTGGTCTTTCCTTTAAACATGTACTTTTGCAATGTTTAAAGTGATAAAATCATGTATTTAATGTCAATTACTTCAACTTTATAGGGTGAATGTGATTTAGAAGTGATGTCGAAAAACCAAGTGAAAACGAATCAAAAAGAAGCCAAAAGATGGGAAAATCTGGGAAGTGCCTTCTGAGCTCAAAAATGCGAGGAATGCTTGGGAAATGCAAAGTCAAGCACGAAATTGAAGCCTTCGCAAATGCGAAGAAATGATCGCATTTTCAAATATAGCATGAATAGGAAAGTCTTCGCAAATGAGAAGAAATGCTGGCAAATGCAAACTCAGTAGGAAATAGAAGGTCTTTGCAAATGCGAAGTAATCCAGTGAAATGCGAATCCAGGCATCATATGGCAAGTTGGGAATTGCGAACCTTTGTTCGCAATTGCGAAGTGCGTGCTTCAGGCATGGACAAATATGGAATTTCACATTTTTTATACCCAAATCTTTTCATACCCCACTAGGCCCATTTGTAAAATATCTTTGGCTTATTTTCAGTTTGTATAGACTAGGAAGAACAAGTTCTTGAGCTAGGGTTTGCACAAACACACTTGGGTCTTGAAGATTAAAGCTTGATGTTAAGGTTTTCTTACCCATTTATGTTTATTTCTTCATTTTCTTGCTTTGTTTTAATTATCTAAGTGTGTAGAATTTTATCCAACACTTAAATCTTCTTTATGGGAATATTCATAACTAAAGTGTGGATTTTATACCTTGTTGTGCTTATGTATTGAATGATTTTTCTATATTTATGAAGTGAGTTATTGTTTCTTTATTTATTCTTGTTATTTAATGTTTTCAAAGGGATCATCTAACCCTAGGACTCACCCATTAACTCCGAATTAATTTTGGGAAAAACAGTTTGTGGTTGGGAAAGATTAATTAACAAGAACTTGAGGCGTTAACCCTCATTTTATAGATTCTACCTAGGGATTGGATTGAACTACTTGTAGCCTTTCGTGTGTGCTTAATCTACTAATTGTGATTATTGATAATTCAATTAGGAAGCTTTTTTGTCTTCGGAATAAGCTAATTAAGAATTAGTATCCGTGGCTAATTAACATAAACTTGTTCATATTTGTACAATCGTGAAATACATTGGATCGTTACTTGAGTATAATTTGCTATGCTTTCATACTTGTATCCATTGATCATTTTATTTGCTTTCTAGGTTAGTTTACATTTTCGCACTTTATATATAAAAATAATTTTCAACCCAAATTCTTAGTGTTTGGCACTGCGCGACTAGCGATAATTTTCTTACATTCCTAATCGCCTACACATTGTTCTCTGTGGGATTTGACCCCGACTCATAGTTGGGTAAATTATATTGCTGCGACCGTGTCTATTGCTTTTTAGCGGTGGATTTGGACATCACCAAAATTGGCGCCGTTGTCGGGGAACCATTTGGCGTAATTTAGGTTGTTTGAGAAGTACGCGAATGTGGTTTTATCCCAACTTGTGAATATTTGCGTAATTATTTTTCTTACCTTGGGTCTACTTTTATTGTGTGTTACTTTTTTGATTTCTTATTTTTGAAAAATGGCATCATATAATGAAAATTTGTAGGATGGTATTTGTTCATACTTTGATGATCTGTGTCCTTATTGTGGAGGACAACAATCGTGGCAAAATCGTTTAAATTCTTCTAGGGGTGGATTGTGTGCACAATCTCATCCCCATGGTTGAAGTGTTTGTGATAAGTGTGGTTGCCAAAATGGTCATTGGGATTATTGTGCATATTTGACCTTCCCTTCCTCAAGCCCCTACTATGATGAGTTTGCTTTTTGGGATGAGAACTATATGGCTATGTAAATGGAAGAAAGTGAGCATGGCCAAAACGGAGAGTTTAAGCTCATGTTGGAGTGTCTACTTGAAGAAGGAAACAAGGAGCAAAATGCCTTGGAACATCTTTTTGAGACTTCCCCAAAACAATTTAGCACTTCAACGATTGCACTCACAAGTGGATGAAATGATCGAAGCCTCAAGGGTTTGAAGATCCTTGGAAGTGAATGAAAACCAAAATCCTTCCTTAGAGATTGAAAGTGAAAACCCTTTCTTGGCACTTGATCAAAACCAAGAAGAACTCTCAAATGCTCAAAATGAGAAAATAATGCTCATGTTGGAGACCATTCTTGAAAATGAGGAGAAGCACAACTTTGCACTCGAGGACTTAAAGAAGGCTTGAATTACAATAATGAACATATCCGCACTTTGGAAAATCAAATGCAGACTTTGGTTGAGGCTCACTATGACCTACAATTTGAGTGTGTGGAAGAAAGCCAAGAATAGTCAAATTCCGAGGAAAAAAGTGAGCTTTACTTTGAGGAATCAAGAATTGAACATCCGCTAACTGACTCAATGAGTATTATTGATGCCAAGAAAAAAATGAAATTAGAGTCATCTGGTGAAAATGCAAAATCGTTTGAAATTGCTCTAGTTCGAGGGAAGAAGAGGATGTCAAAATCCAAGAAAAATTGCAAAGTGAAGGCTTAAAGTCACATTCCAAGCATTTTTCAACATTGGAATTGTGTGGTGACAAGGAAATTCAACTACATGAATCAATAAAGGATTGCGGCGAGGAAAAATTCAGGCCATACATTTTACAGTTTGAGGAAACAAGAAATCAAAATGAAATTCCTCACATGAAAGCCTAATTTTATCATCAACTTACCACCCCGCATCGCTCGTGGTCACAAGCTTGATACCAAGCTAGGTGCCCAGTTCATATCATCCAAGTGGCGAGAAAAGTGGTAATGTTGTTTGCGTCGTGCCACGACGTAAAAGGCAGTGCTTGGTGGGAGGCAACCCATTGTTTTTCAAAATTTTTCATTATATGTGAAATTTACTTTTTTAGAATAGCTTAGAACATTATTTTTGACTAATCTGCCAAGTTTGAGAACTTTTGGAGTTGATTTGAGCAGGCCGGGAAGATCCATTTGACAAAAACCAGTAGATGTCTGGAAAATACAGGGCAGGATTCACATTTGTGAAATAATGATCGCATTTGCGAACTTAGCAGAGAAGATTGGACTTCACAAATGCAAAAGTGTAGTCGCATTTGTAACTTCTACAGGGGTAAAAATTAAACCTTGCCCATATTTAACTAAAATTGAACCAACTCTCTAAAACTCTCAAACTCTTGGCTCCCCTACTCTCCCATCGCGGTAAGGGCATCAGGACAAGCAATTGCTTCAGGACAAGCAATAGATCATGTTTGGGGGTGAATGCCTGGCAAGTGCGAAGTCAGGTACAAAATGGAAGCCTTCGCAAATGCGAAGAAATGATCGCATTTGCGAACATAACATGAATAGGAGAGTCTTCGCAAATGCGAAGAAATGTTGGCAAATGCGAACTTAGCAGCAAAATAGAAGGTCTTCGCAAATGCGAAGTAATCCTGGGAAATGCGAACCCAAGCATCATAAGGCAAGTTGGGAATTGTGAACCTTTGTTCGCAAATGCAAAGTGCGTGCTTCAGGCATGGGCAAATCTAAAATTTCACATTTTTGATCCCCAAAATTTTTAATACCCCACTAGGCCCATTTGTAAAATATCTTTGGCTTATTTTCAGTTTGTATAGACTAGAAAGAACAAGTTCTTGAGCTAGGGTTTGCACAAACACACTTGGGTCTTAAAGATTAAAGCTTGTGGTTAAATTTTTCTTTCCCATTTGTGTTTATCTCTTCATTTCCTTGCTTTGTTTTGTTTATCTAAGTGTAATCTTTTATCCAACACTTAAATATTGTTTATGGGAATATTTATAATTAAAGTGTGGATTTTATACCTTGTTGTGCTTATGTATTAAATAATTTTTCTATATTTATAAAGTGAGTTATTGTTTCTTGAATTATTCTTGTTCTTTAATGTTTCCAAAGGGATTAGCTAACCCTAGAACTCGCCCATTAACTCCGAATTAATTTTGGGAAAAATAGTTTGGGGTTGGAAAAGATTAATTAACAATAACTTGAGGCGTTAGCCCTCATTTTATAGATTCTACCTAGTGATAGGATTGAACTACTTGTAGCCTTCCGAGTGTGCTTAATCTTCTAATTTTGATTAGGGATAATTCAATTAGGAAGTCTTGTTAGTCTTCGGAAGAAGCTAATTAAGAATTATTGTCCGTGGCTAGTTAATATAAACTTGCTCATATTTGCAAAATCCTAAAATACATTGGATCGTTACTTGAGTGTAATTCCCGATGCTTTCATACTTGTAGCCATTGATCATTTTATTTGCTTTCTAGGTTAGTTTACATTTCCGCACTTTAGATATAAAACAATTTTCAACCCTAATTCTTAGTTTTTGACACTGCGCGACTAGCGATAATTTTCTTACATTCCTAATCGCCTACGCATTATTATCTGTGGGATTCGACCCCAACTCATAGTTGGGTAAATTATATTGCTGCGACCATTTCTATTGCTTTTTAATGGTGGATTTGGAAGTCACCAATTGGGGACCCCTTTCCTTCCGGGTCCTGCGTGGCTCATGCCGCCTCTGTTCTTATATTTTGAAATTTTATTTTGTTAGGTGTAAAAGGTATAGCTGGAGCCTTGTTACCGGCAAGTATTGTAATATCATCTTTCATCCTTAGAGGCTCCATAGACAGGAAATATGGGTTATGAACTATGTAGTATGTACTTTGTATTTTGGTCATTGTAAATTATAAACCACGCTAATATCATCTATGTTATGTATGTTTTGTAAAAGGCATTTCAATTATAAATAGTTGTTCCACTCGATTAGTAAGTAATAAAAGTGTGGGGTAACACGTGGGTTAGGAGAGGCACCCAGGTCCGCTTGACTGGGGATACCCGGTCGAGTGTCGGTCATGTCCCTCGGATTTGGGGCGTGACAAAGATGCGGAGGAATTTCTGAAACATATGAAAGTACAGGATTATTCCATTGTTGAAAACCTGAGAAAAACATCGGCCCGGATCTCGTTGTTGTCATTACTGATCCACTATGACAAGCATCGCCGAGGTTTAATGAAGATATTGAATAAAGCTCATGTGCCTGACAAAATTTCAGTGAACCACATGGAGACAATTGCTAACAAGATCTTTGAGGTAAACAGGGTAATGTTTTCTCATAATGAGTTACCCGTGGAGGGCACAGAGCATAATAAAGCTCTCTACTTGACGGTCAAATGCGAAGATTCAGTGGTTACTCGGGTGTTGATCGATAATGGGTCTAGTGCCAATATTTGTCCGTTGTCGATAGAATCCACAAAAATAGTGTTTGTGTTCGAGGGTTCGACGGAGGCGGGAGTTCACTATGGAATTTTAAGGTGTTGGACACTGCAGCATCTTATAATCTTTTGTTGGGTCGACCATGGATCCACGCGGCCAAAGTAGTTCCCTCCACATTGCATCAAATGATTAGGTTTGTATGGTACATACAAGAGGCCGTTCTACATGGGGAAGACCCCACATGCGCTAGGAGTGATGCCATTGTGCCTTTTATAGAGACCGGCGATGATAAGGGGGCATGGGTTTATTAGGTGTTCGACACAATCCCGGTGGACAAGGTGCCAGAAGGTAAAATCATTCCAGTCCCAGGGTAGCAGCTGTAACTGTCATGGTAGTTTCAGAAATGCTGGGTAATGGGTTAGTGTTAGGGAAAGGTCTGGGGGCTGAGCTTCAGGGTATTGTTCAACCTACCTCTCTGCCCAAAAATCTGGATACCTTTGGGCTGGGGTTAAAGCCAAAAACAGTAGATGTTAGAAGGGCTCGTAAATTGAAAAAGAAAGCTTGGATTCTTCCTGAACCGATCCCACACCTGACCTATCCTTAACCAATCCCACGCCTGTCCAGGTCATTCGTCAGGCCGGGTGCCATAAAGCAATTATTGGCAAAGGTGTCGGGTCCATTGATTGGTGCAGAGTGGAACTTGGATAAGGTGTTCGAGAGGGTATTTGTTGAAGTGAACATGGTCGAGGCCGGGGCAGGGTCAAGCAAAGCAGATATACAGTACATCGGACCAATGCTAAGGTCAACAATTGGGAAGCTACTCCTCTTCCAATTTGGAGGGAGTCGTGGTAGTGGGTTTTGTTTTCCTTTTGTTCACCTGGATTACTCCAGGGTTTGTAATTCAGTTGTTATGTTCCGTCCGTTTGGATGAGTTAAAACCCTGTTATCTTTACATTCAATGAAATGCAATTTTTCTTCTTTCTTCATTCCTAATTTTGTTTCCATTATTCTTACTTTTCTGTACAATTCTTTTTATGCTGATATCAGTGACATGACATGCATGAGGAATCTTTGGTCAGTTTTAAAAGCCAATCTAACTCAGAAATAATAATACAAGAAATCAATTGTGATGATGAACTGGAATGTGGTGATGACAAGGCCTATGAGGAAATTAGTAAAGAATTAAGTTACTTTGAAGAAAAACCCAAACCTAACCTAAATGACATAGAAGCAGTTAATCTAGGGGACCAAGACAATGTTCGCGAAACTAAAACAAGTGTTTATCTAAAGCCACAACTCAAGGAGGAGATAATTAAAGCATTGCTCGAATACAAGGATGTTTTTGCTTGGTCGTATGGTGATATGCCGGGTTTAAGTACCGATTTAGTGGTTCAAAAATTTCCCACTGATCCGGCACTCCCTCCTATCAAGCAGAAGCTGAGAAAGTTCAAAACGAACATAAGTGTAAAATCAAGGAAGAGATTGCCAAGCAGTTTGATGCAAAGTTCATTCGGGTTACACGGCATCCCACCTGGTAAGCAAATGTTGTGCATGTGCCGAAGAAAGATGGCAAGAACAGGGTCTGTGTCGATAATCGGGATCTTAACAAGGTGAGTCCAAAAGACAATTTTCCACTGCCAAACATCCACATACTGATTGACAACTGTGCCAAACATGAGATTGGTTCTTTTGTGGACTGTTACATGGGTTATCATATGATTCTAATGGACGAGCAAGATGCAGAAAAGATGCCATTCATCACGTCGCGGGGAATTTACTGTTAACGGGTCATGCCGTTTGGATTGAAAAATGCTGGGGCAACTTGTATTAGGGCTATGACAAATTTATTCCATGATATGATACATAAGGAAATCGAGGTCTACGTGGATGATGTGATCTTGAAGTCTAGAAAGCAGTCCTACCATGTCGGGGATTTGAGAAAGTTCTTTCAAAGGCTTCGCAGGTACAATCTTAAGCTCAATCCTGCAAAATGTGCTTTCGGGGTGCCATCTGGGAAGTTTTTGGGATTTATAGTCAGTCATCAGGGTATTGAACTAGACCCGTCGAATATCAAAGCTATTCAGGAATTTCCGCCTACAAGAAACAAAACTAAGGTAATGAGTTTGTTGGGAAGATTGAATTATATCAGTAAATTCATTGCTCAGCTCACGACAACTTGTGAGATGATTTTCAAATTTTTGAAGAAAGATGTTGTAGTCAAATGGACTGATGAATGTAAGGAGGCTTTTGATAATATAAATGGGTATTTATCGAACCCACCCGTGTTGGTCTCGCCAGAACCAGAGAGGCCTTTGATTCTATATCTGACGGTTTTGGATAATTCATTCGGTTGTGTACTGGGATAACATGATTTTACGGGCAGGAAGGAGCAGACTATCTATTATCTCAACAAGAAGTTCACATCTTACGAGGTTAAGTATACTCATCTGGAGAGGACGTGTTCCGCCCTAACTTGGGTGGAACAGAAGCTGAAACATTATCTATAGTCCAACACTACTTACCTCATATATCGCTTGGACCCATTGAAGTATATTTTTCAGAAGCCTATGCCCACAGGGAGTCTTGCAAAGTGGTAGATCCTGCTTACAGAGTTTGACATTATCTGTGTAACATGAACTGCAATGAAAACACAGGCATTAGTAGATCATTTGGCTGAGAATCCAGTCGATGAAGATTATGAACCTTCGAAAACTTATTTATCTGATGAAGAAGTGACGCACATTGAAGAATTGGAACAAGTTGAAAAGCCGGGATGAAAGATCTTCTTTGATGGGGCTGCAAATATGAAAGGCATGGGAATAGGAGCGGTACTCATTTCTGAAACAGGTCAGCACTACTCTGTTACAACTCAGCTTCATTTCTATAGTACAAACAACATGACAGAATATGAGGCGTGTATCTTGGGATTGAAATTAGCTATAGATATGGGTGTTCGGGAAGTCTTGGTCATGGGTGACTCGGACCTACTGGCACACCAAATTCAAGGAGAATGGGAAACACGGGATTTAAAGCTTATACCGTACCAGCAATGTTTGCATGAGCTTTGTCAACGGTTATAGTTTGTAGAGTTCAAGCACATTCCAAGGATTTATAATGAGGTCGCCGATGCTTTGGTTACTTTGGCGTCAATGTTACATCACCCGGACAAGGCTTATGTGGAATCGTTGCAAATTCAGGTCTGTGATCAGCATGCTTATTATAATATGGTAGAACAGGTACTTGATGGCGAGCCGTGGTTTCACGACATCATAGAATATATCAGAATGGGGGTATACCCGGTACAGGCCACCGGTGGTCAGCAAAGAATGATTCGGCGATTGGAAAGCAGGATTTTTCCTTAGTGGAGGAATGTTATACAAAAAAACCCTAGATCACGGACTTTTGAGGTGCATGGATGCAAGCCAGGCCATATCTATCATGACTAAGATATAATCAGGAGTCTGTGGACCGCATATGAGTGGATATGTTTTTGCAAAGAAGATCCTACGGGTAGGTTATTATTGGCTTACAATGGAGGGGG
This sequence comes from Nicotiana benthamiana, assembly GCA_034376525.1. Taxonomy (NCBI): domain Eukaryota; kingdom Viridiplantae; phylum Streptophyta; class Magnoliopsida; order Solanales; family Solanaceae; genus Nicotiana; species Nicotiana benthamiana. The sequence continues at coordinate 74,344,698 of CM067328.1, read as the reverse complement.
ATTGTATCGGTTTTGTACGTAAATGTCATCAGTGCCAAGTGCATGGAGATTTGATTCATTCTCCACCATCAGAACTACATACAATGTCCACACCATGGCCTTTTGTTGCATATTGGGCCAATCAAACCAGCAGCGTCAAACAGGCACAGGTTCATTTTGGTAGCTATTGACTATTATACCAAGAGGGTAGAGGCTAAAATGTTCAAGTCTGTAACCAAGAAAGCTGTAATGGATTTTGTGCATTCGAACATTATCTGTCGATTTGGGATACAAAAAGTGATCATTACAGACAATGGGTAAAACTTCAATAGTCATTTGATGAAGGAAACATGTGAGCAGTTCAAGATTACCCATAGGCATTCTACTCCTTACTACCCTAAGGCCAATGGTGTGGTTGAAGAAGCTAATACGAATATAAAGAAAATATTGTGGAATATGGTGGAAGGTTTGAAATAGTGGCATGAAAAGTTGCCTTTTGCATTGTTAGCTGTGGTAGATTTTGTGCATTCGAACATTATATGTCGATTTGGGATACCAAAAGTGATCATTCAGATAATGGGGCAAACCTCAATATTCATTTGATGAAGGAAACATGTGAGCAGTTCCAGATTACCCATAGGTATTCTACTCCGTACCGCCCTAAGGCCAATGGGGCGGTTGAGGTATCTAATAAGAATATAAAGAAAATATTGAGGAAGATGGTGGATGGTTCGAGACAATGGCATGAAAAGTTTCCTTTTGCATTGTTGGGACACCACACCACTGTTCGTACTTCATTGGGGGCGACTCCTTATTCATTGGTGTATGGCACATATGCAATAATACCCGTAGAGGGGAAATTCCGTCTCTGCGAATATTGCAGAGGCTGAGATCGATGATGATGAATGGGTGAAAGCCACCTTAAGCAGTTGAGTTTGATTGACAAGAAGATATGGCATCAGTGTGTAATGGTTAACTGTACCAACTAAGAATGGCAAGAGCATACAACAAGAAAGTACGTCCGAAGAAATTCGAAGTCGGACACTTAGTACTGAGGCAGATTTTGCCTCATTGGGCTGAAGCAAAAGGAAAGTTCGCCCCAAACTGGCAGGAGCCATTTGTTGTAACCAGAGTTTTGTCTAATGGTGCACTATATTTGATAGATGTAGAAGAAAATGTGTAGAAATGGCCATCAATTATGATGCAGTCAAGAGATACTATTACTGATTTTTTCATTTCTGAATGTATCTGTTTGTGTTTGGCATATTTTAAAGGTTGAAATAATGAAGGTGTTTTGTTCTACTATCCAAAAACTTTTATCCCTTGTCATCCCCTTTGAGGCTTACTTATTTTTCATACCCCTCTTTCATAATCAATGGCGCGATCAAAAAACACAGGTGTCGAACATAAAGAAAAGAAAAGAAAAGAAAAGAAAAAGAAAAGAAAGGATAAGAATGAAAAGAAAAAAAAATAAAAGAAAGAAAAAGAAAGAAAGGAAAAGGAAAGAAAAGAAAGTGAAAAGAAAAGAAAACAAAACAGAAGAAGAAAAGAATCACAATAAAGGTAATTACGATAAAGTGAACTACGTTTGACTTGATCCCGAAAGGGTACGTAGTGTGGATGCCTCCCTTTTTCTCCTGCGAGGAAAAGAAATCGGGTTTGCGACATTATGGGTGAAATGACTCTTTTATTCCTTTTTGGGGGAATTTGGGCTATGGAGTTTGAAGAGTCGCCACCTAATGATTATAGTTAATTAGGACACTTTTTTGAGAAAGGCAAAAGGATTCGAAGGAAAACCAGAGTTTGGGTAAGGGCGTGAAATTATCTCGAGGGGAAGGTGTTAGGCACCCCGCAAGATCCACTAGTGTGGTTGCCGGCCTTGCTTAGATATGACTTTAAGAAGAGTAGACAAGCAAAGTTTGCAAATAAGAAATGCGAACAAGTTGACAATTTTGAAAGAAGGGTGGCACAAGTAAAAGGGAGTTTTAAAGAAAATATTTAAATAAAGGAAAAGTAAAGAGGGTCCTAGATTTAACAATAATATGGATCATTCGATGCAATATCCCGCACATGTTCCCAAAGAGGGGTCACCTTATAATATTAGCGCGTCGTCATCATTTCCATATTCTAACCTTCCCACCCTATTAAGGTATTTAGGCGCGTGTAGTCTCGTTTACTTATTGCATTCTAATTCCCATCCCCACCTATTAGTCCCGGGGTATTTGGAATTCTAATCCTAAAGGGAAGGAAAGGGTATGATGGTATATACAGAGTTTAAAGGTAAAAATGCTAAGGTCTCAATCAAAAAATAGCACATAAGGGGAGTAAACAACATACAAAGGCTGCAGATAAACCCCTTAAGCCATACAACAATTAGTTTAGCATGAATTGCAATTACTGATTTGGTCTTAAGATTAAAACTGACAGTGAATAGGTTAGTTTAACACATAAAGTTGGATAATAAGTTTACTTTGAGCCCCTCGGGTCCGGTTTGTTAGAACATAAGGTATTTTAAAACCAGTAATTTCAGAAAGCGTTAATTTTAGACAAAGACCTATAAAGAAGAGTTTTGGAAATAGGAAATTGAAATTTGCAGAAGTCCATAAATGGCTTGCAAAATAGCCGACATCCTTAAGCAAAATTGTACAAGAAAAAAGTTTTTCCGAAAAAAGCAGTAAAGTGCAAATTTAGGCAGAAGATCAAATCGTTGATTTCAGAAAGATGCAAGTTGGAATTGTGGGTTTAAAATAGTGCAAAAGAAAAGACTTGTCCAGATTTCAGAACCAGACAAATTTGGACAAGCTTTTGTTGAAAGTGTTTGACAGATCAGGCGAGTTTGAATCCTATAGGCATGCTATCTACATCTCAATTTATTGCTGCTTTTAGAACATTAGGGGGGCCTACTGGTTGCCTAGCATTTTTATGCATTTCTTATATGCATGATTTCTATTATTCTTGCAATACCAAATCCTATAGGCATTAGTTCTAGATGATCTGCAATATTAAAATCCTATAGGCATGATTTCTAGATGATTAGCAATATTGAAATCCTACAGGCATGATTTCTAGATGATTAGCAATATTGAATTCCAATAGGCATGATTTCTAGATGATTTGCAATATTGAAATCCTATAGGCATGATTGCTAGATGATTTGCAATATAGAACCTATAGGCATAATTTCTACCCATTAACTGATGCAACAACATAAACCCCTCCCACAACCTTTTACTATATCCCCAAATTATTTTACAAAGTTTTTACAAAAATGGAAGGGAAATAAATACATCAAAACTAAAAAAAACAGACCCGAGGAAGCTCAAACCAACCTTAATGTCCAACACATGTATTTTACCAAATCCGGGCTCAGATTCCAAGGCCTTCTCTTAGAGAGTTTCAAAGTTCTAGGGCTTTCAGGAAGCCCAAGCAATGCTTGGACCCTAAAGATTGATTAGAGTAGTGCAATGTGTGGAGTTATTCAGACCTTAGGCATCCAAGTTTAGAGGGAACTCTAGGGTCCATAAGCATGGCTTACCATAGGGGGATAAGACTTAAAGAACTAAGAGAAGGTGTAAAAGTGAGGATATTAGAGGAGACCAAAGAAAAGGGTGGTCATATCTAGCTGTCACACCTCCTTTTTACGCCCCCGCAGGGCGCAAGGGAGTTTTTCCAATTAAAGGACAATCGAAACGGGATTATTTATTAAATATTCAGAGTCGCCACATGGGAAATTCATGGTGTCCCAAGTCACCGGTTAAATCCCAAATCGAGGAAAAGAATAACTCTGTTTAACAGTCCGCGCACCAGAAATCTGGATAAGGAATTCTGTTAATCTAGGAGAAGGTGTTAGGCATTCCCAAGTTCCGTGGTTCTACCACGATTGCTCAACTGTCATATTTAGCTTATTTATCCGATTTTATTACATGAAGACCCTATGTGACAATTTTTCTTTTTATTAAATACGTCTTTGTATTGAACATCGTCTGAAATATGTCTTTGAATTGCGCCGCATAAAATGAACCCGCAATCCTGAACATACCTGAGTCGATGTTTTGGGATTTGGATTTGGATTGCATGAAATGCACACTCGAGTTTAGGGAGGTAAAATTATTAAATACGCGCCAAAAGATACTAACGCGTTATTATTTTTGAGAAAGCCGTGGAACTCGCTAAATGGCATGTCCCGCAGTCTAAATATTTTTTAACCTTTACTGAGGGCCCCGCATTTTACGTATTTTTATTTGGCGAGGCACGCATCACTTTTAAAGGGCAATCTTAAAGTGACTACATTTCTATTAAATTTGTCTCAAAAATAAAAGAGAGAAAAATCCCAATTAATAACATGCTAAAAAATAAATAAAAAAACGTAACACACTTATTGCTGGATTAAGGCAAATAATAATGGAAAAGAATTTTTCGAAAAAAAAAAGAAAAGAAATTCGAAATTATAAATAAAATAAAAAAATTTCGAAATTATAAATAAAGTAAAAAAATTCGAAAATATAAAAAAATAAAAAATTTGACAGCTAATATTCGAAAGAAATCAATTATAGCTAGATTAAAACCCGCATTGTTATAAAAAAGCTATTGGAATTAATTATTCACAACCATTTGAAACTAGAATTAACCATAATTACTAAAGCTTATTAGAAAAAAGTTTATTAAACTTAAACGTTAACTCATCTTGTTCAAACTCGCACCTAATGGATTAATATTCTTAGCCTTTCTACATTGAATCACACATTAAACATCAAGCATGTTCATTCTACGAAATTACTGGCATATTATATTTTTCTAATATTTGCGGATCTTTATTACTAAAAAGATTCAAAGATTAACTAATGCATAGCGGTAAATATATATGACTAATGTTTAACTAAAATACAAGTATACTTTAACTAAATACATAAATTTTTGCCATTTCATTTCATCTTGAAGACGTACATCAAGTGATTCAAAGTGGTGTACCTGGTACTGGAATACAAAGAAGAAGAAGATCAGTAGGAAGAAATGGTAGCACACACACAGCGACAACAGTTTAACAACACAGGAGTAGCCCAGTGACAACGGGAATAGTAGAAAACCCACGAGATTGCAACCAAGCAAGAAAACCAGTTGCCAAAAAATAACTTCTGCTTTATTAACACTCAAGAAAAAAAAAAGCTTGAAACTTTAATGAACAATAGCAGTTGATGCTAATTGTTAACGGTGAAGAAGAACTGATTTTTTCTTTATTTCTAACTTTCAAATACTCAAAAATTCTTAAGATTTAAAAGTCTTTTTCTTTCGTACCTGTAGTACTGAAATATTTTCTCTCCCAATTCTCCTCAACCTCTAAGTGTCAAATGACTCTTATTTATATCTAAAAAAACAAGACTCTATCCAATTCTTTTAACTATTAACTATACTATTTTTTATTTCAATTAAGTAAAACGCAGTCAACACGGACCCCACCGTTCCCCTTTATTTAATGAACCACTTCATTAATCCTCTTTTTACTTTACATCATTATGCTCCCCACAAGTCTTGTCCCCTCTTATTTTAATTAAAAGTTACGGTCCCTCATTTAATCAATTCTCAAAATACCCTGAAATTATTGAAATTACCATTCTACCCCATCCCTTCAACCTGCACCAAAATTATCAAAAAACACCAACTTACTACAGCTATACCCAAATTCCTAATCAAATTCAACAACATTTCAAAATAAATGATGAAAAACAAAGAACAAACTGAAATTATTTTGAACAACATTCTTAACAAGAATACTTTCGAACAATAACAAAATTGAACATAACAAACAAGTAGATTCCAATCACTAAATTCAGATTCAAGTTAAACTTAACAAAACAATAAAATAAGTTCACCTTTCTAAACTTAATCATCAATTAAACTTCAAATTAAATCGAACAACATCACAATCAAGATCAAGGTTTTAGATCCAAAAATATCAAACAAAATACGGACAAAATAAAACTTAAACCAACTATCCGTATCGAAACCATGACGAACTCGAATGGAAACAAATCTGCCCGGAACGTTTTGAGACCCAAAATAAATTGGAATTTGCCCGGAACTTTTGAAACCCAAAATAAACTCGAACCTGGAATCCCAACAACGACCTCGACGAATCCACGACCAACTTGGCAACGTGTTAGAAATAACGCTCTACGCTAGAGGGGGGGTGAATAGCGTATTAATAAAATTTGGCGTTTTCTTGCGGAATTTAAACTTTGCAGGAAATAAACAAATGCAGTAAAAATAAATTACACCACGATATATACTGGTTGGCCACACTTTGTGGTTAGTCCAGTCCCCGAGAGACTCTCTCGAGATTTCCACTAACAACCTTGTCAAGCTTAAGGTGCCCAACAAACCTTTACACTTGAGACTTGAATCACACAAATCTCAAACACTTGCTCGGAGGTTCCTCACCTCAAAGACTTCAATTTGCTCGGAGGTTCCTCACCTCAAAGACTTCAATTTGCTCGGAGGTTCCTCACCTCAAAGACTTCAATTGTTAAGCTTCCGGGTGCCTAACGAACCTTTACAACTTGAGAACTTGATACAACACAAGCCTCAACCAACCCGCTTAAGGAAACCTATCCCTAAGACTTTACAAGAAGAAATATAACACTTCTTCTTACTACAAGTGTTTAACAAGAACACTCTTTTACTCACTTTACAAGAACTCTCTCAAAGAGTGGATTATGAGTACAAAATATATGGCTCAAGAACACAACAACTCAATCAATAATCTTGGCTCTCAAAAACAATGTAAGATATGAAATTTGAATCACAAGAATGTAATGTAAGCTTTGTGATTTTTCTGCAGTGTTGTTGTGTTTTAAAAATGATTTTCAGAGAGTGTTTTATAGAGAAAATGGAGCAATAGACCGTTGCTTTTAGTTCCAGAAAACGCTCCTGAAAATCTGCCTGACAATCGATTGTTGATATTACACAATCGATTGTTGGAGCAAAATTTCAACAGACAGATTCCTTAAAATCCGGTTAAAAAGATTTCTGTTGAATTTAAAAAGAATGACAATCGATTGTTAACTTTAGACAATCGATTGTTGTTCAAATATTCAAAATATTTCTGGCAACTTTTTGACTAAAAGATTGAGTAAAGATTATACCATAAATACATTAGCCGTTGGAAAAAGTCCGTTTGGAAATATCACTGAGCACAATCGATTGTTAAAGAGTGACAATCGATTGTTCTTCATTTTTGAAGATTTTGAAAACATTCTGTAAGTTGTCCAAAATTTTGAGACTAAGTATAAAATCTGACAATCGATTGTTGAACAGTGACAATCGATTGTTGCTTCAAAAATGATTTCAAACGAAGTTTCTGTCTCAAGACAACATTTTAAAAACTAAGTATAGAACTTGACAATCGATTGTTTCTTCAATACAATCGATTGTTAAACCCAATTTTCTCAAAACGAGTTTAAAAATCTTTTTGGCAAATATGCAACTTATTTCTTTAAAAACTTATGATGCATGATTTTATGAAAATCATTTTAGGTGAGAGCCAATATTAGAAATAAGTCGTTGAGTCAAGATTACAAATTAAGACCTACTCAACAGTTGATTGCATCTTCTATTCTTGAACGCGTACTATCCATCTTGTACTTGGACTGTTATTGTTCCATCACCGATGCTTGTCTCAATGTTTGGCATTTATCAAAACCTACATGAATCAACACACGTTAGTTCGAGAACGTGTTTCTTACAATTTCCCCCTTTTTGATAATGGCAAACATGTATCGGGATATGCATAATGATAACAGTTCAAGATAATTCAATGTGCATCATAGACATGTTCATGTTGCATAAGATATTCCCCTCAAATGATGATTCCCCCTAAATGTGTGCAGTTATATCAAAGTGCATGGGAAATATATTATGCATGCATAGCCCGTTTATTTTCCCCCTTTTGACATTAACAAAAAGTGGCTAGATAACAAGTCTAATAATAGCATGCTAGTTCAACAAACGTCAACATAATCGATTATTATACGGGATAATCGAATAGTTTGCACTGAAAAGAAAAATTCCCCCTAAATATAAGATTCCCCCTGAATTTATGCAACACATTCAAAGAAAGCATGTAAGTATGCATAAACTCTAATCGCATATAGCCTTTCTTTTATTCCTTTTAAAAAAATGTACTTCCCCCTTTTGAAAAAATCAAATAATTCATATAATGGAAATAGGAGAGATATTTCAAATGAAAATCAACTTTCATTAAATAAAAAAAACATTACATAGGCCATTAAATAAATAAAAATACAAGAAAATATTTAATCCTCGTTATCATCATCTTCGTCCATGTTTTGCGGCGGTGCCTCAAATGGGACAACAGCACCATATTGATAGTTGACATGGTCAAAGTATCTTTGGACATAGCGGGTTAAGATCAACTTTTGTCTCAATGCGGGTAAGATGATTTAAAATATCCGAATTTGGATCTTGATTTGGAGGAGGATTTGAGGCTTTGAGCTTGAATATTTGGTGATGAGAATGAAGACACCATCTCCTATTTATAGAGGGGAGAATAGGAGAGAAAAAAATATGCCTGAAGTTAACTCAAAAACGGTCGAGTTATGGAATTTGACCGTTGAGACAATCGATTTTTGAACAGTGTTATGCCAGTTGGATTGACTGATAAAAGCTGATAATCGATTAACGGAGGCTGCAGGACTCAACGGTAAGAATTTTTGAATTAATACCGTTGGACAATCGATTGTGTGATAGAGACAATCGATTGTGGCAAGTTTGACACTTAGATTCTGAGAATTTGGCTTGAAACAGAATGTTTTTGAAATTTCAGAAAATCACTGACAATCGATTGTTGAACTTGACAATCGATTGTGTACTGGGCAAAAATGGTCTAAGTCCTGAAAATTTATTTTGGAAGTATGGTAATCAATTTTGAATATATTATAATCAATTTTGGAATTATGACAATTGATTATGAATGAAACAACGTCATCAACACATGGTGGAAGATAATGATTCTTCGGATGAAAACGTTTTTATGAAAATAGATTTTCCATCATGAATACATATAATCAACACCAATTGTTATAAATACCAATTTAGAAAATCAAAACTCAATACAATTTATGCACTTAATCAATTATGCAATTTATTAAAATAACGTTCATATCAATACTTGTGACATATAATACCAATTCAACTAGCTAAAGGGTAGAGTAAGGAACGATCATACCCGGTTTGTCTTGATGTCATCCTCCATCGTTGACATCTCAATTTGCTAGAAATTGAATTGAATGCTTCATGCGAGCACATTTGCATTTCCAACATTTAATCAAGTGAAGCCATTTCCGATATATATATATAAACAATTTATCACCATAATAACAATTCAAAAACCAAACAGATATTTGTTAAGAAAATATCATCAATAAAATTTATGCAATCAATTCTTTCAAAGCACAAGTTCCCTCTTAAGTAAGACAGAATGGAATGTAATGACATTCCTCTTACTTGTAACAGATTGCCTAAAACATTTCTTCTTTTGATAAGAAGATTGTATTAAGGCTAATTCCTTTTACCATATTCACAAAAGAATAGGAAGGATATTGAGGAATATAAAATATGACGATTTCTATAAATTTATCAATTTTATCAACTAAAAAAAATACCTATTGTTATTTTGAAAGGCATTTGTCATAACATATATTGCATGCTGTTTCAAATAGATAGTCAAATCATGAATCAACCATCTTATCACCTGTTTAAGCAAAACACATCAATTTGACATTTTACAGGAAATACCGATTGTTACAAAAGCAATGAAAAATTCATTTGACGGAGAGCATAACAAATGCATCAAATGTTATTTTATTAACAGTGATACACAAGGTTATTTTCAGCAATCCATATTGCAACAAATGTCAAATGTTTCAATTAAGCGCATTTGCAATAATGAGAACCAAAACAAAGCATGATTCAAGGAGAATTGATACGGATGGTTAACAAAGACATATCAACACATACAATTGGGCATGATAAAAATGAAAGCCTAGTCTTTTAAAAAAATTTCAAGAACGTTTATGCCTATTTTGAACTGACACGATGATAAATGATAGCTGTCGAGTTCAGAATTCAGAATGGTAACAAATCTTGAGATTTTTACCGATTGACAATCGATTGTTGAAAAGGGACAATCGATTGTTGAACTATTTGACACTTAGTTCCTGAAAAATCTGCAAGAAACAGAGTTTTTGAAAACTCAGAAAACCACGGACAATCGATTGTGCCTGTGAACAATCGATTGTGGACTAGACCAAAAAGGTTTTAAGTCCTGAAAATCGATTATGAGAGTATGCTAATATAAAAAGCATTTATCAAAACATATATTAAAACATGATTTAAAACACTTTGCTGTTTGAAAAGATTGTCAAGACACAATTCAACTAAACATGATTTTAGTAGGTACTCATTCAAAGCAAGAATCAACATTTGTCAAAGCATGGATCAAGCATTTAATAGTTGATACTAGTAATCAAAAATGAATTTTCAGCATGTCAATCAACAAGTATAGTCAACAAGAAATTTCACAAATTGATTCTTACAGTTAACGCATGTCAACGTTTTTCAGGGTGAGAATCAAGTTGACAACTTATATGTTAATAACATCAGCTGCCATATATCAACAAATCTGTCAACATTAATAACTTGCACATATTTGGTTTTATCAAAAAGAATAGCTAACCGAAATTCCTCTCGATGCCTTTGGGTGTCGTGCTTGGTGCATCTACTACAATTTTGTAGTCTTCAAGCACACCTGCAAAAATACCTACAGAGAGGTTTTTGGTACCCATATCTTTTTGGGTCCTTTGGGGTTAGGCAAATAATAATTATAACCAAAAGATAAATCCCTATGTTTAGCAAAACACACGGGTGCAATGTGACCTATCCGATTGCAATAATGGCATACTACGTTCGGATTGTACCAATGCCTAGGTTGCGCCAAATACATTCTAGGTGATCTAGAGTCATTCCTAGAGGAGTTGAGAATCCTAGAGTCATTTCTAGGTTGTCTAACGTAGTTCGTTCTAGGCTTATAAACAATAGTCCTAGTATTGATTCTAGGCGATGTAAAGTGATTAACTCTAGATTCATTATTCCAATTTCTAGAGTTGTATCTAGGTGATCTGAAGGCGTTAGTTTTAGACTTGTTTTCATACATCCTAGCGTAATGTCTAGGTGGTCTAAAGGAATTTGTCCTAGACTCATTTACAACCCTAGAATTATTTCTAGGTGGAGCAGTAAAATTTCTAATGGGATTTCTGCTTTTATGCCGTTGATTTCTCTTCGACGTTTCCTTTTCTTCAATAACCTTAGGGACATCTATACTTCGTGATTCTAAAGTTTTCCTAAGTTCTGCGTTTTCTAACTTCAAGGAATCGCAGGAAGTACAAGTAGAGCATTTATCAACATAAGAAGCTTCATGCATAGTCTTAATGACTTGTCTAAGTTCTACACTATCATTTTGCAAAAACTGATTTTCTTTTACAAGATTCTCGTTATCAAGAGACAGATTTTCAAAATCCTTTTGTTTTAAAGAAAGTTGATTTTTGAAATCTTTTTCTTTCAATAAGAGACGTTCTTCAAAATCCTTTTCTTTTAAAGAGAGATTTTTCTGAAAATCTAATTCTTGCTGGGAAAGTGATTTCTTCAAATCTTTAATCATTTTAACAGCATTACCAAATTCACCATACAAATCTTCAAATGCATTTTGTAATTCTTCGAACGAGTGAGAATTAGAGATACTTACCTCTTCTTCGTTGTTTCCATCAAATATTTGAGGCATGGTGTAGCAATTTCCTTCACCGATTCCTGCAAAAGAATCATGAGTAGAAGCCATGGATGGTTCTCTCAAACTGTTAAGTTTTTCAGAGAGTATGGCTCTGATACCAATTGTTAGAAATAACGCTCTACGCTAGAGGGGGGGTGAATAGCGTATTAATAAAATTTGGCGTTTTCTTGCGGAATTTAAACTTTGCAGGAAATAAACAAATGCAGTAAAAATAAATTACACCACGATATATACTGGTTGGCCACACTTTGTGGTTAGTCCAGTCCCCGAGAGACTCTCTCGAGATTTCCACTAACAACCTTGTCAAGCTTAAGGTGCCCAACAAACCTTTACACTTGAGACTTGAATCACACAAATCTCAAACACTTGCTCGGAGGTTCCTCACCTCAAAGACTTCAATTTGCTCGGAGGTTCCTCACCTCAAAGACTTCAATTTGCTCGGAGGTTCCTCACCTCAAAGACTTCAATTTGCTCGGAGGTTCCTCACCTCAAAGACTTCAATTGTTAAGCTTCCGGGTGCCTAACGAACCTTTACAACTTGAGAACTTGATACAACACAAGCCTCAACCAACCCGCTTAAGGAAACCTATCCCTAATACTTTACAAGAAGAAATATAACACTTCTTCTTACTACAAGTGTTTAACAAGAACACTCTTTTACTCACTTTACAAGAACTCTCTCAAAGAGTGGATTATGAGTACAAAATATATGGCTCAAGAACACAACAACTCAATCAATAATCTTGGCTCTCAAAAACAATGTAAGATATGAAATTTGAATCACAAGAATGTAATGTAAGCTTTGTGATTTTTCTGCAGTGTTGTTGTGTTTTAAAAATGATTTTCAGAGAGTGTTTTATAGAGAAAATGGAGCAATAGACCGTTGCTTTTAGTTCCAGAAAACGCTCCTGAAAATCTGCCTGACAATCGATTGTTGATATTACACAATCGATTGTTGGAGCAAAATTTCAACAGACAGATTCCTTAAAATCCGGTTAAAAAGATTTCTGTTGAATTTAAAAAGAATGACAATCGATTGTTAACTTTAGACAATCGATTGTTGTTCAAATATTCAAAATATTTCTGGCAACTTTTTGACTAAAAGATTGAGTAAAGATTATACCATAAATACATTAGCCGTTGGAAAAAGTCCGTTTGGAAATATCACTGAGCACAATCGATTGTTAAAGAGTGACAATCGATTGTTCTTCATTTTTGAAGATTTTGAAAACATTCTGTAAGTTGTCCAAAATTTTGAGACTAAGTATAAAATCTGACAATCGATTGTTGAACAGTGACAATCGATTGTTGCTTCACAAATGATTTCAAACGAAGTTTCTGTCTCAAGACAACATTTTAAAAACTAAGTATAGAACTTGACAATCGATTGTTTCTTCAATACAATCGATTGTTAAACCCAATTTTCTCAAAACGAGTTTAAAAATCTTTTTGGCAAATATGCAACTTATTTCTTTAAAAACTTATGATGCATGATTTTATGAAAATCATTTTAGGTGAGAGCCAATATTAGAAATAAGTCGTTGAGTCAAGATTACAAATTAAGACCTACTCAACAGTTGATTGCATCTTCTATTCTTGAACGCGTACTATCCATCTTGTACTTGGACTGTTATTGTTCCATCACCGATGCTTGTCTCAATGTTTGGCATTTATCAAAACCTACATGAATCAACACACGTTAGTTCGAGAACGTGTTTCTTACACAACGATCATAGAATATACATATATATATATATATATGTATATATATATATAAATATATATATATATATAGACGAGGGTGGGGGTTTTGACGCTGGGCTGCTCGTTTGGTTTCGAACTTGGGGGGACGGGTCGTTTGGTGAGTTGTGACTGGAGCTGGTCGTTTTCTATGGGGGACGATGGTGAGGTTGTTATGGACTGATTTTTGAGCTTTAATCAGCGTCCATGGTTGGACGTTTCAGGTGGTTGACGAAACGAAGAGGAGCAGCAGCTGGTCGTCTATGTGGCTACTGGCAGCGGGCAGCCATGGATGGACGTTACACGTGTTCGTTTGGACGTGAGGCGAGGGAGGGAGCTGGTTGAGGTGGCTGTTCGATGAGAAGTCGGAGGCAGGAAGCGATGGAGGTTCTGTTGACGTTGGAGACGGCGACACAGTGGTCGTCGATGGCTGCTCGTGAGGGTGGCTGGAGATAATGCCGATGGTGGTTCGTTTGGTTAATGGTGGGACGGGTAGTGGGGATTGTTTGGGGGGGGGGTTGAAGAAAATGAAGAGAGAGGGGTGGGGTGTAAGGTGTGACGGCTAGAGAGTTTAAGGTGTGTTTAGGGTTTGGGTTGTTTGGTTAAGTGAGAAGAATGAAATATCTGAAAAATCAAAATAGGTGGGGTGGAAATGGGTTGGGTCAAGGGTTTTTTGGGTTGGGTAGAGGTGTTTTGGGCCTAGATTTGGAATTGAAGAAGAGGCCCAATTCCGATTTTTCTTCTATATGCTTAGGTGGATGTGTGGGCACACCAGGCTGGATAAGATCAAGAATGAAGTTATTCGACAGAAGGTAGGGGTGGCCCCGGTGGACGAGAAGATGCGAGAAGCGCGACTGAGGTGGTTCGGGCATGTTCGGAGGAGGGCCCTCGATGCCCCGGTGAGGAGCTGCGAGCGGCTGGAGATTGTTGGTGGTCGGCGAGCGAGAGGGAGGCCTAAGAAGCATTGGGGAGAGGTGATTAGGCAGGACATGACAAGATTGCAGGTTACCGAGGACATGACCCTTGATAGGGCCGTTTGGAGGTCTAGAATCAGGATTGTAGGCTAGGGGCTCCTAGAGTCCTTCGTTCGCATCTCTCGGGGTTGGGTGTGGGATAGTAGGGTTACCCATATGTGACTAGTGTTTTAGCTTATGTCTCCATATGGTTGTTACTATGGTAGTTACTGTTTGTTATTATTGCATTATTGCATGCGACTGTATTTATGTTGCTTATGTTTTCATAAGTACTTACATTATTACTGCAGGAGTACCTATGCTTTATTATTTTGTTTTGTTTTGTTTTGCTTGTGTTTCTAATTTTACCTTTGTTTTCGTAATGCAGCTTTCCCTCTTTTTATCCTACACGCCGAGGGTCGTTTGGAAACAGCCTCTCTGCCCTTACGGGCAGGGGTAAGGCTCGTCTACATATTACCCTCCCCATACCCCACCTGGTGGGATAACTGGGTAGTTGTTGTTGTTGTTGTTGATAAGATTAAATTATAAAACCCAAAATTATCTTAAAATAGTAATTAACTCCTAATAGTAATTATCACATAAAATTAAATAACAACTAAAGCACAATCACACAATTTGGACATTAGAGGCTAAAAATGAAAAGGATGCATATTTTTGTAATTCTCATTTTGTAAAATAAACTTAATTACTCTTAATTGTAGAATTAAATCCTACATGCAAGTAAGATATATTTATGTATTTTTTATTAATTTAACAAATAGACAAGCACATACAAATGCAAATATTACGTGGAAAATAACACAAAATTCACAACAATTGCAAACACACAAAAATTGTTCTATTTTTAAATTTTTTGGGAGTAATTCATATGTAGGGCAAAAATCACGTGCTCACGCTAGCCATGAATGGGACTGGCGCACCCCTGAACCTTTACATGGCTTGAACAAACAATAGCAGACTTGAGAAAGTCAGACTTAGGCATGTATGGTGATTAGGATACCACCAAACCTGAGTCAAGCTCAACACATAATAGGGGTTAAGGGAATAGGGCTGATTTGAGTATAGGATTTGAGCAACCTGGTTCGAAACTTGGGGTGGCAATAGATTGCCACCCTAGTCTAAAACAATACTCACACACAAAGGGGTTAGGGAAAAGGGTTGATATGAAAACATTTGTGGCAAACAGAATTAAGCCACGGGGACTTGGGGGAAGGGATGTACAGGAAAGTACTCATACAAGCATACAACATCAAAGACATAGGAATATGGGTAGGGGTATACATGCTGAAGTTTAACTGCATAATGAACATAAACATGCATAAGAAAAAGGGTAAATAAACATGTAGTTTGGGATATTAATTTAAATCATGGACATACCAGTTGCAAACTCAAACAGTAAAGAAAGTATGACAAATACTATAGTTTAGCCTTGGATTTCAGCCGGCTAAACCAAAGCAGCAGAACAAGTAGTAGAGAAGAGTAAAGAAGAAAATAAAGAGTTTTGTGAGTGTGAATTTGTGATTGTTCGTGTGTTTGAAGTAAAAGGGGTGGGGGTTTTTATAGTTTGAAAGTAAGTAGTAAATAAGGCAGGAAAATAATCTTAGTAACAAATCAAAATCAATTAGGAGAAGGACTCCCTTTAATTAAGGAGTCAGACTTAAGGTAAATAAAATAGAGTTCCAATTATGGAAAGAAGTATCAAGAATAAGTTGTAAAATAAAGGGTAAATACATATAAAGTTTTGAAAGATACATGATTTTAAGCAAATAAGGCAAGAATAGAATCACCAATCACATAGTAATTTAAGGAAACAAGGGTTCGAATTGGTATTGAATTTAGTCAGAGAGTAGGTCCAAATCAGTCAAAGGGAGAATCGATAGGTTCATAGGAAATCAACCCCCCAAAATTAGGGTTATTTTAAAAGGGGAAGTTTGACTATAAAGAGATGCACAAGTTCACCATGTGAGGTTAAACATAGCAAGATAGTCATGTAATCAGAGAGTAGAAAACGCAGGAATGAAAATGGGATTAGAAGTTCTCGCAGAGCTTAGCAAGAAACCAGAAGCACGAAAGGAGTTTAGACAGTTAGGGTTTTGAAATTAAACAGGTAGTAGACAATCACATAAAACTCAGAAAACCCCCAAAATATAGGGTTTTCATCACATTTCGAATGTAAAGAAAAAAGCATTCAGAGAGAACATAAACATTCATGAAAAGCATAATGAGAGCAAAGAACACAGTAAAGAAACTACTCAGAAACCATAGAAACAACATGGTAAAGAAAATACATGGAAATCATAGTAGAAATACTTAGGAATTACATCAAAAGTAAAAGAAATCACAGTAGAGCAAATAAAACAGAAAGTCGGAGAAACCCGAAGTTTAAAAAAGAGGAACAATTTAAAAAAAATCGGCAAAAATGTGGAAAACACTTTGAAATCTTAGAAAATAATGTAGATTTGAAGTAGATCTTAAAAATAAACAAAGAAGAAAACCTTGGAGACTTAGGGTTTCAGAGAAAACCCTAGAGAGCGAGAACGCCTGGAACAATCTGATTTTGAGTCGAAAACGGACACACAACGCTAAGACTCGCCAAAGAGAGACCGTACATGGCCATAGAACTCAATCCGGAGGACCTCTGAGTCGGTGGTCTTCAAATAGGACTTTGATCTTTGAAAAAAGGTCATAGAAGGGATTGGGGGTGAGTATAGGTTTCACAAAGCCTGGGAGGCAATGATTTCTAGTGAAACAAGGTCGGAAAATGGTCGGAGAAGGGCTAGGGTTTCAGGGGTGGTAGAGAAATTTTGGGAATGAAAGGGTTTTAGGGGCGACTGCCTGTGAGAAGTTATTAGGGTTAGGGGGTGTCTTGTGTTTAATTAAGGGAAGGGAGACGTGGATCGTTGATTAAAACAATCAACGGTCCTGATTCAAAATGGGGATCTGGGCAGGTAGATTAATTGGGTTTAGGTCTGGTTATTTAGGAAATTGGGTAGTGTAATTGGGGGTGGGAATAAGGGCTAAAATTTAAATAAAAGGGCTACAATTTAAATAGCCAATTTTTCCCATTTTGATTTTTATAAAATATTAAGTGGTGTTTAAAATTAAATTAAAAATATTGGTTTAATAAAAAATACATAAGTACTAAATTAGAAATATTAGAATGATTTTGTAAATGCAAGAATAAAATAAATTATTTATCAAGATAACAAATTTTGGGAATAATTATTAGATTTTCTAGTGCAGAATAGGCCACAAATTGATTTTAAAAATTCTTAAAAATGTAAAAAAATACCAACACCTTTGTGGATGTTTATATATGCATATACATGCTATTTTGAAAGTATTTTGAGTATAAAATACGTAGAAAAAAATTGGGTATTAAAGAGTTGTCGGGTAAAGATAAGATGGCCAATTTTGACTGGAGACGGTGATTGTAAAAAGACATTGATCGGGCTCTGGTTTCTGAGCTGCCTACATATCCCTGGTTTTAGTGGAATCAGGCCGTATGTAGTTCAGGAACCACTGACGAAACATACCGATGGGTATCTGGAAAACAGATGCGATGGTTAGATTTGAGAGGGTGCTTGGGATCGGACGAACTGCGGAGAACTGGAGCGAGAATGCTCTTACTGAGATGGACATGAACCGATCCGAACACCTGTAAATGGGCGATGTGCGCATATATTGCGTAATTTAAACGTGATACAAATTTTCGCTGGACCATGAATGTTTGTCCTTTGACGGTTAGACGTCCTCAGACTATGATGTCCTGGGCCATGAAATTAAGGGTTTGCATGCCATGAAGTGATGTTCTTGGGCTATGCAGATGGTGCCTTCAAACTATGACGCCTTTGAACGAGTTGGTAATCTTTCAGCCCATGAAAAGGTGGCGCTCTTTCAGCCAAATGAATGCTAATGGTAGCGATCTTTCAGCCAGCATGAGAATTTAAAAATAGGTGGAAATATTTGAGCCGAGTGAGAACTTAAAATGCATGTGGTGATGTTCCAACCAATCAAAAAATAAAGTGACGATATTTTAGCCATGCAGGGCGAAGACAATGCTTAGTCTCGAAAGGCAGATAAGAGCCTTATGCAATATGTAGGTAGAACTTAACCACGAAAGGCAGAGAGTAGCCTTATGCAAAATACAGATGCAGACAGAGTTTAGTCTCGAATGGAAGATAGTAGCCTTATGCAAAGTGTAGATAGAGACAAAGTTTAGTCTAGAAAGGCAGATAGTAGCCTTATGCAATGTGGAGGTAGAGCTTAACCTCGGAAGGCAGAGAGTAGCCTTATGCAAAAATGTAGATGGATACAGAGGTTAGTCTCGAAAGGAATATGATAGCCTTATGTAGGATGAAGGTAGAGTTTATCCTCGGATGGCAAAGAGTAGCCTTATGCAAAAATGCTGATGGAGATAGAGCTTAGTCTCTAAAGGCAGATAGTAGCCTTATGCAAAAAATTCAGATGGAGACAGAGCTTAGTCTCGAAAGGCAGATAATAGCCTTATGCAAATGCGGGGATGTAAAAGAGCTTATAGAAGTAGGTTTCTTAGCTGGTAGACGGCTTGCGATATTTGGACTGCTGGGAAGTGTTGGGTGTGGATAGTGATCCTTTGAGGGTTTCAATCCTGAAGAACGAATGTGCTTTGAACCATAACCTGAGTTCCTGCAACGATGATGGTGCAAATGATATTTATGCATGACTTAGTAAATATAATGAAAGTATGTATATGATTTTATTTTGGGTGAACCCACGACTAAAACGTGGTTCACGACACGACAGCCTCACTTGTTCTGAGAATTTGAGGATCCTCCTCAAAATTCTGCCCCAGTTTATTGGGCTGGTGCTACTGGCAGATGTGCTGAATAACCGAACGAGGATCAATCCAGAATTTGAGGGTCCTTCTCAAAATTCTGCCCCAATTTATTGAGTCGGCTCTGATGAGGTGACTGTCAAACTTACTTCGAAATTTTGAGGGTCCTCCTCAAAATTCTGCCCCAGTTCCAGTAACGGGGGGAAATTGAATTTTTATTAAAATATGACTGAACCCATAGGGCTTCCTACGTATCCCCTCTTAAACGGAAATCAGATCAGGCATAGTTCAAATTACATCACAAAAGAAAAGCATATGATCAAATGTAGTATCTTTTCACTGCGTATGAGTTAATAGGCTTCGGCCAGAGTTCTCCATCCATTTCTGCAAGAATAAGGGCTCATACGATTAGAACTCGATGGACCATGTACGCACCCTGCCAATTGGGAGAGAATTTCTATTTGGCTTGATCTTGGTGCGGAAATAGTTTCTTCAATACCAACTGTTCTGGCGTGAATTTCCTTGGCTTGAATCTCTTGCTGAAGGATCTGGACATTCTGTTCGGATATAATTGACCGTGACAGACAACATTCATCCTCTTTCCATCTATGAGTACTAACTGCTCGTAGCGACTATTGACTCATTCTGCGTCATCTAATTCTGTTCTTGTATTACCCTTAAGGAGGGTATTTCTACCTCGACGGGAATGACCACCTCTGTACCATAAAGCAGCATGTAGGGAGTGGCCCCGGTGGATGTGCGGACTGTGGTAAGATAACCCACTAAACTGAATGACAACTTCTCATGCCACTGCTTGTGCTTTTCTATCATCTTCCTTGGTATCTTCTTGATGTTCTTATTGGTTGCTTCTATAGCTCCATTTATTTGAGGTCTGTAACCGTAGAGTGTTTGAGTCTAATCCTGAATTTGATGATGTCGGAGAACTTTTGACCTTCAATTAGAATCAGTCTCTCATACTACTGTGGATCTTGAGCGCGTTCAAAGAACCTGTTCATTTGTTCTTCCTCTAAGGCCGGTCTAACCTTAGCAGCTTCTGACCTCCAATGAGTAGCATACTCACGAAAGGTCTCAAAGGGCTTCTTCTTGAGATTCTGGATATAGAACACATCTGGTGAGTTCTCAATGTTGAACTTAAACCGATCCATAAAGTCAGATGCCATGTTTACCTAACTAGTCCATTTCTTCACATCCTAAATAATATACCAGGATAAAGAATCACCCTTCAAGCTCCTCATGAATAGCTTCATGCCGATCTTATCGTCCCTTCTGACTCTTGCTAACTTGTCACCATACATTCTCAAGTGGACCCTGGGGTCACCTGTGCCATCGAATAGTTCGAACTTGGGAGGTTTGTACCCATCCGGGAGCTCAACATCTGGTTGAACAGAGAGATCTTCGTAATTCAGCCCTTTAACACCTTTGTTACTTTCAAAACCCTGGACCCGGCTAGCCAACTTCTTGATCTCAGCGGCCAAATTCTCAATGAGGGAAGTTTTGTCCTCTGCCTCAATTGAAATGGTGATAGGCTGACTATAATGCGGCATAGTGTCCAAAAAGATTGGAACGTTATGGTCTATTATGGGGTTTTATGGTTCAGGAATGTGCAGTGGAGTGTTATGAATGGGTTGCATCGGAGGTTTTGGGATATTTTGTGGTTGTGCGGGGTTCTGGATGTTAACATCGGGCGGGGAAAGAGTGATTGACAGGCTTGCCAGGTTTTTAACTTTGTCCAATTCATCTCGGAACCTCAACAATGTTTGCTCCAGATGAGCAGCAGTTTTTTTGGTAATTGCAGCATTCTGAGAAGTTTTTTCAAGTTCTTTTCTAGCGCTCGTATATCCCATTTTTCCTTTGTTCCTGTTTCTGGTAGGACTTGGAGGAGGAGGAGGATCTTTGGATCTTGCGGAGTATGCTGATGGTGCCATAATGCACGATGTAACCTTTGGGGAGGGGAAAAAGAAAAATAAAACAAGGTAAAACGTTAGTACGGATTTTGATAAATAATATTTCAATATTTAAACACAGTATGCAGGAGTATAAATCGCTTCCTAATTTGGGTGCCTCTTTGTGCCCGAGGTAGGCCTAGAGACAAATAAAATTTGGAGAATTTATAATGCTAAATGCCTCATTTTATTGATGAAAACAAAATGAGTCTAAAACAACAAAATGATAAAGACGTTACTAATGGGCAGCGGCCATATTACATTTAAGAAAAGCAGAAGAGTAAAAGTCTAACTACTTGGTCCCAGAATGACCTTCCCCAGATTCGGTATTCTTGCCTCCATCATATAGCTGCATCAACTTTCGCATCCCTAACAGTAGGTAGGCTCGAGCCAGATGTCCGCCTGCATTTCCCTCAGCATTCTGATAGTCTTCAATCCTTATTAAGAACTTCCCTTCCAACTCCACTAGACCTCGCTCCAGATATCCCAAACGTTTGTTGGCGTTGACAGCCATATCCTTCCACGCATTGATTAGCTTCTCGTGGGATTCCTATATTTCCCGATGTTCGTTCTCATATTCTCTAATCCTCTTGCACAATTGATTGTATTTGACTTCTGCTTCAGTTTTCTCGTCAATAATCCTGTGACCGTGGACGAACCCTGGATGATCCAAACCAATGTGATCATCTTCCAACCAAAATATATACTACGGCACACACCCGGCATGATACCTATCTGGTTCAATAGACTCCTTCCCTAGAACGAGCTTGCAGTGCCACATATGCTGAGCGTGACACCTATGCAGGCTATCATCATTTTGAAAGTCATCCCTAAAATGAGTCAATTTCTCTATCCTGGGTATGATTTGTTTCCTTCTGACTTGCCTCATGACTCGGAGGGGGGGCGTAAGGTTGAGTTCTCCTCAGGCCAATGAGTATGAGGAATGGTGCGTCTTGAGAAAGGATAATGAACTCCCATATACGGAACCACTCGAACATCCACTGAATTTGCTCTTCTTTGAGATTCTCGAACAACTCTACCCATCCACTAGCATCCTCTGGCTGTGCGAACATGTTGGGCATGAAGTTCATTCGCTTTGGTTGGTGAAAAGCGATATGGTCATCCCAATCCCTGCGTATGATTTCCTGTCTATAATCGCCTTTCTAAAGGTGTTCTAGTTACCATAGTTGAAGTAGCAAATTACAACCCTCGAAATGTGGAGCCGCTTGTTGACACTTTCCCATGGCTTGGTAGATTTCACCGAGGATCATAGGTGCTATGCTGAAGGACTGTCTGTCGATCCCTTCAATTAAAGTCTTGGTAACCATGGCTAGTCTGGTGTGCATCCTAGCCTTCTTCATAGGGAAAATTACCATGCTCAGGAAGCAAAACATGAACACAAACACCCTTCTTTGTATGTGTCCCAAAGAAGTGCGGGCGAATTCGTCCATGTAGATGCGATAGGACTTACTGTGGCCATATCTCTCGTATAAGAAGTTGAATGGTACGTAGGAGTATTTCAATCAAGAAAGGTCGGGATTTTTCTTGAGTCCCATCAGTTTAAGAAAACCTCTACTTTTGCGATTCTCCAACATAAGCAAACCCAGCGTTTCCCAAGGGATGCCAGGTAGACCCCCTATTTCTTCTAGCAAAGGGGCCATTTCCAAATCCCCGAAATGGAACATTCATCTATCACCATCCCAAAACAAAGTGGCAGCCTCAATGATTTGTTGTTGGCTAAGATTTCTAGAAGTAAGGGCAAATTCCCTAAGTACTTGCGGACGAGGATTTGGTCACTTCTATAAAGATCTTCCCACCAGCTTAGCAACCTTGGGTGGATTTTGGATACCATAGCGAATCTAGGAACCTCGTGCCTCATTTTCTGCAAAAAAGGTGTTAAGCCCTTAACCCCACGGGACTCGACTATTTAAATCAATAATTAGCAAAAGGCATTTAGTTCTCAAAATAAATGCACTTAACGTGAAGGTGTCCGTTTGGGTTTCAGGAAACCCGGTGGAATTTGGTTTAGGCTATCTTAAGGAGTCATCATGCGGACAACTTAACTGACTCGGCTAGGCTGACCATGATGCATGAACAGTTTAAGGGATTAAGGTTTCTACTTTTGAAGTGCTAGACAAGGTACCCTTGAGCGGAAAACTCTAGAGGGAAAGGCTCGGAATCCTCGACTACACAGTTAATCGACTGGTTTTACCGCAAATATGGCTTTGCCACATTTAGGGGGTTTATAATATTGTAAGGGCGCAACCACTCATTATAAGCATTGTTATAGGATTTGTTTTGGCACGAGTGGAAAATGATGTTGAGAGATGCAATTACAATAATGAAACCTATTACATGTATTTTCACGTTCATAAGATAAATGATTACAATGATTGCTCGAAATTACGATAGTATTGAAATAATAAAGCAGTAAAGAAAGAAGTTAAAGGAAAGAAAAGACACGAATAGCCAAGTTAGTAGTTATGATTAAATAATCAAGGACAGGAAATAAATGCGATTAAGTAAGCAATAAAGTCACAAAAACAAGTAATGGTTAAAGGTTAAAAATGTCCCCAGCAGAGTTCCCATGCTATCGACGCCCCATTTTTTCTCCCGCGAGGGAAAGAAATCGGGTTTGCGACATTATGGGTGGAATGACTCTTTTATCCCCTTTAGGATGAATTTCGTCTATGGAGTTTAAAGAGTCGCCACCTAATGATTATAGTACATTAGGATACTTTTTTGAGAAAGGTAGAAAGATTCGAAGGAAAACCAGAGTTTGGTAAGGGCTTGAAATTATCTCGAGGGGAGGTGTTAGGCACCCTTCAAGATCCACTAGTGTGGTTCCCGACCTTGCTTAGATGTGACTTAAGAAGAATAGACAAGAAAAATTTGCACATAAGAAATGCGAACAAGTCGACAATTTTGAAAGAAGGGGGGCACAAGTAAAAGGGAGTTTTAAAGAAAACATTTAAATAAAGGAAAAGTAAATAGGGTCCTTGATTTAACTATTATATGGATCATTCGATGCAATATCCCGCACATGTTCCCAACGAGGGGTCGCCTTATGATATTTGCACTTCGTCATCATCTCCATATTCTGCCCTTCCCACCCTGTTAAGGTATTTAAGCGCGTTTAGTCTCGATTACTTATTGCATGCTAGTACCCGTCCCGACCTATTAGTCCTGGGGTATTTGGACTTCTAATCCTAAAAGGGGAGGAAAGGGGATAAGTGTATATATGGAGTTTAAAGGTAAAAATGCTAAGGTTTCAATCAAAAAAATAGCAGATAAGGGGAGTAAACAGCATACAAAGGCTGCACAAAAACCCCTTAAGCCTTACAGCAATTAGTTTAGCATGACTTGCAATTACTAATTTGGTCCTAAGATTAAAACTAATAGTGAATAAATTAGTTTAACATATAAAGTTGGATAATAAATCTACTTTGAGACCCTCGGGTCCGATTTGTTAGAACTTAAGGTATTTTAAGACCAGTAATTTCAGAAAGTGCTAATTTTAGACAAGGATCTGTAAAGAAGAGTTTTGGAAACAGGAAAAAATTTGCAGAAGTCCAGAAATGGCTTGAAAAATAGCCGAGCTGCTTAAGCAAAATCGTAAAAGAAAAAGTTATTCCCAAAAAAGCATTGATGTACAAATTTAGCCAGAGGACCAAAAAAGTTGGTTTCAGAAAGATTCAAGTTGGAATTTGAAAAGAGTCTGTGGGTTTAAAATAGTGAAAAAGAAAAGACTTGGCCAGGTTTCAGAAGCAGACAAATTTGGACAAGCATTTGTTGAAAGTGTTTGACAGATCAGGCGAGTTTAATTCCTATAGGCACGATATCTACATCTCCATTTATTGTTGCTTTTAGAACATTAGGGGGGGCCTACTATTTGCCTAGCATTTTTATGTATTTCTTATAGGCATGATTTCTATAATGCTTCCAATACAAAATCTTATAGGCATGATTTCTATATGATTTGCAATATTGAAATCCTATAGGCATGATTTCTATATGATTAGCAATATTGAAATCCTATAGGCATAATTTTTACCCATTGACTGATGCAACAACATAAACCCCTCCCGTAACCTTTTACTATATCCCCAAATTCTTTTACAAAGTAATTACAAAAATTGAAGGGAAATAAATACATCAAACCTAAAAAAACACAGACCCGAGGAAGCCAAAGCAGCCTTAATGTCCAACACATGTATTTTACCAAATACGGGCTCCAGATTCCAAGGCCTTCTCTTAGAGTGTTTCAAAGTTCCAAGGGCTTTCAGGAAGGCCAGGCAATGCTTACACCCTAAAGATTGATTAGAGTAGTGCAATGTGTGGAATTACCAGCCGTTAGGCATCCAAATTCAGAGGGAACTCTAGGGTACCTAAGCATGGCTTACCATAGGGGGTAGGACTTAAAGAACTAAGAGTAAGTGTAAAAGTGAGGGAATTAGAAGAGACCAAAGCAAAGGTTGGTCATACCTAGCCATGAATTGGACTGGCACACTCCTCACCCTTTACATGGCTTAAACAAATAAGAGCAGACTTGAGAAAGTCAGACTTAGGCCCGCATGGTGATTAGGACACCACCAGACCTGAGTCAAGCTCAACACATAATAGGGGTTAAAGGAATGTGCCTGATTTGAGTATAGGTTTAGAGCAACCTGGTTCTAAACTAGGGGTGGCAATAGAGTTCCACCCTAGTCTAAAACAATACTCACACACAAAGGGGTTAGGAAAGGGATTGATATGAAAACATTTGTGACAAACAGAATTAAGCTACAGGGACTTGGGGGAAGGGATGTTTGGTACAGTACTCATACAAGCATACAACATCATAGACATATGAATATGGGTTAGGGGTGTACATGCTGAAGTTTAACTGCATGATGAACATAAACAGACATAAGAAAAGGGTAAATAAACATGTAGTTTGGGGATATTATTTAAATCATGAACATACCAGTTTCAAACTCAAACAGTAAAGCAAGTAGGGAAGATAGAACCCTATAGATTAGTCTTGGCTTTCAGCCGGTTAAACCCAAGCAGCAGAACAAGTAGAAGAGAAGAGCAAAGACGAGAATAAAGAGTTTTGTGAGTGTGAATTTGTGATTGTTCATGTGTTTGAAGTAAAAGGGGTGGGGTTTTTTATAGTTTGAAAGTAAGTTGTAAATAAGGTAGGAAAATAATCTTGGTATCAAATCACAATCAATTAGGGGAAGGACTCCCTTTAATTAAGGAGTCGGACTTAAGGTAAATAAAACAGAGTTCCATTTATGGAAAGAAGAATCAAGAATAAGTTGTAAAATAAAGGGTAAATACATATAAAGTTTTGAAAGATATACGATTTTAAACAAATCAGGCAAGAATAGAATCACCAATCACATAGTAACTTATGGAAACAGGGGTTTGAATTGGTATTGAATTTAGTCAGAAAGTAGGTCCAAATCAGTCAAAGGGAGAATCAA
Organism: Nicotiana benthamiana; assembly: GCA_034376525.1. Taxonomy (NCBI): domain Eukaryota; kingdom Viridiplantae; phylum Streptophyta; class Magnoliopsida; order Solanales; family Solanaceae; genus Nicotiana; species Nicotiana benthamiana. The sequence continues at coordinate 74,317,897 of CM067328.1, read as the reverse complement.
AATAGGTTAATAGGAAATCAACCCCCAGAAATTAGGGTTATTTTAAAAGGGGAAGTCTGACTATAAAGAGATGCACAAGTTCAACATGCGAGGCTAAAACTAGCAAGATAGTCATATAATCAGAGAGTAGAAAAGGTAGGTAGGAAAATGGGATTAGAAGTTATCACAGAGCTTAGCAAGAAATCAGAAGCGCGAAAGGAGTTTAGACAGTTAGGACTTTGAAATTAAACAGGCAGCAGACAATCACACAAAACTCGAAAATCCCCCCAAAATCTAGGGTTTTATCACATTTCTAATGTAAAGAAGAAAGTTCAGAGAGAATTTAAACATTCATGAAAAGCATAATGAGAGCAAAGAACACAGTAAAGAAACTACTCAGAACCCCTAGAAACAACATGGAAAAGAAAATATATGGAAATCATAGTAGAAATACTTAGGAATTACAGCAAAACTAAAAGAAATCACAGTAGAGAAAATAAAACAGAAAATCAGAGAAACCCTAAGTTTCAAGAAGAGGAACAGTTTGAAAATAGAATTGGCAAAAATGTGAAAAACACATTGAAATCTTAGAAAATAACGTAGATATTAAAAAGAAACAAAGAATAAAACCTTGGAGACTTAGGGTTTCAAAGAAAACCCTAGAGAGAAAGACACAAAGCCTTGAACGGAATAATTTTGAGTCGAAAATGGACTCACAACGCTAAGACTCGCCGGAGAAAGACCAGACATGGCCATAGAACTCAAGCCGGAGGACCTCTGAGTCGGTGGTCTTCAAAATAGGACTTCGATCGTTGAACAAAATGGTCATAGAATGGAGTGGGGGTGAGTATAGGTTGCACGAATCCTGGGAGGCCATAATTTCCGGTGAAACAAGGTCAGAAAATGGTCGGAGAAGGGCTAGGGTTTCAGGGGTGGTAGAGAGCATTTGTGGAACAAAAGGGCTTCAGGGGCACGTGTCTGTGAGAAATGATTAGGGTTAGGAGGTGTCTTTTGTTTAATTAAGGGAAGGGAGACGTGGATTGTTGATTAAAACAATCGACGGTCCTGATTTAAAATAGGGATCTAGGCAGGTAGATTAATAGGGTTTGGGTGGGTTATTTAGGAAATTGGGTAGTATAATTAGGGGTTGGAATTAGGGCTAAAATTGAAATAAAAAGGGCTACAAATTAAATAGCCAATTTTTCTCATTTTGATTTTTATAAAATAGTAAATGGTGTTTAAAATTAAATTAAAAATACTCAGTTAATAAACAATTCATAAGTACTAATTTAATAATATTAGAAAGTATTTGTAATTGAAAATGCTATTAAATTGATAAATAGGTTAAAATTGCAATTTTCATGCAATTTTAGTTTAAACGCAAGTGTGGTATGATTAAAATACAAGATAATGAATAATAACATAGAGAAATGTAAGATGGTCTCAAGGTTTGCATGTTTAGAATAAAATTCAAAGTAGGAGTTGTCAGGATCTTCCATGATAATAGGATGTAGTCTAAAATTCCTGTAGAAAACATGATGTAGTGAAAGTAACACATGTGGAAGATATGACTTAGGATCATAATTTTTAGGAGTTTTCAGGATCTCCCTGTATAATAGGACTTAGCTTCAAATTGTTAGTAATAGTTTATATATGATTCAGTAAAACGCACCCCTAAGCCCAGCTTTCCAAACTGGCACAGAAAATTCTCCTCGTTTTTGTATGTATAGTTGAAGTCAGGAGTCCACCTGGAGAATGGAAACATGTATTTCAAATTGTATCAATTAGGAGCCCTCCTGAATAATAGAGGTGATACAATTCAAATTTTAGTTTCCAATCAATTTCTTTGTCTATTTTGAAGTCAGGAGTCATCCTAGAGAACAGAGAAGCATTTCGAATTTCACTAATCAGGATTCCGCATAGAGAACAGAGACATACAATAAGTTTCAGCAATCAGCAGCCCGGCTGAAAAACAGAGGTGATACAATACAAATTTTAGTCTTCCATCAATTTCTTTGTCTATTTTGAAGTCAGGAGTCCGCTTGGAGAATAGAGACATGCATTTCGAATCTCAGTGGTCAGGGGTCTGCCTAGAGAATAGAGACATACATTTCAACTTTGAAGTCAGGAGCCCATTTGAAGAACATAGGTTATACAATTCAAATTTGAGTGTTCAATCAATTTCATTGTCTGTTTTGAAGTTAGGAGTCCTTCTGGAGAACAGAGACACGCATTTCAAAATTCAGTAATCAGGAGTCCGCCTGGAGAACAGAGACATACAATTTAAGTTTCAGCAATTAGGAGCCCCCCTGAAGAATAGAGGTGCTACAATTCAAATGTTGTGTTTTCAGTCAATTTCTTTTTCTTTTTGAAGTTAAGAGTCCGCGTGGAGAGCAGAGACATGCATTTTGAATTTCAGTAGTAAGGAGTCCGCATGGAGAACAGAGATACAGTTTAAGTATCATCAATCAGGAGCCAACTTGAAGAACAGAGGTGATACAATCCAAATTTTAGTTTTCAATTGATTTCTTTGTCTTTTTGAAGTCAGGAGCCAGCTTGGAGAACAGAGGTAGACAATTCGAGTCTTGAATTCAGGAGCCCGCCTAGAGAATAGAGGTATTTCAAGTCAAGTTTTAGTCAAATTCTTATTAATATCCGGTAACATGTACTCAGTTTCCAACCTAGGGCAGAAAGTTTTCTTTGTTTTGTCTATTTTTATGAAGTCAGGAGCCCGCCTGGATAACAGAGGAATACATTAAAGTTTAAGTTCAATAGTCAGGAGCCCGCCTGGATAATAGAGGAATACATTAATTTCAAGTTCAGCAGTCAGGAGCCCGCCTGGATAACAGAGGAATACATTCAAGTTTAGGTTCAGTAGTCAGGAGCCCGCTTGGATAACAGATAACAGAGGAATACATTAAATTTCAAGTTCAGCAGTCAGGATCCCGCTTGGATAACAGAGGAATACATTCAATTTCAAGTTCAGAAATCAGTAGGCCGCCTGGATAACAGAGGAATACATTCAATTTCAAAATTCAGAAGTTAGGAGTCCGCCAGGAGAACAGAGATATACAATTCACATTTCAGCAATCAGGAGCCCGCCGTGATAATAGATGAATACATTCAAGTTCAAGATTATTCAAGTTCAACAATTTGGAAAGAAGGAACAACATCTCAGTTCAGGATTCGAAGTAACAACAATGAGTTTCACCAAGGGAATGCAAGACAACAGGAAGTACAAGATGCAAGTTTGAAGATTTTAGATAGGACTTTTCTAATTCATAGTTCATAGTTTAGTCTAGCTTCTTTTGTTTTTGACATGGTATAATAAGGGAGGTCAGCAAGCAATAGCAGTAGCAATCGCGGTGAAATCAAAGCTCCTGGTAGTCCCAGCTGCCAGACACTCCCGAACTACACTAAACTGATTCCTATTTATCCCATGATATGTAGGCAACCTCTAAAGCAGGGTGCGGTCAAACTTTTCAAAAATGCTTCACACGGAATATGAGAATGGGCAAAAATCCCTAATTTCTGCTCACTTGTCTTTGCACGAAAACTCTTCGTGCTTCCGGACAAAGAGGGGCAGCTGTGAGCATGTGCTTTTTTCCCTGATAAAATTGTTCCCAAAAATTCAAACAAAATATTTTTTTCTTTATTTTTTACAATTGTTGTACATTTTTGGTATCATTTTTTGATAACTGTTGCATTTTATTTGTGAATTTTCATTCATATAGAATACAAAAAAATGCATTTGCACTTAGGATTAAATTTCATTTCTTTAGTATTACTTAGGGGTTGATTTGATTTAGAGTAAAATATAAAGAAAATTACGAAAATAGTTCACTTAGCATTTTTAGCATTTTTAGCATTTTAATTGTGAAATTGACTTGAAATAGTTTTAAAGTAATTTTGGGCATTAATTAGTTTATTATAATTGTTATTTTAATTTTGCATATTTATATAAAATCAGAAAAAAATAATACAATTGGAAAAGGGAAAATAAAAGAAATTACAAGAGATAGGGGGTCTTGGTAAAATGACCAAGAATTGGGTCGTTCTTACTGCAAAATTGCCTGGCCCAGTTCATTGACCATCAATCCCAACTGGACCAAAGACCAAATCGCCAACCCGATCTCCTCTACCCCTAAGTGACCCCATATCTGGAAGTTTAATCATGACCGTCTGTTCCCTCTCATCCAACGGTCTTTAGTTTCTTGAGAATAAATACTAAACAGTCGGGCCGGTTTAATTAAAGTCAAAGACAACAAGCCCTCTTCCTCGCACCGTCTTCAAACTTCACTGGAACCCCGCTGCTGGCGAACGTCATCTTGTCCGATTAGCCCCAATTTAACATTTTGAATTTCCCTTTTCACCCTCTTTCCGAATATGTAAATGGCTTCCTCGAATCCACCCAGGAAGCTTCTAATCTTTGTTCAAAGTTTTTCCAACCAGGTCGTCACCTTTCCCAAATAGTCCCAAATTAACACCATGTTTGACTACATAAGCCTCCTCTACCCAATCCCGATACCCGTTTGTCTCGAATCTGCCTTGGTCTGCTCGAATCTTCAATTTAAAACTTTCCGGCCAAAAACCCTAATTCAAAATCTTCATGATTTCCGACTGTAACACCCCTAATCATGTGCTTTCTTATGAAAACATATGATTAGGAATGTTACAAGTCAGAAATTTGGAAGATTTGGGCACAAAGATGCTTGCCGGAGTTCTTGGTTCATAAGTGAGTTTTCTGGTCTCTTCTTTATTTTTATTATTATTTCATTTTCCTTTCTTTCTATGTATTTTCATGCGTGAATTTTTGGTTATTTGGTTAATTTAACCTCCAGTTGGATTGAGGTTTAGGATTAGAGAGTTGAATCTTTTCCAGATTACTTTGATTGATCGTTCGGATTATCTTTGGTGCTTTATCGGAATATTTTAACAGTTAGGATTTTAATTAGTCAGTTACTTTAGTTAGAATCCTCCGATGTAAGTTTGATTTTTGTGTTTAATTTCATGTAATTTCTAGCTGCCTTGAAGGTGTTTAGCTTTCCTCTAATTAAGTTGGTATGGTAAAGGATAATCTGTTTAATTAAGAGGTTATGGGGTTAGGCTAATTTAGTAATTTTCAGGAACTTTGGGAGGTAGTTTAGAAAATAAGCAAGGGGAATAAATTCAGTCTAGAAGATGTCACATGTGATGGTAATCTAGGCTTCATTTGGGGAAGGGAAGGTCATAGAAGCTTCTAGCATTTTATTTACCTATCAATAGGCATGCATTTGCCTTATTTTGGGGGTCTTCCTTTTCAGCCATTTTGAGCTTCCCAAAAAGCTCTCCTCAGTTTCAGATCTGGTGTGAAATTCAACAATAAAAAAAACACGAAATAAAAAATAGAAAACAAACCAAAAAGTCAAAAAAATCACGGTTACATTGCCTATTTTTAGACCCCTAAAAATAATGGTATTTTTATTGTTCTCACTCACTTATTGCATTCTGGAGTCGTTTGGAGTTCAATTGTGCATGGTTTAGGTTTATTCGAGTGGGTTGTGGTGTTATACATTGTTGTACCTGATTTCTAGCTGCATTTCAAATATTGTGAAACTGCTTGGGATTGATTCAAACAATTCTGAACTGCTGTTCTTACATCTGGAATAGTTCAAGAATATCTGGTTGTGTCTTCAGCGAGTTATAATTGATTGCTTGTGTTTGTTTGGGTTCAATAATTTCATGTGTTGTCCATGATCGATTGTTGCTGCTACTGACCTTCTTGCTCCTTATTTCTATTCTATTCCATACCTTAGCAGCTATGAGATAAATTGTGAAGCCTGAGCTTGTAATTGAGACACGAAATGACAATTTGATTCAACTTTGGAGTTATTATATTTGATTCAATTCGTAGTCTATTAATCAGTTAATTGTGTGTTTGAAGTTGTTCTAACTGGATGAAAATTGGTCTTGAAAAAATGCATTTAAATTGTATTGTATCATATGGACTGTTTCATGGTATACTGTTAAGCCCATGGATAATAGGCCGAGCTTATAATTGTTTAGTGTAGTTTCCAGCAGTTATAAAAAAGGGCTCAACGTGTTGCATGTTTACTTCAGTAATCTATATTAGTAAGTAATGACTAATTGGAACTAGTATTTGTAGAAACACGTTCTCAAGGCACTAAACTAAATGTGTGTTCATATTTGTAGGTTTTGATAAATGACAAACGACGCACAATTGACATATGACGAGGTCCAAGCACAAGCGTGCAATTGACACATAACGAGGTTCAAGCACAAAACGAACAAAGATCAAGTTTAAGCAAAGAAACAAAGTTATACATGAGTCGTTCTTAATTATGATTTTGATCCGACAATTGACTCCAGACTTGGCTTCTCTCGTAAAATCATTTTTTATCAAATCATGCATATTTAATTTAAAGCAAAATGATTTTCAAACATTTTATTTTAGCCAAAATGATTTTTAAACATGCCTCTCAAATCTGGACAAAGATAATCGATTATGTACTTTATGATAATCGATTATGTTAAGACAATGTACACCAGATTTACAAAGCTACAAGATAATCGATTATGTACCTTATGATAATCGATTAAGTTGAGGCAGTGTCCATCAGATTTTTCAAAGCTGTAAGATAATCGATTATGCACCATATGATAATCGATTATGTTGAGGCAGTGTCTATCAGATTTTTCAAGACTGTAAAATAATCGATTATGTACATTATGATAATCGATTATGTTAAGACAGTGTAGTCCGAAGTTTTCAAAACATCAAAGATAATCGATTATCCTTATAGCATAATCGATTATGTAAATGACCGTTGCCAAAGTATTTTTAAACTCTGAAAGATAATCGATTATACACAATTTGATAATCGATTATGCTAAGTAAAAATCTGAATATGATTTTTTGAACGTTGTCAGGTAATCGATTATACGATTTGGATAATCGATTATTCTGCTTAAAATATGGGAATGATTTTTGAACGATTGGAAGATAATCGATTATGCAAATCAGATAATCGATTATCTCAGCACAAAATCAGCAATTCATGATCGGCAATTAAGCAATGGTTTTGGATATTTTGTACACTATAAATACAACTCAAAATCAGTCTTCTAAGCACAACAACTGATCACATTCTTGCTAAGGCTTACATACTCTCATATCAATCATTTTCTATTCATTTCATAAGTTTTTGAGCGTATTTATTTTACTCATATCTACTCTTAAAGAGAGTCTTGTCTTGAGTGCTAAGTGTTTGTATACACTTGAAGGGAAGTGTTAATCCCTTGTGTTTGTAAGAAGGAACGTTTTCATTCCTTCTGTTGAAGTCTTGAAGTGTGGTATCTTCGAGCAAAGGTTGTTGAGGCTTGTGTGACTCAAGTTCTCAGTTTGTAACGGTTTGTTAAGCACCCGTAAGCTTAACGGAGTTAGTGGAATCTCGAGAGAGTCTCTCGGGGACTGAACTAGCCACAAGTTGTGGTGAACCAGGATAAATTCGGTGCGTTCTTTCCTTGTTATTTATTTTCCGCACTTATTTCAATCCTGCAATTTTTAATTCCGCAAGTTTACATTGTTTTTTATCATAACGCTATTTACCCCCCCCCCCCTTCTAGCGTTAAGCGTATATTCTAACAATTGGTATCAGAGCCCAACTCTCTGAAAGACTTAACCGTTTGAGAGAAACAATCCATGGCTTCTACTCGTGACTTTAATGCAGGAATAGGTGAAGGACAATGCTCCACCAGACCACCACTATTCGATGGCACAAACTATACGTACTGGAAGGAGAGGATGAGAATATTCATCCAATCGAATAATTTTCATCTATGGAAGGTAATAACAAAGGGAGAACAAATTCCAACCAAAAATGTTGAAAATGAATGGGTTCCAAAATCCGAAGATGAATACGATGCGGATGATATCCGAAAAGTGCAGAACAACGCTAGAGCCATCAACTTATTGTATTGTGCTGTAAATGCTGATGATTACAGAAAAATATCATGTTGCACAACGGCTAAGCAAATGTGGGATAAGCTGGAAATCACGTACGAAGATACGGACCAGGTAAGAGAAGCTAAAATTGATTTTCTAACCCATGCATATGAACTATTTCACATGAAGGAAAGCGAGAGGATAGATGACATGTTCGAACGATTTTCAAAAATCGTCAATGACCTACATGCTCTTAAGAAGACCTTCACGGATAAGGAACTTGTCCGAAAAATTCTCCGAAATCTCACTCCGGAATGGCGCTCCAAGGCCGACGCGATTCAAGAGTCTATCGGCATTTCAAATGTCACCATCGACGGACTAAGAGGTAATATTAAAACCTATGAATCTACTATACTTAACCCTCCTTTCAATGATCAAAGGAAACAAAGAATCGCCCTCAAGGCAAGCACGGCTCAACCTCAAAATAATGAGGACTCAAACAACGGAGATAACGAGTTCGGACTCGTTATTAAGAGGTTTCAAAAGTTCATGCGAAAAGAGTATGAACGAAAAGGCAAACAACAAGGAGATCAAGTAAAGTGCTATGGATGCGGAGAAATCGGGCACATTGAATCAAATTGCCCAAATGTCAAAAAGGACAAGAAACCCTTCAAGAAACAATGAGCATACATATCTTGGAGAGGCGACACCGGAGACGAATCAAGCGACGATGAAGAAGATGAAACCGCAAATCTATGTCTCATGGCACACGAAGACAATCAAGAAGAGGTATGTCAAATTTCTTCTAAAAATTTCTTTTCTCTTGAGGAAATGCAAAATGCTTTTGATGAATTGTATAGTGAATTCATTAGAGCTTCCGAAACTGTTAGAGACGTAAAGAAAAATTCTTCTTTGAAAGAAAAAGATTTTGAAAAATAACTCTCTTTGAAAGAAAAGGATTTGGAAAAATTGATTTTGGAAAATGAGAAGTTGAAAGAAGAAAACAAATTTTTCGGCAAGAGAAGCGCCGACAAACCCGAGAGTTCTAGTAAAAATTATATTTCTTGCATGCATCTAAAAGATGAAGTAGAAAGACTTAAGGGCACCCTAGATAAGTTCAATTCTTCTCATAAAAATTTGAATGATGTTCTTGTCAATTTGAAATCGACCAAACATGGCATAGGTTTCAAAAACGAGTCTAAAGAAAAAGTTGAAGCCATCCCCCAACAACCTAAGGCTCAACCTAGGATAAATAAAATAAACGTTCAACCTAGATATAACAATCCTAGAATCAACATGCATGCTAGACCAAACACTAGAAGAAACATTGAACAATTTAGAACACCTAGAAATGGCTTTCAACAATCGCAACTTAGACACACTCGACCTAGAAATAATTATTCTAGAAACGCTGCATATCCTAGAGCAAACAGTAGGAGAAATGATTTTCAAGAATTGCGCAATAGACATATTGTCAAAAATAGAGCAAACGATTTTCGTACCTCCAACTACTACCAACCTAGAAGAATGCATAATCCTAATGTCATTTGTCATTATTGTAGTCCAATAGGACATATTGCTCCTGCTTGTTTTACTAGACACATACACTTCACCGCATGTCAACCACACCACCACGTTACACCTAACTCACAAGGACCCAAAACAGCTTGGGTACCAAAAACTCATTAATTAGTCTTGTAGGTGTGTTTGAAGGGATCAAGTGTACTCTGGTACCTTGATAGTGGATGCTCCAAACATATGACCGGAGACGTATCAAAATTCCTTCAACTAAAACATAAGGAAGGAGGAAACGTTATTTTTGGAGATAATAACAAAGGAAAAATTATCGGCATTGGATCGGTCGTTAAGGATGTATCTTCTTCCATTAAGCATATATTGCTAGTTAAAGGTCTAAAACATAATCTCTTGAGCATAAGTCAATTATGTGACAAGGGAAATCTTGTTTTATTTGATTCAGAAGAATGCTTAGTTTTTCATCGTAGTGATTTTAAAATTATTCTTCGTGGTATTAGAATTGATAACATCTATATGGTTGATCTCGAAAATTCTTCATCAAAGTATGTGAATTGTCTTATGAGTAAAGAAGATGATATGTGGTTATGGCATCGTAGAGTAGCTCATATCAACATGCATCTTTTAAACAAATTGGTTTCACAAAATTTAGTTATTGGTCTTCCAAATTTGAAATTTGAAAATGACACTATTTTTTATTCTTGTCAAAAAGGGAAACAAACAAAAGCATCTTTTAAATCGAAAAATATTGTTTCAACTACTAGACCTTTGCAACTTCTTCACATGGATCTTTTTGGACCATTTCGCATTGAAAGTCTTGGTAGAAATCGCTATGCTTTTGTTATTGTTGATGATTATTCTAGATTCACATGGACACTATTTCTTGCTCACAAAAGTGAGGCCTTTCATAATTTTAAAAATTTTCTTAAACGTGTTCAAAATGAAAAGAACACAACCGTCACTTCCATAAGAAGTGATCATGGGGGAGAGTTCGATCACAATCTCTTCGCGGACTTTTGTGACGAACTCGGTATTGAGCACACCTTCTCTGGTCCACGTACACCACAACAAAATGGAGTGGTGGAACGAAAAAATAGGTGTCTCGAAGAGATGGCTAGAACCATGCTCGATGAGGCTAAGATTCCCAAACAATTTTGGGCGGATGCCGTGAGTACCGCATGCTATGTTTTGAACAGAGTAGTCATTAGACCAATACTCATGAAAACTCCCTATGAACTCTACAAGGGAAGGAAACCTAACCTATCCCATCTTAGAGTCTTCGGTTGTAAATGCTTTATTCATAACAACGGAAAAGATAACTTGGGAAAATTTGATGCCAAATCGGATGAAGGAATTTTTCTTGGTTATTCATCACGTAGCAAAGCATATAGAGTATTCAATAATAGAACCGAAACTGTTGAGGAATCCCCACATATTGTGTTTTCCGAAAATAATGCTCGCTTGGCGAGAAAGGATTCTGGTTTTGATCTTGCAGGTATTTTAAACAAAATAAGTCCTGAAGACAATGTACAAGAGGAAAATCCAAAGGAAATTCAAGATGAAATCTTGGAACAATCATCGGAGGAAGCGCCACCACTGGAGAAAGAAACGAAACTGCCCAACGCGTGGAGGACAATCAAAGACCATCCTCTCGACAAGGTAATTGGCGACATTGAACAAAAGGTAAGTACTCGAAACACTCTTAAGAACACCTTAGGACACACTTCTTAAGAGATCACGTTTTCAATTGGTCGACATCTTCACAAAGCCTTTAGAGAAAGAGTCCTTTTCCGAATTCGTAGTGAACTCGGAATTCTTGACTCCACATTGATCTAAGTCATGCATTGTATTTTTTTCCACACAATTACTAACTTGAGCGTCGGAGGCGCCTAATTCTCTTTTGCAGGTACCGCCCTAAAGGCAGGGGGAATTATAAGGCGATGGTGTAGAATAATCGATTTTTCTATAGTCGATAATCGATTATCATTCCTTTATGTCTCATGCTTACTATGCCGGAAAATCGATTAGCAAGTATCATTAATCGATTATTTACGTTTTATGTTTATTATGCCGGAAAATTAACATAATTGATTAGGCTACACTACAATCGATTATCTAACAGTTTTTGCTTTGCAGGTTTTTGGATGGTAAATATAAAAATCGATTATCAAATTACATAATCGATTTTGTTGACATTTTTTTGGTGTTAATTGTGACAATAATCGATTATTTAAAACTGTATAATCGATTACCGTCTCGGCTATTCATTACTGCACTTCCTAAAATAGTCGATTATCTCAAAGGTATAATCGATTATTTCCCGAGTCAGAAAATCACTGTGCACACTGTGTCAAAATAATCGATTACCATAATTCAATAATCGATTATCCTCAGTCAGTATTTCAAAATTGTTACCGTTTCTGACCGTTCTGCCTCTTAAATTTCTGCAGATTTCTTCACATCAATGCAATGCCATCCTTCTCGTTATAAATAGGTGCTATATGACTTCAATTTCTTCACTCAAACATCAATCTTATCTCCCAAATACTCAAAAATCTCTCAAACTTCCTTCAAAGGCTATTACTACTTATTCAAAATATCGGGCAGAAACTCCAAACGTGCTCGTGCCGGCAAAAATGTTGCCTCCTCTTCCGCCACTCGTCCACCAGTTTATTGTTATAAAGATGGCTCCTACTTACGATTCAACAGTGAAGAACAACTTATGCGCTTCGCTGAAAAGTTTGAAAATCGAGAAATCCTCCCTCCTCGATTTTCCACTAATCGATTCCTTAATCAAAGCGCCCCTCCATCCACAGCAAATATACTCCTACAAAGCTAACTCCTTGAATTCCTATACCTTCACACCCCTTACATTCACCCTTCCCTAATTCAGGCCTTCTATTCAAATCTTGAGAAAGACGAAGATGGTGAACTCTTCTCGACCGTCAATGGAATTCACATCCCTGTATCTGAGGAAAATATTCAAGCCATCACTAAACTTCCGCGCAGTGGGGAAGACATTTTACTCTATACTAGGGAAGAAGGCGCTCTGTTTGATGAACAACTTCTTTTAACCCAAATTGGCATCGGTGAATTTTGTCCAACTCCGGATCATCGTCGTCCCACCATCACAAACATGCTCCCAGAATACCGTCTAATTTTCTATTTCATCACCCGCGTTCTAAAATCGCGGAAATTCAATCATACAACTATATCTCATGAGGATTCAAAACTCATGCATGCCATCATCACCGGAGCTCGCATCAATTGGTGCAAGTTCGTCAAGACTCATATGTTTGATGCAATTGGGGAAGATAAGCCTCTCCCCTATGCTTTTGTCGTTATGACCCTTCTTGTTGCATCCGGTGTCGACACTACAAAACATTGGGAAATACAAGAATCTTCATTTCCCAATATCGGTGAGCATCCACCTCCTCCTCCAACTCAGCGATGTCGTCCTCCGGCCCCGTCCGATGTATCCCTCCACACTATTTTCGAGAAAATTGCGTCCCTATCCACATCCATGAATCGCATTGATATGAATGTCACTCGTCTCTCCCACGAACTTCATGGATACTTTGACCATGTCAATTATCCATATGCCCAACTTGTCCTTCCGGAAGATGTACCGGATACCGAGCCGGAAATTAATAATGATAATGAATAATTTCTTTCCTTGTTTTTCTAGCTTACTATCTTCTATTGTCCCTTTTATGTAATTGTACTGTTGGTTAATCAATAAACAAGTTATTTACTTATTTTTTTGCTAATGTCAAAAGGGGGAAGAATAAGGGCTATGCACTTAATATTTATTGGCATAAATTGAGGGGGAATTCATATGTTGAGGGGGAACTAATTGCATATCTATATACTTGTCTTGGATCGTCATTATGAATTATCTAATATGCATATCCCGATATTGGTTTGTCATTATAAAAAAGGGGGAAATTGTTGAAACACATTCTCAAGGCACTAAACTAAACGTGTGTTCATATTTGTACGTTTTGATAAATGACAAACGACGCGCAATTGACATATGACGAGGTCCAAGCACAAGCGCGCAATTGACACATAACGAGGTTCAAGCACAAGACGAACAAAGATCAAGTTTAAGCAAAGAAACAAAGTTATACATGAGTCGTTCTTTAATTGTGATCTTGATCCGACAATTGACTCAAGACTTGGCTTCTCTCGTAAAATCATTTTTTATCAAATCATGCATATTTAATTTAAAGCAAAATGATTTTCAAATATTTTATTTTAGCCAAAGTGATTTTTAAACATGCCTCTCAAATCTGGACAAAGATAATCGATTATGTACTTTATGATAATCGATTATGTTAAGACAATGTACACCAGATTTACAAAGCTACAAGATAATCGATTATGTACCTTATGATAATCGATTATGTTGAGGCAGTGTCCATCAGATTTTTCAAAGCTGTAAGATAATCGATTATGCACCTTATGATAATCGATTATGTTGAGGCAGTGTCCATCAGATTTTTCAAAGCTGTAAGATAATCGATTATGCACCTTATGATAATCGATTATGTTGAGGCAGTGTCTATCAGATTTTTCAAGACTGTAAATAATCGATTATGTACACTATGATAATCGATTATGTTAAGACATTGTAGTCCGAAGTTTTCAAAACATCCAAGATAATCGATTATCCTTATAGCATAATCGATTATGTAAATGACCGTTGCCAAAGTATTTTTAAACTCTGAAAGATAACCGATTATACACAATCTGATAATCGATTATGCTAAGTAAAAATCTGAATATGATTTTTTGAACGTTGTCAGGTAATCGATTATACGATTTGGATAATCGATTATTCTGCTTAAAATCTGGGAATGATTTTTGAACAATTGGAAGATAATTGATTATGCAAATCAGATAATCGATTATCTCAGCACAAAATCAGCAATTCATGATTGGCAACTAAGCAACGGTTTTGGATGTTTTGTACACTATAAATACAACTCAAAATCAGTCTTCTAAGCACAAAAACTGATCACATTCTTGCTAAGGCTTACATACTCTCATATCTATCATTTTCTATTCATTTCATAAGTTTTTGAGAGCCAAACTCTTGACGAAAGTTGTTGAATTCTTGAGCGTATTTATTTTACTCATATCTACTCTTAAAGAGAGTCTTGCCTTGAGTGCTAAGTGTTTGTATACACTTGAAGGGAAGTGTTAATCCCTTGTGTTTGTAAGAAGGAACGTTTTCATTCCTTCTGTTGAAGTCTTGAAGTGTGGTATCTTCGAGCAAAGGTTGTTGAGGCTTGTGTGACTCAAGTTCTCAGTTTGTAACGGTTTGTTAAGCACCCGTAAGCTTAACGGAGTTAGTGGAATCTCGAGAGAGTCTCTCGGGGGCTGGACTAGCCACAAGTTGTGGTGAACCAGGATAAATTCGGTGCGTTCTTTCCTTGTTATTCATTTTCCGCACTTATTTCAATCCTGCAATTTTAATTCCGCAAGTTTACATTGTTTTTTATCATAACGCTATTCACCCCCCCCCCCCTAGCGTTAAGCGTATATTCTAACAGTATTGACGTAGTTGTTTGGTATTAAGTATGAAATACCAATTTAGCTAAGCTTTGGGATTTCACCTCAATAGTATTTGAAATTAAAAGTCAGGAATCAAGGACTCATTGGCATTGCATTAATCCATTAAAACTAGTAGTTCGTAATAGTTAATTGGTATGAAATTTTGATTTATGAATTTTGGAGTTCTTGGCTGTCAATCAAAATGGGGATGAATTGTTGTTATGAGGAATCATCATTACTTTGAAAATTGCTGCAGTTGAGAATTGATCTCAGGCCATCGATTAGGCAGCCACATGCGTACCTGTGGGGGTTCGATCCCAGGGGTAATATCACTTGTTACCTGGGCTGCCTTTCTCAAGTCAGGCTTTATCAAATGGGCCATTTCTTGTAAGACCCCGTGAAAATGAGTGCTCAAGTCCTAACAAATCATAGAGACGGGTCCATTGATGTTTCGAAATCCTTTTCTACTGATTTTACACTTATAAATCGAGAGTCAATTTTTTCCGGAAAAACGTCATTCTACGGTTAGGAATGCGGTCGCAGATCACGTATGCGGACCGCATATCGACCGCAAAGTGAATCAGAAAGTAGTCAAATTAGATGTTGAAAATGCGGTCCATTATGCGATCGCATAACCAATATGCGGAATGCATATCGATCGCAGAGTGAATCAGAGAGTAGCCAAATTGGATATTGAAAATGCGATCCATTATGTGATCGCATAACCAATATGCGGACCGCATAATCATCCCATAAATTTCTCGAGAATTTCTAGAGGTCAATTCTGCGGTGCAATCTGCGACCGCAGAACGTGTATGTGGACCGCATTCTCACCGCATACCCAAATAGAGGCCTGCATTTTGGGACCATTATGTGGTCCAATCTGCGGACCGCATGTCAACTATGTGATCGCATAGTTGACCACAGATCCGTCGCGAACTTCAGTTTTCTAAAAATTTTAAACCCGACCCTTTTCTAATAAAATACCCCAACCCCTCATTTTTACACATTTTCTTAACAAAACAAGAGAGAGGGAAGGGAGAGTTCTTGAGAGAGAAAGGAATTTCCATCAAATTAATCCTCCAAAACTATCTGGGCCGGGAATATTTTAAGTTATTGTCTTCATCCCCACTCTTAAAGGGTAAAATCCCTAACCCTTTTCCCCAATTTTTCTGAATTAAGCTAAGGTAAGGGAGTCTTATGCTTTGACTTTGAACTAAAAACTGAAAATCCTCATGCATGTAACTCAAACCTAGAATCTAGTGAAGGAAAAAATTGGATAGAAGTATAGGGCTATGCTAGATAGCTTGGTGGCTGAGAATAGGAGCTTAAAAAGGGAATTCGACTCCAGGTATGTATGGCTAACTTTGATTCTTATGAAATTGCGTTGCTTGGTATGTAAATTGTTTTCTGATTGATATCTATGTCGATTATTTGTGATCTTCTTGATTGGTTTGATTGTGAATGCACCTTGTGGAAAAAGTTGAATAACAAGTGATTGAAGGAATCCGTGAATGGTGAAACAAGCTTAAGTGTGATACAATGTACATGAAATGTTATGGGCAATTGTGGTAACTTGAATTGAGTAAGAACTGTTGAAAGTAATGAAATTGGTACTAATTGTTATGGAAACACTTGTAACA
The DNA here is from genome assembly GCA_034376525.1 of Nicotiana benthamiana. NCBI lineage: Eukaryota > Viridiplantae > Streptophyta > Magnoliopsida > Solanales > Solanaceae > Nicotiana > Nicotiana benthamiana. The sequence goes on along the minus strand of CM067328.1, from coordinate 74,301,235 downwards.
CTATTGTGGTGATGTCTTGAGGTGTACTACTTGTCTATTTTTGTGACTTGCTATTTGGTTGTGTTTGTTGTGAATTGAAATTGTACGGCGGGGTCAGGTTGCACGCCGCAACACGGTATAATATGGTGTGGGTTGGTGTGATAAGGGTGGCCGAAGTAATAAGGGTGGCCGAGGTAATAAGGGTGTAAAAAGTTATTGAAATCACTATTGATATATATATATATATACGCATTGAACAAAATTATGAAATCAATGATGTCGAATTTTGAAAGGAGACAGCAGGAGAGTTTGTAACCTGTGGGGCACAGATTGCCCCTTTGTTTGACTAATTGTACCCCTATGTGTGTTTGGTTGTTGTTTCTATTGATGTGTACTTGTTTTACTTGCATATGGCTTGAGTTTATTTGGGACAAGTTTTGTTCATACATACCAGTACAATTCAAATGTACTGACGTCCCTTTTGCCGGGTGCGCTACATTCGTCTTATGATTGTAGGTGGATCTTCAGCAGGTACTCCAGTGCACAATCCGTAGCTCTTCATCATTCCCCGTCAGTTGTATTGGTGATCCTCTTTCCTTCTGGGGCCCTGCATGGCTCATGCAACCCTTGTTCTTGTATTTTGGAGTCTGATTTTGGTAGTGTAAAAAGGTATAGCCGGGGCCTTGTTACCGGCAAGCATAGTACTATCGTCTTGTATCCTTTGAAGCTCCGTAGACATGAAGTGTGGGTCACGAACCATGTATTATGTACTTGTATTTTGGGAAATGTAAATTGTAAACCACGCTTATATCATTTATGTATGCATGGCTTGTTAAAAGGTATTTCAATTATAAATAGTTGTTTCCATTGGTTAGCAAAGTAATGAAAATGTGGGGTAACTCATGGGTCAGGGAAGGCACCCAGGTCCACTCGGCTGGGGATACCCGGTAGAGTGCCGGTCATGTCCCTCGGATTTGGGGCGTGACATTTCTGAAGCCCATCAGTAGTCCAACTCGTTGTTCGAGTTTGGACAACTGAATTTCAGTGCGTAATTTCACTGAGTAGTTCTGTCCACATGTAATTAGTTTTTATTCTTTTAGAGGCAATTGATCACTAGAAAATTGTAGTCACTTTAAGTGGGCCTTTAAATAAAATGATGAGACGAGCCTCGCCAAACGAAATACAAAAGGCGGAGCCCTCAACAAATGACTATTAAAATACTTATATTTCGGGACGGGCCGTTTAGAGAACTTCATGGCCTTCCCCAAAATAATATTACTTTAGAATCTGTAGGCGCGATTCAATTAATTTACTTCCTTAAAATCGGGTGCGCATTGATGCGACCCAAATCCGAATCTCGAAGAAGTAGAAATGTGTTGACAATAACGGGCGCATTGATTGCGACAAGGTTTGAAACACATTTTCACAAAATCGTAATTATTATAAATAAATAATGATAGAAAAGACGTTCACAAAATAATACGACCTCATCGAACAAAAATGAATAAATGTGGGGCCCTCAATAAACGGTTATTAAAAATGATTAGAATTAGGGACGGCCATTTAGCGAACTTCTTGGCCCTCCCCAAAGTAATATTACGTTAGAATCTATAGGCGCGATATAATTAACTTACTTCCTTAACCTCGGGTGCGCATTGACGTGACCCAAATCCAAATCTCGACGAAGTCAATATATGTTGACAACCATGGGTGCATTGATTGCGACGTGATTCGAAATGTGTTTTCAGAACGTCGTAATTCTTTTAAAATAAATAATGATAAAAAGTAGTTCATTAATAAAAGGCACATACGCTACCATATATTAAAATCAGATAAAATCAAATGCAACAGTTAAGCGACCATCCTAGAGCCACGGAACCCAGGAATGCCTAATATAGTCATATTTTTCCTCGGTTCGTGATTCAACCATTGACTTGGGACAACATTAGTCTCCTAAGTGGCGAATGTGAACAATTAATAAACTAAATCCCGTTCCGATTGTCCTTTAATTGGAAACTCCTTTATGCCCTTGTAGGTGTAGTGAAAAAGGAGTTGTGATACCTCCGAACTATGACGCCTTTTGAATAAGTTGGAGATCTCTTAGACCATGAGAAGGTGGCAATCTTTTAGCCGATGAATGCAAAGGGTGGCGATCTTTTAGCCAAAGAAAATATTTAAATGCAGGTGCTGATATTGCAGTCCTTCGAAAAATAAGGTGGTGATACTTAAGCCATGCAGGATGGATACAATGCTTAGTCTCGGAAGGAAGATAGATAGCCTTATGCAATGCAAGATGGAGACAACTCTTAGTCTCGAAAGGTAGATAGATAGCCTTATTCAATGTAAGATGGAGACAACGCTTAGTCTCGAAAGGCAGATAAGATAGCCTTATGCATATGGAGGTAGAGCTTAACCTCGTAAGGTAGATGAGTAGACTTATGCAAAAATCCATATGGGGACAACGCTTAGTCTCGAAAGGCAGATAAGTAGCCTTATGCAGGATGGAGGTAGAGCTTAACCTCGGAAGGAAGATGAGTAGCCTTATGCAAAAATGCAAATGGAGATAATGCTTAGTCTCAAAAGGCAGATAAGTCGACTTGTGCAGGATGGAGGTAGAGCTTAACCTTGGAAGTCAGATGAGTAGCCTTATACAAAAATGCAGATGGAGATGACGTTTAGTCTTGAAAGGCAGATGATAGCCTTATGCATGATGGAGATAGAGCTTAACCTCGGAAGGCAGATGAGTAGACTTATGCAGATGGAGGTAGAACTTAACCTCGGAAGGCAGATGAGTATCCTTATGTAGTACAGAGATAGGGCTTAGTCTCAAAAGGCAGATAAGTAGCCTTATGAAGGATGGAGACAGGGCTTAGTCTCGGAAGGTAGATATATAGCCATATGCAAAATGTAAATGGAGATAGTGCTTAGTCTCGAAAGTCAGATAAGTAGCCGTATGTAGATAGAGGTAGAACTTAACCTCAAAGGCAGTTAGATAGCCTTATGCGATGCAAAAAAAATGTAGAGGGTGAATACCAGTAAGATCTCTTAGCTGATAGTTGATTACGATAACGTGACTGCTGGTATGTTGTGCGGATAGCGTTTCTCTAAATAAGCAATTTTTCTAGTAGTTTTACTCTTGAAAAGTACGAGTTCGTGAATGTATTCAATGATTTGTCACCTGCATCCAAAGAAAAATTGCTAGTTCATCTTCCCGTGGCTCGTAATGCCACGTATCATTAGGGTAGCATTGCTAGACGACAACGATTCAAATGATACTTATGCATGATTTAGTAAATAACGTAAGTATATAATTGAAAAAAATGATTTTATTTTGAATGAACCAAAGACTGCGACGTGGTCCAAGACATTGCAACCTCGCTTGCTTCGGAATTTTGAGGGTCCTCAAAATTCTACCCCAGTTTACTGGGCTGGCGCTTCTCTCGGCTGTGTTGAATGACAGAAAACGTTCAATCTCAAAATTTTGAGAGTCCTCCTTAAACTTCTACCCCAGTTTACAGGGTTGGTGCTTCTGGCGATGAAAAGACTAAAAACTTGACTTCGAAATTTTAAGGGTCCTCCTCAAAATTCTACTCCAGTTCCAATAGCGGTGAAAATGGAATTTTATTAAGTTGTGACCAAACCCATAGGGCTACCTAAAGCTTATGATTACAAATAGATATTGTTTCACTGCATCTTAATTGATTGGCTTTGGCCAGACTTCTCCGTCCATTTATGCAAGAATAATGGCTCCTCCGGTTAGAACCCGGTGAACCGTGTATGGACCTGCCAATTAGGAGAGAACTTCCCCTTGGATTCATTTTGACGTAGGAATATTTTCATCAATACCAGCTGCCCGGGTGTAAACTTTCTTGGTTTAACTCTTATGTTGAAGGCTCTAGAAATTCTATTCTGATACAACTAACCGTGGAAAATTGCATTCTTGCTTTTCTCATCAATAAGGGCTAATTGCTCGTAGCGACCTTTTACCCATTCTGCATCATCTAACTATGCTTCTTAATGATCCTTAAAGAGGGAATTTCTATCTCGGCGGGAATTACTGCCCCTGTACCATAAACCAACATGTAGGGAGTTGCCCCGGTTGATACGCAGATTGTGGTGCGTACCCCAATAAGGTGAATGATAACTTCTCATGCCATTAATTTTGTGCCTTCGATCATCTTCCTTAGTATATTCTTGTTGGTTGCCTCCATACCTCCATTCATCTGAGGTCTATAGGCTGTAGAGTTCTTGTGTTTGACTTTGAATGTTTCACACATTGCTTTCATCGGGTCGCTATTAAGATTGGAGCTGTTGTTAGTGATGATTGATTTCGAAATTCCGAACCGGCAAATGATACAGTCGCAGATGAAATCTACCACAACTTTCTTGGTCACAGCTTTGCATGATGTTGCTTCGACCCATTTGATAAAGTAATCAATTGCCACTAAGTTGAACTTGTGCCCGTTTGATGCGGCAAGCTCGATCGATCCGATAACATCCATTCCCCACGCGGCGAACAGCCACGGCAATCTAGTTGCAGTAAGCTTTAGGAGCCACCTTTATCATATCTACATGTATTTTACATCGATGTCACTTTCTTCCATACTAGATGCAATCCGTTTCCATAGTAATCCAAATGTATCTTGCTCAGAGTATCTTCTTCACTAAAACAAAACCATTCATGTGCGGTCCACAAGTCCCTGCATGCACTTCATCCAACAATTTGGTTGCTTATCTTGCATCGACACACCTAAGCAATCCTAAATCAGGAGTCCTTCTGTACTGTATTCCTCCGCTGTGAAAGAAATTGTTAGATAACCTCCTAAGTGTGCGCTTCTGAGAAGCATCAAGCTCTAGATATTCTCATGTTGTCAAGTACTCTTTGATGTCATGGAACCACGGTTTCCCATCAGCCTCTTCCTCAACGTGAGCACAATAAGTTGGTTGGTCATAAATCTTGACTTGAATAGGATCAATGAAATTTGTATCTGGATAATGAATCATGGATGACAAAGTAGCTAGTGCATCAGCAAACTCATTCTGTATTCTGGGAACATGCTGAAATTTAGTCTTTGTGAATCTTTTCCTCAACTCATGTATGTGATGCATATAGTGGAGTATCTTAGAATTCTTAGTTTCCCACTCTTCTCGAACCTGATGTATGAGCAGGTCTGAGTCTTCAATCACTAGCAACTCCTGAATGCTCATATTGATGGCCAGTTTAAGCCCTAAGATGGAGGCGTCGTACTCGGTCATGTTGTTGGTGCATGGGAACCTGAGCTTGGCAAATACCAGGTAATGCTGACCGGTTTCTAATGCAAGTACTACTTTTATGCCAACTCCTTTGAAATTCGCAAGTCCGTCGAAAAACATACTCCAAGCATCATAGGATTCTGCAATGTCCTCTCCTATGAAAGCTATCTCTTCATCAGGAAAATACGTCTTTAGTGGCTCATATTCTCCTCCCATAGGATTCTCGTCGAGGTGATCTGCCAAGGCTTGTCCTTTGACCGCCTTCTGAGTGATGTAAACCATGTCAAATTCACTTAGCAGGATTTTCCACTTGGCGAGATTGCCAGTAGGCATGGGCTTCTGGAAGATATACTTCAGCGGGTCCTAAAGATGGAGATCTATATCCGTTTGTTGTGTTGTCTCGTTGTATGTCACAGTCGTTGGTTCATCATTAAGATAGGAAAGTAATGTTATCTAAATAAAGTAAATGATAAAGGAAAATAATAAGAGCGAGATATATAATAAAATTCGAAATTCTTTGATTGAATTCATAATTGTTAGAAACATCGGAGCTCTTTTCAAAAGTAAAGACAATGCGGAAAGAAAAAATTAACTAGTAAAAGGTAAAGATGCGATGCATGGTGCTATCTTAGCCTTGCTACCCCGAAGCTTTCCGAGCCCTGGTGGTTCTGATCGACCAATTAGTGAGGCGCTCCCCTAGATTCACATCTTGCATGGAAGGGCCTTCCTCCCCTTTCTCCTTGAAGATAATACAACAGTCCATATCATCTTCCAGAAACAAGTCTTTTATCGCTGCTAGTGCTTCATCCTCCTCTGATCCATATATGACGTCAGCTGGTTGAAAGGTCTGCTCTAGACGAGGTATAGGGTGCTCCAGTGTATAGTATGGGTCGTGCCATGGTGGAGACCAATCATCAAATTCCTTCCATGTGTACTCATACCCTAGGCCAAAAGTAGTACCATGTTTCTTTAGCTTGATGGGCTTGGTGATACCCAGGATTTTTACCGAGTCCCTTCTCGGGCTCATACCCGCACCAATTCAGGATATTTTCAATCTTGTTGTCCCACCATTTATCTATTTCCACAGCGTTGACTCGCCCGATATGGTGGTACGTCTCTCCGCCTATTCTCCTTCTGCCTCCAATCATTGGGATGGTCTGGCGACTGTATATGGGGTTGCTACCGTCACCCGGAATGATCATCTCTTGGTGATTCCATTCGAACTTTACTTCCTGATGCAGGGTTGACGCTATAGCTCCAGCGGCGTGGATCCAGGGTCGTCCTAAACAAGTTGTATGATGCTAGGACGTCTATAACTTGAAAATCAACCGAACCAGGTTGGCCCCATTTGCAAGCACAGGCTTATTTCCCCAATGGTGGATCTTTAGGACCCATCGAAGGCTTTAACATTGATAGCCCCATCTTTGATCTCATGCAAATCTTTCCCCAATGTCCTGAGAGTTATCAGCGGACAGATGTTGAGTTTGGATCCTCCGTCTACCAGGATCCTGTTGATGAAGTAATCTTCATATTGCATGGTGATGTGCAACACTTTTTTGTGACTTAGTCCTTCTGGTGGTAGCTCATCCTCGGGGAAGGTGATCTTGTGACTCTCCAACACTTATCCTACCATATTTGCCATTTCACCTCTGGTTATGTTGCTGGGAACATAAGCTTCACTTAATATTTTCATCAGATCATTCTTGTGTGCCTCAAAGCTCTGCAAAAGAACCAGAATGGAAATCTGCGCTTGTGTTTTGTTCAACTGCTCCATGATCGAGTATTCTTTGGCATGTATCTTTCTCCAAAGGTCATCAGGTCCGATTTCAACATGTCCTCCCCTGGCTTTCCTGTTGGACTCAGCTAAGTATTCCAGAGTGTGTACCCTGCCTATTCTCATCATGCTCTGTGCGGGATCGCTTCTCCAGTTTTTGTTTTTCTTATTCTCGTTGTTTTGGCTGTGTAATCCCATGGTATAACATTTAAGTTTAGCGGGGTCACATCTGTCATTGTAACTAGAATAGGCACCCTTGGAGGCAACACAACAACTTCAAATGACGTAGGTGCCTTTGGAATTCCGAACTCGACCTCAATTAGTCCTAGCGCCTTTCTAAGAGGTGCTTCGAACTCGAGCGGTATGGACATTAACCATCACCCTCAGAGGGCTGGATCTAGACAACAATAGGGTTGAGGGTGACTGTCGGCTTCTTCGGTTCATCCCCTTCGATAATCAATCCAATTGACCCTTTGGGGTCCCAGTCATCCTCAATCTCTATCATATGAATGCCTCCACCCTTGTGGTCAGGCAGTGTGTTGTTGCGGACATTGGGAGAGGACTCCTTTTCTATGATGACCTTATTGTCAATCAAGGCCTGAATCTTGTCTTTCAATGAGCTACACTCTCTAATGGTATGTCCTTCCATTCCGGAATGGTATGCGAAGGTTTTGCTCGGATTGATCCATCGGGAGGGACTTTATTGAGTTATGGATGGGATATGGGTAACATAACCTGATGCTTTGAGTCTTTCATGTGGTTGGTCGATTGGTTCGGCGATGGCGGTATACTGTCTGGGAGGTCTGCGGTCGAAGTTTGGTCTGGGTCTAAGGAAGTTTTGGCGAGTGGGTGGTGATTGATAGTGAGAATGTTGGGCATTATAGGCTTGATATACAGGTGCGGGTTGGGAATATCTTGGTGAAGTGGGCTGATATATATGTGGTGGAGATGATTGGTAGGTGGGTGCGGAATTTGGTATGTGGGCGAGGGTGCTTGGTAATTTAGGGAAGGCTTGTATGTAAGCGGAATTGTGGGATATGCTTGGTACTTCATAGGGGATTTAGTTCTTTGTGCAACCATTACGGAGTTCACATCCTTCTTCTTTGATGTACCACTCAACTGTAAAGCCTTATTGGTGTCCTGTAATGCTTCGAGATTAGTGACCATACCATTTTTGATACCTTCTTCAATTCGTTCTCCCAACTTGTTGATATCGGAGAATTTCCAACCTTCTATCAGCATCAACCTTTCATAGTATTGTGGATCTTGAGCCCAGACAAAGAATATGTTCATTTTCTCTTCTTCTAAGGCCGGCCTGACCTTTGAAGCTTCTGACCTCCAACGAGTAGCATACTCGCGAAATGTTTCGGTAGGTTTCTTCTTCAGATTATGGATATAAAACACATCTGGTTCGTTCTCTGTGTCAAACCTGAATCGGTCCATAAAGTTGGATGCCATGCTTACCCAGCTTGACCATTTCTTTTAATCCTGGCTGATGTACCAAGATAAGGCATCCCCTTTCAGACTCCTCATGAACAGCTTCATGCGGATTTTCTCATCCCTTCCAAGTCCTACCAGCTTATCACAATACATTCTCATATGGACCCTGGGATCACCTGTACCGTAGAACATCTCAAACTTGGGAGGTTTGTACACCTCCGGGAGTTCAACATCTAGGTTAACGCAAAGATCTTCATAGTTTAGCCCCTTAATGTCTTTGCTAACTTCGACATCCTGGATCCGGCTAGTTAACTTCTTGAGTTCTGCGGCCAAATTTTTGATGAGGGAGTCTTTATCGTCTGATTCAGATGCACTTGGGATTGGTTGGGTATAGTGGGGTATGGTGTCAACAAACATAGGAGTGTTGTGGAGATGGTTTTTTGTAGTGTTTGGCGGTTCGGGAATGAGCAGTGGAGTGTTATTGCATGTGTAGCAGGTTTGTATTGGTGGTTGTGGGTGTTTTATGGAGGTACGAGGTTCTGCGTGTTAACATCAGGAGTGGAAAGAGTGAATGATAGGCTCTCCAAGTTCCGAACTTGGTCCAATTCTTCCTGGAATTTTAGCAATTTCTGCTCAAGATGACCACCATTTCCCTTAGCAATCGGGATACCCTAAGAAGTTTCCTCCCTTTCAGTCTCCTTTCTAGCACTAGCGTCTCCCATTTTGCCTTTGTTCTTGTTTCTGATAGGACTGAGAGGAGGAGGAGGAGGTGGAGGCCCTTTGGGATCTTGTAGAGTATGGTGATGGTGCCAGAATGCACGAACTAACCTTTGGGGAGGGGAATAAGAAAACAAAAGGTAAAAAGTTAGTATGGATTTTAAGAAGAAGAATATTGCAATATTTAAATACATTGTACAAGAATATAACTCATTTCCTAATTTGGGTGCCTCATTTTTCCCGAGGTAGGCGACAGATTAACTTTGGAGAACTTATAATGCTAAATGCCTCATTTTATTGATAAAAATAAGACGAGTCTCAAAAAAAATTAAAATAACGGGAAATAAGGATGTCACTAATGGCCAGTGGCCTTATTACATTATGAAAGTAAGAAATAAAATATCCTAACTACTTGGTCCCAGAAGGACCTTCCCCAGATTCGGTATTCTTGCCTCCCTCGTACAGTTGCAGTAGCTCGCGCAGTCGTAGTAGCAAATAGGCTCAGGCCAGACTTCCACCTGCACTTCCCTCAGCATTTTGGCAGTCTTCAATCCTTTTCAAGAACTTTCCTTCCAGCTCTACTAGACCTCGTTCCAGATAGGCTAACCGCTTGTTAGCATTGACAGCCATATCCTTTCACTAGTCGATCAATTTCTAGTGAGCTTCTTTTATCTCCTGATGCTCCTTTTCGCATTCCCCAATTCTTTTGCGCAATTGATTGTACTTGACATGTGCTTCAGCCTTTTTTTCGATAAGTCTGTGACCTTGGATGAACCCAGGATTACCCAAACATGTGTAATTAACTTCCAACCAACCTACGTAGTACGGCACACACCGGTGTGATACCTGTCTGCCTCAATAGATTCTCTCCCCAAGACGAGTTTGCAATTCCACAGGTGCTGAGCGTGACACCGGTGAGGGCTATCATCGTCCTGAAAGTCAGCCCTAAAGTGACTCATTTTATCTACCCTTGGTATGATTTTCTTTCTCCCAGCTTGCCTCATGGCTCGGATAGGGACATAAGGATAAGTTCCCCTCGGACCGATGAGTATAAGGAATGGTACATCCCGAGAACGAACAATGAACTCCCCTGTTGGGAACCACTCGTACATCCACTGCACTTTATCTTCCTTTAGATTCTCAAATAGATCTACCCATCTCTAGCATCCTATGGTCGGACGAACATGTTAGGCATTTGGGTGGTGAAAAGCGATATGATCATCACAATCCCTGCGTATAATTTTCTGCCGGTAATCACCTTTCTGAAGATATTCTATAAGCCAGAATTGAAGTAATACATTACTACCTTCAAAGTGTTTGGTCCCTTGGTGACACTTTTCCAAGGCTAGATATATCTAGGCCACAATCATGGGCACTATGCTAAAGGACTGCCCGTCAATCCCCTCCATTAAGGTCTTGGTTACCACGGCTAGTCTGGTGCGGATCCTAGCCTTCTTCATAGGAAAGATTATCATCCTCAGAAAACAAAACATGAAGACAAAACCCTTCTGTGGATATGCCCTAAAGTGGTAAGTGTAAATTCGTCGGTATAGGTGCGGTAGGACTTGCTATGGCCATGCCTCTCGTACAAGCAGTCAAATGGCATGTAGGAGTCCTTTAGACAAGTTAAATCTGGGTTTTCTTGAGTCCCATCATTTGAGGAATCCCCTACCTTTGCGATTTTCCAGCATAAGCAAACCCGAAGTCTCCCAAGGAATACCAGCTAGACACCCTATTTCTTCTAGTAAAGAGGTCATTTCCAAATCCCTGAAGCGAAACACTAACCGATCACTATCCCAGAACAAAGTTGCAGCCTATACAATTTTGTTGTCAGGCTAGAATTCTAGAAGTGAAGGCGAATTCCGTAAGTATTTACGGACAAGGGTCTGATCGCTGGCATGAAGGTCCTCCCACTAGCTTATTGGCCATGGGTGAATGTTGGTTACCATATCGAATCTGGGGACTTCGTGCCTCATTTTATGCAAAACAAAGGGTTAGACCCAGACTAATGGGTGTGCTTATATATGCATATATATATGCTATTTTGGGTACAATACATATGGAAAAATTGGGTATCAACAGTGCTCCTTCGAGGGGCCAGTTTCAGTATGGTAGAGGGCGTTCATTCATGCCTGCTCAGTCAGCTCCCCCAGTTTATCTTGTGGCATCTTCATGTCATGGTTACCATGGATCTCAGCAGGGCCAGTCTTCACTCAGTGCCCTCCCAGCTCAGAGTTCATCTCGTGCCCCATCAACTCGGTGCTCTTCTATGCCGAGTGCATCTGCTAGTCACTCCGGTGTGAAAGGTTACCTTCAGTCCCCTTCTTCAGCAGCTGGGAATGGTTATGAGTGTGGCAATATGGACCACATATGGAGGCGGTGTCCTCATTGAGTTGCTAGTTCATCCCAGCAGAGAGGAATATCAATGGCTTTTGCGCTAATGTCTTTATCACCACGCGCTCAGCAAGCTAGGGGTATAGGTTAGCTAGCTAGGGGTCACCCCTGAGAGGGAGGTCAATCAGGCGATGGACAGACTCATTTCTATGCTATCCCAGGCAGGCCCGATCCTATTGCTTCAGATTTTGTTATTACAGGTATTATTTCAGTCTGCCATAGAGATGCCTCTATATTATTTGATCTCGGTTCTACATTTTCTTATGTGTCCTCATATTTTGCTTATTGTTTGGGTATGCCCCAGGATTTTCTTGCTTTACCTGTTCATGTATCTACCCAGGCGGGCGATACTGTTATTGTAGACCGTGTGTACTGGTCATATGTGGTGACTATTGAGGGTCTGGAGACCCGAATGGGTCTATTTCTATTGATCATAGTGGATTTGATGTCATTTTGGGCATGGGCTGGTTATCTCTGTGTCGTGCTATTCTGGACTATCATGCTAAGACAGTAACTTTGGCTATGTCAGGTGTGCCTCGGATCGAGTGGCATGGGTTGGCTGATTAGGTTCCTAGTAGAGTGATCTCTTTATTGAAGGCCCAGCGTATGGTTGGGAAGGGTTGTCTTTCATATCTAGCATTTGTGAGGGACGTCGGAGCTGAGACTCTTAGTATTGATTTTGTCCCAGTTGTGACGGATTTTCCCGATGTGTTTCATGCAGCCCTGTTGGGCATGCCACCGGACAGGGACATTGATTTTGGTATTGACCTGGTGCCGGGAACTCAACCTACTTCTATTCTGCCGTATCGTATGGTACCAGCGGAGTTGAAGGAACTGAAGGAGCACCTTTAAGAACTCCTACATAAGGGGTTCATTAGGCCCAGTGTGTCACCTTGGGGTGCACCGATTCTTTTTGTGAAGAAGAAGGATGTCACGATGAAAATGGGCATTGATTATCGGCAATTGAATGAGGTAAAAATTAAGAACAAGTATCCTTTTCCTCCCATTGATGATTTAATTGACCAGTTTCAAGGAGCGAGAGTGTTCTCCAAGATTGATCTTCGTTCGGGTTATCACTAGTTGAATATCAGGGATTCAGATATTCGTAAGAGGCCTTTTAGGATCTGATATGGTCATTACGAGTTCTTGGTGATGTCTTTTGGGCTGACTAATGCCCCAATTGCATTCATGCATTTGATAAATAGCGTGTTCTGGCCTTATCTCGATTCATTCATCATACTCTTCATTGATGATATTCTGGCGTATTCGCTTAGTCAGGAGGAGCACACAGACCATTTGAGAGTTGTGTTGCATAGACTGGGGGAGGAGAATCGTCATGAAAAATTCTCCAAGTGTGAGTTTTGGCTCAGTTCAGTAACTTTCTTGGGGCACGTGGTGTCTAACGAGGGTATTTAGGTTGATCCGAAGAAGATAGAGGTTGTTTAGAGTTGGCCTAGGTCGTCCTCAGCCGTAGAGATTCACAGCTTTCTTGGTTTGGCAGAATATTATCACCGGCTTGTTTAGGGGTTCTCATCTATCACATCACCCTTGACCAAGATTACTTAGAAAGGTGCTCCATTTGTATGGTCGGACGAGTGTGAGGAGAGATTTCAGAAGCTCAAGACATCTTTGACCACAGCTCTAGTACTAGTTTTGCCATCAACTTCAGGTTCATATACCATGTATTGTGATTCTTCGAGAGTTGGGATTGGTTGTGTATTGATGTAGGAGGGTAGCGCTATTGCGTATGCTTCTAATCAGCTAAAGCCTCATAACAAGAACTACCCCGTTTATGATTTGGAGTTGGCTGCCATAGTTCACTCATTGAAGATTTGGAGGCATTACTTGTATGGCATATCTTGTGAAGTATTCATTGATCATCACAGTCTTCAGTATTTTTTTCAAACAAAAGGATCTTAATTTGGGCAGCGGGATGGTTGGAGTTGCTTAAGGATTATAATATCACCATATTGTATCATGTGGGAAAGGCCAATGTGGTGGCTGATGCTTTGAGCCAAAAAGCAGTGAGTATGGGCAGTTTGGCATATATTCCAGTTGGGGAGAGACATCTTGCAGTTGATGTTCAGGCCTTGGCCAATCGGTTCGTGAGGTTGGATATTTCTGAGCCCAGCCAGGTGTTGGCTTGTATGATTTCTCAGTCCTTATATGATCGCATCAGAGAGCTCCAGTACGATGATCCCCATTTGATTGTCCTTAGGGACAGAGTTCAACATGATGATTCCAGAGATATGACCATTGATGATGATGGTTTATTGAGGATGCAGGGCCGGATTTGTGTGCCCAATGTGGATGGGCTTCAAAAGTTGATTCTGGAGGATGCCCATATCCCGCGATATTCTATTCATCCGGGTGCTGCGTAGATGTATCGGTATTTAAGGCAACACTATTGGTGGAGAATAATGAATAAAGATATTGTGAGGATTGTAGCTTGGTGTGTCAATTGTTAGCAGGTGAAATATGAGCATCAGAGACCGGGTTGCTTGCTTCAGCAGATGGTTATTCCTGAGTGGAAGTGGGAGAGGATCACTATGGACTTTGTTGTTTGACTTCCATGGACTTTGAAGAAGTTCGATACTATTTGGGTTATTGTGGATCGTCTTACCAAGTCCGCGCACTTCATTCCTGTGTGTACTACCTATTCTTCAGAGCGGTTGGCAGTGATTTACATCCGGGAGATTGTTCGGTTGCATGGTGTTCTGGTTTCCATCATTTCAGATAGAGGTACTCAATTTACTTTGCAGTTTTGGAGAGTCGTGCAGAGAGAGTTGGGTACTCAAGTGGAGTTGAGCACAGCTTTCCTCCTCAGACGGACGGGCAGTCTAAGCGTACTATTAAGATATTGGAGGACATGTTGCGTTCTTGTGTCATTGATTTCGGAGGATCATGGGATGAGTTTCCACCGCTTGTAGAGTTTTCGTATAACAACAGCTACAAATTGAGTATTCAGATGGCTCCATATGAGGCTTTAAGTGGTAGGTAGTGTAGATCTCCAGTTGGTTTGTTCGAGCCACGGGGCTAGGCTATTGGGGACTGATTTTGTTCAAGATGATTTAGGGAAGGTGAAGGTGATTCAGGAGAGGCTTCGTACAGCGCAGTCGAGGTAAAAGATTTATGCTGATAGGAAAGTTCGAGATGTGTCCTACACGGTTAGCGAGATGGTTCTGTTGAAGGTTTCACCAATGAAGGTTGTTTTGAGATTTGGGAAGAAAGGGAAATTGAGTCCTCGGTTCATTGGGCCTTTTGAGGTGCTTCAGAGGGTTGGGAGGATGTCTATGAGCTTGCTTTGCCACCCATCTTGTCGAGTGTGTATTCAGTATTTCATGTTTTTATGCTCTGGAAGTATATTGGGGATTTGTATTATGTTTTGCATTTCAGCACGGTTCAGTTAATGATGATTTGACCTTTGATATGGAGCCAGTAGCTATTTTGGGTCGTTAGGTTCGGAAGTTGAGGTCAAAGGATATAGCTTCAGTGAAAGTGCAGTGGAGAGGTCGGCCCGTGGAGAAGGCTACCTAGGAGACCCAGCGGGAGATGCGGAGCAGATATCCTCACCTATTTAAGGCATCCGATATGTTTCTTGACTTGTTCGAGGACGAACGTTTGTTTAAGTTAGGGAGGATGTGATGACCCGTCCATTCATTTCATGAGTTACCCCTCTGTTTCCCCCCATTTCTGCTTCTGTATGCTTCATTATCCGTATTTTATGGCATCGCATTGGTCGGATCGAGTCCGGAATGATTATTGATAATGTTTGAGACACTTAGTCCTTTTTAAGAATGTTTAAGTTGGAAAAATCAATCAAATGTTGACTTATGTGTTTGATGACTCGGATGTGAGTACTGATAGTTCGGTTAGCATTGCGAGGTGATTTATAACTTATGAGTGTGATCGGAATGGGTTTTGAAGGTCCGGGGTAGAATTAGGCTTGAATTGGCGAAGTTGATATTTTGACGATTTCCTGTTGATAGATGAGATTTTGATATAAGGGTCGGAAAGGAATTCCGAGAGTTGAAGTAGCTTCGTTGTATCATTTGGGATTTTTGTACAAAATTCAGGCCATCCGGACATGGTTTGGTTGGGTTTTTTATCAAAAGCGTATTTCGCAAGATTTTAGAAACTTTGGCTTGAATCCGATTAGTTTTGGGTAATTTGATGTTGTTTGAGGTGTTTTGATGATTGTAGCATGTTTGAATAAGGTTTTAGGATGTGTTGGTGCCTTTGGTTGAGGTCCTGGGCCCTCGAGTGAGTTTCAGGTGGTCATTCGGATCATTTTTGAAGTTTGAGAGTTACAAAAAATGCAGGTTCAGTGTTGCAGAAAAATAACCCTTCGCGATCGCGTAGGGTATATCGCGATCGCGTAGAAGGATTTGAGGAAGGCCAAAGTTAAGCCTTCGCATTCCCGTGAGAGGCTTCGCGTTCGCGGAAGGTTATGAAGTTGTGCATCGCATACGCAAGAACGCACTCGCGATCGCATCGAAGAAAGTGGTTTAGATGGCCTAAAGGTCATTTGTTCATTGCGTTCGCGTAAATGTTGTCGCATTCACGAAGGTGCGGGAGGAAGAAGCATCACGTTCGCGTTGGCTATCTCGCATTCGTGTAGTGTAATTTTGGGGAGTTGAAGATTTGTTCTTCGCGATCGCGAGGGATGTGTCGCAATCGCGATAAAGGAAAAACATGCCTGGGCAGAATGTTTTTAATTCATTTCATCCGCGATTTAGTGGCTCATTTCCTCCATAGTTGGTCTTCTTTAGATCTTTTTGAAGGAGATTGAAGAGGGATTCAAGGGGAAACGATTGGAGGTAAGAATTTCGGACCTAAAACTCAATTCTATTGTGAAATCCTCCTAGAAATTCATGGAAACTTAAGCTAAAATGGAAGAACTAGGGCTTGGGATATTGAACTTTTGATTGGAGATTTGGAAGACCATTTGGGGTCGTATTTGAGAACTTTTGATATGTATGAACTCGTGGGGAAATAAAGAACCGTTGATGTAAATATTTCTGAGTTTCGAGAAGTGAGATCGAGGCTCAGGTTTTGCTAATTACAGAATTTTGTTATTTTTCTTTATTATTTTTGCTTGGGCTTTGTTCCCTTAGGATATTGTGACATATTCGTTCTGATTTTGGATAGATTCGACGCGCGTTGGGAAAGATTCGAGGGGCAAAGGCGTAGCGAGCTAGAGATTTACCCGTTTGAGGTGAGTAATGATTGTAAATGATGCTCTCGGGTTTTGAAACCCCGGATATGCACATCGTAGTGCTATATTGAGGTAAGACACGCGCTTGATCATGAGCGTAGAGTCGTTTACTATAAGAGATTGTAACTTGGTCCGTCCCAATTGATGATTTACTGCGTATTTGAGTGAAAATTATTTGTTATCATCATGACTGCCACATTTGGGCTTCGTGCCAACTACTTGAACCCTTCGGGGATTTTCATTACTATTTTCTCACTATTTTGACTTATTATTTGAACTCAGTCGTGATAATTTTCACAGTTTTACCATTCAGTCATTCTTTCTCAGTTTTTAAGACTTAAATGATATTTGGCTGAAAGCGCTATTTTTACTATTGTCTGAGGGGCTTGTGATGATCTTTGGACCGAGCAAGGCCAAGGGCCTATATTGTGAGGAACACTGATACTGATTTGAGGTCGGGGGCTTGATATATATATATATATATACACACACACACACACACACACAACGCCACGAGGAGGCTTGATTGATATGAGTTCGAGCCTAGATTTGATGCCACGAGATGGCTTGTTATTGTTCTTGGGACGTAAAGGGCCCCTCCCGAAGTCTGTTCACCCCCAGTGAGCGCGGTTACCCATTGTGATGTGAGATTGAGCCCGAGGAGCTGGTACTGTTCTGAGATGTTGCCTTAGGGGCGGAAATTGTTGATATTGTTCCTGAGGGAGAACTTCTATTTGTTTACGTACCCGTCATTTACTTATTTTACTTGTTGAAAAGGGGATTTTTACTTGACTCTTCACTATTTTACTATTTTAGGATATTTTACTGCTTCAGTATAGAATGCCTTGTGTTTTACATGTTTTCTTACTTTCAATCGTTATTTATATTTGTTACTCACCGGGTCGGAGTACTCACATTACGCCCTGCACCATGTATGCAGATTCAGCTGTTGTTGGTTCCGCTCCGGAGTGCTAATTCCTCCAGTCCAGGCGGTGATCCGGAGTGCTATCTTATTGTTTCTATGTTCTTCAAGCAGTTTTACCAGGTATTGTATTTAGCAGACTTGTATCAGGATTCATATTTGCTCATGACTTGTGATACCCCGATTAGGACTGTGTCGGGTTGGTTATTCCGCACATTTATCAACATTTTCCACTGTATAGTATCATTTTATCAAGCTTATTTTATTTTTAGGTGTAATTAACTTCGTAAAATGAGAATTTGGTTGAATTGGTTGGCCTTATTTTCACTAAAGACGCAATCACAATAGAATTCGGGGTTAGGATAGTGACAATAAAGTTTCGCACTTTTTCAAGGAGGAACTTGTCTCTGTATATTTCTTTTTCCATTTCCGATGCAAATCTAGTCAAATTAGTCTTTTTTTGTTATCTTCAAAAAAGAACTAAAGAAGGATGGTATAAAAGAAAAGCTTTTCCAAAATCAAAATTTCTGCAGGATCACTTCCACTTTATACACTTGATGACATGTCAACACCCTAAAGTAGTCAATAATATTCTTTTCTGGGGATGATAATTATAGATTTTAAGATTATTTGGACAAAGTAGAATAGAAAGCTTTATGCATGGGAAGTTTTTAGCGATCTAATTAATACCTTAGGATTGGTTAATAATAATAATAACAACAACAATAATAATATCTATTAAAAAGAAGTTGCTTTGATTATTACAAGGAATCAAGTGAATGCTTTTATCACTTTTTATTAAATTAACTAGAATTTTTAATTCTTTTCTTTTATTTAATTTCCTTCATCTAGGCTTCGGACTCACGAACGTGAATTAGAAGGGAAAAATTAAATTAGAAAACAAAAAAGAAGAAACATAGGGGAGACATGTCCTTTCGGCAAGTGTTCTCGATCTAGTTTGAGCTAGCAAAGAACATTAAAGCTTGTAATTGTTTAATTAAATTTAATATTGGTATTCATGATTGCGTTACTTTATATTCATGTTCAAACTATCTTTCCTCATTCCAAGTTAGGAACTTTTTATCTGTTACATTCTTTTGGTAGTTCCAACGTGACAAAATTCATGAATTATTTAGCTACATCACCATTTAAAATAATAGTTTTCATTATTCAAATAAATCTCAAAATAATAATTAAATTCCTCTAGTGATTTTATTTCTTTTTGAATAATAGAGTTTGTTCTAAATGCATGGTTTCTCCTCCCCCGAGCATCAACGACTCATCTCATACTGAATTAATTCCTATCCTTCAAGTTTGGATTATTCACTGTCACTTTTACTGTTACGTGAGCTCATTACGGGAATATATCACATAAACTTCAGTGTATAGATATAACTATTATTGATTGATAGTCTCCTTAGTAGAACACTAAAGCCAGATGTGGATTCAAGATTAAATTTTAATGAAAATTTATATAGAATTAATTATAATTTTAAAATTATGGATTCAAATTTAATATATGTTCAAATTTTAGAAGACTTTTACTTGTGTGCATATATATATATATATATATATATATATATATATATATATATATATATATATATATATATATAGGGGTACCCATTGTTAAGCTAAATTCATAAGTTTTAGTAATGACAATTTCTAATTTTTCTATTTCGTAGAACTCATCAAAAAGCAAAAAAAAAATCAGTTGCCAAATCAATTGATCTGTAGAAGGAACCAAAAGGCCGTAGATCTACTCGGCTTCAATCAAGGCGATCAATTTTAAAATCAAGAAGTTATTACCATATTCAGCTCCTCAATTAAAGCTCAGTCAAGGGATTGACTATCTCGTAAATGAAGGATGTGACAAAGGAAGGTCACGATCGAATTTGTTCTTTCCCAAAGAGCAGAATTCGAATACCTCTGGGTCAAATCATTTTCAAAGATCCCGTGCCTCTATTTCTAGTCAAGATATCAACGACTATTTTCATCCTCTATAAGAAGGTGGTTTGGTTCAATAGGAAGGCATGCGCAACTACATATATTGTCTTCTAAGTCTCCCTACTTCTTAGCTTAAACACTGTAATCTCAAGTTTATCAGTATCTCAAAAGGTAGGAAGAAGTTAGAACAGAAAAGAGAGTTGTGTAATTTTTAAGGTTCACCGGGTGCTGTATTTCGTTGATGGTGAACAAATCAAAACCATCCATGTTTTAATTATTTTAAGATCGAAAAGGAACCCTTGTGACCCAAGAAAAATTGGATGTAAGAACCTCACCAATATAAAAATTTTGTGTGTCTTTCTCTATTTACTTACTTGCACTTTACTTCTGCTCTTGATCTAGTCAGCTAAAATCACCGTTAGTCGACTAAAGTTTTTAACAGGCCACAGTTCACTCTCTCCCCCCTTTTGTACTTTCAATTAATATCATAGCGAGACTCATAAACTTTGCTTAACAGCTAGTGAAGAAAAGATCATGGGATCAAACGCAGTCACTAGAATACTATTTCAAGAGGGAAGTTCTACCACCATACTTCAATGGTCAACAATTTTTCTCATTGGAGGGTGCGTATGAAAACTTACAGTATGTCTAATGACATCTGCCTGACGAGTAATAAAAAAGGGAAACCTTCCAATTCCTCCTAGGAAAGACGCAAATGGTCAAGAGATAATGTCAACTGATCCATTTGACTTGAATGAGATACCGATAAGCGAGCTGTTGTTATAACTATAAATTGAAACTGCTAAGAAAATGTGGGATAAACTGAAAGTCACATATTAAGGGACAAACAAAGTAAAAGAAGCAAGGATAAATCTATTGGTTCGAGAGTATGAGCTAATTCAAATGAATAATGAAGAATCAGCTGAAGAAATGTTCTCCAGTTTCAGTAAAATTCTTGAAAATTTAAAATCCTTTTGTAGAACAAGAAAAGTGGAGAACGAGTTAAAAAAATACTCAAAAGGCTACCTACACTTTGGCAGCCAAAAGTCATCGCACTCAAATATCAAGATCTCCATAAGATGTCTTATGATGAACTCAGAGGTGATCTAATCGCTTTTGAGAAGACTCATTTGGATAGACAGATTCAACAAGAAAAGAAGAAAAAATGAAGGAGATGAACAAGATGAAAACATAGCCCTACTTTGTCAAGTCGTAACCAGCATGATGAAGAGAAACAGGAATAGCAGAAGAGGTAAACTGAATTTTCAGAAATGGAAGGACGAATAATGAAAATGATGGAAGATGCTACGAATGTGGTAAACATGGACACATTCAAGTTGGCTGGCCAGATCTGAAAAAGAAGCTGAATAGGAATCTTCAAAGAAAGAAGTCTTTTGGAGCTTGGAGTGATGAAGAAGAATTTGATAATGAAGAAATTGCAAATATGTGCTCCATGGCCCTAGAAGACGACAGCAATGAAGAACATGAGAACTTGGATTCTAAGGAAATAGAAGAATAAATGAAAAAGAAGACTCAGAACAACTTGGTCTCATGGCAGATAAAGGAACTAGTGAGGCACATCCTTTAAATTGCCATAACTGTTATAAACTCTTATAATTCATTGATATTGCTCTAGCAAATATTGAAAAAGTTCTAAATGAACTCAGAAAGATTCAAAGAGAAAATAAAGAATGGATTCTGCAGCTAGAAGTTTTGAAATTAAACGTGATTTACTTCAGGAGGAAGTAAATGAACTACCATTGCAATTGAATGGATTGCAAAAATCTACTAGTCAAAGTTCAGTCAGATCAAATCAGATTGTCTGTCACAAGCAAAAGAAATCTCATGGGCGTTCCTTCTATGGAAAAATGGACATAATACTAATCAATGCAGGAACAAAATCAGAACTGAAAAGGATTCTATAAATAGTCCATCTTGTTTTAATTGTGGTAAAAAGAGTCACACTTCAAATCGTTGCAGGTTTAAGAACAATAGAAGATGGCTCTGGGACCAAAATCTTCAAACCAAACTAACAGTCAGCATTCTAATCCTTCAGGAACCAAGCAAGCTTGGGTACCTAAAAACAAGTAATTTTTGTTTTACAGGAACACCGCAAGAAGAATCGAAAAGAAAAATAATATCTCAACAACGTTTGTTCCAGA
The DNA here is from genome assembly GCA_034376525.1 of Nicotiana benthamiana. Classification (NCBI taxonomy): domain Eukaryota; kingdom Viridiplantae; phylum Streptophyta; class Magnoliopsida; order Solanales; family Solanaceae; genus Nicotiana; species Nicotiana benthamiana. The sequence goes on along the minus strand of CM067328.1, from coordinate 74,279,429 downwards.
CATAAATTGGTGAAAAACAACTATTCAAAATATTCACCAAATCATATGCAGGAACAGTTACATATGGAGACAATCCAAAGAAAATGTAATTGGTGTTGGAAAAGTTCCTCTAAGTCCAACATATGATGCATATAAAGTTTACTCGGTTGGTAAACTTGGCTATAATCTTCTCAGCATTAGTCAACTATGTGACAAGTATTATGAGTTTCTTTTTAAAAACATGGTTGGTTCATAGAATATGAATAAGGTAAAGACATTATTTCATGAAATAGAGAGAGAAATGTTTATACTATTAGCAACCTAGATAATCTTAGGAGTCAAATCTGTCTTGCTTCATAGTTGATGATCCCTGGGTCTGGCATTGAAAACTTGGTCATGCCAGCATACATACTATTCAAAAACTTTCTAAACATGACCTTTTTATTGAACTTCCAAATTTAGATTTTTCAAAGGATCATATATGTGATGCATGTCAACTCGAGAAACAAACTTGCTCATCTTTTAAAATTAAAATTTTTGTTTCCACCTCAAAACCTCTTCAACTACTGCATATGGATTTATTTGGTCTAACTACTGCTAGTATACGTGGTACAAAATATATTTTTGTTATTGTGGATGATTTTTCTAGACTTACCTGGGTGATGTTTTTAAGTCATAAAGATGATGCTCAAAAGAATTTTGAAGTTTTCTATAAGATGGTTCAGCGAGAAAAGGGTTACTACATCTCTTCTATCAGAAGTGATCATGGAGGAAAATTTGAAAGCTGAGCTTTTGAGAACTTTTTCAACGATCAAGGAATCCCTTACAATATTTTTCACCAAGATCTCCACAATAAAATGGAGTTGTAGAACGTAAAAACAGAACCTTACAAGATATGACAAGAACTATCGTAGTAGAAAATTCCCCACCTCATCATTTCTAGGCAGAAGCGGTAAGCACAACTGTCATATTATCAACAGGTGCCTGATTCGACCAATTCTCAAAAAGTCTCCATATGAATTGTGGAATGGTAAGAAACCAAATATTTGCTATTTTCACCCACTTTTGGATGCAAATGTTTCATTTACAAAAATGGAAAGACAATTTGGGAAAGTTCAATCCTAAAGGTGATGAAGGGATATTTATTGGTTATTCTCCTTTAAGTATAGCATATAGAATTTATAATAAAAGAACTCTCTGTATTGAAGAGCCAATTCATGTTGTTTTTGTTGATACTAACCCTTATCCAAGGAGTGAAAAACCTCCTGAAGATGAGGAAATTCCTTTGTCCCTAAATCTATCACTACAAGAAAAGATCATCAAAGTGAGTGAGATGATCAGCAAACTCAACCAGCTGAAGAATCTGCTGAAATTCATGAACCATCTCAAACAGATCAGTCAAACAATATTGAAAGAGATCTTCCCTCAAATACTCCAAATAAATGGAAGGGTGAACCTGGCTATCCTCATAAATTTATTATAGAATACCCACAGGAATGAATCACTACAAGAAGATCCTAAAAGAACAAATCCCTTGTAGCTCTCATCTCTCAACTTAAGCCAAACAAGGTCATTGATTCTCTGAAAGATACACACAGGATAAGTGCTATGAAAGAGGAACTAGATCAATTTGAAAGAAATAAAGTATGGGAGTTTGTTCCTAGTACTTCAAACTCCTCAATCATTGGGACAAAATGGGTATTTAGGAAAAATTAAATAAATCTGGTCAAGAGGTTTGAAATAAAGCAAGATTAGATGCTTAGGGATACTCCCAACAAGAAGGAATTGATTATGATGAAACCTTCACTCTTGTAGCAAGACTTGAATCCATTCGAATATTCCTATTTTATGCTGCTCACAAAGGTTTCAAGCTATTTCAAATAGACATTAAAAGTGCTTTCCTAAATGGATACATCTCTGAAGAAGTGTACGTAAAGCAACCGCCAGGATTTGCAAATGTCTCCATTCCTAATCACTTATACAAGCTGACTAAAGCCTTGTATGGTCTCAAACAAGCTTTGCGTACCTTGTATGAAAGGTTAAGTTCTTTTCTCTTAAGTCAAGGTTTCAAAAGAGACTACAATGATACAACCCTTTTTATTAATCATCCTAGTTCAGGTAATCTTATTACTCAAATTTATGTCGATGACATTATTTTTGGTAGTCTTAACTCTGCTTTATATGACAATTTTACTTATTCCATGAAAGGAGAATTCGAAATGGGCTTGATGGGTTGACTAACATTCTTTCTTGGACTTCAAATCAAGCAGTCTCCTAAAGGAACATACATTAGCCAAACAAAGTACACTAAGGAGCATATCAAAAAAATTTGGAATGGAAAATGCAAATCAATAGGCACTCCAATGAGTCCAACACAATTATCGATGAAGACAATAATGAAAAAGATGTTGATGAAATCATGTACAGAGGAATGATAGGATCCATGTTGTATGTCACTCCTAGTCGACCAAATATTATGTTCAGTGTATAGAAGTGTGCAAGATTTTAGTCGGCTCTCAAGGAATCACATCTCACTGCCATTAAAAGAATTATTAGATATCTTATTGGTACTTCTAATCTAGGATTATGATATGATCATTCTAACAATTTTTCATTAAAAGGTTTTTCAAATGCAGACTTTCCAGGTGACAAGATTGATAGAAAAAGCACTAGTGGGACGTGTAAACTCTTGGGAAATGCATTGGTATCTTGGAATAGGAAGAATAAAAAGTTGCTCTATCAACAACTGAAGCAGAATACTTGTCGACGCCCCTTTTTTTCTAAAGCGAAATCGGGTTTACGACATTTGGGAGGAAAACTCTATTCCCTTTCAAGAATTGGGTTTTGTAGTTAAAGAGTCGCCACCTAATGATTATAGTGCATTAGAATACATTAAGAAAGATTTGAGTTGAAGAAACAGGATATTAGGGTAAGGGATAGAAATTATCTCGAGAGCAAGGTGTTAGGCACCCTTCAGGATCCACAAGTGTAGTTTCTGACCATATTACAATTGTGACTTTACATAAACACATAAACAATTGAGGCTCAAATAAGGATTTGCATATAACATTGCAATAAGTTGAAAACTTGTGAAGATAAGTAGAGAGGGCAGAATTTTGTGACAAAAGAAAGATTTAAAGAGTTATACAAGAAGATATGAGAGAAAATAAAGGAAGAGGGGTCCTAGGTTTATGATTAATATGGATCACATCAATGCAATATCCAACAATCACTCCACAGAAGAGAGGTCGCACGTGATATTATAGCACCGATCATCACATCCATATTCTACCCTTCCCACCTCGTTAAGGTATTAAAGTGCAAAATAGTATTATTACTTATTACATGCTACTACCCATCCCAATCCTATCAGTCCCGGAGGTATTTGGGACTACTATTCCTAAAAGGGAAGGGAGTTTTGGGCTTTTCAGAGTTTCAAAAGGTTAAAAGTCTATGGCGATAAACAAAACACATAAGGCAATTATGGGGTGCACATAACAGTTAAAAGGCTCAAATAAGCCTCCTCAAAATCAAGAAAACAACATGTAGTTTAGCATGTCTTACATGTAGTGATTTGGTCTGGATTAAATTAAGGTGCATGGCAGGATGATTTACCACATATTTCCAGATAGGGAGTCCAAATTAGCCCTACTTAGATGTAGTTTTCAAACACTGAAACAATTGATTAATTGCCTAACCATTTGTCTATTTTTTAAACAGACCTATAGGCATGGTATCTATTGGTTTTAGAGATAAGTGAGTAAACCGATTGTAGAAAGAGAACTGTCAATTATAAGGTCATAAGTTCTACGGGTGCTAAACAAAATGCTACTGATTTTAGACTTAGGAGCGACTGGACGATTCAAACTTTATGTGATAACTCCGATAGGAAAGCTTTCTAGGCGTTTAGTGATTTTAAACATTGTTATTGCTTATGCAGAAATCCAATAGGCAGGCTGTCTATATGCAGTCAATTATTTAAGTCCTATGATAAGTTTGCTTATTGACTGATGCATATACAATAATTCAAAAATCCTATAGGCATATTATCTATATGATATGCAGACCTATAGACATGGTTTCTATACGAAATGGCAGAAAATACAATGAACAAGATACTTGTACGAAATTAAAGATAACCCTACGAAAGTGATATTTATATGAAATGCAGAAATGCTATGAACATGGTATCTATGTGAAATGTAGAAATACCTATGAACATGATATCTATATAAGGCACAGAGTTTCAGTAGTTAACTGTGTGAAAAATGCAGAATTTCAGGAATAGTATTTCCCTATAGTCATGATATCTACCCTTTTTGAATGCTTTCAAACCCATCCCTTTTCACTATCCACCCCGATTAGTTAATACAAAATTATTACAGATCAAATGAATTAAAAAAAGTAAAATTACATCAGTGATTACATTTACATCTAATCAACCTAATTCAGACTCAGAATCTAATAATATGAGTTAAACCAACTTCCAGGATCAGATTTCCGAAGCCTTCTCTTATTTGGGATGTGTCAAAGTTCTAAGAAGCTTCAAGAGCCCCAGGTAGTGCTTACACCCCACATACCATTTCAGAATTAAATTATAGTGTAGAGTGGAAGGGTCAGCCCTCAATGTCCAAGTTCAGAGGAAACTCAAGGTCCCAAGGCAAGGCTCAAAGGAGGAGGGCAGAACTTCGAGTCTAAGAGAAAGTGTAAGTACAATAAAGGGAATTAGGGAATTCCAACGCAGGCAGGTGGTCATTCCCATCATATGGAATGCTGGCACACCCCTGAACAGACTGGCAGCTAGAAAAATTAGAGAGTTAGGACCTATTGAAGGTCAAGTTAAGCTCTGGACAGCAATTTGGATACCACCATGCTATACCTTAACTCAAACACACATAAGTAAATGGGTTATGAGAAATTGAAAAAGCGTAGGACCCAATGGATCCAGTTTTATCCATGGACAATAAGTTTGTATATTTTCATGTCTTAAACCATAGCTCAAACACATAAAGGGATATAGGAATGGGATTCATTGCAGTAATATATAGCAAGACATAAGCACATTACCATAAAGGTTAAATTCTACAAAGTTGTAAAGTAAGCATGGACATAAGAAGTGGTAAGTAAACACATTGGAGTTGATGCTAGAATCAAAAATAGGACATACCAGTTTCAGAAAAGAAAGCAGATGAAAGCAGAAGTCTTACAAAAGCCAAAGTGCAGCAAATTTTTAGAAGAGGTTGTGAGAATTAAGTGAAGCTCTGAAGTGTATTCAGTGTGTTGTTGTGTGTTTATGAAAAAGAAGTCGTGTATTTATAGTGTAGAAAGCATGCGAAAACAAGGCAAGACATAATTTGAAAGCTGATTGCTAATCAATTACACAAAACTTCCCTTAATTAAGGGATTCAAATTCAAACGACATAAACTACATAAGAAAATAAATTAATCACTCTTTGCAAAGTAGAAAATTAGGGGTAAGTGCATAAAAGTTATTTAAGGACAAGGTTTTGATGGTACACGATTGTATAATTAAGGAAAGAGAATCAATTAACAGCTAAGAAATCGGAAGTCAAAGAGTTTATATGAATAAACCCAATCAGAAAAGATGAAGAAAAGGTTTCATTTAAGGGAAATCAGTAACGATCAATTACCCTAAAATAATTCTGATTTAATCATAAGTTTGAAAACTATTTAAAGAAGGATTCAATCCACATATAAAGCATACATGCATGCTTTAAACACAAAGAAAATTGTCATTCTATTCAACAATGGAGCAGGAGAATCAGAATTGTATGCAAAAAAAAGTAGTTTGAACCTACTTCAGAGACTCAGAACTTGGTCTGAAAGAGTCAAGGGTTTTATAAATCTTGACTTAATCACAGGATTAAACCTTGGAAAAACCCTCCAAATTCTAGGGGTTCTACCTCTAACTAGATATAGAGACGAAGAGGCGAGTAGTTGAAATAGGCTCAAACATCTCACTCAGAGACTCGCGAGAAAACAAACAAGTGCAGTAGAAAGTTCAAAGAAAACATAGTAAAAAAATGATTCGAAGCGTAGTGAGAGTAGAAGAAACAGTAGAAAAAAACATGCTTTAAGAAGGTTTTTAGAAGAAACTTAAAATAGGTAAAGTAGAGGAGAAAATAGTGAACACTTAAGCACATAGTAGAAGAATACAGTAGGCGAAGCATATCAGAAGAATAGCAGAACATAGTGAGGAGGCATGTGAGAACATAGCATAAAAAACACAGAAAGAATGGAACAAAGTAGAAGAACATACGTGATAAAGGGAAAACATAAGAACACATTAGGCACAATACACACAACGAAAAGAAAAGTCAGAGAAACATTTTGAAAATTTTTTAAAAATACTAAATCGGGAAGAAGTAACTTTTGAAAGTAATTTTTGAAAGAAAAGTTAGGAAAATAGTTCAAAAACTCAGATAGATGATAAATACACAACAGATCTAAGAAAATAGAAGAAAACCTCGAATGGTTAGGGTTTCAGAAGAATCCTAAAATGAGAAAGGCTTGGAAAAATCTGATCTAAGTCGGATGCGGTCAGAAACAGGCTCAGAAGACCAAGAGCCACCAGAGCAAGGTCAGAGATGGTCGGAATCTTAGAATTGGACAAGGTTTGGGCCAGGCTTCTTCAAGGTTTGACCTTGAAACCATGGTAATCAAATATGTATAAGTCACATGAGATATTTACAGGCCATCAATGGCTATGGAAGCCATGGATTTGATCGATTTAGGTGGTGTTTGAAGGTGGAAGCTAGGGTTTCTAAGAGAGGTTGAGAGAGAACTGGGAGAGGAGGGGATTCAAGGGAGGCTGTTAAACGAAATGAGGGGATTAGTTTAGGGTAATTGCATTAAAAGGGAAAGGGGTAATTTGGACCTTTGATCAAAACGATCAACGACCTGGATTAAAAGTAATATGGTGGGGCCGATTTGAACGGGTTGTTGGGTTAGGTTAATTAGGTCTGAAATTGGGTTAATTTGGGGGTTTATTTAGGCTAGAATTGAAATGTAAATGGGGCTTTATTTAAAATAACTAGTTTTTCCTTTTATTTTATAAAAATAGTACAAAAAAAATTAAAAGAAATTAAAAGTCTGAACAAACTAATAGCACGTACATATTAATTATAAAATACTGGAAATAAGTTTTCAATTATAAAAAGCTATTAATCAAAAAATAGGTTATAATTGCATAGATATGCAATTTAATTTTAAAAATACAGAACAAATGTATAAAAATATGAATAAATTTAACTTAATTATATTTTGATTTAAAAATAGATTATTCACCAAAATGATAATTTTGGGAGTAATAATTGAATTTTATAGTATTAAAATAGACAATAAATGGGTTTTAAAAATATTTAAAAATTTATATATGGGCATACCCAAGTATTTTGGTATTTTTTTCAAAAATTTTAAATATTTTTAAAACCCATTTATTGTCTATTATAAAAATGTCTATCACAACATATATTGAAGGTAATGCTGAGTATAAAAATACCTAAGATAAAATTGTATATCAACAATACTTAGCAGATAGAAGTTGTTGTACACAAGTTCTATGGATTATGCATCAACTTCTCGACTATGATTTGTCTCTTACATCTACTCCTATATTTTGTGATAATACAAGTGCTATTTGTTTATCAAAGAACTTTGTGCATGATTCTAGAGCAAAGCATATAGAAATTAAACATCATTTTATCCGTGATCATGTGGCTTGTCATGACCCAGAATCCCAACCCGGTCGTGATGGCGCTTCTCGTGAGGACAAGGCCAGCCAATCAACAAAACAGTACATCTCTTTATAATTACTTAGTTGGAATAAGTCTAAATTATGGGCAATATAATCTTAAAGTAGAAATAAACATGATAGAACAAGGAAAACCCTCCCAACTCAGTCCGAAATCAGGGTGTCACAAGTTATGAGCTACTACCGAGTTTACAAATATTTTACAAAGTCTGGAATTATCATAAATAGCAAAGATACGGGAGAAAACGGGGCTGCAGACGTCAACACCTACTTCGTTACTCCTACTCACCGCCTGGTCTGGAAAGAATCAGCGCTTAGGAGCGAACTCAGCTCTGCTTGTATCTTCTGACATGGAGCAAGGAGTAATGTAAGTACTCCGACCCAGTGAGTAATAAAAATAAATAATGACTGAAAACATGAAATATCATAATGGAATAATATAATGCCATCTTAAGCAGTAAAATAATTTATACAAACCGTGGAATATCAGATAATTCTCTTTTATAAAAAGTGAAGACAATTAAATTTCAACAAGTAAGAAATAATCAGAAACTTGTCACTCGGGCTAATATAAAATTCTCAACACACTATCATCCTCGCGGGCTCACTCCCAACTCACCAACACACAATATCACCCCTTGAACTCACTCCCAACTCACCAGCACATAATATCAGTCCCTCGGGCTCACTCCCAACTCACCAGAACTCAAACATCGGCCTCTCGGGCCCACTCCCAACTCACTTGGATACCCTGCGCTCACTGGGGGTATGTACAGACTCCGTAGGGGCTCCTACTGCCCAAGCGCAATATCAATAGGCTTGACAGCCTTCACACATCAAACACGAGGCCTAAAAGCCTCCTCATACAACACTCGATACCTGAGAGCCTCCTCACATCACATACGAGGCCTGAAAGCCTCCTCATACAACACGCGAGGCCTGAAAGCCTCCTCACATCACTCAACATATCCTCACGTATAGACCTCAGCCTCAGTCAGTCCAGAAAAATAATCATAAGCCTCTTGGGCATCAGTAAAACAATAGTGCTCAGCTCAGCAACATTATAAATATCATTAAATCTTGGGCTGGGTATAAATGTAGATGAGTTCGCAAAATAGTATAATTCAATTGGACTGAGTTCAAATCATATTTTAATTTGTGAGGAAAATAGTGATGTCAATTCCCAAAAAGATTTTAGATAATTGGCACGAAGCCCAAATACGGCAATAAGCCCCAATCATAGTGAAAAACAATAAATCTTTATCAATTACGTGGTAAAAATATCAACTCGGATGGACCAAGTCACAATTCCCAATGGTAAATGACACGTGCTCGTCATACAACGTGTGTCTCATCTCAACATAGCAGTATGTTGTGCAATGCGGGGTTTCAAACCCTCAATGCATCATTTAAAATCATTACTCACCTCAAACTTGCCAAGATTCTATCTCGCTATGCCCTTGCCTCTCAAATTGGACTCTTACTGCGTCGAATCTATCCAAAATCATAAACGAATATGTCACATTATGTTGTAGGAAAAACACCCAATCGAAAATAATTGAAAAGCATCAAAATACCGAAATTTTGCAAAACCCGAGCCCCCGGCCCACTTCTCAAAATTCAGAAAATTTTACATCAAAATGTTCCTTTTATCTTGCCACGAGTCTATACATACCAAATTTACAAGAATCGGAGTCCATTTGACCCCTCAAATCCCAAATTTAGAATTTCAATTTAAAGCCCTATTTTCTTACAATTTGGCTATATTTTCATGAATTTCAAGGATGATTTCACAATATAATCATGTATTTAGTTCATAGGACTTACCTCTAATCACTTCCCGTCAAAACCCCTTAAATTACCGTCCAATCATACTGTTCACGGCTCACTGTTCACCCGTCACTGTTCATTGTTCACTGTTCACCCTTCACTGTTCACTCACGGTTACTGTTCACTGCTGCAGAAAATACAGCAGCTTTTAATTTATAGCACAGCCATTTTTCACTAAAATGGCTCTAACTCTATCATACGAACTCAGAATTAGACGATTCTTGTTCCTATCAGTCACAAATAATAATACGAACACAAACCTTTAATAGAAACTAAATGCAGCGCTCGTTTTCCCAGTTCAATACCCATTTCGCTCGTTAAACAATTTACTCACATTTTACGTCAAAAACTCAATCGCGACTTGATGAAATTAAATCAAAATTTTCAGATCAGTCCTATAATTCATGATTTAAATTCTTGAAGTCTTGAAATCAAATTTGGATCTCTAGAACTAAAAATGAACCTTTATATCGTTACATTTGTGCTCAAAACGGCAAAAATCTTCCAAAAATGACCTGTTTGGCATCCGAAACACACCCGAGGCCAGTGGGACCTCAACCAATCATGCCCACATAATTCATAACATCATTAAAACCTTCAACAATCATCAAAACACCTCAAACAATATCAAATTATCCAAAACTCATCGAATTCAAGCCTAAGTTTCCAAAAACTTCTGAAAATACACTTTCGATCAAAAATCCGACCAAACGATATCAGAATAACCTGCAATTTCGCACACACATCACAAATAACATAACAAAGCTACAGCAACTCTCGGACTATTCCGACTCTCGGATCAAAATCTCACCTATCAACCGGAATTCGCCAAAATAATAACTTTGCCAATTCAAGCTTAATTCTACCCTGGTCATCACAAACATATACCGGATACACTCCTAAGTCCCAAATCACATAACGAACTATCCGAACCATAAAATTTGCATTTCAAGCCCTCTAACACATAAGTCAATATCCGGTTGACTTTTCCAACTTAAGCTTCCTTAAAAGAGACTAAGTGTCTCAAACCTTACTAAAACTAGTCAAAATGACTTTAAATTTTGCATACAAGTCACATTCGACGTTACGGACTTTCACCAACTTTCGGAATCGCATTCCGACCCCGATATCAAAATGTTCACTTCCGGTCGAATTTTCTCAAAAACTTCAAATTCCTATATTTAGCCAAATGACTTCAAAATGACCTCCGGACATCCGAATTCATTTCCGAGCGCGCTCCCAGCTCCACAATCACCATATGGAGCTATTCCCAAACTCAGAATCCCAAACGAACATCTATCACTCTAAAATGCCTTCAAACCCAAATTTATGAAATTCTTCTGAAATACTAACTTCTACAATATACGCCGAAATTCTCACGGGTTATCAAAAGCCAAATCCGTACATACGCCCAAGTCCGAAATCATCATTCAAACATTCTGAAACTTTCAGATCCTAATTCCAAGGTAGTTTACATAAAATCCAATCTTAGCCGTTTTCTTCAACCTAAGGTTGCCGAAATGCAAAGTTTATTTCCAATTTGACTCCGAATTTCCCAAAATTCAACTCTGACCATACATACAAGTCAATATACTTGAAATGAAGTTGTTCATGACTTCCAACTTCTGAAAAACGCGCTAGAGATCAATACGACCGGTCGGGTCGTTACATTCTCTCCCACTTAAATAGACATTCATCCTCGAACATTCCAAGAACTGCTCTTAAGTTATCTGAAATCACTGTTTAACACCTCGTGCACCTTCCCCTGCTACCACAACTCATATGGACACATTAGTTTGATCAAATCTGCATATATCCTCTTTGATCCATACAATAAGCCCAGAACCCAATTCCAACACCTGAAATTCTTTGCCAGACATGTTCCCTGTATGTAAACACTGTAACAACTACAACCCGAGGTACCAGAACACGACTGCGTACATTTTTTTTGAATTAGCACCATGCATCGCATAATTCACCATCTAACCACAATGATACTCCATGAACCTTAATAGCCAAAATTCTACGACTCTGATGCTCCCAATGCATATGCTGATATACCTATACATTCTGTTATAATGTTGACGATACAACTACAACGGAGGAGATGTGCTGAAATTTCTAACCAATTGCAGAGTTAGCCAAACATTAATTCTATACTTTTTGACTAAAATCATCATCTCATTACTGCCAAAATACTGGTAACTGCCATGTAATATACCTCACATAATCCCATTGCAGTGGTCCCCGATAGCAATAGTCTCGCCTCATATAGTACGAGCTGCTCAGACAACCAATCACCACAGACAATGACCAACGGTCACATGATGCAAAAATGCGCCAATAGGTCGTAATGCGAACAAGATACATAAGGAAATGGTTCAGGAATGGACTGCTCAACTCACATTACTAATATGGACTTTTCCCCAGAGAATAGGAATTATCAAGCCATTTCACAGCACACATGGCGCAATCACAATATTAGACGAGTTGACGAACACGAAACAACATATGATATTACAACACCCCTCCTTGAGGAGCGATATACTAACATGAACACGTCTAACTCACGTGAAGCCCATAATTCTATTTAAATCTGTTCACCCACTTCAGGTCGATTCTGCTCGCACTGAACTAGAGTGATAGCCTTTACTGGACCCGTAATAAGTCATTTCTTCTCATAACATGGAAGAACTACCACCATAGTCGGGACAACACCCCACAATCTACAACCAAATGAACTGAACTACTTCATATAGATCTTATATATTCTTCAAACATTTCAACTTTCTTAAGTCCCCAAATTTTCAAATATTTCGGCAGAGTCACCCTTGTATCTGGGCCTATCCACCTGTCAGAGTAACACCAAAACAGCTCCTAACAGCACATCCACAACCCAACAAGTATCACAACTATATCAATAACATTAATCTCCGCATTACAAGCACGACATTATCACAATGATATTTTGACATGAAACGCATCATTTGTATGATCATAACCACATTTTTTTGCTCTTAATAGTTGTTCATAAATAATTCCATCATTATCAATAAATCTTATATTAACCACCACCTCATTTCAAATTTTCATAATACTTACAACAGAATGTGAGGCAGAAGACCTCATTATTACTTACTCGAATTAATGAGTCACATTTAACACCACCTGGAAACTCATCTCATAAGCTAAAACTCAATTTTTACAGTACGAAAATGGCTGAATATGAACATAAAATATACAAGAATTATCAAATCAACTTAACTGGCATGGCTCCCTTTAATATTATCGTACGAATTAAACTTTACAAAGGAAAACTTTAAACTCATAATTATTTACCACAAGGACCACGTCCTTACATAACCTCCACCGCTTTAAATATTTCACATTGTGCCAACTGCAGTTTTCAATTTTCTTTCTTTCTTCTTCTCAATAAATTTCGTAAACATTGTTTTTTCATAGCACATAACGAACCCTCATACCGTAGGGCATATAATTCACAAAAACAAAAGTTGGAACCAATTATTCTGAAACACATTAAACCCATTGTAGTGAATAATAAACATTACTTTAACCTTACCCCAAATCCTTGGAGCCCAATTTCTAACATCCAGAATTTTTTTCAAGACACGAATCTCACATACACACGCTGTATAAGTCCGAACAAACTGTGTCAAGCCATAACAATACCCTAGATATAATCGCATAACATACTACACAACTCTTATAGTCGCAACACCATTCTCAATCACCATAACCACTCAAACCAACCAAGTACAGGTAGGAAAACTACATTAAATAGAACCTCGCTCCAAAACCTTCGTACCCCATCAATAATGAAGAAATATACAGGAACTCACAATACACAACACGTTCTCCATACCTGTAGAAAGTATCTATTATAAACCATGGTAGAAACCATCAAGAACACTTGGAAATCCATTTTCTCCTAATCAAGCTATCAGAACTAAAATCCTCTAATTCAACCAGGCCACGCAGGTCATTAAACTCAGAAAATATTGCCATATTACTACAGCTAGTTCAACAAATATTCTTCACAAGCTTAGGTAACATAGACCATAAAATACCTCAATTCCACTACTAAGATCACCTTCATTCTCGTGAAAATCAACTCAAATTTCTCAATTAGAGTAAAATTCAAATCTCAACACATACATCCTGTTAGTAGAAAAGAAACTCTCTACTCAACATTATAAGGAACACACCTACGTAGATTATTCCGCATGAGATAACCTACCTACTTTGCCTCCAATTAATACTTTTGTATACCTTCCACCGCGATACACAATGCACAATCACTTAGTCTTCCTAGTTCTAAACTCATATTGCAACATGGAATTTACTTCACTCCAAACAGGAGACTTGAAAAGATTCTTCACGCCCATAACTCGGAGCTACACCTCTAATTACAATGGAAATCATACACTTAATAGTTCACCTATAATCCAGTAGATCTTCCTCAACATTTCCAAGTCATATAGAAATATCTCGCAGTACTAAAATACCCATCACATTGCTACCCAGCCGTCATACCCGCTAATAAGGGCAATACCGGACATATAAGTTCAAAATACTTGCTCACACAATCAGCACCTCGGTGTTTAAGCCGTAGGAAAAGATCCGGCCTCAAGTCCTTCAGACTGGCCCAACATCAACTCATAGAGATCACGTCTCTCCCCTCGATCAGGGAATCACAAGCCATCAAGGCACATCTGATACTGAGCGTTTATGCGTGCATGCGAACGCGTGGAAGGAATTTCAAAAGTTTCTTTTCAAGATGAATTAAGGACGCACGATGAGAATTTAAGAATGTGAAGTTTTCCTAAAGGTTCTGTAGCATCTCGGGGATAAATACATATGTCTCTGTACCAATCCACGAGACTCTACTAAACCGCCTCATGACTCGCGAGACCAATTAACCTAAGCTCTGATACCAACTTTTCACAACCCAGAATCCCAACCCGGTCGTGATGGCGCCTCTCGTGAGGACAAGGCCATCCAATCAACAAAACAGTACATCTTTTTATAATTACTTAGTCGGAATAAGTCTAAATCATAGGCAATATAATCTTAAATGCGAAATAAACGTGATAGAACATGGAAAAATCCTCCCAACTCAGCTCGAAATCGGGGTGTCACAAGTCATGAGCTACTACAGAGTTTACTAATATTTTACAAAGTCTGAAATTATCGTAAATAGCAAAGATAAGGGAGAAAACAGGGTTGTGGACGTCAACAGCTACATCGTTGCTCCTAGTCACCGCCTGGTCTAGAAAGAATCAGCGCTCAGGAGCGAACTCAGCTTTGCCTGTATCTGCACACATGGTGCAGGGAGTAATGTGAGTACTCCGACCCAGTAAGTAATAAAAATAAATAACGAATGTAAACATGAAATATCATAATGGCACGATATAATTCTATCTCAAGTAGTAAAATCAATTATACAATTAAATCGTGGAATATCATATAATACTCTTTTAAAAAAGTGAAGAGAATTAAATTTCAAGAAGTAAGGAATAATTAGAAACTTGTCCCTCGGGCTCAATATCAAATTCTCAACACAGTATCAGCCCCGCGGGCTCACTCCCAACTCACCAATACACAATACCAGCCCCTCAGGCTCACTCTCAACTCACCGGCATACAATATCAGCCCCTCGGGCTCATTCCCAACTCACCATACCACAAACATCAGCCTCTCGGGCCCACTCCCCACTCACCTGGGTACCCTGCGCTCACTGGGGTATGTACAGACTCCGAAGGGGATCCTACAGCCCAAGCGCAATATCAATAGGCCTGAAAGCCTTCACACATCACACACGAGGCCTGAAAGCTTCCTCATACAACACTCGAGGCCTGAAAGCCTCCTCACGTCATACACGAGGCCTGAAATCCTCCTTATACAACACTCGAGGTCTGAAAGCCTCCTTAGATCTCTCAACATATCCTCACGTATGGCCCTAGGCCTCAATCAGTCCAGAAAATAATCATAAGCCTATTGGGCATCAGTAAAATAATAGTGCTCAGCTCAACAGCATTATAAATATCATTAAATCTCGAGTTGAGTATAAATGTAGCTAAGTTAAATAATATAATTCAATTAAACTAAGTCAAAATGTTATTTCAATTCGTGAGGAAAATAGTGATGTAAGTTCCAAAAATGATTTTAGATAATTGGCGCGAAGCCCAAATACGGCAATAAGCCCCAATCATAGTGAAAAACAATAAATCTTTATCAATTACACGGTAAAAATATCAACTGGGATGGACCATGTCACAATCCCCAATGGTAAATGACCTAGCGCTCGTCATACAATATTTATCTCATCTCAACATAGTAGTATGTTGTGCAATCCGGGGTTTCAAACCCTTAGTGCATCATTTAAAATCATTACTCACCTCAAACCAGCCAAGGCTCTAGCTCGCTATGCACTTGCCTCTCAAATTGGCCTCTTAGTGTGTCGAATATATCCAAAATCAGAACGAATATGTCATATTATGATGTAGGAACAATACACAATCGAAAATAACTGAAAAGAATCAAAATCCCAATATTTGGCAAAGCCCAAGCCCCGGGCCCACTTCTAAAAATTCAGAAATTTTTACATCAAAATGTTCCTTATCTCGCCACGAGTCTATACATACCAAATTCACAAGAATCGGAGTCTATTTGACCCCTCAAATCCCAAAATTAGAATTTCAATTTCAAGCCATATTTTCTTACAATTTGGCTATATTTTCATGAATTTCAAGGATGATTTCACAATATAATCATGTATTTAGTTCATAGGACTGACCTCCAATCACTTTCCGTCAAAACCCCTTCAATTCCCGTCCAATCACACTGTTCACGCCTCACTATTCACCCGTCATTGTTCACTCTTCACTGTTCACCTGTCACTGTTCCCTGTTCATGCGAGGTAACTGTTCACTGCTGCAGAAAATACAGCAGCTTTTAAGAAATTTGCAGCACAGCCATTTTTCAATAAAATGGCTCTAACTCCACCATACGAACTTGGAATTAGACGATTATTGTTCCTATGAGTCACAAATAATAATACGAACACAAACCTTTAATAGAAACTCAATTTAGAGCTCGTTTTCCCAGTTCAATACCCATTTCGCTCATTAAACAATTTACTCACATTTCACGTCAAAAACCCAATCGCGACTTGATGAAATTAAATCAAAATTCTCAGATAAGTCCTATAATTCATGATTTAAATTCTTGAAGTCTCGAAATCATATTTGGATCTCTATAACTAAATATGAACCTTCAGATCGTTACATTTATGCTCAAAACGGCAAAAATCTTCCAAAAATGACCTGTTGGGCATCCGAAACACACCCGAAGCCAGTGGGACCTCAACCAATCATGCCCATATAATTCATAACATCATTAAAACCTGCTCCAATTATCAAAACTCCTCAAACAATATCAAATTATCCAAAACTCATCGAATTCAATCATAAGTTTCCAAAAACTTCGGAAATACACTTTCGATCAAAAACCCAACCAAACGATGTCCAAATAACCTGAAATTTTGCACACACATCAAAAATGACACAAAAAAGCTACAAAAACTCTCGAAATTCCATTCCTACTCCCGGATCAAAATCTCACCTATCAACCGGAATTCGCCAAAATACTAACTTTGCCAATTCAAGCTTAATTCTACCCCGGTCATCACAAAAATATTCTGGACACACTCCTAAGTCCCAAATCACATACCGAAGCTATCTGAACCATTAAATTTTCATTTCAAGACCTTAATACATAAGTCAATATCCGGTAGACTTTTCCAACTTAATCTTCCTTAAAAGATACTAAGTGTCTCAAACCTTACCAAAACTAGTCCGAATGACTTCAAATTTTGCACACAAGTCACATTCGACATTACGGACTTGTACCAACTTTTTTAATCGCATTCTGACCGTGATATCAAAAGTTTAACTTCCATTCGAGTTTACTCAAAAACCTTCAAATTCCTATTTTTACCAAATGACATCAAAATGACCTTCGGACATCCGAATTCATTTCCGATCGTGCTCTCAGCTCCAGAATCACCATACGGAGCTATTTCCAAACTCAGAATTCCAAACGGACATCTATAACTCTAGAATGCCTTGCAACCCAAATTTATGAAATTCTTCTGAAATTCTAACTTCCACAATATACGCCGAAATGCTCACGAGTTATCAAAAACCAAATCTGAACATACGCCCAAGTCTGAAATCATCATACGAACCTGCTGAAATATTCAGATCCTAATTTCGAGGTCGTTTACTCAAAATTTCTATCTTAGTCATTTTCATCAATTTAAGGTTGCCGAATGAAAAGTTTCTTTCCAACTTGACTCCGAATTTCCCGAAATTCAACTCTGACCATACAAACAAGTCAATATACTTGAAATGAAGTAGTTCATAATTTTCAACTGCTGAACGACGTGCTAGAGCTCCAAACGACCGGTCAGGTAATTACATGGCTAAAGGTGATATTGTGTTAGAATTCATAAGTACTGATTATCAACTTGCTAATATTTTTACAAAACCTCTTTTGGAAAAAAGATCTTGTTTTCTCATAAAGAAGATTGGCATTTTACCAGTTTTGTAAATCAAATCTTTTTTTCATTTTTTAAAAAATATTTTATTTCCTTTAGAACATTTTTCCTTATTTTCTTAAGCATGTGTTTAATTAATTGTTTGAATGTGTGTCATAATTGCTTCTTCATTAGTGTCGTCGACCGGTCACTTCAGAAGCATCTTTTCCCTCTGAATCCACCTTTTCCTCTAACTAAGGCGACCCTTCATTACACCTAACAATTTCGATAAAACCCCTCTCATATCTTTTACTCCATTCATCCCTGTCAAATAAACCTTTTTCACCATAGCTAAAGGAAACCCCTCTTCCTCCACTACAACCAGAAGAATTAGACGGTTTTAAAACCTCTAAATCCTGAAGAACCTGTAGACTTGGAGTCATCTACTGACTTAAATTTTCTCAAGTTTGACAATGAGAGCACTGATCCTCCGAAAATCCTCCCACAAGTCAGAAAAAGGCTGGAAAAAGGTCCATGGAGCATACTCCAAAAAGGCTGCATGCAAGAAAGGGAAGGTGGAAAACACTAAATTCAGACCTAAGGACAAGTTGATCTTTTATGACCCAAGTGACAAAGCAAGGTTTGAGTCCTACAAGTCAAAATTTATGGCTTATGGACACTCTGTAAGTCTTTCTCTCATTGAAAAATTGCACTGTGATGCAACCTCTATATTTGATTTTCAACACCTTTCTTCTCTGTTCAATGCAGTTGGTAACTCCATTTATGAGGAACATGTGAGAATATTTTATGTAAATCTTTTTGTGAATGACAAAGATGACCTGTGATCTATGGTTTTAGGCACTAGAATTGTTCTAGACTCTTATCAATTTGAAAAGATTTTCTTTGCTAAGTTTAATGGGTATGATGTTTTTATACAAAATTCTTGGCCAAAGATTTCGAAGTATCCTTTGATGAAGCAAAAGTCCCTATGATATTGGCCCCAAGAACATAAATTTTGAACATTGTGTCTTGGACCATATGATTACCACCACTTTTCTTCCCAGAACTGGGTCCCTTAGTTATTTATCCACTAGGGATATGTTTGTCCTGTACTGGCTTGTTAATAATATAAGACTGGATTGGTTTGTATGGATTCTCCAATAAATGCTTGAAAGTATTAGGGACATATCTTTCTCTGCTGCTTGTTTGCCATATGGTCTGCCAATCTCACACATCCTCGAAGTTATGAAGGTAGATTTGGCACCCTTTACACCAAACACATTACCAGCACTTATGATAAAACTATTTTTCAATGATGGGGTATACCCTAGGTGATGATGGATGGGTTAAACGTGCCAAAGTTGACACTATTCCAATGCTAGTTGAAGTACAAATTGAACAACCACTATCTCAGCTGACTTTCTCTCAAAATCTTTAACCAATGTAGAAATATTTGAATGAGGTAAAACAACTTGTGGTTGAGATGAAGGAACCGGTAGAGAAAATCAGGTAAGTCGCTAAGGTGACAGGTACAAATGTTGCTAAGCTCAGGATAGATATAGAAGCTACACAGAGACAAGGAATCAGGGCTTTCAACTCTATGACTGAGAAAATGGACAAACTAGTCAAAGATGTCGAGAATTCCTATGACTCCTTCTGCACCAAAGTGATCAACACCCTCAAGCACTTTCCAGGAAGGCCCTAATGTGTACTCGTGTGATGCGTCCAAAAAATAATATTGTTTTTGCTTGTTTACTATGGTTTTTTAAACTTTCTTTTGCATGGGTCTGTATAATCTATGCCTCTACTGAAGGCATTACTTTTGTTGCACTATTTTGCTAGCTATTATGTACATTACTACATATATTACTCCTGCTTGTGTTGTTTTTCTTTCCCTTTTTGATTAATGTCAAAAGGGAAGGAGAACATGGGTAAGCAAAGTAAGCAGGTCTAGTAGCAATTCAGGGGAAGCACGCATCAAGTCAGGGGGATATTTCAAGGGAAGCAAGCATCAAGTCAGCAAAACAGGGAAGTTTCATAATTAATGTTTATCGTTTTTTAAATATTTATTCTCTTTTGATTATCACCATCAAAAATGGGGAGATTGTTAAGTTGAATTCTTAAGTTTTAATGATGACAATTCTAACCATTCTATTTCGCAGAACTCATCAAAAGGAAAAGAAATCAGTTGCCAAATCAATGGATCTATAGAAGGACCAAAAGATTATGGATCTACTCGGCTTCAATCAAAAATCGATTTTCAAATCAAGAAGTTATTACCATATTCAGCTCCTGAATTGAAGCTCAGTCAAGGGATTGACTGTCTCGTAAATAAAGGCTGTGACAAAGGAAAATCACGGACGAATCTGTTCTTTTCCAAAGAGCATAATCCGAAGAGGCACCCCTTTGGTCAAATCCTTTTCAAAGATCGCGTGCCTCTGTTTCTATTCAAGATATTAACGGGTATTTTCATCCTCTATAAGAAGGTGGCTTGGCTCAGTAGGAAGGCTTGCGCCACTATATATACTGTCTTCTAAGCCTCCCTACTTCATAGCCTAAACACTATAATCTAAAGTTTATTAGTGTCTCAAAAGATAGGAAGAAGTTAGAAAAGAAAAGAGAGTTGTGTCATTTTTAAGATTTACTGAGTATTGTATTTCGTTGGTGGTGAATGAATCAAAACCATCCATGTTGTAATTCTTTCAAGATCGAAAAGGAATCCTTGTGACCCAAGGAAAACTGGATATAAGTACCTCACCGGTACTGAACCAGTATAAAATTGTTGTGTCTTTCTCTATTTACTTGCTGTCACTTTACTTCTTCTCTCCATCTAGTCAGATAAAATCACCATTAATCGACTAAAGTTTTTAACATGCCACAATTCACCCGCCTCTCTTCTTGTACTTTCACCCGTAGCCCAAAAGTTACATCCACCCCTAACTAAAGGTACACTAAAATGATAAATCAGTATTTAAATATTAATTTGTTGATCTGATAAGAAAAAAAGAAATGAAGAATGGATTAAAATAGAAAAGAAATTAAGGAGTAATATAAAACCCTGGAAAAAGAGGAAAAGCACCAAAAGATCCATAGATTGATGTAAGGCAGTACCATGTAACGGTTCCGAACCGGAACCGTGACCGGAACCGCGGTTCCGCGGTTCTAAACGGTTCCGGTTATACAGTTCCGGTTCCACGGTTCCGGTTCCGCGGTTCCGGGCCGGTTCCACCCTTTAGAACCGTAGAACTGGAACCGCCAGAACCGGAACCGGACCGGTTCAGGCGGTTCTAAGCGGTTCCAAACGGTTCCGATATTAAAAAAAAAAATTTAAATTCGGACCGTTGGCGGAACCGTTTGGAACCGTTTAGAACTGCCGGAACCGGTCCGGTTCCGGTTCCGGTTCTATCCGGTTCCCAACGGCCATATTTTAAAAAAAAAAAAAATTTAAATTCTGAAAATCAGAACGTTGGTGTTGCAGAAATAGCCATTTGGCTTTTTTAAAATTTAGCCATTTGACCCCTCAAATTTAATTTAACCCCAAACTTTATATAATTACACAATTTCCCATTTCTCAACTATAAATACCCCCTCATTCTTTCATTTTAATTCACCAATTCATCAATCTTACTCAATCTCTCTCAATCTCTCTCAATCTCTCTCAAGCTCTCTTTCAATCTTTCTGTGCAAGTGCTTAATTTTTGTTGCAAATTCGTGAAACATTGTGAAGTTGTTGAATTGAAGTTTTCAAGTGTTCAATTACAACGATTGTCAATTTTCAAGAAGTTGTTCGTCAATTCGGTAAACTCGTTTCAACTCTTACGTGCTAAGAATATTTGTTGTGTGTTGATATTTTCCTTAATTATAATTAGTATGGCATTTTCATTGAAAAAATGTTCGGAAAAGGTACATCTAAATCCGGTGAAAGTAGTCGCCAAAATCCTACCCCTCCCCGGCTCCCGAACCTAGAAAAGATAAACAAGTTCAAACTAGTAGCCAACCTAGAAATACTAATGAAAACTTAAGAATACTTGATAGTGATCACCCGTGTTTTCAATTTAGCGATGTTAATTTTCTACATGATATAGCAGTCGGTGATAGAATAGATGATGATATTATGAATTTGCTTTATCCTAATGCACCAATATCAGAGGGAAATGAGGGTGATGATGATGACGAAACCCAACCTCCGGTAGATTTAGATGATACACCTACTAGTCCTGCTCCTAATGACCCAGAACACCCACCCGTACAAACTCCCACTTTTAGTAGACAACCTCGGAAACGTACAGAAACTTCATTAGTTTGGCATTTTTTTATTCAACTAAGAGATAAAGATAGGGCTAAATGCAAAACTTGTGGTAAAGAACTTGTTCATAGGTATACGGGTGATCGTAGCGGAACAGGTAGTTTAGTTAAACATATATATATACATCCTAGCGATAAGGCTAGATATTTTCAAATGAAAGCGGAACAAGAGGGGAAGTCAAGTTCTGATACTACAATTAACCAAAGTACTGGTTCTAACATGGTTCAACCAGGAATAAACACTGTCACCGAAGGTATATTGTACTACGATCCTAATAAGGATCGTGAAGAATTAGCTAAAATGATTACTGTTAGGTGTTTACCTTATTCTTTTGCTTCTAATCCTGCTTGGATTCAATATATTAGACGAGTATTTAATCCTACATATAAAGGTTGGCCTCGCGCCACAGTTAAGGCCGACATTTATAAATATAAGCATGAATATGAACAGTACTTGCGCTATTTATTTACTCATATAAGTAATCGTATGTCTATTATAACTGATATTGGTAGAAGTGGAAATGATTGTGATTATCTAACCGTGACCAGTCATTGGATAGACGAAGACTGGACCATGCAAAAACGCATTATAGCATATAGAATAATTAATTCACGGCACACAGGTAAGTTTATTGCTAGCACTGTTTATGATGTTTGTAGATATTTTTGTTTTAGTGATAGAATAATGTCAATTTCCATGGATAACGCTAGTAGCAACACAACTGCAATAGGTATTTTAACTAGAAAACTTAATGTTACTTTTACAAATATTTTCCATGTTAGATGTATATGCCATATTTATCATTTAATTGTTGGAGATGGTATGAGAATTTTAAACATAGAAATTGAAAAAGTTAAATTCGCTCTTAATTGGCTTTTTTATTCAAACCGTAGAAGTAGACTTAGAGAATATTATAAAAAATGTGACGAAAGTGGCCTTAGAGAAAGAAAGGTTCCTAAACCTTGTCCGACTAGGTGGAACTACACGTATGAAAGCTTAGTAGTGGCGTACGAATATAGAAACCCAATAACCGCTACTTATAATTCTAGGGATTGTGAGGATGAAGATAATGATATGCTAACTAATCAAGATTGGAATAACGTTAAGATTCTTTTAGATTTTTTAGAACATTTTAGTGTGGCTACAACTGCTTTATCTGGCCAATATTATCCTACAATTTCAAACTGTTTAGTATATATTGCCGCACTTGCTAATTTATTTGCTGATTTTAACGAGGGAGGGGAAATTTATGAAAATGCAATATTTGAAATGAAAAAGAAATTTAAAAAATATTTTTTTCCAATCCCTCCTATTTTTGGTGTGGCTGCTTTGTTAAATCCTACTATGAAAGCAGGAGGTCCTAACTTTTGGTATACTAGTATTTATCAATGTTTAGATCTTTCACCAGAAGAAATGGCTACACTATCTGATGCGAAAGCATCAATTACAGTGAATGCTCAAACAGTTTATTATGCTTATAAACAGGCCTTAGAGCATGCTAGGCCTAATATTCCAACTCCTACTTCGTCCACGTCACAATCGTCTAAAAGAGTTGCTGGCTTAACAGCTCTTAAATCGTGGACGGAGTTCAGGAGTACTCAAGGTGAGAATTTAGATGATATTTCCCATCTAAACGAACTTCAAGTTTATTTGTCGCAGGGGCTAGAGAATGATAATCCAGACGGATCTTTCGACCTTTTGGATTGGTGGAAGACAAGGGAAAAGCATTTTCCCGTTCTTGCAAGGATGGCTCGGGATGTTCTGTCCATTCAAGCGTCAACTGTTGCATCGGAGAGCGTATTTAGTCAAGCCAGACTACAAATAGGAGATCATAGAGCGTCGATGCGGGACAGCTTGGAAAAATCAGTGCTCTTTCAAGATTGGATCCGCTCTGAAAGAAGAAACTTTGGGCTAGCTGAATCTCAACCCGAAATAGATGAGTGCTATGAAGAAATGCTAGCAGAACTTGCTCAAGAATCATCTTCACCCGGAAGTGGTGATGAACAAGCTTCATTTCCACCACCGCCAACACAACCACCTCCAAACCTTGAAGGTTTTATGAGATTTGTTAGAAATAATACATAAATTATGATGTAACTTGTACATTGGCATGTCTTCTTTTAGTTTTTTTTCCTTTTAATGGTGGTATTAGTACCATGTTGTGCTCATTCCATTGGGGGAAGGAAGACTAAGAAAGATATGCCATTTTGGTCAATAAATATGCTTTTTATCATATACTTGAATATATTTGTCTCAATATTTCTTTGTCTTTACTTCTATATCAATCCTTGAATATAAAATATTTATATAACATATAATATATAACATACAACACATAATACTATTAATACTAACTACTACACAATATACATTATTTATATACAATATATACTACTTTACTACAACATATACTACTTATATACAAAATATACACTACTTACTTTGAATATATACTAATTTCCAAACACAATATATGCTATAGTAAGAACATAGTACACCATATAAAAATATATTCTACAATATATTAATCACAACTATACAAGATAATTAATTAAAAAAAAAAAAAGGTCGGAACCGCCGGGAACCACCTAGAACCGCCAGACCCGCGGTTCCGGAACCGCCAGAATCGGAACCGCCAAAACCGGGAACCGCCAGAACCGGAACCGTTTACCCAAATAGACCTAAAACCGGAACCGGATACAGCCTTAGATTGATGAAAAGAAAAAACTTCCACAAAAGAGAAGAATTTTGGAATCACAGTGAGAGAGACGGGTTGGCAAATAACAAAAAAGGCTGCAACAAGCAATCCTTGTCTTCCCCCCCCCCCCAACCCTCCCCCATCCCCCACGCCACACACAACCAACTTGCCACATAGGATATATTTAGTCACGTGGCAAAAGTTGAGAAGTTTGATACTTATATTGGTCCAACAAAATTTGAATTTGCGACAGAAAATTTTATATTAATAATAAAGTGTTCCTTTGTAAAGATAACATCATACTCGAGGTTCGAACACGAAAGTTTCAATAATTAAAGAAGAAAGAATATGTAACACTCCACCACAACTTTTATTAGTGAAAGTTGCCCATCACAAGTCCGTGGCTATTTCTTCCTCGCCGATTTCAATTCATATATAAGTGTATATACTGTCGGTTCAATATAAATATTTACATGTTCCTAAAAGTGGAATTTATAGCTTCTTTTTTTTTGAAAAAAAAAAGAAGATGATCTCATAATATAAAAATTACTCAGACTATATGTATAATCAAAAATCAAACACGTATGGTTTTCTATCATGGTACACAACTCACTTCGAGTAAATTTTATCGATTAAACACAGCTTGAGCTCATAAGTATGCTCTATTAATTTATGTAGAAAAGAGGGTAAGGATTGAAGTTCTAAGGGCTTGCAAAAGACTATAAAGATCTTGGACGATTTCATTTATTGTTTCTAAGTCATATATTGTTGGATTTAGCTAACCATTATGCTAGTTGTATTTTATACTTACTTAAGTGTTTAAGTTCTAAATTAAATAAACAAATTGTATGGGTCAAAACTTGACTCCATGATAACAAATGAGGCCGACGCATTTATTAAAGCCTATATTTGTGATTAATAAATAGTATGATCATTTATTAACAAGATTATCGGGTAGTTACCCAATTTGACAACTAAGGTCATGGCCTGGCCGTCCTTGTGAGGACATCCCCTCAATGTGGTCCCAACCCCTTGGCGCCAGTTGGCAGGCCTCCTATCTATAAATACTAAGAGAAAGAACCCTAAAGGGGGTGTTGCTTCTTCTTCTTCTTCTTACATCTACTTCTAAAAGAAGAGATAATACATTATTGTAAGGCTCTGAACCTCTCCATGGAGAAGCAGACCAAACCAATGTCATTAATAAAAGATCTTCACCCTCCTCCCTTTAACTTATAACCGCGCTAAAAGGCTACAGCCGTCTCTAAAATATATATGGCTACGGTCGTTTTCAAAGAAAATACGGCTACGGCCGCCTCCAATGAATAGAAGGCTACGGCCATTCCTAAAAATCTAAAAGACTACGGCCATCTATAAAATATACATGGCTACGGCCATCTCCAAAGAATATACGGCTACTGCCGCCTCCAACGAATGAATGGCTATGGCCATCCTCAAAGTATAAAAGGCTACGGCCGTCTCTAAAGTAAAAATGGCTACGACCATCTCCAAAGAACAAAAGGCTACGACCATCTCTAAAGTATGAACGGCTATGGCCATCCTCAAAGTATAAAAGGCTATGGTCGTCTCTAAAATAAAAATGGCTACGGCCATCTCCAAAGAACAAAAGGCTACAACCATCTCTAAAGTATGAATGGCTATGGCCATCCTCATAGTATAAAAGGCTACGGCCGTCTCTAAAGTAAAAATGGCTACGGCCATCTCCAAAGAACAAAAGGCTACGACCATCTCTAAAGTATGAATGGCTACGGCCATCTCCGAAGAATAAGGGGCTACGATCATCCCCAACGCATAAACGGCTACGGTTGTAGGCAGAATCCGCTCATCGAGCTCGGCCAGGGCACGACCTCAATAAGCGGAGGGACAATCTGTATGGGTCAAAACTTGACTCCGTGATAATAAATGAGACCGACCCATTTATTAAAGCCTATTTGTGATTAATAAATTGTGTGACCATTTATTAACAAGATTATCGGACAGTTACCCGATTTGACAACTAAGGCCACGACCTGGCCATCCTTGTGAGGACGTCCCCTCAATGTGATCCCAACCCCTTGGCGCCAGTTGGCAGGTCTCCTAGCTATAAATACTAAGAGAAAGAACCCTAAAGGGGGCTGCTTCTTCTTCTTCACATCTACTTCTAAAAGAATAGATAATACATCATTGTAAGGCTCTGAACCTCTCCATGGAGAAGCAGACCAAACCAATATCATTAATAAAAGATCTTCACCCTCCTCCCTTTAACTTATAATTGTTGTCTCTTGCATCTTACTCCTTTGATCTTATGATTTATTATGATCTGCTATGATTGGCCTTCCATTTAGTTTTGATTGTTTTATGCTTACAAAGTAAATGAAACTTTGAGCTAAACAGAAATTATAAACGTAGGATAATTATAATGAATAAATGCTCAGATCTGAAAATCATATCTTGATAATCATACATATATCTAGACGTAATCACTTTAATTTAAAAAAGGAAACAGACTGGCTCAATAAGAAATCCACCAATCGTTTCCATGCAACTAACAGTTTCTCGTTAACGTAGAGATTCAGAGATCCCATTACATATAGTCCCAGAGACTAGATAGAATTTAAAATTTATGGGTTCTGAATTCATATCGAATTTATAGTTTGTTTTAGTTAGTGGGTTCACAATTAAATATTTATATATATTTTATGAATTTTTTAATACAAATACAAAGTGTAAGCAAAAGTTACTAAATCGTTCAAACCTCCAATTAATGCTCTCCCTCTGCCCCTGTCTAGTCCTCCAAACGAAAATGCATTTTCTAAATTGTGACGGGATAGATAGAACTCCTTCACTTTTTATTAGAGGTCTTGATTTCGAGCACTAAAAATAGAAAAAAGTTTAGTAGAGAATGTTTCCTCCTTTAATAAATTTTACATGACGTAAATTTGAATTAGCCAGAACCCAGTAAAAGTTCCAGATACAAGAAAATTTTATTCTGTTGCCCTAAGTCGGTAAAAATCAGCTTCCACCACGTGTACAAGGTATCTGATATTCCAAGAAAGGACAACTCTGAAGCATACAATTTGAAAGCTAATTTGGGAGTGAGAGATTGTGAAAGAAGAAAATAGTACATTTAATATATATATATATATATGTATGTACTCGACCAAAAATACAAACTACTGACTCCTGAGGCATATGATAAATTTGTTTGTGCTGAATTACCACATCTTAAAAGAAACTCTGATTTATTTAAGCTTGTTACACAACATATGCTACATGGTTCTTGCAGTCAATTAAATCTAACTATCCCTTGTATGAAGAAAAAAACGTTCATTGTAAATTTAAGTTTCCAAAAGACTCATTATATTCATTATTTATTTATTTTCATAATCATATACATAGGTTATACGTTAATTATTTATGATTATACACATATAATACATGAATTATGCATATGTATATTATACCTCCACTGACTATTTTAAATTTAAGCGATTGAGTAACCTGAGTATTT
Organism: Nicotiana benthamiana; assembly: GCA_034376525.1. NCBI lineage: Eukaryota > Viridiplantae > Streptophyta > Magnoliopsida > Solanales > Solanaceae > Nicotiana > Nicotiana benthamiana. The sequence continues at coordinate 74,250,774 of CM067328.1, read as the reverse complement.
GGATTAATTCTTCTATTATATATATATATATATATATATATATATATATATATATATAAACGTGTGCATGTTATCAACTTATAATGTGCATGCTGAGAGAGATTTAGATAGAAAGAGAGAGAGGGAGGTGCCTGAGTTGTGAGCTTGAGAACAAAGATTGTCAAAGCTTTCATTTGATGTGAACAAACAATTTTATTTAAAGTTAAAAGTAGCTAAAGGCAGGTTGGAACCCTTGCTATTTGCTTTTTGGACTTCTTCTACGTCTTTTTGTCCTCTTATCATAAAACCTCATAAACCAATTCAATAACTTCTTATCCTTCTCAATTTTTCACCTTCAGAAAGCCCTAACCCTTCTCTCTCTCCACTTTCTTGGATCTTCTCTCAGGCCTAATTTTCTTTCTTTCTTGGTTCATGGTGTTAGTTTGATCACTTACAGTAATTTAGAGACGAACTCAAGATTTAAAGTCAATGATATATATATAGGTTGTGGCTGGTCATCCTTGTTTTTTCCCTCCCTTTCTGGGAGAAAGATTATCGGAAACAACCTCTCTAGTACTCCCTCGGATTAGGAGTAAAGTTTGCATACGCATTACTCTCCCTAGACTCTATTTATATTACTTTACTGGGTTGTTGTTGTTCTGGGAGAAAGATTAGCCACGTGATCAACTATCGAGCAATATATAAAGTTTAGTAGAAGTTGAAAAGGAAATGGTTTCATTGCCTCCTGGTTTCAGGTTTCATCCCACAGACGAAGAACTTGTTGCTTACTATTTGAAAAGAAAGATTAATGGTCGCAAAATAGAACTTGAGATCATTCCTGAAGTTGATCTGTACAAATGTGAGCCTTGGGATCTACCAGGTATTACATCTTTATTTCCCATTTCTTTTGTTTATTGGAGAATTAACATGAATAGCACGTTGAATTGCTTAAACTAAAAATATTCGATAAATATATAATATATGTATAAATCATATGTTATATATATATATATATATATATATATATATATATATTTATATGTATATATATATATATAAAATTGTGTCGGGTTATTAAATTAAAGGCCAAACCAACCAATAAAACTGGAATTTTTCAATCACGATTTTTCTCGGGTTTTCCGGCAAAATCTTTATAGAACAAAACATATAACGTATGCTCAAAATATTTTTTTAATTCTAGTAAGATACAACTATATAAAGTATTTTTCAAGAAAATAATACAAAATATGAGATGTGTCATAGTATTATCCTAAAATATTCAACAATAAGGACAATAAAATTATGTAATATAAATATTGCTATTGAAAAAATCAAAATCAAAATAAACATAATCTAAAAGTACTAAGTCATGCTAAAATAAATAGACTAATGAGGAAGTATTAACTACATGGCTAAATGCTAAAGAAAAAGAAAAATAGGTTATGTATTTTAATCTAGATTATTGCAAAAAAAAAATAGATATTCAATACATTCACGTTTGTAATATTGAATTGAATATCTTTTGTTAGTATTAATATTGATTTGATTTTGGTTTGCGCTTTTGTTAGTATTATTTAATTTATTAATATTAATGGCTATAAAACTAAGTGGAGCATTCAAAAGTTCTAAGTCCAACTTTGAAATAATATCTTAAAAGATAAAATCATGAAAATTTTTAAGAAATATTTATAAATTACATCACAATAAGTATATTTATATAGTAAATATATCTAAAAATTATATATATGTAATGTCGGGTTGGTTTGTATTCGGTTTGACTTTTTTAAGTTAAAACCAAACCAAACCAATTATGGTCGGATTTTTTTTTTTCCAACACCAAATCATAGTCAAATTTTTTTCTCGATTTGACTCGAATTATCGGATTGATACGGTTTGTCAGTTTCCTTTATTCACCCCTACGTATTAGGTTTCTAAATTATCACTATTACTAACCTTTAGGAAAGCTTTTTTTTTAAGATGAACTGTGTCATTGAAGTTGAAAGCTAACAGAAACAAAACACTGATTAACCAGAAAGATTAATGCGAAAGTGATTGCCAAGAAAGGTATAAAAAAGACATTATAACTATTTACTTTGACAATTAATATTAATGTAACTATTTCTTCATGAGGTCATTTGTTGTGACATCCACGTGTTTGTTTAAGACCTTAGCAATTAGTTAGTACTTCCTCCATTTCAGTATATGTGGCAATATTTTCTTTCCAGCTTGTACCAAAAGAAAAAGAATTACAACTTTCTAAATTATGAATTAATTTTACTTAAATATTTCATTTTATTCTTAATAAAAGATTATTTTTATATAACCGTACAAAATGAAATCTTTAAGATCACAAATTTTAAAATTAATACACCAAAATAAATATTATTGTTATAAATAGAACTCTATTTAGAATAAATGTCTAAGAGTTTTAGTTTGAAGCTAAGTCATTTATCTTCCTATAAATAGAGGGGTCTTACCCCATTGTAAAACACCCCAAGTATCAATAAGAATACTCCTCTCTCTCCCTATTCTCTCTATATTGTTCTTGTCTTTTATATTATTTCATAACACGTTATCTGCACGAGACTCTACCGTCTCAAGAATCGTTCTCAAAAAAAACTAAGGTATTTCTCTCTTCCTAATTTGATTTTCGATTATGTCTGACATTACGAAAAGAAAGTTCGTTGCCCTTGAAATTTCGGGCAAGAACTATATGACATGGGTGTTGGATGCTGAAATCCACTTAGATGCTATGGGTCTTGGAGACACCATTAAAGATAGAGATAAAGCATCCACCCAAGACTGTGCGAAGGCCTTAATTTTCTTGCGCCATCACCTTGATGAAGGTTTGAAGATTGAATATCTCACCGTCAAGGATCCACTCATCTTGTGGAAAGGCTTAAAGGAGAGATATGACAACCTGAAGTTGGTCACTCTGCCACAAGCACGATATGATTGGGCTCATCTGAGGCTCCAGGACTTTAAATCCGTTTCTGAATACAATTCTGCAATGTTCAGAATTACTTCTAAATTGAAGCTATGTGGAGATAATATCTCTTATTATGATATGCTTGAGAAAACGTTTACAACGTTTCATGCCTCCAATATGGTACTGCAACAACAGTACAGAGAGAAAGGCTTCACAAAGTACTCTGAACTGATTTCTCTTCTACTTGTGGCTGAGCGAAATAATGACCTGCTCATGAGAAATCACGAAATCGATCCACTGGGTCTACACCACTGCCTGAAGCAGATAAGGTGCACTCTCATTATGCCAATCATGAAAAGGGCCATGGTCGTGGTCATAATCGGGGTCATAGCCGTGGACGTAGATAAGGAAGAAATATCCATGATGTCCGTCACCCCCCGAAGAGAGATAACCGCCGAAAGCAGAAACGGGATTATGAGGATCCTAAGGCAAAAGGTTCAGAAACTATATGTTATCGTTGCGGTGGGAAAGGGCACTGGTCAAAAGCTTGCCGTGTACCAAGACATTTGGTTGACCTTTATCAAGCATCTCGAAAGAGTAAAGGCCCGGAAACAAATTTTGTCTCTGACAACAACTTTGACATCACCCACTTGGACGTGGCAGACTTCTTTGAGCAACCGGAGGGGAAGATAGACCACCTAATCGGTGATGGATCCGTGATGAAAGAAGATGGAGCTGTTTGATTTTATTTTACTTGTTTGTATTAGTTAATGAATAAACTAATAGCCATTAGTATTAGCTCGTATTAGTTAGTTCATGATATAATGTTAGTATTAGTTCTTTAGAAAGTATCAATATGCTTAAAAATCAATAATACTTTTACTTTCCAGTAGAGGTAATCGACTAACCTGAAAAACTAGTCGGTTATCTCATATTTTCGCATTAAAACTGCAAAACAATGGATTGTCTATGTTTAACAATCGATTGTCTTTAAAACAGTGTGATCTGGAATTTTTCAAAAATAGTCAACAATCGATTGTCTATGTTTAACAATCGATTGTCTTAAAACAGTGTGATCTGGAATTTTTCAAAATAGCCAACAATCGATTGTCTATATTTAACAATCGATTGTCTTAAGACAGTGTGCTCTGGAATTTTTTCAAAATAGCCAACAATCGATTGTCTATATTTAACAATCGATTGTCTTAAGACAGTGTGCTCTGGAATTTTTCAAAATAGTCAACAATCGATTGTCTATATTTAACAATCGATTGTCTTAAGACAGTGTGCTCTGGAATTTTTCAAAATAGTCAACAATCGATTGTCTATATTTAACAATCAATTGTCTTAAGACAGTGTGATCTGAAGTTTTTCAAAACAGCAAATAATCGATTGTGTGTGTTTAACAATCGATTGTCAATGTTCAACAATCGATTGTGTGTGTTTAACAATCGATTGTTTTAAGAAAATGCTTAAACTGAAATTTTCAAACTGCATAGTAATCGATTATGGAAAACATATAATCGACTATCTGTTTTAGTTAGTCAACTGACCTCAGCAGATTTTAAAAATATTGTTTAAATGTGAAACAAAAAGTTATTTATTCTCATGTTCGTATATTTTCTTTTGTATGCCAAATCATGGGAAGTAAATTGATTGAAGGCTCCGGAAGAGCAACTGTAACTCTGCCCAAAGGCACGACGTTTATCTTAGAGAATGCAATATTCTCCTCCAAGTCTAAGAAGAACTTGTTGAGTTTTAATGATATCAATCAAAATGTTCTCCTCCAAGTCTTAAAGGAACTTGTTGAGTTTTAAAGATATTATTTAAAATGGATATCAGATTGAGACAATACATGAGTATAATCTTGAATACCTCATTTACTCATGAAAACGAGGCTGCCCACTTCGGTTTGGGGTCATGCCATTTTGCATGCAGCAATGCTAGTTCGTCGGCTGCCCACTTCGGTTTAGGGTCACGCCATTTTGCATACAGCAATGCTAGTTCGTCTCTGACTGACGAATTGACACAAATATTCCCCGTTGCAATTGGTTTTGGGTCATGAACCCAATATATCCCATTTAAGAATCTTTGGATGCGCAGTATATGTGCCTATAGCACCGCCATCCCGCACCAAAATGGGTCCGCAAAGAAGGTTAGAAATATATGTTGGGTTTGAATCGCCCTCCATTATTCGCTACCTCGAAACATTGACAGGAGATTTGTTTACTGCACGTTTTGCAGACTGTCGATTTGATGAGACACTTTTCCCAAAATTAGGGGGAGAAGTTGGTGAAACCAAACGGAAAATTTTGTGGAAAAATGCATCATTATCTCATCTTGATCCACATACCTCTATTTGTGAAAGAGAGGTACAAAAGATTATCCATTTGCAAAGAATAGCAAATCAAATGCCTGACGCATTTACGGATTTGAAGAGGATAACGAAATCCCACATCCCCGCGGAAAATGTTCCAATCCGTATTGATGTCCCTATTGGACAATCATCTAGTGTCATAACCAATGAGTCGAATGCACGCCTGAAGCGTGGCAGGCCATTAGGTTCTAAAGATCGAAATCCTAGAAAGAGGAAAGCAAATGATAAAAATGACACTACAAAAGAATCTCATGAGGAAATTCATGATTTAACAATTTCTGAGATTCATGAAGAATCCATTGAGCCCGAGACTCTGGAAAATACGAAACTATCCATAAATCCAACTGATATTGAGGCAAATATTAATCGAGTGGATATAGTGGTGGATAATGTCTTTGCTTATAATGTCGCATCTAGCATTATGCAAGAATGTGAGGATCTCGAACCTCAATCTGTTGAAGAATGTCGAAAAAGACATGATTGGCCAAAGTGGCAAGAAGCAATTCAATCAGAATTGAATTTGCTGGCAAAACGTGAAGTTTTTTTGGCCCTATAGTTGAAACACCTAATGGTGTTAAGCCTGTTGGCTATATATATGGCATGAATGATCGTTGGTCACGTACCTATTGTACGCCAAAGTATTTTGGAAATATGATTATTAAAGGACAACGATAATGCAAGAAACATATCTTGCATATAAGTTTGACATGACCATAATGGTATTTCTCTTTAAGAAAGATATTCACCACATGGTGTTGATGAATCTGTGGTAGTACAAAATTAATTGAGAGCTCTAGAAGAGCCAATTATTACTATGTTGGAGAAACACAATTGAGTATTGTGCTGTAGTAAGTCTCAAAGAAACTTATTCAGTTTCCAAAGTACTTGAGACTATAAATAAAGGAAGGATATCTCCTATTACTACAACTTGTAGCGGGGTAATTTGTATATGAAAAGCTACCCGCTTTGTTCTCCAGTTTGTACTACACAAACGAAAGAATGCCACAATAAAATGGATATCTATTGGTATAAAAACCCATGTCATAATAAACCTGAAGTTTATTGATAAGTGCACATGTCATGGTGTAAATTTGAAGTTTACCAATATTGATAATTTATTCAGTTGGCATTCGTGTTAGCCATCTCATTTTAAGTATGATGTGCAAATTCACATAGGTGAATATTAAAGAACTAGAAAATTCTCTACGAATTCTCTTGTATCACTTGTTCTCATTAATGAACTGACCAACTAAAGAGTTCGGGTTGAAGCCCATAAATTCTGGAAATACCAAAGGTGAATATGGGCCCATTCACCTGCCATGTATACCACATATGATGCATCTATGAAATGGTTACATGCGCAATTGTTATTAACCCACAGCCTGGCCGGTGCTTGCGAGGTAAATTGCTCAGTAATCTAACTTCGAGCATAATTTCCAGATTCTCTACTCAAGATAGTTCATCTTGATAAGTTGGTTTATATCAAAGTTGGTTTAGCAAGATAATTATTGAGTGCTTCCACTTAATAGCTAAACTGTTTCTTATGAGAACAAAGTTATATATATCAGTTTGATATAAGTTGTATACGAGAGTATATTCTCCCCTCACAAGTGGTTCAGGGTCAGGAACCAAATAATTTCATCTTATTATTAATGTGCTGTGTATATTGACATAATAATACACAAAGAAGATTTCCCAAAGTTGAGGAAACAAGTTAGCTTTACTAACATGAGGGGGAGACATGATAAACACTTGAGAAAAGGTTACATGGGATGAATTATCATTTGTATATGTAAATCCCCGAATATCATGATATGAACCTGAAGTTCATAAAATGGATAATTCAATTGCAACATATTGCAAAGCATGCTATACGCATTTGCTGACCCAAAGAATGTAACTATATTCTCACTACAAATGCTCATATTAAGTCCCAGAAGGACAAAGTCTTTGATACGCTTAAAGCGTATAGACAAATACTTGATTCCATATGAAAGACATGTAGATTTGGACATATAGTTCAAATACCTGAAAGTATAAAGTCAAAGGTATGTATAATCAGTTTTCGATATCTTTTTTGTTTAGCATGACATGAAAACTTGATATGCATCTAAAGTCTATTATGTGATTTATATGACTTTACTTGAAAGATTTAAGTTGCTTGAAGCATACACAATTCTTGGTCCTGAAGTACCACATCCTAAGTACAATTTGTGTACATATGTATCTTGCTATAACTATAAGCATGATGGCATTGAGAATACATCTATGGAGATATTGAAGAGTTATTCCGCGACATTATATGAAGATGTTCATATCTATCAAGAATGATGATTTCAAGGTGCGGAATATTTATTCAAGTCAATATGGTTGATTTATTTATCAAACATCTACCAAAGATTGTTTTGAAGATGGTGCACAAGATTGGAATGCAAATGCTCAAGGATATAAATTGATGTTCTTATCAGGGGGAGTTAATGCGCGTTGCACTCTTTTTCCCTTACAAGGTTTTGTCCCAACTGGGTTTTCCTTGCGAGGTTTTTAACGAGGCAACCAATAGGCGCATATTCAAACATGTGTACTCTTTTTCCTTCTCTTTAATTTTTCCCATTGGGTTTTGTTTTAAGGTTTTAACGAGGCAGATCATTGAATAGACATTCAAGGGGGGAGTGTTATAAATACACTTCTATTTAAAGTGAATGTCTAAGAGTTTTAGTTTGAAGCTAAGTCATTTATCTTCCTATAAATAGAGGGGTCTTACCCCATTGTAAAACACCCCAAGTATCAATAAGAATACTCCTCTCTCTCCCTATTCTCACTATATTGTTCTTGTCTTTTATATTATTTCATAACAACTATAGTATATTTATGACTGCAAGTTTCCAGTCTCTTTTTTCTTTCTTAAATTGGGTGTCTATTCAAATTTTACGGTATAAACTGGAACAAAAGGATTAATATAACTTGAGAAAAGGCAATGATGAAAATAAGGAGAAATTGGAGGTAATTTAATTTCTTCCAAAGCTACTCTAGAAGATGCTTGATTACTACGTGAAAATGAAAAGCACTAGTAAAATAAATCTTATTTGGTGCAATTTCTTGGAGTTACGTTCCATACGCGTACTGACTATAATATTCTAATTATTGATACTTTGAACACACTTTTGCAGTCAAAAGACATATGCTTTAGTCCAAAAAATATCTTATAGTATGATCTCTCAGGTTGGCCCCTACATCTTTTGATCTCTTAAAGATGTGTACTTACTGATTTAATGATATGTCGAATCCAAAAGAGAAATGGAAAAAAAAGAAAACAACATGATTGCTTTGTCTTCTAGAGATACCATTTGTTCTATTTACCCTTTTTTCCTTTTTACACCTCTTAATTCAGCATACTGCAATTGAAGCTTTATTAAATAAAATTATACAATAATAAACCCCCTTTTTAGCACATTGGTAAGTTCATTTAATGATTACAATGGTTCATGAATTGTCCTTGCCCCATCTCTTTTCATTTTGTGTTAGATTCATCATGACAAGAATTCATACTCCTCAGTTCCATTTTAAATTATATTCTTTTTTTCTATTAAAATAATATTAATATCTTATTATATTGTCGGCTCACCGTAAAATACTTGCTTGGTCGAGTGCTTCCAAATACATTATAAGCTAAACTGGTGCTGACAAATAACCAACCCACAATAAATATGAAAGATATAGTAATGCTATGAATGATCCAATATCGAATATTGGTAATAATATCAGCAAACGAACGTTCTCATGTGCTTCCAGACAAACTAAGCTTCACATATTTTTGTACAATCAAAGAAAATTGATTCTGTAAAAGATGAAATCAGTAATGACAATTCGCTGAATTTCATCTTTGTGAGATCGTTAATATTATACGGAAGGCGTCTTTAGAGTATACTGAATCAGTATAACTATCCTTCTTCTGACACAGTAACACAAGATGAAATAGTATTGACTAGGCGATCAAAACATATATGATAGAACTTATAACAAGGTCTCCATAAATAAGTACCAGAGGTGGCTCAACTCCAAGGCAACTAAAGTCACGGCTTTAGGCCCCTAAAAATATAGGGCCCCAAATTTTATTCATGTTATATATATAATAAGTATATTTTAAATAAGTATATTCTAAATAATAATTTCTATAATTCTTTATAATGATAAATAAATCTTGTGATAAATTATTTATTATGTCAATAACATTATGGCATAGTTCCAAACATTATGCTATTTTTTAGGAAGAATTTGGTTGAGCTATAACAGATAAATAGCATTAATATTTTTGACTCCAAAGGCCTCAAATTACGCTTAGCTTTAGGTCCCGCACTCCATCGAGACACTACTTATAAGTACTCGAATTTCTATTGGGCCTTTCTCCTTTGTGTAGATTCATTAGGGTTCTTGTTCGTTAGAACTTCTAGTTATCTTGGTAGAAATTTTAAGAAAAAATCGCTTCAGTAAGTCATTTTTTTTCTAAAAGTTTTGTGAATCATTTTATGGTGTACATGTAAACACTCTTTAATTTAAATTTTTATTTTGCACTTATTAATGACATGCTTATCATTAAAATTATTTAGGCATGTGCTAGAAAATATTTATTTTCTTAAAATTTAGTATCAGATAAATATTATCATATAAATTAAAACGGAGGAAAATATAATTAGTTTTCCATGAATATCTCACTTTACTTTTTTTCCTAAAATATTTTAATCCTCTTATATCTGTCACAGGGAAGTCTTTATTGCCAAGTAAAGATCTTGAATGGTATTTCTTCAGTCCCTGTAACCGTAAATATCCGAACGGATCGAGGACTAATCGGGCAACGGAAGCCGGATACTGGAAAGCCACCGGAAAAGATCGGAAAGTGAATTCTCAGATGAGAGCTGTAGGTATGAAGAAAACCTTAGTATATTACAGAGGAAGAGCACCTCATGGAGGTAGAACTGACTGGGTTATGCATGAGTATCGTTTGGATGAAAGAGAATGTGAAGTTGCTAATGGTTTGCAGGTACATATAATTACACCAACCCTAATAACTTGAATTTTTTTTTTTTTTTTGTATTATCAGTCTGTTGTACTAAGTAATTTATTTTATTTTTCAGATTATTAATTTGTAGATGATTACATATGTTTATTTCTTTAGCAGCCTAATAGTGTAAAATTTATATTATATTAAGAATTTAAATTTTGTGCAATTAATTATAGTGTACATTCTACACCATCAATTAAGATGACATGTAACAACATATATTGTTGTTTATATTAATTCTTAAAAAATGCATTTGAATACAACTACATGTTATAATTAATATGCTAAAATATATTGATACTGTAAAAAATTATTTACATTATCGATATATGTAAAATTAATTCATATATTAATGAGTTTAATAGTTTGATGAAGTTGTAATGATAGATTTTAACCATCCAGTTAAGTAAATTTAACTTTCAAAAGCTGGTAACTCTTCACAGTAAACCAATATTGTAGCTAAAGATTAATAATCTGCTATAGTCTTTTACATTAATTGCATTAATAGTACAATAAACTTTCACAAGTGTATATAGCTTAAATTTTTTAATAACTATCTGTTTCATTTATCGAAAGTTTAGGTCATGCATTTTGATGTTTATAGGCTAATTCGGAATTTAAACTCTAAGGGTTTAGTTTTTGAGGTTCTTACTATTAAACATAGAGTACTCGATCTTGATCATATTGTATTTTTAACAATATGTGTTCGATTGAACCCCGGGTTCGATTGAACCCCGTGTCAGAAGGCTAGATTTGCCTCCGTTGGTGTTTATGTTAATGTATATGCAATGGATTGATTGCAGGATGCTTATGCACTTTGCCGTATATTCAAGAAGAGTTTGAATGCACCAAAAGTGGTTGATCCTTATGCTAGTGAACGATCCTCGAGTATTATTGATCTTTATTCTGAGAGAAAATGTGATGATGATAATATGGAGAGCTCTGATTATACAAGAGAATCAGCAGCGCCGTTGCATGTAGCTGCAGCTGGTCCAACTGATGAAGCTTTTAGTTTCAACAGTACTACAAATCCATCAATTCCAATTTATGGAATATTGCCATATGCACCACCTAAGGTAATAAGAACAGCAATAGAAAGATTATAGAATATAAACTATTAAGCTTCTAGTGGAACCAGGGGCAGAGCTACTAGTAACGGGTTCATCAGATCCCAGTAACTTCATTTTAGATTTTGTATTTGCGTTAATAAACCTACTTAATATGTATAAATAGTATATCCCGAACTTAGTAAGTTATCCTATACTAAATTTGAGGATTTATATACTTAAAATTCGGCCTCCGCCTCTGAATAGTGGAACATCCAATTTTCTTTTAAAAATAGAGATAAATAAAAGAGACTTTGAGTGGCTTTTGGTTTCTTCTTCACTCTTTTTACTTATCCTTTATGACTTATAAATTTTACATCACCGCTATACACCATCAATATCCAATTATAGTAGAAGGTCAACCTTATATGTTTTCAAATTAATAATTTAACTGGTTATAGCAGATTATTTACATGATGTAGTCACTTGTTAGTGGAAAAAAAATTCACATCGTCAGTGTATTAAGCTCTTATAGCATGTAACTTACCTTTTTCTCCACATTATTATCAATGAATACTCATTAAAAAAGTTATTTACTTTGTAATTATCTTTATAAAATTACCTGATTGTGTAAATTATTTTATATTTATATTGTTAATACATAAAACTTAAGCTATTATCTTTTAGGTTATCTAATAGTACAAAAATTTATTTACATTCCTTTAAGAACATTCTTTTAAATTATGACTAGTTACTTATAGTTATTCATCATGTGACCTGATATTTTTTATTTTATTTTTGGTATTTTTAGCATATAGAAATTAAACTCATTATTTATTATGTTTTCAGGTAAATATAGCATTAGAGTGCGCAAGTTCGTTGCAGCATACGTTTGCATTACCTCCATTGGAGGTTCAAGATTTCCCACAAGCTGGCTATGTTAATTATTCCACAATGCGTCAATCAAGTTTTAATGTTCATCAAAATACAAATCAAACAGATATAGTCCAAGAAATCTCTTCATCTGCTCAAGCATCACAAGATCATATAAATCAAGATTCGTTTAGTGGAAATTATACTCAAGCAGTTGATGATTTTTTATTTCTTTCTCATAATGACAATCAAATTCATGACTTGGGTTCTCTCAATTTTGATGAAGATATTAAATCTGATAGAATTGTAGAAAACTTGAGATGGATAGGAATGTCGGGCATGGATCTTGAGAAGGTACTCATTAATTCTTTACTAATTTAATACTATTTGATTTTTGTTATGAAATAATATAAAGACAAGAACAATAATGCAAGAATAGAGAGAGAGAAGTATTCTTATTGATACTTAGAGATTGTTAGGGATTGTTTACAATGGTAGAAGACCTCTTTATTTATAGGGAGGGAGATGATTTAGCTAGCAAGAATAGAACTCTAGAATCTCTCTAATTATAGACATTCACCTTAAATAGGAGATTTCATAACACTCCCCCTTGAATGTTTATTCAACAATGTGCCTCGTTAAAACCTTAAAACCAAAACCCAATGGGAAAAAATTAAAGAAAGGAAAAAGAGTACACATGTTTGAATATGCGCCTATTGGTTGCCTCGTTAAAAACCTCGCAAGGAAAACCCAGTTGGGACAAAACCTTGTAAGGAAAAAAGAGTGCAACGCGCATTAACTCCCCCTGATAAGAACATCAATTTATATCCTTGAGCATTTGCATTCCAATCTTGTGCACCATCTTCAAAACAATCTTTGGTAGATGTTCGATAAATAAATCAACCATATTGACTTGAATAAATATTCCGCACCTTGAAATCATCATTCTTGATAGATATGAACATCTTCATATAATGTCGTGGAATGACTCTTCAATATCTTCATAGATGTATTCTCAATGCCATCATGCTTATAGTTATAGCAAGATACATATGTACACAAATTGTACTTAGGATGTGGTACTTCAGGACCAAGAAATGTATATGCTTCAAGCAACTTAAATCTTTCAAGTTAAGTCATATAAGCCATATAATAGACTTTAGATGCATATCAAGTTTTCCATGTCATGCTAGACAAATAAGATATCGAAAACTGAATATGCATACCTTTGACTTTATACTTTCAAGCATTTGAACTATAGGTTCAAAACTACATGTCTTTCATATGGAATTAATTCTTCTTGAATTGTATCTCTTCCATTTAGTTACTTTCTTTGGGTCAGCAAAGGCGTATAGCATGCTTTGCAATATGTTGCAATTGAATTATCCCTTTTATGAACTTCAGGTTCATATCATGATATTCGGGGATATACATATACAAATGATAATTCATCCCATGTAACCTTTTCTCAAGTGTTTATCATGTCTCCCCCTCATGTTAGAAAAGCTAACTTGTTTCCTCAACTTTGGGAAATCATCCACATTAATAAAAGAGAAGGAAACTGATATATATAACTTTGTTCTCATAAGAAACAGTTTAGCTATTAAGTGGAAGCACTCAATAATTATCTTGCTAAACCAACTTTGATATAAACCAACTTATCAAGATGAACTATCTTGAGTAGAAAATCTGGAAATTATGCTCGAAGTTAGACTACTGAGCAATTTACCTCGCAAGCACCGGCCAGGCTGCGGGTTAATAACAATTGCGCATGTAACCATATCATAGATACATCATATGTGGTATACATGGCAGGTGAATGGGCCATATTCACCTTTGATATTTCCAGAATTTATGGGCTTCAACCCGAACTCTTTAGTTGGTCAGTTCATTAATGAGAACAAGTAATACAAGAGAATTCGTAAAGAACTTTCTAGTTCTTTAATATTCACCCATGTGAATTTGCACATCATACTTAAAATGAGATGGCTAACACGAATGCCAACTGAATAAATTATCAATATTGGTAAACTTCAAATTTACACCATGACATGTGCATTTATCAATAAACTTCAGGTTTATTATGACATGGGTTTTTATACCAATAGATATCCACTTTATTGTGGCATTCTTTTGTTTTGTGTAGTACAAACTGGAGAATGAAGCTGGTAGCTTTTCATATCCAAATTATCCCGCTACAAGTTGTAGTAATAGGAGATATCAAATTTTTCCTTCATTTATAGTCTCAATATAATCAATCGCTTTCGCGTGTACTTTGGAAACTGAATAAGTTTCTTTGAGACTTACTACAGCACAATACTCAATTGTGTTTCTCCAACATAGTAATAATTGGCTCTTCTAGAGCTCTCAATTAATTTTGTACTACCACAGATTCATCAACATCCATGTGGTGAATATCTTTCTTAAAGAGAAAGTTATACCATTATGGTCATGTCAAACTTATATGCAAGATATGTTTCTTGCATTATCGTTGTCCTTTAATAGTCATATTTCTAAAATACTTTGGCGTACAATAGGTACGTGACCAACGATCATTCATGCCATATATCATCTCAAACCTCCTTCTAGGGGTGAGTGTGGTATCATCTCAAACCTCCTTCTAGGAGTGAGTGTGGTATATTTAATACCAATTTCATGTTCATATTCTTCCAATAATGAATATGTATTCGTGAATCAGATGTTGTCACATTCACTTCGGGGATATGTGATTTTGTTATCCTTTTCAAATCTATAAATGCGTCAGGCATTTGATTTGCTATTCTTTGCAAATGGATAATCTTTTGTGCCTCTTTCACAAATAGAGGTATGTGGATCAAGATGAGATAATGATGTATTTTTCCACAAAATTTCCCGTTTGGTTTCACCAACTTCTCCCCCTAATTTTGGAAAAAGTGTCTCATCAAATTGACAGTCTGCAAATCGTGCAGTGAACAAATCTCCTGTCAATGTTTCGAGGTAGCGAATAATGGAGGGCGATTCAACCTCAACATATATTCCTAACCTTCTTTGCAGACCTATTTTGGTGCGGGATGGTGGTGCTACAGGCACATATACTGCGCATCCAAAGATTCTTAAATGGGATATATTGGGTCCATGACCCAAAACCAATTGCAACGGGGAATATTTGTGTCAATTCGTCAGTCAGAGACGAACTAGGATTACTGTATGCAAAATGGCGTGTCCCCAAACCGAAGTGGGCAGCCGACGAACTAGTATTGCTGCATGCAAAATGGCGTGACCCCAAACCAAAGTGGGCAGCCGACGAACTAGTATTGCTGCATGCAAAATGGCGTGAACCCAAACCGAAATGGGCAGCTTCGTTTTCAGAAGAATTCAAGATTATTCTCATCTATTGTCTCAATATGATATCCATTTTGAATGATATCTTTAAAACTCAACAAGTTCCTTTTAGACTTGGAGGAGAACATTGCGATTGATATCATTAAAATTCAACAAGTTCTTCTTAGACTTGGAGGAGAATATTGCATTCTCTAAGATAAACGTCGTGCCTTTGGGCAGAGTTACAGTTGCTCTTCCGGAGCCTTCAATCAATTTACTTCCCATGGTTTGACATATAAAAGAAAATATACGAACATGAGAATAAACAACTTCAATCCGTTTATGTCACATTTAAATAATATTTTCAAAATCTGCTGCGGTCAGTTGACAAACTAAATCAGATAGTCGATTGTATGGATTACTATGCAGCTTGAAAATTTCAGTTTAAGCATTTTCATAAAACAATCGATTGTTAAACACACATAATCGATTGTTGAACATTGACAATCGATTGTTAAACACACACAATCGATTATTTGCTATTTTTGAAAAACTTCAGATCACACTGTCTTAAGACAATCGATTGTTAGACATAGACAATCGATTGTTGGTTATTTTTGAAAAATTCCAGACCTCGCTGTATAAAGACAATCGATTGTTAGACATAGACAATCGATTTTTGGTTATTTTTGAAAAATTCCAGACCTCACTGTATAAAGACAATCGATTGTTAGACATAGACAATCGATTGTTGGTTATTTTTGAAAAATTCCAGACCTCACTGTATAAAGACAATTGATTGTTAGACATAGACAATCGATTGTTGGTTATTTTTGAAAAATTCCAGATCACATTGTTTTAAAGACAATCGATTGTTAAACATAGACAATCGATTGTTGACTGTTTTTGAAAAATTCCAGATCACACTGTTTTAAAGACAATCGATTGTTAAACATAGAAAATCGATTGTTGACTGTTTTTGAAGAATTCCAGATCACACTGTTTTAAAGACAATCGATTGTTGATCATTGACAATCGATTGTTTTGCAGTTTTTATGCGAAATATGAGATAACCGACTAGTTTTTCAGGTTAGTCGATTACCTCTACTGGAAAGTAAAAATATTATTGATATTTGAGCATATTGATACATTCTAAAGAACTAATACTAACATTATATCATGAACTAACTAATACGAGCTAATACTAATGGCTATTAGTTTATTCATTCACTAATACAAACAAGTAAAATAAAATCAAACAGCTCCATCTTCTTTCATCACGGATCCATCACCGATTAGGTGGTCTATCTTTCCCTCAGGTTGCTCAAAGAAGTCTGCCACATCCAAGTGGGTGATGTCAAAGTTGTCGTCAGAGACAAAATTCGTTTCAGGGCGTTTACTCTTTCGAGATGCTTGATAAAGGTCAACCAAATGTCATGGTATACGGCAAGCCTTTGACCAGTGCCCGTTTCCACCGCAACGATAATATATAGTTTATAAACTATTTGCTTTTGGATTCTTATCGTATCGTGCTTGTGGCAGAGTGACCAACTTCAGGTTTCATATCTCTTCTTTAAGCCATCTCACAAGATAGGTGGATCTTTGACTGTGATATATTCAATTTTCAAACATTCATCAAGGTGATGGCGCAAGTAAATCAAGGCCTTAGCATAGTTTCAAACCTTCATCAAGGTGATGGCGCAAGAAAATCAAGGCCTTAGCATAGTTTTGGGTGGATGCATTATTTCTGTCTTTAATGGCGTCTCCAAGACCCATAGCATCTAAGTCGATTTCAGCATCCAACACCCATGTCATATAGTTCTTGCCCGAAATTTCAAGGGCAACGAACTTTCTTTTCATAATGTCAGACATAAAACAAATTTACATCAAGAGCGTGATCATACTTACGGGCTCTATTACAATTATCACATTCACTTCAGGGAATGGATCATAATCATGTGCTTTACACAATCTCATGTCAAATATTACTTTCATAAAGTGAAAGATTATTTTGAGAATCTTTATTATTCTCATTATCACAATAATGACGATTATAATTTCGTCTATTGCCACGTCCACATCCATTGATACCTTTACGGTAATAATTTTGTCTTCTTTCAGACTTATCACATACTGCTTCCACATTCTCTAAAGGGAATGGAGCAAATTCAATGGGACGGATTTTCAATTCTTTGCCCACAATCGTACATGAATTTAATCATGGCAGGACATAGAGATTTTACCACTTCATGTGGTTACAATTTCTTACAAACTCCATTAGAGTTATAATCAAACTTTGTTGTCTATGTTTGTATATAAAATCAAATTATAGAATTCCAAGAATTTGAAAGAGAAAAGTAAAATACTTACCTTAATTTTCTCAAGAAGATTCTTGAGACGGTAGAGTCTCGTGCCTTTTAGAATCACGAACACGGAACCGAGGTCGAAATCTCGAATTTCTGTTTCCAATCTTTCTTTCACGTTTTCTATTTCTGTTTTCTTCCTTTTCTTTCTTCCGTTTCTGTTTCCCTTTTTTTTTCTTTCTTTGTTTTTCGTTCTTTCTTCTTTTGCTTCTTTTTCTTTCTTTTCAACGTTCTGTTCTTCTTTTCCGTTTCCCCTTTTTTTTTCTTTTTCTTTTCCTTCTTTCTTCATTCTTTCTTTGAAGCAAAACCTTAGACAAACAAAAGTTAAGACAATCGAAAATTTCAATTGGTTAGAGACTCGTGCTGATAACGTGTTATGAAATAATATAAAGACAAGAACAATAATGCAAGAATAGAGAAAATAGAGAGAGAGAAGTATTCTTATTGATACTTAGAGATTGTTAGGGATTGTTTACAATGGTAGAAGACCCCTTTATTTATAGGGAGGGGGATGATTTAGCTACCAAGAATAGAACTCTAGAATCTCTCTAATTATAGACATTCACCTTAAATAGGAGATTTCATAATAATTTTATACATTTTACGCAATCCAATATATACTATTTGATTTACACATTTTACGCATCCAATATATCTAATCATTAATTTGATTTCCTTTATATTTGAATAGGCATTTCTTGAGGACTATAAGACGGTTCCAATAGAAAATGTTTCAGGTGTCTTGAAAGAAGAATACGAGCTTGAAGGTATTACATTTTTTTTTTTAACTTTTTCTTGAATAATCTCATGTTTCCAAAATTATATGGATTTAAAGTATTTACATTGACCGTATAAAGCTGTTGGTATAATTAGTAAAGTTATTGTTATGTAAGTAGAAGGTTATGAGTTTGAGCCATGAAAACAATCTCCCTCCAAATATGAAGTGGGAAAAGTTCCACCGGACTGCCCTTTGACATTTTGACTGTGTAAAGTTCTTTTTCTGAATTTAACATGTCGCGCGAGTAGATTATTTGTTCTATTTTTTGGATTACTAATTTCATTATGAATAGTAACATGTAATTATCTTTTAAATGATCTACTAAAAGCGTAAAAATTACACAGGACAAGTTATATTGCTAGAATAAAAGAAATTGCATTGTTAGTATATATAAGCTATGAAGGGAAGTCTTGGACTAACAGTAAAGTTGTCCCTATATGGCCTATAGGTCATAGATTCGAGCCGTAGAAACAACCATTAATGCTTGCATTAGGGTACACTATCTACATCATGCCTCTTGGGGTTGCGAACCTTCCTCGGATCCTTCGGGAATAAGGGATATATAGTTTGTGCACTCGGCAACCCTTTAGTGTATATAAGCTATCCTTTAATTTATTTTTCTTCTTTTTGAATTTTTGATTTATTTGTTGATTGATTACAGGAGAAACAAGTGGTCACAACAGCAGCTTCAATGAATTCGTCAAAAAAAACAGAAGACTTTTCATCAGAATTTGGTAATGATTTCGAAGTTTATGAGAAGATTGAAGTCAACCATAGGATGTTTCTAGCTACTCAACAAGCTGCCAAGACATTGTATCATCAAGCTGTTCCTTCTACAACTCTCACAGTTCATCAAAATCTTGTTAAATCCGACTTAATAAAGATACCTCAAAATACAACATTTTTTTATTGTATTTTGAGGAAAAAGCTATTGATCATTAGGCCATGGAAGAGAACAGTAAGCACATTGGTTGGTGTGATTGCACTTTTACATGCTTTTTGGATATATTTCAGCTTATGTTTAGAGAATGATGGATATATAGAAGACAATATTGAAGGGAATGACAAGAAGAAAGGTCAAGATTGTCAATGGAGTTGCAAAGAAAAGAAATGGCCTTATTTCACCCTTGTATTAGCTTTTTCTACCATTTGGTTGCACCAGATTGTTCCTTCCTTTTGACCATTTTTTTTAACTTTATTTTTTTTCCCCATATCTAGGGAGTTTCTTCTATTGCTAACCACAATTGTTGTTGGGGAAATATAGTTTGCTCTTTGTCACATCTAATCATATTTAATATAGTGAAATATTCTTTTGTGATAGGTCCTCTCAGCACGTTCTTGTCCTCCATTCCTTATCTAACTGTAGTTCCTCCAATTAAGATAAGGAAGTTAAGTTTTATGTTCAGACGGTTTAAAATTTAAAAATTATTTACACAAATTTCATTTAAAGGTGATTGTATGTAATGTTATTTAATAATGTTGTCGGTTAATCTAGAATTAATAAAACGAGTAATAAGTAACGTGCTGTAATAAGTTAATTAAATTATACCGAGAAACTTACATACATTGTGATAACCTGACAGGTCATCTTATGTTTTGAGACCTAATTCTGTGATCCGAAGCATGAAAAATAATATTTAAACTTCCTCGATTTGCATGTGAAGTCCGAATGTCTTTTCGAAGAGCTTTTATGTTAGAAACATATAAAAATAAGAATTCTTGCCTTAAAACTTTATTTGAGTTAACTTCGGTAAATATTTTTGGTAAACGGACCCGGATTCGTGTTTTGACAGTTTCATTTGGACCGTATCGTGATTTGGGCCTTGGGCATATACCCGGAATCGAAATCGCAAGTCCCTATCCCGAGATGTCGGACTTTGTCGAAATTTGAAAGTTAAAAACTAAATGAAGTTGAAATGTTTGTCCAGTGTTTGACTTTTTGGATATCGGGTCTGTATTTTAATTTCGGAACCGGTATAGGTCCATTACCACATGTATGACTTGTCTATGAAATTTGGTGAGAAACGAAATTGGTTTGATGTGTTTCGGACGCCCGGTTGTGAAAATAGAAGATTTAAAGTCTTCTTGAACATTTCATTTGATTTGGTATTCAATTCGTAGTTCAAGGTATTATTTTGGCGATCTGATCATGCAAGTAAGTTCGTATGATGTTTTTAGACTTGTGTGCATGTTTGGTTTGGAGCCCCGAGGGATCGGGTGAGTTTCGAATAGGCTATAGAGTGAAATTTCACTTGGAAAATGTTGATGGTGTTTCAAATTTTGTTGCAGGACTTTGATATCGTATTTGCGAGATCAGGCATCGCATTTGCAGCCTCTGAGTGGTTCGCACTTGCGAGCTACTCATCACAAATGCGAAGAGTAGTCTGCCCACCATATACTCGCATTTGCGAGGCTATCTTGTCCGTTTTTGCGAAGGCAGAGTTGCATTTGCGACTCAGTACTATTTTGAGAATTTTCATGTTTGTGAAGGAAAGTCCGCATTTGTTAGGGGTGCAGGGTTCGCATTTGCGGGTGATATATCGCATTTGCAATCAGTGGGATTTCTGAAAGAGTTCGCAATTTCAACCTCTTTCTCGCAATTGTGATGTTCACAAATGCGAACACGATATCGCATTTGCGACATCTGTAGTTGGGTAACTATGACTTACACTGGATTTTTGGTTCATTCTTCAAATTTTCAAAACCTAAAACCTTATAGGATATTTCTCCAAGACTCTTTCTTCCCCAAATCGTTGATAAATGATTCTAACCTATTTTCTTTCAGTCTTTCACTACATTTCACAAGTTATCAACCTAAAATCAAGAGTTTTCATGGTTGAATTGGGAGTTTTTGGGTAGAAATTAAAGATTTGATAAATTGGGGATTTAGACCTCAAATTAAGGTCAGATTCCAAAATAAATTATATAATTGGGCTGGGGGGTTTAGTCCAAATTTCGGGGTCTGAACCAAGCAAGCCCGGGTGTTAACTTTTGTTGAATTTTTTCAATAACGGCCTAAATTAAATTCTTTGCAATCATGGATTATTGCTAAGGTTCATTTGGTTGGTAATTTATTAAATTCTAGGTTGGCCGTTGGAGCGAGTTAAGTGTCGTGGTTAACCTTAACTTGAGGGGTTAGGACTTATTTGTCTATTTATTACATATTTAGATGTTGGGTACAACGTATAGGTGAGGTGACGAGTACCTATGCGTTGGTGTCGGGTTAAAACATGCGGGTAGGACTTGGTTTCTTGAAATTATTGCTTCCTTTGATTATGTTATCCATGTTTAGACTAGTATTATTAAATTGACCGTTATTATCATGTTTAGGGGTCTTTTGGTGATAATTGAGTATTGATTTTAAAGTTGAGGTTTTTATTATGGAACCAAATGTTGAAGTAAGACTTTCTCTTATTATTTCTATCTCTCTGACGTCATTTTTTTATTGCTTTATGGTAAGAGAGAGTGTTAATGCACGAAGGGTTATCACGCCCTAACCTCGAGGAGCGCAACTGCTCAATCGAGTAGACTCGGTCGAGCAAGCTTGTTAGACACTTTCTACCTAACCCGTTTATGACCAAGAGAAGGCGATGTCCATTAGTTTAAATAGTAGAATGATCATATATATATATATATATATATATATATATATATATATATATATATATATATATATATATGTATATGTACACACACACACAATATTACTAATTTATTTCATTTTATTACATCATTGGTTAAGTTTTCAAAATACATATATTTTACAATTTAGTGGAACAAGAGTCCAAAACACAATATAATCTGTCTGCCCTTTCTAGCACCCATACACAACCCACATAATGTCTACGGAGACTCTAAAGATACAAAAGATAGTTATAATAACGACAGATAAGGCCCTGGCTATACCTCAAAATATGGTAAAAATATGAACAAAAGATACAATACATGACCCTGAGATGAAATGGGGATCACCAAGACTGATGAGAAGAGGATGCAACACTAGCTGCGATCAACATTGTCTGATATGGAACCACCTACATCTATTTAAAGATTTAGCGTCCCCAGTAAAAGGGACGTTAGTACTGTCAAATAGTATTAGTATGTAAAGCTAAAACAACATCTCAATAGAATGAACGATAATAAAGGGGAAAAATAGTCATGAGTTCAATAAAAGCTTCAAACAATACTAAAACATCAAGTAAGGATCGCATAAGTTCTCAATCAATTTCCATCTTATTAGGTTGGGTAATCTTTAGTACCATATGACACAATCCACAATACCACTACATTTTTATACAGAGTCCGATCTCGAGCCGATCGGCTAGGTCATATCATTTGAGACATCAACCATATCCGCAAGTTCAATCATCATTCCAGCACAGTTACCATCATGTGTGCATCATGGCGCCCGATCATGGCACCGGCTAGGCCATCTCACTTGAGACACTATCCTTTCAATCAATCATCTCACTACATATTTCTTTCCCATCTTTCAATACATTGGCACGAGTGGCTTCCATTATTAAGTAGTTCTTGGAACTTGGCCGTATTTTACTGTTCACATTTCCCTTTTACACATTTAATAACATTATCGTTAGCAACAATAAGGTCTATCATGTAAGGTATCTATACACATAAGGAACAAACTTGGAAAATCCTAATCACATAGAGGCCTTTCATACAAATTGGCATAACAGCCTTTATTCGATTTATGACATGAAGTCTTAACCTTCCTTAACACATATTCCACATCTCTAAGAATATCCTCAAAAGGGCAAGATTACATGGTAAGAATTTAGAACAAACATTGAACAAATATTATTCAACACAATACATTGGAGATAGTTATTTCTAGTCTGATCAATTTGTGGACTTACACCTACTACACAAACACCAGGAGCTTCGATTCTAAGAAGAATGGGATTTAGCCATACATTCCTTAATATAGCTTTCTTAAATTCTACTATATTCCAGAACTCTTAGCAACGTCAATCTATTTTAGCAATATAACAAGTTGAACTAATAATTGGAAAGATGATCATGATTGTATCTCATTTAAGCACATTATCAAATACTAGGTGTACATTCTCTTTGTAAGACCCTATTGTGAAATATTCCATTATCCCACACCTCATTCTTTAACATGGTTAACTTATAATCTTCCCACACTCTTTCATCACACATGCATGCAAGATAACAGTTCCCTTATCCAAGGATGATTTTGCTAATTACTCATTTTTTAGTAGAATTTCGAAATTAAGGGATGGGGCATCAATTCTTACCTTTAAGGTGAAAACTTAGTGAATTTCCTTGATAATCTTCAAGGTTTTAAGCAAGAATTGAGGAGTAACATGATGAAGATCACTTTCACACTCTAGGGCTCTTACTCTAAAGTATCAGAAATATGCTCAAAATGAGCTATGGCATATGTTTTAACGACATAGGATCGAGTTTAAAAATTAGAAAGTAGGAGCCCCGATACAGATCTGTGGTCCGAAAAATAGGCCACACAATGGCCCTCTAGAACTTGAATTTTTTGCCTCGATATGTGACCATCCTGTTGTCCGTAAACATTTTTTGCGGTCACATAATGCACCGCATGACCACCATCTAAAGTATCTCGAGGTTGAATTTGCGATCAAATTACGGCCCGCGAAATAGTTCTGTGGTCGCATAGTGGGCCGCAAAAATGACATAAAAAATGGCCCAGAAGACTGCCTCATTTTCGGCCGCTAGTGGGCCGTAGAACTTCCTTATTCTGCCAATATTTCTCTTTAACTCCTCGGTGCACGCCGCAAAGAACTTCTACTACTGTTAACCACTACGCCTACTTCGGCTTCATGAAATTCGATGTTTTAGGAAAAATTTACGGGGCCTTACAAGGTTGATTTCGTTGCATGGTATGAGAAAGTTAATGCACGAACGGTGATGTCGTGCCATACTGTGAGTGTAGAAGCACGAAGGGTGATGTTGTGCCATGTTATGAGAGTTAATATCCGAAGGGTGATGTCATACCATTTCTATTAATTAAATGGTGAGGTTAAGAGTAAAAACACGAAGGGTAATGTCGTGCATTTTTCCTTTACCGTGTTTACTTGTTCTTATTGGTTCATAGTATATTGGCTACTCAAGTTATTATTCTATTATAGTTCTCTATCTTGTATTCTCCTCAGCATGTTCCCCTCCCGATATTACCTGTCTAGTTTCTTTCATTGTTGTTATTTGTACATATACTGTTAAATTGTACAGATTTAATATGTAGGTATCTTATCATAGCTTCTTCACTACTTTGTCGAGGTTAGGATTGACATTTACCACTACATGGGGTCAGTTGTACTGATATTGCACTCTGCACTTCCTGTGCAGATTTTGGTATTGGTCCTAGTTGATTGAGAGGCATAGCAGCTCGGACTGGTTCATTGGAGACTCAAGGTAGATCTGTAGGCGTTCGCAGACCTTGAAGTACTCGTCTATCTTTCCTGGTTTTACCATTTTTTTTATTCAAACAGTTGTATTCCTTTCAAAGTTTTATTTATAGTAAATTCTAGAAGTTCGTAAGTTGTGACTCTGGATATGGGTGGTAGAAAGTTCTTATATTATTTCGCACTCATTCTATTTTATTTTAGCTTATTGTTGTTATATACTGAGTTTAATAAGGATTGGCTTAAAAATTCTCTAACGTCGGCTTGCCTAGCAAGTGAAATGTTAGGCGCTATCACGGTCCCGGCGGTAGAAATTCCGGGTCGTGATTGTTCGCAATAAATTTTTGTAATACAAAACATAACTGCAATAAATATAATATAAAGAAAAAATAATTTCATTGATAAATATTTGTGAGTACAATTCTATGTATCCCTTGATTCTCCTCTCCAAAATTCTCCAAGATTCGAGGGCTTGAGATGCGTCTTTCTTGAATGTAGGATGATACGGACCTTCTTGTGACATATTAAATCTCCAATAATGCCGAGCAACACTTTTTTGTTATGGGTTGATCTCCGAGAAGAACTCCGTTGATCACTCCTTTGATGAAGAACTAAGCACTTGATGATTGGTCTCTCTGTTTGTGGATGCCTTCACCAATTGAAGTATTTTTCTCCAACCCTCAATGTCCCCTGAGAGTTATGTAACCCTTCTATTTATAGTTGTAGAGGATGAGCAGTCCAACTACATGTGAACTCTCTTGTTTGATTCTGACTAGCCCATGTCATTTTAGCCACTTGACGACTTGTGGTTGGTTCTTGCTTTTAACTTGGATTGCCACATCATTTAACATATGGCGTCATATTTTTGGCTTTCAGTTTGACCAGATATGCCATGTCACTTGACACATGGCATGAGTATGGGCCTTAAGATGAAATGGACCTTGGATTTGAAAATAATAAATGGATTAATTTAACTTGTAAAGCCAAAATTGATTATTTAACCCAAATGAATTTAATCCAAATTTTGTATGGATCCGAAAAATTTATATGGCTAGAGATTCCTCCTACTTCAAGGTTCGTGCTAACATACCTTATCGAGAGAAACGAGGCTTGAAGTACCCGTGAGACTATTTTTTTTTAACAAAAGCCTCTTTTGAACTTAATCGCACATATCTCCTTCGAAGTGAAGCATGGAAATATCTAAATTGAAATTTCTTCCATGTAAAATTTTCCAAAATAATCACTTGAGCAAACCTGCTTAATTAAGGAAGGAGGTACTTTTAATATTTTCCTTCTCCGATTAGAAGTCTAATTGAAGATCTTCTTAAGGACAACGGAACAAAGTAATTCCATCTTTGACTTAGTAATATTTGAATTACTAAGTCCAAATATTAAGCAAAGCCACATAACTCACTTACCTCAATTCGTGATTGGATATTAAGTGCAATCTACACATGACGATTTCTCAATTTTTGTTTCACTAGCACATAAAATCTTCTTTCTTCAATTTCAAGCCAATTTGTCCACGGGATAATTAACATCAATCGGATAACTCTCTTATTTTCTCTTCTTTCCATTATAAAGACGAACTCTTCTTGCAATGCCTATAGAAAGAGGACCAAGCCAACTAATTTTCTGTCACAATTGAATATCAAACTCCTCTATCTAACAAGGTCGAACGCACCAAAATTTATATTAAAGCTTCTTCCATCTCCAATTGCTTTCATGAACTACTTGCACTCGCCCTTTCTTTCATTCCTCCTTTTTTATCATCTCCTTAATTAATTTTTTTTGTTGAGTCATGACTTACTTCCTCCCCCCCCCCCCCCTCCCTTTTATGCAGTAGATCATTCAATTAAACAGATAGAAAAGAGAAATAGAAGCAACCAAGCGTGCACCATGCAATAATTTGGGGGTCAAGTTGTGCTTCCTATATTGCTTTTTTATTCAAAATTAATCCATGTTGAAGGACTCCACCAGCATGAGAAGCCAAATTTGCAAACTTTAAGCAACGGAGATCACTATTCAAGACCAAATTTTTTTTGCCGCAATTTAAAGCTTTGTGCTATGGGCACCGATAGTTGTCATGCTGAACTAGACTATTGTTCTGCTTCCGATGTCTTTTTTATGTCAAACTGAAGCGCCATGCTGCTGAATCGTCGTTCTATTGGCACCGTATGCACAGAAACTTCATGTTGTTAGCATCGAGGATTTCCAAAATATTTTTCTTTGGTAGGCTTTTGCAAGAGTACCAGCAGTCTTTGATATCCCTAAGGAGATGCACGAGATGACTATATGATTTGTAGCGAAACGCTTGTCTCTTTGTTGCGGCTTGGCGAGAGAGACAAGTGAAGTGTCTTTTAAACCTTGGTGGCAAAATCCCCACTCTTGGAGGCTCATGAGACCATATTTCATCATTGGTGAGCCAACATATACCACATCACACCATTGCAGGTTGACAAGGAAGACAACAGGAGTAGGCTTTTCCAACTTCGGCGAGCAAGCACTTGGCGCGTCTCTACTGTTTTAACTTCATAGCATTTCATGATTGCATTGAAAATATTGTATCTCGACCTAGGAGTGTCAAAACTGCAATCTGCTTGGTTCTGCAAAATTAAAACTTAAACCATAACGACATATCCAAAATTTGGGTCGCGTTCCATCAGGAAAAGTCGAATGAACTTTTGAAGGTGATGCACACGTCTGTCATTTCGGCTTCACAACCCTGCATACTATAATTAGAAGACACATATCTCAAGCTAGGAATGTCCAAATAGCTAGTCATCTCTGTCACTAGAAAGAAGACATAGAAATAAGGAAATCCAGAAAATATCATGGAAGGATTCCTAGCAGATTAGCCACAATAATATTTTGAAATCGACCCACCTGTCCAACGAACTCGCTATTTAGCTTTGTGCACACTCATGGAAAAATTCATACCTCTATCTACAAGTGTCATAATTGAAATACATTTGTTCCATTGGAAAGAAAAATAGAATTTCTATAACATTTGAAGATATCATGGACAAACTCTATTTGGATTGCCTGAAACAGTAGCTCGAATTTGCTCCTAACGTCTGTTGCACTTGCGATCCAGCTTAGCGCACTTTTGTAGAAAACTTCATATCTCAAGCTACGGGTGTCAGAATCCTGAGACTTCTACACCATCGAAAAGATAAGTTTGATACCTACAAACTTGAAAATATCGTGGTAGAACTCCTTTTATATTGGTCGCGATATTATTTTGAAGTCGCAATATTGTGATCCGTTTGCACCGTTAGAAAGTAAACTAAGACACCTACAACAAATATTAATTTCATGGAATAACTCGTTTCGATATGGAAACAGAAAACTCTCAAAGTCCACCTAGCAGCAGTAAACTTTCATATTCGTGTAGTTCTGGCAGAAATAAAATCATATTTTGAGTTAGGAGACTCCAAATCACAAACGGTTTATGTTTTTTGACACTAGGTTTATGCAGCTACAACATGTGAAAAGTTAGAGGTAGAACAGATTTTAGATGGACTGCAATGGCTTCTTGAGTTTGATTGAGACGTCCATTGAGCTCGATTTCCAACTTTGCACACTTCTGCGGAAAATTTCCTAGCTTGGGATATGGGTGTTTGGACCATAAACGTCTTGATTCTAAGACATTTAGATGTGAATAAATATAACCATGCCAAATATCAAGGCTTCATTCTCTCTGAGTTGTCCTATTTTGTGATTGACTCTACATTCTTGCATATAGTAACTTCAAGTAACATACTTCACAAAACTTATCTCTTGTTTATTCCTTTTGCATAGTCGCAAAGGAGCTCAAAGGGTCCAGATGTCACACTGAGGTGTCATAAAGATGCGGAGTCAACCCTTCAACAATTTTTGCACTTGATTTGTTGATAGTTTTGAAGTTCATTAATGGAGGCTCCCATGTTGATTAAAGGTTTTTCAAGAGAGGCGACTTCTCGTATATGATCTTCAACCAACACTTGCATAATAGAAGCAAACTAACATGCTCGAGGCCTAACAAGAAGATATGTGGTCAAGAGATTATCACAACTACTGAACGTGAGAGACGTATATCGGGAATGGCATCAATGTGGAGAAGTCGTATGGAAAAACATTTGAGATGCGTCAGCAACAAAGCCTAGTTTATGATCATCTTCATGATTTAGGATTTTGTATAGAAAAATTTCTAGTTCCTTTTGTCTCTACATTCTTGAATGTATCAACTTTTGTACTATTGAAGCAATAAAACATATTTTATATTTCAACGCAAATCGTCTTCTTTTCCTCATAGATATGCGCCTCTACACTTGGAGGAATAAATGTAATGATCCGATGACGCCTAACTTATATTTTTTTAAAACTCATGCGACTGAACTTAGAATGGAAGTCTAAGCTGCCTATGTACCTCAGTGAAGAGGATCAAGTCATGATGTAGTTCAGAGGGATGAGTTTTTTTTTGGTTACTTTTTCCTAGGCGTCTTTCAAGGTTTTCAACCTAGCAGATTTTTTTTTCGTACACGATTTAGACTCATGCGGGCCAGGAGTGTAGCAACATGCAGTTTAGGCTCATGCATCAAGAAGCATCATAATGTTTAGGCTCGTACGTCAATAAGCATAGGTGACTTTAATGGGAAGTACTGCTTCAGAAATTTTTCGTTGATCAGACCAACTATGAGACCATCCTTATCGACAATTTTGTATGCTCCACTTGAATAGGTTTCTTTCACAACATATGGCCCATCCCATTTTGAGGTAAACTTGTCGCATATGCGTTTGTTGAGGATTATGGGTCATCGAACAACTAGGACTAAGTCTCCCACTTGGAATGATCGTGGCCGCACTTTTTTGTTGAAGGCTATATCTAGTCGAGCTTGATAGCATTCCAATTTTTTTTGCGCTTCCAATATTTTCTCATCCGGTGCCTCTAACTCTACTAGGCGAAGTTGAGCATTCTCTTAGGACGTGAGTCCTTCTTGGATTGATATCCACAATGATGGAATTTGTTTCTCCAACTGCATGAGTGCTTCTACACCATGTACTAAATAGTAAGGAGTTGCTTGTGTAGCAGTTCTAAAGGTTTCCCGGTATGCCCACAAAGCTTCACTGGTTCTATCATGACAATCTCTCTTATTCTTTGCAAAAACGTTCTTCAAAATGTAATCAAGCGTCTTTTTAAATGCTTCAGCAAGGCCGCTGGTAGGTGCATTATACATTAAAGATTTATGTTGCTTGAAACTAAACTTCTAACATATAATCTTTACAATCTTGATGTCAAAATGGCGTTCCATTATCGGTGATTATGTATCTTGGTATCCCGTACCTAAAAATTATATATGACTTGATAAAATCGACAACGATTTCCTTTTTCACCTACTTGAGTGGAACAACTTCTGCCCATTTAGAAAAGTAGTCTGTAGCATACAATATGTACATCTATCCCTTTGATGACTTTGGAAGTGGTCCAAAAATGTCAAGTCCCCATGCATCAAAAGGCCATGAAGCTACAGTTGGGTGAATAGGCTCTAGAGGTTGGTGGCTGTAGTTGGCATGTAAATGACACGCTTGACATCTTTTGGCATAATCCATGCAATCTTTCACCATTGTCGCCCAATAGTAGCCCGTCCTTTTGATGCCAAAATGGAGCTTAGGACCAAATTGGTTTGCTCCACATGAGCCAGAATCTGCTTCCTCCATTGCTTGGTGGGCTTCTTCTTTGTCAAGACATCGCGAGAATAGCCCTTCAAAATAGCGGCGAAACAATGTCTCCTTATAGAAGATGAATCGCGGTGATCTTCATTTGATGTCTTTTCTTTGTCGCAGATCTTCAGGTAACTTTCCATATTCAAGGTACTCAATCAGTGGTTTCCTCTAATCTTCTTCTTCAATCACTCGAACAGACATATGATGGCTTTCGTTGATTTGAAGATTCAGAAGTCTAGGAATAACCCATCGACGGCACACATATACCTTTGTTGACTCATTCTCTCCAAGTGCCATCGTCGTGGCCAAGTTAGCCAAAGCATCAGCTTTGCAATTTTCTTCTCTTGGGATGTGGTTTAAGAACACTTGGTCTAATTTTTCAAGTAAACTAGAAATGTACTCATGGAATGGCAATAGATCTTACTTCTTTACCTAGTAACTCCCCAAAAGTTGGTTGATGATTCGCTTAGAATCTTTGTAGATTTCCAACTATATAATCTTTATTTCTAATGCCATTTCGTGACCGATGACCAAAGCTTGGTTCTAAGCGGCATTATTGGAGCATGTTTTACCTAAAAAAAAGGAGAATGGAAAGACTTGTCTTTCTATAGAGATCAACACCACACCTTCACCCGCACTGTTATGGCGTGCAGATCTATCAAAGAAAATTGGCCAGAAAGCTTCCATTCCTCCGGAAGAGGGTGATTAGCCAGAAAATTGGCTATTGCTTATCCTTCCACAACTTTTTGAGGTGTGTATATGATCTCATATTGGTTAAACAATATGGATCATCTTGCTAGGCATCCAGAAAGAGCAGGTCAAGTCATCACGAACTTCACGGGATCTGCGCGAGAGATGAGTTTGATGGTGTATGCTTCAAAATAATCCCTTAGCTTCTTTATTGCATAAAGTAACACTAAGCATATTTTCTCAACATGCATATAGTTCATATTAGAGTTCGGCTAAGGTATTGCAAGGCTTGTTCCTTTCCTTCCTCGTTCTCTTGAGCAAGTAGTGCTCCAAGTGAACGTTCTTGTGCTATGATGTAACGTATCAATGGCATCCCAGGCATTGGCGCCCCTAACACAGGTGGCTTGAACAAGTATTTGTTTATGCTTTCAAAAGCATTTTGACATGACTGATCCCAATGAAAAGGGATATCCTTTCTCAATAGGTGATTGAAGGGTTGACACCATCCGGCTATATTAGAGATGAACCTCTAGATGAATGCTAAGTTTCCTTGGAGACTTCAAAGCTCTCTCAAGTTCTTTGGTCTGGGCATTTTCTAAATGAATTCAATCTTTGTAGGATCAATTTCAATTCCATGATGACGCACAATGGCCAAGAAACTTTCCTGAGGTAACTCTAAATGCACACTTGAGTGGATTCATCTTCAGGTCGAATTTTCTTAACCTTTCAAAAACAATTCAAAGGTCTTCAAGGTGGTAATGTCTACTCTTCGTCTTCACCACCAAGTCATCAACGTAGCATTCAACCTTCTTATGAATCATGTCTTTAAAGATGTTTTGCGTCGCACGTTGGTAGATGGCACCGGCATTTTTCAGACAGAAGGGCATCGCTTTGTAGCAATATATCCCTTTTGGAGTTCGATAAGCAGTAGACTCTTCATCTTTTGGAGACATTCTGATTTGATTATACCCGGAGACCCATCCATGAATGACATAGCTTCATGCGATGTTGTAGCATCGACCATGAGTTCAATAATTGGTAGCAGGAAGTCATCTTTTGGGCATGCCTTGTTTAGGTCTCGAAAGTCAACACAAACACGTATTTGACCATTATTCTTCTTGACATGTACAATATTCGATATCCATGATGGGTATTTCACCTATCAAATAAATCCTGCCTCGATGAGCTGTTGACTTCGACTTCAATTTATGATACAAGCTCAGGTTGAAACATTGATTGCTTCACAGGGTGTGGTCCACTTTTGATCCCTAAATGATGGACATCTACCTTAGTACTAAGACCAAGCATTTCTTTATACGACCAAGCGAAGACATATTTGTACTCGGTCAACAACTTGGAGTATTCTTCCTCCTCTTGAGGCATGAGAAGCGCACTTATGAAGGTGAGGCGTGGATCTTTCGAAGTACCTAAATTGAATTCCTTAAGCTCATCTATAGTTGATTGCGCGCCATCTTCTAGTTGAGGGGAGTCACATATACTTCATCATCAGCATTAAGGCATGGGCTATCTTCTACAGTTATGTGATAAGATGTTTCCAGAAAGTCTGACTTTTCTCTTTGAATTCCTTGGATGGTCGACATGGCCTCTTTCTCTTTCTTTGATTATTTACGACGCTGAAAGTGTAAACAATGGTTCTCCTTTGCACCTTCAGCGAACCATATGTGGATATTGACAAAATAGACTTCCTCTTCATACGTGTTAGGAAAGCACTACAAATTTCTTTGTCAGCAACAACTTCAAAATGATCACGCACCTCATGGACTTGCTCCTTATGTTTTGACAGTATCTTTCTAGATGGAGACTTCCATGTGGCCTCTAGGCAACAAAAGATAGAGGTCTCTGAGGTAGTAGAAAATTCTTTTAGATGTTTGGGAGATACACGTTCACCTTTGTGACTTAGACTTTCAAACACTGAGACCGAAGGGGTTGAGCCTCCAATGCGATCAAATATTGAAGCCCGTTGTTTTATTTTCTTGACCTTAACTTCTTTCATCTCCTCTACCAAGGTGTATTATGATGAAGCTATCTCTTTGTTCTCTTTGATGAAATTAGAAGGGGATCAGCCACACTGAACCACGACCCAAACTTTAGAGTGGTGACGTAGTGCCCTTGCTTTCTCAACTTCATTTGGGACTCACTGAGACCAAGTATCTTTTCACCAGTAACTTTGTCTTTGAGTTCTCCTAGTCGTGATGGATTGGAGAAGTCATAACCAACTTTTCAAGCAACATGAAGGCCTTAGGATCATAGTGCCCTTTTATTTTATCGACTTGGAGATTACCTTTAGCAGACTCACAAGTCAAGCATGGGATTTATGCAACTGGGACAGTCATATGCTCCTTCAAATGTTGGATATCTTTATGACTCACTTTCTTCTTTGGAGTACATTCATGTAGAAAAGGTTTCCCTTTCTTTCGACGCGCATGTGGAACATAGCGAAAAACCAGATGTTCCTCAGTCGGTGTCTGTAAGTCACCTTCAGATGATGATAACTTAATGGAGACTTCTTTCGCTCCCTTCTTAGGAAACTTGGTGGTAGTCTATTGAGACTCATTTTCCTCTTCTGACTTGACATCATCTTCATCATCTGATGATGGTTTCTTTACTGTCAGTTCACAAGAATCAAGGTAGAATTCTGTGTCTGCAAAGTATGACTCTGTCTCACTGAAAGGCTTGATGTCTACATCAATTTTGATTATCTCACCATCTCTTCTGTACTTCGGACATTGATGCAAAGTAGATGGTACCACCCCATTCTTATGAATCCAAGGACATCCATGCAACAATTTGTATGATGTTTTAGCATCTATGTTGTGAATCAGGGTGTTTGAATTCATCTCACCAATGGATAATCCTATGTGGATCATACATATGGCTCGTTGTCCCCCTTAGTTGAAACCTTGGATTGTTAGGTTACTTTTGGATAGCTCATCGACAAAGATTCCAAGATTTTTTAGCACCATCTTTGTCATGATATTGACAGCCGAACCATCATCAACAAGTATACGATTGAGATGTTGTTCTCGAATGGACCCTACAACAAACAAAGGTTTGTTATGTGGCTTAGACCCCAGCAGCAAGTCATCATCTGTGAATAAAATTGTTGCACAACATGTGACAACTTTTTCGTTATCATGATGTTCTTGGGTTTTCATTGGAGCAGGCTCATCGTTGCTTTCCGTTGTTTCGTCTTACTAGAAACTACAGGAGTTGCACCAATGTGACCTCCATGAAGGAATTTTCCAGGAAAGAATTCATGCAATATGATGGGCTTTCAAAACTTCAGCGATAAGGCACTATTAATCTTCTTGTTAATAGAAGATTTCATATTTATTGGTGATTCTAGCCTATCTGCATTACTCATCATCGCTCTTGAATTAGGAAATCGTAGCCTCAAAACTTCCTGTTGTTTTCGCTTCTTGTAAGAGACTAGAATCCAGCCCTCATTTTTTTTGTCTTTTGAGCGATTTTCTAACTCTAGTGAACCTTCAAGAGTTTTCCTTGAAAGATCAACTTCAACGGGCTCGAAACTTCCAAATTGTAAGAAGGCAGTTCTTGACACGTTATGCAACTTTGAACACTTGTATGATTTGCTTCTGCTGTTTTATCCATGTCTATGATGATTTTTTCTTCACTTACAAGAGCTATGATTTTATCCTTTAAGACGAAGCATTTCTCTGTAGTATGACTAATGATGCAATGAAACTTGCAGTATTTCGGATCACCAACTTTGCCAATTTCCTCTACCTTTTTGATTCTGGGAAATCGATGACTTTCTTGTCCAGTAGTTCATCAAGGATTGTGGGTACGTATGAATCTGCAAATGGATAAACCTTCGCCTCTAATTCCTTCAATGTGGGACGACGCTTCTCCTCTTTGGGATATTGACTCGGGGTCTTATCCTCCTTCATTTTTTGCTTGGTAGTGACCTTCACAGAATTTACTTTCACCGCCATTGATTCTTTGGTATGGTTATTCGATGCACTATTTTTCTTGAACTCCTTTTCATCAGCAAATGGAGATTCCATTCCATGACTTGTGATGCTTAGCTCCTTGTCGTGCGCTTGTGTTGCGAGTTCTTCAAAAGTTCGTGGTTTGATCCCTTGTAGAATGTACAAACGGCCCCAGTGCATTTCTTTAATGCACATCTCCACATCAGATATTTCTGAAAGGCGATCTTTGCATTCCAACCTTAATGCCCTCCAACGATTAATGTAATCCACCACAGACTCGTCCTTCCTTTGTTTGGTGCCTATCAACTCTATCATGCTTACAATTCTTTGGATACTATAAAACGATTGAGGAATTCCTTCTCAAGATGCGCCCAGCTATCAATGGACTTGGGATCCAAGTCAATATACCAGTAAAATGCGTTCCCTTTCAGAGAAGGAACAAATTATTTTTCCAAAAGGTCACCATGCGTTCCAACATTGCTATAAGTCTTGACAAAGTGGGCAATATATTGCCTTGGGTTCCCTTTTCCATCAAATTGATGCAGCTTTGGTGGTTGATAATTGGATGGCATGGTCAAACAATTAATCCTCTTAGTATAAGGCTTAGAGTAGTACAATGAACTTTGTGATGGTCCGCCATATTGAGCCCTGATGGTATTTGTTATCATGTCTTGCGATTGTTGGACAGATAACGCCGCAACTGCAGTACATTAATTTTCCTTTTGAATGTTTAACTTTGCAAATGATTTCTCAACAACTGTTTTCCGGGAGGTGAAGACAGGTGAACGAGGAGGGACATATAGGCCTCCAATTTATTCATGAGTTGAGTGATTTGAAGGTCTTTGTCTTCAACAAATTTCTTCAAGACCTTTATAATCTGTTCCATCATGGCAAACTTTTCGTCCACGTTAGTTGTGTCAGTCATCAAGGCATTTACTTCCGTGGAAACTGAAGAATCCACCAAATCCTCAATTCCGCCAAGCTTTGAGGCTGTTTGAGAAAGTTCGTCAAACATCGAGAATCGGGTGTTGCCCCCATTGTGGTTGCGAATGTCATATGAGATATGCTTTTCTTTGCCATCTCCAAGGAGGCGAAGTATTCGGATCCATCCAAGACACTAGCCTTGAACTTGCTTCGAGTGATTGGGCCAACATGACTGAGCTCAGCGGATGCAGCAACATTAGCATCTTTCCATGAAACATCACACTTGCGAAGGCCATTGTAGCAGTAGATCCGAAGTTTGTAGTTTTCCACTAGCAAGAAAGAGAGATGAAGGGCAGAATTGGTCCCATT
Source organism: Nicotiana benthamiana (assembly GCA_034376525.1). Taxonomy (NCBI): domain Eukaryota; kingdom Viridiplantae; phylum Streptophyta; class Magnoliopsida; order Solanales; family Solanaceae; genus Nicotiana; species Nicotiana benthamiana. The sequence continues at coordinate 74,213,988 of CM067328.1, read as the reverse complement.
GGGCGTGCCAAAATTTGTTCGCTACAGATTTTTGTAATACATGAAATAAACTGCAACAAAAATAATATAAAGAAAAAGTAATTTTATTGGTAAATATTTATGAGTACAATTCTATGTATCCCTTGATTCTCCTCTCTAAAATTCTCTCTGATTCGAGGGCTTGAGAAGCGTCTTTATCGCATGTAGGATGATGCGAACCTCCTTGTGATGTATTTAATCGCCAAGAACGTCGAGCAACACTTTGTTGTTACCGGTTGATCTCCGGTAGAACTTCGTTGATCACTCCTTTGTTGAAGAACTAAGCACTTGATTATTGATCTCTCTGTTTGTGGATGCCTTCACCAACTGCGGAGTGTTCTTCTCTAACTCTCAATGTCCCATGAGAATTATGTAACCCCTCTATTTATAGTTGTAGAAAATGAGCAGTCTAGCTATATGTGAACTCTCTTGCTTGATTCTGATTGACCCGTATCATTTTAGTCACTTGGCGACCTGTGGTTGGTTCATGCTTTTTGACTTGAATTGCCACATCACTTAACACGTGGCGTCATATTTTTGGCTTGCAGTTTGACCAAAAATGTCATGACATTTGACACATGGCATGAGTGTGGGGCTTAAGATGAAATAGCCTTGGGTTTGAAAACAATAAAATGGAACTAATTTAACTTGTAAAGCCAGAATTAATTATTTAATCCAATTAAATTTAATCCAAATTTTATATGGATTAGAAATTTTTATATGTCTACGGTGACATACAGTAGTGGAGTTTATACTTGTGATCAGTTGCTTTTCTTTGCCTAATCTAATATGAGCGAGCACTAATAATATTGATTGGATCATTTAACGTAAGCGAACAACAATAATACCATGTTTTGGTTAGAACATGAAAGGATTTGCTACACTCTGATGTTGAAAGTGATGTTCGTGAACTTACATAATTGAAGGATGAGTAAAGCAAGTGGAGATGCAAAAATAGTTGAAAATAATTAGTGATGATAAGGAATATAGTAAGTTTAGTGGGAACTACTGGCAATCTACCATTGAGGGTTCCATTGGGCAATGGAACCATCTTTTTGTCACAAATTCAAGATTAATAGCCTATTTGGCTAAGCTTCTTCAGAGTTAAAAGTATTTTTTTTCTTAAAAAAAAAAAGTGTTTCGCTTCCACTATTAGAAAGCTAACCGGCCATAACAGGTCATTACTCTAGCCATTTTTTGCTCATTAGCCAACAAAATGACTCCTACATGACAATCACTAAAAATTGACATAAATGACTCTTAAGTGTGAACTAAAAAAGATTAAATTGACTTGTCTTTCACAAAATTAACGCAGTTATAACCATATTTCATTGGTTTAATTGATAAATCAATTGATAATTGCTAACCTGATATCGAAATTATACCATCAATATAGAAAATTAATGGCTTAGTACAACCTAAGGGTGTTTAAGGGGTTGGGTTGGACCAGTTCCGTACCGGCCCGGTTACCAAGGGGCCGGGTAAGTTGGGTTCGTTGGGGGAAGGGGTTGTGTACGTTTAATTTTTTTGATGATGTAATCGGACCGAACCAGCCCGGTCCGAATGCACAGTCGCCCATACCGGTTAAACCGGCCCGGCCGGCCCGGTTCCAATAGTATTTATTTATTTTTAAAAAAATCTGATTTCGTGGGGCCCACAATAAAGTTGGCAACGGGAAGATTTCATTCAGATCCGTTGGCCAACAGAATTATTTGCAAAATTGGCCTTTTTTTATTTTCTTGTATTTATTAACTTACAATATTAACCCTTCTTAAAATCTATAAATACCCTCCCCTCTTCTTCATTTATTCACTAAAAATTCTTATCTCAATCTCAATTCTCAAATTCTCAATTTCTCTCTTCCCTTCAATTTGCAAGATTTCATATTCTAATTTTATAATTTTTATTTGGCTCTCTTTTCTTGAGTTTAATTTACCGAAAATTGTCATTTGGAAATTGAAATTCGAAGTTTGAAGTTCAAAAGTTAATATACTTGCTTGATGTTTGTTCGTGGTAACACCGGAATTGCGTAATCAAGTGCTCAATTTATCATCGAATTCGGTGCACTCCCTTCAACTTTTTCTCTTAAATAATATTTTAATTGCATATTTAATTTTAGCTTATACTTTAATTTTTACAATATGTTTAGTGCTGCTAAAAGAGCATGTAGAAAAATTACTGGTAGAGGTGGAAATAAAAAAAGAGGTAGTCCTGTAGCTTCCAGTAGTAATAGTAATGACCCAATAACACATGTTTCTGAATCATCGCCTAATGATAATGTAGAGATAGATTAAGAACAATTACAAGAAGATTTTAGAATATAAGATAATGAAATTGTAATGGAAGATGAGATACATGTGCTTCTGGCAAATGAATGTGATAATGTTGCTCGTGCTTATGGCAATGTTAATCCCGTTATGCAATGTAGCAGTTCTGCTACTGTGGATGATGAAGAAGGCCTTGATAGTTTTAATATTTTTTCTACATTTTCTAACACTCAAACTAGTAGCAGGAATATTGATGAACTTCAATTCTACTTGCAGAAGCAAAAGGAGCCTCGCACAAAGAAATTTTCACCATTGGGACGGTGACATGAAAATGAAAAGCAATTTCCTGTTCCATTCGCTATGGCTCGGGACATGCTGAATGTGACAATTTCTACTGTTGCATCGGATAGTGCATTTAGCCAAGCAAGACAACAACTTGGAGACACCCGCCACTCATTGGGAAGCAATGCTTTGGAAGTTTTAGTACGTTTCAGAGATTGGATTAGATTGGAACGAAGAAATCAAGGAAAGGAAGATGTTGATAGCCCAGAAGACGAGGAACTTGGAGATATATTAACTCATCAAAACACATCCGAATTTAACACGCCAGAAAAAGGTCAATCGGTTCATATTGATTATGATGAACTTGCTAGGGCGATGCAAAACATTTGAAATTACTACTTTACTAGTTTACTTGTTAGAAAAAATGTAAACATTTCATTTTCTACTTTTTCAATTTGAAATTAAGAAATAAAGTAGCAATTGCAACAAGTGAAAATTTTCCCATCTTACTTGTATTCATTCAATTATTACAAAGTATTAATATAACTTAATAGTTATACTATACATAATTCCAAAAAGAAAAGTGAAAATATACTAAATCCGGCCCGGCCCCCTCAACCCGTAATCCTTATGAGTCAATTTTTCCCCGAATTAACCCAGCCCGCTACGAACCCGTTACTGTGCAACCCGAACCGGCCCACCCGTTAAACAACTTTAGTACAACCAATGTCTTATTCGTTGGCTAAAGGCTTAGTATATTTAAAAATTGATAGATTGAACCGATAAATAAAATATTCAAGGGAAAAGGTTCAGAACTGCCATAACATATTGACTCTAGGTTAAAAATGCCCTCCGTTAACCTATTTTGAAGAAAATGCCCCTACCGTTAAAATGTGGCATATTTGTGCCCCTAAGTCTAACAACTGACTGTACTTATATTTAAAACGGTAGGGACATTTTTTTCAAAATAGGTTAACGGTAGGGGCATTTTTAAACTGGAGTCAATACGTTAGGGGCACAAATATGCCAGAATTTTAACGGTAGTGGCATTTTCTTCAAAATAGGTTAACGGAAGGCATTTTTAACCTGGCGTCAATACGTTAAGGGTAGTTCTGACCCTTTTCCGAATATTCAATGATCTACCCGAGAAACAGCCTAGATGAAATACCGATAATACACTTTAACTTTTCACAGAGGATTTTAATTGAGATTTTTACCTATACATCCTATATAGCAAACCTTATTACCATTATTGTGCCTTGTTTGGTTATTACCCTCATATCCCATGTTTTTGTTACAAAATATATACCAAACGGATTATTTGCTGATGTTTCATCCTTAATTAACGCCAGATAATTAAGGCTAAAATCTATTTTAAATAAATTGTAGCCTAAAATAACGCCTATATTTATGGCTTCTAATTAATCTTTGATTTTCTACCAAATAAATGCTAAATCAGTTAAGGTAAAATCTTAAATGCTCCTAATCTCTCCTGTAAACTGAACCGAATCTCTCCTCTAAACTGAACCGAAATCATACTCTCATTCCTCCATTGAAAATCAGATTTTCTTGTTATTCAGTGATAGCCAGTTTCATAGTTCTTCCGTGATCGTACTCTCATTCCTCCAGATGCTCTCAAATTTTCTCATATTTTGTAGTTCTTGTACTCTCTTCCGTGATAGTCAACTGTTTCTCCTAAATCAATCTGATTGGTTTGCACTGTTCCTAAACTAGACAAAAAACAAATGGATATTTTGGCAGCTATTATTTTACGTAGACTGGAAAAGTGACGTAGTGGCAAGCAAGTTCGAAAAACATTTTACATTCAGTTCTGAGACTATAACCCTTGCATGGTAATTATATCTATGTTTAAATTTCAAGAGGAGTCCAGTGTAAGGGTTTACTCAAATTCACTGATAGCATGAAACATAAAAATTTCCATGAAGAAAGAATCAGTGATAAATTTAATTGACCTGAATCATCATTAACATTTAAAAGCATAACTTTTTTTCTCTATACACAATTAAAGTGATCAAATGGTCATAGTGTGTAGGCCTTCCCTCTTTAGATTTCTTTCCAAGGGCAGGAACACTAAAACTAGAAACGAATATCTGAAAGAAACCAGCTACTTTATTATAAAGATAGCATTGAATATTATTTCACAAAAGGAAAAAAAGAACTTGGGAGAAAAAGCAGTCCATTTCATACTGATCGCTTCATATATTTCACTAATGTGTTCTTTCACATTACTTGGGCACAAATTCAACAAAGAATTGGAAGATAACAATACATTATCCCAGAAACTAAAGGTAATATATTCTTGTTTAGTGCAGGAAAAAAAAACAAAAAAAGTAGTAGCTGTTGAACTTGTTTCCAGTGAGTTTTTCAAATGTAGTCAATTGTAGTTAAATGTAGTTAAGGTTATATGAAGTGTTTCCATTGAATTTTTAAAATGTAGTCAAATGTAGGTAAATGTAGTTAAGGTTATATGCAGTGTTTCCAGTGAGTTTTTATAATGTAGTCAAATGTAGTCAAATGTAGCTAAATGTAGTTAAGGTTATATGCAGTGTTTTCCAGTGAGTTTTTATAATGTAGTCAAATGTAGTCAAATGTAGTTAAATGTAGTTAAGGTTATATGAAGTGTTTCCAGTGAGTTTTTACAATGTAGTCAAATGTAGTCAAATGTAGTTAAGGTTATATGAAGTGTTTCCAGTGAATTTTTAAAATGTAGTCAAATGTAGGTAAATGTAATTAAAGTTATATGCAGTGTTTCCAGTGAATTTTTAAAACGTAGTCAAATGTAGTTAAATGTAGTTAAGGTTATATGAAGTGTTTCCAGTGAGTTTTTATAATGTAGTCAAATGTAGTCAAATGTAGTTAAGGTTATATGAAGTGTTTCCAGTGAATTTTTAAAATGTAGTCAAATGTAGGTAAATGTAGTTAAGGTTATATGCAGTGTTTCCAGTGAGTTTTTAAAATGTAGTCAAATGTGGGTAAATGTAGTTAACGTTTATATGCAGTTTGTTTGTAGCTGATTTGTAGTTAACTGATTGTTGCTAACATACTTAACTTATTGACACCTTATTATTTTCTTTTTTGATCTTGAATTGTAGGTGAGGGTTTCAACAGATCATATACACACTGTGTTAAATGGTGTGAAGCGTTGTATGTTTAGAAAATAAGAAATGTAGCTGTGGACAATTCCAACTTGATGAACTTCCATGTGCACATGCGACACACCTTCTGAAATCTCCAATAGCGATGGTAAAGAGGAGCAGCGACGGTGGTGCTGACCATGTACTCTTCGATATTGTTTTCCGATAATTGAAGAACCACCACAATTGTACTGTGTACAACTATCAAATCAACACAGTTTCCGTCGACTTAGTGAGATTTACTACCCAGAGTGGATGTACAAACAACTGGAGAAAGGAGAAGAAATAGAAATTTAAATTGAGGATGAAGATGACAACAGCATAATCAAGAAACTAGCAATTGTAGGACTGTGGTGCATTCAATGGTCTCCGGCGGATAGGCCAACAATGAAACTTGTGATTCAAATGCAAGAAGGAGAAGGAATGCCCATAATGCCAGCAAATCCTTTCGGCTCTATAAATCCGCATCAAACTTGGGAACAAATGCAGGAAGAAGCCAATTTTGATTGATGATTTAATTGGGACAGAATCAAATATTAATTGGGAGCCTTAAAATGTGGCGCAATTTTAGGCTATAAAATCAGCCTTATGAAAAGATTTTATTCCACAAATCAAGCAAATAATTAATATGAAAAGATTTTGTTCCACAAATCAAGCAAATAATTAATAAGTTGATCATTAAACCTTAAATATAATTTTGGTACATAAATTGAAAGGTGGTATACTTAAATGTAATAAACACAAACCTTAAACATGGGTGGTTATAAGGTTTGCTATATGGGATGTATATGTAAAAATCCCATTTTAATTACCAATTTCCAGAAATTAAAGGGGGTTAAGCCCAATCCAAATAAACCTCAGGTGGTCTAAGTAAAAATTACTTTAGGAGCCGGCCCAATATCAACTCAGGCCTTTAGGGTCCTGTAAAACCCTAGAAGCCGCTACCCTCTTTGTCCTATATAAACAACACACAAATCTCCAAATTCTCACAATTGTTCCGTCATTGTCCCATCCTCACACTCATCTCTTCAACAGTAGCCGCCACAATCTCAATTAGCAATTTTTTAATAATTTCTGTTTATGTGCATATTATGTGTTTGTCAAAATGCGTCGATTTACTGATTACCATCGGTGTTTTTGAAATGGCCGTTGTGTATGAGCCGACGCAATATCAATAATTCCGTTTCTGCCTCAGAAAATTTTCCACTGGCTCTTTAAAGGGTTGCTTGAATCAGATCTGGAGATATTTTAGTATCAGTCAACAATCTTATTTCAATTTTTTTTATTTTTGAAAATGAAGTAAAGGAGATGGAAGTGATGATTATTTCCCCAGATGATCGAAGCTGAAATTACTGAGCGCTTTTTTATGTATTTTCTTCCTTCGGGAAGAAAATCCAAGCCAGATATTCTGATCCATCTCATTTCACTGCATATTTCCTTTGATTTTTTTTAAAAAGTATTACGAGTAATTGATAATTTAAGATTAATTTTTTTATGTTAAAAACGATTATTCTTTTTTGAAATAAGTAAAATTGATGGTGATTTTTATTGAATTTTTAAATGGGTCGGATGATTATTTCCCCAGATGGTCGAAACAGAAATTACTGAGCGCTTTTTCTGTATTTTCTTCCTTCGGGAGGAAAATCCAAGCCAGGTATTCTGATCCATGTTCTTCCATTGCATCTTTTCGTAATTTTGTAGAAGTTACGAGTCATTAGAAAATAAAAAAATTTGTTTGTTAAGTTGAGAATTATTTAGTTAATAAAATTTGATTGAAATGTATATGGATGTGATGATTATTTCCCCAGATGACCGGAGCTGAAATTACTGAGCGCTATTTATGTATTTTCTTCCTTTTGGGAGAAAATCCAAGCCAGATATTCTGATCCATATCTTTCTTTGAATTTTAGTTTTGTTTTTGAATATTCTTATTTGATTTTGAATTTTATTGAGTTTCAAATTAAGCGATCTTTTTGAGTCTTTTGTATAGTAATTATGTCAAAATAAAATAGGGAAGCACAAGTTTTCTCAGCAAACATATTCATTAGCATATTTCTTGATTATTTTAGGACATATTATCGAGCGACCACGGAAACTACTACATTTCTTAAAATTTAAGCAAGTGAACTTTAGATTTAGAAAAATGCATTAGAATTAGAACAATACTTAGCAGAAATAGAAGCAAAATCAGAACAAATTCGGCTTGTGCCTTCACTCTGGGCTAGTATAGTATTTACTAGGACCGTAGGGTAGTAAAAGAATTTTAATAATTTTTGAGTAAGTAAAAGAAAACCACCCAAGCCTGATTTCAATAAGTTCACCTCTAATACAAATAGGAACTAATTTGGCGCAGTAATTAAAGAACAATTAGCCTAATTAGGTGCATACCTAAGTGCTTAAATATAGAATAGTTTTTTTATGTAATTAATATCTGTATTAATCACCAATAATCTTTATAATTCATAGGCTACTTTATAAACTCAGTAGATATATCTATTAGATATTCAAAGAAACAATCTCAAACCTACATACTATGTCTAATTAGACATAAGAAGTTAAACTAAACTACTAATACCTTTAGTAGCTCTCAGATTACATACGCTGGTTATTTTTCTAGTTATGCTATCAACACTTCTGCTTCTGTGTAACCTCTACATATACCATTTGATATAATTGAGCTTCATAAGATCTACCTAGCAATGCTAATGTTACATCCAGTTATCTCAAACTACATGTTGTCTTTACATCCAATGTAAAACCTTTTTTCATAAACAGATGGTCTCTACTTTCATCATGAAGCTGGCATAGAGAACATTTTGAATCCATAGTTACCTCCATTTGATCGATCTATTTGCAGTAAAAAGTCTCCTACATTATGAATATGACTTTAAGTCTAGCTTTGTTTTGAAACTTACACTTCCAATTGACTTTAGGCCTATTTCCCAATCGTTGAAGGTGGAATTTTCTAACCATGCTTTTTTGATTTGCTGTTTATGTTGTACCTGTTGTAGTACTATTCTAGCACTTAGTATCCGCTTGACCATCCAGCTAGCTTGTTGTGGGGTTGTTATGTAATGTGCTAATCCACCTGATCCACAGTCTGTTTTGCTTACTTGTTACATCCCAATAGAGTTTTGCTATAACTGTCCTATTCCATACTTGTAGATCAAACACAAGCCCCCAATTGACTTAGGTGTGCATATCATACTCCAAGCCACCAAAGACTTTTTTGTAATTTTATTGATTCTAGACCAAATATAACTCATGCAGTAGGCCTCTATCATCTTCATAACTTTTGCAGGCAAGTTGAATAGTTGTGGCCAATAGGATTGAATACCAAATAAGACAGTTTGGACCAACTGCACTCTTCCAACATATGAGAATACCAAATAAGACAGTTTGGATCAACTGCACTCTTCCAACATATGAAAGCTTCTTTGCAATCCATGAGGATATCCTTGCTACTATCTTTTCTATTAGAGGATACCATTGTATCAGAGGAAGTTTCTTGTTAGCAAGAGGATTTTAAATGGTAACTTTCCAGTTGTGTAGCGCAGCTTTTGAATAATCTCTAAATTGGTATTCTGTTGAACTTTGCACACCTGGGGTGCAACTTGAAACATCTTACCTCATTTAGTTTGATGAGACTTCTATTAAGATGCTCTATTACAATTGCATCAAATGGTGGGGTAGGCTCTCTATTGACCATGACGGTGTAATTGACAGTTGTTACACAGTCCATTACCCAGTTCACAAACATTGTTGGAAATCCCATTTCAATCATAACTTGCTCCAAAAACCTTCATTCAACCGAATCATAAGCTTTTTGAAGGTCAATCTTAATCATGCACCTAGCAAAAATATTTTTCCTTATGTAACCTTTAACTAGCTCATGAGCTAGTATAATGTTATCTGCTATCCTTCTTCCAGGTATAAAACCAACTTGAGCTTCACTTATCACTGACGCAATAACTTGCTGAATTCTGCGCTATGACTTTAGAGACCAGTTTATACAACATGGAGCAACAAGAAATATGTTTGTAATCTCTTATTGTACTAGGATTAGCCAGTTTAAGAACCAATGTGATAGAAGTACAATTCACAACCTTATATAACTTCCTAGTAATGAAGAACTCTTTAATAGCTTGGTTACCTTCATTTTTAATAATCACCAATGCCTTCTTGAAGAAATAAGCATTGTAGCCACCAATTCCTAGTGCTTTGTCACTATCAGTAGCACATAATCCAGTATAAATTTTTTTGTCAGTAACCTCAGCACACAGAGCAAGTTTTTGTTGTAGTGACAATATTGGACCATTCTTCATAATCACTTTATTTATGGCGGGAAGAGAGTGAGTTGTTGATCCCATTAAAGACTTATAGAATTCCACCACTTCTTGCTTTATGTTTTCTGGATGAATAAGTTTATCTCATGTAATTGACACAAGTTCATTTACTTGTATTTTCTGGCTTCTTTAGTTCATAACAGCTGCAAAATACTTTGTATATGAATCTCCCATTTTGATCATTAGTTCTTGCTTTCTGGCTTAATACAATTTCTTCAATAAGTGGCCATTTTTCTAAATTCTGCAACAACCTTTTCTCTTCTTCAATCAGAGAGTCATTGTATGCTGCATTGATCTTCTGTTGCACCTTCCTCTTAGCTTATCTGGTCTGCTCAATCTTCATACTAATAGTTCTAAATGTTCAGTATTTAGAGTCCTGAACAAAGGTCTTAGTTCCTTCAATTTTACCTTGATGTTCATCATTTTGCCCATAGTATATGATTGGTTCTAGACTCTTTTTACAATGGATATAAACTGTCATGATCTGCCCATACATCAAACAAACTGAAGGGTGTTTCACCCGGTTTAGAAGCTGAAAGAAGAGTAATTAACATTGGACTATGACTAGATGTGTATGGCAACCCATACTCAGTGATCACATGACCCCACTGCATCATCCACTCATAATTACCAAAAGCATTGTCAATCCTGCTGCTGATCCTTTCTGCACCAGATTGCTTGTTAGACCATGTGTAGTTGCCAAAGACCCAGTTATTCCTGCTGCTAATCCTTTCTGCACCAGATTGCTTGTTAGACCATGTGTAGTAATCACATGTCCATGCTAGCTCATTGAAAGTCAGAGTAGTTACACAATCAACAAAGTCCTGCACTTCTGCGTAAGTGATAAGATTACCCATAGTTCTATCATTAGTATATAGAACTGTATTGAAGTCTCCACAGAATAACCATGGTTTTGTAATTCCTTCTGTAATGCTCTTCAAGCCACTCCATAATTGCTTTCTTTACTCTATAGTATTGTATCCATATATATATATATGTAACTGCACATTCAACAATCCCCACCCTATCTTGTACCAAATAGTGTATAAATTGAGCTACAACATTTAGGATAGTAACATTGTACCACTGAGAATCCCAAGTAAACCATATCCTCCCATTTGAAGCATCTTGATAGTTTGTAGCATAGTTCCATCCTGGAATTATTTTTGTTATAATTCTGATAGCATTGTGTTCCTTAACTCTTGTTTCCATTATAAGTGCTAATTTTGTCCTTTGGCTACTAATGTACTTTTTTAACTCTTTTTGTTTATACCTCTTATTCACCCCCCTAATATTCTAAAATAACCATTTCATCAGCGTGTCATTCTACCTCTACCCTTATCATGTGATACATTGCTAGTACACCATGATCCCTTGTTCAATGGCTCAAAGGAATTCCTTATAGTAATAGCTGATAAAGCTGAAAATTTTACCATATCCAGCTCAATGAAGTATATCGGGAGTCCTGATGTCGCCTACTAGTGAAAGCTAGGCAAGCCAACCATTCCAAATATTTTACCTTTTCCATTATTAATCCTTTAAAAGTTGTGAATTAACATTATATAAACAACGAAAATAAAAAGGTGGAAGAATGCAATGTAACAATTTGAAATAAAACCGATACAAATCCGTAAACAAAATCTACCCAGAACTGGTGTCACAATTTCAAAGACTGTCTAGGAATACTACAAATAGGGGCTTGAAAGATAAATACAAGTTGTTTTTGAAATACATATAGACTCAACTACCAGTTTACCTTTTGTTTTAACCACAAATTCTCTTGTATCTAGCCACAATTTACCTTGAGGGTGGTATTGCAGAGGTTGAGAGAGGAGAAGCTTTATGCAAAGTACTCCTAGTGTGAGTTATGGCTCAGTTCTGTGGCTTTTCTGGAACACGTGGAGTCCATCGATGGTATTTAGGTTGACACAAAGAAGATTGAGGCGGCGCAGACTTGGCCCAGACCGTCCTTAACTGCTGAAATTTGGAGTTTCCTCGGTTTGACGGGTTATTACCACAGGTTCGTTTAGGGATTTTCATCTATTTCTTCGCCTTTGGTGAAGTTGACACAGAAAAATGCTCTGTTTGTATGGTCGGATGAGTGTGAAAAGAGCTTCCAAAAGCTCAAGTCAGCTTTGACTACAACTCCGGTCCTAGTATTGCCATCAGATTCAGGCTCTTACTCGGTATATTGTGATGCTTTAGTTGGGATCGAATGTGTTTTGATGCAAGAAGGTAGAGTTATCGCGTATGCTTCGCGTCAGCTTAAGCCTCATGAGAAGAACTACCCTGTTCATGACTTGGAGTTGGCTGCTATAGTTCATGCCTTGAAGATTTGGAGGCACTATTTATATGGCGTATCCTATGAGGTGTTCACGGACATCGCAGTCTTCAACACCTGTTTAAGCAGAAGGACATCAATTTGAGACAGCGGAGGTGGCTTGAGTTACTCACGGATTATGATATTACCATATTGTATCATCCGGGGAAGGCCAATGTAGTGGCCGATGCTTTGAGCCGGATGCGGTGAGTATGAGTAGCTTGGCTTACATTCCAGTTGGGGAGAGGCCTCATGCAGTTGATGTTCAGGCTTTGGCTAATCGGATGGTGAGGTTAGATATTTCAGAGCCCAGCCAGGTGTTGGCTTGTGTGGTTTCCTGGTCTTCTTTGTATGATTGCATCCGGGGCGCCAGTATGATGACCCGCATTTGCTTGTCCTGAAGGAGAGGATCCTGCATGATATCGTTAGCTCCAAAAAGTCAAAAATTGACCACGGGCCCACATGATCAAAACCCGAGCTTCGAACCAATATTCGATTACCCATTCACCCACGAACTCAAATATATAATTTTTTTTAAATCGGACCCTAAATCGAGGTCTAAATTCCCAAAATTCTAAGTTCTACCCAAAACATCCATTTTCCCCCTTGAAAACCCTTGATTTTGAGTTGAAATCAGAAGAAAAGGTGTGATAGATTAAATAAACGGAGTTAGAAATGACTTACAATCGATTTGGAGAAGAACGTTTCTTTAGAAAATTGATCACGCCCAACTATTCCTTATAAACAAGGACACTGCGGACGTTGCAAATATAACCCGAGTATTACGCCCAGGGTCGAATCCACAGAGAGTTAACCTACATAATCTTTAGACCCACTAAACTCTTGAGCACCATTTTCCCAAACGTTTGAATCACAGTTGATGGTTTCTTTAGTAACTAAGATTATAAGCAAATTAAACAGTTGTAAACTAAAATGCTAAGGTTGTAAACAATTATGAGAAAAGCTAAGGTAATGATTTCCCGATATTGATGGAATCCCTTCTGCTTATGCTTCATATAAATTTACCAACACACTTCTATCAATCATGAACGCTCGTCTTACCGTAAATCTCTTCTGAGTAATCACAGTAATATACTATTGCACTCTCCTGAGATACACTAGCTAACTTTAATAACACAATCCACTTAAGATAGAACCCAAGGCTTCGTTATCCCTAATCCCGCCTTTAAATCCGTAGTTATTGATTCCTCTTATACTTTAGGAGTGGTGTTATTCAACAATAACCTAAATATGCACTCTCTTCCGAGTGATGCACACTAGCTAGGCACATCTAATTGAAAATCCTGTCAATTAACTTCAACAAGAACATAGTTGAATAAATAAAGATTGAAACTAGCAATTTGTATTCACATAAACAAGAAGTTCATCCCCCATAGGTTCCATCAAAACCTTAGACAAGAGATTTAGCTAGTCATGGCTATGGGTAAACAAGCTAATATAATATTCATCATAAAAACTAACAATAAAAATCAAAGAAATGAAGAAATATGTTTTGAGTGATCTCTCACAATGGTTTTCCTTGCTAAGAAACTCTAAAAATCAATACATGCCTCTCTTGGGCGAAGTCTAGTGTTTAAAATAGAGTTTTGGACTAAAAATCCCGTATTTTACACTTTAGTCCTGAAATTTCCGCCTCCTGCCGTGATTCTACCGCGTTTGCGGTCAAACCGCTGCCAAACATGGTCTCTGATTCTTCAATTGTCTGCGTTTGCACTCTGTCGCGGTCCTACCGTGGTTGCCGTGATACTGCAATTTTTCGCCCTGTTTCGTTTAGAATTTGGAAAAACACAAAACATAAAAGTTGTATCCCTTTGAGTTATCTTTCCAACAATATATTATGGAGCCAAAATAGAGTTTTGAGTACAAAGTTATGTATATTTTACTAGATAGGGCGCAATATACCTCATCGAGTCTTCGTTTGTTCTTAACTATCAAATTTGACCTCCGAACACGATCCCGACTTAATTTCTTGAGCTTTTACTCAGACTTCAAAGCTTCAAACACTTAAATTCATTCCATAATACCTATATAGCTCGAAATCACACCTACAAGGCATAAAACACGCAATTAGTGCAAAACACTAGCGATTAAAGCACAAACTCAACTAAAGTGCAGTAAATTAGAGTGTAATAATCGACAAAAATACGTAATTATTGTCGCACCTCATTTTTACCAGTTCCCGCGAGGGCATAAAGGAGTTTTTCCAATTAAAGGACAATCAAAATGGGATTTGATCATTAATTATTCAAAGTCGCAACTTGGGAGATTAATGGTGTCCTAAGTCACCGATTGAATCCTGAACTGAGGAAAAAGATGATCACAGTCTGTGAACCAGAAATCCGGATAAGGAATTCTGCTAACCCGGGAGAAGGTGATAGGCATTCCCGAGTTTCGTGGTTCTCGCACAGTCGTTCAACTGTTGCATTTAGCTTTTATCTGATTTTATTACATGAAGAGCCTATGTGCCTATTTTATGGTTAACCACCTTTATTTAATAATATTTATTTAAGAAAGTGAACGCCGTTTAAAGTGTGTTTCGTATTGCGCCGCATGAAATGAACCCGCAATCCTAGGCACACTCTATTCAATATTTTAGGATTTGGATTTGGGCCGCATAAAAATGCCCTCCCCTATTTAGGAACGTAATTTTATTAGAATCGCGTCTAAAAGAGTCTAGCGCCTTATTATCTTTTGTGAGGGCCGTGAAATTCGCTAAAAGGCCCTTTCCGATTTTCTAAGCATTTTTCAACCTTTATTTAGGGCCCCACATCTTGTGCATTTTATTTGGCGAGGCTCATCTCGTTTATTTTAAAAGGATCATCCTAAAATGACTACATTCTTCTATTTTGTCAGTCTCTAAAATAAAAGAGAAAAGTCCTAATTTATGTACATTCTTGGTAAGTTCAGGCCTCTTATTAGTTAGTAGGTTGCAAAAAATATTAACGAAGAATGCACTCGATCTCGGAAAAATAAAAAAAAAATTACATACTTATCACAAAATCTATTAAACTAGAAATAAGGCATATGATTCATCAATTCCCCTAACAATTCATTTCACTTGTACACCTGACAACTACATCACAATGATTCGAAAGTGTACCCGGTATTGAAAGCAAAAGAAGAAGAAGATGGGAAGCAGCAGAGCAGTAGCAAACAGCAACAGCAACAACAAACAAAGCAAAGTAGTTTCAATACCTCAATCCAGAAATCCCAGCAACACGGAGAAAACTAGTAAAAATAGAGAGAAAAATAGTCCGAAGATCTCTCTTTGTTTTCTATTTCTAGCTTTGAACTCTCTTCAACTCTCAAAAGAAACTCTACAAAATTCAATTCTGTTTATGTATACTGAGTGTATCCAGAGCATATATCAAGTATATACTGCTGAAACCCTCCCTTCTTTTTTCCCTTCACCACCTATTTTCTCCTCTCTTCCCCCCCCCCCCCTCCGCTTCCTAAATTTTCTCTTCTATTTATAGAAAGAATTCTCGAAAATTTTCAGATTTTTGTGTTTATTATTATTATGAAAATCCACTAATCCATGTTTTGCTCTCCTTGTTTCCCTCCTTAATTTTGAGCAAAAGTTGTCTCCCATGTTCTTGTGTTGTGTGTTTGTCCCCCAAGTGTGTCCCCACGTGTGATGGACTCGAATTATCATGGGCTAGTTCCGAAAATTAGATCTACAAATGAGTAGTTTGAACCTAAATATTATTCTTTGCCCGGAACCGAGACTAATATACAGTCTTATTTAATTAATTCTACGTAAGAAAAATAACTATCTAAATAATATTAACAATTAAAACAAAACTATTTTTGATATTTTTCAAGATTTAAAATAACTACAAAATAAAATTATTTTTCGCAATTTTCGGTTTTATATAAAGGCAAAATATAAAGTACTATTTTTTGTATTTTTTAAGTTTAAAATAACTACAAAATATTAATGAAACTGTATATAAATATATTTATTTTTTTCGAAATTATATAAAAATTAAAAATAAGGTGCTATTTTTATTTTTTTTAAGCTTATGAGAAATACATAAACTAAACTTTATATACCCCTTTGTTTGTAATTTTTCTTTTTATGACAAAATTAAGTAAAATAGTCAAAATTAGCTACAATAGTTATATTAGACCTAAACTAAATATTTTACGCTAAAAATATGAAAAATCTCGGGGAGGGTAAAAAATTACACGTCTACAGCTGCCCCTCTTTGACTGGAAACACGAAGATTTTTCTGAAAAAGAACGACTAGAAATGTTTGACCCGACCCTTATTCAGAGAGACTAACACTAAGAGAGAAGGGATGTGACCAAGCCATGGTATCTGAGCTGCCTACATATCCTTGGCTATAAAGGAATCAGGCCACGTGTAGTTCGAAAAGTTTTGGTAGCTGGGATTAACATGGGACTGTAATTTTGTTGTTACTGATGCTGTATGATGCTGCTACTGCTTACTGACCTCCTTATTACATCGTACTAAAAGAAAACAAGAAGCTAGACTAAATTAGGAATTACAAAATCCTATATATCTTCAGACTTGCTCTTGTAGTCTTCCTTCTGACCTCTGCGGCGGAATTTATGCTGGGGGTATTTTGTTGTAACCCTCTGCTTTACTGCCTTCTAAATTCAACTTTAAATGTATTCCTCTATTCTACAGGCGGGATCCTGAATGCATCAATAACTTTGAAACTAAAATGCATTATGAAATATATATTTTGGCAATGTTTATACAAGCAGGACTACTCGGTTCGAAACAAATTAAATGTCCTTTTGAGGAAGGATTAAATTACACATCCTATTTGAGGGCGGATAGACCCAAAATATCCTATTTGAGGGCATATAGAACCAAGTATATCCTATTTGAGGGAAGATAGAACCAAGTATATCCTATTTGAGGGCGGATAGAACCAAGTATATCCTATCTGATGGCGGATATAACCAATATATCCTATTTGAGGGCGGATAGAACCAAGTATATCCTATTTGAGGGCGGATAGAACCAATATATCCTATTTGAGGGCGGATAGAACCAAGTATATCCTATTTGAGGGCGGATAGAACCAATGTATCCTATTTGAGGGCGGATAGACCAATGTATTTCCTAATTGAGGGCGGATAGAACCAAGCATATCAAATTTGAGGGCGGATATAACCTAAGTATATCCTATTTGAGGGCGGATAGAATTAAAGTATATCCTATTTAAGGGCGGATAGAACCAAGTATATCCTATTTGAGGGCGGATAGAACCAAGTATATCCTATTTGCGGGCGGATAGAACCTAAGTATATCCTATTTGTGGGCGGATAGAACCAATTAAATCCTATTTGAGGGCGGATAGAACCAAGTATATCCTATTTGAGGGCGGATAGAACCAAGTGTATCCTATTTAAGGGCGGATAGAACCTAAGTATATCCTATTTGAGGGCGGATGGAACCAAGTATATCCTATTTGAGGGCGGATAGAACCAAGTATATCCTATTTGAGGGCGGATAGAACCTAAGTATATCCTATTTGAGGGGGGATAGAACCAAGTATATCCTATTTGAGGGCGGATAGAACCAAGTATATCCTATTTGAGGGCGGATAGAACCAAGTGTATCCTATTTGAGGGCGGATATAACCTAAGTATATCCTATTTGAGGGCGGATAGAACCAAGTATATCCTATTTGAGGGCGGATAGAACCAAGTATATCCTATTTGAGGGCGGATAGAACCTAAGTATATCCTATTTGATGGGGGATAGAACCAAGTATATACTATTTGAGGGCGGATAGAACCAAGTATATCCTATTTGAGGGCGGATAGAACCAAGTGTATCCTATTTAAGGGCGGAGAGAACCAAGTATATCCTATTTGAGGGCAGATAGAACCTAGTATATCCTATTAGAGGGCGGATAGAACCAAGTATATCCTATTTGAGGGCGGATAAAACCAAATATATCCTATTTGAGGGCGGATAGAACCAAGTGTATCCTATTTGAGGGCGAATAGAATCAAAATATCCTATTCGAGGGCAGATGAACCCAAAATATTTTATTCGAAGGTGGACAAACCTAAAATATACTATTTGAGGGCGGATGAACCCAAAATATCCTATTCGAGGGCGGATGAACCCATATATCCTATTTGAAGGTGGACAAAGCTGACATGTGGTTCTCGATTTGGCAATTACAAAGATTGATGCAGCGCAAAAAGCTTGATATGATGTAGAGATCTTGATATGGTCAAAGCTTCCGTCCCTGTCTTAATCGAAGAAAATTTCGTCAGTTTAATGTGCGGTGAGTGGCCGTGCCACTCCTGCTGGGGATGGTTTTTCCTTTATAACTTGAATTGATTTCCTCGTTCCTCCGAGAAAAGTTTCAACAACGTCAGAAAATTTTCTGCCCCAGTTTTGGTGATCTTCCTTGTGGCATGTCTTTCCGCCATCAATATCATTTTCTTTCCCTGATTCAAATCAAAAAAAATTATTAGTTTAAAAAGTGGTGGGTGGTTGTGGTACTTCTGTTGGGGATTTTCTTTCCCTTTCTCCTTTCCCTGCTCTGCGTTCCATCGCTATCAAAACTTGCTGGGGATGATATTATTTGCTGGAGGTGACATTGCTGGGGAATTACTTTTCTTCCCCTCATTTTCTACTTCTTTCAAAATTTTTATTTTCTCTCAACATCGCTAGGGATAAAAGTATTATCATCTGGGGATAACGTTGTTGAGGATAACATTGTTGGATGAATTTTATTCTTTAAAAATTGGTGCTTCATTCTGTCCTTTGGGGATACAACTTCCTTCACAAAAACTTGCCATTCTGGGGATAACACTGGTTCAAAGACCATTTTCCTTAAGGCTTGTCTTATCTTCCTTCTTCCCCAAGTGGATACCTGATTTCCAGAAAATTTTCAAAATGAAAGGAAAATTTCTGCCCCAGTTTGATGATCTTCCTTTTGGCACGCATTTCTGCCATCAATACAATTTTCTGTTACCTACTTCAAATCAAAGAACTCCTGACTTAAACCACTTGTATGTATTAATCTGATTCGTCTTGCATAATTGGAAAGCTGATGGCAGATCTTGAAGTCATTTCTCACTCGTTCTGACTAAACAAACTCTACTGGGGAATTTTCCTATGAAAGGAGAAAAATAAAATGGGACAGAATAAAAGACAAAGGGAAGAGACGACTCTCTAACAAGAGAAACTATCAATAAAAGCCTATCAAATGCATATACAAACTCTAATGGTCATGACATGCACATGTGGCCTATCCTTTGTCGTTAATCATCTTTCAAGATCTTCATTTGGTGATTCCCCATCTGATTCTAAATCTTATTCGACTTGTAATGCCCGAAGGGCTTTCACTATCAAGCCTCTCTCATTTTGGTTTTTCTCTCATCTTTTATCGCCTTATGGTTCCCGTGAAGGTCTTCACCGATAAGACTCTCTCATTTGTATTACTCTCCAGCTGGGAATTGGGTGTTACCCATAAGACTCTCTTTTTATTTCTTTTCTGTTGTGGATCAGAGTACTTTCTGTTGTGGATCAGAGTGTTATGTTCACCAATAAGACTCTCATTTGTCTGACTTGGCATCTTTTGAAGACTGATAAGAAGGTCTTTATTTGGACCGTAATGTGGTATTTTGGATAGGCTAGAATTAAATGGTTTTAAAGGCAAAAAAATAAATCAATTTGGGGTTCAAAGTTACAACCTTCAGAACCATATATTTACAACAAAAGCAACCCTTGCCCCAGTTTCTTGCTTGGGAATTTTTTGATTTTTTTTACACTATGACCGAGCCGTGAGGCGCCTACGTATCCTCGTAGTTCACAATTCCTTTTTTTTGTTGTTGTTGTTTTTGTTGCTTTCTTTTCCTTTTTTTTTCCTTTTTCTTTTTCTTCCACGTTTGTGTTTCTAAACTTTGCTACTGATTCCGAATGAGGGGTATGAATGAAAATAAATAAGGCTCAAAATGGGTAACGTAGGATAAATTATTTAGGTATTGGAACAAAATGCCTTTGTCATTCCAGTCTTCAAAACATGCCAAGTGCAAACAATACAATTAAACAAAGATTTGTAGCCTCTTCTGATTGTGCTGGACTTGACAATTATATCCACACATTTGCCTTTTCATTTGTCATTTTTAAAGCACCGTTGGGCAACACTCTCGCTCTCATTATCATGAACGGCTCTCATGTCAATTTGGCTAGCTTGCCTTTACGATTCCTTTATGTTGTACTTGCCCCAGTTTCACATGACTCGAATTCCAAATTATCTCAAACCGTTCTTACTTCCTATAAATGTTCTAATCACCTCCTAATGGTTTTATGATTAACTTTCAAGATTAGGCCCAACGTGCATGCGCATGTCATGTCATTAGAATCGGCGTTTGAACAAAAACAAAACAAAAGGGCAAAAACAATTAAATAAAGAAGATGACTGGAGGTAACAAAAGACCAGAATTTATATTACACAAACGGTGAAAAAGTTCAAATAACAAAACAAGCAAAACAAACCGAAGTACAATCCTTATAATGAAACTGAAACAAAATGGACAACACTAAACAAACCACCATGACTAAAACTAGACAAAATGAAAGGACAAAAGGGTTTGAGTCGCAAGACAATATACGGATTATCACCCTGAAAATAACCCTGGACAATAGAAATGACAACAACATCAGCCACAAAAACTCTTCCCTGGATAACCAGAAGATGGAGGATATTTTCAATCATAAAACTCAAGTTGGCAACGGATTTTGGTTGATGTTCAGCACCTCTAGGTCTTAACCACGATCCTACAACTGTCAATAAGATCTTGCACTGCATGTTTCAACTTCCAACACTTCTCGGTATCATGTCCGGGATCCCCCAAACAATTTTCACAGCTTACTGAGTGGTCTATATTTTTGAAAAGAAGATTTGGCAATCTGGGCTCAACAGGACTTAACAAACCTATTTGCCTTAATTTGTGGAACAAAGCAGTATAAGTTTCTCCCAATTCAGTGAATGTTCTCTGATTCCCGCGGGAACCTGGACCAGCAAGGTTCCTATAGGCCTTTGGTGGTGGATATGTGTTTTGTGGAGGTGGATATGTATTTCGTGGAGCTGGCACACGCCATTGCGGGCGAGCCGGAGGCTGGGTATATGTCGGAGCCTGATGGACGGAGAAATGTGGTTCTTATGGTGAGTAGTAAGGCTGTTGAGGGTAATTTGGAGTGTGTGGGTAATTTGGGTGATGGGGTCTGGATTGGTAATGAGGGGAAGGACCTTTAGATCTGTACCAGTCACCATCCTCTATCGTTGCGACCTCTTCTCTCTTTTTCTTTCCGAGCGCACCTCCCCTGCCACTCTGAATGATCTGAGTTGTTGCCCTGATTGCCGAGTAACTTAGGATCTTATTGGACTTAAGTCCTGCTTCTATCATACCTCCCATTTTCACTACTTCGTTGAAGGATTTTCCAACTGATGTCACCAAGTGACCGAAGTAAGTTGGCTCTAGAGTTTGCAGGAAGTAATCTACCATTTCCCCCTCTCTCATTGGAGGATCAACTCTGGCTACCTATTCTCTCAATCGGAATCCAAATTCCCGGAAGCTCTCCCCGGGTTTCTTCTCAATCTTTAGCAATGTGAGATGGTCTGGGACTATCTCAAGATTGTACTAGAAGTGACCTGCGAAGGCCTGTGCTAGATCGTCCCAGGTGTACCAATTGCTCGGATCCTGTCTTTGTATACCATTCCGGTGCTAACCCACTTAGGCTTTGGCCAAAGTAAGCAATCAACAACTCATATTTGCCTCCTGCTCCCCTCATCTTGCTACAAAAGCCCCGCAGATGTGCCTAGGATCACCATGCCCTTCGTATAAATAGAACTTGGGCATCTTGAACCCTGCAGGTAATTGGACGTCTAGGAAAGGGCATAGATCCTTGTAGGCCACACTGACCTGGTTGCCTAACCCGTGCATGTTCCTGAAGGACTACTCCAGGCTTTTAAATTTCTGCATCACCTCGTCCCACTCTGGGTTCTTAGCCGGCTTTTCAATCTCCGCCGGGACCTCAAAGTGGGGATTATAGATATGTGGCTCTGGTGCTTTGAATGTGAGTTCACGGGGGTAATATTGTGCATCGTGGGCTTGAAGCAATGGCTCCCTAGATGATCTGTGCAATAGGGCTGGGGGGAGGCGCCACAAAGATAGGAATATTTGGTGGATGAGGGTTCTGATGGGTGGTGGTGCTTGGGGATCATATGCCTCTCTTCCTTGAGAGTAGTCATGGTTCGGGAAGCTTGTTGAGGGGTTGGGGTAAGGGTATTCCGGCGTGTGTCCTGGTTGGAGAGTAGGAGTAACGGGTAGTTCAGGCCCCTCCTGGGATCTAGCTAAGGTTAGCTGCATTTCATTCATTTCCAGCCTCATCTTTTCCATTTTTTCCATGGCCTCCTTCAGCACCTGATTTGTCATCTTCCGACTCAACACTGTTGTCTGAGCCAGTCATGCTTTCCGATATGGGCCCTTTTGATCTTGTTTGGTAATGGTAATCTGCCAGTATGTTCTAGGAAGCTAACGGTCTGAAACTTTTGGAAACCAACAAACTTGTCAGCATTAGAGTTTTAACACATATTGTAATTACACGTTGGAATGCAATGTATCTAGGCAATTTAACCATTTCTATCATGTCTTTTTCTCTCTCTTTCTTTTCTGATTTTTTTAGTTGCGGTCGAATCTTATGGAGATTGCCTACATATCATGACCATGCATGAATCAGACCGTGCGTAGTTCAGAAAGATTGGGAATGGAGTAATAACTTTTTTTTGTCTTTTTTTTGTGGGTATTTTTGTAAAGAAAAGCTTTAAACGAAATATTTTCTGATTTGTTTCTTTAGCCTTTTTTTTTTGCTTTTGATTTGAACTTGGGAATTTTAGAAGTAAAAAGGAAAATATTTTTGTTGAGTTTCATTGGTTTCCACTTTTTTCTAAAGAAAAAAGAAAATATTTTTGGGTTTCGGGAGTTGCCCTTAATTTTCGAAGGAGAGACTTTTTAAGAAGAAGAAACAATATTGAGAATTTATGAGCTTTTATTTATCTACAAAATACTTCTAAAGTAAAGCAAAAAAATATTTTTTTGGACTTTCATTTTTATTGACACTTATGAAAGATACATCTAATGAGTTTGTTTTCTGATTTTTTTTTTTTGAAAAAATACTTCAAAATGAAGGAAATACGTATTTTGGATTTTGATTTTTTTTTATATGAAGACTTCAGAAATAAGAAATTTTTTTTTAGTTCAAAAACTACCTTTTCGGAATTTTTTAAAGAATGATTTTCAAAGAAGGAACTAAAGCATTATTTTGTTTTTTGAAAATTGGGGTCTTAAAGAAAGAATTTTCTAAAGAATGAAGTAACGAAAATATTTTTGGATTTTTTTTTAAATTGGGGTCGGAACCAATGAGGTTTGCCTACGTATCTCACATCTGGTGAGAACTAGACCTGTGTAGTTCGGCAATTACACGAACTATTTTTAGAACAAGACCCTTTTTTCATTTTTATTTTTGGCATTTCATTAAAAAAAATATTTTTAAAAACATGACTATTTTTCATTTTCATTTTTATGGCAAGACAAAACAAGACAAAATAACAATTATTTTTTTTCTTCTTTATTTTCAACAAACAATAAAACAACATATTTTTCCAAACTAAAATTTACTCTTTTTCAATTTCTTTTTCAACAAACAACTTTTCAAAAATAAAAGACCCTTTTTCCTATTTTTTTCCTCAAAATTTCGGCAAAGCTCCGACAACATTTGGAAATTAATTTTCTAAAAACATGTAATTAACACTCTACACTGCTATTTTTCTTTTTCTCAATTTTCCAAAATTTTCTAACATTTTCGAGATTCAGAAGCCGGTCAACATGTCGGTCTGAAACAAATAAATGCACAGAGTACAAGTATGATGCATCCAGATGGTCTTTTCTGTTTCAGATTGTTATTCTTATACGGACCCAACCCCTGTGTTGAGTCCCCCAAGTCAAGAATGCACATGATGCATATAAGCGTTCCTACTAGGGATACGACATGAAGTTGGGTTATTCTAGGTTTAGAACTTGGGTGTTTATTTTAGACCTGGCTTACCCGAGCGGACAACTCGAGCCGGGGGGGAGGGGAGGGGGGAGGGCAACATACCGGGGATACAGAAGCTCAACCCGACTTTGCAACTTATCGGAACCTCGTTCTAAAAGTGGGATTGACTCTAAACAGAAAAGAAGTCACACGAAGTGCACCCTTCTTCATGATTTAGAATACTCATAGAGGGGATGGGTTTCAGCACAATTTATATCCAGTTCACGAAATATCAAAGCGGTAAAAGTAGTCAATTAGCACATTAAGCACAGATCATGTAACAAAATCAGATAAAGCTAAACACAAACGTTTATTCTAAGCTCGAATTCTAACCCTGAACCAGTGGTTCTGGGTCTTATCCCCAGCGGAGTCGCCAAAGCTGTCACACCTCCTTTTTACCAGTGTCCGCGAGGGCATAAAGGATTTTTTCCAATTAAAGGACAATCGGAACGGGATTTTGTTATTAATAATTCAGAGTCGCCACTTGGGATATTAATGGTGTCCCAAGCCATCGATTGAAACCGAACCGAGGAAAAAGATAACTCTGTTCACTGTCTGCGAACCAGAAATTCGGATAAGGAATTCTGTTAATCCGAGAAGAAGGTGTTAGGCATTCCCGAGTTCCGTGGTTCTAGCATGGTCGCTCAACTGTTGCATATAACTTTTATCTGATTTTATTACATGAAGAGCCTATGTGCCCATTTTATGCTTAACCGTCTTTATTTAATAATATTTATTTAAGAAAGTGAACGTCGTTTAAAGTGTGTTTCGGATTGCGCCGCATAAAATAAACTCGCAATCCTAGGCACACTCTATTCAATGTTTTAGGATTTGAATTTGGGCTGCATAAAAATGCCCTCCCGTATTTAGGAATGTAATTTTATTAGAATCGCGTCTAAAAGAGTCTAGCGCGTTATTATCTTTTGGGAGGGCCGTAAAATTTTCTAAATGGCCCTTCCCGATTTTTTATGTATTTTTAAACTTTTATTGAGGGCCCCACATCTTGTGCATTTTATTTGGCGAGGCTCATCTCGTTTATTTTAAAAGAATCATCCTAAAATGACTACATTAATCTATTTTGTCCGTCTCTAAAATAAAAGGGAAAAAGTCCTAGTTTATGTACATTCTTGGCAAGTTCGGGCCTCTTGTTAGTTAGTAGGTTGCAAAAAATGTTAACGGAGAATGTACTCGATCTCGCAAAAATAATTTTTTTTACATATTTATCACATAATCTATTAAACTAGAAATAAGGCATATGATTCATCAATTCCCCTAGCTATTCATTTCACTTGTACACCTTATAATTAAATCACAATAATTCGAAAGTGTACCTGGTATTGAAAGTAAAGAAGAAGAAGATGGGAAGCAGTAGAGCAGTAGCAAACAGCAACAACAACAACAACAACAACAACAACAACAATAACAACCAACAAAGCAAAGTAGTTTCAACACCTCAATCCAGAAATCCCAGCAACACGGAGAAAACTAGTAAAACTAGAGAAGAAAAATAGTCCGGAGATCTCTCTTTGGTTTCTATTTCTAGCTTTGAACTCCCTTCAACTCTCAAAAGAAATTCTCCAAAATTCAATTCTGTTCATGTATATTGAGTGTATCCAGAGCATATATCACGTGTATACTGCTGAAACCCTCCCTTCTTTTTTCCCTTCATCTCCTATTTTCTCCCCCTCCTCCCCTTCTTCATAAATTTTCTCTTCTATTTATAGAAAAAATTCTCGAAAATTTTCAGATTTATTATTATTATTATTATTTTAATTAAAAGGAAACTCACTAATCCATGTTTTGCTCTCCTTGTTTCCCTCCTTAATTTGAGCAAAAGTTATATCCCATGTTCTTGTGTTGTGTGTTTGTCCCCCAAGTGTGTTCCCCGCGTGTGGTGGACTCGAATTATTATGGGCTAGGTCTGAAAATTAGATCTGCAAATGGGTAGTTTGAACCCAAATATTATTCTTTGCCCGGAACAGACTAAAACGATTCGTTGCAATTTTCATTTTTATATAAAGGCAAAATATTTTTTTTGTATTTTTTTAAGTTTAAAATAACTACAAAACATCAATGAAATTATATATAATTTATATTTTTTTTGAAATTATATAAAAATTAAAAATGAGGTGCTATTTTTGAGGGATTTTGAAAAATAAAGAAATATATGTCTAAGTCCCAATTAACTAGTCGAAGATATCGCAATTACGAAGCTCGCAAATGCGAACGAGTCCTCGCATTTACTAACCTGGGCATTTTCTGCTAACCTCGCAATTGCAATACTGGGCATTTTCTGATGACTTCACATTTGCGAAGGGAGGTTCGCAATTGCGAACACTAGTAGGCATTTCTTTATTCGCAAATGCAATCAAGCCCTCGCAATTGCCAAGTTTGTTGGGCTCGCAATTGCAAAGCCTGACCTCGTAATTGCGAGATCAAAGCCTTCAACACAGCTGAATCTGGAACAACCATTCCCTATGTCCAAATTCACTATGTGGCATATCCAAAACTCAGGGCTCCAAGCCAAACATGCACGCAAGTCCCAAAATATCATACAGATTTACTTATGCAATAAAATTATCAAAATAACATCAACAACTATGAATTAAACCCCAAATTTATGAAATCACTCAACAACATCAAAATTTCTAATTTCTCAACCATAGGTCTGTTTTATACCAAACTAATTCCGATATTTACCAAATTTTATAGATTCAATTTAATTATTATTTTAGACTTGTATCGGGCTTCGAAACCAAGATATGCACTCGATAAAATCAAGAAAATACATCAATTCACTTCTAAAAACCTTTATATTTTCTAGAAAATAATTTTCTTTAAAATTTTATTTCTCGGGCTTGAGACTTCGTAATTCGATTCTGATCATACGGTCAAGTTTCATATTTTACTACGAACCCTATGAGATCATCGAATCACAGGTATTGGCTCGTTTACCAAGAATCACTACAAAAAAGGAACCATTTGCGGGGATTTATTTGCGGAGGTTTCTATTAATATCCGCAAGTTGTATTAAATTGCTGGGGTCAACTAAGCCGCCGAAAATTATGTTACAATTGCGGGGGTCACGACCTCCGCTAAATAAAATGAAGAGACCTGAAATTTTCCCATGCTATTTTTCTAGTTCCCCCAAACCCTTTTTTCTATTCTTTTTCTCTTTTTTAATTGCGTTGGTCGTGAGTCGTGACTTCCTCTAAATAAAAATGAAGAGCGCTAAAATTTTCGCTAAAATTTCCCCCCCTTATTTTTCTAATTTGCCTCAATTTTTCCCTAAACCCTTTCTCTATTCTTTCTCTCTCACTCCCCCAATCTGAAGAGCCATTGTTCCCCAACTCTTTAGCAGTGGAACTTATAGTAATCTGTTCTATCGGCTTTATTTTTTATTGTATTCATGTAATTTCTCTTATTTGAAGAATGGAGCAGTCATGGATATATGAATTATAACTTGAAATATTCAGATTTAAACTTATAATTTTTTTCGTTTCCCTCAATTTCCCAAAGCCTTTTACTCATTCTTTGTTTTTGTGTAATTTTCCAGATGTATTGCCATCTTCTTCAGTCAGAGTAATTTCTCCCCACAGGTATTGTTGTATTTTCTTAAAGGTCTTTCTTTTGTCTTGCATGTTCGATTTTCATGTGCTTCTTTTTGTCATCATGAGCTGATTGCTGCTATTCATATCCGCGTCTGATCTACATCCCAAATTAACGGTGACAAACGTTTCATCTGGTCCGGTCCGGGTCGTGATTTTTTCGACCCGTCCGGGTTCCGGTTCGGGTCGGACCGGGTTGAGCAGTGCCGGTTTCTTAATGGGCCGTGTTTGTTCAGGTTAAAATTAAACCATACGGGTTGAAGGGGGCCGGGCCGGGCCGGGTTTAGTATATTTTTAATTTTTTTTGAAATTAAGTATAACTATTAAGTTATAATTATATTAATACTTTGTAATAATTGAATGAATACAAGTAAGATGGGAAAAAATTGCACTTATTGCAATTTGCAAGTGCTACTTTATTTCTCAATTTCAAATTAATAAGTAGAAAATGAAATGTTTACATTTTTAAGTAAACTAGTGAAGTAGTAATTTCAAATGTTTTGCATTGCCTTAGCAAGTTCATCTTAATCAATATCTCAAAGTCCAAGTTCTTCGTCTTCTGGGCTATCAACATCTTCCTTTCCTTGATTTCTTCGTTCCGATCTAATCCAATCTCTGAAACATACTAAAACTTACAAAGCATTGCTTCCCAACTGAAAGTCTGAAAATAAATCAAGGCTACCTTTAAAAATTATTGACCCATTCTATGGGATGGACAGCCTCATATGTCTTGTAAGTGTTCCAGTCCCTCCTAAATTTCCTCCGGTCAAATGTTGAAAAGTTGCGTTACAAAATTTGCACTTAACACTATTACTACCTTCTATTATTTCAAAAAATTTTCATACCGGACTTCTTCTTTTATGATTAGAAGTCGGAGCCACTGGTGGTCTTCTACCCCTTGTAGCACTAGCAACTCCAACTCCAATACTACCAATATTTCCACTACTAGGTGTAGGTGGTATCTCATCTTCTATTCCAATTTCATTATCTTGTATTCCAAAATCTTCTTGTAATTGTTCATAGTCAATCTCTACATCTTGCTTATTAGGCGATGATTTAGAAACATGTGTTATGGGTCATTACTATTACTACCAGAAGTTACAGGACTACCTCTTTTTTTTATTTCCACCCCTAGCAGCATTAAACATATTGTAAAAATAAAAATATAAGCTAAAATTAAATATGCAATTAAAATATTAAATAAGAGAAAGAGTTGGAGGGAGTGCATCGAATTCGATAATAAATTGAGCACTTGATTACGCAAATCCGATGTTACCACGAACAAACGTCAAGTAAGTATTTCAATTTTGAACTTCAAGCTTCAAATTCCGAATGACAAATTGCGATAAATTAAATTCGGAAAAAGAGTGACAAATAAAATATGAAATCTTGCAAATTGAAGGGAAGAGATAGATTGATAATTTGAGAATTGAGATTGAGATAAGAATTTTGAGTGAAGAAATGAAGAAGAGATGACGGTATTTATAGATTTTAAGAAGGGTTAATATTGTAAATTAATAAATACAAAAAAATAATAAAAAATGGCCATTTTTGCAAAATTGTCCGTTGGCCAAAGGTAATGGGCCTCACATATTCAAAAATAAAAATAAATAAATAAATTTTACCGTTGAACCGGGCCGGTCCATACCGGTTCACGGTACTATTGACTATACCGGGCCGGTCCGGTTCCGATACCAAGAAATCCTAACGGACCAACCCCCTACCCCCCTAGAACCCAGCCCTGCCCGGCCCCTGCTAACCGGTCTGGTCTGGTCTCAGTTTTTATCGATCCGGTCCGGGCCAGTCCCCGGTCAACCCGGCCCGATTGACACGCTTGTCCCAAATGTAGAATTGGTTGCACCTAATATCACTAACTAATATTTTATTCCTGAAGCCACGGTTTTTTTAGGACATCTGAATTAAATGCACGATTATATGTTTATACTTCTATTGGAAAGAAGTGGGTTGTCGTTATGCTATTTTATGCACCATGTTATTTCTGCTACACCATGAATAGTGTGCCTCATTTGATTTCCTTTGCTCCTTGTGTAAGCAAATCAGACAACAATAAATGACTGAATAAAAGGAGATTACAACAGTAAATGATGAATAACTGATACCAAAATATCAATAATTTCTAGTTTATGAGTTCCTTTTTCTTTGCATAAAGAACAAATGAACTCTGCTGAAAATATTGATATTTGATACCTTTAACAACTCCTATGCTAAGTTGCCTTAAGATGTAAAGGAGTTAATTATCTTATAAAACTTTTCATCTTTACCAACGTAAAAATCTTTTGAGCTCTCGTATTCCTTAATTACTTTTGCATTGTTGTGTTAAAAATATAAAATTATTATCTTTGTTGTCTCCTTTGCATTTCCTATATAAAGGAATTGTATTAGTGAACTCTATGTGAATTTATTTTGCTCAAATTCAAATAGTTACAACTAATTATATTTTCTGAATGGCCTTTAGAGGAAATGGTAGTTGCTTCCTCGCTTGATGGCCTTAACCCTTCTCCTTCTAAGGAAGATTGGTCCACTAGAACCAGGATATGTCGTACTTTGTGGTCAATTTGAAGAGCAATTATTAACTTTCTAAGTTTATTTTGATTCTACTATGATCACTTGTTCCATGATTTATTGTTTCGATTCTTTTCATTGGTTCTATCGCTGTTTATGGCACGAATTTTTATTCTAACTCTTATTATTTTCTTTCAATTCCTTTTTCTCGTGGGTGCTTGATGGGTCAATGATTTCAATACCTTCCCCAGTAAGAATTATTATTAATCACTGTCTTGTAAATTCATTATAATCTTCTATTAATTATATCTTTTTTGTAGGCAAATGATACAACTACAAGATCATTTGATGGTACTGATTCCAGTGACAACAATTGAAGTTCCTTACAAGTGTATTAGATAATTAAGTATAATATTGGATTGAATGGTTGAAGTCAAAATTTTGTGTGTAATAGCTGCAGTAGATGTTTTGCACTTAATGGCTTGAACTGATATTTTACACTTAATATGTGAAGTAGATGTGATGCTTAAAGCTAGTTTTGAGACTAAAGATAATACTTAATGTTACGTTCCTTATGTTTTAATGTTATTTTGATGTTCCTTATGATTTAATGCAATTTCAATATTATGTTCATGCTTCATAATATTAATATATTTCAAATATTCAGTTTTAGCAGCCATAATTACCCCAAAAAATCATATTATTTTGAAAGAGGTAATCCAAATTGCAGAGGTTTAAATCCCCGAAAATTGCTTGATTTACGGGGTTCCAAACGCCGCAATATTTTTGTCAAACAAGTTTCATATTGGTTAAATATTAAAAATACGGGGGTTCGATTGCCGCTAAATTACCCGTCGGTACTGATACCAGCGGTCACGAAAAAACTCCCGCTAATTGATTGCGGTGACAAATATTGCAAGTGTTTTTAAAACCGCCGCGAAAACTATTTGCGGCGGTTGCTGACCCCCGTAATTTGCAAATTTAACCCCCGCAAAAGCCCCTTTTTTGTAGTGATGTTGTCCAGAGTCAACTTTATTCAATATTGAAAGCCAATTTTCATAGTTTACTTAGTTTTCATATAAACGCTTTCCGAAAACGTGCCCAGATTATGCACGTAAATCGAGGTAAGGCAATAAGAGCTTTTTAAGGCCTCGAAACATCTTTTCAAAACGAGTGATGATCTTTTGGTTCATAACATGCTAGGAGGTAGTCTACATACTATCCTGCTGAGCTGTTGTCTGATCATTCAGTAGCTGTATATTCTCAATGCCTACATCTCCTACTTGACCAAGCTTCTGTGGTTCAAGCTGCTATAAGCTAGTCTCCTTTGCTTGCTTAGTTTGACTAATCCCTTCTTTTATTGGTCCTTTTGATCTTCATTACATGGTCTTTCTTTGCTTCTCTTCTCTTGCCTTGTTACTTATATTGTTGTTGCTCCAAACCTCATATGTGCCCAACCTCTAAATATTTTTGGCAAAATTTAGGTCTCCAGTCATACCTAACTGCCTGTATAAATGTCCTTCCATTAAGATCCGTGATTGTTATCTCAATAGGCAATTCTCTGGTAATATTCACTTCTATCATCATCGATACTCTCATTTTCTTTGCAGTACATTCATCAGCATAGATTGGAGTACCTATTGCATTAGCCACTCCTCAAAGAGTCATGCTAGCAGTTCATAGGAAGATTCGAAAATTGAACCCATAGAGGAATTTCTGTGGGGAATTCCTCATTGTAATCAACTCTGGTGTCCACGGCTTCAATATAATAGGTCTATTTTTTAAAAGTGTAAGGTCAAGAATAGAAAATTTCTCTCATGTCATCAATATTTTGAAATTTGATAATATAGTACCATTCCTTATGTAAATACAGATTTGGCTCAACCACATTCGCCCAATTTACCCCAATGAACCTCTTGATAATATTATATCCTGGAGATTCCCCAATTATGTAAGCTATTTTCGCACTCTTCAGTTTCTCTGTTTCCAGATCTACCTCATTTTTGTCCAATTGAACCACAACTTGGCCATCTGTGAGTTGTGGGGGTATGTAAGCTAGAGACATACCATTTTCAACTGCTCGATTCATCTGAAATAGATTTGTCCATGCTTTTCCTAGCTTATTAGCTGCTTCCTTAGGTTGATTATTCCCCATCGTCACCATTTCACTAGCTGCATGTACCGATTTCACTGTTTCATTGACTGAGCCATCAATCTCCTTGCTTGCATGTTGTATCTGCACCTCTACAGTGCTTCTAGCCGTCTC
This sequence comes from Nicotiana benthamiana, assembly GCA_034376525.1. Classification (NCBI taxonomy): domain Eukaryota; kingdom Viridiplantae; phylum Streptophyta; class Magnoliopsida; order Solanales; family Solanaceae; genus Nicotiana; species Nicotiana benthamiana. The sequence goes on along the minus strand of CM067328.1, from coordinate 74,181,082 downwards.
TAGAGTACTCAGATCAAGTTTCTTCTTCACTTTCTAACACATCAACGAAGATTTAGATTCACCGCTTGCTCCTTGTACTGCCTCTTGTTTAACTTCTTTATCCTGCAAGTTTTCATAGCTTGAATTCGAACTCCTACAGAGCTACCATAAATAGCTATGGGGATCTTTCTAGCCTTTCCTCGACCCCGTACGCATCCCTTTCCTCTGCCATTCGCCATAGAAACACCAAACAACGCATGTTAACTTTGTGCGCCGAGAGCATGAGCGAAGAGAGAGAGTTTAAAAGTATATATAATAATATATCGTATACTATGATGGATGAGTAATAGATATATAATTACATATAATATATGTATAACTGTGTATAATCATTGTATTATTCATGTATGTTGGTCAGAAAAAATTAACAGTAAATTTGATCAACTCTTTGTGTAAATAGAGAGATACCAGTGAAAGTGCTGTTAAAGCCCCATACAGATAGGCTGACTGAATGTGCTATTGATAGAATAATTGGATGGACGTAATTTAGGAATTTTAATTTTGTCTTGATTAATTATGTTCCACGTTGAGGAAGCTTACAAGACTTATCAAGAAATTTTTTACTTCTAAAACTCGAATCCAAAACTTGTAATTAAGAATGAAGAAATTTCAATCATCCCAAACAATCATTACTGTGAGTTGAATCAAGAACACACCATGATGCATGTGGTAACTGTTGGAATAAATCCAACTATAAAAAATTGTAGCCTTCAGATCGAATTATTTGGAACTAAAACATAAGCGGAAGCGTACCTGAAACCATAAGTGGAAGCTCCTTGATCCGGCTTGAAGTTCGTCCGGGGTTGGGTTTCTAGAAGATAGTCCAAGGTTAGGCTTTTCACTTGATGTGCAAGACAAACTTTTGCTCTCTCTCTCAATGGGAAAAGGAAGAGATATGTTCTTGCATCAAATGGGAACCATAACCCCCTCATTTATAAGCATGTAACCGTAGTTACATGCATGTAACCTTAGTTAGCCCATCATTAACTAAGGTTACTCTTTATGGGTATCTACACATAAATTTTATATATATATATATATATATATATATATATATATATATATATATATATATATATATATATATATATATATATATATATATATATATATATATATATATATATATATATACTCTATACTTTATATGACAATGTATTGGCCTACTTAATAATAATATCCAAAGGCCACTAATTTAGGCCAAACCAAAAGATAGCATATAACATATAATTAATCCACATATTGTCCATATGTATGTAGTATAAGTCCATATATCTAACATTCTCCCACTTGGACGATATACTCATGCATATGTACAAACCTTAGTATTATATGTTACATTATAACTTTATGAGCTCAGTATTGCTATCAAAATAAAATCGTCATGATCAATCCGGTCCATCAATCATATCAACATAGGATCTAAGAGATCTTAGTTACTCTTGCGTAACTAGACCCAACATTGATCACGTATATCAATATAACCAACGACATGGATCAAGTATAGGTGTGTAGCATGGAAATAACATAAAGTGTGATCTGAAATAGAATGTCTATTTCCAACTGGTTCACTTTATTGAGATAAATCATAAACCATAAGAGTACATAAAACTTTAAGACTGAATATCTGGAGATAAAACCTTAAAGACTGAATTACCGAATGTACTGGACAATACATAATTGTATAACACAAACTCCCACTAAAACTCATAATCCTCAACTGATTTGACACCCATGCGAGCAATATGCTCATGAAATACTTTGGGTGGCAATCCCTTAGTAAGCGGATCCGCAATCATGGAGTTTGTATTCATGTGCTCTATGCACTATTGTCCATTTTGTACTCTTTCTTTAACAACCCGAAACTTGACGTCCATATGCTTTGCCTTCGTCAAACTACTGTTATTGTTAGCACAAAGGACTGCTGATCTGTTGTCGCATAATAGCCTGAGTGGCCTTTTGATACTGTCTACTATGCGCAGTCCACTAACAAAATTTCGCAGCCATAATCCCTCATTGGATGAACATGCCATGAATTCCGCTTCCATGGTGGAAGTCGCCGTAAGAGTTTGCTTGATGCTTCTCCAAGAGATAGCACCGCCAGCAAGCATGTAGATATAGCCTGATGTAGACTTCAGACTGTCTTGACATCCAGCAAAATCGGAGTCGGTGTACCCGATGATCTCAAGCTGGTCCAATCTCCGATATGTGAGCATGTAATCCTTTGTTCTCTGTAAGTACCGCATGACCCTTTTGGCTGCCTTCCAATGGTCCATTCCCGGATTGCTGAGATATCTGCCCCGTATCTCAACAATGTATGCGATATCAGGTCGTGTGCATACCTGAGCATACATCAGACTCCCTACAGCCGAAGCATAAGGTGTCTTCTCCATTTCTATGGTTTCAAAACTATTCTTTGGGCACTGTTTGAGACTAAACTTGTCTCCCTTGCAACAGGGGTGTCGCCTGGTTTACAGTCCTGCATGCCAAATCTTTTAAGAATCTTATCGATATAGCCCTTTTGTGACAGACCGAGAACACCTTTGGAGCGATCTCGATGTATCTGAATTCCTAATACAAAAGAGGCATTACCAAGATCTTTCATTTCAAATTTATTTGAAAGAAATTTCTTAGTTTCGCGCAATAATCCTATATCGTTACTGGCAAGCAGTGTGTCATCGACATATAAAACCAGAAAAATATGTTTGCTCCCACTGAACTTATGGTATATACAGTCATCAGCAATATTTGGTTCAAAACCAAAAGATGTAATGACTTCATGAAACTTGTGATACCATTGACGGGATGCTTGCTTGAGCCCATAGATGGATTTCTTTAATTTGCAAGCCCTTTTCTTTGAGTCTCCCGAAACAAAGTTTTCAGGTTGCACCATATAAATTGATTCCTCAATGTCACCATTGAGAAACGTTGTCTTAACATCCATCTGATGAAGTTCAAGATCAAATGTGCTACTAGTGCCATTATTGTCCTGAAAGAGTCTTTCGATGAAACTGGAGAGAAAGTCTCTTTATAATCAATGCCTTCCTTTTGAGTGTAGCCCTTTGCAACAAGGCGAGCTTTAAACCTAATGACATTGCCCTCTGAATCCTTCTTGGTTTTAAATATCCATTTGCAACCAATTGGTTTAACACCTTCGGGCAATGAAACAAGCTCCCAAACGCCGTTATCGCTCATAGAATTCATCTTATCATTCATTGCATCAATCCACTTTTGAGAGTTAGAACCTTTCATGGCTTGACGGAAGTTGATTGGATCATCTTCCTCAAGTCCAATGTCACTTTCTTGTTCTTGGAGAAATACAACATAATCGTCCGGAATTGTACTTCTCCTCTCTCTAGTGGATCTTCTTAATGGCACTTCAGGTTCTTGAGGTTGTTGAGTTTGATTTTCATTAATGATATCAGGAACTTGATTAGGGAGATTATCAAGATTGAACTGGAGTTGTGTGATCCGTGTCAGGAATGAAAACACCCTGATCAAGATCAACAACTGAAGGAAAAGACACATGTTCTTCCTCAAAGACAAAATTTCTAACTTTATCTCCCCACTCCCCAAACTCAATATCCTCAAAGAACCGAGCATTACCCGTCTCAAAAAAAGTTCTAGAAGTGGGATCATAGAACTTATACCCCCTGGATCTTTCAGAGTATCCAACAAAATAGCTACTAACCGTTTTAGAATCCAGTTTCTTTTCATTTGGCCTGTAAGGCCTTGCCTCAGCTGGACAACCCCAAATGTGTAAGTGCTTTATACTGGGCTTATGTCCAGTCCAAAGTTCATATGGGGTTTTGATTGTAGCTTTAGTTGGAACCCTATTAAGAATATATGCTGCGGTTTTCAATGCTTCTCCCTAGAGTGAGTCTGGCAAAGTAGTATGACAAATCATACTCCTCACCATGTCCTTTAGTGTCTGATTTTGTCTCTCAGCTACACCATTCATAGTAGGACTGCCTGGCATAGTGTACTGAGGAACGATCCCGCACTCATCTAGGAATTTGGCAAATGGCCCTGGACGTTGTTCACCTGAACCATCATATCTACCATAGTATTCACCACCACGGCCAGATCTAACGGTTTTAATCCTTTTTCTTAGTTGATTTTCAATATGATTTGAACACGTCTATAGATTGGGACTTCTCATGAATGAGATATAGGTATCCATAACGAGAGTAATCGTCTATAAATGTGATAAAGTATTGTTGACCATTTCTACAAGGTGTAGGGAATGGCCCACAAATATCCGTATGTATCAATTCTAAGACATCTGAAGCTCTCTGGGCACCTAATCTCGTCTTGTTTGTTTGTTTGTTTACCCTTGATACACTCAATGCAAATATCCGAATTTGAGGAATCAAGAGAATCAAGAATTCCATCTGACACGAGTTTCTGAATTCTTTGTTTGGATATGTGACCTAAACGCTTGTGCTAGAGTGATAAAGAATTCTCATTAGATAATTTTCTTTTGGTACCACTAGAACTTGTATGCAAAGTTTCGTTATGTGAGGTTATTATGTCAAACAAATATAGGCTATCATATGCTGATAAAAGAGCAGTACTGATAAGATTTGAACCTTGAAAAAGACTCACTTTATTGTTACCAAATAAACAAGAATAACCGGATATGTCCAATTTGGGAACAGAAATTAAATTCCGTCTAAAAGACGGTACAACAAAAGTCTCATTCAAATCCAAATAAAAATCAGTCTTAAATAATAGCATAAAATTTCCAATAGCCTCAACTTCAACCCTTTTGCCGTCACCGACATAGATGTATCTTTCACCATCACTTGGTTTTCGGCAGTTCAGGCAACCCTGCATAGATATACTTATGTGAGTAGTAGCACCAGAATCTACCCACCAAGTATCTTTAGGTACCGAAATTAAATTAACTTCAGGACAAACAAGAGCAAGAGATATACCTTTTTTTGCACGCCAAGCGTGGTATTTGGTACAATCTTTCTTCTTGTGATTAGTCCCCTTACAGAAAAAGCAACCTGCTTCTGTAGTTTCAACCTTAATTTCCTTATGTTGCTTCTTCTGGGGCCTTGAGACCGCAACTTCCTTTTCCTTTTCTTGTTGTCTTTAGAAAATGATGCCAAATGAGCACTTTCTGTCTTATCTTGCTTGATTCTCTCTTCCTCTTGCACACAGTGTGAAATGAGTTCATTAAGAGTCCATTTCTCCTTTAGGCAGTTGTAACTGACCTTAAACTGATTAAATTGTGCAGGGAGAGAGATCAAAACTAAGTAAACAAGTAGTTCCTCAGGTAATTCCAACTTGAGTGACTTTAGTTTCGAAGCAATATGAGACATTTCTAAAATGTACTCCCTTATGTTTTCTTTGCCTTTATACCTCATGGAAACAAGTTTACTCAAAAGAGTACTAGTTTCCGCCTTTTCGTTTTGTGCAAAATGCTTTTCAACGTCCTCAAGGAAAACTTTGGCATTATTTTCTTCAGTCATAGTGCCCCTAAAAGATTCTTGAATTGCACGTTTCATGATCATAAGACTCATGCGATTTGAGCATTCCCACTTCTCCATCTCCTTTTTGTCATCAGAAGAAGATGTATCCTGAAGAGTAGTAGGTTTCTCAATCCGAAGTGCAAGGTCTAGATCCATGCAACCGAGAACTATCATAATGTTTTCTTTCCATTCCTTAAAATTTGTGCCATTAAGCACAGGGATGCTGTTAATGTTCGCAGATATTGTAGCAGCTGAAGAATTCACTGAAAATAGAACAAGGACAACTTAAAACATGCTTACAGTTATTTGAATTTTAACTTTAGTATATAGATTCAAAAATAGGCAAATCCCATTACAAGATACCTAGCACAACATTGACTTTAGTCTTTGGAGAGAAAATCGACTTGTAATTGGTACTCTTGGTGTAGTAATCAAATATTGACAATAAACTCCTGTCAAATATCAAGCCTTCCTTTGGGCCGACTTAATATTCACATGAAAAACTTAATAATTGTCACATATTTATCACCACAAGGATGCTCGAATTCCTGCCAAATAACAACCTTCCTTTGGGCCGGTGTTAAACGCATGGAATACGAACATACATAGTCATCTTATATCTTAAAATCAATCAATCTTCACAAAAGAGGTTACTTTGGTAACATAATGTTTCAGTTGATTAATTTAAAAATATGAGATGCAAAATTAATTAGTTCTTTAAGCCATATATTGAATCTCAACCGAAAATTATATGTTTATAATGTAAAATCTGAATATTAATGGACAAAACATTAATATTAAAAACTGAATATTAATGGACAAAATATTAATGGACAAAACATTAATAAAAAAAACTGAATATTAATGGACACAACATTAATAAAAAAAACTGAATATTACTGGACAAAACATTAATGTTATAATATATTAATCTTGCATTATGTCTCCATTAATGTCTTAATTAAAAAAATATTTCTCTTTCTTAAAGGAAAAAACGTTTCTTTAATTAATTTTACATTAATGTCTTAATTAAAAAAAATGTTTCTCTCTTAAATAATGAAAAAAACATTTCTTTAATTAGTTGTCTTCATTAATGTCTTAGCTAAAGAAAAAATGTTTCTCTTTAATAATGGAAAAAATGTTTCTTTAATTAATTTTATATTAATGTCTTAATTAAAAAAAAACGTTTCTTTTTAAAAATGGAAAAACGTTTCTTTAATTAATTGTCTTCATTAATGTCTTAGTTAAAAAAAAATGTTTCTCTTTAATAATGGAAAAACGTTTCTTTAATTAAGACAAATATTTCTTTAATAATGGAAAAAAAATGTTTCTTTAATTAATTGTCTTCAATTGCCAGAATTAATCTACAGCAGTGACCTCAACAAGTTACCCAATACATTCTAAATTCATGGATTAAAAGCTGGCTAAATACAACCTTAAATTAAATCATGATTTTAAAAAGATTATCTTTGGGAAAAAAACCAAAGTTATTGCAACTGATCAGAAACCCTTCAAAGATGTAGTATTTAGAATCCATGATTTAATTGTAAAAATTCAACTATTGACAAAATTTACACATGAACTAGAGAAATAGTTGAATAAAACAATTCATAATCATGCAATCAAAACATAACAAACCAAACCATGTATGGATCTTATATACATGAATTTCTTAAAATAATCAGAGAAACAAACAATTGCAAGATTTTATTTTCTTAAAGCTTAATTCGTGTAAACGATGGCAACCCAAGTAATATTTCATTTTGTTTTTCATAACCGGAAAATAATCTTCCCACAAGATTATTCTGAAATTATCTAGAATCGTATCCAAAATTTTACGGATTAAATTTTACGGATTATTTTAAAAGGAATAAGCAGCAGGAACAAAATAACATATGTAAATTGTAATTCATAAAATTATGGCAGTTTCAACTTTAAGAACTCCACACTCAAACCGAATACATGATGTCAATCAAATCACTATTTTGAATGATTAATATGCCATTCAAGAATCAATAAAACATTAAATCATGTCATCATATAATAAAATCCAAAACGTAGGCATGCAGTAAACTTAATTGGTTGATTGAGTTCTAAAAAAAAACAAAGTCCATGAACAATCCTAGATCAAACTTTAACAATTGATTTACAAGCAATTTGATTTCCAAGTAACCCAATATGAAGTTGGCTCTGATACCAATTGTTGGAATAAATCCGACTACAAAAAACTGTAGCCTTCATATCGAATTATTTCGAACTAAAACGTAAGCAGAAGCGTACCTGAATCCATAAGTGGAAGCTCCTTGATCCGGCTTGAAGTTCGACCGGGGTTGGGTTTCTTCAAGATAGTCCAAGGTTAGGCTTTTCACTTGATGTGCAAGACAAACTTTTGCTCTCTCTCTCAATGGGAAAAGGAAGAGATATGTTCTTGCATCAAATGGGAACCATAACCCCCTCATTTATAAGCATGTAACCTTAGTTACATGCATGTAACCTTAGTTAGCCCATCATTAACTAAGGTTACTCTTTATGGGTATCTACACATAAATTATATACAAAATACTCTATACTTTATATGACAATGTATTGGCCTACTTAATAATAATATCCAAAGACCACTAATTTAGGCCAAACCAAAAGATAGCATATAACATATAATTAATCCACATATTAACCATATATTAATGGAAACACGTTCTCAATGAAATATACTAAAACATGTGTTCTTTTGTATAGGTTTTGATGAATGACAAACGAAGCGAAAACTGATATATGACGAAGTTCAAGAAACAAGCGCACAATTGATATACAACGAGATTCAAGCTCAAGACAAAGTTTTATAGTTTAATTGAGTCATTCTTAGTTGTGATCTTGATCCTACAACTTGACTCGTAACATGGCTTCTCTCATAAACTATTTTCCAAAATCATGCATATTTAATTTAATGTCAAATGATTTTAAATCATGCATATTTACAGTAGTCAAAATAATTTTTAGACATGCCTTAAAAATCTGGACTAAGATAATCGATTATGTACTTATGATAATCGATTGTTTTAAGCCAAGACTGCATGACAATCGATTGTGAACTAATGACAATCGATTGAGAGTAAGACAGTGAGCATTAGGTTTTTCAAACCTGCATGACAATCGATTGTGAACTAATGGCAATCGATTGTAACTGAGGCAGTGTCCATCAAAGTTTTTCAAAACTCAGAATAATCGATTATGAACTAATGGTAATCGATTATGTTGAGACAGTGTCTTCCAGTGATTTTCAAATTTATTAAGTAATCGATTGTTACATTGGACAATCGATTGTCAAAGAGACAGTGTCTAAAATGTTTTTCAAAAACTGATAAGTAATCGATTATTGACTTTGTGCAATCGATTGTGAAGCTGACCGTTGTCGTAAAGTTTTCAAATACCGTCAGGTAATCGATTATTGATTCTGTATAATCGATTGTTTTGATTAAATCCGGAAAAAGATTTTTTGAACGTTGCTGAGTAATCGATTGTTGATTCTGGACAATCGATTGTTTGTGGTAAAATCTGGAAAGGATTTTTTGAACGTTGCCAGTAATCGATTATGGATTGTAAGTAATCGATTATCAAGCGTAAAATCTGGGATTGAATTTTGATCTGACTGGCAGACAATCGATTGTTGGGGTTTGAGAATCGATTATCAGTGAGTAAAATCGGCAACTCTTAATTGGCAATTAGGCAACGGTTATGCCAACTTTTTCAACTATAAATACAGCTTCATTTCAGTGTTTTAAACACAACAACATACTACAACTGATCATTACATTGCTATAAGCTTGCATACTTTTGTTTATCATTTTATATTCAATTTCATATAGCTTTTGAGAGCCATATTCTTGTCCAAAGTTGTTGTGATCTAGAGCTTACTTCTTTTACTCATATCTACTCATTAAGGAGTATTTTGTTTGAGTGTTTAGTGTTTTATACACTTGTACGAGAATCATAATTCTCTTGTTGTAAGGAACTTGTGTTTCCTTGGTTGAAGCCTTGGAGTGTTGTATCTCCGAGCAAAGGTGTTAAGGCTTGTATCCTTAAGTTGTAAAGGTTTGTTGAGCACCCGTAAGCTTAACAAGTTAGTGGAAAATCTCGAGAGAGTCTCTCGGGGACTGGACTAGCCACGTGTTGTGGTGAACCAGAATATATCGGTGCGTTCTTTCCTTTTTGTTTATTTAACGCACTTATTTATTTCCTGCAAATTTTAATTTCCGCAAGTTTACGCTAAAATTTTATTATAACGCTATTCACCACCCCTCCACCACCCCTCTAGCGTTAAGCGCTTTATCTAACAATTGGTATCAGAGCCCAACTCTCTGAAAACTTAACAGTTTGAGAGAACCATCCATGGCTTCTACTCGTGATTCTTTTGCAGGAATTGATGAAGGACAGTGCTCCACACGACCACCTCTATTCAACGGTACAAATTACACGTACTGGAAGGAGAGGATGAAGATCTTCGTTCAGTCCAACAGCTTTCACCTTTGGAAGGTGATAATGAAGGGAAACCAAATTCCAACAAAGAAGGTGGAAAACGAATGGGTTCCCAAGTCCGATGATGAGTATGACGCGGATGACATCCGAAAGGTTCAAAATAATGCTAAAGCATATAATTTATTATATTTTGCTGTTAATGCTGACGATTACAGGAAAATATCGTGTTGCACAACGGCAAAGGAGATATGGGACAAGCTAGAAGTTACGTACGAAGGTACGGACCAGGTAAGGGAAGCAAAAATTGATTTCCTAACCCATTCTTATGAATTATTTCACATGAAGGAAGGTGAAAAGATGGACGAAATGTTTGAGCGATTTTCAATAATCGTAAATGACCTACATGCTCTCAAAAAAACATTCACGGATAGAGAGCTCGTGCGAAAAATTCTTAAAAGTCTCACACCGACATGGAGATCAAAGGCCGATGCAATTCAAGAATCCATTGGCGTTTCAAACGTCACCATCGACGCACTAAGAGGTAACCTTAAGACCTATGAATCTACTATTCTTAACCCTTTTGTTGATGATCAAAGGAGGCAAAGAATAGCTCTAAAGGCGAGCACAAGCCAACCGCAAATTGATGAGGAAGGAGACAACGAGTTTGGACTCATTATCAAAAGATTTCAAAAGTTCATGCGCAAGGAGTATGAACGCAAGGGCAAAAAGCAAGGTGAACAAATCAAGTGCTATGAATGTGGTGAAACCGGGCACATCAAATCAAATTGCCCAAACATCAAAAAGGAGAAGAAACCTTTTAAAAAGCAACGTGCATGCATTTCTTGGGGAGGCGACTCCGGAGATGAGTCAAGCGAAGGAGAAGAAGACGAAGCAGCAAATCTTTGCCTTATGGCACAAGAAGACAACAAAGATGAGGTATGTCAAATTTCGTCTAAAAACTTCTTTACTCTTGAAGAAATGCGAACTGCTTTTGATGAATTATATGATGAGTTTATTAAGGCTTCAAAAATTATTAAGGGCGCAAAAGAAAATGCTTCTCTAAAAGAAAAAGATTTTCAAAAATAGCTTTCTTTAAAAGAAAAGGATTTAGAAAAACTGGTTTTAGAAAATGAGAAGCTGAAAGAGGAAAACAAGTTTTTTGGAAAAAGAAGTTCCGATAAGCCCGAAAGCTCTACTAGAAATTGCACTTCTTGTTTGCATCTTAAGAATGAAGTAAGTAGGCTTAAAGGCACATTAGATAAGTTTAATTCTTCACACAAAAACTTGAATGATGTTCTTGTTAACTTGAAATCAACCAAGCATGGAATAGGCTTTAAGAATGAAGAAAAGGTTGAAGCTAAACCCCAACAACCTAAAGCTCAACCTAGGATTAAAAATAGAAATGCTTATCCTAGAAACAACAACTCTAGATCCAATATGCATGCTAGACAAAATGCTGAACATTTTAGAAGACCTAGGAATGACTTACCACCTAGAAATAGTCACCCTAGAAATGATGCATACTTTAGGCCAAATTTTGAACCCCTTAGAAGACCTAGCAATGGCCCTCAACCGAGAAACAATCACTCTAGAAATGCTGCCCATCCTAGAGCTCATAGTAGGAGAAATAATTCTCATGAAATGCGAAATAGTCATAGTGTTCAAAATAGAGTAAGAAATTTTCATCCGTCTAGTTACTATGAACCTAGAAGGATGCATAACCCAAATGTGACTTGTCATTATTGTAGACGTATTGGTCATATTGCTCCTGCATGCTTTACACGTCATAGACATATTACTCAATCACATCATTATAATATGCCTAACCCCCAAGGACCCAAGATAGCATGGGTACCTAATGAACATTAATTTGTTTTGTAGGTGTGCTTGAAGGGATCAAGTGTACTATGGTACCTTGATAGTGGATGCTCCAAGCATATGACGGGAGATGAATCCAAATTCCTTCAATTAGAGCACAAAGAAGGAGGAAGTGTTATCTTCGGTGATAACAATAAAGGAAAGATCATCGGCATCGGCTCGGTCGATAAGGATGAAAAATCCTCTATTAAGCATATATTACTTGTTAAAGGATTAAAGCATAATCTCTTGAGCATAAGCCAATTGTGTGACAAGGGAAATCTTGCTTTATTTGATTCGGATGAATGCTTAGTGTTCAGACGTAGTGATTTCAAAATTATCCTCCGTGGTTTTAGAGTGGATAATATTTATATGGTTGATCTTGCTAATTCCTCACCCGATTATGTTGATTGTCTAATGAGTAAAGAGGATGATACTTGGCTATGGCATCGTAGAGTAGCACATATCAATATGCATCTTTTGAACAAATTTATTTCTCAAAACTTAGTTGTTGGTCTTCCCAATTTAAAATTTGAAAATGACTCTATTTGTGACTCGTGTCAAAAGAGGAAGCAAACAAAAGCATATTTCAAATCTAAAAACATTGTTTCAACTTCTAGACCATTGCAATTGCTTCATATGGATTTATTTGGTCCCTCTCGCATTGAAAGTCTAGGAAGAAATAGATATGCTTTTGTGATTGTTGATGATTACTCGAGATTTACTTGGACTTTATTTCTTGCCAATAAAAGTGATGCTTAAATAATTTCTTAAGCGTGTTCAAAATGAGAAAGAAACAACTGTCACTTCAATTAGAAGTGATCATGGGGGAGAGTTTGATCACAATCCCTTTGCGGACTTTTGTGACGAACTCGGAATCGAGCATACCTTTTCCGCTCCACGTACACCACAACAAAATGGGGTGGTGGAAAGAAAAAATAGGTGTCTCGAAGAGATGGCTAGAACCATGCTCGACGAAGCTAAGATACCCAAACATTTTTGGGCGGACGCCGTGAGTACCGCTTGCTATGTTCTAAATAGAGTAGTAATTCGGCCGATACTCATGAAAACCCCCTATGAACTTTATAAGGGTAGAAAACCAAATATTTCCCATTTTAGAGTTTTTGGTTGCAAATGTTTTGTTCATAACAATGGCAAAGACCAATTGGGTAAATTTGATGCTAAGTCGGATGAAGGTATTTTCATTGGATATTCCTCACGTAGTAAAGCATATAGGGTCTTTAACAAAAGAACCCAAATTGTGGAGGAATCCCCTCATGTTGTATTTTTCGAAAATAATGCTCGCTTGGCGAGAAAGGATTCCGGTTTTGATCTTGCAGATATCTTAGATAGCTTGAAAGACAAAATACAAGAGGAACCACCCAAAGAAAATAAAGATGAAACTGAGGAACAACCAATGGAAGAAGCGCCACAATTGGAAAAAGAAATGAATATGCCTAACGAGTGGAGGAAAATCAAAGATCACCCTCTCGAACAGGTAATTGGCAACGTTGGAGACAAGGTAAGTACCCGAAACTCTCTCAAAAATACCTTAGAACATACTGCTTTTGTTTCTCAAATTGAACCTAAAACCATCTCAGAAGCAATTGGGGATGAATTTTGGACCTTGGCAATGCAAGAGGAGCTTAACCAATTCGAACGCAATGACGTTTGGGATTTGGTGCCAAGACCCGAAGGTCATACCATAATTGGTACGAAATGGGTTTTTCGCAATAAACTAGATGAAAATGGTATAATCACTAGAAACAAAGCTAGGCTTGTAGCAAAAGGCTATAATCAAGAAGAAGGTATTGACTATGAGGAATCATATGCTCCCGTAGCTAGATTAGAAGCTATTCGCTTATTGCTTGCATTTGCCTCTTCTATGAATTTCAATTTATATCAAATGGATGTGAAAAGTGCTTTTCTAAACGGTTTTATTCAAGAAGAAATTTTATGTTGAACAACCCCCCGATTTTGAAAACTTTAAATCTCCCGATCATGTTTTCAAGCTCAAAAAGGCTCTTTATGGTTTAAAACAAGCTCCCCGAGCTTGGTATGAAAGATTAAGTAAGTTTCTTTTGGAAAATGATTTCATTAGGGGGAAAGTTGACACAACTCTCTTTGTTAAGCATAAAAACAATGATATTTTGTTAGTTCAAATATGTAGATGATATTATATTTGGTGCTACTAACAATGTTTTATGCAAGGAATTTTTCGATTTAATGACAAGCGAATTTGAGATGTCTATGATGGGTGAGTTAACATTCTTTTTGGGATTACAAGTAAAGCAAATGAAAGAAGGTACATTCATTTGTCAAGCCAAATATTGCAAAGAATTGCTGAAACGATTTGAGATGAACAATGCAAAAGAAATGGCAACTCCCATGAGCACATCCGATCATCTAGACAAAGATGAGAATGGTAAGGAAGTCGACACCAAAAAGTATCGAGGTATGATTGGCTCTCTTCTTTATCTTACTGCTAGTCGTCCGGACATCATGTTTAGCGTGTGCTTATGTGCTCGTTATCAATCGTGTCCGAAGGAGTCTCACCTTACTGCGGTAAAACGGATTTTAAGGTATCTTGTTGGTACTACAAATGTGGGTCTATGGTACTCCAAAGGCTCTTCATGCCAACTTGTTGGCTACTCCGATTCCGATTTTGCTGGATGCAAATTGGACCGCAAGAGCACTAGTGGCACTTGCCATTTGCTCGGTAGCTCTCTCGTTTCTTGGTTTAGCAAGAAACAAGTAAGTGTTGCGTTGTCCACAACCGAGGCTGAATATGTAGCCGCGGGGAGTTGTTGCGCTCAAATCCTATGGATGAAACAACAACTCTTGGAATATGGCCTAAGTCTGGATGATATCCCTCTTAGATGTGATAATACTAGTGCCATATGCTTGACGAAGAACCCCGTTCTTCATTCGCGAACGAAACACATTGAAATTAGACATCACGTTATCAAAGGCGATGCCGAAATTGAATTTGTTGAAACCAAAAACCAATTGGCAGACATCTTTACAAAGCCTTTAGAGAAAGAGTCTTTCTTCCGAATTCGCAGTGAACTCGGGATCCTTGACTCCACGTTGATCTAAGTCATGCATTGCATTTTTTTTGTTACATGATTTCTAACTTGAGCGTCGGAGACGTCTAACGATTTTTGCAGGTATCGCCCCAAAGGAAAGGGGAATTATAAAGCTTGACGTACAACAATCGGTTTCCGTCGTCTAAAAATCGATTATTTCGTATCAATTATCGATTATGTTGCTATTATTCGGGTTGATGTTGCTGTAATTTCTTTTAATAAATAAATAAGGTTTATTTCATCTTTGGCATCTTATTATTATGTTATTTTTGCTAATGGCAAAAGGGGGAAGATAACGGGTATGATGCACTCTCAAATTATAAGCTTAAATTGAGGGGGAATTCTCAAATTGAGGGGGAACAAATTGCATACTTGTTGCATGTATATACTTGTCTTGAATCGTCATTATAAATTGCTTGTCATGCATATCCCGCTTAATGTTTGCCATTATCAAAAAGGGGGAAATTGTTGGAAACACGTTCTCAATGCAATATACTAAAACGTGTGTTCTTTTGTATAGGTTTTGATGAATGACAAACGAAGCGAAAACTGATATATGACGAAGTTCAAGAAACAAGCGCACAATTGATATACAACGAGATTCAAGCTCAAGACAAAGTTTTATAGTTTAATTGAGTCATTCTTAATTGTGATCTTGATCCTACAACTTGACTCGTAACATGGCTTCTCTCATAAAACTATTTTCCAAAATCATGCATATTTAATTTAATGTCAAATGATTTTAAATCATGCATATTTACAGTAGTCAAAATAATTTTTAGACATGCCTTAAAAATCTGGACTAAGATAATCGATTATGTACTTATGATAATCGATTGTTTTAAGCCAAGACTGCATGACAATCGATTGTGAACTAATGACAATCGATTGTGAGTAAGACAGTGAGCATCAGGTTTTTCAAACCTGCATGACAATCGATTGTGAACTAATGACAATCGATTGTAACTGAGGCAGTGTCCATCAAAGTTTTTCAAAACTCAGAATAATCGATTATGAACTAATGGTAATCGATTATGTTGAGACAGTGTCTTCCAGTGATTTTCAAATTTATTAAGTAATCGATTGTTACATTGGACAATCGATTGTCAAAGAGACAGTGTCTAAAATGTTTTTCAAAAACTGATAAGTAATCGATTATTGACTTTGTGCAATCGATTGTGAAGCTGACCGTTGTCGTAAAGTTTTCAAATACCGTCAGGTAATCGATTATTGATTCTGTATAATCGATTGTTTTGATTAAAATCCGGAAAAGATTTTTTGAACGTTGCTGAGTAATCGATTGTTGATTCTGGACAATCGATTGTTTGTGGTAAAATCTGGAAAGGATTTTTTGAACGTTGCCAGTAATCGATTATGGATTGTAAGTAATCGATTATCAAGCGTAAAATCTGGGATTGAATTTTGATCTGACTGGCAGACAATCGATTGTTGCGGTTTGACAATCGATTGTCAGTGAGTAAAATCAGCAACTCTTAATTGGCAATTAGGCAACGGTAATGCCAAGTTTTTCAACTATAAATAAGCTTCATTTCAGTGTTTTAAACACAACAACATACTACAACTGATCATTACATTGCTATAAGCTTGCATACTTTTTTTTATCATTTTATATTCAATTTCATAAAGCTTTTGAGAGCCATATTCTTGTCCAAAGTTGTTGTGATCTAGAGCTTACTTCTTTTACTCATATCTACTCATTAAGGAGTATTTTGTTTGAGTGTTTAGTGTTTTATACACTTGTAAGAGAATTATAATTCTCTTGTTGTAAGGAACTTGTGTTTCCTTGGTTGAAGTCTTGGAGTGTTGTATCTCCGAGCAAAGGTGTTAAGGCTTGTGTCCTTAAGTTGTAAAGGTTTGTTGAGCACCCGTAAGCTTAACAAGTTAGTGGAAAATCTCGAGAGAGTCTCTCGGGGACTGGACTAGCCACGTGTTGTGGTGAACCAGAATATATCGGTGCGTTCTTTCCTTTTTGTTTATTTAACGCACTTATTTATTTCCTGCAAATTTTAATTTCCGCAAGTTTACGCTAAAATTTTATTATAACGCTATTCATCCCCCTCTAGCGTTAAGCGCTTTATCTAACATATGTATGTAGTATAAGTCCATATATCTAACAGTAACATCACAACATGATACATGTGAGAGTTTTTTCATTGTTTGTTTAAGAGTCCTATGGACATCTTAGTAGGGCTGCTCATTTGGATCCAAATCGATTCGTGCAATTTCGAATTTCAGATTTCGAATTGTGTTTATTAAAATTTTGGATTTTATTTTGGATTCGGATTGATATACTTTAATACGATTCGATTCGTTCCAATTCAAAATTATTAGGCATGTATAAAACTAAACTTTAATTTCGTATACTTAGTATTTTCTTTATATTTTCCTCCGCGTTATTACCTTTACAATCGATGGATTTAGTTATATTGGCACCATATATTCTTATAATTGCAGAAACCTGAATTTTCTTACTGTATTTCCTCTTTTACAAACAAAATATATATATGAGTTTGCAACTTTGAAGCATAATAATTCGATCCAATATCAATTTGGATTAAATTTGAATTGTATTTTCTAGTCCAAAGTTCAAACTTTAATTCGAAATGTGCTAAATCCGATCCGATCCATGCACAGCACTAAATCTTAGTAGGCAGATGTAGACAATAGACAAATCTTTTCTAGTACACACTTGGAAAAATTAATGACTCGAGATTTCTTAGGGTTAACCACCATTTCTTGTAGGTCTTTTCATTGTTTTTTTTTCTTCACAAATTCAAATATCTATGAACACCAAAGAATTTAAAAAGCGCCGGATAACGAAAATAGTAACCTAGGAAGATATAATATGCCATCCGATCTGTTTAATTAATTAAGTTGTAAATCCACTTCACTTAATTAAAAACAGATTGGAGCAAACATGGGTTGCGGCAGATCCAAAATTTTAAGACACTATATAGTTGCGAATACATATTGGAACATATTTCTTATGATAATTGGTGCATATTAGTATTACTTCAACTGTTTTATTTTATATGACGATGTCAACTGAATTCGTAATTGAAAATTTCATATTAGAACAACTAAGCTTCATATTTTTAAAAAAAGATTCCTCAAACTTTTATTTATATACTTGTTAGAAATTTTAATTTTTGAGAAATTTGGAGTGGGTATTATTTATACTCGTTAGAAATAGTATAAGGAGGTTGTATATAAAATTTGAAGTCATTTAATGAAGATTTGGACTGGTTTTGGACAAGAATTGCAACTGAAAATTGTGAAAAAGTTCATCTATAAATGCTTGTATAAAAGTATATAAGGTGTGTTTTTACATTCATATACACTGTTATACGAGATTATACATAATTGTACAAAAAACTTACTTCGTCTTCTTTCTTGCGTCTTTTCTGAAATTTAACTCAAATCTACTCCATATTTAAATTTTGAACTCCTTTTGATATTTTCAATCAATTGGAACAACACTCAATGCAAACAACTAACAAATTCAAAAAAAAAATTAATTTTCAAAAGCAAAGCTTTGGATGGTCTTCAATGGTGGACATCCTCTTCAATTTTCTTATATTGCAAGCAGGTGACACAAGAGGAGAAATAGAAAATATCGGGCCTCTTAAAGCATATGTAGAAGATGTGAGAAGAAGAGAGAGTGAAAACAAAGGTTGTGAGAACAAAGAATTAACTACATAGCTATGCTTTTAGAAGCAATGGTTCTAAGAATGCAAATTTGGATTTGCAAGTGATTTCAAAACATGTCCAATATAGGTTAAGTGGGATAAAATTTAAAAATACAATTATATTTTCTTGTAATTCTTTCTAGGCTCAAAGCAGCAAGATTATAGTTTGTTTTTTTTCGAAAAATACACGTTCATGTCAGACTACAATCAAATTTTTGAAAATAACACAAAGGTAGAAGCGAATACAGAGTTTAAGTTTTATGCATTCAGCCTTTAGTATTTTAAATATTGAACTCATTGTTATTTGTTTTACCGTTTCCGAGTCGAAGGTCTATCATACATGTTACTCTTTTTCGATCTCAATTGTAAGATTATATTGAGTTTGTTCTTGCTATTATTGTTTGTATTTTTATAATAATAGAATTAAACTAGGGTGTACACGGAAAATCGATAATCGTACCAATCAAGAATTCGAGTCAAATAGGAAAAAAACCTCGATTGTGGTTTGGTTTGATTTGGTTTGGTAATGGAAAAAATCCATCATACTTGGTTTGATTTGGTTTTAACTTTAAAAATGTCAAATCGAAATCAAACCAACTCGATAGTACATTTATACAAATTTTAAAAGTATTTTTTATATATAAATATTTGCTTTAATGTAATTAATAATTATTTCTAACCTTCACAGTTTATCATTTAAAGAATTATTTCATGTTTGGACATAACATTCATGAATGGTAATAAATTTATAACTCATAAATATAACTCAAACAAAGTTCAAGTCAATATTAATGCTAACAAAATAAATTCAATTCAATATAAGGAGTAGAATAACGTTAGTGTTGGATATTTATCGTTTTACTTTGGTTTATAATGGAAATGCATAACTTAATTTATCTTTTTCTTCAGTGCTTAGTTATGTAATTAGTAGTACTTTTTAGCTATACTTATTTTAGCATGGCCCTATATAATAATTTTAAATTATGTTAAATTTCATTATGTTATTAATTAGTAATATTTTTGTTATTTGTCATCAAAAGTATTGAATTTAGATGAATTGGATGTAACAATACTGGATTCAGTGGCGAAACAAGAAATTTCTTTAAGAACGTTCAAATTTAAATAAGTGAAAAAAGCTTTCTGATAAAGAATATTCAAAAAATATTATATACTTTTAAAACCTAATATTTTACATATATATACAATATAATTTTCCGACAAATAGTAGTGGAATATACCTTCGCCCCTAATCGGATCCGTCCCAATGAAGGGTGATATTGATGGCAAAAGAGACCAGCAAAACAGTACAAAACCTCGATCCACAGTGGTCTGCTAGTAATCTTTGTCACGTGAAGTAGAGAAAGGAGTAGTGGACTAGAGAGAAATACGTTGGTAATGCGAATATACCAAACCAGAAGTTGACAAATAACTTCAAAAGATTTGAAAATAACTTCTCTATTCTTCCTTTCATTTCTTTTGTACTTTCTGTCTTAGAATGATGACAAAAAATGTGTACCACTTGTAAAATTACCAAAACACATATTGCTTCTAAGTGCCAACCTTATAATGGCTAATCTTAATCGTACGATCAATATCAATAGTCCTTACACACCACAAGCCACAACGCGCAATGCAAGTATATAATACTATTTCCATACATGGCATAATTATCTTTAGTAAAGGACAGAGACAGATTTTTAAAATTTAAATTTTATGAGATTAATTTTTAAGATTTCAATATTGAATTCGTTATTTTTAAGGTTATGATTTCGTATTACTATATATTGTCACATTTCTGAATTTTTACATATAAATTTATAATCGGCGTTAAAAGTACCATATGCAATTGACTCGGTGCCGATATATTGCATCCGCCTCTGGTAAAGGGATTCTAATTAATTTTCTTTTGTTGAAGAATTACACTATGCAAAAATAGTCATTGCTTCTCCGTAACTATTTCTTGTTTTTTGACGTTTTTGGGCCATCAAACAAGAATTCAAAACAATTTTTAATTCGTGTGCTAACGTTCTCACCGTCTTCATGAATTTGGGCGATCAGTTCTAAATCGCCTAAATCTTGTGGGCCTAGTAAAAATGGCCTAATAAACAATTATCATTGCTTTGCATGACTGTTTCTCGATTTTTAGGTATTTTAGGACTATAAAATATATAAAATAGGAATTCAGGATGATTTTCAATTTTCGTGTACTAATATCACGCTATTTTTCATGAATTGGGGGCAACAGGTTCCAAATCCCCTAAAATTTTGTAGGCCCATAAAAATGACCTAATGAATAATAGTCATTGCTTTACCATGATCATTCCTCGTTGTTTGGCGCTTAGGGCCATAAAATAAGAATTTGGGGAGATTTTCGATTTTTTGTGTGCTAATGTCCATACAATCTTCATGAATCCGGGCGACGGGCTTCGAATTGCCTAAATTATGTGGGCCCATAAAACACGACCTAATGAACATTGGTCATTACTTCGGTATGAGTGTCCCTTTTTTGGCTTTTTAGGGTCATAAAATAGGAATTCAGGATGATTTCCACCTTTTTGTGTGCTAGTGTCCATGCCATCTTCATGAATTCGAGCAGTAGATAGAATCGCCTAAAATTTTATGAGTCCATCATAAAGGACCTAATGAACAATAGTCATAGCTATGCAATGACCATTCCTTTTCTTGGGGGTGGGGGGTGCGTTTTAGCATTATAAAAAAAGAATTCAAGACAATTTCTAATTTTTTTGTGTTAATGTCCACACTATCTTCATGAATTCGGCAGGCTCTGAATCACTTAAAGTTTTAGTTGGCCCATCCGAAATGACCTAATGAATAATAGTCATCGTTTCGTCATGTTCGTTCCTCATTTTTAATATTTTTGGGTCATAATACAAGAATTTAGGGCGATTTTAATTTTTCATGTGCTAATGTCCACCATATCTTCATGAATACGGGCAACAAGCTCCGAATCGCCTAAAATTCTGTGAGCCCATTAGAAACGATATAATGAACAATGGTCGTAGTTTCATCATGACCGTTTCTCATTTTTTGGCATGTTAGTGCCATAAATTCGTGCAAAAGGACTCCGAATATAGCTAGAGTTCGAATACATATTTGATCGAATTCAATAACTTTTCTCAATAAATGAATTTATTAATAATTCATAACGTAACATCCCCTCGTAACATAGCATCCTCTTTCTCTTCTCCCGAGTACTTTTTTAAAAAAAAATTACATAGGCAGCACCGAATGAAAGTGATGCAAGAAATTCCTTAATATAGTAGCAATATTTCAACAAGTGCAAATGATGCATGTGCTGAGCTAATAGAGCACATGCCACAAACATGGAACAATTTTTAAACCTTACAATATTTTGATATCAGACTTTTCAAAGCATTTATGTTTCGTCATTAAAGAATTTCCCGTCAACATCCCTAACAACTAATTGTGTATTAATATAATCATTTATTAGAGGTTTATTTTACTAAATTATTCTTGTTAATCGTTGTTAAAGTTGTAACTCAATAATCATTTATTAGAGGTTTATTTTACTAAATTATTCTTGTTAATCGTTGTTAAAGTTGTAACTCAATAAATTTGAAAAGTATGCGTACTTAATTCTCGGGGTAATATTGGAAGAGAATAATAAATTTTTCATGATTAATTATTAGAATGAACAAGTAATAGAAAAAAATCATTTTTAGTATAAGAGACTAGTAAAAGGGAATAAAAGGAATTACATATTTAGTCGTTTTGTGTTAATTTTCTTCCTTGTTTGTGGAAAATGGAGACAACTTCAAACAATAGACAATTTCGAATTAAAAGTCAAACTCAGCTCGTTCAATTAACACTAAAACATCATAAGACTATCAAATGTATTCTCGTTAATTTCGTGGTAAATAAAGAAAGCATTTTAATTAAACACACCGTACTAAAAACATTATAAGACTATTGTAAACAAAGAAAGTAATTACAAAGAATATTGTGTGAGTTCATAGTGTTGGAATTATTCATAATGCAAAATCAAAAAATATTCCTTTTGAAATTCTATTGTTCATATTGAAGCCAAACGTCTTTATGCATGGAAGACAAGAAACACTTGTCCATATTGAAGCCAAGTGTCTTCATGCATGGAAGACAAGTTACACTTGTCAATATTAGAGCCAAGCGTCAAAAGTCTCTCGACACTTGTTGTACATACAACTTCCTTAAATTCCTATAAATAGGCTATGAATTAGCCATCATAATCACTCAATCTTAACCAAGAATCCATCTTGTTAATCATTAATATTCTTCCTACAACATTCTTTAATTTCTATAATAATTACAAAAAATATCTTCATCTTCTCTTCTTTCTGGGCAACTGTTTGTGCAAGTTCTAAACTTCCAGCCACGAGTGCACGTATTTGAAGGTGCTGTGGAACCTTGGGGAGCGACCGACCTTAACTTGCACCTAGTCGAGCCGAAATCGATTTCAAGGCAGTGGCTTGCCACGACACAGTATTTTGATAAATTGTTCTTCTTTCCTTCTTGTTTCTTAGTTAATATTATCTACTCATTGTTCTTACAATTTGAAAGCGATTTACATATAATATTGACTAATGGCTACCACTTTGAACAAAACACTTCCTGATCTCTCAAAGCTTGAGCCGTTAGATGGAAATAATTATAAGCGTTGGTCCTAGAAACTTTTAATTTTCTTTGAACAATTAGAAGTTGATTATGTTTTGTTTAACAATCCTCCTGCTAATATTGTTGCTAATAGTTCTAATGTTGCTAATACTATTGTTGCTGATGAAGCTGATAAGAAAAATTTAAAAAGGATAATAAAACAGTAAGAGGACATCTGCTTAACCATATGATTAACCCTTCCTTTGATTTGTTTATAAATTACAAATCTGCTAAAGTAATATGGGACAGTTTGGAGAAGAAATATGATGCTGATAATGCAGGAAAAAAGAAGTATGTCGTTGGAAAATGGATCAAGTTTCAAATGGTTGATGATAAGCTAATCATGGAACATATTCACGAGTATGAGAACTTAACTGCTGATATTTTAAACGAAGGCATGGAGATGTGTGAGATTCTTCAGGCTAATATTTTGCTTGAAAAGTTTCCAACTTCCTGGAGTGATAATAGGAATCAACTAAAACACAAGAAGAAAAAGTTAACTCTTTAAGAACTAATCAGTCACATGAGGACTGAGGAAGAAAACCGTCTCAAAGATGAGGAGTCTGAACGACTCAAGGATAAGATGAAATCTCTCTCTCTTAATTCTTCTAAAGCTAACCTTTTGGAATCTTCTAGTACTTTTGTAAAAGACATGTTTAAATGAGAACAGAAGAAAGGCCAGAAGGGACATGTGAAGAAGCATAATTACTTCAATAAGCCGGAGGGCCATATTCAAAAGTCGAAAGGACCTTGCTATGTCTGTGGAAAAATTGGTCACAAGGCTTTTCAGTGCAACCAGAGACAAGGACAAAGCTCAAAGAATGGAGGAAAAGCTCCAGTCCAAGCCAACCTTACTGAGTGTGGTGATATCATTGTTGCTGTAGTTGTTGAGACAAACATGGTGGCTAACAAGACTGACTGGATACTGGATACAGGCGCTTCAAGGCATCTTTGCGCCAACAAAGAGCTATTTCACGACTTTGAGGAATTTGCTTATGACGAGTGTGTCTATATGGGTAACTCGTAAAGGAAAAATTCTTCTTAAATTAACTTCTGAAAAAACCTTAGCCTTGAATAATGTTCTGTATGTACCCTCCCTTTGTAGAAACTTAGTTTCTGGTGTTCTTCTCAATAAAGCAGGTCTTTAACTTATTTTTGAATCTGATAAAGTTATTATTTCTCGTGGGGGAGACTTTGTTGGGAAATGTTACCTTAATGGGGATTTACTTGTACTAAACATCGCTCAAGAGATTACTAATAATGCTAGTTTTTTCAATTCTGCTTATATTGCTGAGTCTATTGATTTGTGGCATGGTAGACTAAGGCATGTTAATATTGCTTCTATTAAAAGACTTAGAAAAATGTAATTAATTACTGCAGTTAATATTGATAATTTTTCTAAGTGTCTTGTTTGTGTAGAAGCAAAACATACCAAAAAGCCTTTTAAGAATATAACTAGTAGAAAAACAAAATTGCTTGAACTAGTACATTCAGACTTAGCAGATTTCAAAAAAACTACTAGTAACGGTGGAAAGAAATACTACATCACCTTTGTAAATGACTTTTCTAGATACACTAAGGTATATCTTCTTAAGACAAAAGATGGAGTTGAAAGCATGTTTTTAAAATACAAGGTAGAAGTAGAGAATCAATTAGACAGAAAAATCAAGAGACTTAGGTCTGGCAGGGTTGGTGAATACAATACTAATACTCTAGAATCCTTTTGTGAGAAAAATGGTATTATACATGAGGTTAGTGCTCCCTATACTCCCCAACAAAATGGTGTAGCCGAACAGAAAAATTGAACCCTAAAGGATATGCTGAATTCTATGCTTTTGAGTTCGGGTTTATCTGATGATATGTGGGAGGAAGCTGTTTTATCGGCATGTTATGTTCTTAACAAAGTCCCTCATAAGAAGTTAGATAAAATCCCGTATGAGTTATGGAAAGAATTTTCCCCTAACTTAAAATTTTTTGAAAGTGTGGGGGTGTTTGCTAAGGTTGGTCTACCTGATTTTAAACAAGTAACTATTGGACCCAAGACTTTTAATGCTATTTTCATTGGTTATGCTCAAAATAGTGCTGCATATAGATTTATGTCTTTGAATGATAGTTCTATTTGTGAATCTAGAGATGCAGAATTTTTTGAGCATATTTTTCTATTGAAAAAATAATGTGCGTAGTGATGTGACTAATAATGCTTCTACATCTATGCGTGCTAATTCTCATATTGTGTCTTCTTCTAGTGTTACTGCTAATGAGCATGAAAATAACCTTAGAAGAAGCAAGAGGCGTAGAATTGAAGCTAGCTTTGGTCCAGACTTTATTACCATTTTCTTGACTGAAAACGTTGATCTTGATATTTTGAGTGATGAATTAGTGTCAATCTATTTAATAGAAGAAGACCCTAAGACATACAATGAAGCAATGGGGTCAATATATGCTAGTTGGTGGAAAGAGGCCATTAAAAGTGAATTAGACTCTATAGTTTCTAATCACACTTGGGACTTAATGGATTTGCCTAATGTCTGTAAACCCATAAGTAGCAAGTGGATATTTAAGAAGAAATTGAGACCTGACAGTATAATTGAGAAATATAAGGCTAAACTTGTTATTATGGGTTTTAATCAAAAGAAAGACATTGATTACTTTGACACTTATTCTCATGTGACTAAGATAGCGACTGTTAGAATTCTTGTTGTTATAGCCGCTATTCATAATTTGGTAATACATCAAATGGATAAACAGCTTTCCTAAATGGTGATTTAGAGGAAGAGATTTACATGTCTTAACCTGAGGGATTTATGATCCAAGGACAGGAGAATAAAGTATGCAAATTAAGAAAGTCTTTGTATGGTCTAAAGCAGGTACCTAAACAATGGTATGAAAAATTTAATAGCACATTAGTGGATAATGATTTTGTTGTTAATGCATCTGACACTTGTGTTTATTCCAAGATGATGGGATCAGATTGTGTTATTATATGTTTGTATGTGGATGACATGTTAATTTTTGGCCGTAATGTGAATGTTTTTAATGAGACTAAGAATTTTTTGTCCTCTAAATTTGAAATGAAAGATCTTGGAGAAGCAGATGTGATTTTAGGGTTATCAAAAGAACTTCTAATGGGTTTTCATTGTCTCAGTCTCATTATATTGAGAAAATGTTGAAAAGGTTTGTTTTGATGTAGCACCTATGAGAACTCCTTATGATCCTAGCATACACTTGAAAAAGAATAAGGAATCTAGTATTTCTCAAACTTAGTATGCTAAGATGATTGATAGTGTAATATTTCTCATGAATTATACACAACCTGATATTGCTTATGTTGTTAGTAGATTGAGTAGATAT
Source organism: Nicotiana benthamiana (assembly GCA_034376525.1). Taxonomy (NCBI): domain Eukaryota; kingdom Viridiplantae; phylum Streptophyta; class Magnoliopsida; order Solanales; family Solanaceae; genus Nicotiana; species Nicotiana benthamiana. Next base: position 74,154,409 of record CM067328.1, on the reverse strand, counting down.
CTCACAACCCTAGTAGTGAATACTGGAATGCTCTTCATCGTTTGCTAAGATATTTGAGAGGTACTTTGGATTGGTGTTTGCATTTTAATAAATTTCCTGCTGTTTTAGAAGGATTTTGTGATGCAAACTGGGTTACTGACAATGATGAAGTTAGTTCCATTAGTGGCTATGTGTTCACTTTAGGAGCAGGTGCTATTTCATGGAAGTCTTCAAAACATACCTGTATAGAACGATCTACTATGGAGTCTGAATTCATTGCTCTTGAGTTGGCAGGAGAAGAATCCGAATGGTTAAGAAACTTGTTGGCAGACGTGCCTTTGTGGGGAAGACAAGCTTCACCAGTTTTTCTATATTGTGACTCACAGGCAGCAATTTAGAATTGCCAAAAATAGTGTGTATAATGGAAAAAGAAGACATATCCGCATTAGGCATGGTGCGGTAAAACAGTTGTTGAAACATAGTGTTATTTCCTTGGAATATGTAATATCTGAAAGAAATTTGGCGGACCCTTTAACCAAGGGTTTGGCAAGGAGAGTTATCCTTGAAACGTCAACGGGGATGTGGCTAAAGCCCATGGATTGAAGAAGTATGGTGGATACACGTTTGTGGTCAAACGAAGCCATATGAGACCTCAATATGCACTACATTTTCTATCCCTATGGCGTGTGGTAGTGCTTTATAAGGTTGAGCTTATTTTGATCTTAATGATTCCATTGCCTTAAGGTAGTCTACGTGTAGATAGACTTGATGGAATCACCTACGTGAGTGTAAAGGTGGGGTCGCCTTTTATGAAAGACTTGGGATGTCTTTCTAGAGCACTCATGATACCCAAGGTATGTGCATGACCATAAAAGCACTTTGTTAATATCGCAAAATTTGCATAAAATTAAGGATATAATATGTGTTGTGGGGGTCTCAGCTAATGTCAATTCAGTTCAAGAGTACTTCACTTTGTGGATGCCAGTTGTTGCCTCATTTCACTACGTGTCAATTCAAATCGAAAGATATTGATACTTAAGTACATGTTTCTTCTGTTGCCATTATTCTATTTTTGTCTTTGCATTAATGGGGGATTGTTGGAATTATTCATAATGCAAAATGAAAAAAAATTCCTTTTGAAATTTCATTGTCCCATATTGAAGCCAAATGTCTTCATGCATGGAAGACAAGAAACACTTGTCCATATTGCAACCAAGTGTCTTCATGCATGGAAGACAAGTTACAGTTGTCAATATTAGAGCCAAGTGTCAAAAGTCTCTCGACACTTGTTTGCAACTTCCTTAAATTCCAATAAATAGGCTATGAATTAGCCATCATAATCACTCAATCTTAACCACGAATCCATCTTGCTAATCATCAATATTCTTCCTACAACATTCTTTAGTTTCTATAATTATTACAGAAAATACTTTCATCTTCTCTTCTTTCTGGGGAACTGTTTGTGCAAGTTCTAAACTTCCAGCCACGTGTGCACGTGCTTGGAGGTGTTGTGGAACCTTGGAGAGCGACCGACCTTAACGATTTGCACCTAGTCGGGCCGAAATCGCTTTTAAGGCAGTGACTTGCCACGATACAGTATTTTGATAAATTATTCTTCTTTCCTTCTTGTTTCTTAGTCAATATTATCTACTCATTTTTCTTACATATAGTAAGAATCATATTAAGTTAATATACATACACTAATTACATACTATATATTGATACTCTTGGCGATGTAACAATATTTTACATTAGTAGTGTATAAGTATCATAAAAGGCATGGGTTGCCTTGTAGAAAATACTAGTAAACTATCTCTTACTGCCGATTTAATTAAATATTGATGAAAAGATTTTTCTCATCGTCAATATATGTATTAAATTCTCTTTAAGTGATTCAGACGCTAGTAAATCGTTACCTGTAATTCGATTTTAAGTAACTTTATTTTTCATAGAAATTTGTCTTGGACTTTTTCCATTATAGTTTTAGCATGTAAGGTCTCAAATTTGAGTTTCGGATATGAAGTTGTTTTTGTTGGTGAGTCCTTTACCCTCGATCAATACATGATATATTTGAGGGAACTTAAATTTAGTCGAATCTGATACTACTATATGGATACGGGATATCGAATAAGAAAACCTTAGCTATTGCTATTTCCCACCGTTGAATCATGAATGACCTAACTGCAATCATCGTCCATGTCTGCCACCCATTATAAGCACAAAATTACAACTTTTCCTCATTGGATTTTTCCAAAAGAAACCGAAAACAAATATAATTATATATAAAATTGGAATACATTGTTTCTGGACCGTTCAAATAATCCCCCACCAAAAGAGAAGGAAAAGATGAGAAAAAGTGTACAAAAGTGCAACGTGCAACGTGTCCAAATTGCATCCCTAGTATCCATTTGCCCAACATGTGTACTCCACGCTAAAGTCTTTGGGCCAATTGACCTTTTTAAAAAAAATTAAATATTATTCGTTAGAACAAGGCGTCACGATCCTAGTTTTTCTCTGTAAACTGTCATTATGGCACCTAGTTTTTACGAATAGGTAAGTCTTGCAGAAAAAGAAAATAAAATACGAAACTGCCAAATTACGAGTAAAAATATAAATAAAGAGTTTAAAAATACCGCTCTACAAATACAATGCATACTCTCAAAACGGAATCAAACTCCCAAAATTCGGAATCTCATGAAATAACAAGCTATAGAAAATTACACTATGTTTTAACTCCAGAATGTCTAACCAAAAAAAAAATACAGGAAGTCTAAAGCAGAAGGGGGAATAGAGAGGGACTTCTAGGTCTGTGGACGCAACACATATGCCTCGAAGTCTCTAATGTCTCCCGCCTCACTGATAGAACAGCTTAGCAGAAGAACCTGGATCTGCAAAGGAATAACATATTCAGGAAAGGGCATGATTACACCATAATGATACCCAGTAAGTACCAATTCTAACTCGATCGAGTAGTGAGGAGGAATGTCAGGGCCTACTAGTTTTTTTTATATATATAGCGGGGTAAATCAATATGAAGTGCGACAATACAATCAAAAATACTAACAATCGATAAAGAGTAAAAGTCACAGACAGAATATACTCAGTACACAGAGATAATAACATGGGATCTTCCAGGATATCGTTCCGTAGTCCCAAACGTAAATGTGCAGAGGATCTTTCGGGATATTGTCCCGTCGTCTGAATCATAAATAGGTAGGGAAATTTCCCGGTATACCAATTTGTAGTCCTAAAGTAAATATCCAGTACAAATAATCTCTCAGGCGTCGCCCCGTAGTCCCAATATAAAAGTGCAGGGGATTTCCGGGTATACCGATCAGTAGTCCCAAAGTAAACATGCATGGGGATATCCCAGGATATCATCCCGTAGTCTCAAGGTAAACACACAACAATCTCAAGAAAAAATCTACAATTCTATTCGCGAATAAACATGAATTCTACTCTAAACATGCTGCACAGAATACAAGTAAGCGGGTAAGACAATTAGATCACATAAGCATGCTTTCGTAAACTAAACAAGAGGCTTCAAGTATAAGTATTGCTCAATTAAAAGAAAATATAGATATTTAATTAATGAAAATAGGAGTTTCCAATAATTAGTATGCGTATGCACTCATCATCTCACGTACACAAAAATTATATAACAACACTACCGAAATCCTAAGGGGAGTTCCTCCACACAAAGTTAAAAGCCACTTACCTCGAACCGGCTCAAACATCAATCCAAAGTCACGCTCTTGCCATGCGTATCCAAATCTGAGTGGCCCAAATCTAATCAAATAAATTTAATTATATATATATATATATATATATATATATATATATATATATATATATATATATATATATATATATATATATATATATATATACATATATATACAAACAATGGATTTAGCTAAAGGAATCTAAGCTAAGGTAAGCAAATAGTGATATCATAGTCCTTCAACAACTCTAACCACATCCTCTGACACAAGTTAAGGTCCTTCTGCTTGAACAGATGCTGCAAACTCCGGTGATCCTTATAGATCCCACAAGGAACACCGTACGAATAATGACGATAGATATTCAGGGCGTGAACAATAACAACTAACTCGAGATCATGGACATAATAATTCTTCTCATGCGCCTTCAAATGTTTGGACGCATAGGCAATCATCCTACCGACCTGCATCAATACCGCTCCAAGGTCAATCCTCGAAGAATCACAATAAAAAGTATAAGACCTCGAACATATATGTAATATTGTAGTCAAAGCTGTCTTGAGCTTCTAGAAGCTCTCCTCACACTCTTCCTTCCACTGGAATGGAGTACCCTTTTGAGTCAGCCTGGTCATAGGTGCTGTATTAGATGAAAATCCCTAAAAAAATCGACGGTAATAAACCGCCAAGCTAAGAAAACCATGGATCTATGTAGCTGAGGATGGTCTGAGCCAACTCTGCACTACTTCTATTTTTTTCGAATCCACCTTAACCCCTTCACTCAATACCACGTGACCCAAGAATTCCAGAGAATCCAACCAAAACTCACATTTCGAGAACTTTCCATATAATTTCTTTTCTCCCAAAATCTGAAGCATTGTCCCGCAGGTGCTGCTCATGATCTTCCCGACTTTGGGAATATACCAGAATGTCAGCAATAAAGACAATGACGAACGAGTTAAGATATGGCCGGAAGATGCTATGCATCAAATACATAAAGGCTGTTGGGGCATTGGTCAACCCAAATGATATAATAAGGAACTTGTAATGACCATACGAGTCCTGAAACTAGTCTTCGGGATATCTGGCTCCCGAATCTTCAACTGATGATAACCTGAACGCAAGTCAATCTTAGAAAACGCTCGTTCATCCTGTAACTGGTCAAACAGATGATCAATATAAGACAAAGGATACCAGTTCTTCACTGTAACTTTGTTCAACTGGTGATGATCAATCCACATATGCATAGAACCATCTTTTTTCTTAACAAACAAGATAGGAGCACCCCCAAGGTGAAACACTGGGCCAAATAAAACCTTTGTCAAGTAGTTCCTGCAACTTCTCCTTCAACTCAGAAGGAGCCATAAGATAAGTAACAATAGAAACGGGTTGAGTGCCCGGCAAAATATCAATGCCGAAATCAATATCTCTATCGGGCGGTATACTCGGAAGATCAGCTGGAAACACATCAAGGAAATCCCGTACTACAAGGACTGAATCAATGGCAGGGGTATCAATAAATACATCTCTCACATAGGCTAGATATGTTTCACACCCCTTCTCAACCATTCGTTGAGCCTTAAGGAAGGAAATAACTCTACTGGGAGTGTGATCTAAAGTACCCCTCCACTCTACTCGCGGTATACCTGGCATAGCCAACGTCACGATTTTGGCGTGACAATCAATAATATCATATGGGGCGATAACCAATCCATGCCCAAGATAACATCAAAGTCTACTATAATAAATCGACTCTGGTCTCAAACCCACTAAGAGTAACCAAACACGATCCACAACAAGAGAATCTCCTAAAGGAGTAGAAACATAGACATCGGAACTCAAGGAATCCCGAGATATATCCAAATGTGGGAATAAATAAGTAGACATATAAGAATAGATAGATCCTGGATCAAATAAAATCGATGCATCTCAATGACAAACTAGGACAATACATGTGATGACAGAATTAGAGGTGACAACCTTAGTACAGGCAGGAAAGGCATAGTATCTGGCCTGGCCTCCTCCTCTAGGATGACTTCTACCTCCCCTACCTCCACCCCTAGCTGGTTGGGAAGGTGGGGTGACAACTGGTGATGTAATCATAGCCTGAGGGCCTGGTGGAACACGTTGTGGCTGAGAAGTCTGTGAAGGTGTACCCCTCCTAAGTCTGGGGCAATCCCTCACCATATGGCGTGTGTCGCCACACTCAAAACAAGATTTCAGAGGATGTGGTAGCTATGACTGGCTCGGGCCATGTCTGCTGGACTGACCACTGAAAGCACCCCGTGCATGAGGCCCACTAGAAGATGCATAGGTCTAGGGGGAGCTGGAACACCACTGGCTACAGGAAGAGCTTAATGAACGGAGCGACTCATATAATTCCTACCACAACGAGCTAAAGATGGGGCACGGGCATCGGAATAATGGCCCGACTCTCGAGACCTCTTGGCCTCCCTCTTCTCTCTATCCCGACATGCATACCCTCTACTCTCCTAGTAATGCTCACCACTTGCTAATAAGATATTTCCATATCCAACTCCCGGGACATGCTAGAACTGCTGCTGGTAATGAGCCCCTCAATAAATCGGAGAACTCTTTTACAAACTGAAGAAACCAAGGTCAACGGACAACATACTCCAAAACAATCATAGTGTCCTGACGCAAATGCTCAAACTCTAGGCGCCATGCATCCTTGAGGCTCTGAGGAACATACTCCCTCAAAAACATATCTGAAAACTTGGTCCATGTAAAGCATGCTGCCTTAGCTAGACTGTCCGACTCAAAAGTATGAACCACTGATAGGCTGCTCCTCGAAGCTGGAAGGTAGCGAAAGCAACCCTTCTCAATCCTGATATACCCATAGTGTGAAGGATACGATGACTCTCCTTTAGTAATCCCAGAGCATCATCTGATGCTAGACCACTGAATATAGGGGGATTTTACTTCTTGAACCTTTGAAGCCTCTGTTGCTCATCCTCCGAAGCGGCTACCCTGTCCCCGGGCTGAACTGGGGCTACAGGCGATACCGGTATAACCTCTGGGATCTGATCAACCTGGACCCTCTACTCAATAGTGCGGACGGTGGGAGTCTATGCTACTCCCTTGGCGTGAGATGTGGTTGCAGCAAGAGGAATCAACCCTGCCCAAGCTAATGTACAAGGGTCTCCTAAAGAGCCGGAATAGTAGTAGCAGTAGGCGTATCAGGTGCTTGGGATCCGGCTGGAGCTGCTGGTGGCTCCTCTATGGCAGCTCGCATGGGTGCTCCGGCTGTACCACCGCGTGTTCTCGACCTCTACCCTGGCCCCGGCCTCTAGCGACTCTAGTAGGGGGCGCGGGTGCCTGGTCATCTACGGTAGCATGTGTCCTCACCGTCTGTGAGAGAATAAAAGACAGAGGTTTATAATTGTGATGTCAAAAATCTTGCACGACAAAGAAATCAAATGAAGTGAAATATTCCTAACAGTTACATACCCTATCATAGATAAGTACAGACGTCTTCGTACCAATCTGTGAGACTTTAATAAATCGGCTTGTAATTCATGACTCTTATGAACTTAGAGCTATGATACCAACTTGTCACGACCCTAGTTCTCCATCCATGAACTGTCGTGATGACACCTAGTCTCTACAACTAGGTAAGCCTAACAAATTACGGAAAAAGAAAATGAAATACGAATTTGGCAAGTTACGAGTAAAAACATAAATAAAGAGTTTAAAAATACCGCTCGACATATACAATGCATACTCTCAAAACGGAATCAAACTTCCAAAATCCGGAATCTCATGAAATCACAAGCTATTGAAACTAAATTGTGTTCTAACTCTAGAATGTCTAATCAAAAGAAAATACAGGAAGTCTAAAGCTGAACGGGATTATAGAGAAGGACTTCTAGGTCTGCGGACGCGACAAATATGCCTCGAAGTCACTGGTGTCGCCCCGCCTCACTGATAAAACGACTGAGCAGAAGAACTTGGATCTGCACATGAACAACATGTGTAAGAAAGGGCATGAGTACACCAGAACGATATCCAGTAAGTGCCAAGCCTAACCTCAATTGAGTAGTGACGAGGAAGGTCAGGGCCCTACTGGTCAGGTCAAGCCTAACCTCAATTGAGTAGTTGAGTAGTAAAACAGTATGAAGTGCGACAATACAATTGGAAATACTAACAGTCGATAAAGAGTAAAAGTCACAGACAAAATATACTCAGTACACAGAGATAGCAACATGGGATCTCCCAGGATATCGTCCCATAGTACCAAACATAAATGTGCAGAGGATCTCCCGAGATATCGTCCCGTAGTCCGAATCATAAATATGCAGGGGAATCTCTGAAAATACCAATCTGTAGTCCCAAAGTAAATATCCAGTATAGGGGAATCTCTCGGATGTTGTACCGTAATCCGAATGCAAACTTGCAGGGGGTTTTCCCGGTAGACCAATTTGTAGTCCCGAAGTAAACATGCATGGGGATCTCCCAAGATATCGTCCCGTAGTCCCAAGGTAAACACACAACAATCTCAAGAAAGAATCTACAGTTCTATTCGAGCATAAACAGGAATTCTACTCTAAACAATTTGCACAGAATACAAGTAAGTGGTTAAATCAGGCAAGACAATAAGATTACACAAGCATGCTTTTCGTAAACTAAACAAGAGGCTTCAAGTACAAGTATTGCTCAATTACAAGAAAATATAGATATTTACTTAGTGAAAATAGGGGTTTTTCAATAATTAGTATGTGCGCGCACTCGTCACCTCACGTACACGTCACTCATATAACAATAGTACCTAAATCCTAAAGGAAGTTCCCCCTACACAAGGTTAGGCAAGCCACTTACCTCGAACTAGTTCAAAATTTAATCCGAAATCACGCTCTTTCCATGAGTATCCAAATCCGAGTGACCAAATCTAATAAAATTAATTTTATAATGTAAATATAACTACAAACAATGAATTTAGCTAAAGGAATCGAAGTAAAGGTAAGAAAATAGAAAAAAATACCCAAAAATCCTCCCCAAGCCCGCGTATCGAAATTGGGTAAAAGTTACAAATTATGAACATCCATTGACTCACGAGTCTAACCGTACTAAAATCACTCAAATTCGACACCAAAATCTCAACAAAATTTCCAAAATTTGGCCTAAGAACGTTTCCCCAATTCTTTTAATTTTTCACCCCAAATCCGAAATTAAATGACAAAACTAAGCTTAGATTAATGGAATACAACGAGAAAGGGATTAGGAATCATTACCCAATGATCTTCTCTTCAAAATCTCCACAGAATCGCTCTAGGTCCAAATTTGATTTTCCAAGTTATGAACTCAAACCCTGAATTTTCATATTTCTGCCGAGCGATTTCCGCTTCTGCGATCATGGGACCCCACCTGTGGTCCTACACCTGCGACTTGGGCTCCGCATTTGTGGAATTTCATTAATTCCCTAGGCATCACTCATAGGCTCCCTTTTCCGCAGATGCAGTCCACTTCTGCGGTCCTTTAGCTGCATCTGCGGTCACTGACCATTAGTTCCAAACCGCACCTGCAACCTCCTTCCTCGCTTCTGCGGGTTCCTCACCGCAGGTGCGACAATACCAGAAGCAACAATTTCAGAATAGCCTAAGTCCAAATCCACCTTCCATTAAGTATCTGAAACTCACCCGAGGCCCCGGGAACTCAACCAAACATACCAACCAATCCTAAAATATCATACGAACTTAGTCCAATTCTCAAATTACATCAAACAACACTAAATCACGATTCAATCTGCAATCCAAGCCTAATGAACTTGAAATCTTAAGAATCTACATCTGATGAAAAGACAACCAAACCAAGTCCGACTGACCCTAAATTTTGCACACAAGTCACATTCAACACTACGGAGCTATTTCAACTTTCAGAACTAGATTCCGACCCCGATATAAAAATCTCACTATCAATCCGGAAACATCAAAAATTCAACTTTCGGCATTTCAAGCGTAAATAAGCTACAGACCTCCAAAACACAATCCGAACACGCCCCTAAGCCCGAAATCACTCAACGAAGCTAACAGAATTAACGAAATTCCATTTCGAGGCTATCTTCATACTTCTCTGACTACGGTCCAAATTCTAAAGCTTAAGATCTTATTTAGGGACTAAGTATCCCAAAACACTCCGAAACTCAAAACGAATCTTCCCGGCAACTCATAATAGCAACAAAAAACTCGAGAAAAGTAGTTAATAGGGGGATTGGGACGTCAATTCTTAAAAGGACCAGTCGAGTCATTACACAAGGAAGGCTAAATGTAAACATAGTCGAACCAATACAAATTCGAATTTGCATTCTTTTCTTTGCCTTATTATACTTCTATCTCTATAATTGATTAGTTCATATGTGGGTTCGAGCCGTGAAAATAATCTCTTGTAGAAATATTGGGTTAGACTACGTACAATAAGTACTTATAATTTGACTTGTCATGAACCCTAAACCCTACACATAACAAGATTTTAATACACCAAACTGTCCTTTTTTATTAGTTCCATTTAACTCCGAAAATATTTTCTTCTACTCAAAGAATTTTACACAATCGATACATTTCAAAACAATTAAATTTTGATTATAAAAAACATGTTAATGAAAAATTATATGATATACAATTTTTTTAAAATAATCAATCGACCTGAACCATTAATATCCTTAACTTCAGACCGCATTAGCTTGGTTTTGCTATTGTTGTTAGAGACAATTTGTTGGGTTTCTTGTCTAATTTAGTATTATGCGAAGCCACTTATCACAAAGGTTCTGGGGCAATTGTGGTCAGATGTGGTTCTAGAATTTTAAATATGTAAGTTTCTATAAAATCTCATATTAGTATATAATGATAATTATACATTTAATGAATTTCTTTGTAAAAATACGGGTTTAGGCAAAAATTACTGAATTTACGTGAACCCATAATTTTTGCACTAAATTTTTCCCGGAATACAATCCCTCCATCCTTAATAATATATTTTGGGTTCGAGTCTTGCGACTTTTTTTATTAAGGAGCGCTTTCCTTTATAATGAATATTGCATTACCGAGTCTGATTTAATTGAAGCACAGATTCGAATATCGGATATCGAATAGGGAAAAAATATTTCCCCCCCTTGATTTAGGCACTTAGCACCTTCTCATATGCGGGACCAGGTATAACCACAAGGCAAATTTCTCGAACTAAAAGAATATTATGTATCCAATCAGGTGATTACACGTGTACACTCAGCGAATGAGCGCATTTGTGTTTCCTGATAACCTTATCTTCCAGTGATTGGGCTATGAACACTCGAATTTAATTAACGAACTAAAAAATGGCTAATCCAATTAGGCGGAATGACCGGGTTAATTGCATACCGCCCCTACCTTATTCTTGTCGGAATAAAACAAAATTTATCACAATTTTATACTTAAAAAAATATAGGTAATTTTATTGACTAGCATAATAATAATAATAGTAATTAAAAAGATATTATTTTTTCGAAATGTAGGAAATTAAAATTTACCATAGGTCCCTTTATTTATGAGTCTAATAAAACATGTAAAGTTGTCACATTAATTGTGCTTATAAATAATTTGATAAGAGCTTACAATTAGGGGTGGAACAAAAAATTAGTTCAGATGTAGAGTGAGGTATTAATAGTGATTTTCTAATTTCACAAAACGTAGTATGATACGATAAGATAAAATAAAATCGGAACAATTAGTTCAATGCCTTATAGCTAAATCAAAGATTGTCGTCTTTTATTTTGCAAGTTATTAGGCAGAGACTCGCGATAGTACTCAATCACCCCGGCCTCATCTCCGATGATGATAACACCGTCGAGACTATCATAGTGTGTAAAAAGAACTCCGAAGCCAAAAATTCATTTAAGGGGACTATGAAAAATAACGTCACACCTAGAATTGAACTTGTTACCTAAAATAAATTTTCAACCACTTTACTACTACATTAGAATCTTTCAACATTTCGTATAATACAAAAGGATTCTACATTTGATAATATGTAAAACAAAAGATGATTTTTTCCTGTTTATACTGTATAATATTTTGATGAAAGAGATTCAATTGAGCAATGGTCAAAGAGATTCAAGGTTTGTATTGTGGTCTCATGTTGAGCCCCAAAAGTACTGCTTTGTTCATTTTTTATTTAAAAATTCTTTTAGAGAAAATCTTGGCCACACTCGTGGTAACAATTGATATGATTACACAAAAAATCTCAAAGATTTAATGTTATACCTGAAATGTATATAGAAGTTAAAATGACCTACTTCAAATTCAAAACATGGTTGAAAGATCCCACACTAAGAGCCCGTTTATAAAAACCTCAAAGAGTTATTTGTTAAAATTTTCACTCAGATCATTCACAAAAATTCAAAAACAACCCAAAATTATATTCATGTTCAAACACAACTCTAATTTTCAAGTACCGTTTCACTTTCTTTTTTGAAATTTTACAATTCTTATGTCCAAACGTCCACTAATAATAGGCGATTAAAACCTTTATACTTAATAAAATTTAAAGTTGTTGCTTCCAAAATTATCCCTTCAAATAATAATTTTATCAATATTTTAATAGTTTTTAATATTCTGTCACGACCCAAACCCGGTCGTGATGGCACCCAACCCTAAAGCTAGGTAAGCCTGACCAACAATCGTTTCTAACGTAACATTTAAGTCTCAAACCGAGAATTTAACAAAATAATAATCCAAGAATATTAATAATGTGATATAGGTAAAATACGAAAATAAAAAACGCACTTATGTGATCTGGGGGTCACGAGTCTAGAGCCTCTAAACAAAACTGAGTAATAATTATAGTGTCTGAATACGAAAACCAAAACCTGGGAAGGTATATAATAATAATAATATGAAGAAATAATGAAGAACAGTCAGGTCCTGCAAACGTCATGCAGCTACCTCAACGACTCTGAAATATCTCTGGAGACTATGAGAATCAGCTAAGCCTCCGGTGTACCTGAATCTGCACACAAGGTGCAGGGATAGGGGTGAGTACTACCGACTCAGTGAATAATAAGTATAGAAAATAACTGAAAGTAAGAAATCCACGAAAGACCACAACTCAAAGCTATAACTAACAATCCTATAGCTTAGCTACATGCTAACATCATAACAGTATCACAACAACAACCAAGTATCAGATAAAGATGCAATGTAAGGCACATGAATACGTTGCGGCGTGCAGTCCGATCCGTTTAACATCGCCGGCGCTCACTGGGGGTGTGTACAGGCTCCGGCGTGGCTCCTTCAGCCCAAACGCAATATTATCATATCACCGCTGCGGCGTGCAGCCCGATCCATGCTCAGTCCACAATATGCATATGAGTCACATAACAGATTCAATCTAATTTCCCATTTTTTCGATTATTTCGGGTAAATATAATTTAATTATTTAATTTCAGGAAAAGTGACTTAGTATTTCATTTCGGTGATTAAACACAGGACTTGTTAGAAAATACGCTTAACGCTAGAGGGGGGGTGAATAGCGTTATAATAAAATTTAGCGTAAACTTGCGGAAATTAAAATTTGCAGGAAATAAATAAGTGCGTTAAATAAACAAAAAGGAAAGAACGCACCGATATATTCTGGTTCACCACAACACGTGGCTAGTCCAGTCCCCGAGAGACTCTCTCGAGATTTTCCACTAACTTGTTAAGCTTACGGGTGCTCAACAAACCTTTACAACTTAAGGACACAAGCCTTAACACCTTTGCTCGGAGATACAACACTCCAAGACTTCAACCAAGGAAACACAAGTTCCTTACAACAAGAGAATCACAATTCTCTTACAAGTGTATAAAACACTAAACACTCAAACAAAATACTCCTTTATGAGTAGGTATGAGTAAAAGAAGTAAGCTCTAGATCACAACAACTTTGGACAAGAATATGGCTCTCAAAAGCTTTATGAAATTGAATATAAAATGATAAACAAAAGTATGCAAGCTTATAGCAATGTAATGATCAGTTGTAGTATGTTGTTGTGTTTAAAACACTGAAATGAAGCTGTATTTATAGTTGAAAAACTTGGCATTACCGTTGCCTAATTGCCAATTAAGAGTTGCTGATTTTACTCACTGACAATCGATTGTCAAACCCCAACAATCGATTGTCTGCCAGTTAGATCAAAATTCAATCCCAGATTTTACGCTTGATAATCGATTACTTACAATCCATAATCGATTACTGGCAACGTTCAGAAAATCCTTTCCAGATTTTACCACAAACAATCGATTGTCCAGAATCAACAATCGATTACTCAGCAACGTTCAAAAGATCTTTTCCGGATTTTAATCAAAACAATCGATTATACAAAATCAATAATCGATTACCCAATAACGTTCAAAAACTCTTTTCCGGATTTTAATCACAACAATCGATTATACAGAATCAATAATCGATTACCTAACGGTATTTGAAAACTTTACGACAACGGTCAGCTTCACAATCGATTGCACAAAGTCAACAATCGATTACTTATCAGTTTTTTAAAAACATTTTAGACAGTGCCTCTTGACAATCGATTGTTATATACTCACAATCGATTATTTAATAGTTTTAAAAAAGTCTGGAAGTCACTCAACACAATCGATTGTCATAAGTTCACAATCGATTATTTTGTGACTTTGAAAAATCTGAAGGACACTGTCTCTTCACAATCGATCGTCATTAGCTTCACAATCGATTATTCTGAGTTTTGGAAAACTTTGATGGACACTGCCTCATCACAATCGATTGTCATTTGTTCACAATCGATTGTCATGCAGGTTTGAAAAACCTGATGCTCACTGTCTTACTCACAATCGATTGTCATTAGTTCACAATCGATTGTCATGCAGTCTTGGCTTAAAAAACAATCGATTATCATAAGTACATAATCGATTATCTTAGTCCAGATTTTTAAGTCATGTCTAAAAATTATTTTGACTACTGTAAATATGCATGATTTAAAATTATTTGACGTTAAATTAAATATGCATGATTTTGGAAAATAGTTTTATGAGAGAAGCCATGTTACGAGTCAAGTTATAGGATCAAGATCACAAATAAGAATGACTCAATTAAACTATAAAACTTTGTCTTGAGCTTGAATCTCGTTGTATATCAATTGTGCGCTTGTTTCTTGAACTTCGTCATATATCAATTTTCGCTTCGTTTGTCATTCATCAAAACCTACACAAAAGAACACACGTTTTAGTATATTGCATTGAGAACGTGTTTCCAACAATTTCCCCCGTTTTGATAATGGCAAACATTAAGCGGGATATGCAAGACAAACAATTTATATTGACGATTCAAGACAAGTATATACATGTAACAAGTATGCAATTTGTTCCCCTCAATTTGAGAATTCCCCCTCAATTTAAGCTTATGAATATTGAGAGTGCATACCTGTTATCTTCCCCCTTTTGCCATTAGCAAAAATAATAATAAGATGCCAAAGATGAAATAAACCTTGTTTATTTTTTGGAAAGAAGGCGTGATTATTTAAAGAGAGTATAATAGCTCAAATGATAGCATTACAATCGATTATTGATACGAGATAATCGATTATTAGATGACAGAAACAGATTTTTCTGAAGAAGACTCGATTCTTGCGCGTCATGCTTTATAATTCCCCCTACTTTTAGGGCGATACCTGCAAAAAAGGATTAGACGTCTCCGACGCTCAAGTTAGAAATCATGTAACAAAAAAAAACCAATGCATGACTTAGATCAACGTGGAGTCAAGAATCCCGAGTTCACTGCGAATTCGGAAGAAGGACTCTTTCTCTAAAGGCTTTGTAAAGATGTCTGCCAATTGGTTTTTGGTTTCAACAAATTCAATTTCGACATCGCCTTTGAGAACGTGATCTCTAATAAAATGATGTCTAATTTCAATGTGTTTCGTTCGCGAATGAAGAACGGGGTTCTTCGTCAAGCATATGGCACTAGTATTATCACATCTAAGAGGGATATGATCAAGACTTAGGCCATAGTCCAAGAGTTGTTGTTTCATCCATAGGATTTGAGCGCAACAACTCCTCGCGGCTACATATTCAGCCTCGGTTGTGGACAACGCAACACTTACTTGTTTCTTGCTAAAAGAAACGAGAGAGCTACCGAGCAAATGGCAAGTGCCACTAGTGCTCTTGCGATCCAATTTGCATCCAGCAAAATCAGAATCGCAGTAGCCAACAAGTTGGCATGAAGAGCCTTTGGGGTACCATAGACCCCCATTTGTAGTACCAACAAGATACCTTAAAATCCGTTTTACCGCAGTAAGGTGAGACTCCTTCGGACACGATTGATAACGAGCGCATAAGCACACGCTAAACATGATGTCCGGACGACTAGCAGTAAGATAAAGTAGAGATCCAATCATACCTCGATACTTTTTGGTGTCGACTTCCTTACCTTTCTCATCTTTGTCTAGATGATCGGATGTGCTCATGGGAGTTGCCATTTCTTTTGCATTGTTCATCTCAAATCGTTTCAGCAATTCTTAGCAATATTTGGTTTGACAAATGAATGTACCTTCTTTCATTTGCTTTACTTGTAATCCCAAAAAGAATGTTAACTCACCCATCATAGACATCTCAAATTCGCTTGTCATTAAATCGAAAAATTCCTTGCATAAAACATTGTTAGTAGCACCAAATATAATATCATCTACATATATTTGAACTAACAAAATATCATTGTTTTTATGCTTAACAAAGAGAGTTGTGTCAACTTTCCCCCTAATGAAATCATTTTCCATAAGAAACTTACTCAATCTTTCATACCAAGCTCGGGGAGCTTGTTTTAAACCATAAAGAGCCTTTTTGAGTTTGAAAACATGATCGGGAGATTTAAAATCTTCAAAACTGGGGGGTTGTTCAACATAAACTTCTTCTAGAATAAAACCGTTTAGAAAAGCACTTTTCACATCCATTTGATATAAATTGAAATTCATAGAAGAGGCAAATGCAAGTAATAAGCGAATAGCTTCTAATCTAGCTACGGGAGCATATGTTTCTTCATAGTCAATGCCTTCTTCTTGATTATAGCCTTTTGCTACAAGCCTAGCTTTGTTTCTAGTGATTATACCATTTTCATCTAGTTTATTGCGAAAAACCCATTTCGTACCAATTATGGTATGACCTTCGGGTCTAGGCACCAAATTCCAAACGTCATTGCGTTCGAATTGGTTAAGCTCCTCTTGCATTGCCAAGGTCCAAAATTCATCCCCAATTGCTTCTGAGATGGTTTTGGGTTCAATTTGAGAAACAAAAGTAGTATGTTCTAAGGTATTTTTGAGAGAGTTTCGGGTACTTACCTTGTCTCCAACGTTGCCAATTACCTGTTCGAGAGGGTGATCTTTGATTGTCCTCCACTCGTTAGGCATATTCATTTCTTTTTCCAATTGTGGCGCTTCTTCCGTTGGTTGTTCCTCAGTTTCATCTTTATTTTCCTTGGGTGGTTCCTCTTGTATTTTGTCTTTCAAGCTATCTAAGATACCTGCAAGATCAAAACGGGAATCCTTTCTCGCCAAGCAAGCATTATTTTCGGAAAATACAACATGAGGGGATTCCTCCACAATTTGGGTTCTTTTATTAAAGATCCTATATGCTTTACTACGTGAGGAATATCCAATGAAAATACCTTCATCCGACTTAGCATCAAATTTACCCAATTGGTCTTTGCCATTGTTATGAACAAAACATTTGCAACCAAAAACTCTAAAATGGGAAATATTTGGTTTTCTACCTTTATAAAGTTCATAGGGGGTTTTCATGAGTATCGGCCGAATTACTACTCTATTTAGAACATAGCAAGCGGTACTCACGGCGTCCGCCAAAAAATGTTTGGGTATCTTAGCTTCGTCGAGCATGGTTCTAGCTATCTCTTCGAGACACCTATTTTTCCTTTCCACCACCCCATTTTGTTGTGGTGTACGTGAAGCGGAAAAGGTATGCTCGATTCCGAGTTCATCACAAAAGTCCGCAAAAAGATTGTGATCAAACTCTCCCCCATGATCACTTCTAATTGAAGTGACGGTTGTTTCTCTCTCATTTTGAACACGCTTAAGAAAATATTTAAAATTTTGAAAAGCATCACTTTTATTGGCAAGAAATAAAGTCCAAGTAAATCTCGAGTAATCATCAACAATCACAAAAGCATATTTATTTCTTCCTAGACTTTCAATGCGAGAGGGACCAAATAAATCCATATGAAGCAACTGCAATGGTCTAGAAGTTGAAACAATGTTTTTAGATTTGAAAGATGCTTTTGTTTGCTTCCCCTTTTGACACGAGTCACAAATAGAGTCATTTCAAATTTTAAATTGGGAAGACCAACAACTAAGTTTTGAGAAATCAATTTGTTCAAAAGATGCATATTGATATGTGCTACTCTACGATGCCATAGCCAAGTATCATCCTCTTTACTCATTAGACAATCAACATACTCGGGTGAGGAATTAGCAAGATCAACCATATAAATATTATCCACTCTAAAACCATGAAGTATGATTTTGAAATCACTACGTCTAAATACTAGGCATTCATCCGAATCAAATAGAGCAAGATTTCCCTTGTTACACAATTGGCTTATGCTCAAGAGATTATGCTTTAATCCTTTGACAAGTTATATATGCTTAATAGAGGAATTTTCATCCTTACCGACCGAGCCGATGCCGATGATCTATCCTTTATTGTTATCACCGAAGATAACACTTCCTCCTTCTTTGTGCTCTAATTGAAGGAATTTGGATTCATGTCCCGTCATATGCTTGGGAGCATCCACTATCAAGGTACCATAGTACACTTGATCCCTTCAAGCACACCTACAAAACAAATTAATGTTCTTTAGGTACCCATGCCATCTTGGGTCCTTGGGGGTTAGGCATATTATAATGATGCGATTGAGTAATATGTCTATGACGTGTAAAGCATGCAGGGGCAATATGACCAATGCGTCTACAATAATGACAAGTCACATTTGGGTTATGCATCCTTCTAGGTTCATAGTAACTAGACGGATGAAAATTTCTTACTCTATTTTGAACACTATGACTATTTCGCATTTCATGAGAATTATTTCTCCTACTATGAGCTCTAGGATGGGCAGCATTTCTAGAGTGATTGTTTCTCGGTTGAAGGCCATTTCTAGGTCTTCTCAAAGGTTCAACATTTGGCCTAAAATATGCATCATTTCTAGGGTAACTATTTCTAGGTGGTAAGTCATTTCTAGGTCTCCTAAAATGTTCAACATTTTGTCTAGCATGCATATTGGTTCTAGGATTGCTATTTCTAGGATAAGCATTTGTTTTATTAGTCCTAGGTTGAGCCTTAGGTGGTTGGGGTTTGGCTTCAACCTTTTCTTTAACCTCATTCTTAAATCCTATGCCATGCTTGGTTGATTTCAAATTTACAAGGACCTCATTCAAATTCTTGTGGGAAGAATTAAACTTATCTAAGGTACCTTTGAGTCTATCTACCTCATTTTTGAGATGCAAGCAAGAAGAACAACTTTTAGTAGAACTTTCGGGCTTATCGGCGCTTCCTTTTCCAAAAAACTTGTTTTCCTCTTTCAGCTTTTCATTTTCTAAAACCAGTTTTTCTACATCCTTTTCTTTCAAAGAAAGCTGTTTTTGAAAATCCTTTTCTTTTATGCCCTTAACAGTTTTTGAAGCCTTAATAAACTCAGCATATAATTCATCAAAAGCAGTTCGCATTTCTTCAAGAGTAAAGAAGTTTTTAGACGAAATTTGACATACCTCATCTTTGTTGTCTTCTTGTTCCATAAGGCAAAGATTTGCTGCTTCGTCTTCTTCTCCTTCGCTTGACTCATCTCCGGAGTCACCTCCCCAAGAAATGTATGCACGTTGCTTTTTAAAAGGTTTCTTCTCCTTTTTGATGTTTGGGCAATTTGATTTGATGTGCCCGGTTTCACCACATTCATAGCACTTGATTTGTTCGCCTTGCTTTTTGCCCTTGCGTTCATACTCCTTGCGCATGAACTTTTGAAATCTTTTGATAACGAGTCCAAATTCGTTGTCTCCTTCCTCATCAATTTGCGGTTGGCTTGTGCTCGCCTTTAGAGCTATTCTTTGCCTCCTTTGATCATCAACAAAAGGGTTAAGAATAGTAGATTCATAGGTCTTAAGGTTACCTCTTAGTGCGTCGATGGTGACGTTTGAAACGCCAATGGATTCTTGAATTGCATCGGCCTTTGATCTCCATGCCGGTGTGAGACTTCTAAGAATTTTTCGCACGAGCTCTCTATCCGTGAATGTTTTCTTGAGAGCATGTAGGTCATTTACGATTATTGAAAATCGCTCAAACATTTCGTCCACCTTTTCACCTTCTTTCATGTGAAATAATTCATAAGAATGGGTTAGGAAATCAATTTTTGCTTCCCTTACCTGGTCCGTACCTTCGTACGTAACTTCTAGTATGTCCCACATCTCCTTTGCCATTGTGCAACACGATATTTTCCTGTAATCGTCAGCATTAACAGCACAATATAATAAATTAATTGCTTTAGTATTATTTTGAACCTTTCGAATGTCATCCGCGTCATACTCATCCTCGGACTTGGAAACCCATTCGTTTTCCACCTTCTTTGTTGGAATTTGGTTTCCCTTCATTATCACCTTCCAAAGGTGAAAGCTGTTGGACTGAACGAAGATCTTCATCCTCTCCTTCCAGTACGTGTAATTTGTACCGTTGAATAGAGGTGGTCGTGTGGAGCACTGTCCTTCATCAATTCCTGCAAAAGAATCACGAGTAGAAGCCATGGATGGTTCTCTCAAACTGTTAAGTTTTCAGAGAGTTGGGCTCAATTGTTAGAAAATACGCTTAACGCTAGAGGGGAGTGAATAGCGTTATAATAAAATTTAGCGTAAACTTGCGGAAATTAAAATTTGCAGGAAATAAATAAGTGCGTTAAATAAACAAAAAGGAAAGAACGCACCCGATATATTCTGGTTCACCACAACACGTGGCTAGTCTAGTCCCCGAGAGACTCTCTCGAGATTTTCCACTAACTTGTTAAGCTTACGGGTGCTCAACAAACCTTTACAACTTAAGGACACAAGCCTTAACACCTTTGCTCGGAGATACAACACTCCAAGACTTCAACCAAGGAAACACAAGTTCCTTACAACAAGAGAATCACAATTCTCTTACAAGTGTATAAAACACTAAACACTCAAACAAAATACTCCTTTATGAGTAGGTATGAGTAAAAGAAGTAAGCTCTAGATCACAACAACTTTGGACAAGAATATGGCTCTCAAAAGCTTTATGAAATTGAATATAAAATAATAAACAAAAGTATGCAAGCTTATAGCAATGTAATGATCAGTTGTAGTATGTTGTTGTGTTTAAAACACTGAAATGAAGCTGTATTTATAGTTGAAAAACTTGGCATTACTGTTGCCTAATTGCCAATTAAGAGTTGCTGATTTTACTCACTGACAAACGATTGTCAAACCCCAACAATAGATTGTCTGCCAGTTAGATCAAAATTCAATCCCAGATTTTACGCTTGATAATCGATTACTGGCAACGTTCAAAAAATCCTTTCCAGATTTTACCACAAACAATCGATTGTCCAGAATCAACAATAGATTACTCAGCAACGTTCAAAAAATCTTTTCCGAATTTTAATCAAAACAATCGATTATACAAAATCAATAATCGATTACCCAATAACGTTCAAAAAATCTTTTCCGGATTTTAATCACAACAATCAATTATACAGAATCAATAATCGATTACCTGACGGTATTTGAAAACTTTACGACAACGGTCAGCTTCACAATCGATTGCACAAAGTCAAAAATCGATTACTTATCAGTTTTTGAAAAACATTTTTGACACTGCCTCTTGACAATCGATTGTTATATACTCACAATCGATTATTTAATAGTTTTGAAAAAGTCTGGAAGTCACTTCCTCAACACAATCGATTGTCATAAGTTCACAATCGATTATTTTGTGACTTTGAAAAATCTGAAGGACACTGTCTCTTCACAATCGATTGTCATTAGCTTCACAATCGATTATTCTGAGTTTTGAAAAACTTTGATGGACACTGCCTCATCACAATCGATTGTCATTTGTTCACAATCGATTGTCATGCAGGTTTGAAAAACCTGAGGCTCACTGTCTTACTCACAATCGATTGTCATTAGTTCACAATCGATTGTCATGCAGTCTTGGCTTAAAAAACTATCATAAGTACATAATCGATTATCTTAGTCCAGATTTTTAAGGCATGTCTAAAAATTATTTTGACTACTGTAAATATGCATGATTTAAAATTATTTGACGTTAAATTAAATATGCATGATTTTGGAAAATAGTTTTATGAGAGAGCCATGTTACGAGTCAAGTTGTAGGATCAAGATCACAAATAAGAATGACTCAATTAAACTTATAAAACTTTGTCTTGAGCTTGAATCTCGTTGTATATCAATTGTGCGCTTGTTTCTTGAACTTCGTCATATATCAATTTTCGCTTCGTTTGTCATTCATCAAAACCTACATAAAAGAACACACGTTTTAGTATATTGCATTGAGAACGTGTTTCCAACAGGACTGAGATCAATGATTATGCAAATCGTGTTATCACACAGATATTCACCCTAGAAGGGTACTACAGATCGGCACAAGGCCCCAAACATGGTATTAAGCCCAATTATGAACAACACAATGTGCGTACCAGACGGCAATAATTTATTCAGTTCTCGGGATTGACCAAGTCAAAATCTCCAATCATTTACAACCCCGCACCTACTATGGGGTGCGAGTCACGCCCTAACATAGCTGTCACGATGTGAGAAACCGGGGTTTCAAACCCTCAGGCCATCATCTATATAAATTACTCACCTCTAACCGGTCGTAGCCTGGTCTGCAACGCCTTTTCCCGTCGAATCTTCTCCTACGAGCTTAGAATCTATTCAAAACCACAACGAATAGGTTATTATAGGCTATATAAACATAACCCAATTAAAATTATTCGAAAAAAGGTTAAAAATCACGAATTTTGTAAAACCCAAGCCCCGGTCCCACTTCTCAAAAAATTCTAAAAATTACATCTTTGGATCCTCGTCTCGCCACGAGTCCGTACATATAAAGTTCACCAAAAGCGAAGTGCGTTTGACCCTTCAAATCCCCAAAATTTGTTTCTAAAAACTAAGCCATAGTTCTTCACAATTTCTACACAATTTCATGGATCTAGGGGTTGATTCTTCCTAAAAATGATGTTTTTAAGCCAAGAGACATACCTCCAATCGATACCCGCTGAAAACCCACTTCAAATTGCTCAAAAAGCTCCTTGGGTTGCTTAACAATTAGGAAAATATATTTGGTTCGCGGATGAGATGTTATTATAAACCCTTATATGCCCAGAACTTTTCTTCTATGCGATCGCGTCCCAATGCACGCGATCACGGAGAACAAATTCCAGTCACTAAATTTTCCTCTTACGCGATCGCAGGAAACCCCACGCGATCGCAGAACGTTGGCTTTCGCTCCTATACGATCGCAATCAACATCACGTGACCGCAGAGAACTGCCCCTTGACCTTACGCGATCGCAAACTACCTCACGCGATCGCACTAGCTAATAATCCAGACCTATGCGATCGCAGCCCCCTTTTTGCGATCGTATAGAGCAATTTTTGCTCTGCAATTTCTGCTGCACTTTTTCACTTCAAAAATCCCCGTTAGCCATCCATAATCACCCCGAGGCCCTCGGGACCTCAGCCAAAAGCACATATATGCTCTATTACTTCATTCAAACTCGCTCGTAACATAAAAACACTATCATAATTATCAAAATCCTCAAATTACCACGGATTCAATCTTAAGTTAAACTAAAACTTTCGAAACATGCATTTGATCCAAAACCCGACCTAAACACATCCGAATGATTTGAAAATTTGCACACATATCAAAAATCACCTAATGGAGCTACTGCAACTGTCGGAATTCCATTCCGACCCCCGGATCAAAATCTCACCTATCAACCGGACTTCGCCAAATTTCTAACTTAGCCAATTCAAGCCTAATTCTACACCGGACCTCCAAATTCAGTTCTGATTTCGCTCCTAAGTCACAAATCACCATCCGAAACTAGTCGAATCATCGGAAATCACATTCCGGGCCCTCTAACTCATAAGTTAACGTTCGGTTGACTTTTCCAAACTAACTTTCTCTTCAAGAGACTAATTGTCTTATTTCTATCCAAACTCCATCCGAATTACTCCAAACTCTCCAAACACATATATTGAAACATATAACAAAATAAAAAGGGAAAAACGGGGCAGAAATACACGGGACGATGGGCAGGTCGTTACATATTCCCTCCGTTTTAATTTATATATATATATATATATATTTAATACATTAAAAAAAGAATGACTTTTTTATATTATGTTATGGGCAAAAAATACTGAATTCTAATACTGAATTACAGTGGTTCCGTATTTTGAAAATCTACGTGTCCTTATTCTGACCAAAAGAATTCATATTAACTGAAAAAGGGTAAAAGAAGCATATGGATTCTGAATCACTCAATTCTCATCAGCACAAAAGAAAAAAAATAAATAATGAATCCTATAAAAAGACCACAAAATATGTGGAGCAAAACGAGAAGAAAAACAAAGAAACTCATTTGATTCTTGAAGAGTATACAGCAGCAAATAAGAAAATTAAAGTGGCTGTTTTTGAAAGCCATTGTTACAAGCAAATTAAGGTTTGTTCTTTAACTTCTTAACTTTCTATTAATAAGTTGTTGTTGCTTTATAATAATAGTAATTGAGCACTTGCCTAAGTTAGCAAATGAGCTTATAATAATCTTTTTGACTAAATATAGAAAGCACCCATTATTCTGAAAAGTGATGTGATTCCACTGTCATTGGAGGTTTTTTACTATTTGTGCTTTCAATAATTTAAACCAGTTTCTTAAAGATCCTTTCTTTGTGCTACATTTAGGTTTTTTTTTCCTAAAAAATTCAAATTTTTAGCTGGTAGCCTTGTATTCTATTAATGTTTGATCTCTGTTACTATTTGTTTATCATTCCGCTTGTTTTGTTACTGCTTCTTGTTCATTTTTTCTTGACTCGGGTTTATTGGAAACAACCTCTCTGCGTACACACTACCGTCTCCATACCTCACTTGTGATATTTACTGACTTTTTTTATTATTGTTGTTATTGTTGTTTTTTGTTGTTGTTGTTCTATTTCTTGAGACGAGGATCTATGAAAATAACCTCTTTACCCTCTCAAGGTAGTGATAAAGTATGCGTACACACTATCCTCCCCAAACCCAATCGTTGGGATTTAGTGAGTTTGTTGTTGTTGTAAGTTTTTCTTGCTTAAGTGGTTATAATTGAGTGTTAATTGTGATGTTTGGTTTATCTCATTTTGCAGAAGCCAAGAAACAGGTTATTTTCTACCTGAGTTAGGAAAAGTTGGTTTGCTTTATTTGTGGACTTTTTATAACCTTTTTTACATAAGGGGAAGTGGGTATTTTCTTGAAAGTGGATTTAGACTCTAGTGGGAATCTACTAGGAGTAAATTTATTTATTTTTTATAAATTAAGCAGAGGAGGGAAGGAAACAGAAAACAGAAAGTAAGACAAAAAACCTTGGAATTGTTTTAGACAACCAAGGTTTTCCTGTTCAAAATGTCTGTTGCCTTGTTATGGGTTGTTTCACCTTGTGAGGTCTCAAATGGGACAGGATTCTTGGATTCAATCCGGGAGGGAAACCGGGTTTTTGATTGGTCGAGGCATAGGAATTTAGTGTGCAATGAGAGAAACAAGAGAGGTGTGAAACAAATGTGGAATTTTGGTTCTGTAAAGTCTGCTATGGTGGCTACACCGGCGGGAGAAATGGCGACGATGACATCAGAACAGATGGTTTATGATGTGGTATTGAAACAAGCAGCTTTAGTGAAGAGGCAGTTGAGATCTACTGATGATTTAGAAGTGAAGCCGGAGATCCCTCTCCCGGGGAATTTGAGCTTGTTGAGTGAAGCATATGATAGGTGTAGCGAAGTATGTGCAGAGTATGCGAAGACATTTTACTTAGGTTAGCTTCTTTCGTCTATTTATTATCGGTTTACCAAAGTTTTCGTTTAAGTACTAATTAAGACTATATGCCTGTTTAAGTAATCGACGAATACTAATTTTGATCTTTGTTTGGTTGTTATTCAGGAACTATGCTAATGACTCCAGAGAGAAGAAGGGCTATTTGGGCAATATATGGTGAGGTTTCTAGCCATTTAGTATCAGATACACACACACTCTCACGTACATGATTAAGTGGAGACAAAGAGGAGAACTCAAGTTGCTGTCATGTGACCAGTAGGTTACAAGTCCGAGCTGTGGAGACAGCAGCTTGCAGAAATGCATGGTAAGGCTACGTACAATAGACCTTTGTGGTCCGGTCCTTCCCCGGACCTCGTGCATAGCGGAAGCGTAGTGCACCGAGCTGCTCTTTTTAAAGAGGAGAACTCAAATTTGAGTTTGCGGGGTACTTGTAATAGGTAAAACTTGAGCTCGCTAGTTTGAAAGGCAATTAAGAAGTCTTATTTATTATACCATTCCTAACACCAGCCGTAAAATATGAAGGACGTGCTAAATAATTAGACTGGAGCCATAATATACAGATACTAATGAAAGTGTTGATTTTGATCTGTTATACTTCATCTTCAATGTTAATAACATATCACTTCTGATCCTCTTTCTTTCTCTTCAACCGTAATCTAGTGGTAATTGTTGGAGCTTGGTTTAGTGCACATATAAACGAACTTCTGAATAAAAGTTTCTCATAGTGTTCTTTTAAACAGTATGGTGCAGGAGAACGGATGAACTTGTTGATGGCCCGAATGCATCACATATTACTCCACAAGCCTTAGATAGGTGGGAAGACCGGCTGGAAGATGTTTTCAGTGGGCGGCCATTTGACATGCTCGATGCTGCTTTGTCCGATACTGTTTCCAAGTTTCCAGTTGATATTCAGGTTATTCTTCCAATTCTATCATTTTTATCTTTTCCTGGTTCAGAGTTTTCACATAAGTTGATTCACTTGCTTCAATCATGTAAACCGTCTCATTGCTTAATCGATATTGCAGCCGTTCAGAGATATGATCGAAGGAATGCGTATGGACTTGAGGAAGTCGAGATACAGAAACTTTGATGAGCTATACCTATATTGTTATTACGTTGCTGGTACAGTTGGGTTGATGAGTGTTCCAATTATGGGCATCGCACCTGAATCAAAGGCAACAACAGAGAGTGTATATAATGCAGCTTTGGCTTTGGGTATCGCGAATCAACTAACCAACATTCTCAGAGATGTCGGAGAAGAGTAAGTACAAACCTACATTCTTTCCCACATTCAATCTGCTACTATGATATACCAATAATGTTAGTTGAGCTGTTTAGTTATCAGGTTTATGTTGTGGTTATGTCAACATAATAACAGAATAATTGGCAAAACTGCAGATAGGGAAAGATAACTCTTCACAAGTGTAGTGCCATATTTTTGATTGGTTAAGTCTTTCCTTGTCCGAAGGGGAGCCTTGGAGCAACGCTAATTGTCTCCGTGTGACCTATAGGTTATGGGTTCGAGCTGTAGAAGTAGCCACTAACGCTTGCATTAGGGTAAGCTGTCTACATCACACCCCTAAGGGGTGTGGCGCTTCCCCGAACGCTGCGTGAACGTAGGATGCCTTGTGCTTTGGGCTGCCCTTTTTTTTTACGTCTTCCCTTGTCCTTATATATTGCTTTCCCTGCAGTGCCAGAAGAGGAAGAGTCTACTTACCTCAAGATGAATTAGCACAGGCAGGTCTCTCCGACGATGACATATTTACTGGAAAAGTGACTGATAAATGGAGAAGCTTTATGAAGAAGCAAATCCAGAGGGCAAGAAAGTTCTTCAATGAGGCAGAGGAAGGAGTTACACAACTGAGCTCAGCTAGCAGATGGCCTGTAAGCAGTCGTAAACTCTTAGCTTAGCTATATGAATATGATTTCTTGTCTGAGTATAATCTTTTTCACCTATTTTGGCTGCATGGAATATGGTAGGGAAAGAAAAGAAGAAGGAAATATATCAAAATATGCGGACATTAATGATCCATTCCGTTGTACTTCTTGGTCGATGAAATATCCAGATTTGGATAATTGTAGTGATTCCATCAGCCATGTTATCTGCTACCTAAACTTAGATGGTTGAGAGACCTGATATTATTTTAGTTTGAATTAGAAGTAGTTTTACTAGTATGCTCAGAAAAACAACAACACCAACAACTCAGTATAATCCCACTTAGTGGGGTCTGGGGAGGGTAGTGTGTATGCAGACCTTACCCCTACCCTAGTATGTTCAGAAAGACAACATCGTTCCCAAATTTACATCAGTATTCTCTTCGCCAGAGCCCAGAAGTAAGATTCGCCTTAGATACTGTTGTGCCAAAATATTCTCTATGATCATCTATTTGCTTTTCACTTCATAGGAAAAGAACAGTTTCATCTTCGTATGTCTTGATAATTTCATTTAGTTTAGGTAGAGTCACCAGAAACAGTCTCTCCACCTTCTCAAGGTAGGGGTAAGGACTGCGTATGCACTACCCTCTCCAGACCCCACTTGTGGGACTACACTGTGATTGTTGTTGTAGTTTAAGTAGAGGCAAAGGCCTATACTTTTATAGGGCAATGAGCGAGAAACGTCTCTTCTTTCCTTTTGATTTATTCACTGATCTGAAACTTAGCACTTATTTTCTTATTGATTCCCGGGGCGGTAGCATTCTTGAATGAAGTCTATCCGAACCATATTAGCACTTCTCATGATCTCAGGTTTTGCAGGTATGGGCATCTTTGCTGTTGTACCGCCAAATACTCGACGAGATCGAAGCCAATGACTACAACAACTTCACAAAGAGAGCTTATGTGAGCAAATCAAAGAAGCTAATTTCCTTACCTATTGCTTATGCAAAATCTCTTGTGCCCCCTACAAGAACTCTTGTCACCTCTATAGCTAAGGCATAGACATCAGATTTAAATTAAAGCAAGAAAGCATATACTGTTAAAAAAGAAAGAATTTATAAAGTAGATATTGGTGTATTGATGTCACTTGTATATCATCAAAAGTAGGTAGTAAAATTCAATATAACAATCTTTAGTGGTTGTATGTATCTTAACAATCTTAAACCCTTCGAGGGAAATTCTTTTTGGTTCATTGGAAAAAAATTGTTGACTCCACATTGCATCTGTTTAATTTTGGAAGCTATAACCATCTGGAAAATGATATTGCTTGTGTCATTTTCCCAAAGAAGAATTAAATGGAGCGACCCAATGATAACTGAAGGCTTTTGGAGTTTTTGATGGTTTTGGGCCAATTCAATTTTGAGAAGATCTCACTTTATACTCATTAATTTTAAATTATTTTTCCTTTGATGCATATGCTCAAACTATTTACTATTCCTACCCATACGCTCCAAACTATTTACCCACATTTATTATGTTCCTCTTCTTTTTCCTCCTCATTTTACTTTCCTTCAATTCTTTGCTCAACTCCCCAACTGGGTCAAAACCCCATTCCAAAAATATTAGTTCAACTTCTCGCCCACTCTCAACCCCTCTCTGTCTCTATCTCTTTTTTCAATAGTATTTACTTTCAAATTATATGCTATAGTAAAGTTTAAAGGAAGAAAATACTTTTTTTTAAATATTTATTGTTTGATTCGATGTGGTGCCATAAAATATTACTTATTGTATCTTCGAGTAAGCTTTCGAGATCTAAATTTTGTGTATTTGAATATCCACCATTGTTGGGCTTGAAGCTTAATTTTATTTTTTAAGATTTCTTGTCTGATTCAAGGTGAGTGCTGTTAAATATTGCTTATAGTACCCTCTGGAAGTTCATATTGAAATTTGATAGCATTTGGAGCTGATTTGAGGTGATTGAGATTGAAATTTTCAGTTGAAAATCGAACATCACAGCTACAGTATACTGCTACGGTATAGAATATGCTGTAGGATTATATAGCTATAATGCAAACATAATTACCTAACAGTATACCGCTGCAATATACAATATACTATGGGAGTATATAGTTATACTACAACAATATATTATTATAGTATACAATATATAATATATAGTATATTATAATAATATTCAATATACTGTAACAATATGCTGTAATAGTATACAATCTACTATAATAGTATACTTATTACCCGTAAATTTACTTGTCTTTTCCCTTTTAATTTGCTTTATGCTTTTACCCAGCGTGAGAGGCAAATTGAAAATGCAAATAAATAAATAAATTATAGTATCCTATATAATGTAATGGTATACTCTTACAATTAGATCTTTTTAGAATTTTTTGAAATTTTTATTGACAACTAATATTATTTCAGTTTAATAATTGAATTAAACTTTTTTAAGTCTTTGCGTACAATTATATACCATGTTGGTATAACTATATACTTTACTGGTATCATATGTTAGTTAATACTTTTTTTAATTGTATTAGCTACATTTGATTGGTATACAATTTGATTTTTCTTTAGTAATAATATAAAAAAAGAATATTAAAAAATAGTGAAAATAGTAAATGAAATTAGATTAGGAAGAGAAAAATAATATAAAAAAAGTAAAAGCAAATTAGAATAGGAAAAAAGAAAAAAATAAGAAGAAAATGAGAAAAGAAAAGAAAAAGGAAAAAAGGAAAGAAGCATAGAAATTAAAAAAATTGGAGAATAAAGAAAAAATACCCTACAAAACCTACCATGAATAGGAAATATAATTAGTTTATGGGTAGAAAAACAAATGGATGGACAAGGGTAAATAGTTTTGTTCTTATGCATAACTGTGTCAAAATCCCTTCAATTTTAAGGTAGGGGCTCACCGCCCATATATTATTTTCGAAATGACATCAGGTAGCCACTTTAAAGGGTTGCTATTTAAAAATTAGTCAGTGCATCTTAAATTTTAGGTTTTTAGTTCAAATTTTCAGAATAAAAATGTCCTGAATTGTCCCGAAGTTAAGATTTTTTAGTTTAAAATTTCAGAACATAATAAATACAACAACAACAACCCAGTATAATCTCACTTAGTGGGGTCTGGGGAGGGTAGTATGTATGCAGACCTTACCCCTACCCTTGGGTAGAGAGGCTGTTTCCAAATAGAGCCCCGACATCCTTCCCTCCAAGAACTTCACACCTTGTTCTTGGGGAGACTCGAACTCACAATTTCTCGGTTAGAAGTGAAGGTTTCTTACCATTAGAGCAACCTCTATTGTCAGAACATAATAAATATTAACTAATATCTTAAAAGCATCCCTAAGAATGACTATTTGAGCATTTGCCCCATAAATTGAGAGATTACCTCTGTACCTCGTCCGAGGGTGAGTTCTAATTTTGCGTTTTAAAAAAGAATTAAGAGGAGAGGATATAGAAAGAGGACATCATACGATTCTAAGTTTTTATATTACGAAACTATAGCTCTGTTTTTTAAAAGTTAGCTCGTTGTTTCCGGTGAAACTACCGGCTACATGTATTTATAAGTAGTTTATTATATAAATTGGTTAATTCATAAAATATTATTAATATTAGCCTATTAGCTATTTGCAGCAAAAAAGTTGTTTTTTTTTTGCTTTCTTTGGAATGAGTGTTATTGGAATAAATTGGATACATCTTAAAGAGCTTGAAAATTGGAAACGGCCTCTCTGCCCTCTTGGGTAGGGGTAAGGCTCGTCTACATATTACCCTCCCCAGACCCCACCTGGTGGGAGTATACTGGGTAGTTGTTGTTGTTGTTGTTGTTGTTGTTGTTGTTGTTGTTGTTGTTGTTGTTGTTAAAGAGCTTGAATATCATTTTTGGAATAATTTTGTGAAGTGTTAAGTGGTTTGAATTGAAATTCGAAGTAGAAGATGAACATGAAGAAAAATAATATGTGTATCACATATGTATCATATTTGTATTAAATGTATACAACATGTATATCCATGTATACCTGTGTGTGAGAAACATGCATGATACATGTTTGATATATATGTCGCAGAAGATTTTTTTGAACTCGATTTTAACTACGAATTTTGAGACCAAATCACTTCTAGTCTTCCTCAAATTTTGTGTACCGACTGGTCTATATGTTTTCAATAAATTTCAACTATACCCGTTGAAAAAAGTTATTTTATGCTTAGATATTTGGAATCTTGTATGTATGTATGTATGTATGTATGTATATATATATATATATATGTGTGTATATATATATATAGATATATATATATATATATATATATATATATATATATATATATATATATATATATATATTTCATCATCTTATTTGCTATAATATCCATGAAATTTTCTTTTCGTCTTGTATTTAATGTTGCTAATCACGCTTAAAAATATGGGAGGAGATTATTGCGTGTGGCACTTAGAGAGAAAGAATCTTATTTATTTGTTTTTTTTTAATTTTTAATTGGTTAATTTTGATAAGTATATGATTAATGGCTAGAAATTGGTAAATTTAGACTTGTTTGAATTATTTCTGTAAGAATCCCTTATTTCCATACCACTACTAACCCCCTCGGCCCCTCCCTCTCCTCCGCGAGAAAATAAAATAATAAAAAAAAGGAATTTTTTTATCAGTATTATCGTCCCAAAAATAATAGCAAGCAAATGTTTATTTTTATACATAGTTATTGTATATTTAACTAACAATTATAATTATTTTTTTACTTACTGGACAAATGTGTAAGACATCTGATTGTAGTGTAATGAATTTTTTGCATCTGTTTAGTGAGTGTTTGGACATAAGAATTATGAAATTTCGGGAAAAAAGACAAAAAAGAAAAATTCAATTAAATATGACGTTTGAAAATTAGAGTTATGTTTGGACATGAATACAATTTGGAGTTGTTTTTTATTTTTGAAAGTGATTTGAAGTGAGTTTTAAAAAATTCCGAATTTCATCTTCAATTGAAACTTAAAATTTTCATGCCAAGCACTAATTCCGAAAAAAGTAAAAAGTTCCTGAAAAAGCAACTTTGTAATGGCCAAATAGAGTATTAAGCTAGCGTTTAGACATAAATTTAATTAAAAATTAAAAGGATGAATTTTTATGAAAAATAGTTTGAAAGTTGAAATTATGTTTGGACATACATTTTACTTGAAAATTATTAAATGTATTGTGAGTAGAAAACTTCAAAACTAATCTAGAGCTGTTTTTGAGAATCGAAAATTTTGTTTTCAAAATTTACCAAAAGAAAGATCTATAAATAAAAAAATATTTAAAAATAATTTTTTTAAAAAAAACTCCCAAATTTAATGGCCTAGCGGGAAATAAGTGTGTCAAAAGTGCAGGCAAAATAATAAGTGACTAATTTGCTTTTAGCACACCCATTAAGAAAATATTAAATTCTATACAAAAATACCTACTATGACTAAACTACCCCTAACTAAATATTTAATGTAAGGAGTAAGAAAACTTTTTAGGGATATGTATATAGGGGTTATTTGTAAAAATAAATTATATTCTTTTTTGATTACATAACTGAACACTTATTTTGAACCAAAATAAAAAAGTAAATTGATCACTAATTATGAACCGGAGAGAGTAACTACTATTACACAATTATTAATTTAGATGCCGTTTTAGTTTCTTATATAAAGGTGAATTTGTGTTTTTCGAACCTACTTTGACTACCAATCCTACTTGTCCTTTCCTTCTCCTTTAATATTGGTGATTGTGGAATTGAACCCTAATCAGAATTCGTCATCCTATCTTCTTCACAAAAATATTTGTTTGGCCCTAGAAAAGTTACCTCATTTATTTACATCCTAAACTTTAAATAAGAATGGGAATTGGTAACTATCAGGAACATTTAAAATATTATATTGTAATTAAAGTAATATTTTGATTTCCAATTAATTAGGCTTAGCTCAAGCTATAAGGTTGAAGTCCCTAAATGTTATTAAGGTCTGGTATTCTGTGTTCTCTTTAATAATTCTCTAATACTAAGGTGGTTGTATTATATTATCAGAATGAAGTTAATGGCAGATGTAGCATAGTTTTTAGTCGGTAAAATTTCAGTAAACATTAACTTCTGAATTCATAATATCAAATATTCAAATGTACAATATGTCTAGTTCTAGAAACATTAAAGACTAAAAAATTTAAATCTTGAATTTACCTATAAATTATATTTCAGGCTATTTAACTAATACAAATACATGATTACACTAGACAAGTATATATGTTCACCAACTTTTTCTTTGGTACAGCCGTACAGAAACAGAACTGCAACAATTTTTCCCCGTTTATTCTTGGAAAAATTACTGAAAGACTATAAATATATGTGATAGTGATAATACTATTTCTACGTGTTACGTTCTGAGTAGATTTCTCAATATGAAAGAAATATTGGTAATGCACAAAAGCAGAAGTTAAATGTGAATTGAGAGCAAAATAGCTACGCAATTTTGTAAGCAATTTATATGTGATTCAAGCGTGCAACCTCGAAGCTATTTGAACCAGATAGAAGAACCAGTTCCAAGTGTCTATCTTTTATTCTAGTTCAATCGTTATAGGTGATTTTACATTGTACTTTTCAGCTTATATAGAAGCAATTGTATTAGGCACGTAGAGTTTTCAAGTTAGAGTTAACTTGAAGCTGTCGCAACAGTTGAGGCTGTGTGTCATAATGAGAATAGAGTTAATCTTAGGTTCACAAAAGAGTTTTTGTAAATGTAGTTTTTGACTCATCGATTTTAGTGGAGAGTTTGAAAAAATCCTATTAGAAAGTAGGTCGTGATTTTTTCACCTCTTAAGCAAGATATTTTTCACGTAAAATCTCTGTGTTCTTTATTTTCTATTTTTATTATTCCGTAACAGTAGTAGTTGGAACACATAGAAGAACTAGGTCCTTCAACAATCAAGTTAAGTAAATATTTGATACCACACAAATCCCCCCCTCCCCCCTCTTGAGTGGTATTAAAGTCTAAGACATCAATTGGTATCAGAGCAGATTATCTTGAAGAGGCTAACACCTTAGGAACAGATCAAGATGAGTGCACCACCTGGAAACTGGAAAAGACAATCCATTGCTAGGCCTCCACTCTTTAATGGCCAGTATTATTTCTAGTGGAAGAACAAGATGAGAGATCACATTATAGGAGAGGACTATAAACTTTCGGATATTGTTACTGATGTTCCCCTGGCTACTACAAAGAAGAATGCTGAAGAAGTGGACGTGCCAAAGACGAGAGCTGACTGTACTGCTAAAGATTTGAAGAAATGGTAAAAGAATGCCAAGGTCATGAAATGGCTTGTGTGTGGACTAGGTCCAGATGAGTACAACAAAATTCATAGTTGTACCATTGCTAAGGATATCTGGGACACTCTACAAGTGGCTCATGAAGGAACTCCTTCAAGTAAAGAGATCAAGAGAAACACTGCTGTATTCTCAATATGAGAATTTCACCATGAAGGAAGGAGAAACTAACAAAGAAATGTACACCAGATTCACAACACTAACAAATGAACTTAAGTCTCTTGGAAGAATTATCCTTGAAGAAGACAAGGTTGAGAAAATCTTGACACGGGTTTTGATAGTAACTTGGGAAAGCAAAATCACTACTATTCAGGAATAAAAGAACATTGATACTCTCAAGTTGGATGAGCTAATTGAAAATCTCACTACCTAAGAACTGAGGAGGAAAACCATGAAGATGGATGCACCCAAAAAGGAAAGAAGCCTGGCTCTCAAAATAGCTGAAGGTGCAAACTTAGAGGATGATGAAACGGCTATGAGCGCAAGAGATTTCAAAAAGTACCTAATGAGATAAAAGGGTTCTTCAAGAGGTGAAACCTTTAACAAACCAAGGACTCCTGAAAAATAGACCAATGAGGGCTGCTATAGATGTGGTAAGGCTGACCACATGATCAAGAATTGTCCTAAGTGGGAAATTGAATGGAAGAAGGAAAGGGCTGAACGAAGAAACATGAAGAATGAATAGGTTCAACCCAAGAAGAAAAAATGATCAATACAAGCTATGGTTGCTTATCATTGCCTACTCCGAACTACTAAAAAGTAGGAAGAGAGGATCGCAATAGCTTTTACCTGATTTGTGGGTCGGGATCGATTTTCACAGGGAGCTAGAAAGAGAGCCAAGTATCTATCTAGAGTTGAATTGCATATTTGTTCCAAATATCACTTCCAATCATTTTTGTTTTTTTTTATTTAATAATCTACTATTACCAAACTATAAACTATGAGTGCAACTAGATTAAACTAAACAAGAAGTGCTAAGAGTTGTATCTAATGGATAAAAAGACACTAGGGTAGGTTCTTTCATCTAGGTGGCTAGTCGATGGGTAATTGCTTCTAATACACAATTGACATGATTGGAGAAATATACTATAACCGTAGCACGATTTTACCCACTCTCACACCTCTCGGTAGAGAGAGTGATTTTTCCGAATTGACTTTTTCAAGACTAAATGGGTAGGCAAATTATCTCAAACAACTAGGGTTCAGGTTAGGTAATTACTCTTTCGAGGTTTAAGCCTTGAATTTGGACTATCAAATCTCTTGAGCTCATCCCAATTCCTTGTTGGGTCAATTTTGGAGACTGAGGCTCTCTTTCTCAAGAAGAGCCAAGTAAACTTAGCACAAATCAGTATTTGCAACCACCAATTTATATATTAAATCATAAAATTGACACAAATAACAAACACCCATAATCAATTTAGCCCTAAATTGCAACACCCATCAATTACCCACACTAGGGTTGAGCCACAAACCTAGCTAATGATTTTAGCTACTCATGCTTGAAGAGAAAAACAGAGAAATAGATGAAGAGAAAGATATAATATTAAATTAAATATAAATATTCAATTACTAAAACTACGTTAAAATACCCAAAATGGCTACAAATGGCTTCTCACGAGCACAGCTCAAGTCTGGAAATAACTGATACCCAAAAAATGGAAAAAGGTTCTACTTATACTAAGCTAGAAAGATTGGAAAAAAATGCCCATGCGTGGTCAGTGCGTACCGCACGAAATGGTGTGCAACCGCATTAGGCTCTTGAATCTGAAAAATTAACTTTCTGAAACCAGGCTCTACAGACCGCACAGAATGGACAACGGCCGCGGAGGCATCTAGTGCGATCCGCA
The DNA here is from genome assembly GCA_034376525.1 of Nicotiana benthamiana. Classification (NCBI taxonomy): domain Eukaryota; kingdom Viridiplantae; phylum Streptophyta; class Magnoliopsida; order Solanales; family Solanaceae; genus Nicotiana; species Nicotiana benthamiana. Next base: position 74,117,495 of record CM067328.1, on the reverse strand, counting down.
CAAACATGACTACGGACTGCACATGCTTGAACCTTGGCACTTGACATATCTCTAAAGTTTTCTTCCTCGGACCATATAAAATGGTAGTGCGACCGCGGTGTCTTTAGTGCAGGCTGCACAATATCTACTGCGGCTGCACTGCTTTGATGCCCTCAAATCCAGGTCTTTGAATCTTCCTAGTGGGGCGCACTAGGCCTGTTTGTTCTGAGTTGTCTTGTCTTTGGTACTTGTGCATATTTTAATCCTTTTGAGCTGATCTTTGACATCTCGTCACTTTGTTGATCAACCTGCAATCAAGCACAATTTATGAGCCTTTTTGGGACTATTTTGTAAGCATTAATAATCAAAGCATAAGCAAGAAGGAGCATGAAACACGTAAAATTTCCTAGTTATCAACTCCTCCAAACTTAAGCTTTTGCTTGTTCTCAAGCAAACAAAATAAGACCCACCCCTTAAGGAAAAATCCAAGAATTTTAGCTATCCTAAAGTAACCTCAACTAGCATCAATTGGGACTAACAATTGCTCTCAATACACATGAATCATTAACAACATCTAACCATTATAAAACCATGGATCAAGTGTGACACAAGAGTATTAAGAGTTGACTCATTACATCAAAGAACTCTCTCAATAACTTTGGTCATTGTGGAACCCTAACTCACAAATCCTCAACTCTCCCTTAGCAAACCTCACCTTTTTGAATATTGGCACACAAGCAGAGGTTAATGGGAATCTACTCATCTCTATCAAGAAAAGGTCACAAGTTCGATTCTAAGTACCATATGCTTGCCCCTTATGTAAGTATCCAATAATGTAAGCTTTATTCAACTCAAGATCATATAGGTCTTTTGTGGAGTCATTGTGAAGGCTTTTGGTTCAGGTTAGGGAATGTTTAGATCTAAGTGAATTCCATCTTCCCTTACGCACTTCTTTTGATTCATTTGGCACACATTCTCTTGACTCTTTGAGTCATCTCACTTCTTTCTAAGGGGTTAGAGAGACACATTGTCACTCTTTCTTATGCAATTCAAACCGTTTCTCCTTTTTTAACTTTCCACACCTTTAATCATTTACTTTTCTTGAATCCTTTTTTGTATTCTTTTTACATTGAGAATTTATTTTTCTTTTCTTTCTTTTTCATTGCCTTTCGTTTTCTTTATTTTATCCTTTTACCACTTTGTTTCCATCATCTTCTTTCCCCCCAAACTTATATTTTTGCCATGCGCTCAAGGAAAGATCGGGTGCCAAGAGAGGGTATCTTTTAGAATGGCTATAGGCTTGTATCATGGTTATTGAAAGAAAAGAGGCTTTTTATTGTCCTTGGGGTTGTCATTCCCCTTCAAGCTGTCCCAGGAGAACATGGCTGTCACCTTTACCTTGATGTCATAAGGCCTCTTATCCACCTTCAAGCCCCGAAAGTACATAGTGAGGGTGTTGGGGAAGGGATGGTTCTGATCATGCTTGGTGCCCCCTATATAAATGATGCAGGACATCACATTCCCCACGTTGATAGGGTACCCAGCCATGATGGAAGCAACTAAAACAGCCAAATGGAGAGGAAGAGTCCGGTCATGGGAAGTAGGATCTAACCGGCTGCAGGCATATGTCTCCCAACCTCTCGCCTCAAAATTTAGGGTCCTCCGTAGTATTTTGACCCCAGCTGTCAACCAATCAGGAACGATCACCGGATTTCCAGGTACTAAGCTAACCATGGATGGACTTCCTCGCCCATCTCTATCTTTGCCATGTAAAGAAACGCATCTTTTTTTTATTGAAACCCAAATAGTCGTTGAGCGACTTTCCGTCAAACAACACCTTAAGGTTTCGAACCTAGGTCACTTTGGAGCCCTTTACGATGTGGGCTACATTACAAATAACTCTTTGACCAAGTGTTCGTTGTCATCTACACAGTCATCTAAGAAATGTTCCCAACCCACTCGAGTCTTAAAATCTCTCTGTACATTGGGTTTGCAGGGTAGAAGGTCTCTGTCTATAAAGCTCCTATCTAGAATTAATTTTATCTCTGACCACCACTCCCTAAATTTGTGGTACGCCACCTGGCTCACGAACCTATCCTCCCAAATATCAGACTTCCTAGTTCAGGAAATGCCCCCAAACTGAGGCCCACAACCCTCAAATACCTTCTCATCCCTTGTACCTCCTCCCCACCTCCGTCTACATTCTTCCCTCGTAATGAAGCTTTGGGGGAGGTGGAGTACTCACCACTGCCGGCTGCTAAGCCCTCAGATGACTCAATGGGAGCATGCTTTGGTATTTGGGTAGTGGGTGATGGTGTAGGAGTATCATCTGTCAATATGAAATTTAAGACGATATGCGTTGGTATTGAGTCTGAAGAAATATCTTGGGAGGGCACATACTCATTCCCTGACTGATTATAGGCTCTATCAACTGCTTTAATTTTCTTTCTCATCTTCTTTATGTTTTAACGAGCCTAGGGAGTGAGTTTAACCATCTTCTACTTCCCTCCCCGGGAGAAGTCACCTCTGCCAGGTTGTTTTGACCCCTTGCCTTGTTGTTTAACCATTATCTACAACCACAATCATCTAACATTATTAGTATCAACAGAAATAGTGGGATACTTGGTGCAGAAAAAAATTGTAAAACAGACTTAAAATGTTGCAGATAGGTTGCAGAAATAGCCCAGTGCATACCACACAAAATGGAGTGCGGTCACACAGGGAACAGTGCGGACCGCGCAAAACTAAACAAAATGTAGTGCGGCCGCACAGGGACCAGTGCGGACCGCACAGGGGTGGGGTTCAGAATACACATTCTCTGAATCTGACTAGTGCGCACCACAGAAAATGGTACCGCGGCCGCACTGGGCCAGTGCGGACCACACAAAATGTAGTGCTGCTGCACTGTGCCAGTGCAGCCCACACAAAATGTAGTGCTGCTGCACTGGGCCAGTGCGAACTAAAAAAAATATAGTCCGGCTGCACTAGGCAAGAGTCACATTGACATAAGATCATCAGTGCGGTCCACACAAAGTGGTACTGGGAACTACACTAGGACACTGCAGATCGCACAGAATTGACCGCGGTCCGCACATGGTGCCTAGTAGTGGCACTGAGTTAGGGTTCCTAGAAATTTCTTTTAAGTTCAAACTTTCACCTAATTAGGGTCCCTACATAATTACCAGTCCATTAATCTACTAAATCCACATGATTCACGAGTTTACAATAACCTAACCTAATAATTAAACTAATTAGAGGGTGGGGGGGGGGGAATAAAAGTAGCTAAGAAAAACAAAATTTGAATAAAATTCAAATGATTGGCAATGTTGCCAGCTATAAGATGAAATGAAGATTGATGATCCTAAGCAAGAGTTTCCGTTAAAAGAGAAGATGGACAATAGTCAAGTGCTCTGAGTTTCAAATTTTTGAAAAGGGTAACAGGAGACCCTTAAGGTCTATTCATAGAGAAGCCCCTGATCCAGCCTCACCTATCAGTGCGGACCGCACAAAACGGACCGTGGTTCGCACTGCCTTGTTTAGCACAAGTTTGAGAAGGCAACCTTCTGTGGTCCACACAAAACGAACTGCGGCCGCAGAGGTCCACCGCGGACCACACAAAATATAGTGCGTCCGTGGTGGCAAACTTCAGAGAAGCTTTATCTTACCTACACTAGTGCGATCCACACAGAATGTACTACGGCCGTACTGAAACTTCAGAGACCTGTATATTTTTCCATCATGCCTTACACTGCATCAACATAACCCTGCAACATCTCACAACCAGTTAGCCCAAAAATCAATTCTATACTGAAAGAAAATCAAAGAAAATAAGAAGAAAAAGACATGGTTTACCTCCCAAGAAGCGCTTGATTTAACGTCATAACACGACGCATGTTACCATCACATCATTGAGATGAAGGAGCGCCACCACGTGGCTGCCATCAAACTTTCTAAGATAATGCTTGACCGAGTGTCCATTAACTCTGAACACTTCACCTTTTTTGTATTTCAAATCAAGAGCACCAAATATGGTCACAAACACAACTTCAAATGGCCCACTCCACTTTGATTTAATCTTTCCTGGAAACAAACATAACCGAGAATTGAACAAGAGAACCAAATTACCAACTTTGAACTCTTTTCCACGAGCATATTTGTCATGAAGGTACTTCATCTTGTCCTTATACAAGGACGAACTATAGTAGGCATGGAATCTAAATTTATCAAGTTCATTGAGTTGTTCAACACGAAGATTAGCTGCAACATCCCATTCCAATTTCAACTTTCTCAAAGCCCACATGGCTTTGTGCTTTAACACAACCGGTAGATGGAAAGCTTTCCCAAATACCAACCGATATAGAGACATACCAATTGGAGTCTTGTAAGCCATTTGATAAGCCCATAGAGAGTCATCCAACTTTTTCGACCAGTTTGTCCTATTAGCATTGACCATCTTTGACAAGATACTCTTGATTTCTCTGTTGGATACTTCCACTTGACCACTAGCTTGAGGATGATATGGTAGAAACCTTGTGATTGACACCGTACTTGGAAAGCAACATGTTGAAAGCTTTATTGCAAAAGTGAGACCTCCCATCACTAATAATCTCACGAAATGCAACAACACTCCAGGCTTCATTGTTAGGCAAAGCAACAACTTCAACCCACTTTGAGACATAATCCATGGCGACAAGAATGTAAGTATTCCCACAAGAGCTAACAAATGGACCTATGAAATCGATGCCCCAAACATCAAAGATATCCTCTTCGAAAATGGAATTGAGAGGCATCTCATCCCTTTTTGAAATACCACCCGCTTTTTGGCATTCGTCACACCTCTTCATAAAATCACCCACATATTTGAACAAGGTTGGACAATAGAATCCACAACTAAGAATTTGAGAAGCCGTCCTCGCCCCGTCATGATGGCCACCATATGGAGAAGAATGACAAGCCTCCAAGATACTCAATTGTTCTTCCTTCGGAACACATCTACGAATCACACCATCCGTGTAAATATTGAACAAGTATGTCTCATCCCAATAGAAATCCAAACTATCTCACTTGAGCTTATTCCTTTGGTTAGAAGAGAAAGGTATCGGCAATCCATGACATATAATTCATTGACACCGCAAGGAGTTGCTCGTTGGGAAATGATTCATTGATATCAAGGCTATCATAAGGCCTCCCTTCCTCCTCCAAATAGGACAAGTGGTCCGCTACTTGATTCTCACTACCTTTCCAGTCCATAATTTCTAGATCAAACTCTTGAAGTAGTAACACCTATCTCATCAATTTTTCCCTGGAGTCTTTCTTTGTCATCAAATACCTAAGGGCGGCATGATCAGTGTGCACTATAACTTTGTCCCCCATAAGATATGGTCAAAACGTTTTCACTGCAAACACTATAGCCAACAGCTCTTTCTCGGTGATTGTATAGTTCCTTTGAGCCTCATTCATGGTCTTGCTTGTGTAGTACACCGGATGAAATATCTTGTTAATCCTTTGACCCAAAACAGCCCCAACTACAACGTCACTTCCATCATTTACATGAGCTCAAAAGGCAAGCTCCAATTTGGTGAGGTAATGATAGGGGTAGTGGTCAACATAAGCATGAGAAGCTCGAATGCTTGCATACATCCTTCATCGAACACAAACTTTGCATCTTTTTCTAGTAACTTGCACAAAGGGTGTACCACTTTTGAAAAATACTTTATAAACCTCCGATAAAAACCCTGTTCCCAAGAAAACTCCTCACCCATTTGACAGAAGTAGGGAGAGGAATCCTCGAAATCACCTCTATCTTGGCTTTGTCAACTTCATTCCCTCACTTTGATATGTTGTGACCCAACACTATACCCTCTTCAACCATGAAATGGCATTTTTCCTAATTGAAGACGAGGTTTGTGTCTTCACACTGGGCCAACACTCTATCCAAATTACCCAAACACTCTTCAAAGGAATCCCCAACAATACTGAAGTCATCCATGAAGACCTCTAAGATATCTTCCACCATGTTGGTAAAAATTAGCCATCATGCATCGTTGGAAGGTCGCCAGAGCATTACACAATCCGAACAACACTCGAGAGAAAGCGAATGTGCCATACAGATTGGTAAAAATGTTCTCTCTTGATCATTTGTGGCAATTAATATTTGATTGTACCCCGAGGATCCGTCCAAAAAGCAATAAAAAGCACGCTTGCAAGACGATCTAGCATTTGGTCAAGGAATGGAAATAGGAAATGGTCGTTTTGGGTCACCTTGTTTAGCTTTCGGTAATCCATAGCTTATAGTCTTATCTGATGAAGTGATCTCTGATTCTATTTTTCCACCAAGAGTAGTAGTGGCCATTAAAAAGTGGAGGCCTATCAGTGGATTGCCCTTCCTAGTTTCCAGGTAGTGACTCAGCTTGATCTTTTCCTAAGACATTAGCCTCTTCAAGGATAGCCTGCTCTGATACCAATTGAAATTTTACACGTCAATACCGCACAGGGGGGGGGTAAGGTGATTTGTATGGTATCCAATTTTTCGCTTAAACTACTTATGAAGGACCTGGTTTTTCTATGTGTTCCAACTACTAATGTTGCAGAATAATAAATACAGAAAATAAAGAACACAGAGATTTTACGTGGAAAACACCTGGCTCAAAAGGTAAAAGAACCACGACCTACTACTCAGTAGAATTTTGCCAAACTTTCACTAAAATCGCTGAGCCAAAACAGCATTTACAAAACTCTTTGTAAATCTAAGGATTAACTCTAATCGCGTTGTGGCAACCAGCCTCTAACTGTTGCGACACCTTCAAGTTAACTCTAACTTGAATACTCAAACACCTATTACAATTGCTTCTATGAAAGGTGAATGGTACAATATTAAAACACCTACTATAATTGAACTAGAAATAAAGAAAGACTCATAAAACTCTTTATGAAACTAGTTCTTCAATCTGGTTCATGTAGCTTCAGGTTTGCACGCTTGAATCACATATGGATTGCTTGCAAAAAACCTTGCTATTTTGCTCCCGATTCACGTTTAACTTCTGCATTTTTGTGCAACACATGTAATATGAGAACATCCTGCAATTTATAGAGTTAGTAGATGAAGAAATAACTAGAGTTCTGATGCAACTCTTCCTTGTGGAAGAGTTCTAGTTGATTTCAACTTCTAACTCCTTCCCTATCTTGGATAGTGTTATCTTTGATTAAGGACTCTTTTTCCTTATCAATTATGCAACCTTTTCGATCAGAAGATATTAAATACACCAGGTTAAGCTTATTTCCTTTACGTGAAACCTACATGCTTGAATCTGACCATATTATGAACCTGAAGGATGGACTACTAGGATGAACCTGGTTCATCCTGAGTTCCTTTGTCAATCTTCAAAACTTAACATTTACTTGGGCCAACAACCCCAAGCCATGAAAAATGAGAGAAATGAACTCCCAATCACAATTTTAAAACAAGCCTACTGGCCAGCATTTTCTGCTTCAGCGGTGCATTTTCCCCTTCTGCGAATACAACTTCTGTGGAATACTAGCCGCTTCTGCGGCTTCAAAACTCCGACCTAATTTCGCTTCTGCGACCATACTACCGCAGATGCGGAACCTTGACCGCATCTGCGGTCCTCTCCAAAATCCTCTTCTTCTGCTTCTGCGCCTCCCCCTCTTCTTCTGGGGGACCGCTTCTGCGGTTCCATTTTCGCAGAAGCAAAAATACCAGCAACCAGCAATCTTAGTTTTTTCAAAAATTCAGTTTCAATCCGTTAACCACCCAGAATCCACTCGAGACCCCCAAGGACCTCAACCAAACCTACCAACAAATCCCAAAATACATTACGGACATGCTCGAGGCCTCAAATCAAATCAAACAACGCGAAAACCATGAATTACATCCCGATTCAATCTTTATAAACTTTGAAATTTCCAACTTCTATTTCCAATGTTTAAACATATCCAATCACGTCCGGTTGACTTCAAATTTTGCACACACATCATAATTGACATTACAAAACTATTCCAACTTTCGGAATTGGATTCCGACTTCGATATCAAAAAGTCCACTCTCGGTCAAACTTCTTCAAAACCTTCAAATTTCTATATTTAGCCAAATGACTTCAAAAGAACCTACAGACCTCCGAATTCACTCCCGATCGCGCTCCTAACTTCAGAATCACCATTTGGAGCTACTCTCAGTCTCGGAATCCCAAACGGACATCGATAACGCTGAAATGCACTTCAAGCCAAACTTAAAAAATTTCTTCTAAAATGCTAACTTCCACAAAAGGCGCCAAAACGCTCAGGGGTTATCCAAAACCCGAACCGGGCATACGTCCAAATCTGACATCATCGTACGAACTTGCTGAAACATTCAGATCCCGATTCCGGGGTGATTTACTCAAAAATCCAATCCTAGTTCATTACTTTACGAAATGATAATTATCTTTCCGAACCAACTCCGAACTTCCCAAAATTCGATTCCGAACACGCGTACAAGTCATAGCACCTGAAATGAAGTTGCTCATAGCCTCAGACTGCTGAACGCGCTAGGGCTCAAAACCATTGGTCGGGTCGGTATAGATTTTTACGGGATTTCCTATAGATAGAGACAAACCTATATGTGTATCTTTGACGAGTTACTAGACCTCATAAACTTCACAAGAAATCTTGTATATGTATATATGTATACTTTGAAAATAGATAATTTAAATAACTTAGCATTCCGAACACTAAAGACCTTTAGGCGGCACTAATTGGACAAAATACTGGTGCCCATCTCTTTAAAATTGTGTGTCTGCCCATATCAAAATACACTTTATGTACTTAAATAAATATATGCTTGCGCGGAAGTGGTTGAACAAACGCATACTTAAACAATATAGATACACGCAGGCGTTGGTTGGTACTAGGTATTTTCGTTTTAATTTAGGTTACTATTAATATAAATAAGGTCCAAGATAAGTTCTAATTAATAAAAAAATCTAAAATTTTCGGGGTTGGTTTAGGTTTTTGGTGCTCAACAAATAAATTTTTGTTATGAAATAATATAAAAGACAAGAACAATAATGCAAGAACAAGAGCAATAGAGAGAAGAGTAGAGAGAGTTCTTCTTATTGATACTTAGAGAATGTTATGAGTTATTTACAATGGTAGAGGGCACCTCTATTTATAGGGAGGAGGATGATTTAGCTACCAATAATAGGACTCTAGAATCTCTCTAATTAAAGACATTCACCTTAAATAGAAGTCTATTTATAACACTCCCCCTTGAATGTCTATTCAATGATATGCCTCGTTAAAACCTTAAAACAAAACCCAATGGGAAAAATTAAAGTAAGGAAAAAGAGTACACATGTTTGAATATGCGCCTATTGGTTGCCTCATTAAAAACCTCGCAAGGAAAACCCGGTGGGACAAAACCTTGTAAGGGAAAAAGAGTGCAACGCGCATTTAACTCCCCCTGATAAGAACATCAATTTATGTCCTTAAGTCTTCGCATCCCGATCTTGTGAACTAGCTTCTTGAAGGTTGACTTTGGTAGAGATTTTGTGAACAAATCAGCCATATTGTCGCTTGAACGAATCTGTTGAACATTGATATCACCATTCTTTTGAAGATCATGTGTGAAGAATAACTTTGGTGAAATATGCTTCGTTCTATCTCCTTTTATGAATCCTCCCTTCAATTGAGCTATACATGCTGCGTTGTCTTCATACAACGTTGTGGGTAGTTTATCACACTTCAAACCACATTTGTCTTGGATATGATGTATTATAGACCTCAACCACACACACTCTCGACTTGCTTCATGAATAGCAATTATCTCGGCATGATTAGATGAAGTAGCCACAATTGATTGCTTAGTCGATCGCCAAGATATGGCGGTTTCTCCACAGGTAAACACATAACCCGTTTGAGATCGAGCCTTGTGTGGGTCGGACAAATATCCAGCATCAGCATAACCAACAAGATCCGGGCTGCAATTCTTGCCATAAAATAAGCCCATATCGGTAGTTCCCTTTAGGTACCGCAATATGTGTTTGATCCCATTCCAATGTCTCCTCGTAGGAGCCGAGCTAGATCTTGCTAAGACATTAACTGAAAAGGATATGTCAGGCCTTGTAGTATTTGCAAGATACATTAGTGCGCCAATTGCGCTAAGATATGGTACTTCAGGGCCAAGTAGCTCTTCATTCCTTTCTTGTGGTCGGAATGGATCTTTGTTCACATCAAGTGATCGAACAACCATCGGTGTACTTAAAGGATGTGCTTCATCCATGTAAAACCGTTTCAGTACCTTTTCTGTATAGGTAGATTGATGAACAAAAATTCCGTTTGCCAAATATTCAATTTGCAAACCAAGACATAGTTTAGTCTTTCCGAGATCTTTCATCTCAAATTCATCCTTTAGATAATCAATTGCCTTTTGGAGTTCTATAGGGGTTCCAATAAGGTTTATGTCATCGACATATACGGCAAGTACAACAAATTCCGATGTTGTTTTCTTTATAAAAACACACGGGCAAATGGCGTCATTTATATAGCCTTCTTTTAACAAGTACTCACTAAGACGATTATACCACATTCGTCCAGATTGCTTTTGACCATACAAGGATCTTTGCAATTTAATTGAGAACATTTCCCGAGATTTTGAATTATGCGCGTTTGGCATCTTGAGTCCATCGGGAATTTTCATGTATATCTCATTATCAAGTGAGCCATAAAGATAGGCAGTAACTACATCCATTAAGTGCATGTCAAGCTTTTCATGGACAGCAAAACTTATGAGATAACGAAAGGTTATCGCATCCATTACAGGCGAATATGTCTCTTCATAATCGACACCAGGCCTTTGAGAAAAACCTTGTGCAACAAGGCGTGCCTTATATCTTTGTACCTCGTTTTTCTCATTTCTTTTGCGTACAAAGATCCATTTATAGCCGACAGGCTTAACACCATTAGGTGTTTCAACTATAGGGCCAAAAACTTCACGTTTTGCCAGCGAATTCAATTCTGATTGAATTGCTTCTTGCCACTTTGGCCAATCCTGTCTTTTTCGACATTCTTCAACAGATTGAGGTTCGAGATCCTCACATTCTTGCATAATGCTAGATGCGACATTATAAGCAAAGGCATTATCCACCACAATATCCACTCGATTAATATTTGCCTCAATATTAATTGGATTTAGGGATAGTTCCGTATTTTCCAGAGTCTCGGGCTCAATGGATTCTTCATGAATCTCAGAATTTGTCAAATCATGAATTTCCTCATGAGATTCTTTCGTAGTGTCATCTCGATCGTTCTTTTTCCTTTTTCTAGGATTTCGATCTTTGGAACCTAATGGTCTGCCACGCTTCAGGCGTGCATTTGACTCATTGGATATGACACTAGATGATTGTCCAACAGGGACATCAATACGGATTGGAACATTTTCCGCGGGAATGTGGGATTTTGTTATCCTTTTCAAGTCCGTAAATGCGTCAGGCATTTGATTTGCTATTCTTTGCAAATGGATAATCTTTTGTACCTCTCTTTCACAAATAGAAGTATGTGGATCAAGATGAGATAATGATGCATTTTTCTACAAAATTTCCCGTTTGGTTTCACCAACTTCTCCCCCTAATTTTGGGAAAAGTGTCTCATCAAATCGTGCAGTAAACAAGTCGCCTGTCAATGTTTCGAGGTAGCGAATGATGGAGGGCGATTCAAACCCAACATATATTCCTAACTTTCTTTGCGGACCCATTTTGGTGCGGGATGGCGGTGCTATAGGCACATATACTGCGCATCCAAAAATTCTTAAATGGGATATATTGGGTTCATGACCCAAAACCAATTGCAACGGGGAATACTTGTGGTAATTCGTCAGTCTGAGACGAATTAGCATTGTTGCATGTAAGATGGCGTGACCCCATACCGAAGTGGGCAGCCTCGTTCTCATAAGTAATGGCCTTGCAATCAACTGCAGGCGTTTAATTAACGATTCTGCAAGACCGTTTTGAGTGTGAACATGAGCTACAGAATGTTCAACTTTTATCCCGATTGATAAGCAATAATCATTAAATGCTTGGGATGTAAACTCAGCAGCATTATCCAGTCTAATGGACTTGATTGGATTATCTGGAAATTGTGCTCGTAGTCGAATTATTTGTGCCATTAATTTCGCAAACGCAAGGTTGCGTGATGACAATAGGCACACATGAGACCATCTACAGGATGCGTCTATCAAGACCATGAAATACCTAAACGACCCACTAGGTGGGTGAATAGGTCCACAAATGTCCCCTTGTATACGTTCCAGAAACGTGGGTGACTCAGTCCCAACCTTTGTTGGTGATGGCCTGATAATCAACTTGCCTTGATAACACGAAGTGCAAGGATATTCATTATTCGAAAGAATTTTGAAATTCTTTAACGAATGCCCATATGAGCTTTCTATAATCCGTCTCATCATGACCGATCCTGGGTGTCCCAATCGATCATGCCAAAGTACAAAGGTATTGGAATCAGTAACCCTTTGGTTTACTGTTGAATGTGCCTCAATTGCACTAATTCTTGTCCAATACAGGCCACAATATAAAGATGGGAATTTCTCAATAACCCTCTTTTGGCCGGAGACATTCTTTGTGATGACGAGATATTCAAGATTATCTTCATCTATTGTCTCAATATGATAGCCATTCCGGCGTACATCTTTAAAACTCAACAAGTTTCTCTTAGACTTGGAGGAGAACATTGCATTCTCTATGATTAACGTCGTGCCTTTGGGCAGAGTTACAATTGCTCTTCCGGAGCCTTCAATCAATTTACTACTTCCAGAGATTGTAGTAACGTTTGCCTTACACATATTTAGTTGAGAGAAATATTTCCTTTCTTTGAGTATTGTATGTGTAGTACATGAATCAACTAGGCAAATACTTTTACAGTTGGACGTTGATCCAAGTTCGCTTTGTGAGATATCCATATTTGCTTAGATTTTTCGAGAATTGTTCTTGAGACGGTAGAGTCTCGTGCTGATAACGTGTTATGAAATAATATAAAAGACAAGAACAATAATGCAAGAACAAGAGCAATAGAGAGAAGAGTAGAGAGAGTTCTTCTTATTGATACTTAGAGAATGTTATGAGTTATTTACAATGATAGAGGGCACCTCTATTTATAGGGAGGAGGATGATTTAGCTACCAATAATAGGACTCTAGAATCTCTCTAATTAAAGACATTCACCTTAAATAGAAGTCTATTTATAACAATTTTAGATTTTAAAAATGAACTCGTAACATAGTATTTACAAATTATAATTGGCCTGTAGATTCTCTAATGTCAAGGAACATAATACGAAAACCAGTCGTTTTGGCCATAATTTTTTCTTTTTTTTAAAATTTTTTTTCAAAAATATTTTGAAAACATTGTTTTGGTTATAAAAAAGTAATCAGTTTCTGGGCAGCTTTTGAAGATGAATTTTTCAAGTATCAAAACGTAGTTTAGACTAGTTTAATTTTTAAATTTTTTGAAGTTATCTATTCACTAAACTTTTATTTCTTTTTAAATAGAATATCTGTCCAAACACAATTTCATCTTTCAAATATATTTAACCCAAATTATGTCCAAACACTAGTTAAATATTAGCATTGAGCTGCATTCTATGTGCTTGGCCTCTAGATAAAAGTACTATCGGTGTATCAGGTTTTCTAAAATTTGTGTATTTTGAAAGATCCGACATAGACCACCTTAAAGAGAAATTATAAATATAAAACCCCAATTTCAAACAAAGATTTCTCCTTCTAGAGTTAGTTAAGTAGGAAAACAACAAATAATAAAAGAAGTTTGGTTTCATGTGGAAACATGGAAATCAAAGTGAAGTCATGCATTTCTTCCATATTTCTAACTAATTAAACACTGTTGTCTTAATTTTTGAACATCAATATTTTTATTTACTAACAATTCGAGAAACTAATAGATCTTAGTCAGTGTAAGTCCTATGGATTATATTTTGGTCAAATTATATACAATTCAACCGTGGGAAAATACAAGGAAAACACAACGGAATCACTTTCTTCTTTCAGCACTCCAGAGGGAAAATTGATGGAATTGAAGGTTCAAAAATAAAAAGAGAGTAGAATCTAACCTCCTGCTTTCCAACAAAGTGCTTGGAAATTTTCTAATAACTTCACCTCATTCGCATGAAAAGAATTATAAAAAAACATTTAAAGTTATATATGTCATCGGTGTAATTTAACCCGTTATAATAAATTACTTATCATTTTTATCAGGTTATCAATTAGGGATTATTTGGTAGGGTGTTAAATAATGTTGATATTAGCAATATTGGGATTAGTAATACTGTGATTATTTTTTATTGACTGCTTGATTTAATGCATTTTATTTGGAAAAGGTTTTGTAAGGGCAGTTCTGTCTTGATATATGCTTATCCATGTATTAAAAATTATGGTATTACTAAAGTCGTGGTTTATTATGTATAAGAATAGTACTGAATATGATATATAACTAATAATTGCATTGTTTTACATAAGAGTAAAAACACTACCAAATAGGGAAATAATAATACCAAGGCATATATATATATATATATATATATATATATATAAATATATAATTTTTCCCCTAATATATCCTACTAAACGAACATTTAGTGTCTAACTTATATACTGATAATGTGAAAGAATCTTTACTCTATCAGTTCACCTAAAGATAACAACAAGCTAGTAACAATCAAATAAAATGTGAACTAGTTACATGCAACTGCAAAAATAAAGCAGGCTAATATGCCGCATAAGGTGGGATAAGGTGTGGTACCAAACATAGTATTAATTTACTCTCAGACTTAATCGTAGATATCCGATCTAATCCCACCTTATCCCATCAAACTTGACATTATTTCAACTCACCTCTCACATGGAATAAATTAGTCTAGGAATTATAATCTCAAAATTATAATCCCGAAATAATTGAGTCCTCGTACCAGACGATTATAATTTTTTTTGTTTTGGACTCCAAGAGACATCCGATTTTAGATTCAATCTTCTTCTCAAGATACTACAACATTTTCAGTTACCCAAGCACGATTTGTTTAAATCTTGGTATGACAAGCTGTTTCTTATATTTTGATTTTGAAAGAACTCCCAAAATATATAACCTTATTTAATTAGACATGACTAAGTTTGTAGTTCATTTATTATCATTTAGCAGCTAGATCATTGGTTTTTTGTAATATATATAATTATAAAAGACAAAAAATTTATCCTCAGCCAATATTTATACAGTTATAAGATACTTATAACTGTATAAGTACCTAAACTCAGTATAATATATATATTTCCTCGGAAACAAACAGCATCTTTTAGTGGGAACAGTCACTAAAATATTAAGGTAGTGCATATAGATAAACCAAAATATAATAATAACAATACTTCAAATACTTTCTAATACGTCTATCCACACCCAAGTGACCCAACCATCATTTTTATTTTCTTCTTTGGTAGTTAAGCCACATGGACTATGGTGTATGAATGGCAACATGTTTAGACCTTAGTAATTTAATCATCCCACAAGTTGTCAAACAAGTATGTATAAATAAACTGAAAAAACAGCAAATTAGTGTGGGTTCGTGGTTGTGCATATATTTGTTATACTCCGTTAACACGTAACAGCCTACGTTTTTGGCCTATAACACAAAAGATAATTACATCTAACAACTGTTTATAAAACGGCGTGGAAATCGAAAATTAGGATTGAAGGTTGACAAATAATGGTGAGTTTCTCCTGAACTTATCAATAGTACTAGTACTATTCTTGTATTTTCTTATTCCTGGTTCTTTATTATAATTACATGTTGTGTCATTGGTTCCGTTACCCTATTACGTATATTGTTGTTACTATTGTCTGTTGCTTTATTTTTACTATTTCTTGAGTCGAGGTTCTATTTGAGACAGTATGTCAACCTTTACAAGGTAAAGGTAAGGTCTACGTACATATTATCCTCTCTAAATTTCACTTGTAAAATTACAGTAAATTTGTGATCCGGTAGTATATATAAGTAAAATTCTTAAAATAAACATTAGACTAGAACTAGTGAAGTGAGGTGGCTTTTAGTTATATTACCCCAGCCCAAGATGAAGTGCTGAGGTCAAAGCAGCCAAAACTTTTATGTGAAAACAACCACTTAACTATTACTGGTATATTTTTCTAGGTCAAAGGTCTTTCATGGAACTGTGGAAATTATGAATATTGTACTACACATTCACTGCAATTTCCCTATTGTTTCCACCTAAACAACCATTTAGGGACCCATATATGGGCCATAATCTTGACTCTCCACTTGGCCTCTCCCTATATAAATTTCCATCTCTTGCAAAATCTCTTAACCTCACTACATTTTTCTCCAACTACAAACCTTTCTATAAAACAAATTTTAGAGCCTATACTTCTTGAAAAAACACAAATTTCACTCTGAGACTATGGATACATTACCAAAATGTGGAGCAAATTATGTGCCTCTAACTCCTCTTACCTTCTTAACTAGGGCATCCAAATGTTATGCCAATAGAACGTCCATCATCTATGGTGATGTCCGTTTCACATGGAGCCAAACATACGACCGTTGTTGTCGCCTCGCCTCCTCTCTTCGATCCCTAAACATTGTCAAGAACGACGTGGCAAGTATATTATAACACGTCTTACTTGGTTAGCTCATCAAAGTGATCTGATTCTATAAATTTAATATTATTTATACTGTCAGTGCGTAAAACTTAATACTCTAACATGATTAGTATGTTTGTGACAAAAAATTTCATAGTAATGAGTTAGGATTTTTTAACATGCATGACTAGAGTTTCCTCAACCAAATAACACATGCAATACAAGAAAATGAGCAAGATATCCATACTATATATATAGTGATTACATCAATAAGTTTATGTGTTTAATAATAAGTTATATTTGCCTATACAGGTTTCAGTGTTGGCTCCAAATATCCCAGCACTGTATGAAATGCATTTTGCTGTGCCAATGGCAGGGGCTGTGTTGAATGCCATAAATATAAGGCTAGACGCTAAGACCATTGCAGTCATTCTCAAACACTCTGAAGCCAAAGTATTTCTTGTTGATTATGAATACCTGGAAATTGCAAAAAAGGCCCTCGAACTTCTACAGGCCGACTTTGAGAGGTCCAAAATTTCTGAAATGCTAATGCCTCTTGTCGTTGTCATCGATGACATCAACTCCCCTACCGGAATCCGGCTAGGAGAGCTTGAGTACGAGCAGTTGGTGTTCCAAGGGAATCCATGCTACATCCCCGAAGAAATTACCGACGAATGGGATCCAATTACCTTGAATTATACATCAGGTGCTGTTGAAATCTACAATCATTTCGTCTAAAAATTCAAAATATTAAAAAATATATATTTTTATTCACTTAATTATGTTTTCTAACAGGTACGACATCAGATCCTAAGGGAGTTGTGTACAGTCATAGAGGAGCATATTTGAGCACTTTGAGTTTAATATTAGGTTGGGAAATGGGTACTGAACCTGTCTACTTATGGTCCTTACCAATGTTTCATTGTAATGGATGGACTTTCACATGGGGCATAGCTGCAAGAGGTGGGACCAATATTTGCATTCGCAATACTACAGCTCAAGAAATGTACACAAACATAGTGTCACATAACGTTACACATATGTGTTGTGCACCTATTGTTTTCAATATCCTTCTCGAAGCAAAACCACACGAATACAGAGCCATAACAACCAGAGTGCAAATTCTAACAGGTGGCGCACCACCTCCTGCGCCACTTTTAGAAAAAATCGAGAGACTCGGGTTCTATGTGGTCCATGCTTATGGGCTCACAGAAGCCACTGGACCAGCCCTTATATGTGAGTGGCAACAAAAATGGAACAAATTGCCTAGTGAAAATAAAGCCAAACTGAAAGCAAGACAAGGAGTTGGCATTTTAACACTAGCAGATGTTGATGTGAAAAATTTCAAGAATATGCAAAGTGTGCCACGAGATGGAAAATCAATAGGGGAAATATGTTTACGAGGGAGTAGTATTATGAAAGGGTATTTCAAGAATGACAAAGCGAATTCAGAAGTATTTAAAAATGGTTGGTTTTTTACAGGAGATGTTGGAGTAATTCACTCAGATGGGTATTTGGAAATTAAAGATAGAAGCAAAGATGTGATAATTTCAGGTGGAGAAAATATTAGTAGTATTGAAGTTGAAAATGCAATTATGAGACATCCAAATGTAGTAGAAGTTTCTGTTGTGGCCATGCCACATTTCAAATGGGGTGAAAGTCCATGTGCATTTGTTATATTGAGCAAAAATTCAGAAATTAAAGAAGTTGATATTATTGCTCATTGTAAATCAAATTTGCCAGGATTTATGGTACCAAAAAAGGTGAAATTTGTAGAAAATTTACCTAAGACTGGAACTGGGAAAGTACAGAAGCACCATTTGAGAGCAATAGCTAAGACTTTTGTTATTTCAGAAAAGTCAAATCAAACAAACAAGAAAATAAGTCAAGTCAACAGGGAAAAGTCGAGACATTACGATCAAAATCAGGAGCAGATTCTTGCTTTGTCTCGTTTATAAAGAATAACATTTAATAATGTAATAAGTATACAAGAAATGATTGATTATAAAAAGTCGTGCTAGTGTTTGAATACTGTAGCAGGAGTAATACTTTCTTGGCTGCTGTGGGGTTATTATTATTTTTTAACTATAGAGGAATCATGTAACTTTCAGTGACATATCTAATTGGAGTTAATAATTTACCTTTTTATGGTAGAGTTACCTATTTGATAATGTAATTTTTTTATGCTATTAATATATAAAAGTTGAAACTCTTTCCAGGGTTGTGTTGCATTGAGTGATACACTACATTCCAATTAATATAATTCTAGCTTCATTTTGTGTTACAAAGGCATTTTGGATTTAAAAATAACATAATTAATGTGACTTTCAAAATTAAATTTAAATAACTGATAAGCAAAATAGAGATTAAACTTGAGTACCTTGAAAAAAAACCCAATTGTATAATTATTAAAGATGAAATTTGAGAGTATTTAATAATTGTTATAACTTTATAACATACAATACTAAGTGTTGTATAAACTAATTTTCTTATATGCTACTGGTAAAAAGAAATCTGTCAACATTGTATCATATTCTACTGAAATAACTGGGACAGAACAATAATGACTTCTAGTCATAAGCCCCTTTAGAGACCGCAATTTCAAAAATAGGTTGACTTTCTTTCATTTTTGTTATGGAAAGTAAAAGTCATTTCGTTTAGTACGAGATCGCTTCACACTTCGCGATACTTACACCTCTCGCCTATCGAAATCCTGTTCAATTGTTTTTATTTCAAATATTAGTTATATGAGAGACAACTGAAAGTACGGGAGGAGGGGGGGGGGGGGAAGGGGGGTGAATTGTTTATTTTTAAACTTAATAGCTATCAGTTCACTAGTTGTGCGATTAGTCGACTAGATATAAGAACTTGATATTAGTAAAGATAGAAATTAAGATGCATAAATGCATGAACTAAAGACACCTTGAATTGTTTATTTTTAAATTTAATAGCTATCAGTTGACTAGTTTTGTGATTAGTCAACTAGATATAAGAACTCGATATTACTAAAGACAGACATTAAGATGCATAAATGCAGGAACTAAAGACACCAGAGTTTTTGTATTAGTTCGGATTCAATGTGAATCATAGTCCAGTACTCTTGGGTTGCAAGGGAGTTCTTTTTCAGCGAATGAATTTGTTCGAGAATACAGAGAATGGTGCGATCTACACCGATCGCTTACTTCCTATTTCACTCGTTTCTTTTCATATGATGCCACACTAGTATTGTTCTCTCTTTCTTCTCTATTTTGTTACACATCAAATCTAGAAGATCTACAATATTTGTTTGTAGTAGAATAAAGATAGGGTATTTGATTCGATCAAAGTATATAGCTCTAGGGTACAGATACAAGTTTAAATACTTTGAGAGAGGCTTGATTACTGAAGAGATTTTTCAACCCAAGAGATTTGATCCTTGGAGAGAAATTGATTTTTTCCAAGAATAAGGTCATACAACAACGGCTATGTTTACGAGAGACTTGATTGATTTTCTATATATGCTCCCCAAGATCTTTCACCTTCCGGATTTGGATACGCTAGATAATTTGATTCCTTATGTCTCGACCGTCTTGGCTTTGATTGATTTCTCTAATCTCGGATTGCTTTCTTTGATTCCTTCCATTTCGTAGCTGTCAATTGATTTATTGAGCTTTTTTAATCTCGAATTGCGTTCCTTAAATTCCTTGATTGATTGCTTCCATCTTGTAGCTACTCATTGATTCCTTCAATCTTTGAATGCTATCCATGAGTTCCTGCACATAGAACATATATATTATTTGCATTATTAAAATAAGATCCAACAATCTCCCCATTTTTGATGATGACAAAATAAAGTATATGTATAAACAACAGTTGATTTTCCTGTATTTTACTCCTCCTCAATATATGCAGTTGACTGGTCCATGATTATAGTTGCTATTGTACTCCCCACAATGTATGCAGTTGACTGGTCCATGGTTATAGTTGTTGATGTTTTTATAGTCGACTCCTACTGTAGAGGATCTATGACTCCACGTCAGCCAAGATGCTAACGTGCATCTGCCCTTCTGTCGGCTAAACTTTGTGTACCTGTGTAAATAGATAGATATATTATTCTCCCCCTTTTTGGCATTAGCAAAGAGGAAAACAAACTAAACCAAGGTTTATAGAATTATATGCTGCAGAGTTATAGTCCAAAAAAGCAACTAGAATAAAACAAGAAACAAAAACAATTGTCCAATGACTGATTTAGCAGTCCAAAAGCAGCACATCAAAAAAAAAAATTGTCTTATACCACTACATCAATGCAAAAAATAAGTGAGAGTATTACAGATGGCCTCCTTTAGTTGGTTAAAACTGGCATTGGTTGAAATGCTCATTCCATCAAACATGTAATGAACCTCCTCGAATGACTTGACAACGTTCTCACATACTCTAAGAATATCAAGTCTTATCTTGGACACATCAGACCCCGTTTATTTGGAAATGGCATGAATGTCACCAACAGTTGACTGAGTGGCTGTGAGGAGACCTTTAATTTCAGAGAGTTGATTGTCAATGGCACGAGGCTTCCCAGCTAGGTAAGGATCACTATGGTTAGGATGAGAGACAGAAGGTTTGGGTTTGGAATCTAATGGAGCATGCTTGACTTTGCCTTCGTGCTTCTTAACCCATGAGCCCTTCACACTTACATACCCCATACTTGCAAAGGCTCTAGAATTGTAAGACTTAGAAACAGTGATACAAAGATCAGCAGATAGGGAAATTTGGTGAGCTTCCAGGATGGTAGACTAGTGGGATCTTCTGCACTTTCAATCATAAAGTTAATGACTCAGGAGGATAAATTCACCCATGATCCCTTCACACTTACATATCCCATACTTGCAAAGGCTCTAGAATTGTAAGACTTCGAAACAATGATAAAACGATAAGCAGATAGGGAAATTTGGTGATCTTCCAGGATGTGAGTAATGTCCATACCATAGGGTAGATTATTGGGATCTTCTTCACTTTCAATCATAAAGTTAATGACCCATGATGATAACTTGACTTTGAGTTTGGTCACATTACAATAAACCAAAAACGTGTCTCTTTGAGAGAAGGTACATAAGGAACAAGTGCGAGGAGCACGGTAGTTGCTACGATATGATCCAGGACTCGAGTTTTGAAACTAATATCATTAGGGCCTAACTAGTTAAGGAGGGAGTCAGAAGAACACTCAGCAACACACCAATTAGCTTGATCAAAGGAGATTTCAAAATTATTTGGCCAAGTATTTTTGAATAGCATGGGGAAACCAGAACATTTACACTGAAAGAGTGAATCAAACATTGCACAATCAAGAAGAGTGCGCTTACCTAACACTAGGGATTCCAACTTATCAGGTTTACTAGAGCGAAGATTAGCATAAAACATCTTTACTAGGGGTTCATAGACTTTAGGCGGAGGAATAAAGAGGAATTTTGACCACCCTTGATGAACGAAAAGATTTTTTACCTTAAAATTTAGGGATTCCATGTCGTCAAGGTCGACTACCCTTCCATGTAGTCATAGAAAGAGAATCGAGGGGTCTGCAGGCGAATTGATTACCCCAATTTTGTAAACTACCCCTCTTCCTATTTAGGGAGTGTTAAAATGAATGCGGATGGGTGTCTGGTTCCCTTATGCATCCAACCGCTTCACTAATGTGAATAAGCTATACATAAGGGTAGGTTGGTTATATACTCGTAGTGCCTTCCTTCTTCGAACCTTTTGGTATGTATTGCCCCCTAACTATGGATCAGATCCACCAGACAAGAAAAGAGCAATGAGCTTATCTTTCAAAGTGATGAAAGGATTTCTGTTTGGAGAATCCCAGAAATTCAGATAAAATTCTAGAGAGCTAGAAAGATCAATCTTGAATTTATTTGGAGTGGAGAAAACAATGGGGTCTTCCATAGGTCATTTTCCTAAAGCTTTTTCTCCTAATATTTGAGAATGATCAGACAAATCGCCCCGCAAAAAAGCGAAACCCTCAGAATGGTCAGACCCTAGGTCTACGTATTCTAGGGCATATAAGGGGGTTTTTTTTTGTAATGACCCGATCGGTTGTTCTGAGAGTCGTAGCCCGTTTCCCCCATTTTTGCTTCATTTTGTGTAGTTTAGCTCCTTAATGTTGTGTTAAGTTGATTGGCTCGGGTTCAGAATGATTGTGGAGAGAAATGAGGTACTTAGTCTCATAAGTTGGCATTTTAGTTGGAAAAGTCAACTCGAAGTAGACTTGTGAGTAAATGATTTTGGAACTTGGTTTTTATGATTCGAATAGCTTCGCGAGATGATTTGAGACTTAGGAGCATGTTCGGAATGTATTTTGAAGGTCCGTGGTATAATTTGGCCTGATTTTGTGAAATTGAAATTTTGGCATTTTTCGGTTGGTAGTGGAAATTTTGATATATGGGTCGGAATAGAATTCTGAAAATTATAGTAAGTCCGTTGTGTCATTTGGGACGTATGTACAGAATATTAGGTCATTCGGACGAGGTTTGATAGACTTTTTGATCTAAAGAGAAATTTGGATGTTTTTGGAATCCTTAGGCTTGAATCCTAGGTTATTTTGAAGATTCGATATTGTTTTGGGTGTTTTGAAGACTCGTATAAGTTTGAATATTGGTATGTGACTTACTAGTACCTTTGGTTGAGGTCCCCAAGGCCTCGGGGTGATTTCGGATGGTTGACGAGAAGTTGAGTTATAATTATGCAGCTGAAGTTGCTGATTTTGATGTCATAACCGCACCCTGCGGATTGGGAACCGCAGGTGCGGGATCGCAAAAGCGGAAGAGAAGCCGCAGATGCATTCATGGGAAAGGGTGATCAGAAGGCGCATGTGTGGAAGGATCAACGCACTTGCGAGATCGAAGGTGCAGTAGTGGATGCGCATGTGCAGTTTAGAGGGACATAAATGAAAACCACAGAAGCGGTTATTTGGCCACAGAAGCGGTACCGCATGTGCGTAAAGGGGACTGCAGTGCGAAATCCCTGGGTCAGAAAGTATATAAGTCCTCCTTCGTGAATTTTTGGTTATTCCACCATTTTCACATACGGGTTTGAGCTTGGGAAAGCAAATTGGGAATTCAAGAGGGTTTCGTGGAGGTAAGATTTTTGGACCATGAACTTGTTTCCATGACGGTTTCTAACTGTTCAAGCTTGAAATTTGTGGTAATTAGTGGTTAAAATTGGGACTTAGGGCTTGGAAATTGGAGACCTAAATTTTTGGGTTTGAGGGGCCATTTGAGGTCTGATTTCGACGTTTTAAGTATGAATAGACCCATGGGAGGATAAGGATTCTGTTGATGTGACTTTTATCAAATTTCAAGACGTGGGCCTTGGGGTCGGTTCGACTAATTTCGGAAATTTTGATATAATTTGATTATTTTCGCATGGGCTTCATTCCCTTAGCATATTTTGATGCTATGATTCTGATTTTGGATAGATCCGATGCGAGTTGAGGCCGAATCAAGAGCAAAGGGCATCGCGTAGTAGTATTTCATATGGTTTGAGGTAAGTAACCATTGTAAATCTTTACCCGAGGGTCTGAAACCCCGGTATTTCGTATTGTTTTGATAAATGAGGTCACACACATGCTAGGTGACGAGCTTGTGGGATTTCAATGGTAGGGATTGTGAATTGGTTGTAATTATGCTACATCTGCACCTCGTGTGCATATCCAGGTGCTTCCAGTCGCGGCGGCTGCTGATTGGGGAGTCGGGTCTTGGAGACTATCGAAGTAGCTGCATGATATTCACTGGCCTTGACTCTCCTTCATTAATTTTTTTATCTATATTTCAGTTCTTATACCCTAGATATTGTAGTAAACTGTATTCTGGAATATATGCTCATGTACTCGGTGACACCCTGCTTTTGGGTTAGATTGTATGTGTTGTGGATTAATTTCTGTTCAAAAAGGTTTTTCTTAATTATTAATTGTTGCAGTATATATTTTCAAAGCTTTTAATATGTTGAGTAATGGCTTGCCTAGTTCCACGATTGGTTCCATCACGACAGTTGATTTTTGGTCGTGACAAAAAGTAAGAAACAAACTTGTACAACCCTTCCAATGATGGAAGCTGAGTTCGTGGCTTGTGCGTCTCACTGCGAGAAGATGTTTGGTGGAAGAGATTCTTTGAACATCTGCATATGAGAAAGAACTCTCAGGATTCCATGACTCTATATTGTGATAGTCAAGCGGTTATTACATATACAAAAGATCCTAAGTATCAAAGCAAGACCAAACAGATTGACATCAAGTATAACTTTGTTAGAGTCATGATATCAAGTAGAGAGATAAATTTATGGTACATTGCTACGCAAAGCATGATAGTTGATCATTTTATAAAGGCGATATCTAGAGACCTATTTGAGAAATATGTATGGCTCTAGGTCTACGATAGATATGAATATATTTATGTATTGTAAAATGATATATTATTATTATTATTATGATTATTATTATTATTATATGCTTTCATCAATATTTCACTTTTGAATTTATGCTTATATCTCGTATGCATGTGATGATGATAAAGTGTGTCAAACAATTTATGATATTGACTCTCTCACATGAGCAATCACCTCTTACGTACAGAATCTTGAAGAGATGAGACCTTATAAGACCTTGGATAATGCAAGGTTATATTTACATGTAAATGTCGCTCTTGACAACTAGGCAGACTTACATATTTTATCATTCGATTATGACTTATTTGTAAGCCGCATGTAGGTTTCTCCAAAAAGTTGGATTTGAGGATTATTTAAGTGAGAAACTCGGGTTAGACATTTGAAGTTCTCTAGACAAAGAATTGCTAGACATAAGACACACGCACCAATATAAAGCGAGTACACCATAACATGTGTTTCATACCCCGTATTTTATCGACCAATGAGATAATAGAAGAATGTATTCTTGCTTCTTCATTGTGTGATATTCCCTTATATTAAGTTTTTTTTGGAATGCCATTTGACCTTTTACTGTTTTTTGAACTGCCAATCGATGTTTCTACTTTAGCATGTCATTAATAGCCATGATCAATTCTATGATGTAGTGCTTGTCTAGAAAAGCAGTTATGGAATGGAAAGATTCTAGCAGAAAGGGAAGACAACTAAAATTTAGTAATTTACCTTGTATTCATATGTAGTGCTTGTCTAGAAAAGCAGTTATGGAATGGAAAGATTCTAGCAGAAAGGGAAGACAACTAAAATTTAGTAATTTACCTTGTATTCATATGTCGAACATTACACTTACCATGGGTTTGTTGGGTGTAATTGTGGATACAATATTATACGAGAACTCGAGTTTACCTCATTCGAGAATGAGGGACCGGATAAATAGCTACTAGAATAATGAATGATGTATGGGGTATTGTGAGTAATAATAAGATTATCATGGTAGTAGTGAATCCCTTTTACATGTGATTGGATTTTTGCGTAGAGCCGTTACATAACCTTAAAGGGTTTAAGCATATTATAGCTCTTAATGCTCGCAAGTCGCACAAACTATTTACCAGTATGAATTATGTGTGTTATTTTAATGGTAGTTACTGGTTTGGGTCTAGTCCACCATGTGTAAAGTGAGAGATGTTGAATATTAGGTTTGGGTCGCGGGTCGCCTATGTACACTCACGTGACCCATATTAGAAGATATTAAACTTAAGAAAGTTACTAACGAATGTTTTATAACTCCTAAAAACTACGACACATTATTGAGAAAAGTGGGAACATGCGGTGGTGGTTTTCATCGGTAGTTTTCCTCTATTCCTCTTCTATATATCCCTTATACAGAAGAATTCTCAATGGTAGAAAACTTTCTCTTCTTCTCTTAACAAAAAGCAAACGAAAGAGGAAGATTTAAGTTTGTGAAATAAACTTTGTTTCCTAGTGATTCAAAATAGATTTGGGGCAATTATCTCAGTAGCAACTACAACAATATCTCTTGCGAGTAACAATGTACACACAATTTGTTATTCTTGCTCAATAATTTATTTTAAAAATACAAAATTTGACAAAGTCTGAAGGTGAATTAGACTAGCTTGGAGTCAAAATTAATTACCAATGATATACAATATTAAAAAGATATGCCAAAAAGATTTTTTCCTTCAATATGTATGGTTGGAATTCGGTAGAAACATATAGATGAGGAAATATATAAAATTGAGCCAGATTAGAAGTGATTTGGACAATTTTGGTATCAAATTTCGTAATTAAATTAATTTTAAAACATCTTCTACGACACATGTGTCATACATGTGTCATATACATACATACATACATACATACATACATACATATATACATACATACATACATACATACATATATATATATATATATATATATATATATATATATATATATATATATATATATATATATATATATATATATATATATATATATATATATATATATATATATATATATATATATATATATATATATATATATATATATATATATATATATATATATATATATATATATATATATATATATATATAAAATACACAATGTCATACCCCTTTTCTACCCCCGCAAAAAGATTGTCTGTGTTATGGATTGTGGGTTAAGAGTTTTTCCAATTAAAGTGACAATTTTGAAATATAGATTATTTTGTTTATAGAGTCGCCACTTGGAATTGATGTTTTGGGTGTTCCAAGTCACCTTTTATTTGTATCCCTATTCAAAGGAAGATTTGACTCTTTTATACCGTACGCAAAAACAAAGTTTGGGTAAGAAATTTTATTGATCGGAGAAAAGGTGTATGGCATTCCCCGAGTCCCTTGGTTCTAGCACGATCGTTTTACTGACTTATAACTTGGCCTAAATTAATTTTGGACAAACTATGCCTTATTGGATTTCTATGTTTTACCTATCCACTTTTATATCTTATTTCTTTGAACATAAAAGCACAACATTTATATTACTGAAAAATCAAAGTACACGAGTCAGCCATAGTTTTTAGGGCATTACTATTGCCCATAGATGCTAGAAAATTACAAACATATGTAGAGATAGTTCTTAAATTATTACAAGATTCGTGCTTGTCCTTTTGGATTTCTTCCTGCACAGAAAAAAGTGGACGAGCATGTTAAAAGAATTTGTTATTGGGAGATTTCTACAACTTCCTTAACCAGTCGATGAGATACTTCATTTCCTTCCCTAAAGTTGTGCCTCAATACTGGGATATTTGGTTGGTGCATTAACCATCTGCATTCAAGAATAACATTTTGAAAGTTAGTACTGTCTTCATGAAAATTTTTGATAACATCCATGCTATCAGTTTCAATTTCCATGCTTGTCTCTTTAAAGTCTAGTGCAATTTTTAGCTCTTCCAGTAGTGCTAGGAGTTCAGCATGGATTGGGGAGGAAGCATGCCTCCTTTTTTGATAACCCAAGATCCAATCACCATTACAATTGCAAAATGTTCCACCAATAACTGCTGCATTGTTAGTGGAAGAGAAAGCACCATCACAATTAAGTTTGATAGTATTTATGGATGACTTATACCATCTAGTTTCAATAGAAATTTTCTTGATTTTAAAGGGGTTTCTTTCAGTGAAGAAGTGATATTCCCATTCCTATTCTTCCATATTTTCCAGATGTAAAAAGAAAAAAGAGTTTGCCAATTAATCTTGTGAGAGTTTTGACTTATGAAGGCATTAAGGAGCTTTGTAAGTCAGTTCATATCTCTCATATTGATTTGAAAGCTAATGCTCATGGCCTTCTAGAATCCTTGGGTTGATGTACAATGAAGAAAAATATGTTGGATGCTTTCAATGTCCACTCTACATGTAGTGCATGTTTCATCTACATTCATACCAAATTTTCAGAGATAAGCTCTACAAGATAGTTGTGATCACATTTCCAATGAAAGATATTAATCTTAGTAGGACATTGGAGACCCCATATCCATTTATTACAACTTGAAGGAATGAAGGCTATATTGAGAAGTTTATAGCAGGATTATGTGGAGAAAATACCATTGGAGCTTAGATTCTAGCTGACATCATCTACTTTGGAGTTATTTGAGGGGGTAGGAGTAAGATTAATATTTTGAATAATATCCAGAAGGGGGGGGGGGGGGTGGGAGTTCAAAGCTAATTTTACCAATGTCCCAATTTCCTCCTATATAGATTGCCTAGGGAGAGATTAAATTCACAATTGTTGAGGGGGGCCCTCAATAGAGCTCCTTAGGGTGACGGTGTTGTAAATTCAATTATTATGCCAAATGTTAAGCACAAATTTTTTGAGGGATGCCACAGAATTTCTTTATTGCAAAGTTTTAATCCTTGGAGAATGGATTTTCAGATGAAAGAAAGACTTGGACGTAATAAGATAACACCAAGACAATAATGAAATTTTTAATATTCTCCATACAAGGCTTGCAAGTGTGACTAAATATTTATCTTTTTCCTTGTGGATACCTAAACCACCATCTTTTTTATCATTAGTGACAGTGTCCCAATTTATGAGATGAAGTTTTTTAAAGTATTTGTAGTACCACAAATAAAGTTCATTTGAATTTTGTCAATGGATTTGATTGTTTTGGATGGAAAGAGAGTATATTACATTATGTGGAAAGGAATTTCTTCGTGGGTACTAGTTGCTAGTATGGTACGCCCTGCCATATTCAGGATTGAACATTTCTAATGAGAGAGTCTAGTTTGTAATTTATTCAAAATAAATTGGACGTCTTTGGCCTTGAGATGTTTATTAAGGATATGGAATCCTAGATAATTACCAAACTTAGTGGGACCTTTTGTTCCAAAGAGAGAGTGTAGGTAGATTGACCTCTTTTGGGCAATAGAGAGGGATAACAATTATGGATTTAGAATTGTTTATGGTAAGTCTAGATTCTTTGGAGAAATATTCCAAGTACCCTTTTACACAAAGACTATTTCTTTTATTTGTTTTTCCCATGAGAGTTATGTCATATGTAAATAGTATATGGGAGAAGGAGGGGACCATTTGGCCAATTTGGGTGCGATCCCAATTCCTAAGATCAACTTGGTGGTTGATAGGTCTTGAAAGGAGTTCCATACACAATATGAATATGTCGGGTGAGATGGGATCACCTTGACGAATACCCCTAATTGATTATTGGGAATTATTAGAAAAATAATTTAGATAACATTACGTTATCATAACAATGCTACGCAAGCGAATACATAATCAAATAACAAAATTAATTAATTTATCATAACTGCGCATCGCAAGCGAATCTGAAATTATAACAATCAATTATTTGTAGTACTTTTTTAGAAATTACTACATTTGAAAGCATTAATTCTTGAAAATTATAAAGTCAACCATTGTGCTACGCAAGCGAATCCGCAGTCTTAGCAAATTATTAACTAAACTAAAATTTAATTAAAAAATTAAGGGGTATGGTATGTGATTATTGAATTAATTTATTGGCTGTTAATCATCACATTACACAAGCATTTAAATTAATTGAAAAGAATTACATTATCAAGAAGAAAAGAGAAAAAACAGTTAAAGAGACATACACTTTTATTGGACCTATGAAATTTTTTTTATTTCTAATCATTTGGGATAACTCATGGTTATCTTAGGAGAAATGGGCAAACTTTTTATTTATATAGAAGAAAGGAGGCGCCATCTAGCTTAATTGTCATTGGGTCTGCAGAAATTGAGTTTGTTGGCCCACATAGTTATTAAGAAAGATATAGTCCATATAGCATGCTTCAGTGCTCCAGACCGGGACCTAATTTATTAGGTCCAATTACTTTATCTCTTATATGATACATCATGACCTATTAGTTTCAAAAGACCACTACTAATTTATTTACTACTAATTGATAAATACTACAATTCAGTTAGCCTGAAAGTAACCCAGCAGGTAAATAACTGTGATAAAAATCTTAGCTTGTTAGTAATACAAATGCGAGCCAGGAGATGAAATGGGCACCTGACAAAAATTAACCATTATACCAAAACTATAACCCCTAGATCTACTTAACTTTTAGCTTACAAGAAATTTTTCTTACTTCAAAGTTAATGCTTTCACCATTATCATAAAAAAAATCACAAGACACTAAAACTGTCATCTAAACTATCATCTAACTCAAAGTACATGACAAACAAAAATACATAAACAAACAGAGATCACATAATTTTAAGAAGATAAAAAAATATGATAGAAGAATAAATAGGTAATGGAACATTTGCTAAGCTTAACAAAAATAGAGTAAATAAAAGAAATAGACCTTTTATCAACTAAATAACACACCAACAAAGTATTGTTTTGTGAACAAAAATAAAAGTTATAGCTGAATACAACATACTTACATGCTATAATATTGATGGAACAATTCTCTTGGGACAAAATCATATATTACATGTTCCACTAATCAAACGGGTTCAAATCTTTTCATTATCATAAAGAATATGCAATACAAAAGTTCATGTATTCGTAACAAGATGAAATTCAATAGTGAAAGATCAGAAAATCAGCAGCAAAGACAACAGAAAATAACAACGAAACAACACTAAGATGGATGTTTGAACAACCCGAAAATCTTAGAGTAGATGCCCGGAACAAGTTCTAAATATTTTCTTTTTGAAAGACTTTTTACTCTCAGAAACCTTCACGAAACTCACAATTTTAGCTTACTATTATATATATATATATATATATTTAGCTGCTCATTTTCCTTCAACTTTTTATGCATTCAAACAAATCTTAAGGATGTTCTCTAAATGTGATAGATTCTCCCCGTTTTAATGTATTCCCAGATCTCCCTTAAGTTAGGAAATATCCCTCTCTTTATAGAAAAGGAAAGGGATTGAATTATTTGATTGAATCTGTCCAAATGACTGATTTTTCACCTAAAATCTGCTCCAACTATTCATAGGATAGATTTTTGGTCAAAAATCTGTTCAAAAGATAAATGTTTCACCAACTATAAATAATGCTAGGAGCAGTGTACTCTAAACAAACCTCTAAATAGTAAATATCATCTAAGAAAAAAGCCCTACACTCAAATATTTAGCTTTTATCATGACTGAAATTCAAACTAACACACTCATACTTTCAAACTAAGAAAACTATGGATTAATAAAGTAGAAACAAAATTGTAACAATTCGACCAATCATTTTGAGAAATTAAGCTCCATTCAGTGGCATAAGGTATGGAACAGCTTTAGAATATGAGTATTGACTTACGTGCATGATGGACTTCGGCTTTCGGATGGTTTAGAGTTAACTTAGAAGAGTGAATCTAGTTTTGGAAGTTTGAACAGTGAAAAGTTGACCGAATTGAAATTTTGGGCAAACGACTCCGGAATGGGCCGTGGAGAATCTCAACAGCTTTGTATGGTGATTTTGAACTTGAGAGCGTGTTTGGAATGTATTTTGAAAGTCCCTAGCTGATTTAATCTTGAAAGACTGAAGCTTGAATTTTTGAAGTTTCCGGTCTGATAGTGAGATTTTGATCCGAGTGTCGGAATGAAATTTTAGGAGTTGCAGTAACTCTATCATGTCATTTGGGATATGTGTGCAAAATTTCAGGCCATACAGATGAGGTTTTTTAGGTTTTTGATCGAAAGCGTGTTTTGGATAAAACTTGAAGTTCTTAGGCTTAAATCCTTTATTTAGTTCAACTTTCCGACATTATTTTAGGTGGTTTAAGGATTGGTAAAAGTTTGAGTGATGCTATGGGATATGTACGTAGGTTTGGTTGAGGTTCTGGGGGCCTTGGGTATGTTTTATATGCTTAACGGGGCATTTTTGTGTTGAGAGTGTTGCAGCA
The DNA here is from genome assembly GCA_034376525.1 of Nicotiana benthamiana. Taxonomy (NCBI): domain Eukaryota; kingdom Viridiplantae; phylum Streptophyta; class Magnoliopsida; order Solanales; family Solanaceae; genus Nicotiana; species Nicotiana benthamiana. The sequence goes on along the minus strand of CM067328.1, from coordinate 74,085,074 downwards.
GGTGAAGACTTCTGGTATTTTATCTTTTGCGTCTTGGGAACCACAGAAGAGGAGCCGTAGAAACGGCTCGGAATACGTATAGGCGGGAGCCACAAAGCGGCTTGGGCAATCGCAGAGGACTCTAGCGTTCCCCATTTTTTTGCAGAAGCGGAAGACCCTTCGTAAAAGCAATCTCGCATCTGCGAGATTTCCATCGCAGAAGCGGCCCCTGGAGGGGTCAACAAAAACCGCATAAGACTCGGTTCTTGGCAATATTTGAAGGAACGTTTACCTGGGAAACTTGGATAAGTTCTTCTCACTTGATTTAGACCAATTTTTATGAATCTCCTCTTAATTTCATGCTCTAATTTCGGATTTTTAATGAGAAATGAGTAGAACTTTATAGACTAAATTATATAGTTTTGAAGGGGTGTTTGACCTCCGATTTGAGAGAATTTATGGTTAGACTCTTGAGATACGAGGATTCTAAAAATATAAAAATCATTTGATTTCGAGATGTTGGTCTGAAGGGTATTTTGGTTATTTTACCTAATTTTGTGCTTTAACATTGAATTAAATAGTAGAATCAGTTGCATGAGATGTTATTTACAATGTGAGATTTAATTGAATAGGTTTGGGACATTTGGAGTCAAGTAGTCATGGAAAGAACGCGGTTGTTAGTTAATTTTAGTCGGTTCGAGGTAAGTATATTGTCTAACCTTGTGTGGGGGACTTCCTCTTAGGATTTGAGTCTTCTTTGTCACTTATATTCCTTATACGCGAGGTAACGAGTGTGTGCTGGGATTTTTTGTGAGAAATTATCCCTTTTAGGCTCTTAGATCTTTGTAATCACCGAATATGAAGTTGTTCCTGATACAATTGAATTCCCTGTTATTAGCTTCACCTCTACATGTCTCACCTGGAATTATTTACCCTTTTTGGTTTATTCTTGTTGCCTATTGACTTTTAATTTTTTAAATGTAGCCCTTCTATAGTCACATTATAATTCCTAAATGCTTGTCTTTATTTTGAAAGCATTATTTCTATCTCTCGTGTAATTAATTTGTCTTAATTGGAAAGAAGTTAGATATCCTATGTTTAATTGATATTTTCTTAACTGTAATTATTTGATTAATTTTAACTTCCTTGTTGTTGAACTGAGTATTATGGAATCGTTGTTTCGTACCATTTATTCCTTGTTGAGTTGTTCTTGTTGCGCTTAGTATTTCTCTGTTACGGTTATTCCTTTTGAGTTATGTGTACCGCCTTTTGGTAAATGGAAATACCTGAGTTGATTCTCTTGCTTTGTTCCTGTATATATTGTCATTGTTGTGTTGTACTTGAGACTATGATGCGCGAGGTTTCTGCCATGCAGTTATTGATATTGTGATGTACAAGGTTTCTGCCATGCGACTGTTGGTATTGCGATGCACGAGGTCTCTGCCGTGTGGTTGTAGATATAGGGTTGCACGAGGCATTTGCCGTGCTATTGTTACTATTGATGTGTTTCACATGCGGCGCAATATGGCGGGATATGTTATATGCTTATATGTGGGTTGCACATGTGGCGGAATAAGGTAGGAACATTGTGATGAACGTATGGCGAAATAAGGCGGTGCTTATATATTATTATTTGCACATGTGGCAAAATAAGGTGGGCTATGTCAGGGGTTGATGATAAAGGATTGTGATAGCCTAGGAGGAATTTACTATTTGTTCAATATTATGATTGTTGGTTGCTTACCTATATGAGCTTTATCGCTTGGAAGTTGTGAGGAAACTTCGTACGTGCAATCCGTTCTCCCTTTCATGTTTAATAGTTGGTAGAATCCTTGTTAAAATAATGCACAAGTATACACGTAGTTGACCATACCCAATAGAGGTGAATCCCTTCCGATTTTGCTAAGGGTGGAGATACGCCCTCGTTTATCCATTATATATACGTGAGATTGGCCCTAGTTAACCAGTTAGTTGTCAGCATGACCCTGCGATTGATAGGGCATATGATGCCAAGTGTTAGATTTCAGATGCTGGTCTTCTTGAGTTGTGGTTTGTTCGAGACTTGGTAAAATTGTGGGAAGAGTTGAGAAAGACCTTATGTGAACATCATTATAAGATATGAGTTATTGGCTTGTTTTCCCTTACTGTGTTATGACCTTAGGATTAGGATTGCTTCTGCCGTCATTTCGTATCATCATTTATTGTATTCTCGATGATACTTGTTTCCGTTTCCGCTGTGAAATGTAGCATTATCGGTCATTCATGAAGTCTTTACATATTTACATATTGTTTCCATTATTTCTATGAGTTATACTATTTATTGACCGGTAGATGTCTTGACTATTCCTCGTCGCTACTCCACCGAGGTTAGTCTTGATACTTACTGGGCACCGATGTGGTGTGCTCATGCTAATATTTTGCAAACTTTTTGTTGTGTAGATACAGGTACCCCCACTCAGCTCTGTCAGCCTTGAAAGGAGGCGTATCGGTAGAGCCTTCGAGGTATATCTGCTTCATCCGCAGACCGAGGAGTCCCTTTTCAGCTTTCTGTAATATGTATAGCTCTTTCAGTATTTCTCCTTTGTATAGATATTCTTGAGTTAGAGCCTCTTATGTATCCCTTATGTTGTGATATGTGAGATTCTGGGTTTTGGGAAGTTTGTTAGCTTCAAGAGTTATTATTGTATATGCCGACGACACCTTAAATACATGTTTATTTTTACTAAATAGGTTTTAGTTATTCTTCCGGAATTTATGGTCTACCTTCCGCATTGTTAGGCTTACCTAGTTGTAGGGACTAGGTGCCTTCACGACGTATTCACAGATGATGAACTGGGGTCATGACAAGTTGGTATTAGAGCTCTAGGTTCATAGGAGTCACAGATCACAAGCCGGTTTATTAGAGTCTCTTGGCTCGGTACGGAGACATCTGTACTTGTATGCAAGAGGCTATGTAACCGCTAGGAAATTTCCACTTCATTTGAATTCCCTATCGTTCGAGATTTGACATTCACAATCCGAAACCTCCTACTCTCTCATAAATGGTGAGGGCACATACTACCCGAGGTGATCAGGCACCGGTGCCTCTTGTTGAAGTCGCCGGAGGTCGGGGCCGGGGTAGAGTTCGAGAACACGCACGTGGTATAGCGAGCGCACATATGCGAGCGGCTGCCCAGGTACCTCCAGTAGATCTAGCCAGAGTCCAGACACCTGACACGGCTACTGCTACTACTGCTCCAGCTTTTCAAGAGACTTTGGCACAACTCATGTGTCTGTACACCACTTTGGCGCAGACATGATTGTTTGCCCTTGCTGCAGCCACATCCAGGCCGAAGAAGAAGCATAAACCCCACCGCCCGCACACCTGAGCAGTGATTGCATCTTGAGCAGGTCCCTGAGATTATTCCTGCACCGTCTGCAGTACCAGTTCAGCCCGAGGGCATGGCATTGGCTTCCGAGCATGAGCAGATGAGACTTGAGAGGTTCAATATGATCCTCCGATGTTCAGTGGATTAGCATCAGACGATGTCTTGGGGTTTCTTGACAAGTGTTACCACATTATCCGTACTATGGGTATCTCGGGATCAAGCGGGGTTTGTTTCACCACTTTCTAGCTTTGAGAGGCCGCCTATAAATAGTGGCGCACCTATGAGTTAGACAACCCAGGCGAGGCATCTTTAGTGACATGGACCCAGTTTTCAAATATGTTCCCGAGAGAGTTTTTCCCTCAGAGCCTCAGGGATGCATGGTGCGCGGAGTTTGAGCATTTGCGCCAAGGTGTTATGACCGTCTCGGAGTATGCCGTTGCTTACACCAGTTTGGCTAGACATGCCCCAGTCTTGGTTTCAACTGTTTGTGAGAAGGTTCGCCGGTTTATTGAGGGGCTTATTCCTAGCATCAGGTCCAGTATGGCTCGTGAGTTAGAGATGTATATTCCATAAGCAGGTGGTGAACATTGCTACGAGGTTAGAGGGTATTCATCCTAGAGAGAGAGAGAGAGAGAGGGAAAGCAGGGTCACTAGAGAGAGAGAGAGAGAGAGAGAGAGTAGACAAGGTAAGTAGAGAGAGTTTATGGAGTCGAGGAGACCTCGTAGATCAGGGAGATACACCAGTCCTTATTTTGGAGGCAGGGTGCATCATGGTAGAGGTTTCATGGGTCAACCAGTTAAGTTTCTGCTTCAGGCTATGTATGATGATTTAGGTGTTTAGGGGTCTCGGAGTACCCATATCGCACAGTTCCCACCACCTTGTCAGTAGAGAGGGTGATTTGAGTGTGGAGATACTAGCCATATGGTGAGAGATTTTTCTAGAATTCAGACCGATGTGTCACAGTGAGGTGTTCAGATAGGTAGAGGGCGCACAATAGGGGAGGCCTGACTCGTTAATATATTTCATATGGTAGACTTGAGGCCAGTGTGCTAGCTAATGTTATTCAGGTACGAATTTAGTCTTTTATAAAGGGGCACTATATGTAGTTCATCACAACTCTGCTTAGCGGGGTGAGTTCCCTTGTTTGTTGTTCAATTTATGGGAGCGCTTTGTGATTTGCACTATGTTTATATGATTATCTTATTGGGAGGTTCTATGAGTGATAGCCGTGTCTATTATCCGTTTCTAGGTGTTGTCGAGAGTTATGAGGCTAGTAGTAAATTCATGATGTCAATTACGATTGGTTTGATGTGACCTATGGGTTTTATTGGTTACGAGCTGTGTTTTCTATGCTCCACCGACGTGGGAGCGAGTCTGTGTTGTAAATTATATATGGAATTGAGCTAGTGAGAGTCTCTAGATGGGTTGATGTGTGCCCTACTTGTGATTCAGTATCGAGGGTGGGACCCTCGTGATTTCAGGTGATTTGATATGTTGAGATTGGGTTTTGTACTGCGGTGAGAGTTATATCACTATAAGATCCTTGTGAGTCATTTGTATGCTTTCATTCCTTCTTGTTAGATGTTTTTGTAGATTTGTGTTTTAGAAGAATTCCGTGCTGGTTTGATTTGTTTGTTAGTTCGCTTATGTGTTTTCCCTTCCCATATTTGTTCATTTTTTTCTATACTTCTTGGGTTCTAGTTGAGGGGTGTGTACCCGTTGGTATTAGCTGAGAGTATGTTACTTGGGTGTTTCTTATGTGTTTTTTGTGGTTATTGTATCATCGCTAGTGTTGTGGAGGTTTGAAAAGAGTTCCTATTGAATAAGAGGCTTATGGCCGGAGCGGATTTGATCTCAGGAAAGTATTGCTATAAGAAATGTTATTGGCGGCCTATGTGTGATGTGTCATGTTGTGTGGATGTACCCTGTGTGTGTTGGCGTGGATAGAAGCGGCTGGTTGAGATTGATATCGGACACGAATTTAGAAATGGGTTTTTGGGAACAGATGGAAGGTGAAAATTCTTGCTTGAAGGCTTATTGTTATTACTGTAAAGGCTAAATTTCAGTTGAGATGGTATCTTCATGCTTAAGTTGATTGGGGTGACGTGGGACCACCCGCAAGTGTATGTTTGAATTGCGCAGTCCATGATTTGAGGACTTCGACGAGAATCTTAGCACATTTGAGGACAAATGTTGGTTTTAAGAGTAGGAAGATGTAACGACCCGACCGATCATTTTGAGAAATTAAGCTCCATGTAGCGGCATAAGGTTTGGAACAGCTTCGGAATATGTGTATCCACTTGCGTGCATGGTTGAATTCGGATTTCGGATGGTTTAGAGTCAAATTGGAAGAAGGAATCTAGTTTTGAAAGTTTGAATGGTGAAAAGTTGACCGAAATTGGACTCTTGGGTAAACGACGTTGGAATAGGTCGTGGAGGATCTCAACAGCTTTGTATGTTGATTTTGGACTTGGGAGTGTGTTCGGAATGTATTTTTAGAAGTCCATAGCCAATTTAAGCTTGAAAGGCTGAAGTTTGAATTTTTGAAGTTTTTGGTCCAATAGTGAGATTTTGATCCAAGGGTCGGAATGGAATTCCGAGAGTTGCAGTAGCTCAATCATGTAATTTGGGATATATGTGCAAAATTGCAGACAATTCGGACGAGGTTTGGTTAGGTTTTTTATCGAATGTGTGATTTGGATGAAATTTGAAGTTGTTTGGCTTAAATCCTTTGTTTAATTCGAGTTTCCAATGTTGTTTTAGGTGGTTTAAGGATTGGTATAAGTTTGAGAGATGCTATAGGATATGTCCGTAAGTTTGGTTGAGGTCCCGAGGGCCTCGGGTGTGTTTTGGATGCTTAACGGGGCATTTTCGTGTTGAAGCGTACTGTAGCAGGTGAAGGATTATGGTATTTTTGCTTCTATGGATTGGTAATAGTATAAGCGGAGCTGCAGAAGCGACATGGGAATTTGCGGTAGCAGACTCTAGTGTTCTCCAATTTTCCGCAGAAGCGGATGACCTTTCAGAGAAGTAATCTCGCATCTGCGAGATTTCCATCGCAGAAGCATCCCTTGGAGCAGTCAACTGAAATCGTAGAAGCGGTCTTGGAATCGTAAAAGTTGTACCACGGATGCGGTTAAATGACGGCATGAGCGAAAATGGGTCTGGGCAGAATAAATCATCCCAAATTGAGGTTTTCACCATTTTTATTACATTTTGACTTCTAGAGCTCGATTCTTGGCGATTTTTGTAGGGATTTTCACCTGGCCGACTTGGGTAAGTGATTCTCACTCGATTTAGACATATTTTCATGAATCTCCTCTTAATTTCATCCTGTAATTTCAGATTTTAAGGAGAAATGTTTGGACCTTCATAGACTAAATTATTGAGTTTTAAAAGGGTGTTTGACCTCCAATTTGATAGATTTTTATATGTTAGACTCATCAGAGTACGAGGGTTATGAAAATATGAAAATTATTTGATTTCGAGATGTTTTCTTGAAGGGCATTTTGGTCATTTTGCCTAATTTTGCGCTTTAGCTTAGAATTAAATATTAGAATCAGCCGCTTGAGATGTTATTTACAATGTGTGATTTAATTGAATAGATTTGGGCCATTTGGAGTCGAGTACTCGTGGAAAGAACGCGGTTTCTAGTTGATTTTAGCCGGTTTGAGGTAATTATCTTGCCTAACCTTGTGTGGGGGACTTCCACTTAGGATTTGGGTCTTCTTTGTCGCTTGTATTCCTTGTACGTGAGGTGACAAGTGCATGCTCAGATTTATTTGTAGAAAATTGTCCCATTTAGGCTCTTAGATCCTTGTAATCACCGAATATGTTCTTGACACGATTGAATTCCCTGTTATTAGCTTCACCTTTACATGTCTCACTTTGAATTATTTGCCCTTTTTGGTTTATTATTGTTGCCTATTGACTTCTACTCTTTTAACTGTAGACATTTACCCTTCTATAGTTACATTATCATTCCTAACTGATTGTCTTTATTTGGAAAACATTATTTCTTTCTTTCGTGTAATTAATTGGTCTTATTTGAAAAAAAAGTTAGATATCCTATGTTTAATTGATATTTCTTTAACTGTAATTATTTGATTCATGTTAACTTCCTTGTTGTTGAATTGAGTATAATGGAATCGTTGTTTCGTATCATCTATTCCTTGTTGAGTTGTTCTTGTTGCGCTTAGTGTTTCTCTTGTACGATTGTTACATGTTAGTTAGTTGTACCGCCGCTTGGTAAACAGAAATACCTGACTTGATTCTCTGGCTTTGTTCCTGTATATATTGTCATTGATGTGTTGTACTTGAAATTGTGATGCACGAGGTTTCTGCCGTGCGGTTGTTGATACTGTGATGTACGAGGTTTCTGCCGTGTGAGTGTTGGTAGTGTGATGAAGGAGGCATCTTCCGTGCAGTTGTTGTTGAAGGGTTGCATGAGGTCTTTTCTGTGCAATTGTTGCTATTGATGTATTTCACATGCGGCGTAATAAGGCGGTATGCGTTATATGCTTATATGTGGGTTGCGCATGTAGCTGAATAAGATGGGAACATTGTGATGCATGTGTTGCAAAATAAGGTGGTGCTTATTATATTATTATTTGCACACGTGGGGAAATAAGGTGGGCTATGTCAAGGGTTGATGGTAAGGATTGTGGCAGTCTGGGAGGCATTTCCTATTTGTTCAATATTGTGATTGTGGATTTCTTACCTGTATGAGCTTTATCGCTTGGAAGTTATGAGGAAACATCGTACGTGCGGTCCATTCTCCCTATCATGTATACTAGCTGGTAGAATCTTTGTTCAAAACACTTGCACAAACATACACATAGTTGAACATCCCCGTTAGAGGGTGAATCCCTTCCAATTTTGCTAAGGGTGGAGATACGCCCTTGTTTATCCATCATATATATGTGAGAGTGGCCCTAGTTAACAAGTTAGTTATCAACATGACCGTGCGGTTGATAGGGCACATGATGCCAAGTGTTTTATTTCAGATGCCGGGTCTTCATGAGTTGTGGTTCGTCCGAGACTTGGTAAAATTTTGGAAAGAGTTGAGAAAGACCTTATATGAACATCATTGTAAGATGAGTTATTGGCTTGTTTGCCCTTGCTGTGTTGTGACCTTAGGATTTGGATTGTGATTCTGTCGTCATTTTGTATCATCATTGATTGTATTTTCGCTGATACTTGTTGCCTTTTTCTCTTGATGTTAAATGTAGCATACTTGGTCATTCATGTAGTCTTTACATATTTACATATCGTTTCCATTATTTCTATGAGTTATAATGTTTATTGACCGGTAGGTATCTTGACTATTCCCCCTGCTCCACCGAGGTTAGTCTTGATACTTACTGGGCACAGCCGTGGTGTGCTCATGCTATTTTTCTGCACATTTTTTGTTGTGCAGATACATGTACCCCACTTAGCTCTGTTAGCTTGAAAGGAGGCGTATCGCTAGAGACTTTAAGGTATATCTTCTAGGTCCGCAGACCGTGGAGTCCCTTTCCAGCTTTCTGTAATAAGTATAGCTCCTTCAGTATTTCTCCTTTGTATAGATATTCTTGAGTTAGGGCCTCTTATATATCTGTTACCTTGTGATTTGTGAGATTCCGGGTTTTGGGAAGTTTGTTAGCTTCAAGAGTTGTTATTGTATGTGCCGAGAGGCACCTTAAATACATGTTTATTTTTACTAAATTAGTTTTAATTATTCTTCCGCAATTTATGGTTTATCTTCCGCATTGTTAGGGCTACCTAGTCCTAGGGACTAGGTGCCGTCACGACATGTTCACAGAGGGTGAACTGGGGTCATGACAAAAACTTAAAAGGTAATCGAACTAAGTATTCAAACAAACTAGATTGAAATTAATTTGATTTGTGCAATTTAACATGGAACAACAACTGAAGTTCATAAGCTATTGCTTGAAACAGAAATTAAATGAACATCGCAAATCTATCACGATTTATAACAACTAAATATACGACTAACTATTTAAACAATTGAACTAATATTTTGGATTTTCATGAAATTAACAAAAATATTTAACTATTCGGCCGACTAGGTCGAAAAACTAAATATTCGGACTTAATAACTCTATACAAAATAGTCCAGCGACTAGGTCGAAGAACCAATTATCAGAACTAACGGACAAATAAAAAATAGTCAACCGGCTAGGTCGAAGAACGAAAAGTTTAAGCTTAATCAAATCCACACAGAATAGTCGACTGGCTAGGTCGAAGAGCCATAAATCAGAACTAACGGACAATAACGAGCTACACGATCGGCTAGGACGAAGAACTAAAAATCACATTCATAAAGTATAATGTAATGAAAAACTGATACTCATTTCACATAAATAACAGAAACATAAACGAAAATTAAACCTTAGAACTAAAACTAAAAGAAATCAAAAAATTAGAAAAAGATAAAAATAGGAAAAGGAAATTTACATTTTACCATACAGAGGGATTCAATTCCAAATCGAGCAAAGAGACAGATGTCGGGGATAACACCATGACAACCCGACCTTGAACAGGCGCTTCTTTCTAGCACATGCCAAAACCAATGAGTTCTATCATTGTGATAGAGAGACGAGCATTTTTTGTTGGGGATAGTCTAGAAATGAAATGCCACTGATGGTCTTGGGTGGTCGAGGCAGTGGCGAGCAATGGTGTGGCGGGGAGCTGTAATGACCTGACCGGTTGTTTTGAGCTCTATTACGTCATTCCACGGTCTTAGACTATGAAGAACTTCATTTTAGGTATTACGACTTATACGCATGGATGGAATTAAGTTTTGGGAAGTTCAGAGATGATTTGGAAAGAGAATTCTCATTTCGGAAGCTTAAAGTTGAAAGAATTAACTAAGATTGGATTTTTTAATAAACAACCTTAGAATCAGTATCTGAAGGTTCCATCAGGTTCGTATGATGAGTTCGAACTTGGGCGGATGCCCGGATCGGATTTCGGATGATCCAGGAGCGTTTTGGAGCCTATTGTGGAAAGAAGCATTTTGAAATAAATTTCAATATTTTGTGTTGAAGTGCATTTAAGTGATATCGATGTTTGTTTGGTATTCCGAGTCTGGGAGTAGCTCCGTATGGTGATTCTGGATCTGGGAGCGTGATCGCAAGTGAATTCGGAGGTCTGTAGGTCTTTTTGGAGCCATTTGGCTAAAGATAGAATTTTGAAGGTTTTTGAGAAGTTTGATCGGAGGTGGACTTTTTAATGTCAGGGTTGGAATTTGATTCCGAAAATTGGAGTAGGTCCGTAATGTCGAATATAGCTTGTGTACAAAATTTGAAGTCAATCAGACGTGATTTTATAGGCTTTAACATCGGATATAGAAGTTTGAAATTCTAAAGTTGATAAAGCTTGAATTGGAGGTCGATTCATGGTTTTAGCGTTGTTTGATATGATTTGAGGCCTAGAACAAGCCTGTAATGTATGAGACAGGTTGGTATGGTTGGTTTATGTCCCAGGGGCCTCGGGATGATTGGATGGTTGGCGGTGGGATTTTAAAGTTGGATGATATCATATTTTTGTTGCATATGGTATTTTTGCTTCTGGGGAAATAGGAGCGCATAAGCGACGTCGCTAGTATGAAGAGAAGGTCGCATAAGCGGTTTTTGGTTTGGTGCAAGAGGCTCCGCATATGCGGTGTTTTTACGCAGTATTGGAACCATATCTGCGAGCAAAGGACCGCAAAAGCAGAAAGTTTGGACTCTAGTGGAAACCGCAGAAGCGGCACATTGTCCGCAGAAGCAGGACCGCGGAAGCGGAAATATTTCCAGCAGAAGCAAGAAGTGTTGGAGGCAGAGAATTGTTTTAAATTCGGGATTTGGCCATTCTTCTCCCATTTTTCACTTGGCATGGGCGATTTTGGAGAGCTTCAAGAGGGGATTTTTGTCATCAATGTCAAGGTAAGTTATTCCCACCTATTTTGAGTTAAATACATCAAATTATGTATGGATTTGAGCATGAAATTGGTAAAAAACTTTGGGTTTGAAGGAAGACCTAGAAAATTAGCATTCTTGGATTTCACCACGATTTTGGGCATAGAATTAAGAGTAAATTTTATATTTGAGTTCGTGAGTTCTTGTTTAAATTTCATCTTCGAGAAATTTTGGATTCTGGGCACGTGGGCCCTTGGGCATTTTTTCATCTTTTCGATATGGGTTAGGAATTTTTATAAATTGGATTTTAATGAGTATCTTAGCATATATTAATGGGTTACATAATTATTGGCTAGTTTTGGAGCGTTGTGCATCAATTCGAGTCTTCGAAAAGGCGTGGAATGCCTGTTTTGGATCTTCAGAGCGAGGTGCGTCTCATTTCTAACCTTGTAAGAGGGAATTGTCCCCATATGTGAGTTAATTGATTATGTGCTCCTTTTTGTGGTGGCTACGTAAGCACGATGTGATGAGAGTCCTTGCGTACCTACTATTATGCTATTGTCCGGGTAGTCTAGGACCCAAAATCATGCTATACATGAAATATTTGTCATATTATGGATAGTTGAATTGCTAAAATCACGTCGAAATAGTAAATGAATTTCTAAGAAGATCAAAACCTCATATTCTTAAATTGTTAAAAGAGAATTAGCTTTTCTTTGAATAATTGCTCCGTGTTGACTTCTTCATTGAATGTCTCTATGTGCTTATTTGTTGAGCTAGCCGAATGCCTAGGTATATTAAATAGATGCATTTGTGGTTCGCGCCTTTCGACCCTCAGTAGTGCACAATTTACATTTTTTTTGGAGTGGGCCATCAACCACGGCATGATTGCGCATGCATGTCTGCTTGCTTTGAAATTTTTTGAAGCTGTTGCTGCCTCTTCTGGATTAATAATATATGAATAAACTATGAAAAAGAATGATCTTATATAAAAGAAAGAATTGCTTATTTGCTTCAACCCATTGAATTATAATCATGTTTATAAAAATCCACGATTTAATACATTATGGATAAATCCTTATTGGACCATTCAAAGTTGACCATATCATCTCTACTTCTTCGAGATTTTACGGGTTACTAATTGAGTACACGTTGTTTTCATACTCTTACTACACTTCTGTATATTTTCGTTGCACAATCATATGCATCTCCAGTGGTGTAACGACCTGACCCATCGTCTTTTGTATTTCAGCCCTGTTATCCTCGTTTTATGCTTCCCCGTGTGTTGATATACGTGTTTGGTGAGTTTGAAGTGTTTTAGGTTGGATTTGGTTAGGAATGAGACAAATAGTCTCTTTAAGGAAATCTTAAGTTGGAAAAGTCAACTGGATGTTGACTTGTGAGTTAGAGGGCTCGGAATGGACTTCCGATGATTCAGCTAGTTTCAAGTGGTGATTTATGACTTGGGAGTGAAATCGGAATTTCATTTGGAGTTCCGGTGTTGAATTAGGCTTGAATTGGCTAAGTTGAATTTCGGCGAATTTCGGTTGATAGGTGAGATTTTGATCCAGTAGTCGGAATGGATTTTCGAGAGTTGCAGTAGCTTCGTTAGGTAATTTTGGATATGTCTGCAAACTTTCAGGTCATTCGGACGTTGCTTGGTTAGGTTTTGATTGAATGTTAGTATCTGAAATTATAGTTGAAACTTAGGCTTGAATCCGCCATGATTTGATGATTTTTGTGTTTAAGGATGTGTTTTATGATTGGAGCAAGTTCATATGGTGTTTTGGGATAGGATGGTGGTTTTGGTTGGGGTCCCGGGTGCCTCGGGGTGTTTCCGGATGGTTGATAAGAGGTTTTGGAGTTTATTGCATGAAAACATATCTGGCTTCTGTTATTTCCGCTTCTGTAGAAAGGGAGCCGCTTAAGCGGTGACGGCAAAAGCGGCGGGTGAGCCGCGTAAGCGGAAGTTGAGGAAAAGGCTTGGGTCGCGGAAGCGAAAATTGGACTGCGTAGGCGACTACCGCTGAGGCGGATGTTTGACCGCGGAAGCGGTATCTGGGATTAAGTTGGATCGAGTAGGTGGTCTTGTGTCTGCAAAAGTGGAGACCACATGAGCGGTAAGTGACTGCGTAAGCGAAAATGGCATGGTTTAATGAAATAGCAGGTGTTTAAATTTTAAAAGAGAAGAACATTGGAACCTCGGGCTACGTCGATAATGGGCGACTTCTGGAGAGATTTTTGAGGGAATTCTTCAGATAAGAACTCTTGGACCTAAAGCATGTAATTATAGTGTAAAATCATGGACTAAACACAAAGAATTCAAGGTTTTTAATGTCAAAAATGGTGGTTAGGGCTTGAAACCCGAGTGAGCTTAAAGTGTTGATTTGAGGGGTCAAATGGACTCCGATTCTTGTAAATTTGATATGTATAGACGTGTGGCGAGATGAGGATTCCGAAAATGTAAATTTCATTATTTTTCTTGAAGTGGGCCCGAGGCTCGGGTCTTGCCAACTTCGTATTTTTGGGTGTATTTCGAGTTATTTCGACTGGGTTATGTTCCAATAGCCTATTGTGACATATTCCTATTGGTTATGATCATATTCGGCATCCGCGGAGGTTGATTCTCGAAGGAATGGCATTTTGAGCTAGTTTGCGGCCGGCTTTAGGTGAGAAATGGGTGTAGATGATGACCTGAGGGTTTGAAACCCCGGCATATCACATTGTGACGCTATTATGAGACTAGATATGCACTCCATGGTTAGTGCGGGGTCATATATGTTGGGAATTGTCACTAGGTCCAATTCGAGGGATGTATTATTCTATGTTAGCGATTTGCTTTACATACTATAATGATGATATCTGGGCTTGATGCCATGTTTGGGGCCTTGTGCCGACTTGTAGAATCCTTCATGGATCATTATTTTAGAATTATCATGATTTTCATATTATTTGAATTCAGTCCAGGGTTTTAAAAACTATTTTTGCAAACTCAACCATATTTATACGTTTTGAAAAACTCAAATGATTCTCAGATAATATTTCGGGCTGACGATTTCTATCTCATTATATTCTGGAATGTGTATTATTATTGGAACAGTGTTAACTATCGGCACCGTATATTCTCATGGAAATAGTGGTAACTATTGGCACTGTATATTATGGCGCTTGGGCTATTGGAGCCCCTCCGGAGTCTCAACCCCCACAGTGAGCACGGGTACCCAAATTGATCGGGCTGTACGTTCCGCGGTGTTCATACATTGCGTTGCATCTCATGCATTTATTTACTGTTGCTTTATCTGCATATATCTGAGGCTTGCACTGTCTAGGACTGCTATAAAACTTCATTTGTGTTATTTAGTATTTTCTTACCTTCGGGTTTTTATACATGCTTATTAATCGCTGAGTTGGTAGACTCACCCCATACTCCCTGCACCTTGTATGCAGATCCAGGTGCTCCAGAGATCTAGTGTTGCTGCTGTTGCTATCCAAGCTATCAGAGTATTGAGGTCGCTGCCCATCGTCCCCAGGACCGCTCACTCTGTCACTATCAGTTTGTTTCATTGCAGTTTTTTTCAGACATTTGTATCGTTTTCCGTTCAAACTTGAATTCAGCATTGTTAGAGGCTCTGTACTCGTGACCCACATGTTTTTGGGAGTATTGTTGGCTTATCTGTTGCTTATCCCTGGATGGGAGTTTATATTTCTAATTTTGCTATTTTACCTTAAACTTGTACCTCTTTGGGCTTGCCTGCCGTTCTTTCAAAGTTTTTTGGTCGGGCTTGCCTAAACTTCCGGCCGGGTGCCATCACGACCGGGTATGGGGTAGTGACAAGTTGGTATCAAAGCCTATGTTGTTAGGCCTCACAAGTTATGAGCCGATTTAGTAGAGTCTCGCGGATTGGTACGAAGACGTCCGTATCTATCCTTGGGAGGTTGCATAACCTTTAGGAAACATTTCATATTCTTGAACTCATTTCGTGCGGTTTTGTTGTTCAGAGAACTAAACATCTATATTCTATTCTTTCGCAGATGGTGAAAACTCGTGCTACCGGACGAGGTGGACGACCACCATAGCCACCATCTAGAGGCCGTGGACGCGGTCGTGGCTGTGGTAGAGCAGCAGGGGTAGTACTAGTTGACCCACCTATTTCCCCTGTTCAGGATCAACCCCCAGTTGATGAGACTCTAGCAACACCCGCTCAGGCACCGGTAGTGCCTATTGTTATTCCCAGCCTTCAGGAGGCATTAGCTTAGATCTTATCAGTATGTAGCGGTTTAGCTCAGGTAGTTTCAGCTACAGCTGCCGCAGCGACATCTATGTCTGGGGGTGGTCATCAGAACCCCGCAGCTCGTACATCAGAGCAGGTTGTACAGGGACTTCAGACGCCAGAGGTCGCCCTAGCCCAGATAGTTGCACCGGCTATTCCAGTTGCGCCGGTTTTGCCATCCCCAGGGCATGTTGTTCCAGTGATGCCTGATGACGAGCAATTTCAGTTAGAGAGGTTTTTTAGACTTCAACCTCCTACATTTAGCGGTACTAAGAGCTAGGGCGCCTAAGGGTTTTTGTATAATTGTCAGAGGATGATTCGTACAACAGGGATTCTAGAGTCTAGTGGGGTGTCTTTTACTACTTTTCAGTTCTCGGGGCCATCATTTACATGGTGGGAGGAGTTTGAGCGGCATAGGCCCGTAAGAGCAGCACCCCTTACCTGGCAGCAGTTTTCCACTCTCTTTTTAGAGAAGTATGTGCAGCAGTCCCACAGAGAGGAGCTGCGCCGCCAGTTTGAGTGGCTAGTTCAGGGGGAGATGTCAGTGACACAGTACGAGTTGAGGTTTACTCAGTTGGCCAGACATGCTATTTGGATGATACCGAAAGATCGGGAGAGGATCAAGAGGTTCATTGATGGCCTCAACTATTGTATTTGTATCTTGATGACCAGAGAGAGAGTGGTAGCAATATCCTTCGAGGAGGTAGTGGACATGGCTCGCCAGATTGAGACGGATCATCGCTGAGAGCGAGAGGAGAGAGAGCCAAGAGGCCTCGAGGTTCGGGCAGTTATGGTGGTGCTCCGCCTAGGGGCCAGTTACATCAGGGCAGAGGTCGTTCATTAAGACCTTCTCAGTTAGGCCGCCTAGAGCACAACAGAGCTTCTTCCGGTCGTGGCCTTCAGAGTCACCAGCAGGGCCAGTATTCACTCAGCGCACTCCCAGCTCAGAGTTCTGCACCCGCTTCGTCAGCCCAGGGTTCATTCGCGGCGAGGGGTTCCCTTCAGTCCTCTTCTCCAGCTCCAGGTAGTTGTTTTGAGTGTGGGGAGTTTGGTCATTTGAAGAGACATTGTCCTCGACTTCTTGGTGGTAGATATCAGCAGAGGGATCAACCCTCTCTTCTTCTACATCTTCTTCAGCACCATCTCATTCTAGTAGGGGTGGGGGACAGTCATCTAGAGGTCGCCCCAGGAGTGTTGAGCAGTCGAGCGGTGGTCAGGCTCGTTTTTATGCACTTCCAGATAGGAGAGATGATGTTGCTTCAGACGTAGTGATCACATGTATTATCCCATTTTACCACAGGGAAGCCTCAGTTTTATTTGATCCCATATCCACTTATTCTTATGTATCTGCTTACTTTGCTAATCATTTGGGGACTACCCGGGGGTGTCTAGCGTTGCCTGTGCATGTATCTACCCCGGTGGACGATACTTTTATTGTGGTTCACGTGTACTGGTCCTGTCTTGTTGCTATTGAGGGTTTGGAGACCAAAGCCGACTTGCTGTTATTGAGCATGGTAGATTTTAATGTTATTCTGGGCATGGATTGGCTATCACCGTGCCATGCTATTCTGGGCTGTCACGCCAAGACAGTCACTTTGTCTATGCCGGGTATCCCAAGAATTTTGTGGCGTGGTTCTATGGATTATGTATCCAATAGGGTAATCTCTTTCTTGAAGGCCCAATGGATGGTTGGGGATGGATTTTTATCATATCTAGCATTTGTGAGGGATGTTGGAGCTAAGGCTCCTAGTCTTGATTTAGTTCCCGTAGTGAGGGAGTTTCCTGATGTATTTCCAGCAGACCAGCCGGGCATGCCACTAGACAGGGATATTTACTTCGGTATTGATTTGGTGCCAAGCTCTCAGCCCATTTCTATTCCTCCCTATCGTATGGCACCAGCAGAACTAAATGTGTTGAAAGAGCAGCTGCAGGAACTTCTAGATAAGGGGTTCATTCATCCGAGTGTGTCTCCGTGGGGCGCATCGATGTTATTTGTTGAGAAGAAGGGTGGCACAATGAGAATGTGCATTGATTACAGACAGTTGAACAAAGTGACAGTAAAGAACTAGTATCCAATACCCGTATTGATGATTTGTTTGACCAGCTTCAGGGAGCAAAGGTATTCTCCAAAATTGATCTCCGTTCAGGGTATCACCAGTTGAAAATTAGAGATTCCGATATCATGAAGACAACTTCAGGATGAGATATGGGCATTATGAGTTTCTGGTTATGTCATTTGGGCTGACTAATGCCCAGCAGCATTCATGCACTTGATGAATAGTGTATTTCAGCCCTATCTGGATTCTTTTGTGATCGGGTTTATTTATGATATTCTTGTGTACTCGCACAACCAGGAGGAGCATGCGAAGCATTTGAGGGTGGTATTACAGAGGTTGAGAGAGGAGAAGATGTATGCAAAGTTCTCTAAGTGCGAGTTCTGGCTCAGTTCCGTGGCTTTTCTGGGGCACGTGGTGTCCAGTGTGGTATTCAAGTTGACCCAAAGAAGATCGAGGCGGTGCAAAGTTGGCCCAAAAAGTCCTCATCTTATGAGATTCGGCATTTCCTCGGGTTGGAGGGCTATACTGCAGGTCCGTTCAGGGTTTTTTCATCTATTGCTTCGCCTTTGACGAAGTTAACGCAGAAGAATTCACCATGTGTGTGGTCTGATGAGTGCGAGGAGATCTTCCAAAGGCTTAAGTCATTGTTGAGTACGGCCCCAATTTTAGTTTTACCAGCAGCTTCAGGTTTTTACATGGTGTATTGCGATGCTTCAAGGATTGGTATTGGATGTGTTCTGAAGCAGGAGGGTAGAGTGATTACATATGCTTCTCGACAATTGAAGCCCCATGAGAAAAACTACCATGTTTATGACTTGGAGTTGGCTGCCATAGTTCATGCCTTGAAGATTTGGAGGCACTATCTATATGGAGTATCTTGTAAGGTGTATCTGGATCATCGCAGCCTTCAACATTTGTTTAAGTAGAAAGATCTGAATTTGAGACAGTGGAGATGGCTTGAGATACTCAAGGATTATGATATTACCATATTGTACCACCCGGGAAAGGCCAATATAGTGGCCGATGCCTTGAGCTGGAAGGCGGTGAGTATGGGTAGCTTGGCGTACATTCCAGTTGAGGAGAGGCCCCTTCCAGTTGATGTTCAAGCCTTGGGCAATCGGATGGTGAGGTTAGATATTTCAGAGCCCAGCCGGGTGTGGGCTTGTGTGGTTTCCCGGTCTTGTTTGTATGATCGCATCAGGGAGCGCCAGTATGATGACCCACATTTGCTTGTCCTGAAGGAGAGGGTCCAGCATGACGATACCAAAGATGTGACTATTGGTAGTGATGGTGTGTTGCGGATGCAGGCCAAGATTTGCGTGCTCAATGTGGATAGGCTCCGAGATATGATATTAGAGGAGGCCCGCTGCTCGCGGTATTCTATTTATTCGGGTGCCGCGAAGATGTACTAGGACTTGAGGTAGCATTATTGGTGGAGGAGAATGAGAAAGGACATTGTGAGTTATATGGCTAGGTGTCTCAATTGTCAGCAGGTCAAATATGAGCATCGGAGACCCGGCGGGGTACTTTAGCAGATGGATATTCCAGAGTGGAAATGGGAGAAGATTACTATGGACTTTGTGAGTGGTCTCCCTTATACCTCGAGGAACTTTGATTCTATTTGGGTGATTGTGGATAGGCTGACCAAGTCTGCGCATTTCATTCCGGTGTGTACCACCTATTCTTCGGAATGGTTGGCAGAGATTTTCATCTGTGAGATTGTGCGGTTGCATGGGGTTCCAGTTTCTATTGTCTCAGACAGGGGTACTCAATTTTCTTCCCAGTTCTGGAAGACCTTTCATCTGGAGTCGGGCACTCAGATTTAGGTGAGCACAACTTTTCATCCTCAGACAGACGGGCAGTCCGAGCGTACTGTTCAGATATTGGAATACATGTTGCGTGCTTTTGTTATTGATTTCGGAGGTTCTTGGGCTGAGTTCTTGCTGCTTGCAGAGTTTTCTTATAACAATAGTTAACAGTCCAGCATTTAGGTGGCGCTGTATGATGCTTTATATGGGAGACGGTGCAGGTCTCCAGTCAGTTGGTTTGAGCCTGGCGAGGCTAGATTATTGAGGATAGAGTTAGTTTAGGATGCCTTAGAGAAGGTGAAAGTTATCCAGGATAGACTTCGTACGACTCAGTCTGGTCAGAAGAGTTATGCGAATCGGAAGGTTCAGGATGTATCTTATATGGTGGACGAAAAGGTTTTGTTGAAGGTTTCACCTATGAAAGGCGTGATGAGGTTTGGAAAGAAAGGGAAGCTGAGTCCGCAGTTTATGTGACCTTTTGAGATACTCAGAAGGATTTAGGATGTATCCTACATGCTTGCTTTGCCACCTAGTTTATCGGGGGTTCACCTGGTGTTTCAGGTTTCTATGCTCAGAAAGTATGTTGGGGAACCGTCTTATGTATTAGACTTTAGCACGATTCAGTTGGATGAGGACTTGACCTATGATATGGAGCCAGTGGCAATTTTGTGTCATCAGGTTCGAAAGTTGAGATCAAAGGACATAGCTTCGGTGAAGGTGCAGTAGAGAGGTCGGCCCGTGGAGGAGGCCACTTGGGAGACCGAGCAGGAGATGTGGAGCATATATCCTCATTTGTTTGAGGCTCCAGGTATGTTTCTTGACCCGCTCGAGGACGAGCGTTTGTTTTAGTTGGAGAGGGTTTGACGACCCGACTCGTCATCTTTTGTATTTCAGCCCCGTTATCCCCGTTTTATGCTTGCCCGTGTGTTAATATAGGTGTTTGGTGAGTTTGAAGTGTTTTAGGTTGGATTTGGTTAGAAATGAGACCAGTAGTCTCTTTAAAGAAAGTTGCAAAAGTCAATTGGACGTTGACTTGTGAGTTAGAGGACTCGGAATGGACTTCTGATAATTCGTCTAGTTTTGGGTGGTGATTTATGATTTGGGAGTGAAATCAGAATTTAATTTGGAGGTCCGGTGTGGAATTAAGCTTGAATTGGCTAAGTTGAATTTTGGCGAATTCCGGTTGATATGTGAAATTTTGATCCGGGGGTTGGAATGGAATTCCTAGAATTGCAGTAGCTTCGTTAGATGATCTTGGATATGTCTGCAAATTTTCAGGTCATTGGAACGTCGCTTGGTCGGGTTTTGATCGAATGTTAGTTTCAGAAGTTATAATTGAAACTTAGGCTTGAATCCGCCATGATTTAACGACTTTTGTGTTTAAGGATGTGTTTTTATGATTGGAGCAAGTTCGTATGGTGCTTTGGGATATGATGGTAGTTTTGGTTGGGGTCCCGGGGGCCTTGGGGTGTTTTCGGATGGTTGATCGGAGGTTTTGGAGTTTATTGCATGAAAACATATCTGGCTTCTGGTATTTCCGCTTCTGCGTAAGGGGAGCCGCATAAGCGGTGACCGCAAAAGTGGCGGGTGAGCCGCGTAAGCGGAGGTTGAGGAAAAGGCTTGGGTTGCGGAAGTGGAAATTGGACCGCGTAGGCAACTACCGCTGAGGCGGATGTTTGACCACGGAAGCGGTATATGGGATTAAGTTGGACCGTGTAGGCGGTCTTGTGGCCGCGAAAGCGGAGAACGCAGGAGCGGTCAGTGACCGCGTAAGCGGAAATTGACCTTGTTTAATGAAACGGTAGGTTTTCAATTTTTAAAGAGAAGAACATTGGAACCTCGAGCTAAGGCGATTATGGGGACTTTTGGAGAGATTTTTGAGGGAATTCTTCAGGTAAGAACTCTTGGACCTAAAGCATGTCATTATAGTGTAAAAGCATGGACTAAACACAAAGAATTCAAGGTTTTTAATGTCAAAAATGGTTGTTAGGGCTTGAAACCCAAGTGAGATTAAAGTGTTGATTTGAGGGGTCAAATGGACTCCGATTCTTGTAAATTTGATATGTATGGACTCGTGGCGAGACGAGGATTCCGAAAATGTAAATTTTATAATTTTTTAAGAAGTGGGCCCGAGGCTCGAGTTATGCCAACTTTGTATTTTTGGGTGTATTTCGAGTTATTTCGAATTGGTTATATTCCAATAGCCTATTGTGACGTATTCCTATTAGTTTTATCATTTGGCATCCACGGAGGTTGATTCTCGAGGGAAAGGCATTTCGAGCTAGTTTGCGACCGTCTTGAGGTGAGTAATGGGTGTAGATGATGACCTGAGGGTTTGAAACCCCGGCATATCACATTGTGATGCTATTATGAGGCTAGAAACGCAACTCCATGGTTAGTGCAGGGTCATATATGTTGGGAATTGTGGCTCGGTCCAATTCGAGGGATGTATTATGCTATGTTGGCAATTGCTTCGCATACTATGACGATATCTGGGCTTGATGCCATGTTTGGGGCATTGTGCCGACTTGTCGAATCCTTCAGGGATCGTTATTTCAGAATTATCATGATTTGCATATTATTTGAATTTAGTCCAGGGTTTTATACACTATTTTTGCAAACTCAACCATATTTATACGTTTTGAAAAACTCAAATGATTCTTAAATGATATTTCGGGCTGACAATTTCTATCTCATTATTTTCTGGACTATGTATTGTTATTGGAGTGGTGGTAACTAGGCACCGTATATTCACATGGAAATAGTGGTAACTATTGGCACTGTATATTATGGCGCTTGGGCTGTATGAGCCCCTCCGGAGTCTTAAACCCCACAGTAAGCGCGGGTACCCAAATAGATCGGGCTGCACGTTCCGCAGTGTTCATGCATTTCATTGCATCTCATGCATTTATTTATTGTTGCTTTATCTATATATCTGAGGCTTGTACTGTATAGGACTACTAGATAGCTTCATTTTGTGTTATTTCATGTTTTCTTACCTTCGGGGCTTTATACATGCTTATTACTCGCTGAGTTGGTAGACTCATCCCATACTCCCTGCACGTTGTGTGCAGATCCAGGTGCTTCAGAGATCTAGTGCTGCTACTGTTGCTATCCGAGCTATCAGCGTATTAAGATAGCTGCCCAGCGTTCGCAGGACCGCTTACTCTGTCTCAAACAGTTTGTTTCATTGCAGTTTTTATCAGACATTTGTATCATTTTCCGTTCAGACTTGTATTCCGTATTGTTAGAGGCTCTATACTCTTGACCCCCATGGTTTTAGGAGTATTGTTGGCTCATCTGTGCTTTCACCCATCTTGATTTTCCCTGGCTTGGAGTTTATCTTTCTAGTTTTGCTGTTTTACGTTAAACTTGTATCTCTTTGGGCTGGCATGCCGTTTTTTGGAAGTTGATTGGTCGGGCTTGCCTAGCCTTGCGGCTGGGAGCCATCACGATTGGCTCCGGGGTCGTGACAAGTGGCCTACTGGACATAGCAGCACCGTTGATACGAAGACTTAGATGAGCTGGACTTCTCAAGGCGACCCGCAGCCAACAGAGATTTGAGTTGGAGATAAGGAGATAGGAGGAGAAGAGTAGGAGGTGATGCCATTTTGGTGTAGTTTTGATGGTGGGAGGCGGTGGTGATGATGCGACTGGCGTTTGATTTTGTTGATTATTGGTGGAGATTTTTTGGATTTGGAATGAGGGGAGTGAGAGAAAGGGATGGTGAGAATTTTGTGATCTTTGGACGACATCTGCCTGTGGTGGCGATTTCCGGCCAACTGAGCCACCGTGGGGAGCGGCAGAGAGACAGAGAGACTAGAGGATGAGGAGAGAGGAAGAAGAAAAGAGAATAGGGAATAAATGGGAGTATTTTTCGGCCGTTTTAGGCTTTAAATAACATAAGTAAAGATTAAATTAGGGCCGTTGGATCAAAGGGCTACGGATGGATGGGATTTAATCTCTGACTGTTTAGCTGAAACGAAGTAGTTTCGCCATGAAACTACGCAATTTCGCTTGCCTCCTTGGCCAGCCTTATACAGATTGGGTCAATGCAATTGGGTCACTGGTTTGGTCCAAAATGTTTAGCCAATTCAGTTTAAAATGAAACTAGCCCAAGATCTTGTTCCTTTCTTAATTAAATCATAATAAAAACTCTTAAAACCTACACACACAAAAAGATAAGAACACACACACACACACACACACACTCACACACACACAGGGCAAACATTAGGCATTTACAGCTGCCCCTCTTTGCTCGAGAACATAAAGAGATTTTGTGCAAAGACAAATGAATGCCATAGCTAATTTTTGCTCTCATATCATTCCAAGGGAGGCAATGTTTAAAAATGGTGAGCGAACCTTGCTTCTAAGGTTGCCTACATATCCTTGGCTATAAAGGAATCAGGTTAGTGTAGTTCAGGGAAAATTTGGTAGCTGCAGACACTGGAGTTGACTGTTGTTGTTGATTTTGCTGCTATTACTGTTACTCGCTTCATATATCAAATGAAAAAAAGAAGAGCACTATATATGTCCGCAAACTAAGAGTTCAAAATTTCTATCTACGTGTCTTATGAGTCAAATATGGATTCTTGACTTGTTCTCTTGTATAGACTTTAGATTGGATCTTGATTCTTTTGAAGAAAAGATTATGACTCGATCTCGACTGCTTGCTTACTGGATAAGAATTTGAGAAGATGTATCTTGAGGAGCTAGGTTTCTAAAACATTATCAAAGCTAACTCCGACTATCTTGTGATCGAAAGACTTCTTTCTTTTGATGAGAAACTGAAACTGCAAGCTTTAGCCATCACTTGTGCTATTCGGCAGAGCTTGTAAAGCCATCAAAGATGAATTAAACAATTTTTTTTTCTGCTCCAGTAATATAAGCTAGCTATGTGAGGATACGCAACCACATGGTAGCACCCGGTGTTACCAAAGGTAGTGGTATTATAGCACAATATCCTATATTATTGAAAGGAAACGTAACCAGGGGTATGCGCCTTGTACCACTAGGAAGGAATTTAATGATAGGTTGGTATCCTTGTATTATTGATAAAGTGTTGAATCCCTCAAGGCGAAAACGGTTCTACCTGAGTTAAGCTACGTAAAATACCCTGAGCGAATAGTACTTCTACCCGGAAATATGAGTTTGATCCCCCAAGGCAAAATGATTCTACCTGAGTTAATCTACGTAAAACACCTTCAGCGAAGAGTACTTCTATGCGGAAATATGATCTGGATACCCCTAGGCGAAAAGATTCTACCTGAGTTAAGCTGCGTAAAACACCCTGAGCGAAAAGTACTTTTACCCAGAAATATAAGGTGGATCCCCTAGGTAAAATGGTTCTACCTGAGTTAAGCTACGTAAAACACCCTGAGCAAAAAGTACTTCTACTCAGAACTATGAGCTGGATCCCCCTAGGAAAAATGGTTCTACCCAACTTAAGCTGTGTAAAACAATCTGCGCGAGGAGTACTTCTACTCGAAAATATGAGCTGGATCCCCTTAGGAAAAAGGATTCTACCTAAGTTAAGCTACGTAAAACACCCTGAGAGAAGAGTACTTCTACCTAATATGAGCTGGATCCCCCTAGGTGAAACGATTCTACCTGAGTTAAGCTATATAAAACACCCTGAGTGAAGAGCACTTCTACTCGGAACTATGAGCTGGATCCCCCTAGGAGATACAATTATACCTGAGCTAAGATCCGTAAAACAACCTGAGCAAAGAGTACTTCTACTCGGAACTATGAGCTGGATCCCCTTGGCGAAATGGTTCTACCTGAGTTAATTTGCGTAAAACACCATGAGAGAAGAGTACTTCTACTAGAAATATGAGTTGGATCCCCTAGGAGAAAGGATTATACATGAGTTGAGCTGCGTAAAACACCCTGAGAGAAAGGCACTTCTACCCGGAACTATGAGATGGATCCCCCTATGCGAAAGGATTCTACCTAAGTTAAGCTGCGTAAAATACCCTAAGCAAAGAGCATTTCTACTCGGAACTATGAGCTGGATCCCCTAAGCAAAACGGTTCTACCTGAGTTAAGCTACGTAACTGGGAGGTGTGACAATAGTGATGCATGTTGAAAAAAGAAAAATGAAGATGTTAAGGAGCTTACTTTTGGTGACATTCATTCTTTTAGGATCGACATTCTGCACTGCTTTGTTCCTGCTTCAAACAAAGAAAAATTTGTGAGTTTTCAAAGAGGTGGTTGGTTTGTGGCCTTGATGCCCTGAGTAGTTCGATTCACGGCCACTGCTGCGAAGAAATGATTCTATCAGCGTGGTACAAAAATGCTCAGCTGCATTTTTTGGATACGTTTGCTTTGCAATGTTGCCCCCAACTTTTTCATGCCCAGATGTCCATGGTACCTCTACCCTTATCTCTAAGCCAACACAATTGTTCTTTAAAATCAAACTTAGTCGTCTTGCACCCAAATACAGTTTGTGCCTATAGTGCTTATCAATTTTTCTCACGATGCAAGTCTTGCTTATGTGACTTTAAAATTTCTTTGAAACACTTTGTTCGCTTAATCAAATGAGATCTCAAATGGATTCATGCCTTCCTCAGTGCTATTTATGCCCCAAATTGTGCTCGATATTACTGGAAGACTGTATCTAGTTTTGCATTCATTTCTTTGCTTCACTTTTGATGTAGGATTAGATGGAAAAGGACTCAAAGAAAAATATGGGTAAAAATAGAATAATAATTGAAAGTGAAAAAAGAACTGTGCTTAAACAAAAGGTGTCCCTTTCGGGGAAAGTAACATGGAGACTTATCTGGAGGTATGTGCCAACTTCAATGAATCATGACATGCATTTGGACTGGACGCCTCATCCGTCTAAGCTGTCTAATTCTCAAAATCTGCCGCACATGTTCATCTTGAATTTGTCTTGGTTGTGCTCATTCTGGAAAATTAAAGACCCTCATTCGACTAGTAAGCCCTTTGCAGGTTTTCGCTAACTAACCTCTCTCAATTCTCTGCTAACCATCACCTTATGGTGCCCAAATGGGTTTTCACCAATAAGAATCTCTCATTTCTCTATCACTGTCACCTTATTAGTGCCTGTGCGAGTTTTCACTCATAAGACTCTCTCATTTCTTTTTTTTTTTTTCATCTTTTCTTTTTCTCTTTTTTTGACTAAGATACTGCATGAGGGAGGTTACCCAACACCTTTGGCACGGGGACTTCAAACATTCTCAAAAAAGATTGATCCGAAGTTCTTGAAAGGTAAAAAAGGCGAAATGAACCTTGAACTGAACTACAACTTTTGGAACCATTTTTACAGAAAAATCGTGAAAATAACAAACTTCTCCCCCAGTTTTGGAGTATTGGGAATATGGATTTTTGGTTCTGATGTGACCGAACCCAGGGTAAGATTGCCTACGTATCCTTTTAGAATCAGGTCAGATGTAGTTCAATGACTTAGAGATTTTTTATTTGGCTTTTTTTAACAAGTACACAGGTTCCAAAAAGTGAGAAATAAGGAAGACAAATACAGCTCAAAAGGATTAACAAGAGGGTGACACCTATTTGGAAAATCGAGAAAATGATAACCTTCGTCACATAAATAAGAGAAAATCAATGTGTGAAAATTCTACAGTGGTTATATATCCGACATAATATCTTTTGACTGCATCTACATTAATGATCATATCTGGTACCCATTCTTCTTCATCCTCTAAGTGCAAGGCCCCTTTTGGTAACACTTTTTTGATGATGTAGGGTCTTTCCAGTTCGGGGCAAACTATCCTTTAGATTCTAACTGGTGCGGAAGGATGAATTTCAAAATCAGCTGGCCTACCTCAAACTGTCTTGGGCACACTTTTTTAGTGTAAGCGCATGTCATTCTTTGTTGGTATAATTAGTTAAAACGTACTGCTGCTAGCTGTTTTTCATCGATCAACATTAGTTTTCTAATCGGGTCTTGACCTACTGAGTGTCTTCAATCTTTGATTCTACAATAATTCGAAGAGAGGGAATTTTGGCTTCAGTAGTATTACAGCTTCACTTCCTCATACAAGAAGATATGAAGTTATATTAACAGATGTGCGAACAGTCGTGCAGTATCCCAAAAGAGCAAAAGATAACTTTTCATGCTATTGCCTTGAACCTTGGATCATCTTCCTAAGAATCTTCTTAATGTTCTTGTTTGCCGCTTCAACGACTCCATTGGCTTTTGGCCGGTAGGGGTAGAATGGTGATACACGATTTTAAATTGTTCGCATTCCTACTTAATTAAATGACTATTTAGATTGGCTGCATTGTCAGTGATAATGGTCTTTGGGATACCAAAGCAATAGATGATGTTGGATAAACAAAGTCTACCACTGCATTCTTGGTGACTGCTTTGAAAGTGATGGTCTCCACCCACTTGGTGAAATAATCAATTGCAACAAAAATGAATCTATGCTCATCTGAAGCCTTTGGCTCGATCCGCCCAAAGGTATCCACTCCCCAAGCAATAAAAGGCCAAGGAGGAGACATGGGTGGCAACGCCGAAGGAGTTGAGTGAATCAGGTCACCATGAATCTGACATTGGTGATACTTGCGAACAAATATGAAGCAATCTCGCTACATAGTAAGACAATCATACCCTGCCCTCAAAATCTTCTTCGCCAAAACATATCCATTTATATGAGGTCCGCATACCCGCGACTGCACTACACTCATGACCCGCTCTGCTTCTGTAGCATGTATGCATCTCAACAAGTTTAAATCCAGGGTCCTCTTGTACAGAATTTCCTATTCAATAAAAAACCACTGGTGATCTGCCTTATAGTTTTTTTGATCTCCTTTAGCATGCTCTCGATATTTTCTTATTTTCAGGAATCGTTTTCTGTCATGATACCATGGTTCACCATTTGGTTTTGTCTTAATTGTATTGCAATAACCGTGTCGATTCCAAAATTGGAGTTCTAGTGGATCAATATGAGTGTTTCTTGGATAAGGGAACATTGAGGCTAAAGTAGCTAAGGCATCGACTAGCTCGTTGTGAAACCTGGGAATGTACTTGAACTCGATGGATTTGAATCTTTTTCTAAAGTCTTGCACACATTGTATGTATGGAATAAGCTTGATCTTTCGAGTCTCCATTCACCTTGGGCTTGCTGAATAAGTAAGTCAGAATCTCCCATAACCAATAGTTCATGCATATCCAGATTGATGTCCATTTTCAAACCCATGATACAAGCTTCATATTCTGCCGTATTATTGGTACTGAAGTACCAAAGTTGGGTCTTTGCAGGGTAATGATGTCCAATAGGTGAGATTAGGATTTCCCTGATCCTAACTCCTTTGATATTTACATCCCCATCAAAATACATTTTCCATACATGGTGATCGTCTGGAACCACTTCCTCTATTTAGTTGACCTCTTTGTCTAGGAAGTGAGTGCTGAGCGGCATGTACTCATCATCAACTGGACTCTCTGCCAAAGGATCTGCCAAAGCCTGTGCTTTTATCGCGTTGCGAGTGACATAGACGATGTCAAACTCTATGAGCAGGATTTGACATTTTATAAGCCTGCTAGTGAGCATAGGCTTTTGGAAGATGTACTTCAAAGGATCCATTATGGATATAAGGTAAGTAGTGTAGGACAAAATACAATGTCTCAGCTTCTGAGTGACCCAAGTCAAGGAACAACATGTCCTTTCAAAAAGGGTGTACTTAACCTCATAATTGGTGAACTTCTTGCTCAAATAATAGATTTCATGTTCCTTTTTGCATGTTGCATCATGTTGCCCCAGAACGCATCCAAAGTAATTATCCATCACCAATAGATATGAAAATAAAGGCCTACTAGGTTCATATGGGACCAGTACATAGGGTTTTGATTGACAATCTTTGATCCTGTCAAAAGCATTTTGGCAATTGTCTATCCACTTGATAGCGACATCCTTTTTCGGAAATTTAAAGATGGGCTCCCACGTGGTTGTGAGTTGAGCAATGAACCTACTGATGCAGTTCAACCTCTTGAGAAAAAATCATGACTTCCTTTTTTGTTCTTAGGGGGTGGAAGATATCGAATGGACTTTATCTTATATGGAGCCAGTTCAACGCCTTTCCGGCTGGCTATAAAATAGAGGACTTTCCCAGATGGAACCCGAAATGCACACTTGACTGGATTAAGCTTAAGGTCATACCTTCGAAGCCATTCAAAGAATTCTTTCAAATTGCACACGTGATCAGCCTGTGTCTTTGATTTTATAATGACATCATCGACTTACACTTCAATCTCTTTGTGCATTATGTCGTGAAAAATGGTGGTCATAGCCCTCATGTAAGTTGCCCCTACATTCTTTAAATTGAATGGCATGACCCTGTAATAATAAGTACCCCATGGAGTGGTGAAGGCGGTCTTTTATGCATCATCCTCATCCATTAGAATTTGGTGGAACCTAGTATAGAAATCCATAATTGTATCATATGCTTTGCACAATTATATACAAGAATGTGGATATTTGGTATAGGAAAAGTATCCTTTGGAATTGCTTTGTTCAAGTCCCTGTAGTCAACACAGACTCTAGTCTTTCCATCCTTCTTCGGCACAGACACAACATTCGCCACCCAGGTGGTGTATCAAACTACTCTGATCACATTGGCGCTCAATTGCTTCATTATTTCCTCTATGATTTTTTCACTCATGTCTCTTTTAAATTTTTGTTGCTTTTGTTGGAATGGTGGAAAATCAGGATACGTAGGAAGCTTATGAGCCACTAGATCAGCGCTTAAACCTGGAATATCATCATAAGACCAAGAAAAGGCATCTCTGTATTGAAATAAAAGTTGAATCAAGTGCGGCTCTTTTTTTTTTGTTCAGTGTAAATGCTTATATTCATTTCTCTGACTTCTTCATGACTTTTGATATTAATCGGCTCAGTTTCATTGAGGTAGACTTAGGCTTGTTTTCAAATTGTTCCAACTCTTTTTTTATTTCCTCAACAACCTCATCTTCATCTTATTCAACCTCTTTATGCATTATTTCGATATTAGATAGCTTTTTAAGATCTGGGCGTGAATTCCGCATGTATGTAATGCTATTAAAGCCGACATTAACAAAATTGAAATGGAAATAAAATGACAGGAATTAGGAAAAATAAAAGATAGGAAACTTAATGGGTAACTGAACTACGGTTTATTGAATTCGAAAAGATAGAAAAGTTAACATCAAAACATAATAATCATACTGAGATGTTTGGATTACAACCCTGAAAGAAATCCAAAATACAAAAAAGAAGTTGTAAAAGCAAATTACCAAGACTCCTTCCGTAGGGGAGAGGGGTTGCTTCCCAGTTGGTGAGCATGGTGTCTGGGTCAATTAGTTGCATATCAGCACGACAAGTGACTTCACCAGCCTGGATGATATTCACTTCAGAAAACATCTAGCTGAGGCCATGGAAAATTTCATCAATGTTTTCATGCACCGAGGAATTTTGACCCTCTTGGAGTTGTGGCTTGAAGAAAGTGTAGAAAATGTAAGGGACAGGTTGTTGCAAGAGCTATCCATGCTTTTTGCGGTGCTTGGCTTAGTTATTGTCTGCTTGTGTTGGCCTAAAGCCTAAGCCAAAATTACCCTGGTTATGAATGGAGAAATAGGCTACGAAATTCCTTGCAATGATGCCCCAAGCCTTTTCGTGGCTCATAACCTTGTCTCAACATAATTGCAACCACCATTACATGTGTGGCGGAAAGACGAGGATGCAGAATGGGATTTCTTTCCTCAACAAGGTCCATATCAACCACTTCAAAATCCTGAAAGACTACAGACTCACACTCTTCCTTGACCTCAATATAGGGGATTAACAGGTCTTTATAAATGGAAGACTCGTCTTCCCCGTGAACAGTAATTTCTCACCTCTCATGTTTGAATTTGAGCACCTAGTGTAAGGTGGATGGCACAGACCGGGCCGTATTAATCCATGGCCTTCCAAGAAGAAAGTTATATGAAATGACCATATCCACTACTTGGAAAACAATCTCAAAGTCAGCCGGCCCAATCGTCATGGTGAGGTTGATTTCCTTAATGGTTTCTCTCGCTGAGCCATCAAAATCCCGGATGCAAACATTGCTGGGTTGGATTCTGTCTGTATTGATCTTCATGCTTTGCAAGGTAGAGAGAGGGTATACATCTGCACTTGATCCTCCATCCACCATGACTCGCTTTACATAATTCCCCTCACATTTGACTATCAAGTTCAAAGCCCTAATATGCCCGTCTCCCTCCTTGGGAAGTTCATCATCAGTAAAGGAGATTCTTTTCACCTCAAAAAATCTGTTGGCCATCTTCTCTAACTGATTCACTGTTGTCTCCTTTGAGATATGTGCCTCGTTCAGGACGTTGATTAGTACACAGCCATGCTCTTTGGAATGTGCGAGGATAGATAGTAGAGAGATTTGGGTGTGAGTCTTTCTTAGCTAGTCAATGATTGAGTAATCCTGAACTTTCATCTTTTTCAAAAACTCTTCAGCCTCTGCTTCATTGACTAGTTTCTTTATTGGCAATTGGTCTTCTCTGATTTCTTTGGCCTTCCTTAACTGTTCTAGAGAGTAACACTTCTCCGATCGAGTTAAACCTTCAGTTCCCCCACTTCCTCTATGATTTCCTTGCCTTTGTAGGTCATCACAATTTTGTTGTAGTTCCAAGAAATGGTTTTTTTATTAGTCATAGGTGCTGCACGGCAGGTTTAATTATGATCGGCTCTGTTATACCTTTCGTACCTCCCTGCTTCTGCCTGTGACGGAGTGGCCTCCAAGTACATATAACCTTGGACTTGGAAAACTCGAGTAAACTTCCATCCTTAAAATTTTTGGAACAAATAAAGTTTTGTTATATGAACTCTGGGATCCTTTCACAATCAACGGCACATCTCGGTTGGGACTTACTACAAGACCTGTTCCTTCTTGAATTGCACCACTATCATTTCTACTTGAACAACCGGCTTTTATTTTTGATCTCGACCAATCATTCCCACAAAATGAACATTATTGTGTGCTGGCAACGTGTTGTTTGTCACATTAGGAGGGTCCTTGCCATTCGTCACTACAATCAATCTTTCCTAAAAGAGTCTCTCTATGGCTCTTATTATAGTCCAACAATCATTAGTGGTATGCCCCGAGGCACCTGAATGATATTCACATCTAGAATTTTCTTGAAATTCTTGTGAAGGAGGATGCATACGGTGGGGAGCGATGGGTCCAATCACGCCCATTTGCTTTAGTTTCTGGAATAGACTAGAGTATGATTCAGCCAATATAGTGAATTATTCTGCTGGCCTCTGCTCTCAACCATAATCTTGCCTGGGATAAGCATTGTAGGGTGCCCAAAAATTTTGCTGCTGAGGTTGGGGTGCCCTTGGAGCTGGTGCCCGTAACTGCTGATTGGGAGGTCGAGCATATGATTGAGCATTGAACACTGTTTATTGTGGTGGGCCTATAGAGTATTGAAGAATTGGCGGGGGATAATAAAGTTGAGGCTAGCTGGATTGCCCCTGCTGAACTTGCACATAGTGGTGTGATGTCCCTCTTTGAACTTCCATAGAACCCGAAGCCATCATAGATAATTCATTTCTCTTCTTTATATTTGCCAAACCTCTAAACCCATTTTGATAGCTTGGGTAGTGGCTTTGAGAGTAGCTTGACTTTGAATATTGCCAGTCTTGAGGCCATTTTCGACCAGCTTCCCTAATTTGATTGCTTCTACAAAAGGTCTACCCATCGCGGACATCATGTTCTAAAAGAAATCAGGCTCTTGAGCCTCCGAAAAACAGTGATCAACACGTGGTTATCCATGGATTAATTCTAGATTCCTGCTCCTTCCACTTGATAAAATACTCTCTAAAACTTTTGGTCGGTTTTCTCTTCATATTAGACAAGGAACTACGATATGGCGCAATATCAATGTTGTACTAAAATTGTTTGACGATGGATTGGGCCATGTCGTCCAAAATTTGCCAGTGAGATGTCTTGGTCAATCAACCATTCAGAAGCTACCCCCACAAGGCTTTCCCCAAAGTAATCCATCAGCAGCTCTTCCTTTCCTCATGCACTCTTTAGCTGGTTGCAGTACCTTTTCAAGTGGGCGATAGGGTCACCGCGTCCATGATATTTCTCAAATTTTAGGGTCTTGAACCCTAGTGGAAAATGGGTGTGAGGGAACTTGTATAGATCACTAAATGAAATACTTTTGTGACCACCTAGTCCTTGTATGTTCTTTATATTCTGTTCAAGACTTTTCATTTTCCCGGCCATCTCATATGGCTCAATCGTCATGGCAGGCTTTTAATTTTCTTCTGCTGACTCATACTGAGAAGCTTGATTGTATGGAGCGAGACCCTGAAAGCCATACTTGTAGAATAGTATTGTTCATCGTAAGCATGAGATAATGGCTCATTGTTTGGCCTCGTCACAAGACGTGGTGGTGGGATTGTATATACCATTGCACCAGACATGACGAGAGGGGTGTTCCTGACCGGTACGATTGGAGGTCGCATATTAGCGGTATCGGGGGAAACATGGAGGCTGTAGTTTGGCATATACCCTGGTGATAGAATATAATTACTCGTTACATAGAGCGGTGGTTGAGTAGCATGGGGTATAGTGGAATTCTTTATGAGGGACCCTAGGGTGGAGGTCGGCCGAAAACCTAAGCTTCATGTACATCTGACAGTTTTTGTCTCGATTTTCTTAATTCCTCCAACTCTTGCTCAACTTAGTGACCCTACGGATTGTCACTAACCAGGTCCATTTCATCACTATTATCCATTACCACCAATCCCTTAGATCTTGTGATGTAATGATGTGTTTCCAGCTTCACCATAAACCAACCACCTTATGCATACTATATAAGAGGCAACAAATGTGTTAGGATTAAGCATTTTGTTGATAGAAATCACACGTAGATATGCTATGCTCCTAAAATATCACCATCTCTAACATGCTTTTCGAAGGCTTCATGTGTTATTCCAGCTTATCATCTTGTTTCTTAATGACACTGTTATTTCCTTCTCTTTATTTTCATTTGTTTTTCACTTTGCCTTATTTTGATCCCTTACTTTAGAGTCAATTAAAAGTTATTTGATGGAAACTTTTGTGGGTTCCCTACGTATCATGTTGCCGCAAGAATCAGAGCATTACGTAGTTCAGGTACATGACCATTTTGTTTTACAAAACAAACATCATTTTGGTTCATTTTAAAATTTTTTCTAAACAAAAATCTTTTTCATTGATTTTCAATATAATGTTTTTGATACAAGACTCAAAAAACAACAGTTACACAAAGATAAACAAGACCAAACCTGACTCAAATAGACTTGTTAGGATAAAAGGCAAAACAACAAGACTGAAAACACCAAAAGACTCTTACAGACTCAAAAACAATAAAAGCATCATGAAAACGGGCTGATAAATTAAAGAAGACTTTGATCTCTGTAGTAGAATCCACCAGCATCACTATAATCAAGGATTTTATTCCTGTGGATGACCCCCAACATTGCAGTATATCCTCTCTAAATCTGCAGATAAATGACGAGCAACGTTCGGTGATACTTCTGCAAACCGCTGGGGCGTCATTCCTTGGGAACTCTTGCATGCTCTTGAGGTATATGTGGATACCTTGAAAATCTTTCCCTTAATGTATTCCTGAGCCACATTCAATTCTTGATTTTGGTGACCACGGGTCTCAACTAGATCCAGCATATCATGCTCGCCGTCTAAGGCCATATCTTTCTAGCGCCGAACTTCTAGCGACTAAGCTTCTAACTAATTGATCACCTTTTGGTAGTGGTGTCTTTCTATTTCAAACTTCGTAATCTAGATCTCCTTGCTTGACTCAAATCCCCATATCAGATCCCTTAGACCGTGGATTAATGGAGCAAAACCTCAACGCTCATGATCACAGACTACCTTGAACTGGGATTCATTCTCTTCTTGTTTCTGAGCGGTTGTGACTATGTTCTTCTTTCGAACTTGGGCTTTGACTGCTTCGTTCTCTCAAGCCCACAGAGGCTTTTCCCGCTCAAAATTAACCCGTTCTTTCCATAGATGTCTCTAGAATGCCCTTATCTTCTTGTAAAATATCAATACAAGATTGGAACTCTCGTGCCATTTCCATTCTGGCTTTTCTAACTCTAGCCTCGATCTACTCCTCCCAATCAACTACATGCAGTATGGATCTTTCTATCCTTTGCTCGGGGATAGCTTGGTTGTAAAGCAACTCAAGGTACGCGAGGCTTACCACCCCACATTCACGATCATCTACCATCTCGTCCAAATCGAAAAATCGACAACCAAACCAAACATTTTGTGCATATGATTCCATTGGAGGTTCCTCTCCCTTGAATTCCCACATGCCCGAGTGCATGTCCTTAATCGGGGACCTCTTTATCTCTCTCCATTGCTGGAGCACGACGTGTATAGGCGCGTAGGGTTGGAAACCTTTGAAACCCATGAGTATGAAGAACATGCGATATGTTGACATATGCATGACCTTAGCAGAAGGGAACCAATACTAGTTCCAAGCGATTCTATCAGCGCTCAATAAACCAAGTAATGTCCGCCAAGCCCTCACCCCTATGGAAGATTACAACTCGCAGCTCTGTCTGGGTGACATGCAATGTAATTCAGCCAATTATAATTACAATTTACTACTATTGGATGATGAGAAAGGTTATCTATGAACCATACCTGCAGCAGAATGTTCCATCCTTAAAGTAATCTTCACCTTCTTAAAAACGAGTCAAAGCCCAAAAAATATCTCCCAAAATCATAGGAAGGATGGTATGATCCTCGCTAGTTTGCAAATATGATACTACCACTACCAATCAGACTCTGATGCGCCCACCACGCTCTGGAAAGACCATGATCCCTAGAAATGATATCATGAGTGCGAAGATTCTCAACTCCATCCAACCATCGTAACTCAACTGGTTGACGAATGTTGTGCCCGAGAAGTTCTCAAACCCTTTCTCGTCCCCAAATCTGTCATAATGATATTATGACGGAATTCAACATTCTTTTAAGCAAACCATTGGAATTCGACGGAGGCATAACTTCTATAATTAATTGTTTACACCAACTTTTCTCGGAGCATGAGGCTTTTTCCCACGAAGGTCTCTCCCCAATCCGGTGAACCCACCTAATTCTTCCAATGTGGGCGTCATTTCACAATTATTAAACCTGAATACTTTATTCGCGGGGTCCCGAAAACTACTAGAGCCTCTATTAAATCTCTATTAGGCTTAATTACCATGATGTTTGTAAGGAATTTGAGGTACTTAAATACTTGATTCCGTTGCCAGGTAGCAAAACTAGCCCACCAATTACTGAGACTACTCGGGGTCATATATCTGATCAAGAACATAAGAGATGTCTCGTCCCTTACCTTTTTCTGACTACTTCTTTGTGGAGAACTCATGGTGATCCTAAGAATAAGATAAAAAGGGTTAGGACTTACCTAAACTATATGCTAATTTTGATCATTCTTTTTTCTTTTCTTTTTATCTTTTTTGTCAATTTAGGACTCGATCAACTTTTTATTATTATTAAAGATTTTTTTTATTAAAATTATCGGACTCAAAATTTGAGATGATAAAAGTAGGACGAATGGCTATTATAACGAAAATGGCCACAGGAACAAAATGATAAAATAGACAAAATAAATAAATAATAAAACTATTTTATGAAAAACGGACCTTCGGTACTCCCGAGAGGGGTTCAAAGGCTATCTCAGTAAATATAACTAGAAAAAACTAGATAAAATGACTATTTTTGTGAAACAGTCGTTCGGTACTTCTGGAAAGGTTTAAAGTTGTCTCGACAAAATCAGATGGCCAAACATAAGGTCAAAATGATAAAAAATGAATAAAGATGGATAAATTAGCTACTTTTTTAAAACAAGGCCTATCAGCACTTCCCAGGAAGATTTTAAGGCTGTCTTGGTGAAACAATCGGAATACGCAGGCAAAACAGTAAAAAGGTGACCAAAATAGCATTTGTTTTCTTTTTTTTTTCCGAAATTTTATGGACATGCAGAATTTTATGCTCCCTTTTTTTTTGGAAAGTGTGGGCTGAACCCGATGGAGGTTGCCTAATTATCTCATATTCGATGAGAATTAAACCCGCGTAGTTCAGGAAGACAAGGTACTTTTCCTTTTTTTTTAAGTTAACATTTACAATTCACACCAGACTACTACAAAATCACTTTTTTTTAAAATGGTTTATTTGCACTAAACAAGGATAATACTTCTCTTTCTTTTTTTCATTTTTAATAATTACATTAAGTTTTTAAAGCCGATCGACAATGCAAGAAAGCCTTCCAATGATGTATCAAGTAGCACAAACGTGAACATGATAGTCTCAAAAAAGATATCTATATTATACGGACCCGACTCCTGTGCGGAGATTCGCTAAAATCAAATGCACGTGATGCACATAAAGCGAACCTACTAGGGATATCGGGCATGAGGTTTGTTCTTCTAGGTTTAAATCCTGGCGGAGAAGGTATCTAGACAGTCTTACTCGAGCGGACAACTCGAGCTGAGGAGGGTCAGTGTACCGATAGCATAGCTTTCCGGCTTAACTAGTGGTGCTCTCCGCCTAAAATATGTGTGACTAAAATCCTTCACAGGGTGACAAGTACCTCGGCTATCTCAAAGAAAGCGGGCTATGTCAAGAAAATGCCCAAGTTAAATTTCAAAAAGACTCAGAGGGGGTGCGTGAGAAAATAGTTTATGCGTGCTGTTCAACAATATCAAATCGACAAAAATCAAACAAGTAGCACATTATTCCCAAATAAATCACAGTATATACAAAATTAATAAAGCCAAATAAAAGTCAACATATACAAGCTCGAATTCTGGTTTCTCAACGGAGTCGCCAGAGCTGTGACACCCCTTTTCTACCCCCACAAAAAGAATATATGTGTTATGGATTTGTGGGTTAAAGAGTTTTTCAAATGAAAGGGATAATTTTATAATAGGAATTATTTTGTTTAGAGAGTCGCTACTTGGAATTGATGTTTTTCGTATTATAAGTCAGCTTTTATTTGAATCCCTATTCAAAGGATGATTTGACTCTTTTATATCGGTCCGTGAAAGTAAAGTTCCGGTAAAGAATGATGTTAACCAGGGAGAAGGTGTAAAGCATTTCCTGAGTCTTGTAGTTCTAGTATGGTCGCTTTATTAACTTAAAAGTTGGATTAAATTAATATTGGATAATCTATGCTTTATAGGATTTCTATGTTTTACATATCTGCATTTATTTCTTAATTATCGAAATTATTAAAAAAATAATTTGGATAATATTACGTTATCATATCCATGCTACGCAAGCGAACGAGTGATCGAATAACAGAATTAATTAAATTATCAGAATTGCGTTTCTCAAGCGAATCCGAAATCATAGCAATCAATTATTTGTAGTACTTTTTTAGAAATTACTACATTCGAAAAAATTAATCTTGAAAAATTATAAAGTCAACTATCATGCTACGCAAGCGAATCCTTAATCTTAGACAAGGGTTAATTGAATTAAAGTTTAACCTAATAAATAAATGGGTATGGCATGAGATTATTGAATTAATTTATTGACTGTTAAATATCACGTTACACAAGCGATTCCATGAGTTAAAATGTGCCTACTAATTACCTAGCATTTAAATTAATTAAGAAGAATTAAATTATCAAGAAGAAAAGATAAAAAAAATATTAAAAGAGACATACAATTTTATTGGATCTATGGAAAAGATTTTCTTTTTAATCATTTGCGCCAAGTCATGGTTATCTTAGGAGAAATGTGCCAACATTTTACTTATAAAGAATAAAGGAGTCGCCATCCAGCTTAATTGTCGGTGGGCCTACAAAAATTGAGTTTTTGACCCACGTAGTTATTGAAAAGGATATGGGCCATCTAGCATGCATCAATGCTTCAGACTTGGACCTAATTTATTGGGCCCAATTACCTTATCTCTTACATGATACATTGTGGTCTATTAGTTTCAAAAGACTACTGCTAATATATTTACTACTAATAGATAAATACTACAATTCATTTAGCCTGAAAGCAACCTGGTAGACGAATAACTATGACAAAAATCTTAGTTTTTAGTAATACAAATGCGAGTCGGGAGACTAAATGGGCGCATGACAAAAATTAACCACTATAACCAACTAATACCCCTGGATCTACTTAACTTTTATCTTAGAAGAAACTTTTCTTACTTCAGACTTAATCCTTTCACTATTTATAAAAAAATTTTACAAGATACTAAAAATCTCATCTAAACTATCATCCAACTCAAAATACATAACAAACAAAAATAGATAGACAAATAAAGACAATGTTATTTTAAGAAGAAAATAAATAAATAAATAGAAGAACAAATAGTAATGGAATATTTTCTAAGCTTAACAAAAATGGAGTAAACAGAAGAAATAGACCTTTTAGCAACTAAATAGCACACGAACAGAGTATTGTTTTGTGAACAAAAATAAAAGTTATAGCTAAATACAACATATGTACGTGCTATGTTCCACTAATCAAACGGGTTCAAATATTTTCATTGTCATCAAGAATCTGCAATACAAAAGATTATGGATTACCTGATTCGTAACAAGATGAAATTTATTAGTGAAAGGACAGAATTCAGCAGCAAAGACAACAAAAATCAACTGCGAAACAATACTAAGATTGATGTTTGAGCGACCCAAAAATCTTAGGGTACAAGCCTAAAACAATTCTAATAGATTTTATCTTTTTGAAAGAGTTTTCACTCTAAGAAACCTTCACCAAACTCACAATTTTAGCTTACAACAACAGCAACCTAGTGTAATTCTACTAGTGGGGTGTGGGAAGAATAGTGTGGACGCATACCTTACCCTACCCTCGAAGGAGTAGAGAGGCTGTTTCCGAAAGTCCCTCGGGTCAAGAAGATAAAGAGACAAAAGAAGACAATATTAGTACCACCACAGAAATAATATCCTTACCAACCTAGTCTCCCAAAGTTATGGCATAAGACAAGAATCAACTATCTCCTAACATACAACCCTAATACTTGACCTCCAAATACAAACACTATTATCAAAATACAAATTAACTAGATTACGCTATGAGATAATTGCTAAAGTTGTATCTAATGGGAAGAAGCGCACTAGGATTGTGACATCACCTAGATGGCTAGTTGGCGGGTAGATGTTACTAAGGTTAGATTGACATAATTGAGGCTTATGCTATAACTGTTGCACAATTTTACCCACTCTAAAACCTATCTATAGAGAAAGTGATATTTCCCAATTGACTCTCTCGAGACCTAATAGGTAGGAAAATTAGCTCAACCAAGTATGGTTCACATCGGGTAATTACTCTCTCGAGGATTAGCCCTTTAATTGAGACTATCATTTCTCATGAGTCCATCCCAATTCCTTGTTGGGTCAATTTTGGAGTCTTAGGCTCTCTTTCTCAAGAAGAGCCTAGTCTACAAAGTTCAAATCAGTGTTTGCAACCACCAATTCATAGATTAAATCATAAAATTAACCCAAATAGCAAACACCTATAGTCAATCTAACCCAAGATTAAAACACTCATCAATTACCCACACTAGGGTTGAGACACAACCTTAGATAATGAGTTTAGCTACTCATGCTTGAACAAGAAAATAGAGAAATATATGAAGAACAAGACAAATTAATTGAACACTAAAAAAAATACAAAGTATCTATCTTTAATTCTACGTTCAGATGCCAAAAGTGGCTACAAACTAGCTTCTCACGAGCGCAGCCTTGTTCTGGAACTAACATATGACCTAAAAATTGAAAAATGTTCTATTTATACTAGGTTGGAAAAACTGGACAAAAATAACCTTGCGGGGTCAGTGTGGGCCGTAAAAAGTGGACCGCGGCTGCATTAGGCTCTTAGACTTCAAAACTTGACTCTCTGAACTTGCTGACCCTGGCCACGCTGCTTGACTTCTTCTAAATTTCATCTCTCTGAATCCCTCTTCCGCGGGCCGCACATAATGGTATTGCGGCGGTGGAGCCTTCACCGTGGACTGCACATAATGGAATGCAGCCGCATTGATTGAAGCCCATTTTACCAACTCTCTGAACCCCTAGTGCGGACCGCACAAAGTCGATTGTGGCCATACTAGGCTTGTTTGCCTTCATTTTGCCTTGTCTTTGATACTTGAGCAGGTTTCACTCCTTTTGAGTCGATCTTTAATACTTTGTCACTCTATCAATCAAACCTGCAATCAAGCACACTTATGAGCCTTTTGGAACTATTTTGTAATAATTTATAATGGAAGCATAATCAAGAAAGAGCATAAAACATGTAAAAATCCCTAGTTATCAACTCCCCCAAGCTTAAGCTTTTTCTTGTCCTCAAGCAAACAAAATAAGACCCATCAGTTAAGGGAAAAACCAAGTACTTTCAGCTATCCTAAGGTAACCTCAACAAGCATCAATTGGGACTAACAATTACCCTCAACACACACGAATCATTAACAACATTTAACCTTTGAAAAACCATGGATCAAGTGCGATAAAACAACATTAAGAGTTGACTCAACACACCAATAAACTTTTTCAATTACTATGGTCATTGTGGAACCCAAATTTGCACATTCTCAACTCTCCCTAAGCAAAACATCACTTTTAGAATATTGGCACACAAAATGAGGTAATTGGGAATTCACTCATCTCTCTCAAGGAAATGCCACAAGTCCGTCTCTAAGTACCATATGCTTTCCCCTTATGTGAGTATCCACTAGTGTAAGCTTCATTCAACTTAAGATCATATAGGTATTTTGAGTAGTCATTGTGAAGGCTTTTCGGTTAGCGTAGGACATGTTTTTGTTCAAGTAGTTTCCATCTTCCCGTAAGCACTTCTTTTGATTCATTTAGCACAACTATCTTGAATTTTTTAGTGATTTCACTTATTTCTAATGGGTTAGAGAGACACATGGTCACTCTTTCTTATGCATTTCAAACGATTTCTCCCTTTTTTAAACTTTCCGCACCTTTCTTTCTTTTCTTTTCTTGAATCCCTTTGAAGTCATTTTCACATTGAGCATGTATTATTGTTCTTGAAAGGAAAATGTCTAAGGGTCAAAAGGGATGACTAGGGATCATATACATGGTAGGCTATGGAATCGTTCAAACTATCATTTGGATCAAGAAGAGCCTATAATCACTTTCCAAGTTAAATTCCATTTCGGATTTCGCCTCAACAAACATTCAAGGCAAGTTCTAGACCATTGGCTCGGGACTTGGACTCGCAATTTGATTTCTGACCACACATGCTTGGGGAATTCTTCAAACATCGAGTCGAGGGCCAACAACGACCTTAGTTATGATTCAAGAACACTATGGTCCAAAATACCATTTTGATGATTGTCAGCCAACACGATAATCTCAAAGTTACAAATTTCACCATCCTAAACACAACATGTTGTCTTTGACATAGGATCAAAGGAAAATATACTAGGGCTAAGCAAGTCTTTGGTTGAGGTACCCTTAACTACAAACTATCAAAAACACAAATAAAAACAAACTCAAACCCCTAAAGAAGGTTGTCACGCCATCTATCATTGGGAAGAGCCACCCGGTTCATACAGTGCCACACATTTGAAAAGAACTGTGGTATTAAGAAACCAGTGTCTTATTGAAAATGCTCAAAATAAAACAAAACGCTAAGAGCTCATATAAGAAGCTAAAAACAAAATTGTTTTGCAAAAATCGATAATTGAATGCATATGTACAATAGGGGAATGAATATATACAATAATGTAACTTTATATTCAGACCAAAAGAAAGATAAAAAGTGCGATAAAAGTAACTAAATGTAAGATTATATACAGACCAAATGAAAATCAAAGAAAGCGTAAACTGAATCAGTATATATATACAATCATCAAAAGATAAAATGTAGGGAGCACCCCCTCAAATAAAAGCTGGAATTAATTCAATGCCATCTAAATAAATAAGTACCAAAAAGTATAAAGAAAGGATATGAATACTCCCTAAGCTTGGTCCGTCTGCGTAGGATCATTAATGCTCCCTAGGTCCTCTATATGCGCGGGAACCTCAGATTGGTTCTTGGTATCCTACTGCTCACCTGCTCGGACTGGGGCTTGGACCTGGACAGGTTGTGACTCATGTACATCATGTGGAAAAATTGGAGAAAGCCTCTTATGGGTCTGCTAACTGGATGATGAAATCAACTGTGCTCGAGATCTTCCTGTCTTGTTTGGAGGCCTCTGTACCTGCTTTGGCTCTGTGGCTGCTAGAACTATTAATGAAGTTGCACCTGGAGCTGGGTCTTCAAATAATAAATGTAAAGGCAGTTGATCTTCGTTGAGACCCTCCACATCCGCCCTCAACTCCTTCACGGACTCCTTAGAGGCTCATGTCTTTCTTAGTTTCTTTTGCTCTTGAGCAAACTCCATGAGTTCTTTGCTGTGGGAATCCACTACCTCAACAAGTCATCATGAGTACTGATGATCTTTTCCTGGTTGTTCAGGAGTTTCTTCAATGCATCCTCAATAGATAGAGAGACCTGTGCCAGCTGAGGTGCCGATTGAGCTGCAATGGTAAAGGTAAATGTGGACAACTTGGATGACGCAGTGTACGTCTGATTGTTCAAGCTCTGAAGCATCTGGCTCAATTGATGGGTAGTGATGGGATGGGCATGAGAGGAGGGAATCTCTAGGAAAGATGAAGTAAAAGGACCAAGAGGCATGTCAGCAGTAGTAGTGGAAGGTCCGGGAGGCATATCAGGCACTATGGAGGTAGGCTTGGTGGAGGTCTCTACCACAACTTGCTCTTCAGACTGGCTAGTTGGGGCGGAAGCACGTGCCTTGTATATCTTGTCCTTGGGGTTGTCTTGCCCCGTTCAAACTATTCCATGAGAACGGAGCCACATGTTTTACCTCGATATCAAACTGTCTCTTTTACACCTTCAAGTCTCTACAATACATGGTCATGGTGTTGGGGAAAGGGTACTTCCTATCAGCCTCAGCACCAACAAGAGGAATACATCTAGACATCATGTTACCTACATTGATTGGGTACCTGACCATGATACAAGCAAGTATAACAGCCCGTGATAGAGGAATAGTCTGATCATGGGTAGTGGGATCAATCCGGCTGCACACAAAAGTCAACCAACCCTTAGCCTCAAAGTTAAGGGTCCAGCAAAGAATTTTCACCTGCACAGTCAACGACGCCTAAAAA
Source organism: Nicotiana benthamiana (assembly GCA_034376525.1). NCBI lineage: Eukaryota > Viridiplantae > Streptophyta > Magnoliopsida > Solanales > Solanaceae > Nicotiana > Nicotiana benthamiana. Next base: position 74,040,451 of record CM067328.1, on the reverse strand, counting down.
ATTATCGCAGCAAACTCAAACTTAGGAAGCGCTAGTGCTAGGACTTTTACCAGAATAGTGGTATGGGGTCTATTTCCACAGGGAGCTTGGAATAGAGTTGCGTATTTGTTCAGACTAGAAATACGTGTTTGCTCCTAATTGTATTTATAACATTTCTGGGTTTTTATGATTATAAAATACAATTTATCAATTATAATTTAAAACTAAATTATGCTAAGATATTAATTGTAGGATGTATGCAAGATAGAGAAAGCCACTAGGGTCGTGACATTTACCTAGGTGGTCAATTAATGGGTAGAGACTCCTAATACTAGAATGATAATTATGAGGCTTATGCTATAATTGTTGTACGATTGCACTCACTCTCACACCTCTCTATAGAGAGAGTGATTTTTCCTGATTGACTCTCTCGAGACCAATTAGGCAGGCCTATTTTTCCCAAGCAACTTAGGTTTCAAGTTGGGTAATTACTCTCTCGAGGTTTATCCGTTAACTAGGAGTACCATTCTCATGGATCCATCCCAATTCCTTGTTGGGTCAATTTTGGGGTTGTCGATTCTCCTTCTCAAAAAGGGTCAAGACCCACTCAGCTAGAATTAGAGTTTGCAACCACCAAATCCTAATGAAATCATAAAATTAGCCCAAATAATAAACACCCAACATCATTCAAGCATTAAACAATCACATCCATTAATTACCACACTAGGATTGAGCCATAACACCAGCTAACGAGTTTAGCTAGACATAGAAATAGAAATTGAAGAAATAGAAGATGAAACAAACATATTAATTAATTACTAATGTTAATCTACAAGAATCCACGATAGAAGAAGATAAAATTGCCTAAAATAGGCTAAAACTTGAGTCTCACGAGTGCAACAACCATCTCATATCTAATGCTTAACCAGAAAAAGTAAAATGTTCTATTTATTGTGCAAAAAAAATGGACAAAAATTCCCTACGGGGTTGGCCTGGACTGCGGATAAATGTAGCAAGGCCACACAGGGTCTTGGTCTTTCTAGTCTTTCCTTTGAAGTTGGGGACGCGGACCGCGCAAGTAGGTGGTGCAGCCACTCTAGCTGAAGGGTGCGGACCGCGCAAAAATGGGCCACTGCCGCGTTGGCTGATGGCGCGGGTCGCGCATAAATGAGACGCGCCCATGTGGATACATTTGGCAAAAGATCAACTCTCTGAATATCATCCACGCGGAGTGCACTTATTTATAGCACGAACGCGTGGGTTCTTCCTTACATTCTTTTGTCTCTGAATCTCTACATGCGCGGACCACGTAAGGATGAGTGTGGACCGCGCATGATACCACCGAAATGCACAGTCTTTGAACTGATATCACGGCCGCGTGGCAAAGCAGTGTTGTCCGTGCTAGGTCTGTTTGTTCCCCACTTTACATGTCTTTGACACTTGACAGGTTTTACTCCATTTTGAGCCGATCTTTGACATTGTCACCTTGTCGTTCAAACCAACAACCAAGCACAACTTGTAAGTATTTTGGGACTAGTTTATAGCAATTCACATACAAAGCTTAGGCAAGTATTGGTATAAAATGTGTAAAAAGCATAGTTATAAACTCCTCCAAACTTTAACCTTTGCTTGTCCTCAAGCAAATAAAATAAGACCTATCCCTCAAATGAAAACATTCAAGTAATTCTTGTTTATCCTAAAGTAACCTTAACAAGCATCAATTGGGACTAACAATTGGCCTCAATGCGAATGCATCATTAATACATTTAAACATTCAAAACTTGTGGGTCAAGTGTGACACAAGAGCATCAAGAGTTGACACATATTCATCAAGAGCATCAAGAGTTGACACAAGAGCATCTTTGTTTTGAAATTCAATACCCTCTCTCATTTTGTCTACTTTTCCACACTTTTTTTCACTTTTTGTTGTCCTTGGATTCTCTTTTTGTTTCTTATTCACATTTGTCCTTCTTTTTGTCTTTTTCTCTTTTTTCGTTGCCTTCTTTTTCTTTTGCTTTTGTACATGATTACCACATTGTTTCCTTTCTTTTCTCTCCCCCCAAACTTTGACATATGCCAATTCTCAAGGGAAGATTTGGGTGCCAAGCGAGGGTCTCATTGAGAACAGGTATAGGCTTGTAGCTTTGGTTCATGAAAGAAGAAGGTTTAAGGCTCAAAAGGGGTGAACTTGGAAACATTCCACTGGTAGGTCATGGACTTGTTAAAACTTGGCATTTTGGATCAAGGAGAGCCTATAATCACTTCTCAAGTCAAGTTTCACCTATGATTTCCCCTCAACAAACATTCAGGGCAAGTTCTAGACTATCGGCTGGGTACTTGGGCTCATAATTCGAATTATCACCACACACACCTCAAGGATTGCTAAAGATATTGAGTCTAGGGCCCACAATGATCATAGTTACAATGATTGTTTGGCAGAGTCTTAGGGCCATGCCATTCACCATCTTAAGCACAATATTATGTATTTGACCATGGGATCAAAGGCAAATGTGTTAGGCCCAAGTGAAGCTTTGCCTGAGGTACCCATAACTACAAAACTTGAAAATCAAAAAATAAAAATAAAAAATGGACTCAAACCCTTAAGAAGGTCGTCACACCATATAACATTGGGAAGAGCCACCTGGATCATAAAACACTCTACCCTTTGAAAGAACCATGGAATTAAGAAAACCAAGGGCTTATTGCAAACGCCAAAACAAAACATAAAGGATACGAGCCTAACTAAGCAACTAAAACTAAAAGTTTTAATGAAAATAGAAAACCAAGAAAACCAAAATGAAAAACCGAATGAATATGTACAATAAGGGAGTAGAATATACAACTGGGGGTAATGAATATATACAGAAAGTCGAAAAGCATCTAAAAATGAAAAGCTATATACAAACAAACTATCAACTACAAATATACTAAGAGTCAAATGAATATATACAATCATCCATCAAAATAGTAGGGAGCAACCCCACGAATAAAAGCCGGCGTTGTCCTAATGCCAACTACCAAATTAAATATAAAATGACAGATAAAGGATATAGAGTGGCCCCTCAATCCTGATCTATCGCCATGTGCTGATCAGTCGTCCTCTGGTCCTCTATACTGGCGGGAACCTCATATTGGTTCCGGGCCTGCTGCTGCTCTCCTGCTGGGAGTAGGGCCTAAATTATGAACTGGATGCACATTTGGTGGAGCACTAGAGGTATCCTGCTGAACCTGTGCCACCTCTATCACAAATCCCTCAGTGCAAGGGATTTCCTCTTCTTCCTCGGGTGCCTGGGTGCCTCCTCCTGCTGTGGCTGAGCTGCTGGTGGATCTACAACTGGGTCCCCAAATAGTAATTCTAATGGCATCTGGTCCGCCAAAATCTTATCTACATCTTCTCGCAGCTTCTTCACCGACTCCTTCAAAGCTGTTTGCTTCCTCAACTTTTTGTGCTCCCGGGCCAACTTTTGCAATGTAATGTTGTGTGCACCAACTTCCATAGTCAAGGAATCCTATGTCTCCATCATATTTTCCTAGTTGGCTAGGATTTTCTTCAGTGTATCCTCAATAGAAGGAGGAATCTCAACAGTGGCAAGAGCTGACTGTGCCTGAACTCCAATGGCTAAGGTTGACAACTTGGATGTCGCAACTGACATCCAGTTTTTCAAACTAGCTAAAGACTGAGTGAGCTGGTAAGTAGTGAACCGTTGAGGCTTTGATGAAGGGACAATAAGGCCAACTGAAGTAGAAGTGCCAGCAACAGAAGAAGGTCCCGAGAGAAAAGTCTCACTGGTAGTAACATCAGAGATGGTTGATGGATCAGTAGAATGCTCAATAAGCGCTGGCTACTCAGACTGGCCAGGTATGGTAGAAGTGGATGGATGATGCTTTTCTGACTTCTTTGGGTTATCAGGACCCAAATGACTGTACCATGAATAGGGAGCGACTAGTTTTACCCTGACATCAAAGCGTTTCTTTTTCACATCCAAATCTTTAAAGTATAGGGAAAAAATGTTCAGGAAAGGGTAGTTTCTGTTGGTCTCTTGTCCGACCATAGAGATCACCCTCAGGATAAAGTTTCCCACATTGAGAGGAAGCCCGACCATGATATATGCCACTGGATCAGCCCGGGGAATAGGAACTGGGTGATCATGGGTGGAGGGATCAAGTCTAGTGCACACGAACATCAACCAACCATTGGCCTCAAAATTGAAAGTGTTCCACATAATCTTCTCCCCTACCTTCAACCATATTGGAACAGTGCCCAGGGTTTCCATGAACTGGGACAACCAAGGACGCACCTCTTCTTTCATTGCCAGCTTTGCTAAGTATTCAAATTGATCCTCTTCTTTGAACCCGAAGTATTCATTCAGTGACTACCCATCAAACATCACCAATTTGTCACGCACCTTCATCGCCTTTGAGTCCTTAACCACATGATGAACACTACAGCAGAACTCTTTTACCATATGTTTAATGGCAACTAAGACTTTTACCCGAATAGTGGTATCAGGGTCAATTTCCACAGGGAGCTTGAAATGGAGTTGCATATTTGTTCAGACTAGAAATGCATGTTTGCTCTATTGTACTTCTAACATTTTTTGGGTTTTTATGATTATCAACTACAATTTATCAACTATAAATTAAAACTTAATTATGCTAAGATATTAATTCTAGGCTGTATGCAAGATAGAGAAAGGCACTAGGGTCGTGGCATTTACCTAGGTGGTCAACTAACAGTTAGAGACTCCTAATACAAGAATGATGATTATGGGGCTTATGCTATAACCGTTGCACGATTGCAATCACTCTCACACATCTCGATAGAGAGAGCGATTTTGCTTAATTGACTCTCTCGAGACCAATTGAGTAGACCAATTTTCCCAAGAAACTTAGGGTTCAAGTTGGGTAATTACTCTCTCGAGTTTTAACCCGTTAATTGAGACTACCATTCTCATGGGTCCATCCCAATTCCTTGTTGGGTCAATTTTGGGGTCATAGACTCTCTTTCTCAAAAAGAGTCAAGACCCACTAAGCTAGACTTAGTGTTTGCAACCACCAAATCCTAATGAAATGATAAAATTAACCCAAATAAGAAACGTCCAACATCATGCAGGCATAACAATCACACCCATTAATTACCCACACTAGGTTTGAGCCACAACACTAGCTAACGGGTTTAGGTAGACATAATAGAAACATAAATTGAAGAAATATAAGATGAAACAAACAAATTAATTAATTGCTAATGTTAATCTACAAGAATTCATGATAGAAGAATATAAAATTGCCCATAATAGGCTAAAAATTGAGTCTCACGAGTGCAACAACTATCTTATATCTAATACTTAAGCAAACAAAGTAAAATGTTCAATTAATAGTGCACAGGAAAAAATTAACAAAAATGCCCCTGCGGGGTTGGAGCAGACATCACATAAATGTAGTGCGGCCGCGCAGGGTCTTGGTCTTTCAAGTCCCTCCTTTAAAATTGGGGAAGCAGACTACACAAGAAGGTGTTGCGGCGCGCTGGCTGAAGAGTGCGGACCACACATAAATCGGGCGCCGCCGCATTGGCTGACGGCACGGACGCGCATAAATGGGATGCTGCCGCGTGGACAGATTTGGCAAAAGATCAACTCTCTGAATATTATCCATGCGGACTGCACTGATTTGTTGCACGACCATGTGGGTTTTGCCTTGCATTCTTTTGTCTCTGAATCTCCGCAGGCGCGGACCACATAAGGATGAGCGCGGACCCCGCATGATACCACTAAAATGCACAGTCTCTGAACTCCTAGAGAGGCCGTGTGGCAAAGCACTGCGGTCCGAGCTAGGTCTCCTTGTTCCCCACTTCACTTGTTTTTGACATTTTACAGTATTTCACTCTGTTTTGAACCGATCTTTGACATTTATCATCTTGTTGCTCAAACCTGCAATAAAGTGCAACTTGTATGTATTTAGGGACTTATTTATAGCAATTCACACACAAAGCTTAGGCATGTATAGGCATAAGACGTGTGAAAATCATAGTTATCAAACAATACCTGCGGTTGACAGGTATGAAGCTTACCACGGACGAATCTCCACACTCATCGCCAACTTTTCATTGTAAAGGGACTCATCAACCTCAGGGAAACCCAAATACTCATTGAGCGCCTTCCCAGTAAAGTACACCATTTGGTCTCAAACATTGGTTATTTTATTGCCCTTGATGATGTGGGCTACATTACAATAAAACTCCTTGACCATATGTTCATTTTCCTCCACGCATTCATCTACAAAGTGCTCCCAACCCACTCTCATTCTGAACTCTCTTTGCACATTGGGGTTGTGGGGTAGGAGATCTTTGTCAACGGAACTCCTTTCAGAACTCTGTTTTTGCACGGCCACCACTCCCTGAAGTTATGAAATGCCACCTGGCTCACGAATCTATCTTCCCACTCTGCGGGGTTTCTAGTACGGGAACCCCCAACCTTAGGCTTACTGCCTGCCTGTACCTTCTCATCTTCCCCATCTCCGTCTGTACTCTCCCCAGATACTAAAGCTATGGGGGAAGTTAAGTACTCGCCACTGCCAGTCGCTGAGCCCTTTGATGACTCATTGGGACAATGCTCTAGTGATCTCGCAGTGGGTGGTGGTGCAGGAGAATCATCACTCAATCCGAAGTTAGAGACGGAGTGAGTTGCCACTAAGTCAGAGGAGATGTCTTGAGAGGCCATATATTTACTCCGGATTGGTCACAAGCTCTATTAACAGCCTTTATTACTTTCCTTCTGTTCTGTCTAGCTTGGGAGGGAGTTTTACCAGTTTTCCTTTATTACCTCGGACGGGTTGTTTTGCACATTTACCTCTTTGTTTAATCATTGTCTGCAAGCACAACATCTAACTATGTTAGTATCAGTAGAGACACTGAACCCTATGTGTAAAATGTACTACTAAACAGAAACAAAAAGTTGCAGAAAAATTTGCGAACACATAGTGCAGCACGAGCCGCACAAAAAGGATTGCGGCCGCACTAGAGTCACTGCGGATTTCATAAAAGACACTGCGGTCCGCATTGGGGCAAGGTCTAAAAGATCATCCTCTGAATCTCACCACCGCAGCCCGCATAGAGTAGCATCACGTCCGTAGTGGGCCAGCGCGAACCACGCAAAATGTAGTGTAGTCGCATTGGGCAACAAGTCAACTTGCAGAACATAAGCACTGAGGTCCGTGCAAAGTGGTACCGCGGACTGCATCAGAGCACCGCAGACCGCACAAGAGGGACCGCGGTCCGCGAAGAGTACTCAGTCAAGGCAATGAGTTAGGGTTCATGGATTTTACATTATTGTTTAAGTTTCCAAACCTTGTCCCTACTCAATTTACCCAGTTAATATTACTCCTCAGGCAAACAAAAATTACTAGTTTACCTAAACTAACATCAAAATTGAAGAATTACCGGGGGGGGGGGATACTACACAGTTAATAGAAAAGAACATAAAATGAAATTAAATAATTAAACTAACAAGAAATGGTTGAATTTTACCAGATATTGAGAAGAAGTATAGCAGCACAATGCAAACAAGATAGTACGAAGAAGAGGGAAGATGAACAATTATTTTTAGGTCTCTAAGAGTCAAATTTTCGAAAAGGGTAACCGGTGACCCTTGTGGTCTATTTAAATAAAAACATACGGGACCCAGTCTTACCTACCAGTGCGGCCACACAAAACGAACCGCGTACCGAGGACTGCGGACCGTGCTGGGTTTGTTTTGGAGAAGTTTGAGAAGGCAACCTCTGCGACCCGCACAAAACAGACCGCGACCTTGAAAGTCCACAGTGGTCCGCACTAAATACGATGAAGCCGCGGTAGCAAACTTCAGACGGTACCCCACTTGGCTCATACCAGTGCGGACCACACAAAGTGTAGAGCGGCTGCACTGGCAACTTCAGAGACTATTCAATTTTTCCATCTTATTTTTAACTGCATCAAAACAATCCCTGCAATATCTTAAAACCAATTAGCCCAAAAATCCCAAACTACAAAGAAAATAAAAGATAAAGAAAAAGACATGGGTTGCCTCCCAAGAAATGACTGATTTAATATCATGGCACGATACATGTTACGACCACATCACTTTAGATGAATGAGCGCCACCTCGTGGCTATCATAGAACCTCCCAAGGTAATTCTTGACGCGATGCCCATTGACTCTGAAAACATTTTCATTTTTGTTCTTATGATAAAGAGAACCAAACAGGGTCACACAAACAACTTCAAATATCCCACTCCACTTTGATTTGAGCTTATTCGGAAACAGACATAACTGGGACTTAAACAAAGGGACTAGATCACCAATTTTGAATTCCTTTCCCCAAGCATATTTTTCATGCAGGTACTTCATCTTGTCCTTATACAAGAATGAGCTAGAGTAGGCATGAAATCTACACTCATCAAGCTCATTGAGTTGTTCAATACAGAGATTGACCGTAACATCCCATTCCAAATTCAACTTCCTCAAGGCCCACATAGCTTTGTGTTCTAGCTCGACCGGAAGATGGCAAGCTTTCCCAAACACCAAACGATACGGAAACATACCAATTGGAGTCTTGTAAGTTGTCCGATAGCCCGCGCCATCCAACCTTTTTGACCAATCAATCCTATTAGCATTGACCATTTTTTGACAAGATACTCTTTATTTCTCGGTTGGAGACTTCCACTTGACCACTAGCTTGAGGATGATAGGGGGTGGACGCTATGTGATTGACTCCATATATGGCAATCAATGAATCAAAAGCTCTATTGCAAACGTGCGATCCCCAATCACTAATAATAGCACGAGGATTGCCAAACCTTGTGAAGATACTCTTCTTAATAAATGCAACAACACTCCTGGGCTTCATTGTTGGGCTTGGCCATGGCTTCAACCCACTTTGAGACATAATCCATAGCCACTAGAATAGAAGTGTTCCCACAAGAGCTAACAAATGGACCCATGAAATTGATGCCCCAAACATCAAAATATCCACTTCAAGAATTGTGTTGAGAGCATCTCATCCATTTTAGAAATTCCACCATCTCTTTGGCACTCATCACACATCATCACAAAATTATTCGTATCTTTGAACAAGTTTGGTCAATAAAACACACAACTAAGGACCTTCGAGGCGGTCCTCACCCCACCGTGATGGCCACCATAGGGTGAGGAATGGCAAGACTCTAAGATTCTCAATTGTTCTTCCTCCAGGACACATCATCGAAGCACACCATCCGTGTAAATCTTGAACAAATATGTCATCCCAATAAAAATCCAAGCTATCTCGCTTGACCTTCTTCCTTTGGCTAGAAGAGAGCTAATATGGGATTATTCTGGTCACAAGGTAATTCGCAACATCAGAAACCTATGATATATCATGCATTGACACTACAAGGAACTGTTCATCGGGGAATTCATCATTGATCTCAAGGCCATAACAAGGACTTCCTTCATCTTCCAAAAGGGTTAAATGGTCCGCCACTAGATTCTCACTACCTTTTCAGTGTACAATTTCTAGATCAAACTCTTGAAGAAGGAACACCCATCTCATCAATGTTGCAATTGGAGTCTTTCTTTGTTGTCAAATACCTAAGGGAGGCATGATTGGTAAGAAAAATACTTTGGCCCCATAAGATACGGTCGGAGATTTTCCATTGCAAAAACTTTAGCCAATAACTTTTTCTCGGTGATTGTGTGGTTCCTTTGAGCCTCATTGATGGTCTTGCTTGATTAGTACATCAGATGATACATCTTATTAAATCGTTGACCCAAAACAACCCCAACCGCAACGTCACTAGCATCACACATGAGCTCGAAATGCAAGCTCCAATTTGGTGCGGTAGTGATAGGGGTAGTAGTCAACTTGTGTTGTCGAAGGCTCAAAATCCGCCATGTACTTCTCATCAAACGCAAATTTAGTATCCTTATCTAGCAACTTGCACAATGGGTTAACTACCTTTGAAAAATCTTTAACGAACCTCCAGTAGAGCCACGCGTGCCCAGGAAAACTCCTCAGCCCTTTGACAGAAGTAGGGGAGGAAGCCTTGAAATCACCTCTATCTTGGATTTATGCACTTCAATTCCTCGCTTTGAAATTCTGTGACCCAATACAATACCCTCTTCAACCATGAAATGGCGCTTTTTCCAATTGAGAACAAGATTCGTGTCTTCATATCGGGCCAACACTCTATCCAAATTACCCGAACACTCTTCAAAGGAATCCCCAACTTTGTTAAAATCATCCATGATCTCCAATATACCTTCAGCCATGTCGGTTAATATAGCCATCATGCAACGCTGGAAGGTCGCAGAGCATTACACAACCCGAACGACATTCAAGAGAATTGAATGTGCCATACAATTAGGTAAAAGTTGTCTTCTCTTGAACCTCTGGGGCAATTATGATTTGATTGTACCCCGAGTATCCATCCAAAAAGCGATAGAAAGCATGCCTCGCAAGACATTCTAGCATTTGGTCAAGGAATGGCAATGGGAAGTGTTCCTTTTATGTCTTCTTGTTTAGTTTTCGGCAATCCAAACAAACTCTCCAACTTGTGACTGTCCGAGCAGGAATAAGCTCATTGTTTTCATTGGTATCCACAGTCATCCCATCCTTCTTCGGTACACATTGCACCTGAGAAGTCCAAGAATTGTCAGAATAAGATAAACTACACCGGCATCTAACCAATTGATAACCTTTTTCTTTACCACTTCTTGCATCGCCTCATTTAATATATTTTGATGCTATAACTAATTCCTTGCATCCTCCTCCAAAATGATTTTATGCATGCAAAATTCGGGGCTTATTCCCCGAATGTCGGCCAATGTCCATCCAATCGCCTTCTTGCGCTTTTGAAGTACCGCTAAAGTGGTGTCAACCTGCATGTTAGTTAAGAAAGATGAAAGAATAACAGGTACAGTCGAATTTACCCCAGGAAATCATACATGTGGTGTGGAGGAAGTGGTTTTAACTCCTAGACCGGCGGCTATTCAATAGATGGCTTTGTTGGTACAGTTTTGCAATTTTCAAGATCCATGGACAATTTCCTAGGCTCATATGAATATGAACCCTTACCATGCAATGAATTTACACGCTCCACTCTACTTGAATCATCATTGACATCAATATTTAGAAGAACGACCTCAAGGGGATCTTCAACATTGATCATATAACTTGTGTCATCCACTATCACAGCTGTGACAATGTCCCCGAATGAGCACACCTCTGTGCTATTTGGTTGCCGCATGGATTTAAAACATGGAAAACAACTTTGTCATCCCCCATAGGAAAGTCAACTCACCTGCTTCAACATCAAACAATGCCTTCCCCGTTTCTAGGAAAGGTCTCCCAAGAATAATCGGGACGTCAAAGTCCACTTCACAATCCAATATGACAAAATTTGTGGCAATATGAATTAGTCTACCCGGACAAGTACGTCATCAATTATACCCAAATGTTGCTTCATTGATCGATTTTCCATTTGAAGTCTCATTGAGGTTGGTTGAGGTTATCCAATTCCCAAGGTCTTGATGATCGAGTATTGTATCAAATTTATGCTAGCCCCCATATCACAGAGGGCCTTGGGAAAGTTCGCACTTCCAATAGTGTAAGGGATAGTAAAAGCTCCAGGATCTTCAAGTTTTGGGTCCATGGAATGTACAATCTCACTCATTTTGTGAGTCATTTTAAGTATTTCACACTCCATCGACCTCTTTTTCGTCACCAAATCATTCATAAACTTGGCATACCCCGGCATTAGCTCGAGTGCGTCAACCAAAGGCACAATGATTGTAAGGCTCTTCATCATGTCTATGATATTTTTAAATTGGTTTTCGTTCTTTTGATTTTACAACCATTGAGGATAAGTCGGAGGTGGCCTAGGAAAAGGTGCTTTGGCTTTGGGAACCACCAGCTTAGACATATCAATCACGTGTTCCCTAGACGGGTTCACGACATCTTGTGTTTCCACCTCGGCCTCATTGTTGATACCTAATTTTTCCCTATGTATTTTTGTACCCAAAATACTTTCAAAATAGTTTGTGAATGCATATATAAGCATCCACAAAAAGTTTGGTATTTTCTATAATTTTTCAAGCATTTTAGTACCAATTTACAACTTATTTTGTACTATAAAATCCAACATTTAACCTCAAATGTGTTGGAAATCATGTATATCGTTGATATGTGCGCTTTGGTTGTATGAGCATGATTTTCCGGTATAGGTTTTGATGAATGACAAACAATGAAGTCAAGTGTCAAACCACGATATAATATGACAATCTATCAAATGGCGAGAAGCATACTGATGACGGAATTGCATGAACGAGCCAAAGAGTTCAAGACCGAAGACCCAAGACGTAGGTCGTTTGGTAGAACCAATGTAAGGACAACGTTTAAGTTATCTTATCCTTTGGCTCAACATTAGGTCATCATAAACATGCATAAAATATTTTATTAAATCATATTTATCATAAACATGCATCTTTGTGTTAAAACAAAATGATGTTGAAGGTTTTAAACATGTCTTTTAAATCTGGGCCTCAACAATCGATTATTTGAATCCTACAATCTATTGTATTAAGACAGTGTGATCTGAAGTTTTTCAAAATAGCAAACAATCGATTGTCTACTTTTAACAATCGATTATTTTGAGACAGTGTGCAACCGAAGTTTTTAAACATCTAAACAATCGATCGTTTTTGTCATACAATCGATTATATTCATAAACAATCGATTGTCATTTTCATACAATCGATTATATTTGACCGTTCCCACAGAATCAACTATATTTTGATCCGTTCCCACAGAATCCTAAATTGATTTTTGAACGTTGACTAACAATCGATTATTTAGTCCATACAATCGATTGTTTAGCCTAAAATCAGGAATCTGTCTTTTGAACGTTGGTCAAACATTTGATTATCTACTCCAAACAATCGATTGTTTGAGCACAGAATCAGGGATTTTATTTGTCAATTAAGCAACGGTCAGCACCACTTTTTCACCTATAGAAAGAGGTCTTTTGAGCTGATTTTAAACACACAACTCCTCCATACATTGTTATACATATTGATCATTTTCAAGCATCATTTTAGAGCTTTTGTTGAGCCATTTGATAGACAACTTTGTGTTGTTCGTAGAGCTTATTGTGTATCTCTTTATCCACTCTATTGAGAGAGTATTTGTTGTAAAAGAGAGTTGTTTGAGAAGAACATATCTTCTCATTTGTCGGGTTTGTTAAGTACCCAAAGTCTTAGTGGTTGAAGTCTTGGGGTAAGGTATCCTCAAGCAAGTGAAGTGTTAATGTGTGGTATCCTTGAGCAACTGTAACGGTTTGTTAAGCACCCGTAAGCTTGACGAAGTTAGTGGAAATCTCGAGAGAGTCTCTCGGGACTGGACTAGCCACGGGTTGTGGTGAACCAGGATACATCGGTGCGTTCGTTCCTTATTATTTAATTATCGCACTTATTTCATTCCTGCAATTTTTAAATTCTGAAAGTTTACGCTGTTTTTTATTATTACGCTATTCACCCCCCTCTAGCGTTAAGTGTATTTTCTAACAATTGGTATCGGAGCCTAACTCTCAGAAAGCCTTAACCGGTTGAGAGAAATATATATTTTTCTGTTGAGAATATTGAACGCTGGAACGATGGATGAAGGACAGTCCACCACTTGCCCTCCACTATTTGACGGAACAAACTATACATATTGGAAAGAGCGGAAGAGCATCTTCCTCAAAGCAAACAGTTTTCGTTTGTGGCAAATCATCAAAAACGGTGAACCAATGCCAACAGAGAAAGTTGGAGAGACCACGGTTCCAAAGAAGGAAGATGAATATGATGCCGAGGATATCATGAAAGTTAAAAATAATGCAAGGGCCATCCATGTATTATATTGTGTGGTGAATCCAGATGATTATCGAAAAATCTCTTGCTGCACAACCGCCAAGGAGATGTGGGATAAGCTCGAGATCATTTATGAAGGTACGCCTCAAGTCCGAGAAGCCAAAATTGATTTCTAATACATAAATATGAAATCTTTAGAATGGAGAAGGAACCCATTGGTGTTATGTTTGAACGATTTTTAAGAATCGTCAACGATCTCCATGCTCTCGGGAAAGTTTACACGAACAAAGATCTTGTTCGAAAAGTCCTACGGAGTCTCACTCCCGAATGGCGCTCCAAAGCCAATGCCATCCAAGAGTCGATGGAATTCACGGATATCACAATTGATGGACTAAGAGGTAACCTCGAAACTTATGATAGCACAATTCTTAATCCTTATCTTAGAAGCAATTCGAATTTCCCTTCAAAGCCTCATCCTCTAAAAGAGAAGAGGTAAGTGATTCGGAAAGGGATGATGATAATATTTCCAATGATAAAATTAAAATGTTTTGTAAGTCTATGAAAAAAGACAAGAAAAAGAAGAAACACCATAGGCGCTTATCACGGGATTCGGACAGCTCAGGCGATGAAACCGCCGCATTGTGTCTCATGGCTAACGAAGGAGAAGAGGTAAATACATCTAAGTCTCACTCGTTTGAAGAATTACAAAATGCCTATGATGAATTGTATGGTGAATTTGTTAATGCTTCCAAAACTATCATAGAATTGAAGAAAACACTTTCTTTGCAGAAAACACTTTCTTTGCAAGAAACAGATTTTCAGAAAACACTTTCTTTACAAAAAAAAGAGTTTGAAAAATCCTCTTCTTTGAAAGAAATAGATATTGAAAAATTGACTAATGAAAATGATGTTCTTAAAAATAAAATGAAAGTTTTAGAAAAAGAAAATAAGTTTTTGAAAAATGACATTGTTGATTTTAAAAATAAAATCAAGGAATTGAATGAAGCCTCTTCTATTGATAAATGTTCCAATTGTTCTTCTTGTAGTTCTTTAATACTAGAGAACACAGAACTCAGGAAAGCACTAGAAACACGTAGTGTTGATAGTCCTAAAATTGAAGATATTAAAAGGATGAAAGTAATGAGGTCGGACCATCTAGAAAGAATTCTAGGAACCTCACTAATGAGTCTAAGATTAATTGTTTTAGACCACCTAGAAACAACTCTAGGAATTTTGTTAATGAGTCTAGAATGAATAACTTTAGACCACCTAGACACAATTCTAGGAATTTTATAAATGAGTCTAGAATGAATAATTTTAGACCACCTAGACATGACTCTAGGAAATTCAACGCTTCTAGGGGGAACAACTTTAGATCACCTAGAACGCATTTGGCTCAACCTAGACATATGCACAATCCTAATGTCATATGTCACTATTGTAATCGGGTAGGATACATTGCACCCGTTTGTTTTGCTAAACATAGAGATTTATGTGTTGATTATGACTATTGTTATCCTAACCCCCAAGGACCCAAAAGAAGTTGGGTACCAAAAACCTATTTTTAGGTTATTTTTGCAGGTGTGCTTGAAGACTACAATATTGTAGTGGATGCACCAAGCACGAACCCTTAATGCACTAAGGGGGAACGTCGGTTAGTTATCGTATTTTGAATAAAAACGCAATAAGTTGATATGTGCAAATAATCTATATCAGTTTTGGTTGATACATGCTTTAATAAGTTTTATTTTTGAATAACAATTAGTATCAATTGGTTTTATAATAAATGATTGATTCATGTTTTGATGAATATTTTTAGTTTTAATAACAATTGGCATAGTTCAGAAAAATGATCGTTATTATTAATATGACATTTACTAATTTTTTTTATATGATCTTGTCTATTACGATTGGTATCGTCAATGGTATATATAACCTTTGGTATACTCTTTTTGCTAATGCCAAAAGGGGGAAGAATATGGGCGATATGCATGCTTTAATTGAGGGGGAATATTCAACTAAGGGGGAATTATATTGAATTGAATTGGTTGCATAAATTGTATGTTGAGATATAGCATCTATCTAGGGGGAATTCAATATGCATATCTTCGGTTGTTTGTCATTATCAAAAAGGGGGAAATTGTTGGAAATCATGTATATCGTTGATATGTGCGCTTTGGTTGTATGAGCATGATTTTCCGGTATAGGTTTTGATGAATGACAAACAATGAAGTCAAGTGTCAAACAACGATATAATATGACAATCAATCAAATGGCGAGAAGCATACTGATGACGGAATTGCATGAACGAGCCAAAGAGTTCAAGACCGAAGACCCAAGACGTAGGTCGTTTGGTAGAACCAATGTAAGGACAACGTTTAAGTTATCTTATCCTTTGGCTCAAAATTAGGTCATCATAAACATGCATAAAATATTTTATTAAATCATATTTATCATAAACATGCATCTTTGTGTTAAAACAAAATGATGTTGAAGGTTTTAAACATGTCTTTTAAATCTGGGCCTCAACAATCGATTATTTGAATCCTACAATCTATTGTATTAAGACAGTGTGATCTGAAGTTTTTCAAAATAGCAAACAATCGATTGTCTACTTTTAACAGTCGATTATTTTGAGACAGTGTGCAACCGAAGTTCTTAAACATCTAAACAATCGATCGTTTTTGTCATACAATCGATTATATTCATAAACAATCGATTGTCATTTTCATACAATCGATTATATTTTGACCGTTCCCACAGAATCAACTATATTTTGATCCGTTCCCACAGAATCCTAAATTGATTTTTGAACGTTGAATAACAATCGATTATTTAGTCCATACAATAGATTGTTTAGCCTAAAATCAGGAATCTGTCTTTTGAACGTTGGTCAAACATTCGATTATCTACTCCAAACAATCGATTGTTTGAGCACAGAATCAGGGATTTTATTTGTCAATTAAGCAACGGTCAGCACCACTTTTTCACCTATAAAAAGAGGTCTTTTGAGCTGATTTTAAACACACAACTCCTCCATACATTGTTATACATATTGATCATTTTCAAGCATCATTTTAGAGCTTTTGTTGAGCCATTTGATAGACAACTTTGTGTTGTTCATAGAGCTTATTGTGTATCTCTTTATCCACTCTATTGAGAGAGTATTTGTTGTAAAAGAGAGTTGTTTGAGAAGAACATATCTTCTCATTTGTCGGGTTTGTTAAGTACCCAAAGTCTTAGTGGTTGAAGTCTTGGGGTGAGGTATCCTCAAGAAAGTGAAGTCTTAAGGTGTGGTATCCTTGAGCAACTGTAACGGTTTGTTAAGCACCCGTAAGCTTGACGAAGTTAGTGGAAATCTCGAGAGAGTCTCTCGGGACTGGACTAGCCACGGGTTGTGGTGAACCAGGATACATCGGTGCGTTCGTTCCTTATTATTTACTTATCGCACTTATTTCATTCCTGCAATTTTTAAATTCCGAAAGTTTACACTGTTTTTTATTATTACGCTATTCACCCCCCTCTAGCGTTAAGTGTATTTTCTAACAATTGGTATCGGAGCCTAACTCTCTGAAAGCCTTAACCGATTGAGAGAAATATATATTTTTCTGTTGAGAATATTGAACGTAGGAACGATGGATGAAGGACAGTCCACCACTTGCCCTCCACTATTTGACGGAACAAACTATACATATTGAAAAGAGCGGATGAGCATCTTCCTCAAAGCAAACAGTTTTCGTTTGTGGCAAATCATCAAAAACGGTGAACCAATGCCAACAGAGAAAGTTGGAGAGACCACGGTTCCAAAGAAGGAAGATGAATATGATGCCGAGGATATCATGAAAGTTAAAAATAATGCAAGGGCCATCCATGTATTATATTGTGTGGTGAATCCAGATGATTATCGAAAAATCTCTTGCTGCACAACCGCCAAGGAGATGTGGGATAAGCTCGAGATCATTTATGAAGGTACGCCTCAAGTCCGAGAAGCCAAAATTGATTTTCTAACACATAAATATGAAATCTTTAGAATGGAGAAGGAACCCATTGGTGTTATGTTTGAACGATTTTTAAGAATCGTCAACAATCTCCATGCTCTCGGGAAAGTTTACACGAACAAAGATCTTGTTCGAAAAGTCCTACGGAGTCTCACTCCCGAATGGCGCTCCAAAGCAAATACCATCCAAGAGTCGATGGAATTCACGGATATCACAATTGATGGACTAAGAGGTAACCTCGAAACTTATGATAGCACAATTCTTAATCCTTATCTTAGAAGCAATTCGAATTTCCCTTCAAAGCCTCATCCTCTAAAAGAGAAGAGGTAAGTGATTCGGAAAGGGATGATGATAATATTTCCAATGATAAAATTAAAATGTTTTGTAAGTCTATGAAAAAAGACAAGAAAAAGAAGAAACACCATAGGCGCTTATCACGGGATTCGGATAGCTCAGGCGATGAAACCGCCGCATTGTGTCTCATGGCTAACGAAGGAGAAGAGCTAAGTACATCTAACTCTCACTCGTTTGAAGAATTACAAATTGCCTATGATGAATTGTATGGTGAATTTGTTAATGCTTCCAAAACTATCATAGAATTGAAGAAAACACTTTCTTTGCAGAAAACACTTTCTTTGCAGAAAACACTTTCTTTGCAGAAAACACTTTCTTTGCAAGAAACAGATTTTCAGAAAACACTTTCTTTACAAGAAAAAGAGTTTGAAAAATCCTCTTCTTTGAAAGAAATAGATTTTGAAAAATTGACTAATGAAAATGATGTTCTTAAAAATAAAATGAAAGTTTTAGAAAAAGAAAATAAGTTTTTGAAAAATGACATTGTTGATTTTAAAAATAAAATCAAGGAATTGAATGAAGCCTCTTCTATTGATAAATGTTCCAATTGTTCTTCTTGTAGTTCTTTAATACTAGAGAACACAGAACTCAGGAAAGCACTAGAAACACGTAGTGTTGATAGTCCTAAAATTGAAGATATTAAAAAGGATGAAAGTAATGAGGTCGGACCATCTAGAAAGAATTCTAGGAACCTCACTAATGAGTCTAAGATTAATTGTTTTAGACCACCTAGAAACAACTCTAGATATTTTGTTAATGAGTCTAGAATGAATAACTTTAGACCACCTAGACACAATTCTAGGAATTTTATAAATGAGTCTAGAATGAATAATTTTAGACCACCTAGACATGACTCTAGGAAATTCAACGCTTCTAGGGGGAACAACTTTAGATCACCTAGAACGCATTTGGCTCAACCTAGACATATGTACAATCCTAATGTCATATGTTACTATTGTAATCGGGTAGGATACATTGCACCCGTTTGTTTTGCTAAACATAGAGATTTATGTGTTGATTATGACTATTGTTATCCTAACCCCCAAGGACCCAAAAGAAGTTGGGTACCGAAAACCTATTTTTAGGTTATTTTTGTAGGTGTGCTTGAAGACTACAATATTGTAGTGGATGCACCAAGCACGAAACCTTAATGCACTAAGGGGGAACGTCGGTTAGTTATCGTATTTTGAATAAAAACGCAATAAGTTGATATGTGCAAATAATCTATATCAGTTTTGGTTGATGCATGCTTTAATAAGTTTTATTTTTGAATAACAATTAGTATCAATTGGTTTTATAATAAATGATTGATTCATGTTTTGATGAATATTTTTAGTTTAAATAACAATTGGCATAGTTTAGAAAAATGATCGTTATTATTAGTATGCCATTTACTAATTTTTTTTATATGATCTTTTCTATAACGATTGGTATCGTCAATGGTATAAATAACCTTTGGTATACTCTTTTTGCTAATGCCAAAAGGGGGAAGAATATGGGCGATATGCATGCTTTAATTGAGGGGGAATATTCAACTAAGGGGGAATTATATTGAATTGAATTGGTTGCATAAATTGTATGTTGAGATATAGCATCTATTTAGGGGGAATTCAATATGCATATCTTCCGTTGTTTGTCATTATCAAAAAGGGGGAAATTGTTGGAAATCATGTATATCGTTGATATGTGCGCTTTGGTTGTATGAGCATGATTTTCCGGTATAGGTTTTGATGAATGACAAACAATGAAGTCAAGTGTCAAACAACGATATAGTATGACAATCAATCAAATTGCGAGAAGCATACTAATGACGGAATTGCATGAACGAGCCAAAGAGTTCAAGACCGAAGACCCAAGACGTAGGTCGTTTGGTAGAACCAATGTAAGGACAACGTTTAAGTTATCTTATCCTTTGGCTCAACATTAGGTCATCATAAACATGCATAAAATATTTTATTAAATCATATTTATCATAAACATGCATCTTTGTGTTAAAACAAAATGATGTTGAAGGTTTTAAACATGTCTTTTAAATCTGGGCCTCAACAATCGATTATTTGAATCCTACAATCTATTGTATTAAGACAGTGTGATCTGAAGTTTTTCAAAATAGCAAACAATCGATTGTCTACTTTTAACAATCGATTATTTTGAGACAGTGTGCAACCGAAGTTTTTAAACATCTAAACAATCGATCGTTTTTGTCATACAATCGATTATATTCATAAACAATCGATTGTCATTTTCATACAATCGATTATATTTGACCGTTCCCACAGAATCAACTATATTTTGATCCGTTCCCACAGAATCCTAAATTGATTTTTGAACGTTGAATAACAATCGATTATTTAGTCCATACAATCGATTGTTTAGCCTAAAATCAGGAATCTGTCTTTTGAACGTTGGTCAAACATTCGATTATCTACTCCAAACAATCGATTGTTTGAGCACAGAATCAGGGATTTTATTTGTCAATTAAGCAACGTTCAGCACCACTTTTTCACCTATAAAAAGAGGTCTTTTGAGCTGATTTTAAACACACAACTCCTCCATACATTGTTATACATATTGATCATTTTCAAGCATCATTTTAGAGCTTTTGTTGAGCCATTTGATAGACAACTTTGTGTTGTTCATAGAGCTTATTGTGTATCTCTTTATCCACTCTATTGAGAGAGTATTTGTTGTAAAAGAGAGTTGTTTGAGAAGAACATATCTTCTCATTTGTCGGGTTTGTTAAGTACCCAAAGTCTTAGTGGTTGAAGTCTTGGGGTGAGGTATCCTCAAGCAAGTGAAGTCTTAAGGTGTGGTATCCTTGAGCAACTGTAACGGTTTGTTAAGCACCCGTAAGCTTGACGAAGTTAGTGGAAATCTCGAGAGAGTCTCTCGGGACTGGACTAGCCACGGGTTGTGGTGAACCAGGATACATCGGTGCGTTCGTTCCTTATTATTTACTGATCGCACTTATTTCATTCCTGCAATTTTTAAATTCCGAAAGTTTACACTGTTTTTTATTATTACGCTATTCACCCCCCTCTAGCATTAAGTGTATTTTCTAACAATTGGTATCGGAGCCTAACTCTCTGAAAGCCTTAACCGGTTGGGAGAAATATATATTTTTCTGTTGAGAATATTGAACGCAGGAACGATGGATCAAGGACAGTCCACCACTTGCCCTCCACTATTTGACGAAACAAACTATACATATTGGAAAGAGCGGATGAGCATCTTCCTCAAAGCAAACAGTTTTCGTTTGTGGTAAATCATCAAAAACGGTGAACCAATGCCAACAGAGAAAGTTGGAGAGACCACGGTTCCAATGAAGGAAGATGAATATGATGCCGAGGATATCATGAAAGTTAAAAATAATGCAAGGGCCATCCATGTATTATATTGTGTGGTGAATCCAGATGATTATCGAAAAATCTCTTGCTGCACAACCGCCAAGGAGATGTGGGATAAGCTCGAGATCATTTATGAAGGTACGCCTCAAGTCCGAGAAGCCAAAATTGATTTTCTAACACATAAATATAAAATCTTTAGAATGGAGAAGGAACCCATTGGTGTTATGTTTGAACGATTTTTAAGAATCGTCAACGATCTCCATGCTCTCGGAAAAGTTTACACGAACAAAGATCTTGTTCGAAAAGTCCTGCGGAGTCTCACTCCCGAATGGCGCTCCAAAGCAAATACCATCCAAGAGTCGATGGAATTCACGGATATCACAATTGATGGACTAAGAGGTAACCTCGAAACTTATGATAGCACAATTCTTAATCCTTATCTTAGAAGCAATTCGAATTTCCCTTCAAAGCCTCATCCTCTAAAAGAGAAGAGGTAAGTGATTCGGAAAGGGATGATGATAATATTTCCAATGATAAAATTAAAATGTTTTGTAAGTCTATGAAAAAAGACAAGAAAAAGAAGAAACACCATAGGCGCTTATCACGGGATTCGGACAGCTCAGGCGATGAAACCGCCGCATTGTGTCTCATGGCTATCGAAGGAGAAGAGATAAGTACATCTAACTCTCACTCGTTTGAAGAATTACAAAATGCCTATGATGAATTGTGTGGTGAATTTGTTAATGCTTCCAGAACTATCATAGAATTGAAGAAAACACTTTCTTTGCAAGAAACAGATTTTCGGAAAACACTTTCTTTACAAGAAAAAGAGTTTGAAAAATCCTCTTCTTTGAAAGAAATAGATTTTGAAAAATTGACTAATGAAAATGATGTTCTTAAAAATAAAATTAAAGTTTTAGAAAATGAAAATAAGTTTTTGAAAAATGACATTGTTGACTTTAAAAATAAAATCAAGGAATTGAATGAAGCTTCTTCTATTGATAAATGTTCCAATTGTTCTTCTTGTAGTTCTTTAATACTAGAGAACACAGAACTCAGGAAAGCACTAGAAACACATAGTGTTGATAGTCCTAAAATTGAAGATATTAAAAAGGATGAAAGTAATGAGGTCGAACCATCTAGAAAGAATTCTTGGAACCTCACTAATGAGTCTAAGATTAATTGTTTTAGACCACCTAGAAACAACTCTAGGAATTTTGTTAATGAGTCTAGAATGAATAACTTTAGACCACCTAGACACAATTCTAGGAATTTTATGAATGAGTCTAGAATGAATAATTTTAGACCACCTAGACATGACTCTAGGAAATTCAACGCTTCTAGGGGGAACAACTTTAGATCACCTAGAACGCATTTGGCTCAACCTAGACATATGCACAATCCTAATGTCATATGTCACTATTGTAATCGGGTAGGATACATTGCACCCGTTTGTTTTGCTAAACATAGAGATTTATGTGTTGATTATGACTATTGTTATCCTAACCCCCAAGGACCCAAAAGAAGTTGGGTACCAAAAACCTATTTTTAGGTTATTTTTGCAGGTGTGCTTGAAGACTACAATATTGTAGTGGATGCACCAAGCACGAAACCTTAATGCACTAAGGGGGAACGTCGGTTAGTTATCCTATTTTGAATAAAAACGCAATAAGTTGATATGTGCAAATAATCTATATCAGTTTTGGTTGATACATGCTTTAATAAGATTTATTTTTGAATAACAATTAGTCAATTAGTTTTATAATAAATGATTGATTCATGTTTTGATGAATATTTTTAGTTTAAATAACAATTGGCATAGTTGAGAAAAATGATCGTTATTATTAGTATGCCATTTACTAATTTTTTTTATATGATCTTGTCTATAACGATTGGTATCGTCAATGGTATAAATAACCTTTGGTATACTCTTTTTGCTAATGCCAAAAGGGGGAAGAATATGGGCGATATGCATGCTTTAATTGAGGGAGAATATTCAACTAAGGGGGAATTATATTGAATTGAATTGGTTGCATAAATTGTATGTTGAGATATAGCATCTATTTAGGGGGAATTCAATATGCATATCTTCCGTTGTTTGTCATTATCAAAAAGGGGGAAATTGTTGGAAATCATGTATATCGTTGATATGTGCGCTTTGGTTGTATGAGCATGATTTTCCGGTATAGGTGTTGATGAATGACAAACAATGAAGTCAAGTGTCAAACAACGATATAATATGACAATCAATCAAATGGCGAGAAGCATACTGATGACGGAATTGCATGAACGAGCCAAAGAGTTCAAGACCGAAGACCCAAGACGTAGGTCGTTTGGTAGAACCAATGTAAGGACAACGTTTAAGTTATCTTATCCTTTGGCTCAACATTAGGTCATCATAAACATGCATAAAATATTTTATTAAATCATATTTATCATAAACATGCATCTTTGTGTTAAAACAAAATGACGTTGAAGGTTTTAAACATGTCTTTTAAATCTGGGCCTCAACAATCGATTATTTGAATCCTACAATCTATTGTATTAAGACAGTGTGATCTGAAGTTTTTCAAAATAGCAAACAATCGATTGTCTACTTTTAACAATCGATTATTTTGAGACAGTGTGCAACCGAAGTTTTTAAACATCTAAACAATCGATCGTTTTTGTCATACAATCGATTATATTCATAAACAATCGATTGTCATTTTCATACAATCGATTATATTTTGACCGTTCCCACAGAATCAACTATATTTTGATCCGTTCCCACAGAATCCTAAATTGATTTTTGAACGTTGAATAACAATCGATTATTTAGTCCATACAATCGATTGTTTAGCCTAAAATCAGAAATCTGTCTTTTGAATGTTGGTCAAACATTCGATTATCTACTCCAAACAATCGATTGTTTGAGCACAGAATCAGGGATTTTATTTGTCAATTAAGCAACGGTCAGCACCATTTTTTCACCTATAAAAAGAGGTCTTTTGAGCTGATTTTAAACACACAACTCCTCCATACATTGTTATACATATTGATCATTTTCAAGCATCATTTTAGAGCTTTTGTTGAGCCATTTGATAGACAACTTTGTGTTGTTCATAGAGCTTATTGTGTATCTCTTTATCCACTCAATTGAGAGAGTATTTGTTGTAAAAGAGAGTTGTTTGAGAAGAACATATCTTCTCATTTGTCGGGTTTGTTAAGTACCCAAAGTCTTAGTGGTTGAAGTCTTGGGGTGAGGTATCCTCAAGCAAGTGAAGTCTTAAGGTGTGGTATCCTTGAGCAACTGTGACGGTTTGTTAAGCACCCGTAAGCTTGACGAAGTTAGTGGAAATCTCGAGAGAGTCTCTCGGGGACTGGACTAGCCACGGGTTGTGGTGAACCAGGATACATCGGTGCGTTCGTTCCTTATTATTTACTTATCGCACTTATTTCATTCCTGCAATTTTTAAATTCCGCAAGTTTACGCTGTTTTTTATTATAACGCTATTCACCCCCCCCTCTAGCGTTAAACGTATTTTCTAACAAAATGTTGTTACTTTATAAATAATTTATTTTATTCTCTTATTTACATAGAAAATATAATTTATGTAATTTTTACAGAATTTTACAGATCCATTAGGTATTTTTAAACTAAAATTGCATTAAATTGCAATTGTAGCCTATTTCTCGATTTAATAAGTATTTCAATTAATAAATCAGACCTGATATTTTTTAGTTTCTCCCTAGATATATTTAATTAAATCAGTAATTTATTGGATTTTTACAATTTTTTTTGTTTTTATAAAATCAAATTGGGAAAAATGGCTATTGAAAATGCAACCCTTTAATCTGTCAATTCTAGCCAAAATTGAAACCCAAAATCAACCCCAAAATTAGCCCCCGATTTCCTGACCGAATTTGAAGATACCCGACCCAAACACACTTAAAACTAACCTGCCCCAACTCTTTTAATCCTGGTCGTTGATCACACAGATCAACGGCCCATACTTCACTTACCATAATTAAATCCCTAACACCCCTAACCTTAAACTCATCCTTCCGAACCTGCCATTTTTGAATCCCGAAATCTCTCTAGCCCTCTCAAACCCTAATCGTTTCCGGCTTAATCTCACCGGCGTTCATGGCCATCCAAGACCTGAAACTCCTTTATCCGTTCACTCCTAACCTCTCCCGGTCCCAGTTTTGAAGATTGGAGCCCTACTTCAAGGATGATTGGACCAGAGGTCCTCCAATGGGGTTTCTGTAGTCGTTTCCAGCCTTTCTCCGGCAAGCCTTAAAGTCCTGGGGCCTTTGCCGACTCCGACGAGTCCATTCCAACCTTTTCTTGATGCTTTGAGACATTTCTCTGAAAACCCTAATTTCTCGAGGTTCTTCTCTGTGTTTAATTTTACGATTCTCTCTGAGTCCTAGTTATTTTCTAAAGATTTTAAAGTATTTCTCACCTTTTCTTCGCCTGTTTCTTGTTTTTAAACGGTTCATCTTTTTAAACTTAGGATTTTCTAGACTTCTCTGATCTATTTGATTTATCCGCTTTATTTGCTACTGTGTGTTCTTCTCTAGGCTTCACTATAATTCTTAAGCATTTTTCTACCATGGCTGTGAGATGTTTTGCTTTATTATTACTTTTTAGGGTTTTCAGTTCATGCGTTCTATGCTTTAGTTATGATGTTTTTCTACATGTTTACTCTGTTACTTCCAGTTTTGTATGTTCAAACATATACATCTTTTATATTTTCACATTTACACTTCTCTGAAACCCTAATTGGAAAACTTGATTTTGAACATCTGTCTGATTCTCTAATTGACCCCTGTTTTCTGACTAAGTTCGAATCAACTAGTATCTCAAGTCCTTGATTTTCTAGTTGATTACCTGCCTTATATGTTGTGTAATTTTCAAGCTCTTTACATATATTTACCCTATACTCTGTGATTGGTACTTGATTTTTCTTTCCAAAATTAGACCAAAGTTTATTTATTTCCAGCCAGTTCCTTAATTAAAGGGAACCTTCTCCTTAATTGTGTATCATTGGTATTGCTGAATATTTTCTTGCCTTAAGTGTTGCATATCTTTCAAAATTATAAATAGGCCTTCACTTTTCTCACTAAAGGACACTGAAAACACGAGCACTCTCTAATTCTCACTGAAAACTCTCCTCTCTTCCACATTCCTTCTCTGTTACTTGCTCTCTTACTAAGAATTAGCCAGCTCAAAGCCAAGGCTAATTATAAGGATCTATACTTGCTGTATTATTCAAGTTGCAACTCGTAGGCTCCTGAATTTATATCATCAACTTCCAACTGGTTGTTACTTGACCCTGCTCACTATTTGTGTATTTCAATTTTTGTTTAGCATGTTCAGCCCCTTTCCTTTCCACCTAGTCTGTTAATTTGAACTTTAGCATGTTTAATCCACTTACCCAAATCTGTTTGTGTATTTTAATTTAAGTTCAGCATGTTGAATCCCATTCCTCTTTTCCCTTATCTGTTCAGTTTAAGCTTTAACATGTTGAATCCCTTTCCCCCTTTCCCTTGTTTGTGTGTATTTCAGTTGTAGCATGTTTAGTTCTCCATTTTTCCTTGTCTGTTTTTGCTTTAATTATTAGTTCACTATGATCAGTCCTTTCTCTTGGCTGTTTAATGTTCATTATATGGTTTGCGTTCTTATACACCCCTTTCCCCAGAATCCCTTTTAATTTAGTCTTATATACTTATGTGACTCCTTTTCCCTGATCCTTGTTTGAATGAGAGTGTGTTCTATATTAGGGTGGCATCTCATTGCCACTCCTAGTTTAGAACTAATGTTTTCAACAACCTATACTAAAAGTAATCCCATCCCCTACCCCCTTATTATGTGTTTGAGTCTTGACAAAGGCCGGTTGGTGTCCTAATCACCATACAGGCCCTAGTCTGACTTGTTTACAAGTCTGCTCCTATTTGATAACCTTTTTAAGTGGTTAGGGGTGTGCCAGCCTCACTCCATAGGCTAGGTATGACCACCTCCTACAATGGTCTTCTTCTAATGTATCACCTTTTCACTTATTCTTAGCACTTTAAGTCCTTATTCCCCCTTAGTAAGCCATGCTTTGGGGACCCCATAGTCTCCTCTGAACTTGGATGTTTTGGGGCTATTAATTCCACACTTGCACTACTCTAAGGAGAAAGCCTCGGATTTGGGAGCCTGGATTTGGTGAAGGGAATATGTTGGAAATTAAAGTTTCTTTGCGCTTCTTTGGACTTGTGTTAGGGTTGATGTATTATTTATTTCCTTTAATGTTATTTTTTTGTCTAGATTCTTGTAAATAACTTGTAATAAAAGAACTTGGGGATCTAGTGAAAGGGAATATGGGGAGGGGTTTACCTTTCTTGCGTTATCTCATATAGTTACCATGGCTATAAGGTTTTACTTTTTGCATCATCTTATGTAGATACCATGCTTATAGGGTTTTACCTCTTGTATCAATATCATATAGTTACCATGTCTATAAGGGTTTACTTTCTTGCATCTCATATAGATGTCATGTCTATAGGATTTTCGTTATTGCATCAACTTCATAATACAAATCATGTCTATAGGTCTACATTCTTACAGCCTCATATAGAAACCATGCTTATAGGTTTTCATTTTCATAATCTCACCTAGAAAATATTCCTATAGGAACCATATGAACGCTAGGCAAAATAGTATTAGTACAAACTTGTAAAAAAGGTAGTAATGAACAAAGATCAATGTGTATGTCCAGTGCTTAAAAACGTTTCAGTCTATTTACTTTTAAATCGGGCCCAGGTCTGCCCCTTTCACATTACTCTGAACTTGTAATGTCCCTTTAAAATGATGATTTCAAACATTCTGCCTGCATAAGTTTAATGCTTTAAGGTCTTTTAAATTTTTTCCTCTTGCATCCTTTTGTATTTAAACCGTCCTACTAAATTGTAAGCCATTCCTAAACCTTGCTGCAACTTCAATTCCTTATTCGACAAACCTATGTCTAAAATTAATGTTCTCCTCTAAGATTAACTGATTTTCAAAAACTATCAGTTTCAAAAACGGGCCCGGAGGTGCAAATCAGATTTTCTATCTATCTTCGATGTGTCAAACTAGTCTTCCTTCTCTTTAACCTCTTTTAAAGACCAAGTCAATATTTGAAGTCATGCTAAACTAGTTGCTTGTAATGTTACAGAATTCATCTGAGCCTTTCATTGTCTTATCTGCATACCTCTTATGTGCTATGTGTTTTGACTGTCGTCTTAGTATTTTTTTACCTTTGAAACTCCATATATACCCTATCTCTCTCACCCCCTTCTTAGGATTAGAAGTCCTAATACCCCAGGACTAACAGGTTGGGATGGGTATTAGCATGCACTAAGTAAACGATACCAACGCATTTAAATACCTCAACGGGGTGGGAAGGGTAGAATATGGAGATGATGACGATGCGATAATATCATAAAGCGACCCCTCTTTGGGAATATGTGCGGATATTGTATCTAATGATCCATATTATAGCTAAACCTAGGACCCTTCTTTCTCCTTTATTTTCTTTATTTAAATGCTTTCTTCTAGTAATGCTTTTCAAACTAGTCCTCTCTTATTTCAAACTTATGTCCTTCCTTTTCTTTAAAGATTTCAAGTTATGTGAATGTTATACATGTGCACCTTATTCGACTACTTGCTTGATCTTCTATTAAAGTCACAATTAGCACGGCAGGGGACCATATTTGTGGATCTTCAGGGGTGCCTAGCACCTTCCCCTAGATATAATTTCAAGCCCTTACCCAAACTCTGGTTTTTCTCTAAAAATAGGCTCTTCATCTTAAAGTATCCTAATGCACTATAATTATTAGGTGGCGACTCTTCTAATTCCATAACCCAATTCCGAAATGGGAATGGGAGTTGTTTTGCCCATAATTTCATGAACCCGATTTTGGCTTCTTTCCAGTAGTTGAAAAAGGGGGCGTCGACACTCATCAATATCAATCTGCACATCATTGTTCACATCATTTACAACCACATTCTAGAATAACTAAGGTAAATCAACATCGCACAACTTATCATCATCAACCACAACTTGCTTTTCTCTTGAGGCATTCACATACCGCCTCTCGCACTTCGCATTGTAACCGCCATGAAATGATTGTTCCCACCTTTTCATTTCACTACAATATCACTTGGTAGAGCACCCTTGGGGCGACTGTTCAAAGATTGAGAGATTTTGCCTTGTTGCACCTGCAAGTTCCGGATAAAGGTATTGTGGGAAGCCAATTGAGCATCAGAGTCTTGGTTCCTTTTCATCATTTGCTCGAACATAGCCTCCCATTGAGCTATATCATTACCCGAAGAACTAGACCCTTGAGATTGAAACAGAGGTAGATTGTTTGGTTATTGGTACAACGGGGGCCTTTGGAAGCCTTTCCCCCGATGGCCTTGATTTCCATTGTTGTTCCATCCACCGTGATTACCATTGTTGTTCCAATTGTTTTTGTTATTCCCATTCCAATTCCTTGGTTGCCCGAATTGTTGTTCCCCCAATTTCTGCCTTTTGTTGTTGTTCCAATTACCACACCTTGTTGATTGCCCCAATTTTCTTGGGGTCGCCATTGTTGGTTAAAGAGTTGCCTCAGTTGCCTTGATAGTTATTAACATGTTGAACCTCTTCACTTTGATCATCATAACACTCATTCAAAAGGTCACTACCATCACCATGTTGATCACAATTCACTTGAGGTTGTTACCCACTTTACCTTCTCTTAAGCATATTCACTCCTTCCATGGCATTGACTTGGCGTTGATTTTTGACTTGTTGCAATTGCGCCTTTGCCAATTAATTCATAGTAGTAGTAAGCTCAACAATAGCTTGATCGTGATCGTACAATACCTTTTGCAAATTGATGACAGTGGGGTCACCTTGGGGCACATTTGCTATACTTTTCCACGTTAAAGAAGTATCAGCCATTTCATAAAAAACATCACAAGCCTCATTTTAGGGAAGCTTCATAATGCCTACGACCAATTGATTCACCATACATTGATAAGTGGTGTTAATGACCCAATAAAAGGTCTATTGAATCATCACATTCGTCATATCGTTGTTCGAATATTCTTTCACCATAGTTGTAAACCTCTCCATATTTCATGCAGGGGTTCCATTGGCTCTTGCTTGAAGGAAAAAATTTTATCTCGAAGCACCGCCATGTGACTTGGTGAAAATTACTTGGAAATAAACTTGTCCACCAATTCATCCCACGTTATGATGGAATGATTGGGGATACTTTGTAACCAATCCAATGCTTTACCCAAAAGAGAGAACGAGAAAAACCTCAATCTTAATGCATCATCAGACACGTTCATCTGCTTGCTTCCCCTGGATGTATCTATGAACCCCTTCAAGTGCATATAGGCATTTTGATAAGAGGCACCCATATAATATTCTCTTTGCTCGAGCAACGTCAACATGACATTTGTGATCTCAAAGTTCCTCGCTCGGATTGAGAGAGGGACAATGGCAATCGCATACCCTTGATTTGGGAGAACTCTTGGGGCCACTCTTGGTTATGGTAGAGGAGAGTCTGGGATAGAATTGTTGTCATTTGCACTAGCCTGATGGCCTCTATGTGGAGCTTGAGGTAAGGGTACCTCTTCTTGATTGATATCTTCTACCTCCTCCTCCGCCAGTACGTTTCCAAGAGGTTCAATAATATTTTGCGCCATTGGTGCCTGAGTAATCGACACAATGAAACTTAGTAACGAGAAGGAAAGAGAAAGAAAACACAAAACTAACTAAACAAATAGCTAGAACAGTTAGCTCCCCGGTAACGACACCAAAAAGTGATCACTTCAAACTATGCACCACTAAAGAGTAGTGAGAGCGGGTTGAAATAGCTTTTACCCGATATGAGTGTTGGGATCGAATTCCCCAGAGAGCTAGATATTGAACTGGGTATCTTATTAGACTAGAGTCTATTGTTTCTGATGTCACTTCCATAATTTTTGGGTTTTAATTTACAAACTACTATTATCAAACTACGAATTTAACTAGACTACACTACGAGATAATTTATTAATTTGTATCTAATGGGAAGAAGGGAACTAGGTTCGTGACATCACCTAGGTGGATAATTGGTAGGTGGATGTTACTAAGGTTTGATTGATATAATTGGGCATTTGCTATGACCATTGCACAATTTTACCCACTCTCAAACCTATCGGTAGATAGAGTAATTTTTCCTATTTGACTCTCTCGAGACCTATTGGGTAGGCAAATTAGCTCAAGAAACTAGGGTTCACATCGTGTAACTACTCTCTCGCGGATTGGCCCTTTAATTGGGACTATCATTTCTCATGAGTCCATCACAATTTCTTGTTGGGTCAATTTTGGAGACTTAGGCTCTCTTTCTCAAGAAGAGCCTAGTCCACAAAGCTCAAATTAGTATTTGCAATCACCAATTAGTAGATTAAACCATAAAATTAACCCAAATAGCAAACACTCATAGTCAATCTAACCCTAGATGACAACACCCATCAATTACCCACACTAGGGTTGAGACACATCTCTAGGTAATGGGTTTAGCTACTCATGCTTGAACAAGAAAATAGAGAAATAGATGAAGAACAAGACATATTAATTGAATACTAAAGAAAATAGAAGGTATCTATCGTTAATTCTATGTTCAGATGTGAAAAATGGCTACAAACTAGCTTCTCATGAGTGCAACCTTGTTTTGGAACTAACAGATGATCTAAAAATAGAAAAATGTTCTATTTATACTAGGTTGGAAAAATTGGATAAAAATACCCATGCGGGTTCAGTGCGGGCCACACAAAATGGATCGCAGCTGCACTTGGATCTCTAAAGTTGGGGTCCACAGACCGCGCAAAATTGACCTTAGCGCGGAGGCTTCCAGCGCGGACCACACAATCTTGATTGTGTCCACGCTGCTTAACTTCTTGTGAATTTCATCTCTCTGAATACCT
Organism: Nicotiana benthamiana; assembly: GCA_034376525.1. NCBI lineage: Eukaryota > Viridiplantae > Streptophyta > Magnoliopsida > Solanales > Solanaceae > Nicotiana > Nicotiana benthamiana. The sequence goes on along the minus strand of CM067328.1, from coordinate 74,007,937 downwards.
CTTCTGCGGACCGCACATAATGGAATGCGACCGCGAGGATTGAAGCCCATTTTACCAACTCTCTCAACCCTTAGTGCAGATCGCACAAAGTCGATTACGGCCACACTAGGCTTGTTTACCTTCAGTTTGCCTTGTCTTTGATACTTGAGTCAGTTTCACTCCTTTTGAGCCGATCGTTGATATTTTGTCACTTCATCGATAAAACCTGCAATCAAGCACACTTATGAGCCTTGTGGGACTATTTTCTACCAATTTATTACCAAAGCTTAAGTAAGATGGAGCATAAAACATGATAAAATCCATAGTTATCAGGAGCCACACACACCTTCTACCGAATATCATCATTCCTAATATTATCTATTTGCCCGCACATCCACTTCAACATCCTCATTTCTGCTAGCTTCCCCTTCTGGATATGTGATTTCTTAGCCAGCCAACACTCAGCCCCATACATCATAGACGGCCTGACTACCACTTAATAGAACTTAACTTTGGGTACCAGTGGTACTCTCTTGTCGTACAATCCTCTAGATGCTAACCTCCACATCAGTTTACTATTATATATATTTAGCTACCGATTTTCCCCTTAACTTTTTGTGTATTCAAACAACTCTCAAAGATTTTCTCTAAATGTGATATATTCTCCCATTTTTAATGTATGCCTAGATCCCCTTTAAGTGAGAAAAGACCCATTCCTTTATAAGAAATGAAAGGGATAGAATTATTTGATTGAATCTGTCCAAAGTATAGATTTTTCACCTAAAATCTATCCCAACTATTCTGAGGATAGACTTTTGGTTCGATATCTGTCAGAAAGACAAAATTTTCACCAACTATGAAAATGCAAGGAGCAGTGCACTCCAACCAACCCTCTAAATAGTAAAAAAGAAAACAGCCAAACAAGTACCCTACACTTAAATATTAAGCTTTTATCATGACTAAAATTCAAACTAACACACCCATACTTTCAAACTAAGCAAACTATGGATTAATACAACTGAAACAAAACTCAAAAGGTAATCGAACCAAGTATTCAAACAAAGTAGATTGAAACTAATTCGATTGTGCAAACAAAAATGGGACAACAACTGAATTTTACAAGCTATTGCTTGAAATAAAAATTCAACGAACATCGCTGAACTATCACAATTAATAACAACTAAATATATGACTAACTATAAAAATAATTGAAATAATCTTTTGTTTTTTTATGAAATTAACATTAACACTTAACTATTCGACCGACTAGGTCGAAAAACTGAAAATTTAGACTTAATAACTCTACACAAAATAGTCGACCGACTAGGTTAATGAAACAAAAATCAGAACTAACGGACAAATAAAAAATAGTCGACTAGCTAGATCGAAGAACTGATAGTTCAAGATTTTCAAATCCACATAAAATAGTTGACCGGCCAGGTCGAAGAACCAATAATTAGAGCTAACAGACAATAATGAACTACTCAACCGGCTATGTCGAAGAATTGAAATTCACATTCATAAAGTAAAATGTAATTAAAAACTAACACTAACTGCACATAAAGAACAGAAACATGAATGGAAATTAAACCACAGAACTAACACTAAAACAAAAAGAAAAAATTAGAAAAGATAAAAATAGGAAAATGAAATTGACGTTTTACCATACAGAGGAATCCAATGCAAAATCATGCGAAGAGACAGATGCAGGGGATGCACCATGAATGGCCGGCTATGAACGGGCGTTTCCTTCTAGTACACACAAATACTAATGAGTTCTAGAGTTATTATAGAGAGAAATAGGTATTTTTGGTACGGGATAGTCTAAAAATAAAGGGCCACTTATGGTCTTAGATGGTCAAAACAGTGGCGAGCACTAATGTGGCGAGCAGCGGTGGTCGGAAGTCGGGCAGTGGGGTTGGCTGCTGGTAGTGGTGAGGTTTTTTGAGGATTTGAGTTGGAGATATGGAGAGAGGGGGAGATGAAGAGGTAGTTCCATTTTGGTGTAGTTTGGACGACATGTTATGGGGGTGACAACGGGACTAGGGTTTGATTTCGTTGATATTGGTGGAGATTTGGAATGAAGGGAGTGAGAGGAAGAGATGGTGAGAATTTTGTGGTCTTTGGACGACATCTATCGGCAGTGGTGATTTTCGACCAGCATAGCCACCGTGGGTAGCGATGGAGAGATAGATAGATATGTGAGTGATCAGAGGGTGAGGAGAGAGGAAGAAGAAAAAAGAATAAGGAATAAATGGGGGAACTTTTTTGCCTTTTTAGGCTATAAATAGAATAAGTAAAAATTAAATTTAGGGCTGTTGGATCAAAGGGCTATGGATGGATGAGATTTATTCTTTGATTCTTTAGCTAAAAAGACATAGTTTCTCCCTGAAACTACGCCGTTTCGCTTTCCTTCTTGGCCCTCCTTATTTGGACAGGGTCTAAGCAATCGGGCCACTGATTTGGTCCGAAGTTTTAACCCATTTGAGTTAAAACTATATTCTCCCAAGCTCTTGTTCCTTTCTTAATTAAAGCATAATAAAAATACTTAAAACCCACAAACACACAAATAGGACACACACGCACACATACAAACATATATATATATATATATATATATATATATATATATATATATATATATGTATATATATATATATATATATATATATATATATAATGTAGAAGTAGAGGACATGGCAAAAATTAGGCTTTTACACACAACGTGATATACATGTTATCTTTTTCTATGCTTATCTTCTACTCCGAAAAATGAGATTCAAACTCCTTTAGATGTACATAATTTATTCAGTAATACCCACTTAAAAGAAAGCATATATTTGATCTTTTTTATTATAAATAGTTATTTGGCTAATATTGACAATATTTGGATAATATTAGTAATATATTTGCACAAAAATACGATTAAATAGTAAAAATAAAAAGTTATCTTAAAGAAACAACAACTAATTGTCTACTGGAAGAATGGTATCCTACCAAGGTACGATTCCCTGATGGTGCATTTTTAATTGCATAATTTAGAGAAATCGAACAATGTCTGTCAGGTTTTTTGGTCTATTTTTATTTTTTTACTCTAGTTTGAATTTTAATAGACCAATCATAATTGATCGGTTTTATCGATCAAAATCTGTCGATTTATCTATAGTACTTTTCTTACCCACCTAATTCAGTTAATTTTTCATTGGTAATCGGTCAAAATTCACCGTCTTTGGCCAGTAATTGGTCAGAAAAGAGATGTTTTTTCGTTGTAATATATCAAGAAAAGAAGTAAAAAGGTATTAGGGCTGTAATCTATGTGTTGTTTTCTAATTATGCCTCTAGAGTGTATTATAAGTTAGTTTGTATGAATATTATGGGCTAATTCTTGAGATCGGCAACTTCAACCTAGATCATAATTATTTAACTTGAGATATGGCACATATGTGGTTATTTGCCATTCTAATATCTATCACTTGATATATACAAGATAGAAAACCAGGTAAAGCCTTATATGTGTTCAGTGTGGGGGTGTCTGAGAAAGTGTGGGGTATTTGAAGTCCTCGATGTGATAGGATTTTAGACTTACATACGTATTACATACAAATGCTATCATGCATAATCATTGTTCGTGAGACACATGGAAAATATTGTTGATTTACCTCCTAGAAAGAATACTGTGGGATCTAAATGTAAATGTGTATACACAGTGAAATTCCATCCAAGTGGGGAGATTGAGAGAGGGGAAAGTGGGGAGGCCGGCTCCACTGGTTGGTTGCCGAAGATAACCCTCTCCTTAGTCTCCAAATAAGTATGTATACGAGTCAAAAACACCTTAAAACTACCTTCTCACGGTGGGATGGAAACAAGAGAGGTCAACTAGAGTGGAAGCCAAAGGACGGGGCCGAGAATCTGTGATCGATCCGAAGAACCACTCCCAGATACAATTATGCTCCACCTTCATACTACCATGAGATTCTTGCCCAACTTTCTTTCGGCTTAAGAAGGCTACGGTGAGAATGAGAATCACTTCGAAACTCTAGGGGAATAGGCATTTTAGGGCGGGATCTAAAAGCTCTCCAACGTGTTGCGGAGCCTTCGGCCGTGAGAGGGTGGATGTAATTCAGCTCGAACAAAGTGAGAGGGCTCTCAGGGCCTCAGGCAACCCTAGATCCTTTCCTACTTCCTTAGTGATTCCAAGAAGATGTTTCAACCCTGCCGGACGTGGCTGAACCATCTACGATGTGGGGGGGGGGGAGCTAATGCACATGGAAGAAGCTTAGATAAAAGAATACGTTCTTGCATCATTTTTTTTTGCAGAAAGCTCGGTCAACGAGAAAAAGTGATAGGCCAAAGCCAAAAAGAGGCTCTTCTAACTTGTCTTAGACTCGTTAGTATGTGATGCTGTTCCTTGATCTCTAAGATATTTCATAAAACTCTGTATGGATCCTCAATCCCCAATCCTTGCATGAATATGGGTTGTGCTCGAGGTGCCAGATATGAATATTTTATGAATTTCACGGGGGACTACTTACTTACCTAAGGTTTACTTTTGGCTTACCAAAAATTTGACTGAAGGAATTGACCTAAGCATAGCTCTCTCTCTCAAATACTAATTCCAAGAAAGGAATTCCTTTGATAAAGTGGAGAAATGCTAAAAAGAATCCTTCCATTTCTATTTGAAAGGCCTTTGTCTTACAACCTATACAAGGTGCTGCTTGCTTTCTCTCAGCCACTAGTTGCTTATTCAACAAGCGCCACTCAACTGCGCAAACTAAGCCATTCATAGAAGACTCCCGCCTCAGCTTCGCGGATGGAAGGAGGGCGAGAGCGTAGCACGCACACTCTATGCTTTTCGCCACTTGATCCCTACCCACCTCCAGTAGAGGCGGGTCAAAGGGTCTTTTGAGCGGGTTGTCTCCTCTCTGATGATCTTAATTTCCAAGCGGAAGGATGAGGAAAAAAATCCACTATTGCAAAAAATCTTTCCTTCTTTTTTATTAAGGATGTCAGCCGTAAGTATGAGGGGACGACAAGTCAGCTAGAAATTGCGTATAGTAAGATGGGTGGAGAATATAAGGGGCCCCTTTATCTCCTAAAGATACTCATTTGGCTGAGAGAATCGGGATAAACTACTCAGGATATCCTGATAACTAACCCACCTCAAGCTGATTATGAGAAACCCATTTACGCCTCCTTTGTAGCCGTTACCCGAATTAGCGCAAGTGTGTCCACACCCCCCAAACTTACTTGACGAGGAATCCTTTCTCGCAAAGAAACACAACCCCTACACACACCTAGGATCACCCTTTCCTGCATATCCATACAAGACCGAGTAGGTGGGTCGAGGTCCTACGAGGTACCCACTACTCAGAGCACCCTCCCGAAAGGAAAAAGATGTGTCTATTAGGTTCGGTTCTTCTTAATTGGGTTGGGCGGGTTCGACCAGAAATGTAGTAGCAGAGCCATAGGGCTCTAAAGAGCTGAGAACAACCGCACTCAGCACACCTCTGAATTCTTCTTGACGGAGGTGAACGAGAGAGGCTACTGATCACTATCTTAATCTGCTACTTAAGAATAAAATTTTAAGGAAGTACAAGGTAAGGTCATGTCATAGACCTATACAGTCTGATCCTTCTCCAAGATTTACAAATAAAGGGAGCGTAGTACACATAGCTTTCATTTGTATTATTGTTATTATTATTATTATTATTATTATTATTATCATTATTATTATTATTATTATTATTATTATTATTACTACTATTATTATTCCATGCCGTTTTCTTGAACTTTGTGCGTGGATATAGGATAGATAATGTGCCATATCTGAGGTAGAATACGCCTTTCTAGCATTTCAATATCTTGAGCAGAGACTATTTATTTATTGGAATGGTGTCCTCTGCAGTAAAAATACACTGAAGTTAAGCTGCGTTGCATCTTAGTGACTTCTCCCAAAATGGCAGACTTTATATATTAGGTAACTAATTTTACTTATTATTGATAATTATTTATAATTATCATTTGGAGATACAATATGTGACAACTCGGCCAGTCATATCATGAGTTACCGCTCGGTTTTCTCCATTTTCTGCTTCTAATTGCTTTGTATTATGGTTCTATATGTGATTGGGTTGATTGGTTAGGGTTCGGAAAGGATTTGGTAAGAATTGAGGCAAATAGTCTCTTTAGAGTTAAGTTAAGTTAGAAACATTAATCGGATGTTGACTTGTGTATTATAGGGATCAGATGTGAGTTCTGATTGTTTGGATAGCTTCGGGAGATGACTTGGGACTTACGAGCGTGATCGAAATGAGTTTTGGAGGAGTCTATTTAGGCTTGTATATGCGAAATCGGATTTTTCGCGATCTCCTATCGATAGGTGAGATTTAGATGTAGGGGTCAGAATGGAATTCTGAGAATTGTTATAGTTTTGTTGTATCATTTGGGATGTGTGTGAAAAATTTTAGGATATTCAGACGTGGTTTGGTTGGGTTTATTTTATCAATAGCGGAATTTATAAGTTTTTGCAATTCTTAAGTCTGAATCCAATGTCATTTTGGTGTTTTGATATTGTTTTGGGAGTTCCGAGGGCTGGGACAACTTTCAACAAGGTTTTGGGGTATGTTGGTGCCTATGGTTGAGGTTCCGGGAGCCTCGTGTGAGTTTCGGAGGGTTGAATGGATCATTTAATGTTAATAAAAATTGCAGAAATTGGTTTCAGTTGTTGCAGCTATTTCGGTCTTCGTGTTTGTGAGAGGACCCTCGCGTTCGTGAAGGGTCAGGAAGGGAGGCATCAGGATTGGCCTTCACGTTCGTGAAGGCCAGGTTAGTTAGTAACACGTTCGCGAGAGGATTGGTCGAGTTCACATAGGTTGGTTAAGTTGAGTCATCGCGTCCGTGATAGTGGGGTCGCGTACGCGAAGATGAATTTTGTTCAATGGAATTTTTGTGCTTCACGAACGCGAGGTTTGATCGCGTTTGCTGAGAAGGATTTCTAGGCATGGGCAGAATGTTAAAGAGGTCGTCTTGTCCGCAAATATGGGGTTTATTTCCTCCATAATTGTTCGTTTTAGGAGCTTTTAAGAAGATTGTAGAGGGATTCAAGGGAAGACGTTTGGAGGTAAGTTTTTTGGACTTGAAACTCGATTCCATTGTGAAATCTACCTAATATATCAAGAAATCTAAGCCTAAAATTGAAGAATAAGGGCTTGAAATTTAGAGACTTTAAATGAGTATTTAAGGGGTCATTTGGAATCCGATTTTAGTGTTCTTGATATTAATATACTTGTGCGAGGATAAGGATGCTAGGTTTTATGCCCGTCACTAGAGGGGGGGTGAATAGTACGGCACGAGAATATTGATAAATATTGCGGAATTAAAAATTGCAGGAATAAAATAAATTCGGTAATAAAAATAGCAAGGAAAGAACACACCGAATTTATCCTGGTTCACCACAACTTGTGGTTAGTCCAGTCTCCGAGAGACTCTCTCGAGATTCCACTAACTCCGTTAAGCTTTCGGGTGCCTAACAAACCGTTACACTTGCTTGTAGATGTACACTCTACAAGACTTCGACTTGCTCGAGGATACCGCACCTCAAGACTTCAACCACTAAGATTGAGGGTACTTAGCTAACCCGACAATCAATGAGAAGATATGTTCTTCTCAAACACCTTTCTCTTTTACAACAAGAACTCTCCCAAAGAGTAGATAAAGAGATACAATATTAGCTCTATGAACAACTCAAAGTTGTCTCTCAAATGGCTCAACAAAAGCTCTATAATGATGCTCAAATAATATCAATATGCATATGAATATTGGGAGGTGTTGTGTATTTCAATTCAGCTCAAAAGACCTCTATTTATAGGTGTTATAAGTCGTATGTCCGTTGCTTAATTGGCAATCAATTATGCTGATTTTATGCCAAGATAATCGATTATCAGATTTGGATAATCGATTATCAGCTTACCGTTACAAAATCGGAAGATGATTTTATGCAGAATAATCGATTATTGGATATGCATAATCGATTATGTTGTTACAGTGTACAAAAACTGGCAACGGATAGTGAAATAATCGATTATTCCAATCACATAATCGATTATGTTGCCTTGCGGAATTTCCAGCAAAGCTGGAATATACCAGAGTATACCAGAATCAAAGCTGGAGTATACCAGAATATACCAGAGTATGCCAGAATCAAAGCTAGAGTATACCAGAATCGAAAACTTACTTCAAAAACCATTTTCGTTAAAATGAAAACGTTAAAATCATTTTGTTTGAAGTATTTGAAATATGTTTATGATAAATATGATTTGATAAAATGATTTTATGCATATTTATGATGACCTATGTTGAGCCAAAAGACGAGATAACTTAAACATTGCTCTTACATTGGTTCTACCTAACGACCTACGCCTTGGGTCTTCGGTCTTGAACTTTTGAGCTCGTCTTTGGCTTGTCTATGTAATCTATTCATCAATATGCTTCTCGTGACTTTATTGATTGTCATTCATCGACTTCGTTGTTTGTCATTCATCAAAACCTATACCTGAAAATCATGCTAATACAACCAAAGCACATATATCATGGATAGAATGATTTTCTACAATTTTCCCCTTTTTGATAATGACAAACAACAGGAGATATGCATATCGGATTCCCCCTAACTTCATGCTATATCTCAACATACAATTCATGCAAACAATTCCCCTTAATGATAATTCCCCCTCAAATAAGGCATACTATAACGTAGATACATTCCCCCTTATTTGATGCATATCGCCTAAACTCTTCCCCCTTTTGGCATTAGCAAAAAGGAGTATACAAAGGCTACTTTTCCCCTTTCGACACTTCCCCCTTTTGGGTATACCAATTGTTAGTGTCAAGAATAAAAATAGAAAATATAATGAGGAATATATATTGACGATTAAGAATCATACCAACATAAAATAATACCAAATGTTAGTAGAAACATACCAACCAGAATAATGGTTATTTTTAGCAAATCATATATCAACTATTAATTTTTAACACACCAATAGTTGTAAAAAGACATGAATCATTTATTTTTCAGAATATACCAACTGTTAATTAAATTAAAAATAATATTCATCAAAACATGAATCAATCATTAATTTTGATACCAATTGTTATTCAAAATAGAAGTTATCAAAACATGAATCAACAAAAATAATTAATACCAATTGTTAATTAAAAAAAACATTCATCAATCATTAATAATGATACCAATTGTTATTCAAAATAAAAGTTATCAAAACATGAACAAAAATAATTAATACCAATTGTTAACAAAGATATATTAATGGTTAACACATATCAACTATTTCGTTTTTATCAAAAATGTGATAACTAACCGAAGTTCCCCCTCGATGCAATAAGGTTTCGTGCTTGGTGCATCTACTACGATATTGTAGTCTTCAAGCACACCTGCAAACATACCTAAAAATAGGTTTTCGGTACCCAACTGCTTTTGGGTCCTCGGGGTTAGGTAAATAATAATCATAGTCAAAAGATAAATCTCTATGTTTTGCAAAACATACGGGTGCTATTTGTCCTACCCGGTTGCAATAATGACATATAACATTCGGGTTGTGCATATGTCTTGGTTGAGCCAAAAACGTTCTAGGTGATCTAAAGCCGTTATTCCTAGACGTATTGCGATTCCTAGAGTTATTTCTAGGTGGTCTAAAATGATTAATTCTAGACTCATTAACAAAATTCCTAGAATCATTTCTAGGTGGTCTAAAATCATTTCTATCATCCTTTCTGATATTCTTCTTAATTTCTTCAATTGTTTTAGGATCATCAACACTACGTTTTTCTAGTGTGTTCCTAAGTTCTATGTTCTCTATTTTCAAAGACTTACAAGAAGAACAATTTGAATTTTGATCAATTGAAGAGGCTTCATTCATCTCCTTAATTTTATTTCTAAGATCAATATTGTCATTTTCCAAAAAATTATTTTTCTCTTCTAAAACATTAATTTTAGCCTTGGCCTCTTTGGAGATTTTTGAAGTCTTTTTCAATTCACCATATAAGTCATGAAAAGCTTCTGTAATTCTTCAAAAGAATAAGATTTAGAATTATTTACCTCTTCTTCCTCGTTGGCCATGAGGCATAATGCGGCAGTTTCATCGCCCGAGCTGTCCGAATCCCATGTCACACGCCTTTGGTGTTTGTTCTTCTTCTTGTCCTTGTATTTTGGACAATGTGATTTGGTGTGGCCAAGTTTTCCACAGTTTTGGCATGAAGGACTTGGTTCTTCCTTCTTTATTTCCTTTTTCATGAACTTATAAAACTTTTCGATCAAGGCATTGGAAATATTATCATCATCGCTATCCGAATCACTTACCTCTTCTCTTTTAGAGGATGAGGCTTTGAAGGCAATATTCAAATTTTTCTTGTTTCCAAAAGAAGGATTAAGAATCGTACTTTCATAAGTTTTGAGGTTACCTCGTAGTCCATCAATTGTGACGTCCGTGATTCCTATCGACTCTTGGATGGCATTGGCTTTGGATCGCCATTCGGGAGTGAGACTTCGCAAGATTTTTCGAACTAGATCTTTATTCGAATATACTTTTCCGAGAGCATGGAGATCGTTGATGATCATTGAGAACCGTTCGAACATAATATCGATGCTTTCATTCTCCCTCATTCTAAAGAGTTCATATTCATGTGTTAGAAAATCAACTTTAGATTCTCGGACTTGAGGCATACCTTCATAAGTGATCTCGAGTTTATCCCACATCTCCTTGGCGGTTGTGCAGCAACTAATCTTCCGATAGTCATCCGGGTTTACCGCACAATATAGCACGTTGATGGCTTTTGCATTTCTTTCAACCTTCTTGATGTCCTCGGCATCATATTCATTTTCCTCCTTTGGAACCATGATTTCCCCAACTTTCTTTGTTGGCATTTGTTCACCGTTCTTGATGATTTGCCATAATCGAAAGTTATTTGATTGGATGAAGATTCTCATCCGCTCTTTCCAATATGTGTAATTTGTTCCGTCAAATAATGGAGGCCTATAGGGGGAGTGTCCTTCGCTCATCATTCCTGCGTTCAATATTCTCAACAAAAAAAAAATATATCGTTCTCTCAACCGGTTAAGGCTTTCAGAGAGTTAGGGCTCTGATACCAATTGTTAGGTTTTATGCCCGTCACTAGAGGCGGGGTGAATAGTGCGGCACGAGAATATTGATAAATATTGCGGAATTAAAAATTGCAGGAATAAAATAAATTCAGTAATAAAAATAGCAAGGAAAGAACACACCGAATTTATCCTGGTTCACCACAACTTGTGGTTAGTCCAGTCCCCGAGAGACTCTCTCCAGATTCCACTAACTCCGTTAAGCTTTCGGGTGCCTAACAAACCGATACACTTGCTCGTAGATGTACACTCTACAAGACTTCAACTTGCTCGAGGATACCGCACCTCAAGACTTCAACCACTAAGATTGAGGGTACTTAGCAAACCCGACAATCAATGAGAAGATATGTTCTTCTCAAACACCTTTCTCTTTTACAACAAGAACTCTATCAAAAGAGTAGATAAAGAGATACAATATTAGCTCTATGAACAACTCGAAGTTGTCTCTCAAATGGCTCAACAAAAGCTCTATAATGATGCTCAAATAATATCAATATGTATATGAATATTAGGAGGTGTTGTGTATTTCAATTCAGCTCAAAAGACCTCTATTTATAGGTGTTATAAGTTGTATGTCCGTTGCTTAATTGGCAATCAATTATGCTGATTTTATGCCAAGATAATCGATTATCAGATTTGGATAATCGATTATCAGCTTACCGTTATAAAATCAGAAGCTGATTTTATGCAGAATAATCGATTATTGGATATGCATAATCGATTATGTTGTTACAGTGTTCAAAAACTGACAACGGATAGTGAAATAATCGATTTTTCCAATCACATAATCGATTATGTTGCCTTGCGGAATTTCCAGCAAAGCTGGAATATACCAGAGTATACCAGAATCAAAGCTGGAGTATACCAGAATATACCAGAATATACCAGAATCGAAAACTTACTTCAAAAACTATTTTGGTTAAAATAAAAATGTTAAAATCATTTTGTTTGAAGTATCTGAAATATGTTTATGATAAAAATGATTTTATGCATATTTATGATGACCTATGTTGAGCCAAAAGACGAGATAACTTAAACGTTGCTCTTACATTGGTTCTACCTAACGACCTACGCCTTGGGTCTTCGGTCTTGAACTTTTGAGCTCGTCTTTGGCTTGTCTATGCAATCCATTCATCAATATGCTTCTCAGCATTCAATCTTGATTGTTTGTCATATAATAACGTTGTTTGACACTTGACTTCATTGTTTGTCATTCATCGACTTCGTTGTTTGTCATTCATCAAAACCTATACCTGAAAATCATGCTAATACAACCAAAGCACATATATCATGGATAGAATGATTTATTACAAAGGATTATGTTATTTATATCGAGTATCGAGACGTGAGCTCGGTGGTCAGGTTTGGTCAATTTTAGGATTTTTGATATTTTAAGATTATTTTCGCATGGGCTTGGTTCCCTTTGAATAGATTCAACACGAGTGGAGGCCAAATCGAGGGGCAAAGGCATCACGGACTAGTATTTTCATCGGTTTTAGGTAAGTATCCATTGTAATTCTGGAACTGAGGGTACAAAATCCCAATATTTGAGTTGATTTGATAAATCTGGTGGCGCACTTACTAGGTAAATACAGTGTGGGTTTGCACCGGTAGGGAGTGTGACTTGGTCTGTCCCGTCGCGACTATATGGCCGTGTATTTGATTTGGAATTATCATATTATTTCGTATTTTAGTCATTTATGCTGTATTATGGGTTGTATGCTATGTTTGGGGACTAGTGCCGACCTGTAGAAACCCTTAGGGGTATTTTTATTATTTTTTCTCACTTTACTTGGTAAACGCATATCCTTATTCATGTTTTACACGTTTAAATATTAAAAACTAGTTTTATCCCTCTACTTTTAATTGTGAGGACTTTTGGGCTGAGTTCCCTAATTTATATGGTTGTGCCCGAGAGGTTGTGAGGTTAATGACTGAGAGAGGTTGAGAACCTAACTGCGAGGATATATATATATATATATATATATATATATATATATATATATATATATATTGGATCAGGCTACATGGCGCAGTGAGATGACGCTTGAGTTGTAGGAGCTCCTCCAGAGTCTTCACACCCCTTGTACTGGACATAGTATATAAATGAAGTACACAAGTAATAGACATGTGAGGCCAAGATATGGCAAGAAGAGGTAGCACACAGTAATAGCATAATAGTCATGTAGGTCAAATTTAATTGGTTGAGTAATAGAGAAAAGATCAGAAGCATGCAAAAGTTAGGTAAAACCTTTCTGGAAACATAGTCGAGTTTGACAGATAGCAAGAACTTAGAACAAAGCTGAATCACATAAAGAACAGAGATGCTAAAAGAAAGGAATCAGGTTGAGCAACTTCAGACAAACGAAATGCACAAGTAAAATCAAGGGACTCGAATAGGCCCCAAGGAAGTAGGGTTTTTGAATTTAGTCGAGTTTATTGGCGATAAACAAGTGAAATAAACAAGCGAATTCAGAATCTCAAATAAACTCTAAAAATTAGGGTTTTCAACGCTAATAAGGTGTAAACAAGGTAAATCAAACTAATACAAACAAACACACTAAGAAACTACAAAAAATTCAAAGATTAGGGTATTCAACATGCTAACTCAAATAGAAAAACAACACAAGAAAAACACAACAAAACATGTCGAGAATCAGAAAAGAGATTCAAAATAACTTAACATGAAACCCTAGTTGAAGAATAAAGAGTTTTGAAAGCAAAATAAATGAATCTTCGATAAAAATACTTAGCAAGTTCAAACACAAATAGATCCGGAGCAGATTTGAAATAATATTGGAGGAACCTTAGATATTAGGCTTTCGTAAAAAACTCACGTGATGAGAAAGGCTTTAAAACCCATTGATCTGCGTAGGAGAATCGAAGGTCGAACTAGAGTAGCTATGGCTCACCAGACAAATGTTGAAGACTACCATAGAGCAGTCATCAAGCAAAGGCTTGGTCAAAACCTTCAAGATCTGGTCATAGGACCTTCTAAATGAGCATGTAGAAGACATGAGAGGATGGTATAGGCCTCCGATAATCATGTGGCTTCCATGGATTAGGGTTTTAGTGAGAGGCGGCAGCTAGGGTTTAAGGTGAGTTGAGAGAAAGAATGGATTCAAAGGCAGTGTCCCTAAAAGAATGAGTTAGCGTTTATGGTCATTTGGATTAAATAAGGTAAGAAGCACCTGTGGTCGTTGATCTAAATGATTTACGGTCGGGATTAAAAAGGGTGATGGGTTGGGTCGGTTGAATAGGTGTTGGGTCGAGTTAGAGTGGTAATTGGGCTGGGTAATTTCAACTCAATTTCGGGGCTTAGTTGGGTTAAATTGGGGTGCCCAATTGGCTGAAATCGAAATACAATTGAGGCTAGATTGTAAATAGCCATTTTTTCCATTTTATTTTATAAAATAGCAATAATGATTTTAAAAATAAATTAAAAGTAGTGGGTAAACAAATATCATATAAATATTAATTTTAAAATACTGGAGTTAATTTTATAACTATAAAATGCTATTAATTACACAATTGGCTGTAATCGTAATTATATGCAATTTAGCTTTAAAAATGCCAAATGAATATGTAAAAATATGCAAAAATTATCTTAATTATATTTTGGAATACAAGTGAGAATGAAATTAGTTATTCACGAAAATGATAATTTTGGAAATAATTATTGCATTTTTTATGGTGTTAAAATAGGCAGTAAGTAGGTTTAAAAATCATTAAAAATACCAAAACTCTTGGGTGTTCTAATATATGCATGTATATGCTATATTGGAAATACTTTTGGTATATATTACATAGAAAAAAATTGCGTATCAACAGCTGCCCCTCTTTACCCGAGGAGGATGAAAGAGTTGTTGGGGAAAGATAAGATGACCAATTTTGACCGAAACTGGCTATTTGAAAGGAATTTTGACCGAGCTCTGATTTTAAGTTGCCTACATATCCATGGTGTTACAGGAATCAGGCCATATGTCGTTCAGGAACCATTGACAAAATATGCCGATGGGGATTCAAAATGGATGGACAACAACAACCACAACAACAACAACAACAACTACCCAGTATATTCCCACAAAGTGTGGTCTGGGGAGGGTAATATGTAGACGAGCCTTACCCCTACCCGAAAGGGCAGAGAGGCTTTTTCCAATCGACCCTCGGCTCAGTGAAGGAAAGGAAAAACAAAAACAAAAACAATAGAGCATTAGTAACTCCAACGAAAATAGCGTAAATAATTATCAAAACATAAGAAACATAAATAAAATAGCATGCAATAATATCATACAGTAACTACCATAAATAACTACGATAAGGGAGACACAAGCGTAAACACAAATCATCTATGGGTAGCCCTGCTAAGCCTCACCCAACCCCGGGAAAGGAGTGTGAAAAACTCTAGGGGCCCCTATCCTACAACCCTGATACTAGACCTCCAGACTTTCCTATCACGGGTCATGTCCTCGGAAACCCGCATTTTAGCCATGTCATGCCTAATCACCTCTCCCCAATACTTCTTTGGCCTCCCTCTGCCTCACCGAACGCCGACAATCGCCAGCCGCTCACAACTCCTCACCGGGGCATCAAGACTTCTCCTCCGCACATGGCCGAACCACCTCAGCGTCGCTTCTCGCATCTTCTCATCCACTGGGGCCACCCCCACCTTCCCTCGAATAACTTCATTCTTAATCTTATCTAACCTGGTGAGCCCGCACATCCATCTGAGCATCCTCATCTCCGCAACCTTCATTCTCTGAACATGAGAGTTCTTCGCGGGCCAGCACTCCGCCCCATACAACATTGCAGGTCTAACCACAGCTCTATAAAATTTTCCCTTTGAGTTTATGTGGAACTTTCTTGTCACACAAGACTCCTGATGCAAGCCTCCACTTTGACCACCCCGCTCCTATGCGATGAGTAACGTCCTCGTCAATCTCTCCGTCCCCCTGAATCACCAACCCAAGATATCTGACACTGTCCCTCTTGGCGATGACCTGAGATCCAATCATCACATCCCTTCCTACTTCGCTCGGCTCAGCTCTCTTGCACTCCAGGTATTCTGTCTTAGATCTGCTTATTTTGAAACCCTTAGACTCAAAAGTCTGTCTCCATACCTCTAACCTCTCAATAACACCGACCCTCGTCTCATCTATCAAGACTATGTCATCAGCAAATAGCATACACCGAGGCACATCCCCTTGAATATGTCGGGTAAGAGCATCCATCACCAAGGCAAACAAGAGAGGGCTAAGCGCTGATCCTTGATGGAGCCCCATAACCACTGGAAAATGGTCTGAGTCGCCACCCACCGTCCTAACTTAGTCTTAGCTCCATCGTACATTTCCTTGATTACTCTGATGTAGGCTTCCGGCACGCTCTTCGCGTCCAAGCACCTCCATAGAACCTCCCTTGGGACCTTGTCATACGCCTTCTTCAAGTCGATAAGCACCATGTGCAGGTCCTTCTTCTTATCCCTGAACTGCTCCACCAGCCGCCTGATAAGGTGGATAGCTTCTGTACTGGAGCGACCCGGCATGAAACCGAACAGGTTCCCAGATATAGATGTCATCTTCCTCACCCCCACCTCGATCACCCGCTCCCAGACCTTCATGGTGTGACTTATTAATTTGATACCCCTATAGTTGTTGCAGTACTGGATGCCCCCTTTGTTCTTGTACAAGCGCACCACTGTACTCCACCTCCACTCATCCGGCATCCTTTTGGTCCTAAAGATCGCATTGAACAACCTGGAGAGCCACTCCACTCCTGACCTACCCATGCACTTCCAAAACTCCACCGGGATCTTGTCAAGCCTAGTCGCTCGACCCCTACTCATCCTACGCAAAGCCCTCATGACCTTCTCCACCCAAATACGCCTGCAGTACCCAAGGTCTCTATGTTGCTCTGAATGCTCCAACTCCCCTAGCTCAATGCTACAATCCCCCACCTCGGTACGTAAGTCTCGAAAGTTCTGCTTTACTTGAGACTCCCCCATCAGAACTCTACCATCCTCGCCCTTGATGCAGCTAACTTGGTCAAGATCACATGCCTTCCTTTCCCTTGCTTTTACTAACCGGAGTAACTTCCTGTCCCCGCCTCTCTCCCCTAGTTCCTCGTACATGTGACCAAACGCCGCATTTTTAGCTTCCGTAACCGCCAACTTTGCTTCTTTCCTCGCCACCTTGTAGATCTTCCTGCTCGCTCTCCTTTTTTCCTCGCTTGTGCTCCCTGCCAACTTAGCAAACGCTGCCTTCTTCACCTCCACTTTTCCTTCAACTACATCGTTCCACGACCAGCCACCTTGATGTCTTCCTGAATAGCCCTTGGCTACCCCGAGCACGTCCCGTGCTACCTCCCTAACCAAGTTCACCGTCTCTGACCACATAGCGTCCGCTTCCCCAGAACTTCTCCAAGCTCCGCCCTCAGCTAACCTCCTCTCCAACTCCTATTCTTTCTCCTTAGTCAAAACACCCAATCTAATCCGCGGCTTTCCCCGAGCACCCCCCTCTTCCTCTTCACCCAGAGACCGACATCCATCAGTAGGAGTCTATGAAGAGTCGAAAAGGACTCTCCCGGAATAACCTTGCAGCCCCTGCACATACCCCTATCGCTCCTTCTGAGGAGGTTGTAATCAATCTAAGTCCTAGCCGCCGAACACTTGAAGGTGATCAAATGCTCCTCTCTCTTCTGAAATGTCGAGTTCGCAATCAGAAGCTCGGAAGCCCTGGCGAAATCAAGCAGTAAAGTGCCTCCTCCGTTCCTAACCCCAAAGCCGAAGCCACCGTGCACCTCACCATAACCCCCAACATCAGCCCCAATATGACCATTAAAGTCCCCTCCAATAACTAACTTCTCAGATTGGGGAATACTACTTACCAGATCATCCAAGTCCTCCCAAAAGCGCCTCTTAGCCTCCTCGTCTAAGCCCGCTTATGGCGCGCTAGCGCTGATGATGTTGAGGACGCAACCCCCAATCACAAACTTAATAGACATTAACCTATCATTCACTCGCCTAACCTCGACCACGGACTCCCTTAGATCCCTATCTACCAAGATACCCACTCTATTCTTACCTCTCATGACCCCAGAGTACCATAGCTTAAACCCGTCTACATTCCCCGCCTTCGACCCTTTCCATGTAGTCTCTTGGACACATGCTATGTTAACCCTCTTATTCTGAAGAACCTTCGCCAACTCAATGGACTTACCCGTCAGAGTTCCTATGTTCCATGACCCAATCCTTTATATTGACAGAGGTTACTGAAAATTGTTAGGTTGCGGAAACTGGAGCGGGATTGCTCCTGCTGAGATGGCCGTTTCCAGCCAGTGTACCTGTATGTAAGTAATATGTGCGTATATCCTGTGTAAATTTAAACCTGATGCAAGTTCCTATTGGACCATGAATGCTGTCTTTGGACGGTTAGGATGACGTCCTTGGACCATGACATCCCGGGCTATGTAAAGCGTAAATAAATATTTGCATGCTATGAAATGATGTTCCTAGGCCATGTAGATGGTGCCTCCAAGCTATGATGACTTTGAATAGATTGGTGATCTTTCAGCCCATGATATGCAAAAGGTGGCGATATTTCAGCCTATGCAAGAAATGTCGATATTTCAGCTAGTACAAAATTTAAATGAAGGTGGTGATGTTGCAGCCATGCGAGAAAAGTAAAGAGGCAATATTTCCACCATGTAGGATGGAGACAATACTTAGTATCGGAAGGCAGATAGAGTAGCCTTATGCAGATGGAGACAGGGCTTAGTCTCGAAAGGCAGATAAGTAGCCTTATGCAAATGATGATGGAGGTAGAGCTTAAACTAGTAAGGCAGAAAAGAAGCCTTATGCAAAAAATGCAGATGGAAATAGAGCTTAGTATTGAAAGGTAGAAGAGTGGCCTTATGAAAATGATGATGGAGGTAGAGCTTAACCTCGGGAGGCAGAAAAGTAGTATAATGCAAATGATGATGGAGGTAGAGCTTAAATTCGGAAGGCAGAAGAGTAGCCTTATGCAAAATGAAGATGGAGAAGAGCTTTGTCTCAAAAGGCAGATAAGTAGCCTTATGCAAAAAATGAAGGAGGTAGAGATTAACCTCGGAAGGTAGAAAACTATCCTTATGCTATGCAAGAATGTAAAGAGCAAATAGTAGTAAGATTTCTTATCTGATAGGTAATTACGATATCGTTACTGCTGGAAAGGTCGTTTACGGATAGCAATTACGAATAAGTGATGATTCTGAGAAGTTGCATCATTGAGAAAGTATGTGTACATAAAATATACCTGACAATATCGCAAGTCGAGTGTCTGCACACAAGGAAAAGTCGTGAATTCTGTAAAGGGGAAAGGTTAGTTCGTCTTCCCCTGGATCTTGACGTTATGTATCATTGAGGTAGACTTTCTAAACAATAGAAATTTAGATAATAGTTATGCATGGTTTAGTAAGTATTGCGGAAGCATATTAGAGAAAATAGTTTTCTTTAGATGAACCGATGACTGCGACGTTGTTCGAGGCATTGTAACCTCTTTCTGCTTTGGAATTTAGAGGGTCCTCCTAAAAATTCTGCTCCACTTTATTAGATGGACATTTTTGGTAGCTCCGCTGAATGACTTAAAATCATCTTCGGAATTTTGAGTGTCTTCCTCCAAATTCTACCCCAATTTACTAGGCTGACACTTCTGGCGATGCATGGACTAAAATCAACTTCGAAATTTTGAGGGTCCTCCATAAAATTCATCCCAAGTTCCAATAGCAGGGTAAAATGGAATTTTGTATTAAATTGTGACCGAACCCATAGGGCTGCCTACGTATCCCCTCTTAAACGGGAATTATGTCAGGCAGAATTCAAACTGCATCATAAAGGGAATCATCAATGGCTACACATAATATCGTTTTACTGTATCTAAATTGATCGACTTTGGCCAGACTTCTCCGTCCATCTCTGCAAGAATAAGGGCTCCTCCAGTTAGAGCCCGGTGAACCATGTACGGCCCTTGCGAGTTGGGAGAGAATTTCCCTTTGGATTCGTCTTGATGTAGGAATATTTTCTTCAACACCAGCTGCCCCAGTGTAAACTTACTTTGCATAACTCTTTAATTGAAGGCTCGGGACATTCTGTTCTGATACAATTGACCATGGCAAACTACATTCATCCGTTTCCCATCAATAAGGGCAAACTGCTCGTAGCAACCCTTTACCCATTCTGCATTATCCAACTCTGCTTGTTGTATGTTCCTTAAGGAGAGAAATTCGACCTCAACGGGGAAACCACCTCTGTACCATAAACCAGTATGTAGGGAGCTACTCAGGTCGATGTGTGGACTATGGTGCGGTATACCTATAAGGCAAATGATAATTTCTCATGCTGTTGTTTGTGCCTTTCGATCATCATTGTTAGTAACTTCTTAATATTCTTGTTGGCTACCTCCACAGCTCCATTCATCTAAGGCTCGTAAGCTGTAAAGTTCTTGTGTTTGATCTTGAATGTTTCGCACATTTCTTTAATCAAGTCGCCGTTGAGAGTGGAACCATTATCAGTGATGATTGATTCTTGAATTTTGAACCTACAAACAATACAGTTGCGTAGGAAATCTACCACAACCTTCTTACTGACCGCCTTGTATGATGCTGCTTCGACCCATTTGGTAAAATAATAAATTGGCACTAAGATTAACCTGTGCCGATTTGATGTGGCAGGCTCGATAGGTCTGGTAACGTACATTCCCCAAATGGTGAATGGCCATGGTGATATTGTTGCAGTAAGCTCGTTCGGAGGCACTTTTATCATATCTGCATATATCTGATAGCGATAGCATTTGAAAACATACTGGATACAGTCTGTTTCCATAGTCATCAAAAAATACTCTGCTCGGAGTATCTTCTTTTCTAAGACATAACCATTCATGTGCGGCCCACAAGTCCCTACATGTACTTCGTCCAATAGCCTAGATGCTTCTTTTGCTTCGACACACCTTAGTAAACCCAAATCGGGAGTCGTCCTATAAAGGATTCCTCCACTATGGAAGAAGTTGTTGGATAACCTCTGAAGTGTGTGCTTCTGAGTAGGGTCGGCAAGTTCTGGATATTCCCCTGTTGTCAAGTACTCCTTAATGTCATGGAACCATGGCTTTCCATCTGCTTCTTCCTCAACGTGGGCACAATAAGCTGGCTAATCATGAATCTTTACTGGTATGAGATCAATGAAATTTTTATCTGGATGCCGGATCATGGACGATAAAGTAGCTAATGCATCAGCAAACTCGTTCTGGACTCTAGGGGCAGGCTGACATTCTATCTTTGTGAACCTTTTCCTCAACTCCTGTATGTGATTCAAGTAGGGAAATATCTTAGAGTTCTTGGTTTCCCGCTCTTCTAGAACCTGATGTATGAGTAAGTCTGAATCCCCGATAACTAGCAACTCCTCACAGTTCATGTCAATGTCAATTTTGAGCCTCAAGATGCAGGCTTATTATTCGGCCATATTATTTAGGCAAGGGAACCTGAGTTTGGCGGATACCGGGTAGTGCTGGTCGGTTTCTGATACTAGGACTACTCCTATGCCAACTCCTTTGAAATTTGCATCTGACGAGTGTCTGGCGTGTATATAAATTTAACTCATACTCTGTCAAATTATAGAATAGAAAGATGTCGAACCCACAAAGATTGGTTTTATCTATTCTACAGACGTTTCTTGTTTTAATTACTATCTAAGAAAATTAGAAAGATTTAATTTGTAAATTAACTTAATAAAAATGCATAAATAGAGCAGTAGTAAATATTTTTATTTTTCAAAAATATTAAAAAAGGTGCTGGGATCTTGACTTCACTTAATATTTCTATTAAATAGTAGAATTTATTATTCTTCAATTTTTATTTCTCAATAATTTATAAATGCCTCTCACGATTACAAATATGTATTATTACTTAAGTTGAAGAATTAATTGCACTCCTCTTGGTTATACAAATTAATCTTCAAAATAGTAATACAAAAGGACTAGAAATATATGATTGAACTAAAACATGCTCTTGATAGTAAGTCCCTTTCGGTTACCCTACTTTTTACAAACAATTATTACACCATTCGCCTCTCCCGATTAGAAATAAGTTTAAAATTAATTATAACATAAAAGAGATAGATGTTACTGAATAAATATTAACATTTTTCAATACTACACTTAACTGTATTGTTTCTTCCGCCTCTCTCGATTATAGAATTAATAAACAGTTAATATGTAGTAGAAGATAGATAAGTGTAAATAAATTAAATAACATCTAACTGTAATAGCGTATAAAAGTTAAATAAGTTCTAGCTCAGTCATGTGATGTTGAGGAATAATATCTACTATTATATAAAAATATTAAGATTTCTCTTTCTCCCAACAAAAGAAAAGTTACTCCATATTGGAACTAGTACTAACCATGAAAATATTCTTGTCCATTAAATAAGAAAATAGAAAGAAATATTTAAGTAGAATAATTTTCCTATTTAATTAAAAGCAGGAACTAGAGTAATTTTCAATACTATAATTTATTTGTAACTAGAAATGAAGCAAGGTTAATGGCTAAGAGAACAAAGGAAAAGAAGAAGCTCTCAAAGTATATTTATACCTAGCGCTTACTTCCGATAATTAGCTCAAATGAGCTCTATTAATAGACTTTCCCAAACTGTGATACATCTTGATGTACCAAGTTGCAAGTTACAACATGCAATTACTTTAGTTTGAAAATGGTTTTCACATTAGTCTTCAATCATGTTGGCAACGTGAAAAAGCTTGTTGTAAATTTGTGCTTCCGAAACTTCTTCCATCAATTTGGCAAGACTCATGTCTATGTTTTTTCCTTTCTTTCTTAAATACCATAAACTTGTAATCTTCCCTCTTTGTGTCCATATTTCAAAAAGGTCAATCACTTTGCTTTTTTTCATTAGTTAATTATTTCCTTCAAAGAAAGTAAAAATATTACTACTAAAAGTTAAAGATAATATAAATTTATACATGATATTTTTTTTATCAAATACCTTATACATAAATGTTTGCTTGTCCTCAAGTAAAGGAAGCAAATAAATATAATAATTAAACTCTTTAAGAAAAATCATGAGAAGTCATAAGAGAATTAACTAAGACCAATTCATCAGTTTAAACAACCACTAATCGTACTCAAATTCACTTTTTGAGAATCAGAATCATAATACTTTCTAATCTTAAGTGTGTCTCACGAGATGAAGAGATATGTCCATATATCATAAAATATATAGATAAAGAACACAGAAGGGCATGAATAGAAAAATTCGCTCACTCTCAACAAAGAAGTACTTCAAGTTACTGGAAATAACCATATGCGAGACTATCATGTGGTTCTTCACTAATATAGGAGTCTTTGAGTTAAGATCATGTAGGACCTTTGCAAGGTTGTAAAGTAGGCTTAGGGATGGGTAATGTATATATAGATTATAGTGACTCAAATTCCCTATAGACACTACACATTTATTTTCTTTGTTAATTATAATTGTCTTTCATCTCATTTAAACAATGAACCTCTATTTTGTTTCATCCCTTTCAATTTTTTATTTTTATGGAGTTTCCAATTTTTCTTTGTTGTTGTTGTTTTTTTTCTTTTTTTTTTCCGAAATTATGAAGTAACTATTTATTTATTTATTACGACAATATCAAAATATCGACAACTTTAACAATTATTGTTTCAGCAATTCTTTTTTCAATTGCACCTCACACCCATATTTTTGTATTAAAATCAACTCTTAATGTGCCCAAAAGGGAACTGAGTGAACAAAGAACAAGTTATATTAACAAACATGCTAAGGGTTAAAGCTTGGCGACCAACAAAATAAGAGATAATTTATTTAGGATCAATTGGGCTAACTAGGGATAAAAATCATTAAGGTAGGTCAATTTGGGCTATGGCTCAACAAAGAAAGCATACTTTCATTTCATAACTCAAGGATCTGCCTAGAATTTTGCCTCAAACCACATTCAAGGCAAGTTCTAGATTTCAAAATATGCAGGAGAACTAGATAATATAAGCTAACCGCACAATACACTTGGAACCAACAAAAACTATGATTTCAATAGCCAATAAGAAAGTATGAGCTTAGAAGAGTAATCATAAAACCCATGATTGGTACTTCATAAAATTTGTCTTTTCTAAGTCTCTTGTTTTTCAAGTCAACTCAAGTTTAGCCAAATTATTTATCAAAGCTAGTTGAAACAACTAAAAGTCCTAAAAAATATTTAATACAAAATATTGCGACCGTCGCAAAGAACTGAACAAGAAATCCATAAAAATACATGAAATTAGTTGCCTTAAGAATAAGGCAACTCAATTTTTTTTCAGTTTATCTATTTATATTTTTTTAATAATTTTTCTAGGAACACTTTTCTAGTTGTAAAACATATATTTTTTGCTTTTTAATATATTTAACCGAAAAAAATTTAAAAACACATATATATAACTAACATATTCGTCTACCCGCTAGTTTAAATAATGTCATGTCCTCGTGACAAATAAATTAAAAGTAAAAGGAGATAAAGGAGCCTCCCTTTTTTTTATTTCGATTCTGGCCTCATTTTTTTTTTATTGGCTGCTCAAGGTTTCTCTCATATAACAAAGACAAGATTATGGAAGAGAAAATATTCTTTTTCATGATATGAGAAAACATTCATTGCTGAAATCATGGGAGAGCTTCTTTATCATGGAAAAATATATTAATACATACTACATAGGCACACCCACACAGAAACACACACAGACACACACACACATATGTAAAAGGAAATATTATATGTTACTACTAATAATCATTAAACGATTAAAGAGAGGGGAATAAAATAGTTCTGAGTTTAACGTCACAAGCTTGACTTATTAAAAAATTTAGTCAAAAAGGGTTGTTGAAGCCTGTTTGTCGATGAATCTACTGATATAAGGCTTCAAACGATGACCGTTTGCTTTGGATTTGTCTCCTCCATCTGAATGTTGTACTTTAGTTGAACAATAGAGGGTCACTCCTTTTACTGTATATGGTCCTGTCCAACGTGACATAAACTTTCCTGAAAATAATCTCAATCGGCTATTGTACAACAACACATCATCTCCAATTTTAAATTTTTTTATGGCGGATGAGCATGTCATGCCATTTTTTGTCTTTCCTTGTACAATTTAGCATTTTCATATGCTGTAAGCCTGAAGACTTCCAACTCATCAAGCTGCAATAGGCAATTTTTACCTGCATCTGGCAAGTTTATATTTAACAATTTTATAGCCCAATATGCTTTATATTATTATTCCACAGGTAATTGACAAGCTTTTCCAAAAACTAGTCTATTAGGAGATGTGCCTATGGGAGTTTTGAAAGCGGTTCTATATTCCCATAAAGCATTATCCAATTTTAAAGACCAATCTTTTTGAGAAGAACCAACTGTTTTTTCTAAGATTCTTTTTAATTCTCTATTTGATACTTCAACTTGCCCGCTTGTTTGAGCATGATATCGAGTTCCTGTTTTATGAGTTACTCCATATTTGACAACAAATTAGCAAATTGTCTATTTTATAAAATGAGTTTCTTGATCACTTATATTCTCCCGGAGTTCCAAATCTGGAAAAAATATTTTTCTTGAGAAAAGCACAAATATTATGATCATCATTTTTTCTAGGAGCTATTGCTTCTACCCATTTTGAAACATAGTCAACATCTACCAAAATATATTCATAGCCGTTTGAAGGAGAAAAATGACCCATAAAATCAATGCCCCATAAATCAAAGATTTCGCACACAAAAATAGAATTAAGAGGTTTTCATCCCTTTTTGAAATGTTATCGATTCTCTGGCTCTTATCGCAATTGGCGACATAATTCCTTGCATATTTGAATCGGGTCCGCTAGAAAAAGCGAGCTGCAAGTACTTTAGTTGTTGTCTTTCTTCCTCCATATTGTCCTCATGTAGCCCCATCATGGCAGTGACTTAAGATTTTGTTCATTTCTGTCTCCGGCACACATCTCCTAATTATGTTATATAAACATATTTATACAAGTAAGGATCTTACCAATCATAATGTCTTGCTTCTTTTTAAAGTTTTTTTCTTTTATTCATAAGAAAAATCTTTTTGAATCTATCCCCAGCCAAGTAGTTGGTGATATCAGCATACCAAGGTGATCGATTTATAACAGTTGTGACAGAAAAATATGATGTGATGACCCAAAGGGTCATAGCCGCAGTTCTCCTTTTTTTGTGCTTTCGAGGCCTTCAAAACCTCTTATTTGGTTGCCTCGATTTACGTGTGCAGTTCGGGCATGAAGCAAAAAATTTGTTATGTGGAAATACTTGAATTCTGTGTTAAAAACTATGAATTTTGATAATAATATTGATATAGTTGACTTCGGTCTATATTTTGGGTAAACAGACCCGGACCCATGATGTGGCGATCCCGGAGGGTCCGTAGAAAAATATGGGACCTAGACATATTCCTGAAATCAAAATCCGAGGTCCCAGGCTCGAGTACGAAATTTTTCCGTGAAATTGTTTTCTAAAAACACTTATGGAAAAATAAAAATGAGATTTGATCAAAGGTAATGGTATCAGGCTCGTATTTTGGTTCTGACGCTCGGTACAAGTCTTAAATGAGTGTTAAGCGCTATCTATAAAGTTTGGTTGAAAACGAAAACCATTTGACATTTTCCGGACTAAAAATAGAAAATTTGAAAGTTTTGAACTTTGAAATGAAAATCATGAGTTTTGAGGTTGATTATTTGATTTTGATGTTATTTTGGTGATTTAATCGCCCGAGCAAGTTTGTATGACGATATTGAGTTAGTGTATGTGGTTGGTTGGGAGCTCCGAGGGCTCGAGAGTGATTCTAGGGGTGGTTCGGGATGTTTTGAACTTGGAAAATGCATCATAAATTTCATCTCAGTTGTAAACAGATTTTTCCTATGCGAATGCAGCCCTCCTATGCGTTTGCATATATTTCCTTCCGCGTGCACAGTGTATCT
Organism: Nicotiana benthamiana; assembly: GCA_034376525.1. Lineage (NCBI taxonomy): Eukaryota > Viridiplantae > Streptophyta > Magnoliopsida > Solanales > Solanaceae > Nicotiana > Nicotiana benthamiana. The sequence continues at coordinate 73,980,780 of CM067328.1, read as the reverse complement.
AAGCGTTCGAATAGTTCAAATATCATGCCCTAAAACTTTCTTCTATGCGTTCGCACCCTTCATTCGCGAACGCATAGAGCTAACCAGACTTCCCCCAATTTTCTTCTATGCGTTCGCATAGCTCTTCCGCGAACGCGTAGAATCCCGGCCAGTTATTCAATGCGAACCCACTCCTATGACGCGATTGAATAGAGTCTTTTTCGCCCAGTGATTATAAGTTAAAAACAGATAGTAGCTCGAGAATTTCCTCACCATTTCACACGATCTCTTCTCCTACACTCTCCATTGACAAACTCCAAGGCTCCATTTTACCATATCTCTTTGAGTAAGTGATTACAACCTAATTCTTCCATTATTCTTAATATAATCATTAAATTTTGAACCCTAAAGCATGAAATCGTGGTAGAAATTAGGGCTTTTGGGTAGAGTTAGGTTTTTGAGAATTTTGGACGATTCAACCTCAATTTGGGGTCGAATCTTAAAATAAATCATATATTTGGACTCGTGGGGTTATGGGTAATCAGAATTTGGTCTGACCGTCGAGTTTGGACAATGTGTGCCCGATGTTGGATTTTGGTTTTTTTGGAAGAAAGTTAGAAATTGCATTTCTAAGCTTGCAAATTGTATCTTTGTGCTATTATTGATAATATTGAATCGAATTATGGTAGATATCATTGGTTCGGGGTTAAATTCTAGAGGAAAGGCGATTGTTGAGCTTTGAGTTGCTATCTTCGGATTCGAGGTAAGTGTTTGATCTAACTTTTGATTGAGGGAATAGGATTAGGATAATATTTTCTATGTGCTATGTGGAGTCGGTGTATAGGTATGGTGACGGTTACCTATACGCCCGAGTCAAGCATGACCGTGAGTCATAATTGCTTTTGAAATTTGAAAGAAGTGAAAATTTGTATTAATTACTTGTTAAATAAACTATGAAGTGATAGTTGAGAAGCAAATGAACAAAAGAAGGAAATTTATGTATTTTTACCTTACTAGGACTTATCGTTGAATCGTTTTCCCTTGCCGGAACTTATTGTTGAGTTTCTTCTCTTGCTGGGACTTATTGTTAAGTTGATCTCCCTTGTTGGGACTTCATGTAGAGTTTTTCCCCTTGACGGGATATTTTATCTTGTTGAATATTTCTTTCTCGTTTGGTTGTGATTGTTGATTGGGTGAGGAAGAGAGATTATGCACGAAGGGTCTTTCCGTTCCATGTTTCGATAATTTTGCACGAAGGGTCTTTCCGTGCCATGTTTCTTGATTATTTGAGCGCGAAGGGTCATTCCGTGCCTTGATGTGAGAGTTATGTGAGGAAAGAACGAAGGGTGATATCGTGCACTATATTTAGCAGTTTTGTGTGAGGAAATCACGAAGGGTGATGTCGTGCATTATATTTGACAGCTTTGGTGAGAAATGAGAGTAAAAGCACGAAGGTTAGTGCCGTGCAGTTGTTGATTCACTGGCTTTCTTTTATTGATGTTTAATATTTTGTCTCCATATCTTGCTCGTGGGACTTATAATTGAACTGTTACACCTCCAGCATGTCCCCTCCCCATTAGTTGTTTAAATTTGTTATCTTTGCATTATTACACATATATCTATATAGGTTGATTGTGGTAGGTCCGATCTAGCCTCGGCACTACCTCACCGGGGTTAGGCAAGGCACTTAGCATCACATGAGGTCGGTTGTGCTGATACTACACTTCTGTGCCTTTTGTGCACAGGCCAGGATACAGCTTACAGACCGCAGCAGTAACTAGGGAGCGAGCCTTCAGTCCGGAGACTCCGAGATAGTTCGACGGCGTTCCCGGGCCTTGAGTGTCATCTGTTACTTATGTTTGTTTTCATTGTATCGAAACATACTTGTTATGTATTTTCTTTCAGACTGATATTTTTAGTACTCTTTTAGTAGTCTGTAAGTAGTGACACCTGATACTAGGTAGAGACATGTTACAAATATCCATACTCCCCTAATTGTTATTTTTGTTAAAAGTCTTCTGTGTGGTTTTTAAATAATTATTTTAGTTATTATACTGTTTTAGATTAACGTTTTGTGAAATATTTTTATAAAGGTTGGCTTGCCTAGCTCCGACAGTGGGTTCCATCACGACTCTCGATGGTGGGAAGATCCAGGTCGTGACAAGTTGGTATCAGCGCACTAGGTTAGTTGGGTCTCACAACTCACCGAAAAGCTCGGTAGAGCCTGAGGGATCGGTACAGAGACGTCTGTATTTATCCCCCGGAGGATACAGTGTTAGGAAAATTTCACTTTGTTCATTCCTTTCGTGCGATTTGGTTTCTCAAATATTGATTGTTGTTCTACTATGTTCTTTCGCAGATTGCGAGAACACGTGAGTCTTCTTCTTCTGCGCAGCAGCCCGAGTCCCCATGCAGCAAATCCCATGGTGGGCAGGGGCCGAGGCCGTGCCAGAGGTCGTGGTAGGGGCAGAGCTCAACCCCAGGCAGCAGTTCCAGAGGTGGTGCCTCATATTGACTTTGATGAGGAGGTTAAGCCCTCCAGCTCCAGTGGGCTCAGCTCAGGTCCCAGGAGGGGTTATATTTTCCCTAAATCTCCAGGATGATCTCATCTGTATCGCAGGCTTTATGGAGAGTGTCGCTAGTGCAGGTTTGCATCCTGTAGCACCAGCCACTTCTCAGGCTGGAAGAAGGGTTCAGACTCCTGCTACACGTACTTCGGAGCAGGTAACTCCCCGTACTCAGGTTCCAGTGGATCAGCCTGCAGTGGCGGCTCAGGAAGGTATTACAGCTTAGGCCGAAGATGGGGCGGCCATGTCTTCGTATGCTTTATAGAGATTTGATCAGTTCTCCAAGCTTTTCACCACCACTTTCAGCGGTGCTTCATCGGAGGATCCCTAGGATTTTCTATTCAGTTGTCATAAGATCCTCAGGACAATAGGTATAGTAGATACCAATGGGGTCAATTTTTTCACCTTTGGGCTTGGAGGATCTGCCAAGACTTAGTGGAGAGATTATTGCCTAACTAGACCAGTAGGGTCTCCAGCTTTGACATGGGATCAGTTGGTAGAGTTATTTCTGGAGAAGTTTCTCCCCGTCACTCAGCGGGAGGCACTTCGTAGACATTTTGAGTGCCTCGAGCAGAGCTTCTTGACAGTTATACAGTACGAGACTAGATTTATTGATTTGTCATTCCATGCAGTGGTTATACTCCCTGCAGAGCGAGAGAGGGTCCGGAGGTTCATTGACGGATTAATTCATCCGATTCGCCTTCAGAAGCCTATAGGAGTTGGCAGTGATATTTCCTTTCAGGAGGCGGCCAATGCAGCCCGCCGGGTAGAGATGGCACTGGTTCGAGGAGGTAGTCAGGGTTCAGACAAGAGGCCTCAATATTCTGGTAGATTTAGTAGTTTCTCATCTGGAGGTAGGGATTCTTATGACAGAGGCCATCCCCCGAGACCCTTCTAGTTGGCACTTCAGGTCTCTCATGATACTCCAGGCAGTGGTGGTCCTCAATAGTATTATTCGGACAAACAGTCCTTCAGCGCACCACCAGCACTCATCAATGCACTGCCACTTCAGAGCTTCAGGGGAGGACATCTCGGTCGACAGGGCCAGCAGTCTCAGCAGCCGAGGGCATGTTATGGTTTTGGTTACCTAGGTCATATTGCCAAGTTTTGATCTCCACCCTCGAGTAGCTCAGTAGCAGGGTGCTCGCCCTACGATTCAAGCAACAGGTGATCCTCAGACCGCCCAGCCATCTAGAGGTGGGGGTAGGGATCATAGAGGTGGAGGTAGAGACCGTAGAGGTGGAACTCGGACAGCCAAAGGTAGGGGTCCGCCCGTAGCGGATCGTTGCAGAGATATAGCTTAGGGAGGTGGGGGCCAGCTCCATTGTTATGCATTGCTAGCCAGGCTGGTGGCCGAGTCATCTGATGCTGTGATTACAAGTACTATATTGGTCTGTGATAAAGGTGATTTAGTATTATTTGATCCGGGATCTACGTACTCTTATGTGTCGTCCTATTTTGCACCCTATTTGATCATGCCTAGTTAGGCATTAGGTATTCATGTATTTGTGTCCATACTGGTTGGTGAATCTATGGTGGCCGACTGAGTAAATCGTTCATGTGTGGTAGTATTTGAGGGTCTTGAGACCCGTGTCGACTTTTTGCTTTTAGACATGGTGGACTTTGATGTTATATTAGGGATGGATTGGTTGTCCCCGTATCATGCTATTTTGGATTGTTACGCCAAGACCTTGACTTTGATCTTGCCAGATTTTCCCCGACTGGAGTGGAGGGGGACCTCAGGTCATGCCACTCGTAGTGTTATTTTGTATGTCAAGGCATGACGTATGGTTGAGAAGGGGTGTATAGCATATTGGCGTATGTTCGCAACTCCAGCGCAGAGGTTCCATCTATTGACTATGTTCCTATTATTTGGAAGTTCCTCGAGGTGTTCCCTTCAGACCTGCTAGGTATGCCACCTGACAGGGATATTGATTTCTGTATTGATCTGGCTCCTGGAACTCAGCCTATTTCTATTCTGCAATATTGCATGACCCCGCCAGATCTGAAAGAGTTAAAGGAGTAGCTTCAGGACATGCTTGATAAGGGTTTCATTAGACCCACTGTATCACCTTGGGGTGCACCAGTGTTGTTTGTGAAGAAAATGGATGGGTCGATGGGGATGTGAATTTATTACAGGTAGTTAAATAAGATGACGATAAATAACAAGTATCCACTGCCCAGGATTGACGATTTGGTTTACCAGCTTCAGGGTGCTAGGGTGTTCTCGAAGATAAATTTGAGGTCTGGTTATCATCAGCTAAGGATTAGGGCGTTTGATGTCCCTAAGACAGCATTTCATACTCGATATGGGAATTATGAGTTTTTGGTCATGTTTTTTCGATTGACCAATGCCCCGACAACATTCACAGAGTTGATGAACCGAGTGTTCAGGCCCTAGTTGGACTTATTTGTGATCGTATTCATTAACGACATGTTGATATACTCCCGTAGCCAGGAGGAGCATGAGAAGAACCTCGGAGTGGTTCTTCATACTCTGATGGATAGTCAGTTGTACACCAAGTTCTCGAAGTGCGAGTTCTGGTTGAGTTCAGTCGCATTCTTGGGTCATGTTGTATCAGCAGAGGGTATCAGGTGGACCCGGAGAAGATAGAGATAGTCAAGAACTGGCCTTGACCTACTTCACCTACAAATATCTAAAGCTTTTTAGGGTTAGCTGGTTACTATTGATGTTTTGTGGAGGGGTTTTCATCCATCCCAACCCCGATGACTAGATTGACTCAGAAGGGTGCCCAATTCAGGTGGTCAGATGTGTGCGAGACGAGCTTCAAGAAGCTCAAGAAAACTTTGACTATGGCACCAGTATTGGTTTTGCCCAAGGGATCTAGGTCTTATACTATTTATTATGACGCCTCCTGTATCAGGCTTGGCGCACTGTTGATGCAGAATGGCAAGGTCAAAGCATGCTTTGAGGCAGTTGAAGATCCACGAGAAGAATTATCCAGTTCATGACCTAGAGTTGGAATCTATTGATCATGCCATAAAAATCTTGAGGCATTATTTGTATGGTGTGACATGTGAGGTGTACACGGATCACAAGAGCCTTCAGTACTTGTTCAAGCAAAAAGAGTTGAATTAGAGACAGCGATGGTGGTTGGAGTTGTTGATAGACTATGATGTTTCTATCTTATACCACCTGGGGAAATCAAATATGGTGGCTGATGCATTGAGTAGAAAGTCCGTCAGCATGGGTAGTCTTGCCTATATCCAGGTCAGCAAGAGACCGCTTGCCTTGGATGTTCAGGCTTGGGCCAATAGATTTGTGAGATTGGATATTTCTGAGCCCAGCAGGGTGTTGGTTGCACGGTTGTGTGTTCATCATTGATGGAGCGTATCCGGGAGCGGAAGTTTGATGATCCCCATTTGTGTGTCCTGAGAGACACGGTGCAGCGGGGAGGTGCCAGGGAGATGAATTTAGGAGATGGCAGCGTATTGAGATTGCATGGGCGAGTTTATGTGCCCAATGTTGATGGTATGTGGGAGTCGATCCTAGCGGAGGCCTACAGTTCTCAGTATTTTGGTCACCCGGGCGCTGCGAAGATGTATCAGGACTTGAGGCAGCATTACTGGTGGTGCAGAATAAAGAAAGATATTTTTGCATATGTGGCTCATTGTCTAAATTATCAGCAGGTTAAGTACGAGCATCAGAGGCCCGGTGGGTTATTTCAAAGGATTGAGCTTCCCGAGTGGAAGTGGGAGAGAATCACCATGGATTTTGTTACTTGCCTTCCGATGACTCGAAAGAAGTTTGATGCTATATGGGTTATTGTTGATAGGCTGACCAAGTCAGTGCATTTTATTCCAGTTGCCACCACCTATTCATCTAAGAGGTAAGTTGAGATTTATATATCAGAGAGATCGTTCGCCTTTATGGGGTGCCCATATCTATTATTTCGCACTGGGGTCCGCAGTTTACCGAGCATTTATTTAGAGCGGTACTGCATAGTTTGGGCACCTAGGTCCAGTTGAGTACAACATTTCACCCCCAGACTGACAGTTAGTCCAAGAGGACTATTCAGATTCTTGAGGATATGCTCTGAGCCTGAGTTATTGATTTTGGAGGCTCGTGGGACCATGTTTTTTCTTTTGCAGAGTTTGCCTACAAAAACAACTACCAGTCCATTATTTACATGTCTCTGTGTGAGGCGTTGTATGGTAGGCACTGTTGGTTCCTAGTCAGACGGTTTAAGCTAGGAGATGCTCGGTTATTGGGTACAGACTTGGTATAGGAGGCCTTGGATAAGGTCAAGATCATTCAGGATAGACTTCGGTCAGCTCAGTCTAGGCAGAAGAGTTATGCAGATCGTAAGGTCAGGGATGGTGCTTTCATGGTTGGTGAGCGAGTATTCCTCCGTGTATCGCCTATGAAAGGCGTGATGAGATTCGAGAAGAAGGGGAAGCTTAGCCGTTGGTTTATAGGCCCATTTGAGATTCTTGACCGCGTGGGAAATGTGGCTTATAGACTTGCCTTGCCGCCTAGCTTGTCATTCGTGCATCCGGTTTTTCATGTATCCATGCTTCGAAAGTATCACAGCGATCCTGCCCACGTGTTAGATTTCAGTACTTTCAAGTTGGACAAGAATCTATCATACGAGGAGGAGCCGATGGCTATTTTGGACCGGCAGGTCCGAAAGTTGAGGTCGAGGAGTTTTCCCTTAGTGCGTGTTTAGTTGAAAGGTCAGCCTCCTGAGGCATCAACCTGGGAGTCCAAGTCTGATATACGGAACCGTTATCCCTATCTATTCCCCGACTCAGGTACTTGTTTCTTTTGTTCGTTCGAGGACGAACGGTTCTTTTAGAGGTGGAGGACGCGACGACCCAAAGAGGTTCATCGCCGTAATTCTCCCATTCTTTGTGCTTCACAGACCTTGAAAACCTCTTATTTGGTTGTCTTGATTTGCATGCGCAGTCCGAGCGCGAAGCCAAAACTTGTTTATGTGGAAATACTTGACTTCTGTGTTAAACACTATAAATTTTGATAATAATATTGATATAGTTGACTTTTGTCTATATATTGGGTAAACGGACCCACACCCATGATGTGACTGTCCCGGATGGTCCATAGAAAAATATGGGACCCGGGCGTATTCCCCGAATCGAAATCCGATGTCCCAGGCCCGAGTACGAAATTGTTCCGTGAAATTATTTTCTGAAAATGCTTAAGAAAAAATGAAAATGAGATTTGATCAAAAGTAATGGTACCTGGCTCTTATTTTGGTTGCGACGCTCGGTACAAGTCTTAAATGAGCGCTAAGCGCTATCTGTAAAGTTTTGTTGAAAACGTACGTCGTTTGACGTGTTTCGAACTAAATTTGGAAGTCTTGAATTTTGAAATGGAAATCATGAGTTTTGAAGGTTGGTTTTTTGATTTTGATGTTATTTTGGCAATTTGGTCGCCCGAGCAAGTTCGTAGGATGATATTGAGTTAGTGTGTGTGGTTGGTTGGGAGCCACGACGATTCGGGAGTGATTTCGGGAGTGGTTCGGGATGTTTTGAACTTTGAAAATGCATCAGAAGTTTCATCTCAGTTGCAGACAGATTTTCCCCTATGCGAACACAACCCTCCTATGCGTTTCATATTTCTAATTCTTTCCCTTCCGTGTTCGCAGTGTCTCTACGCGTTCGCATAATTCAAATGTCATACCTCAGAACTTTCTTCTATGCATGCACACCCTTTATTCGTGAACAAAAAAAGTTAATCAGACTTCCCCCAGTTTTCTTCCATGCGTTCGCATAGCTCTTCCTCGAATGCGTAGAATTCTGACATGTTATTCAACGCAAACACACTCCTATGATGAGATCACGTAGAGTCTTTTTTGCCCAGTGATTTTAAGTTAAAAACAGAACAGTAGCTCGAGAATTTCCTCACCATTTCACACGAGCTCTTCTCATACACTCTCCATTGACGAACTCCAAGCCTCCATTTCACCATAACTCTTTGGATAAGTGATTCCAACCTCATTCATCCATTATTTCTTCATCTAATCATCAAATTTCTAACCTTAAAGCATGAAATCATGGTAGAAATTAGGGCTTTTGGGTAGAGTTAGGTTTTTGAGAATTTTGGGCGTTTCAACCTCAGTTTGGGGATGAATCTTAAAACAAATCATATATTTGGACTCGTGGTGTTATGGGTAATCGGAATTTGGTCCGAGCCTCGAGTTTTAACCATGTGGGCATTTTGGTATTTTTTGAAGAAAGTTAGAAATTCAACTTCTAAACCAGGGAATTGTATCCTTGTGCTATTATTGATAATGTTGAATCAAATTATGTTAGATATCGTTGGTTCGGGGTCGAACTCTAGAGGAAAGGCTATTTTTGAGCTTTGAGTTACTATCTTAAGATTCGAGGTAAGTGTTTGATCTAACTTTGGCTTGAGGGAATAGGATCCGAATAATATTTGCTATGTGCTATGTGGAGTCGGTGTATAAGAATGGTCACAGTTACCTATGCGCCCGAGTCTAGCATTACCGTGAGTCATAATTGCTTTTAAAATTTGAAAGAAGTGAACAATTGTGTTAATTACTTGTTAAATGAACTATGAAGTGATAGTTGAGAAGCAAATGAGCTAAAGTAGGAAATTTTGTATTTTTCCCTTATCGGGACTTATTATTGAATCATTTTCCCTTGCCAGGGCTTATTGTTGAGTTGTTCTCCCTTGCCGGGACTTATTGTTGAGTTGTTCTCCATTGACGGGACTTGATGTAGAGTTTTTACCCTTGCCGGGATATTTTATCTTGTTGAATATTCCATTCACGTTTAGTTGTGACCGTTGATTGGGTGGGAAAGAGAGAGATTATGCACGAAGGGTCTTTCTGTGCCATGTTTCGATAATATTTCACGAAGGGTTTTCCATGCCATGTTTCTTGATTATTTGAGCACGAAGGGTCATTCCTTGCCTTGATATGAGAGCTATGTGAGGAAAGCATGAAGGGTGATGCCGTGCACTATATTTGAAAGTTTTGGTGAGGAAAGCAGGAAGGGTGATGCCGTGCATTATTTTTGACAGTTTTGGTGAGAAATGAGAGTAAAAGCACGAAGGTTGGTGTCGTGCAATTGTTAATTCACTGGATTTCTTTTATTGATGTTAAATATTCATTCTCCATATCTTGCTCGTTGCACTTATAATTGAACTGTTACATTCCCAGCATGTCCCCTCTTCATTTGCTGTTTAAATTTTGTTATCTTTTTGTTATTGCACATATATCTATACAGGTTGATTGTGGTAGGTCCGGTCTAGCATCGTCACTACCTCGCCGGGGTTAGGACAGGCACTTACCAGCACATGGTGTCGGTTGTGCTGATACTACACTATTGCGCCTTTTGTGCATAGGTCAGGATACAGCTTACGGACCGAAGCAGTAGCTGGGGAGCGAGCCATTAGTCCATAGACTCCGAGGTAGTTCCCTGGCATTTGCGGGCCCTGAGTCTCATCTATTACTTTCGTTTGTTTTCGTTGTATCGAAAAAGACTTGTTATGTATTTTCTTTCAGACTGATGTTTTTAGTACTTTTTTAGTAGTCCGTGACTAGTTACACCAGATACTGGGTAGAGTCATGTTACCAATTTCCGCACTTCACTATTGTTATTTTGTTAATTGTCTTATGCATGGTTTTTAATTAATTATTTTAGTTATTATACTGTTTTAGATTAAAGTTTTGTGAAATATATTTAAAAAGGTTGGCTTTCCTAGCTCCGACAGTAGGCACCATCACGACTCCGGATGATGAAAAAATCGGGGTTGTGACATGTTCATACGAAATTACTCTTTGATATCTTTTATCTCAGCAAGAAGATTTTCTAGACGAGACAAATGATCAGCTACCTGATTCTCAGAACCTTTTCGATCTTTTATTTTAATATCGAATTCTTGCAAAAGGAGTATCCATCTTATCAATCAGGGTCGAGCATCCTTCTTTGCTAAGAGGTACTATAAAGCTACATGATCAGTATAAATTGTAACCTTTGTTCCTATCACATAGGAACGAAATTTGTCAAATGCAAATACTTCTGCAAATAGTTCCTTCTCAGTTGTAGCATAGTTTTTTTTAACTTCATTGAGGTTTCTACTGGCGTAGTAAATAGCACTAAAAATCTTGTCTCTTTTTTGTCCCAATACTGCTCCAACTGCTATATCACTTGCATCACATATTATTTCAAAGGGTTGGTTCCAGTCAGGAGAAACAACAATTGGAGCATTAGTCAATTGTTTCGTAAGAATCTCAAATGCTTTCCTGCAATTATCTGAAAATTCAAACTTCACGTCTTTCATCAGTAGGTTAGTCAGTGGTTTTGAAATTTTGAAAAATCTTTTATAAACCGTTTATAAAAACCTACATGCCCTAAGAAACTTCTAATGGCTTTAACAGTGGTAGAAGGGGGCAATCTTTCTATAAGATCAATTTTAGCATTATCAACTTCTATCCCTTTCGCAGAAATTTTATGTCCTAAAACAATTCCCTCTGTTACCATTAAATGACTTTTTTCCCAATTAAGAACTAGATTTGTCTCTTCACATATTTTAGGGACAAGAGCTAAATGATAGAGACAGTCTTCAAATCTCTTACCAAAAAGTGTGAAATCATCCATAAATATTTCAAGAAACTTTTCAATCATATAAGAGATAATTGACGACATGCAATGCTGAAATGTAGTAGGAGCATTGCATAGTCCAAATGACATTCTTCGATAAGAATACGTACCTTGGGGGCATGTGAATGTGGGTTTTTCTTGATCTTATGGAGCAATTGGTATCTGATTATACCCAGAATATCCATCAAGGAAACAGTAAAAACCATGGCCTGCAACTCTTTCATGCATTTGATTCATAAAGGGCAAAGGAAAATGATCTTTCCTTGTGGAATCATTAAGTTCTCTGTAATCAATGCAAACTCTCAATCCTATGATTGTTCTAGTAGGTATGAGTTCATTATTTTTATTTTTTATTACTATCATACATCCTTTCTTTGGTACTACTTGTGCAGAACTTACCCAAGGACTGTCGGATATTGGATAAATGATACCTGCTGCTAGAAGTTTAACCACTTTTTTCTTGATGACTTCCTGCATTACTGAGTTTATTCTCCTTTGGGGTTGGACTATTGGCTTATAATCATTCTCTATATGAATCATGTGCATACAAATAGTTGGATTGATTCCTTTGATATCAACTATAGTCCATCCTAAGGTTGTCTTGTGTATTCTCAAGACTCCAATTAGTTTGCTTTCCTTTTCAGTAGTCAAAGAAGATGAAATGATTACTGGAAATAATTCAGGTTCAAGAAACACATATTTTAAATGTGAAGGAAGTTCTTTGAGTTCAAGTTTTAATTCAACTCCTTCTTGTCAAACATTCTCATTTTCTAACTTTTTTCCTAGAATTTCTGCTTGTTCTCTAATTACGGCGATATCATCACTTACGGTAGCTGACCTAGCCAAACATCTCTCCAATGAATCGGTAGCTAGCTGATTATCTTTGTATTCGTCTACAAGGTCATCTAGTAACACAATTTGAAAACAAGATGATGATAACTCATCCCCGGGAAATTTCATCATTTTTTGCATGTCAAAAATCACTCTTTCCTCATCAACTCACAATATTAATTGTCCTTGATAAACATCAATTATTGCTCCGCCTATTGCGAGAAATGGTCTACCTAAAATTAATGGTACCGCAGTATTTTCTTCCATTTCAAGTACTATAAAATCTACTGGAAATAAAAATTTGTCAACTCTAACAAGGATATTGTCAATAATTCCTTTTGGTCTCTTAGTACTTTGATCAGCTAATTGAAGAGACACTCAGGTATCTTTCATTTCACCAAGTTCTAATTTCTTAAAATTTGAAAAAGGCATTACATTTATTGAAGCACCTGAATCACATAACGCCTTTTCAAACTGAGTACTTCCCACAGTACAAGGAATTGTAAAACTTTCTGGATCACCAAGTTTCTGAGGGAGCTTATTTTGAAGTATAGCACTATATTTTTCTGTAAGCTTAGCCACTGAAACTTCTTTGAATTTTCTTTTACTTGACAAAATTTCTTTGAGAAATTTAGCATATAAAGGCATTTGTGTCAAAGCATCAGTGAAAGGTATGTTAATGTAAAGTTGTTTCAAAATATCTAGAAACTTTGAAAAATATTTGACAAACTTTTCTCTTTTCATCTTTTGGGGAAATGGGAAAGGTACAGAGTGGGGATTTGTTAATTCATTTTCTTGTACATTTTCCCTTTATTTTTTTGTTCTATTGGAAACTTAGATTCTATTTGATTCTGACTTTCATTTACCTTTTCCACTTCTTGTGGCTTTCATTCTCTATCTGCATATGGATCATCAAGAGATTTACCTGATCGTAGAGAGATGGCTTTGAGGTGTTTCTTTGGATTTTTCTCAGTATTGCTTGGTAGAGCACTTTGAATTTGTCAAGACATGGGGGTCGCTAATTGGCTTACATGAATTTCCAAATTCTTGATAGCTGAATGTTGACTTTCAACCTTCTCGTCAGTAGCCTTACTGAATTTGTACATCAGGTCCTCAAAATTTATTAATGAGTTCTTTGGGGCTGCTACTGATATTGTTGAAAATTAGTTCTTTAGGGCTGCTGCTGATATTGTTGAAAAATTTGATGCCCTCTATTTTTATTTTTAAAACAAGGTGGTCCCTGTACATGTTGATTTTGATTAAAATATCTTTGAGGATTTTCAGCACCATTAGGATTACTCCACTGAAATCCTGAATGTTTTTGTGCCATGGGACTACCACATGAGTAATTATTTTTATAACGAATAACATTTACCTGTTCCTCATTTTGTGTTGAAGCTTGACATTCATGATTTGGATGATTACCTTGACAAACATCACAATTCTTAAGTTGGGATGACGAGTGAGCACCTACCTGAAAAGCCTCAACTTTTTGTGTTAAGGTCGCAATTTGTTGTGTCAATGAATTCAAAGCTTCAACTTGATTTACTCCTGATGTTTTCTTGATAATTATTTTTTCGGAGGGCCATTCAATAGCATTTTCAAAAATCTCATTAAGTAATTGCATTGCTTCTACAGTAATTTTTTCCATTATTGATCCTCCTGATGCTGCATCAATGACATTTCTAGCAGAGGGTTTAGGACCGTGATAAAAAATGTACAAAATGTCAGGGTCTTGGATACCATGATGTGGGCATTTTCTTAACATTGCTGCTAATCATTCCCATACCTGGTATACAGATTCGGTATCTGTTTGCATAAAATTATTGATTTTTTGATTAATTTTAAATGTTTTTGCAGGTGAAAGACATTTATTAAGAAATTTTTGGCTCATTTTGTCCCATGTTTTAATGGAACCTCTTGGTAGATTTCGCAATCATGTTTTGGCTTCGCCTTTTAATAAAAAAGGAAAAAGCCGCAACCTAATAGCATCTGTTGTGACCCCATTATACCTAAAAGTTTCAACAAATTCAAGAAAATTAATTAAATAGGTGTGAGGATCTTCACTTGCTTCACAAGTAAACTGACATGACCGTTGAATGGTTTGAATCAAGCCTATGCGGATTTCAAAATTGTTTGCTGCAATTGGTGGCCTCGTCACACTTGATTCTCCTTCAAACTAATCTGTCCTCGAATAATCTCTAAGTATTTTGTCACTTCGTGGTGCCACCTCATCAAACTGTTCTTCTATATGTGTCACGACCCAATTTCCAAATCCGGTCGTGATGACGCCTCTCGTGAAGACAAGACCAGCCATACCGTTTCAATTACACCACTTAAAGCAATTATTCAGTTATAACAGATTGAATCCAAATTTATGACAATAATTAATATGAATACCAATACAGCCCGACCGGGGTGTCACAAGTCACGAGCATCTAATGAGTAGGGACACTACTTCTGGACCAATAATGTATATACACATGATAAAAATCGGAATACAATATGGAATGCGGTGCCGCGAACATTGGCGGTCACCTTGCTCATCTACCACAATAAGGCCTTCAGCCTTGCTGATAACCCGCTACCGGGTGGACAATAGCTGCAACTGCACGCAAGGTGCAGGGAGTAAAGTGAGTACTTCCAACTCAGTGGTAATAAGAGAGAATAAGATCTGAGTGATAAGAAAACACTTATGGGCACACAATAATGCTATAAGTAACTGTACAACCGTTTGAGTGAAAATCCTTTATAAAATATCAAGTTCAGTTAAAAATATCTCTTTTGAAAATATGCTTTTTCAATAAGTGCAAAGGTAGTTTCAACAAGTAGGAAATAGTAAGAAACCTGCCCCTCGGGCTTAATATAACCTCACAATATCCAATCTCAGCCTCTCGTGCTCAGCACTCCTTAACATATAACACCAAGATATCTGGTCAACAAGGCAAGTAACAATATGTATGCCAATGATATATGAGTGCTAAATGTCATGCCACGTAGTAAAACAGGAGTAAATGCATGAATGCGATGCAATGCACATGAATACACTGTGGTTTGCAGCCCAAGCCAACCATGCATATTATTTAACGTCGACGACACTCACTTTGGGAGTTCGAACTCCGGAGCGGCTCATTCACCCCATGCGCATTATCACACAGTGCCAATAGTTACCATTGTTTCCATTACACTACACAATGCCAATAGTTACCACCGTTTCCATTTCAATACATGGTCCCAATAGTTACAACCATTTCCATTTCAATACACGGTGAAAATAGTTACCACTGTTTCCATTTCAATACACTATGCCAATATTTACCACCATTCTCATAATAATATAAAATGCAGAAAATAGTGAGATAATGATCGTCATCCCGAATAATCATTTAAGAATCTTTTGTATTTTCAAAACATAGAATTTTGGCTGAGTTTGTAAAACTGGTGTTTAAAACCCTGCACTGAATTCAAATAGTATGCAAATCATGCTAACTCTGAAATATCAATCCTCAAAGGATTCTACAAGTAAGTACAAGGCCCCAAACATGGCATAAAGCCGAAGCAATCGCCAATATAGTATAATCCATCCCTCGGATTGAACCGAGTCACAATTTTCCACATATATGACCCTGCACTAGCCATGGAGTGCGTGTCTCGTCCCATATAGCGTCACAATGTGATATACCGGGATTTCAAATAATCGGCAATAAGCCCCAAGTATGGCAATGAGCCTAAGTCATAATGATAACAACAAAACATTTACAATTTAGCGGTAAAAACCAACAACCGGGACGGACCTAGTCACGATCCCCAATGGTGCTCTACCCCACGCTCAGGTCAAGCATGCAAGTCACCACATTACAGCACTAGAATGTGCAAATCCGGGCTATCAAACCCTCAGGATATCATTCCCAAGTATTACTCACCTCGAATTGGTGAAATTCCTCGCTCGCGATGCTTTTTCCCCTAAAATTGGCCTCTACGCGCGTAAAATCTAACCAAAATTAGTACAACTATATCATAATATGCTAATGGGACAACACCCATTCAAAAACAATTGAAATATAACAAAAATCTGGAAACTAGAAAAAACCCGAGCACTGGGAGCTTATAAAAAATTTACGAAACTTACATTTTTGTAATCCTCATCTCGCCACGAGGTTATACATACCAAGAACTCCCAATTTTGAGGTCAAATGACCTTTTAAATCTTAATTTGAAATATCAAAAACTCAAGCCCTAGCTTCTTCAATTTATACCCAAATTCAGAGAATTAATGGATGATTCTTTGATTAAATGATGTTTCTAGACCACGAGACTTACCTCCAATCACTTCCCATCAAAACCCTCTTCAAAATATACCAACAAGCTCTCAAGGTGGTGCAAAAATAATGGAAATATGGTTGGGTTCGCGTCTGAAATTTTCCCTTAAATCATTCCGTCCAGCTGACGACTACTTCTTCGCGAACACGAGGTCCTTCCGCAATCGCGATGCACAAAAACCAGTAGGCCAAAATTCCTTCTTCGGGAACGCGGTGCCCACCCGCAAACGCAATGCGCAGCTGCCCCTTCTCCTTCACGAACGCGTTCTAGGGACGCGAACGCAAAGAACTAAACGATCCCATCAGCATTTCCCCTCCGCGAATGCGAGGCTGCTACGGGAACGCGAAGGTCACAGGCTCTCAAACATACGCGAACGCGAAGTCCAAAATCCCAGACTCTCCAATTCTTTCTACACGTTCGAGACACACCCATGCGAATGAGAAGAACAATCTTCTGCAACACCAACAGCTGAAAACCAGCAGTCCTCTAAGTCCAAAAATAGCCCGATTGACCATCCGAAATCACCCCGAGGCCCTCGAGACCTCATCCAAAAGCACATATATGTTTTAATACCTCATTCAAACTTGCTCGAAGCATAAAAACACTATCATAAACATAAAAATCATCAAATTTCCACGGATTCAAGCCTAAGTTAAACTAAAACTTTCGAAACTTGCATTTGATCCAAAACACAACCTAAACACCTCTGAATGATCTCAGAATTTCACACATATCCAATATCACTTAACGAAGATACTATAACTCTCGGAATTCCATTCCGACCCTCGGATCAGAATCTCGCCTATCAACCGGAATCCGTCAAAATTCAAACTTTACCAATTCAAACCTAATTTTGCACCGGACCTCCAAATTCAAATTCCGATTTCACTTCCAAGTAATAAACCACCTCCTGAAACTAGCTGAGTCGTCGAAAATCCATTCTGAACCCAATAACTCATAAGTCAACAGCCGGTTGACTTTTCCAAACTAGCCTTCTCTTAAAGAGACTATTTGTCTAAATTCCAACCAAACTCTAACCGAACAACTTCAAACTCTACAAACACATACAATGAAGCATATAAAAGCATAAAACGGGAAAACGGGGCGGTACCTCATGTGACTACGGTTCGAGTCGTCACGTCCTCCCCAACTTAAACAAACGCTCATCCTCGAGAGTACCCAGAGTTGTAGTAGAAGCAACCCAATAGCTGAATGAGCTTACCATGCATATACTCAGGGTGATCGCACGTCACCCTATTTCACATATGTCCGATAACAAAATATAGCCGGAATTTCATAGTCCATCTAAACCATAAACCATATTAAACTTACCAAAATCATGCACCATATCAGAACCCCACTTCTATACTCAGAATAAACCCGATCCAGTTGTAATAACCCATACTCGCAACTCCAGGTGAGACCATATGATATTCTACACAACTCAAACACTCGAGACGATGGCATCTATTCCCAGCAGTTGCACACAATAATCAAATACTGATAGAAAGACCTTTATATTAGTTAAAGTCTTATCCCAACACCTTTATATACTGCCAACGACAACTGAAACACACGATAAAACGAACCCATCTCTCAGATCACCCACTCATGAGTGTGTTTCCTTTATGACTGATACTACAACAGATTTCACATCGAAACCTTGATATTACCTTTCTAACAAGCTGAAATAAAATATGCCCGTTCTCATTAATGACCCCAACGATTATCTCAACTACATCACAACACTCTGGTGATACGGCACCTCAACTCCGACCTAAGCCACAACGTTCTCAGCACAGACACCAATACAAAATGATCTGAACGCACTCGAACCATGAAAACTAACTCAAACGAAAGAGCTGTAATTCAAATTCGTCCGTACGATCATAACAGAGAACTGAGATCCCATCCATCATCATAGAAATAGAGTACCTAAATCCTCCTCAAAAGGTCATAACATCACGTGGCCTTGCCAAAACGTGCGATTCTATCCAAGAACTATTACCCATGAAACACATCAAGTCACCATGCTCAACACGATCAGCACGCACAGATTGAGGTCTCAAACCTCGCAGTCCATCACACCCACGGTGAAGCAAGTATTATATACTATTCAATCCTGAAAGGACACATGCGCTATTCGCCAAGCAACACAAAATACGGATTTTCTCAAAAACCAGGAAACAAGGCATACAAAGTAACATATAGGAAAACTATTCTCCACATCACACTATTGTGGCGCGCAACCCGGTCCAGATAACATACCCGTGGCATCGTGCCACCCGATCGAGATACCATTCTTGTGGCAGCGTGCCACCCGATCCGCACATATATCTCAGAAAAGATGACACAAATCGAGTCAAATCTGCTCATTACAATAAACATGTATAGCCTCATGCCCGACCGCAAGACACGCATCCGAAAAGTCCCTTAATACCGGAACTGACTCAATGGTAGAAACCTCTGCACTGACATCCGCCACGATGGCCCAATCAATAGGCAATGTTTGCCAGCTGCCCGCTGGTCACAAGAATACAAGCTACCCTGCTAGAACATAATCTGATTTACCTTGCTACGCAGCCGGTGGCATTTTCTGACATAGCCCATAATACTTTAGTCTAGACCATCTAACCCTGGAAGAACCAGTCTGTCATCAAATATCACATCCTAAATTTAACATACCACGCAAAGAAAGATCCACTCGGACCTTCAATTCCAACAATTGCTAGACGGTGTCGGCACACACGACCCCCAACTACCGCATGGTCGGATCACGAGAACTTCTAGTCTCCAACACATATAACACATGAATTATTGTGCCTGATCACACACTCCGCCGTACGAATACATAACACACATCAAGTATCCATTCATACCACGAAAGATATTCAAAATATCCTGGGCCGTCAACAAACTCAAATATCTACAGTCGATCCGACAAGAAAATGTCGCAATGATACTGACGTATCATCAATTTACATCACCTTAATCATCTGAAGATCGGCTCTTTAATCACCTGTAGCTGATCGTGCTACTCAAGAATTTAATGATTTCTCATTATGAACTGAACCAAAGTCTTGAACCCATAATTATCCATATCATAACACACAGACCATACCACACTAGGATAGCATGGACATTTTAAAACCATGGCGAAACACATCAAGATCTCTTTCTCCCAATTCCATTGCACAAGCTAAACAACCAAGACTGAGTCCTTCTATCCATACCAAGTTAAGCAAGCTTCCAACACTTAAAAGCTTTGCTGCACAATCCCTGCAAGGTTCATTACCTCAAACACATACAAGAATTAATCATACTCTTACCATACCGATTCGGTTCATTATTAAGCTATTCCATTTATCTAATTTACTTTCCGATTCATCTTTGATTTGATATTCTCCTTTGTTGTAGCACCACAATACCTAGACCCAGGTTACCATACGAGACTCGCACATAAAACTACACTCTCTAAGACCCATAGGCCACTGATTACCCTCTCAGGCGTTTCCCAGAGAATTTCTTGCGACTCTAAATTCGTTGCCATTACCTTCCAAATACAGATACACAAAATCCCATGATTAACATAAAATACCACAAGCCTTTATCTTTTCTAATGAAAACACAACCTCTAGCCACATACACAAAACTTAAGACACATGATTGTTACATGCAAAATCTTGGACACAATAAAAAAAATCTTGAGTCATTCACTCTCGAGCAACTAAAATTTACCCGCCTTAACGGACAAAACCACTCGTGCCTTATTAGTACTCTGACACCGCAGAACATGATCTCATATAGATATAAACAACCATTTTCCTTCCCTGTACACTGAGAATTCTTTAGCAACAGCAGCTTCAAAAATCCTAGTATTTATTCACATCTACGAAGCACACTATATCCCTTATCAAAATTTTCCTTCACACGCGCCATTCTCGGCTCAATTCCAATGAACAGACCTGATTCTCCAACATACCTTGAAAAAGAACCTATCATAGCATACAACAATACAATTAGCTAATCCGAAGCAACCTCTCCAACTTGGCTCGAAGCCATATTCCAGGACGCGCTCAATAATCCTAATACTTTTACTATAATGAAATCGCAACATTATAGAGAGAATCTAAACTCAAGTCATTTACAATTTTGTGAATCACAGATCATCTAGCACGGACATTCTCTGCAAACCTCGCATTCATTTCCACATCAGCTGATTCCACTTTCATATACGTCCCAATACTTCAAAATATAACAGATACCTTCCACCATCATATACGTAATACACATCCATTTAGTCTTTTTGAGTCTATACTCATACTACCACATGGAATGTACTTTACTTGACAACTAAGAGACATGAAATATTCTTCATGCGCTCATAACTCAGACTACACATATAAGCACAATAGGAGTCGAACACTCGGCATATCGTCTATTATTCAGCAGACTCTTTCGTCACTACCAAGATCACATAGATACACCCCACGGTACTAACATACTCATCACATGGATATCCAGCCACCATTTCGTCTAATAAGAATAACACTGAACATATAAGTTCGAAACACTTCCTCACTCCTCTAGCACCTCGGTACTCAAACCATAGGCAAATATCCGGCCTCGAGTCCTCCAGATTGGCCCAAGATGAACTCACGAAGACAAACTCTCGCTCCTCGATCGGGGGATCACAAGCCATCCAGGCACATATACTATTAAACTCTCGTATGCGTATACAGACGTGCGGAAGGATGTTTCCCTAAAGGTTCTGCAACCTCTTGAGGATAAGTACAGATGTCTTCGTATCGATCCGCGAGACTCTACTTACCCTGCTCATGATTCGTGGACCTAGTAACCTAGGGTCTGATATAAAATTGTCACGACCCAATATCCAAATCTAGACGTAATGGCGCCTCTCGTGAAGACAAGGCAAGCCTGGCCGTTTAAATTACACCAATAAAAGCAATTATTAAGTTATAACAGATCGAATCTAAATTTATGACATTAATTAATATGAATACCAATACAGCCCGACCGGCGTGTCACAAGTCATGAGCATCTAATGAGTAGGGACACTACTACTAGAGCAACAATGTAATATATACAAGATAAAAACGGGAATACAAGATGGAATACGGTGCCGTGAACGTTGGCGGTCACCTTGCCCATCTACCACAATAAGTTCTTCGGCCCTACTGATAACCCGCTACCGGGTGGATAATACTTGCGACTGCACGCAAGATGCAGGGAGTAAAATGAGTACTTCCAACACAGTGGTAATAAGAGAGAATAATATCTGAGCGATAAGAAAATACGAATGGGCACACAACAATGCTATGTGAAAAAGTACA
Source organism: Nicotiana benthamiana (assembly GCA_034376525.1). NCBI lineage: Eukaryota > Viridiplantae > Streptophyta > Magnoliopsida > Solanales > Solanaceae > Nicotiana > Nicotiana benthamiana. The sequence continues at coordinate 73,959,116 of CM067328.1, read as the reverse complement.
ACCTTTTGAGTCAAAATCCATTCGAAAATCTCAAGTTCAGACAAAAATATCTCTTTTGAAAATATGCTTTCTCAACAAGTGCAAATGTAATTTCAACAAGTAGGAAATAGTTAGAAACTTGCCCCTCGGGTTCAATATCAACTCACAATATCAAATCTCAGCATCTCGGGCTCAGCACTTGATGTTAATAAACATTAATACCACACAAAAGGGGGGGGAGGGGGGGGGTATGTGTGGTACCTAATTTTCACGTAAGAAGAACATGGTTCTTCTAAGTGTTCTAACTATAGCAGCTTGCGAAATAATAAGAACTGATAGTGAAGTGCACATAGATTTTTACGTGAAAAACACCTGGCTCAAAATGTGAAAAAACCACGGCCTACTACTCAGTAGGATTTTCCCAAACTCCACTAGAAATCATTGAGCCAAATAGAATTTACAAACACTCTTTGTAAACCTAAGGATTAAACTCTAATCCCAGTGTGGCACACAGCCATAGCAGCTGTGATACTATCAAGTTAACTATAACTTGAATACTCAAAGTACCTCTTCAATTGCTTATAACTAAGCTGAAAGGTACAATATGAAAACACCTAATACAATTGAACTAGAAATAAAAAAAGACACGTAAATCTTTTTATGGAACTTGTTCTTCAATCTGGTTTATGTAGATTTTGGTTGACACTCTCGAATTACACACGAACTGCTTGCAAAAAGCCTTGCTATTTTTCTCCCAGTTCACTTTTAACTTCTGCGTTTTTGTGCAACCACTTTAATGTGAGAGTATTCTGTAATTTACAGAGTTATTAGATGAAGAAAATACTAGAGTTCATATGCAAATCTTCCTTCTTGGAGTTGATTTCAACTTCTAACTCCTTCCCTATCTTGGATAGTATTCACTTTGATTAAGGACTCCTTCTCCGTATAATTATGCAACCTTTTCGATCAGGAGATATTAAATACACCAAGTTAAGCTTATCTCCTTTGCGTGAAATTTGCATGCTTGAATCTGCCCTTTTTATGAACCTGATGATGGACCACTGGGATGGACCTGGTACATCCTGAGTTCTATTGTCAATCTTCAAAACATAACCTTTACTTGGGCCAACAAATTCCCCCTTTTTGATGATGACTAACTCTGTGCTTTTCATAATCTTAGGCCCTGTTTCAACCTAACTCAACGTTAACACAATGTTAGAAACATTTTTCCTTTTTATCACTTATCATCAAGGACCAGGTACATTATAAACATCACTGTTCAAAGTGTAAAGCACAACCTTTTCCCCATTTTGGTATCATTGAAAGTTGCATAACAAATGTGAGATAACAAGATTTTAAAACTTACTCATGGCCACTAGGGCTACTTCCTATGCTATCATGGATTAATCATCATAGATCAAGCTAATAATTTTAACCATAAAAGAAATATAAACAAACAATTAGAGCAAAAATAGTGAATTTCATTGATGATTGATAAGATTCTACCACAAAGCATAAGAAGAAATAAAAATACTGAAAACATAAGCAAAAGAAACAAAACGTCCCGAACTGGTTCACTGGTTGATCTTTACTAGCCTAGGAGACTTGAGGCTTGGAAGAGGTAGGGCTGAGTTATTTGCTTGGAGAAGTTTCAGCATGTCTTGAAGAATTCTATCATTCTTCTCTTTTTCTCTTGCAAGTTCAGTTCTGAGAACATCTCTCTCAGATTCTACCTTAACCAATCATGTCTTCAGCCTTGCTATCTCAATGTCCATTGCCTTACTCTCCTGTACCAAGACTCTGACTTTTCTATTGATAGGTGTCTTTTTAGATGAACCATGTTCATTTAGAATGACATTGACTTCATAATCACAAGCAAGCTGAATATTAACCCAACTTCTTCATACGTACCTTGAAATGTGCAGCACAGTTTTGAGAATGAACCCATGGGAGTGGCATGAGTTTTGATTCCATTGATAACTCTATCAGCATATTCACAATGGTTTCCTGTTCAGATGGAACAGGTTCATCTAAAAAAATTTCCAAGTTGAACCAGCCACTAGTATCTTTGCCAGACCCACTTCCCCATGTTTTCCTCACACTCTCTTTTATTTATTTAAATTTCTCTCCCCAAACAACCATTGCACCAGTTTCTTTTGTTAGACCAACATGAGTAGGTGAATAATCAACCACTCTTGTACCCTTTCCCCTCACAGTACTCCTGGCACCCTTGCTCTCTCTTCTTCCTTTTTTTTTTCATTTTTACCACCACCTTCTCCAGGTTATATAGTATCAACACTTTATGTACATCCTACAAATTTATTCTCAAAATTTACAGCAACTTTAGAAAGTGTCTCAGAAGAACCTTTACAGTCAGAAGATTGCTTATCAGTTTGAGAAGACCTACTTTCTTCCTCCTTAGTACCCGTATTAAATGAATCTTAGGATTCTTCTTCCCTAACAACTTTCAGTTGCTTGTTTATTTTCTTGATCTCCTCTCTTTCAACAGTGTTCGACAATCTAGGCTAGGGTATGGAAATGAAGAGAATTAGATTGTGTTTGGAAGATGAAGGAAGAATAAGATTTTCTGACGGTTTGAGAAATATGAAGTAATAAATACACTGAAGCTGGTCAATATACAGAGAAATAATTGATGGGGCAACTACAACTTTTCAGACTATTAGAAGTTTAGTCAAATTGAAATTCAATTTTGAAGAGATGTTGGAGTATGTCCCTAAAATCTAGGTACTTCCATTCGATTGAGACACTTATAAACGAGACTGTTTCACTTGTAATGGACAAGTTCAATAGAATTTATGTATTTGGTAGGACTCTGCTCATGATCCAAATATAGTAATTCCAAATTATACAAATTGTATAAAACATACTGTGTTATCTTGATGAACCAGGTTCTTCACTGAGAATTCTCTTGTGTAAGTCGAAATTTGGCAAAATAGAGAAAATATCATTAGTGATTAATGAGTCATTTTAATACATGGCACAAGAGTATACTATGTAAAGTGTAGGACTAATAAAGATTTAATCTAACTAAACACAATTTACAGACTTTCTAACCAAATAATTTTTTTTTCATTTTTTTGTTTAACCTTGAACTTGTCCTCTTAGGTGATCTTAATCAACCCTAATTCCAACTTTTTCCTATCAAAGTTATCTCTACTTAAACCTTTTGTGAAAATGTCAGCAATTTGCTTGTTAGAGGCACAAAACTCCACAGTGATCAAGCCTTTTTAATAGTTGTCCCTCAAAATCGGTGTCTAACATCTATGTGCTTAGTTCTCTTCTGATGAACCAGATTCTTAGACATACTAATAACACTAGTGTCATCACAGAAAATAGGGATACAACCAACTTCAATACCAAAATCTACCAACTGCTGCTTGATCCACAACAATTGAGCACAATCATGAAGCAGCCTCAACAGACTCAACTTCAGCAGTATATAAAGGCCACCAAATTTGCTTTCTAATAGCCCATGAAACAAGACATGAACCAAGATAGTGTGCTCTTCCTATCCACTAGAAAACCTGCATAATCAGTGTCAGCATATCCCACTATGTTAAAATTACTACCTTTTTGATACCAAAGTCAAAGGCTTGGGTTGACTTTCAAGTATCTCGATGTTATCTTTACATTAGTCAAGTGGGTTTCCTTTGTATTTGTCTGAAATCGAGCATAAAGACCTACACTACACACAATGTCAGGTCTGCCAGTAGTTAGACATAAAGAGAATGAATCATTCCCCTATACATCTTCTGATAAACAGATGAACCAGGTTCATCTATATCCAATTTCATGGATGTTGCAATAGGAGTGTCATTTTCTTTGGATGATCCTTCCATTTTTTGTTGATGAGGGACAGGTTCATGGACAGGTTCACTCGAGGTTTGAGTATCAGTTACTCTCTAGTCAGTTCCCCCTATCATGTTGCCCAGGTGGAAGAACATGTTCCATCACATGTTCCTTCTTGTAATGCATATTCAGGTGGATTGTGGTTTCACCATTTGAATTTCTTATCAGCCCAATCTCTTCATTATCTTGCTCCTTCCTTTCAGAATGAATGTATTTTTTCAATAAAATAACATATACATTTTTCTACACACATAGTTCTTTTACTGAGTATCATATAAGCTTTATTATGTGAAGAATATCCCAAGAATACCCCCTCATCACTTTTGGGGTCATACTTACCTAGGGAGTCTTTGCCATTATTGTGCACAAAGCACTTGCATCTAAATGCCCTAAGATGGGATATATTTAGCTTTCTCCCTTTGAGTGACTCGTAGGGAATCTTCTTAACAAGAAGTATAGTAATGCAACTATTTTATGTAGTATGCAAAAATTCAGCAAACTAGGAATTTTCAAATTCAGTTCCATGATCAGACCTGATTAATGCAAGTTGATTACCTAGTTGTTCTGAGTTTTTTTCTAACAAAAGAAGTAAACATGTCAAATGCTTCATTTTTATATGTTAAAAACAATGTCCAGCTAAACCAATATTAATCATCAACAAGCTCCATCACAAATATTTAACCACATCATTTTAATGTTCTCATTGAACCAAAGAGATCCATATGGACCAGTTCCATTATTATGGTGGTGCTTACCATTTTCTTTCTTTTGAAAGAGGATATTACCTGCTTCCCGCTTGCACAAGCCTCACAAATTTTGTCTTCCTTTAAATTAATGTTAGACAGTCCTATCACCAAATCTTTGGAGACTAGTTTGTTAAGCTGACTTAGACTGCATGTCCAAGTCTCTTGTGCCAAAGGAGGGGATCATTGTCCAATACACTTATGTAAGTGAGTGTGTTTTTTGAAAGTGTGGACAAATCCACAATGTATATATTGTTTACTCTTTTTCCCTACAAAACAATCTTGTTAGTGGTAAGATTAATCACAAAACATTTGGTAGAGGTGAATATTACTAAGTTACCTTTATCACAGAATTGTGATTGTCTTATTAGGCAGTATTTTAGGCCATCAATAAATTAGACATTCTCAATAGAGTGAGAATCAGTCTTACCTACCTTTACAACCCCAATGATCACACTTTTCTTCCCATTTCCAAAGGAGACATTACCTCCTTTGAGGTCCTCAAGTGAAAGGAACGGGTTCTTGCTTCCTATCATATGCTTTGAGCAGCCACTATCCATGTACCAAATTTGGCTTCTCCCCTTCACTTGGACCCGTAAAAGGAAATTAGGGGTTAGTTAGTCTTAGGAACCCAAACTAGTTTGGGTCCCTTTCTATTGGAAAAAGGGTGAACTAGATTCGTTTTTGCCCAACCTCGAAGCCTATTTTTCCCTTGAAGAAATTCTTTATTCTTTTGACTAGCCTTTTCTTTCGCAACACATTCGGATTTATAGTGACCAGTTTTACCACAATGTGTGCAAATTGTATTCTCAAGAAATATGAGGTGTTTTCTTTTGGGATCCCACTTAGGTGATGGGGTCTCGTAGACAAGTCCTCTCTTATTGCTACTATGGTGTTCATGTAGCCATAAAAGTGCATCGAGGACCTATTCCATTTACAGGTTCTATCTACATTGTGCTTAAATTTGTGTAGATCCTCCTTAAGGACTCTTATATGCTCCTCTCTTTTGTACATCTCATCTTTCATTTTTCTTTTATTTTCTTCTAAAGTGAGTTGTGTGTAATCATATTCCTTTTGACCAGTTCCTAATTACAATGTTATATTTTCAAATTTGAGCTCTAAGATTGTGGTGTCCAGTTCATGAACCTGGTTCTTCAACTCGGCATTTTTACTATAACATTCACTATCCCTAAGTTCTAGATTTTTGCACTTAGTTTTCAAAATCTCACACTCCTTAGACAGCTGTTCCTTTTCATTTTTTAGATCCTCATATTCATCAATGAAATCCAGGAGTCATTCAGATAGCCTTTCTTTAGACAAAAATTTAATCTTGTCTTTGAGATGATTTATACTTGCTTCAGATTCCTCATCGGATTCTCCAATTTCCATAAGTGCTTCTTTATCTCCATCTTCACCCTCTGAGTCCTCATCTGAGCTTTCTCCCCGACAGCAACCATAGCACTTGTTGATCCTTTGTTCTTTTTGAGTTGAACCTATTCCTTCTTCTTGTTCCTTTCTTCAGCTCTTTCCTTCTTGCATTTAATTTCCCACTAAGGGCAGTTTCTGATGTGGTTATCAATCTTCCCACACTTGTAAGACCCCTCATTGGTTTGTTTTTCTGGAACCTTTGGTTTGCTATAGCTTCCAATTCTTGAAGAACCATTTTCTCTCATTAAGTACTTCTTTAATTCCTTTGTGATCATGGTCAGTTCATCCTCCTCTAGATCAACACCTTGAGTGATTCTGAATGCCATGCTCCTTTCCTTCATGAGTGCATCCATCTTCATGGTTTGCCTTCTAAGTTCATAGGCAGTGAGATTTCCAATTAACTCATCCAACTTAAGAGTGGCAATGCTATTTGATTCTTGAATAGTAATGATTTTGCTTTCCCAAGTGACTGGCAGAACCCTTGTAAAAATTTTCTTAACCTTGTCCTCTACAAGAATAACCCTTCCAAGAGACTTATGTTCATTTGCCAGTGTGGTGAACCTTGTATACATCTACTGGATGGTTTCCCTTCCTCTATGGTAAAATTCTCATATTGAGAATATAGCAATGTTCCTCTTGATCTCTTTACTTGAGGAGTTCCTTCATGAGCCACTTGTAAAGTGTCCCATATTTCCTTAGCAGTGGTACAACTTTGAATTCTACTATACTCGTCTGGACCAAGGTCACACACAAGACATTTTTTGGCCTTAGCATTCTTTTCCCATTTTCTCAAGTCCTCGGCATCGAAGTCAGCTCTTGTTTTAGCCACATCTACTCCTTCAACATTCTTCTTCATTATAGCTAGGGGACCAGTGACAATGTCCCATAGCTCATAGTCTTCTCTGATGATGTGATCTCTCATTCTATTTTTCCACCAAGAGTAGTAGTGGCCATTAAAGAGTGGAGGCCTATCAGTGGATTGCCCTTCCCAGTTAAAAGGTGGTGCACTCATCTTGATCTTTTCCTAAGGTGTTATCCTCTTCAAGGATAACCTTCTTTGATACCAATTGTTGTTAAGAAACGTTAATACCACATAAGAGGGGGGGTTATATGTGTGATACCTAATTTTCGCGTTAAAAGAACCTGGTTCTTCTAAGTATTCTAACTGCAGCAGTTTGCGGAATAATAAGAACTGAAAGTAAAGTGCACATAGATTTTTACGTGGAAACCACCTGGCTCAAAAGCTGAAAAAACCACGACCTACTACTCAGTAGGATTTTCCCAAATTCCTCTAGAAATCAATGAGCCAAACAGTATTTACAAAGACTCTTTGTAAACCTAAGCATTGAACTCTAATCCCAGTGTGGCACAAAGCCTCAGCTGCTGCGACACTATCAAGTTAACTCTAACTTGAATACTCAAAGTATCTAATAAAATTGCTTCTAAATAAGCTGAAAGGTACAATATCAAAACACCTACTATTATTGAACTAGAAATAAAGAAAGACACATAAAACTCTTTATGGAGCTTGTTCTTCCACCTGGTTCATGTAGATTCTGGTTGGCACTCTTGAATTACACACGAACTGCTTGCAAAAAGCCTTGCTATTTTGCTCCCAATTCACTTTTAACTTCTGTGTTTTTGTGCAATCACTTTAATTTGAGAACATCCTGCAATGTATAGAGTTATTAGGTGAAGAAACAATTAGAGTCCTGATGCAACCTTCCTTGGTGGAAGAGATCTAGTTGATATCAACTTCTAACTCCTTCCCTATATTGGATAGTGTTCTCTTTGAATAAGGACTCCTTCTCCTTATCAATTATGCAACCTTTTCGATCAGGAGATATAAAATACACCATGTTAAGCATATCTCCTCCGCGTTAACCCGCATGCTTGAATCTGCCCGTTTTATGAACTTGAGGGATGGACCGCAGGGATGGACCTGGTTCATCCAGAGTTCTTTTGACAATCTTTAAAACTTAACATTTACTTGGGCCAACAACACTCCTTAACATATGACACCAGGGTATCTGGTAAACAAGGCAAGTAACAGTATGTATGCCAATGATATATGAGTGCTAAATGTCGTGCCATGTAGCACAAATAGGAGTAAATGCATGAATACGATGCAATGCAGATGAATACATTGCGGGGTGCAGCCCGAGCCAACCATGCATATGATTTAATGTCGACGGCGCTCACGGTGGGGGTTCAGGCTCCGGAGGGGCTCCTTTAGCCCAAGCGCAATATCATACAGTGCCAATAGTTTTCACTGTTTCCACTACAATACACAGTGCCAATAGTTACCACTGTTTCCATTTCAATACACAATGTCAATAGTTACTACCGTTTCCATTTCAATATACGGTGCCAATAATTACCACCGTTTCCATTTCAATACACGGTGCTTATAGTTACCACAGTTCCAAGAATAATATACAGCCCATAAAATAGTGAGATAATGATCGTCAGCCCGAAATATCATTTAAGAATTTTTTGTGTTTTCAAAACATAGAATTCTGGCTGAGTTTGCAAAATTAGTGTTAAAAACCCTGGACTGAATTCAAATAGTATGCAAATCATGCTAACTCTGAAATATCAATTCTTAAAGGATTCTACAAGTCGGCACAAGGCCCCAAACATGGCATCAAACCCAGATAACATCAATATAGGGTTCAAAGCGATCGCCAATATAGTATAATTCATCCCTCGGATTGAACCGAGTCACAATTTCCCACATATAAGACCCCACACTAGCCATGGAGTGCGTGTCTCACCTCATATAGCATCACAATGTGATAAACCGTGATTTTATATAATCGGCAATAAGCCCCAAGTATGGAAATGAGCCTAAGTCATAATGATAACAACAAAACATTTACAATTTAGCCGTAAAAACCAACAAATGGGGTGGATCTACTCACGATCTCCGATGGTGTTGTACCCCACACTCAGGACCAGCTAGTTACGACATTACAAAACTAGGATGTGCAAATCTGGAGTTTCAAACCCTCAGGATATCATTCACAAGTATTACTCACCTCGAACCGGTGAAATCCTCGCACGCGATGCATTTTCCCCTCAAATTGGCCTCTATGCGCGTCAAATCTAACCAAAATCAGTACAAGTATATCATAATATTTTAATGGGACAACACCCAATCAAAAACAACCGAAATATAACAAAAATCTCGAAACTAGCAAAATCAAAGCCCCTAACCCGCTTCTTGAAAAATTACAAAACTTATATTTTTGGAATCCTCATATCGCCATGAGTTCATACATACAAAGAACTCCCAATTAAGAGCTCAAATGACCTATCAAATCCCAATTAGAAATATCAACAACTCAAGCCCTAGCTTCTTCAATTAATACCCAAATTCAGAAAATTAATGGATGATTCTTTGATTAAATGATGTTTATAGACCACGAGACTTACCTCCAATCACTTCCAGTCAAAACCCTCTATAAAATCTACCAACAAGCTCTCAATGGTGCAAAAATGGTGGAAATTATGGCTGGGTTCGCGACTAAAATTTTCCCTTAAAACATTCTGCCTAGCTGACGACTCCTTCTTCTTGAATGCGAGGTCCTTCCGCATTCGCAATGCACAAAAACCACTGGGCCAAAATTCCTTCTTCGCGAATGCGGTGCCCACCCGCTAACGCGATGCACAGCTGCCCCTTCTCCTTCTCGAACGGATGCCAGGGACGCAAACGTGAAGCGCAAAACAATCCCCTCAGCATTTCCCCTCCACGAGCGCGAAGGTCACAGGCCCCCTGACCTACGCGAACGCGACCTCCGTTCATGAATGGGAAGGCCAAAATCCTAGTTCTCCAATTCCTTCTACGCGTTCGCAACACACCCATGCAAACGCGAAGAACAATCTCCTACAACACCGATAGCTAAAACCCAACAGCCCTCTAAGTCCAAAAATAGCCTGATTGACTATTCGAAATCACCCAGAGGCCCTAGGGACCTCAACAAAAAGCATAGATATGTTCTAATACCTCATTCAAACTTGCTCGAAACATTAAAACACTATCATTAACATCAAAATCTTCAAATTTCCACGGATTCAAGCCTAAGTTAAACTAAAGCTTTCGAAACTTGCATTTGATCCAAAATCCGGCCTAAACACCTCTGAATGATCTAAACATTTGCACACATATTCAAAATAACCTAACGAAGCTACTGTAACTCTTGGAATTCTATTACGACCCTCGGATCAGAATCTCACCTATCAACCGGAATCCGCCAAAATTCAAACTTTGCCAATTCAAACCTAATTCTATACTTGACCTCCAAATTAGAATTTCGATTTCACTCCCAAGTCATAAATCACCTCCCATTACTAGACGAATCGTTGGAAATCTATTTTGAGCCCTATAACTCATAAGTCAACATCCGGTTGACTTTTCCAAACTAGCATTCACTTAAAGAGACTATTTGTCTTAATTCTATCAAAACTCTGACCGAACCACTTCAAACTCTACAAACACATATAATGAAGCATATAGAAGCATAAAACTGGAAGAAAACCAATTATTACATCATTCCCCTCTATCGATTATAAATAAGTGCAAAATTAATTAAAACATAAAAGAGATAGATGTTACTGAATAAATATTAACATTTATCAAAACTACACTTACCTATATTATTTCTTCCCCCTCTCTCGATTACAAAATTAATAAACAGTTAATATGTAGTATAAGATAGATAAATGTTATTAAATTTAATAACGTCTAACTGTAAAAGCAGATAAAATTTAAATAATTTCTAGCTCAAGCATGTGAATTTGAGGAATAATTAGTATTATATAAAAATATTAAGATCCGTCTTTCTCCCAACACAAGAAAAGTTACTCCATATTGGAACTAGTACTAACCATGGAAATATTCTTGTCTATTATATAAAAAAATAAAAAGAAATATTCAAGTAGAATAATTCCCCCTATTTAATTAAAAGCAGGAATTGGAGTAATTTCCAATACTACAATTTATTTGTAATCAGAAATGAAGCAAGAGTAATGGCTAAGAGAAGAAATGAAAAGAAGAAGCTCTCAAAGTATATTTTATGCCGAGCTCTCACTTCCGATAATTAGCTCAAATGAGCTCTATTTGTAGACTTCCCCAAAATGTGATACGTCTTGATGTAGCAAGTTGCAAGTTACAATTTGCAATTACTTTAGTTTGAAAACGGTTTTCACAGTAGTCTTCAATCAAGTTGGGAACTTGCAAAAGCTTGTTGTGAACTTGTGCTTCCGAAACTTCTTCCATCAATTAGGCAAGACTCATGTCTACTTTTTTTTTCTTTTCTTTATACACTATAAACTTGTAAACTTTGCTCTTTGTGTCCAGATTTCAAAAAGGACAATCATTTTCCTTTTTTCATTAGTTAATTATTTCCTGCAAAGAAAATAAAAATATTACTACAAAAATTTAAATATATTAACTAAATTTATACATGGTATTTTCTTTATCAGCAGCTCCATCGAAAAACAACCTCCAACCATCATAGGATTCTACAATATCTTCTCTTATGAAAGATACCTCTTCATCAGGAAAATACATCTTTAGGGGCTCGTATTCTCCATACACGAGATTCTCGGCAAGATGATCTTCCAAGGCTTCCCTTTGATTGCTTTATGAGTCGCATAGAAAATGTCGAATTCACTTAGCATGATTTGCCACTTGGCGAGCTTGCCACTGGGCATGGGTTTCTGGAAGATATATGTCATGACCAAAACCCGGTCGTGATGGCACCCAACCCTAAGGCTGGGTAAGCCTGACCAACAATCGTTTTCATTTTAATACTAAGTCTCAAAACCGACAATTTCAGAATATTATAGTAATTTTAGAATAATGATCCAAAAATATTAATATAGTAATAAGGACAATTACAAAAATCGATAATCACCCATAAGATCTGGGGTCACGAGTCTAGTGCCTCTAAACAAAACTGGATAAAAATATCTGGATGGAAATAATAAAATCTGGAATGTATGTAATAATAATAAACTGGAAAAATGAAGAGCAGCCAGGTCCTGCGAACGTCATGCAACTACCTCAACGACTCTGGAAATATCTGGAGACTACGAATGTCAGCTAAGCCTCCGGTGTAACTGAACCTGCACACAAGGTGCAGGGAGTAGGGGTGAGTACTACCGACTCAGAGAATAATAAGTATAGAAAAATATCTGAAAGTAAGACATCCATGAAATGCCACAAAGCAAAGATAAATCTAACAGTCCTATACCTTATCTACGAACTAACATCAAAAAATGTCAAATATAACAGTCAAGTATCAGATAAAAAATGCAATGCAATGCACATGAATATGTTGCAGCGTGCAGCACGAGCCATCCATATTTATTTATCGTAGACGGTGATCACTGGGGGTGTGTACAGACTCCGGAGGGGCTCCTTCAGCCCAAGTGCAATATCAAGATATAACCTCTGCGGCGTGCAGCCCGAGCCATCCTCAGTCCACAGTATGCATGTATGTCACATAACAGATTCAATCTGATTCTTTGCCAGTTTCCAATAATCAAGGTGAATATAATTTAATTAGTCAATGTCAGAAATAAGGTGACTTAGCATTTAATACAGGGATTAGGATCATGACTTAGATCAATGATTATGCAAATCATGTCATCACACAGATATTTAACCTAGTCGGGTACAATAGGTCGGCACAAGGCCCCAAACAGGACATTAAGCTCAATTATGAACAAAACAATATGCATATTAGCCGCCAATAGTTTATATTCAGCTCTCAGGATGGACCAAGTCACAATCCCCAACCATATACCCTCCCCCACCTGCCATGGGGTGCGAGTCATAGCCTAGCATAACTTCACGATGTGATAAGTCGGGGTTTCAAACCCACCAGGTTATTATCTACACAAACTACGCACCTGTAACTGGCCGTAGATTGGTCCACAATGCCTTTTCCCTTTTAATCTCCGTCTACGAGTGTCGAATCTAGTCAAACCCACAAATAGGTTATTATAGGCTAAATAAACATAACCCAATCGAAATAATTCGAAAAATGCTAAAAATCACGAAGTTGGTAAAACCCAAGCCCCAGGCCTACTTCTCGAAAAATTCAAAAAATTATATATTTGGATTGCTCGTCTCTCCATGAGTCCGTACATATAAAGTTTGTCAAAAACGGAGCTCGAATGACCTTTCATATCCCCAAAACTCGTTTGTAAAAACTAAGCCCTAGTTCTACACAATTTCTACACAATTTCATGGGATTGAGGGCTGACACTTCTGAAAATGGTGTTTTTAAGCCAAGGGACATACCACCAATCAATACCTGCTAAATAACGCTTCAAATCACTCGAAATACTCCTTGGGTTTCTCAACAATGGAGGAAAATATGTTTATGTCGCGGGTGAAATAACCCTTAAAACATTCTGTCCGCCAGTGATTTCCTCTATGCGATTGCATCACCACTATTGCGATCGCATAGAACAATTTCTAACTGCATAAATTTCTCTTATGCGATCGCACTCAAGCCTATGTGGTCACATATAACAGCCTTCCAAACCTATGCGATCGCATCCCCTCTTACGCGATAGCATAGACCAAATTCTGAGCCCCCTTTCTTTCCTTTATGCAATCGCATAGAACAAAAGTATGCTGCAATTTCTGCTGCACATTTTTAACTTCAAAAATTCCCGTTAGTTCTCTGAAATCACCCCGAGGGACTCGAATACTTCATCCAAACTTCCTCGTAACATAAAAACACTATAGTAAACATCAAAAATATCTAATTACCACTGATTCAAGCCTAAGTTAAACTAAAACTTCTGAAACTTGTATTTGATCAAAAACCCAGCCTAAACACCTCTGAAAGACCTAACAATTTTCATGCATATCCAAACTCACCTAACGGAGCTACTGCAATTATCGAAATTCCATTTTGACCCTTGGAGAAAAATCTAATCTATCAACCAGACCTCCAAATTCAGTTCTAATTTTGCTCCTAAAACACAAATCACCATTAAAAACTAGTCGAATCTTCAGAAATCTATTCTGAGTCCTCTAACTCATAAGTCAATGCTCGGTTGACATTTCCAAATTAATCTTCTCATAAAGAGACTAGTTGTCTCACTTCTACCCAAAATCCATCTAAATTACCTCACACACTCTAAACACTTCAGAGGGTCCATTCTGGATATCAGATAAGTAGTGTAAGCACAGAAGTAATGCCTCAACTTCTGCATGACCCAAGTCAGAGCACAACAATTTCGCTCTTAAAGAAAATAGCGGGCCTCGTACGGTGTGAACTTCTTACAAAGATAGTAGATGGCTTGCTCCTTTATCCCTGTTTCATCAAGTTGTCCCAGATAACAACCGAATGCTCCATCCAACATTGCAAGGTAAAGAAATAGGGGTCTTCCTGCCTCAGGCAGAACCAAGATCGGCAGTTCAAAAGCTATACGAAAATTATCAGTCCACTTGGTAGAAGCGTCCTTTTTCAAAATTTTGAAGATTGGTTCACAAATGACCGTGGACTGAGCTATGAACCAGCTGATATAGTTGAGTCTCCCCAGGAAACTTATCACGTACCTCTTGTTCTTTGGTGGTGGCAATTCTTGGATAGCTTTGACCTTTGATTGATCCAGTGATTTTCCTCGAAGACTCACATGAAACCCAATAATTTTCCAGCAGGACCCCAAATGCACACTTGGCGGAATTCATTTTCAGATTGTACCTTCTCGGTCTATTGAAGACTTTCTCAGGTCTTCCATATAATCCGTGTCTTAGATTTGATGATGACATCATCCACATATAGCTCTATATTCTTATGTATCATGTCGTGAAAGATAGTAGTCATGGCCCTCATGTAAGTGGCACATGCATTTTTCAAAGCAAAAGGCATCATTTTGTAACAGTACATTCCCCATGGCGTGACGAAAGAATCCATAAAACAATTAACGAAAGACTGCAACTCATACATGGCACAATTGTCGATAAGAATGTGTATGTTTTGCAAGGGAAAGTCGTCTTTGGGATGCCCCGTTAAGATCACGGTAGCCAATCCAAACTCTAACTTTCACATCCTTCTTTGGTACTGGAACGATGTTGGCAAACCATGTCGGATACTCTACTACCGTGAGAACCTTGGCTTTGACTTTCCTGGTAACCTCTTCTTTGATTTTCAAACTCATGTCGAGTTTGAATTTCCTAAGCTTCTGCTTTACCGGCGGACATTTTGGATCTTTTAACAGTTTGTGAGCTACAATGGATGTACTGAGACCATTCATATCATCATACGACCAGGAGAATATGTCTTCATATTCCTTTTAGGAACTCTGTGTACTCTTTCTTTTCTGATGGTGACAAGTGAACACTGGTGCGCTTTTCTTTGACATTCTTTGTATCTCCCAAATTAACGACCTCAGTTTTGTTCAAGTTAGATTTCGGCCTATTCTCAAAATTCTCAACTTCTCTTATGACTTCTTCTAGTACATCATCCTCTTCTGAATCTATATCTGTTTGTTGTGTTGTCTCGTTGCAAGTCACAATCGTTGGTTCATCGTCAAGTTAAGTAATAGTAATATTGTATAAATAAAGAAAATGATGGAGAAAATAATAAGAGCGAGATATATAATAAACTGAAATGCTTTGATTGAATTCATTATTTTTTTGAACATTGGAGCTCTTTTCAAAATTAAAGATAATGCGGAAACAAAATGAGCTAGTAAAAATTAAAAATATGATGCATGGTGATTTTGTTTTACCTTCCTACCTTGAAGGTTTACGGGCCGTGGTGGTTCTGATTGACCAGTGTCTGAGGCGCTCTCTTCGGTTCACAAATCGTATAAAAGGGCCTTCCTTCCCTTCCTCCTCAAAAATAACACAGCAGTCCATATCACCACCCTCCAGAAATATGTTCTTGCTAGTTGCTAATGCTTCATCTTCTTCTGATCCATATATGATGTCTGTCGGCTGGAAAGTTTGCTCCAAGTAAGGTATCAGATGCTCAAGTGGATAGTATGGGCCACGCTATGGTGGCGACCAGTTATCAAACTCCTTCCAAGTATATCCATACCCAAAAACAAATATAGTACCATGTGTCTTCAGCTTGATAGGTTTTGTTATTCCTTGGAGGTTTTTGCCAAGCCCCTTTCCAGGTTCGTACCCACACCAATTCAAGACAGTTTTGATCGTGTGATCCCACCATTTATCCTAGTATACAATGTTGACCCTTTCAATGTGGTGGTATGTTTCTCCACCTATTCTCCTTTTGCCTCCAATCATCAGGATGGTTTGGCGACTAAATAAGGGGTTGCTACCATCGCCATTAAAACTTCACTGGCTGATGCAAGGTCGATGCTACAGCTCTAGCAGCGTGGATCCATGGTCATCCCAATAGCAAGTTGTAGGATGTCGGGACCTCTATCACTTGAAAGTCAATGTCGAACCAGGTTGGCCTCATTTGCAAGCATAGGTTGATTTCTCCAATAGTGGACTTTTGGGACCCATCGAAGCCTTTGAATTTGTTGGCCCCGTCTTTGATCTCGTGCAGGATCTTTCCTAACATTCTGAGAATTATCAATGGACAAATGTTGAGACTAGATCCTACATCGGTTAGGACCCTAGTGATGAAATAATCCTCGTATTGCACGGTGATGTGCAAGGCCTTGTTGTGACTCAGTATTTCCGGTGGTGGCTCATCTTCGTGGAAGGTAAGTTTGTGGCTTTCAAGTACTTTCCCTACCATATTTGCCATTTCGCCTTCAATTGTGTTGTTGGGCACAGAAGTTTCTCTCAATATCCTCATCAAGGCATTTTTGTGTGTGTAAGAGCTTTGCAGAAGAGCAAGGATGGAGATCTGTGCTAGTGTTTTGTTTAGATGCTCAACAACCGAGTACTCTTTAGCTTGTATTTACCTCCAACGATAATCGGGCCAAATTTTAATAGGCTGTCCACAGGCCCTCTTACTATAATCAGCTAGGTGCTCTAGAGTGTAAACCCTGCTTGTTGTGGTCATACCTTGCGCAGCAATTGCTTCTCATATCTTTGTCTTCCATTTCCTCCTAGCTTCAGCTATGTAATCCAATGGTACAGCGTTTTAGTTGAACGGTGTTATGTCTGACATTGCTACAGGAATAGGTACCCTTGGTGGTAACACAACAACTTATAATGGCACAGGTTCTTTTGGAGCCCCAAACTCAACCTCTACTGGCCCGGCCACTTTCGCAGAAGAAGGTGCTTCAAATTCGAGAGGTATAGACATATTTACTTCATCACTCCTGGAGGTCTGATTCTGTACAACAATTGGATTAAGTGTGACCGCCTTTTTCTTTGGCTCATCACCCTCAGCAATCAATCCTATCAACCCCTTGGGGTCCTAGTCATCTTCGATCTCGATCATGTGAATGTCTCTATATTTGTCGTCAGGCAGAGGGTTGTTGTGGACATTAGGAGCTGTATCCTTCGCTATGATGACCTTATTGCTAATAAAGGTTTAAATCTTGTCCTTCAATGAGTGGCATTCGTCAATGGCGTGATCTTTCATGCTGGAGTGGTACGCACATATCTTATTAGGGTTGATCCACTGGGAAGGATTTTATGGAGTTATGACAGGGATAGGGGACGTAACCAGGAAATTTAAGTATCTCATACAG
Source organism: Nicotiana benthamiana (assembly GCA_034376525.1). Lineage (NCBI taxonomy): Eukaryota > Viridiplantae > Streptophyta > Magnoliopsida > Solanales > Solanaceae > Nicotiana > Nicotiana benthamiana. The sequence goes on along the minus strand of CM067328.1, from coordinate 73,941,444 downwards.
CTGGTCAATTGGCTCAGCGATGGCAGTATATTGCCTGGGAGGTCTGCCGTCAAAATTTGGTCTAGGTCTTGGGAAATATTGGCAAGTGGGAGGCGATTGGTAGTGAGAGGGTTCGACATTATAAACATGGCAAACAGGTGCAGGTTGAGAGTATCTGGGTGAAGTGGGTTGCTAATTAGGAGGTGAATATGATTGATAAACGAGTGGTGGATTTTGGTAAGAGGGTATGGGTCCTTGGTAGTTCGAGATAGGTTGATATGTAAGTGGTGTTGACGGGTAAGTACGGTATTTTAGTGATGACTTGGCTCCATGTACGATCATCATGGCACTCACATCCTTCTTTTTGGACGTGCCACCGTACTGTAAAGTCGTGTTGGTGGAATGCAATATTTCAAGATTAGTAAATATACCATGCTTAATGCCATCCTCAATTCTTTCTCCCAGCTTGATGATATTGGATAATTTCTGATCCTCGACCAGCATCAACCTCTCATAATATTATGGATCCTAAGCCGGACGAATAATCTATTCATTTGTTCCTCCTCTAAGGCTAGCCTGACCTTAGGACCCTCGGATCTCCAACGAGTAGCATACTCGCGAAATATCTCGGTAGGCTTCTTCTTCAAATTCTAGATGTTGAATACATCTGGTGAATTCTTTATATTGAATCGGAACCTATCCATGAAATTTGATGCCATACCTACCCAGCTTGTCCATTTCCTGGGGTCCTAGCTGATGTGTCACGATAAAGCATCCCCCTCAGACTTCTCATGAAGAATTCCATATAGATTTTCTCAGCCCTTCCGAATTCGACCAGCTTATCACAATATATCCTCAAATGGACTCTCGTATTTCCTACGCCATAGAATATTCCGAACTTGGGAGGTATGTACCCCTCCGAAAGTTCAACATCCGGCTGAATGCAAAGGTCCTCATAGTTCAGCCCCTCTATACCATTGTTTCATTCCACGCCCTGGACTCGGCTAGTAAACTTCTTGAGTTCTACTACCAAGTTGCTAATCAGAGACTCCTTGTCATCAGACTTAGGTGCACTTGAGGTTGGTTTAGTGTAGTGGGGTATGATCTCAACTTAGATGGGATTGTTGTGGAGATGGTCATTCGTGGCGTTGAGCTGTTCAGGAATGAGTAATGGAGTATTGTTTTGAGAGTGTCATGTGTTGTGGTGCTGAGCATGAGTGGGTTGCATCTGCGGTTGTGGGGTGTTCTGTGGAGGTGCAGGATTTTCAGCATTTGGAAAGTTGACATCAGGAGCGGTGAGAGAGAATGATAAATTTTCCAAGTTTTGAACTTGATGCAGTTCTTCTTGGAACTTCAATAATTTCTTCTCAAGTTGGGCAGCAGTTTCCATAGCAACTAGTGAACCCTGAGGAATCTCAATTCTTTCAATTTCCTTTCTGGCGCTTGAATCATCGATTCTACCTTTGTTCTTGTTCTAGATAGGACTTGGAGGAGGAGGTGGTAGAGGGCCCTTGGATCTCGTACTGTATGATAATGGTGAATGCATGAACTAACCTTTGGGGAGGGGAATTATTAAAAAAAACAAAAAAGGTTACAAGTTAGTGCGGATTATGAGGAAAAATGTTGCAGTATATAAACACATTGTGCAAGGATATAAATTGTTTCCTAATTTGGGTGCCTCATTGTGCCCGAGGTAGGACTAGTGAAAAATTAATTTGGAGAACTTATAATGCTAAATGGCTCATTTTATTGATAAAAATAAGACGAATCCAAAACGACAATAAATAATGGAAAGCAAAATGTCACTAGGGGCCATCGGCCTTATTACATCATTAAAGCAAAATGAAAGACTCCTAAGAGAAAATGATCAAAATAGTTCTTAATGTATAAGGGATGGATTATTTTGGTCCTTACCATATATCACTAAACAGATATGGTCCTCCATGTATACAAAAAATTTACATATGTAGTCTCCAACCCTAAAACTAATAGTACACCTCAAAATCTCAGTTAAATTTAACCACATGTTACGTGCATCTCACGTGAGGTGCCATAAACACAATCAGAAACCTTTTTCCATAGAAACCAAACTGATGTATGCTGCAGGCAACAAACCTTTTGCATGAGAAAGAGTTAATGAAGATGTCGGGGAGTATGTTGAGATCTGATAGGATGTAAAGACTTTGTTAGTACGACTCTGTTATCGGATCGACTTTGTTTCCATTTACTTCCTCTGTTTCTCATTTCCAAAACTTCCAGTCAATCTTAGGAATTTGTCAACACTGAGTCTATAATTTCATTCATCAGCAATTGATTCGTTTTAAATAAAATTCTTCAATCATTCTTACGCAATAGCCATAAGAATCGTGCACTCTGGTTCATAGTAAAATTCTTCAAGAAGTAAAGAGACAAAAGAGACTTTTTAAATTAACAGCACATCCCAAGTGGTTCATAGTAGGTACTTCCTCTTTAAAATCCTACCCAGTACCCTCATAGAATTGTAGAATAGCATATGGAATTTTTCTTAAAAGTTATGCACTTCATAATTTCAGTAATGGCCATGGACACTTTACACCTAGTCATATTATTATGAAACGAATCACCTTATGCATCATAGTAGAAGGAACTAACTCACGAACAACTCGTGCAGAATCCTGTCAGATTATTTGACATTAGATAATTCTTCCAAGTTTGTAAATTGATGTTATCTTGAGCTTCTGCCTTTGATCTTCCAGCGACAATGTGTCCAGATCGAGCAGGAATGTTTGCTCCAACATTTTGGGTTAATGGAATCTCACATGAGATGCATGTGACATGTGTGGTTAAATTTAACTGGGATCTTGAGGTGTACTATTAATTTTAGGGTTGGAGAGTACATATGTTAATTGTTTTTCATACATGGAGGACCATATCTATTAAGTGGTATACAGTAAGGACCAAAATAGTCCATCCCTTACACATTAAGGACCATTTTGATCATTTTCTCGACTCCTAACTACATGGTCCCAGAAGGACCTTCCCAGATTCAGCATCTTTATCTCCCTCGAACAGTTTCACCAACTCACTCAGTCCTACTAGCAGATAAGCTCGGGGCCAAATGCCCTCTGCATTCCCTTCAGCGTTTTGACAGTCTTCAATCCTCTTAATGAACTTTCCTTCTAGCTCCACTAGACCCCGTTCCACATACCCTAGTAGCTTGTTGGTGCTGACAGCCATATCTTTCCATTCCTCGATCAACTTCTGATGGGCTTCTTATATTTCCTGATGCTCACTTTTACACTTTCGAATCCTCTTGCGCAATTGATTGTACTTAACCCGTGCTTCAGCTTTCTTGTCGATGACCCTGTGACCTCGGATGAACCCGGGCTGACCCAAACCATTGTGATTATCTTCCAGCCAATGGAAATAGTGCATCATACAACCAGTGTGATACATGTCTGGCTCAATATATTCTTTCCCCAATAAAAGGTTGCAATGCCACATGTACTAAGCTTGGCACTTGTGAGGGCTACAATCGTCCTAGAAGTTATCCCTAAAGTGACTCATTTTGTCGACCCTTGGTATGATTTGCTTTATTATAGCCTGCCTCATGGATCAGAGGGGAACATAGGGTAAGTTCCTCTTAGTCCAATGAGTATGAGATATGGTGCGTCTCGGGATCTAACAATGAATTCTTCTGTAGGGAACCACTCGACCATCGATTGTACTTGTTCTTCTTTCATATTCTCAAATAACTCTACCCCATCATCCAGCATAATCTGGCTGAGCGAACATGTTAGGAATACAATTCATACTCCTTGCTTGGTGGAAGGAGATGTGATCATCCCAATTTCTGCGCAAGATCTCTTCCTCGTATTCTCCTTTCTGGAGGTGCTCCATGCGCTAGAGCTGAAGTAATAAGTTGCAACCCTCAAAATTATTGGTCCTTTGCTGACAATTGTCCGGGTCTCCTAATATCTCAACAACGATCATGGGCCCTATACTGAAACGCTGCCCGCTAATTCCTTCCATAAAATTCATGGTTACCATGGCCAGTTTTGTGTGGATCCTAACCTTCTTAATAGGGAACACTATCATCCCCAGGAAATAAAACATAAATACGAAGACTCTTTTGTGAATATGCCCTAATGAGGTGAGGGAGAATTCGTTTGAGTAGGTGCGGTATGACTTGCTATGGCTTTATATCTCGTACAGATAGTCGAATGGGATGTAGGAGTCTTTCAAATAGGTCATGAATAGATTCTTCTTCAACCCCATCACCTTAAAACAACCACTGCCCTTGTGATTCTCTGGCATAAGCAGAACCGGAGTCTCCCAAGGAATACTAGCTAAACCTCATATGTCCTCGAGCAAAAGAGTCATTTCAATATCCCCGAAGTGGAATACGGACCTGTCACTATAGTAGAACACTGTTGCTGCCTCTATGATTTTGTTATTAGGCTGGATTTCTTGAAAAGAAGGAAAATTTCCTAAGTATTTGTGGACGAGCGTATGATAACTGGAGTGGAGATCTTTCCACCAATTTAGCAGTCTTGGATGAATGTTGGTTAACAGGCCAAATCTGGTGACTTCGTGCCTCATTTTCTGCAAAAAACAGAGCGTTAGGCCCTTATCCCTCCAGACTCAGCTGTTTAAACCAATAATTAACGTAGCAAGCATTTAGTTCTCCAAATAAATGCACAGAACATGTAGGTATCCATTTGGGTTTCAGGGAAACCCGATGGACTTTGGACAAGTTTATCTTAATGAGCCATTATGCAGACAACATAACTGACTCGGCTAGGTTTAACAGTAATGCATGTAAAATAAAACAAAGTAAGGTTTCTATTGGGGTATTATATAGGTACCCCTAAGCAGACAACTTATGAGGGAAAGGCATGGAACCGTCAACTGCACCGCTGATCAACTAGTTTTACCACAACTATACCTTTGCCAAATTTAAAGGGTGATAATATTGGAAGAGCGCAACCACTCATTTTAAGTGTTGCTATAGCATTTGTTTGGCAGGAGTAGAATATGATGTTGAAGATCCAGTTTACCAAAATGAAACAAATTGACATGTATTTCTATATTTATTAGATAAATGATTGCAATAATTGCTCCTAATTACAATAATACTGAAATAAAGCAGTAAAGGAAAGCAGTTAAAGGAAACAAAAGACATGAAGAGCCAAGTTAGTTTCGTAGTGAAAGAATAAAAGACAGTAAATAAAGAAATTAATGAGATAGTGAAGTCACAAACAACATGTAATGGTAAAGCCTAAAGAATTACTCAACAGAGTCGTCATGGTGTCAACGCCCACTTTTTTTAAGAGTCAAAATCGGGTACACGACATTGGGAGGACAACTCTATTCCCTTTCGAGAATTGGGTTAATAAGTTGAAGAGTCACCACCTAATCATTATAGTGCATTAGGACATTTTTAAGAAAGAATTGAGTTGAAGAACCAGAGTTTGGGTAAGGGCTAAAAATTATCTCGAGGGAGAGGTGTTAGGCACCCCTCAAGATCCACTAGTGTGTTTCCCGGCCATGCTACAATTGTGACTTTAAGAATACAAGCAGAAAAATAAAGCAAAGGGGTTCACATAGTTTTGCAAACAAGATTAAGAGTTGAAGAAGTGGAGAGTTTAGAAAATTAGTTTAAAAGAAAACTCAAAATTAACAAGTAACGGGGAGAGGGGTTCTAGGATTAAAAATAATACGGATCACATCAATGCAATATCCAGCAATCGCTCCTCAGAAGAGGGGTCGCAGATTTTATTAGCGCACCGGTCATCATATCCATATTCTACCCTTCCCACCCCATTAAGGTATCATTGCGCGGAAAGTTTTGCTACTTATTGCAGTAAGTACCCATCCCAGTCCAATCAGTCCCGGAGGAATTTAAGACTACTAATCCTAAAGGGAAAGGAATTTGGGTACTTTTGAGAGTTTTCAAAGGACAAAATACTAAAGAGTCAATCAAAAACACATAATGCAAGTAAAGGGGAAGGAAAATAAGCAAGTACGGCTCAAGTAAACCTCCTTAAAATAGATAAGCCATAGAGTTTCGCATGTCTTGCATGTACTGGTTTGGTCTTTATTATTAAAGCAATAAGTAGACTGATTAAACACATACATTTAGACAGGAAGTCCGCACTAGGCTCACTCGAATGCAGTTGTGAAAGACTAGTCTACTTTATTAATTAACCCACTTTATCAATGCGTTGAATATGACTACCGATTTAAAAAAGCAAACTTATTATAAAGAGTTACCAATTTTTTTCAATCAGAGTGAAAAAAGTTTCAAGAAAGAATGTTCTATTTTGAAAAGGTCTAAAAGAAATGAAAGAAACTTCAAAAGTATACAGACTGGTTGGGAAAAAAAACGTTTCATGAACTGAATAAAAAAAAGTGAGTTTCAAAAAAATGCTAGTTTGTTTAGAAAAGGTTTGTTAACTTACGAGGTTCGGAAAATCGTAGAAGAATGACAGTTTTACCAAAGTATATATTAATTCAAACAGTTGGCGTTGTATTGAACAAATGAGACAGTTCAAATTCAAAGTCCCAATAGGCTTGCTTTCTATATGTTAACTAATTTTTACGACTTTTTAACAGGAGTCTTACAAACATGGTATGTATATGCAACTTTATTGTTAAGCCTACAGTTTGCCTAATGGTATCGTTATGTGCAGAAATGTAAACCCTTATAAGCATGATATCTATATGCATAATTGTAGAAAGCAGAAGATAAATCCTATTGGCATGGTCTCTACGTGTGAATTTGCGCAGATTAGAAATTAAACCTATAGACATGGTTTCTACCCTTTTGTGCATGAAACGTAACACCCTCCCCTTTTCACTAAATCCCCATGAGTCTGTACAAATTATTACAGACCAGTAAAATTAAGACAAAAATTAAAAATACATCAGAAATCACAGCTACATCCGAGCAGCCTAATTCAGACTTTGTATCTAACAATATGAGATTGAACCACTTCCGAGATCTAGACTTCCAAAGCCTTCTCTTATCTAGGGTGTTTCGGAAATCCAAGGAGTTTCAGGAACTCCAGGAAGTGCTTACAGCCAAGGTGTGAATTAGAAAGAGTTATAGTGCAGTGTGGAAGAGCCACCCCTCAGATATCCAAGTTCAGAGAGAGCTCATGGATCCCAAAGCAATGCTCACAAGAGCGGGGCAGAACTTAACGTTCTAAGAATGAGTGCAAGTACAATAGAGGGGTTAGGGAGTGCCAAGGCAGGCTGGTGGTTATGCCTAGACATATGGTAGGCTGGCACACCCCTGATCAAACCTGTTCAGCCAATAAATATGAGCATGGACCTATTGTAGTTCAGGCTATGGTCTAGACAATAATTAGGAAACTGTTAGACCATAGTCTTACACTCATAATACATGTAAAGGGGAAAAGGGAATGGGAATTCAAAAGAGTTTAGGAATCAGGGAGTCCAGTCCATATACAGGAACAATGTTAAGTGTTACATTTTCTGAACCATAACTCAACATACAAAGGCAATTGAGGGTGGGAATTCATGTAAGCACAAAAAAAAGTAAACTTGAAGAGATCACATCATTGAAATAGTAAGACAAACAAAGGAATGACTGAAGAATAAACTTGTAGTGGAGAGGTAGAAATTAAACAAAGAGAGACATACTTGTTGCAAAAAAAGTAAGCGAATAGAAAAAGCAGGATTTCTTTCAGCGAAACCACAATCAGATAAAAAAGCTTTATGCTTATGAGATCAGAGAACTCGAATGTTTAATAAATTCTAAGTGTATTTGAGAGAAGGAGTGACTTGTTCTGTTAGAACTTGTCCTTGAAAGAGAAAAGGGTACAGGTATTTATAACTTTGAAAACGTGTAGGAAACAAGGTAACAAATAAGGTTTCAACACAAATATGAGAATAATCACAGCCAAAATCAATTAACACAAGTTTTTTCCTTTAATCAAGGGATTACTGCTCAATGACACTAACATGACTAATATAAGGAAAGGAAATCAATTTGTAAGCAGAATGATTGTTTCAATACAAGGAGCAGTAATACCATATAGTACGGGATTAAGTCTAAATACAGGAGTGTACTTATTTTTGAAAGGATCTGATAAGGCCAAATAAAGAGAGAGAAAATCAATTAACCCTTAACGGGTGAGTAAAAATCAGAATTTCTCAAGGAAAGGTTTTGAAAATCAATAACGAGTTTTATAAATCAATCACAGAAGGGATTTAGTATATAAATGAAGTACACAACTAATAGACATGTGGGGCCAAGATATGGCAAGAAGAGGTAGCATACAGTAATAGCATTGTAGTCGCGTAGGTCAAATTTTATTGGCTTAGTAATAGAGAAAAGATCATAAGCATGCAAAAGTTAGGTGAAACCCTTTCTAAAAACATAGTCGAGTTTCACAAATAGCATAAACTCATAACAAAGCAAACTCACATAAAGAAAAGAGATTCTAAAACAAACGGAATCAGGCTGAGCAACTTCAGACAGAAGAATTGCACAAATAAACTCAAGGGGCCCAAATAGGCCCCGAGAAGTAGGGATTTTGTAAATTAGTCGAGAAGTGAAACAAACAAGCAAATTCAGAATATCAAATAAATACCAAAAAATATGGTTTTTAATGCTAATCAGATGTAAACAAGGTAAATCAAACTGATACAAACAAACAGATTAGGAAACTCAAACAAAATTCAAAAAATTAGGGTCTTCAACATGCTAACTCAAATAGAAAAACAACACAAGCAAAACATAGCAAAACATGTCGACAATCGGAGAAGAGATTCGAAATAACTTATCATGAAATCCTAGTTGAATAATAAAGATTTTTGCAATCAAAATTAAAGAAACTTCGAGAAAAATGCATAGAAAGTTCAAACACATATAGATCTGGAGAGGATCAGAAATAAAACCGAGTAACCTTAGAGATTAGGGTTTCTTAAGAATCCCAGGTGATGAGAAAGGCTTTAAAAACCATCGATCTTAGCAGGATAGTCGAAGGTCAAACTCAAATAGCCATGGTTGGCCGGAAAAAGGTTGAAGATGATCGGAGAATAGTCATCAACCAAAGTCTTGGTCGAAACCCTTTAAGATCTGGTCATAGGACCTCAGAAACGAGTACATAAAAGCCATGAGAGGCTGGTATAGTCCTCCGATGAGCCTCGGAAACTATGGATTAAGGTTTCAGTAAGAGGCGGAAGCTAGGGTTTGAGGTGAGTTGAGAAAGAATTGAGAGAAAGAAGGGATTCAATGGCGGCGTCTCTGAAAGAATGAGGTAGGGTTTAGGGTCATTTAGCTTAAAATAAGATAAGAAGCAACAATGGCCATTGATCAAAATGATCAATGACCGAAATTAAAAGGGGTTGTGGGCTGGATCGGTTGAATAGGTGTTAGCTCATGTTATTGTTGTAATTGCGCTAGGTAATTTTGGATCAATTTTGGGGATGTGATGGATTAAATTGGGGTGCCAAATTGGCTAAAATTGAAATACAATTGAGGCTAGATTGTAAATAGCCACTCTTCACATTTTGTTTTATGAAAATAGCAATAAAAATTTTAAAAATAAACTATAAGTACTAGGTAAACAAATATCATATAAATATTAATTTAAAAATAATGGGATTAATTTTACATTTATAAAATGCTATCAATTACACAATATGATGTTATTATAATTCTATGCAATTTAGCTTTAAAAATGCCAAATGAATTTCTAAAAATATACAAAAATTACCTTAATTATATTTTGGCATAAATGTGAGAACGAAATGAGTTATTCACCAAAATGATAATTTTGGGAATAATTATTGCATTTTAGTGGTGTAAAAATATGCAGTATGTAGGTTTAAAATCATTAAAAACACAAAACTCTTGGATGTGCTTATATATGCACGTATATGCTATTTTGGAAATATTTTGGGTATAAAATTAAAGAGGGAAAAATTGGGTATCAACATACATCACCTTAGATGAATGAGCGCCGCCATGTAGCTATCATTGAACCTCCCAAGGTAATGCTTGACATGATGCCCATCGGCTTTTGAAACTTTACCATTTTTGTTCTTCAAATCAAGAGTAACAAACAGGGTCACACATACAACTTCAAATGGCCCACTCATTTTGATATATGATTTCCCGGAAACAGACGTAATCGGGAGTTGAACAAAAGGACTAGATCACCAACTTTGAATTCCTTTCCCCGAGCATATTTGTCGTGGAGGTACTTCATCTTTTCCTTATACAAGGACGAGCTGGAGTAGGCATGAAATCTAAACTCATAAAGCTCATTGAGTTGTTCAATACACAGATTGACCACAACATCTTATTCCAAATTCAACTTCCTGAAGGCCCACATAGCTTTGTGTTCTAGCTCGACCGGAAGATGGCAAGCTTTCCCAAACACCAATCGATACGGAGACATACCAATTGGAGTGTTGTATGTTGTCTTATAGGCGCGTAGAGCGTCATCCAACTTTTTCGACCAATCAATCCTATTAGCATTGACCGTTTTATACAAGATACTCTTTATTTCCCAGTTGGAGACTTCCACTTGACCACTAGCTTGAGGATGATAGGGGGTGGACACTTTGTGATTGACTCCATCTTTGTCAATCAACGAATAAAAATATCTATTGCAAACGTGTGATCCCCCATCACTAATAATAGCACGAGGAGTGCCAAACCTTGTGTAGATACTATTCTTAAGAATGCAACAGCACTCTGGGCTTCATTGTTGGGCAAAGCCACGGCTTCAACCTCCTTTGAGACATAATCCATAGCCACTAGACTGTAAGTGTTCCCACAAGAGCTAACAAATGGACCCATGAAATCGATGCCCCAAACATCAAAATATCCACTTCAAGAATTTTATTGAGAGGTATCTCATCCACTATAGAAATTCCACCTGCTCTTTGGCACTCGTCACACCTCTTCACAAAAACACCCGCATCATTGAACAAGGTTGAGCAATAAAACCCACAAATAAAGAATCACCCTACCATGATAGCCACCATAGGGCGGGGAACGTCAAGCCTCTAAGATACTCAATTGTTCTTCCTCTGGGACACATCTACGAATCACACCATCCGTGCAAATGTTGAACAAATATGTCTCGTCCCAATATAAATCCAAGCTATCATGCTTGAGCTTCTTCCTTTGGTTATAAGAGAGCTCATACGGGATTATTCCAGTCACAAGGTAATTGGAAACATCAGCAAACCATGGCATATCATGCATTGACACCGCAATGAGTTGTTTGTCAAAAATGCATCATTGATCTCAACACCATCACAAGGCCTCCCCTCCTCCTCCAAACGGAAAAGGTGGTTCACCACTTGATTCTTACTACATTTCCGATCCACAATTTCTAGATCAAACTCTTGAAGAAGTAACACCCATCTCATCAATCTTGCCTTAGAGTCTTTCTTTTTTATCAAATCAACTAAGGGCGCCATGATCAGTGTGAATAATAACTTTGGACCCCATAAGATATGGTCGGAACCTTTCCATTGCAAACGTTATAGCCAACAACTCTTTCTCGGTGATTGCGTAGTTCCTTTGAGCCTCATTCATGGTCTTACTTGAGTAGTACACCAGATGAAACATCTTATTAACTCTTTGACCCAAAACAGCCCCAACCGCAACATCACTAGCATCACACATGAGCTCGAAAGGCAAGCTCCAATTTGGTGCGGTAACGATAGGGGTAGTAGTCAACTTGTGTTTAAGAAGCCTCCATGCACTTCTCATCAAACACAAATTTAGCATCCTTCTCTAGCACCTTGCATATGGGGTTAACTACCTTTGAAAAATCTTTAATGAACCTCCAGTAGAACCCCGCATGCCTATGAAAACTCCTCACCCCCTTGATAGAAGTAGGGGAGGAAGCCTTGAAATCACCTCTATCTTGGCTTTATCCACTTTGATTCCTCGCTTTTAAATTTCCTGGCCCAATACCATACGCTCTTCAACAATGTAATGGCACTTTTCCCAATTGAGAACAAGGTTGGTGTCTTCACATCGGGCCAACACTCTATCCAAATTACCAAACACTCTTCAAAGGAATCCCCAACATGCAATGTTGGAAGGTCGCCAGATCATTACATAACCCGAGTATCCTCCAAGTAAAGGTAAAGGTGGTCTTCTCTTGATCCTCCAAGTCAATTAGGATTTGATTGTACCCCGAGTATCCATCCAAAAAGTAATAGAAAGCACACCCCGAAAGATTATTTAGCATTTGGTCAAGGAATGGCAATTGGAAGTGGCCTTTTGGGTCACCTTGTTTAGTTTCCGTTAATCCAAACAAACTCTCCAACCTGTGACTATCCAAGTAGGAATAAGCTCATTATTGTCATTGGTCACCACAGTCATCCTTCCTTTCTTCGATACACATTGCAACAGAACAGTCCAAGAACTATTAGAAATAGCATAAATCACACCGCTGTCCAACCACTTGATAACATCTTTATTCACCACTTCTTGCATCGCCTCATTTAATCCTCTTTAATTCTCCAACGAAGGCCTTGCATCCTCCTCCAATATAATTTTACCCACGCAAAATGCGGGGCTTATTCCCCTAATGTCAGCCAATGTCCATCTGATCGTCTTCTTGCGCTTTTGAAGTACTGTCAAAGTGGCGCCAACCTCCATGTTTGTTAAGCAAGATGAAAGAATAACAAGTACAGTGGAATTTGAGCCCAAGTACCCATACCTGAGGTGTGGAGAAAGTGGTTTCAAATCCAACACTGGTGGCTCATCAATAGATGGATTTGTTGCTGGAGTTTTGCGATTTTCAATATCCAGGGATAATTTCCTAGGCCCATATGAATATGAACCCATACCATGCAATGGATTTATGCACTCCACTCTACTAGCATCGTCATTGGCTTCAATATTTAGAAGCACGGCCTTATGGGGATCTTCCACATTGATCATTGAACTAGTGTCATCCATTAGAATAGTTGTGACAATGTCCACAAATGAGCACACCTCGGTGCTATTTTTTTGCCGCATGATTGGCACACATGGAAAACAACCTTCTCATCCCCACACGGAATTTCAATTCACCCACTTCAACATCAACCAATTCCTTTCCCATTTCTAGGAAAGGTATCCTAAGAATAATCGGGACTTCAAAGTCCACTTCGCAATCCAATATGACGAAATTGGCAGGCAATATGAATTAGTTCACCCGGACAAGTAAGTCATCAATTATACCCAAGGGCCGCTTCATTGACCGATCCACCATTAGAACTCTCATTGAGGTTGGTTGAGGTTTTCCAATTCCCATGGTCTTGAAGATCGAGTATGGAATAAAATTTATGCTAGCCCCTAAATCACAATGGGCTTTGGCAAAGTTGGCACTTTCGATAGTGCAAGGTATAGTAAAAGCTCCGGGGTCTTCAAGTTTCGAAGCCATGGAATGTACGATCGCACTCACTTGATGATTTCACAGTCTATCTAACTCTTCTTCATCACCAAATCTTTCATAAACTTGGCATACCCCCGCATTTTCTTGAGTGCCTCAACCAAAGGCACATTGATTGTAAGGCTCTTCATCCTGTCGATGAACTTTTTGAATTGGTTCTCACTCTTTTTATTTGCTAACCATTGAGGATAAGGCAGAGGTGGCCTAGGTAAAGGTGCCTTGGCTTTGGTCACCACCGGCTCGGGCATATCAATCATGTGTTCCCTAGACGGGTTCACAGCAGCTTGTGTTTCCACCTCGGCCTCATCAATATCAATGCGCACATCATCGTTCACATCATTGTCAACCACATTCTCAAATACCAAAGGTACAACATCATCCCACAACTCATCATCATCAACCACAACTTGCTTTTCTCCCGAGGCATTCATATCACCTCCTCTCCAACTTCGCATTGTAACCATCATGACATGATTATTCCCACCTTTAGGTTTCACTACTGTATCACTTGGTAGAGCACCCTTAGGGTGAGTGTTCAAAGATTTAGAGATTCTGCCTAGCTGCTCTTCAAGGTTCCGGATAGAGGTATTGTGGGAAGTCAATTGAGCGTTGGAGTCTTGGTTCTTCTTCATCATTTGCTCGAACATAACCTTGATTCGACCTATATCATTACCCGAAGAACTAGACTCTTGAGATTGAAACAAAGGCAGATTGTTTGGTTGTTGGTACATCAGAGGCCTTTGAATGCCTTGCCCCCGATTTCCTTGATTTCCATTGTTGTTCCATCCACCTTGATTACCATTGTTGTTCCAATTTTTTTTGTTACTCCTATTCCAATCTCTTTCTTTCCCGAATGGTTGTTCCCCCAATTTCCGCCTTTGTTGTTGTTCCAATTACCACCATCTTGTTGATTGCCACGATTTCCTTAGGGTTGTCCCTGTTGGTTTGAAGAGTTGCTTCGGTTTCCTTGATAGTTGTTTACATATTGAACCTCTTCACTTTGATCATCATAACACTCATTCGAAAATCCACTACCATAATCACAATTCCTATGAGTTTGTTGCCTACTTTGCATTCTTTTAAGCATATTCACTCCTTCCATGGCATTGATTTGCCGCAGATTTTGGACTTCTTGTAATTGTGACTTTGCCGATTGATTCATAGTAGTAGTAAGCTCGGCAATAGCTTGACCATGATCGTGCAATTCCTTTTGCTAATGGATGACCGTGGGGTCACATTTGGGCACATTCGCTCTACTTTGCCATTCAAAAGAACTGTCAGACATTTCATCCAAAACATCACAAGACTCGAGCTTCATAAATTTGCCTCCGACCAATTGACTCACGATGCATTGATTAGTGGGTTTGATGCCCCGATAAAAGGTTTGTTGAATCATCACATCTGTTATATTGTTATTCGGGCACTCTTTCGCCATAGTTGTAATCCTCTCCCATATTTGGTGCAAGGGTTCCGGTGGCTCTTGCTTAAAGGAAAACAATTCATCTCGAAACTACGACATGTGGGAGGGTTAAAAGAACTTAGAAATAAACATATCCGCCAATCCGTTCCATGTTGTCATGGAATGATTAGGGAGCCTACCTAACCAATCCAATGCTTTACCCCAAAGAGAGAACGGGAAAAGCCTTAATCTCAATGCATCCCCATACACGTTCGTCTGCTTGCTTCCCCAGCATGTATCTATGAACCCCTTCAAGAGCTTGTAGGCATTTTGATCGGAGGCGCCTGCACAATATCTTCTTTGCTCGAGCATGGTCAAAATGACAGTTGTGATTTGAAAGTTCCCACCCGGATTCGGGAAGGGACAATGGAACTCGCATACCTTTGATTCGGGAGAACTCTTGGGGCCACTCTTGGCGGTGGCGGAGGAGGGTCTTGCATAGGATTGTTGTCATTTGCATTGGCCTGAGAGCCTCCACGCGGAGCTTGAGATAAGGGTACCTCATCTTGATCAATAACTTATACCTCCTCCCCCACCAGTACGTTTCCAATAAGGTCACAATATTTTGCGCCATTTGTACCTGGGTAATCGACACAAAAAATCTAGTAATGAGAAGGAAGAGAAATAAAACACAAAACTAACTAAACTGATAGCTAGAACCGTTGGCTCTCTGGCAACGGTGCTAAAAAGTGATCACTTCCAACTCTGCACCACAAAAGAGTAGTGAGAATGGGTCGCAATATTGTTTACCCGATATGGGGTCGGGATTGAATTCCTTAGAGAGCTAGATATTGGAACTGGGTATCTGTCTAGACTAGAGTAGTGTTATTGTTACTAATGTCACTTCCATAGTCTTTGGGTTTTCAGTTACAAACTACGATTATCAAACTACGAATTTAACTAGATTATGCTATGAGATAACTGCTAATGTTATATCTAATAGGAAGAAGGGCACTAGTGTCGTAATTTCACTTGGTTTGCTAATTGGTGGGTAGACGTTACTAAGTTTCGATTGACATAATTGGGGCTTATGCTATAACCTTTGTACAATATTAACCACTCTCACGCCTCTCGGTAGAGAGAGTAATTTAGCCCAATGTACTCTCTGAGACCAAATAGGTAGGCAAATTAGCCCAAGCAACTAGGGTTCCAGTTGGATAATTAATCTCTCGAGGATTAACCCTTTAATTGGGACGATCATTTCTCATGATTCTACCCTAATTCCTTATTGGATCAATATTGGAGACTTAGGCTCTCTTTCTCAAGAAGAGCCTAGTCCACAAAGCTCAAAACAGTGTTTGCAACCACCAATTCATAGATTAAATCATAAAATTAACTCAAATAGCAAACACCCATAGTCAATTGAACCGTAGATGAAAACATCCATCAATTACCCACACTAGGTTGGAGGCACAGCCCTAGCTAATGGGCTTAGCGACTCATTCTTGAACAAGAAATAGAGAACTAGATAAAGTACAAGACATTGTTTGAATACTAAAGAAAATTCAAAGTATCTATCGTTAACTCTATGTTCAGAAGCCAAAAATGGCTACAAACTCGCTTCTCATGAGCGCAACTCTGTTCAAGAACTAAAATATGACCTAAATATGGAAATATGTTCTATTTATACTAGGGTGTAAAAATTAGAAAAAAATATACCCTTGCGGGGTTAGTGCGGGCCGCACAAAATGGACATCAGCTGCACTAGGCTCTTAGACTTCAAAACTGGGCAATCTAAACTTGGGCTCCGCAAACTACGCAAAATTGACCGATGTCACTGAAGCTTCCAGAGCGGACTGCATAATCTTGACCGCGGCCGTGCTGCTTGACTTCTTGTGAATTTCATCTTTTTGAATCCCTCTTTCGCGAACAGAGAATTGTAGTGTGGTCGTGGAGCCTTCACCGCAGACCGCGCATAATGGAATGCGGACCGCACAAACACGACTGCGGCCGCACTAGGCTGCTTCACTTTCAGTTTGCATTATCTTTGATACTTGAGCATATTTCAGTACGTTTGAGCGATATTTGACATTTTTTCACTTTGTCTATCAAACATATTATCAAGAACAGATATGAGCCTTTGGGGAGTATTTTTTAACAATTTATAACAAAAGCCTAAGCATGAAGGAGCATAAAATACGACAAAGTCCCTAGTTATCAGGAGCCACACACTTCTTCTCCTGAATATCATCATTCATAATCTTATCCATCCTACTATGCCCACACATCCACTTCAACGTCTTCATTTCTACTTCCTTCCTCTTCTGGATATGTGATTTCTTAACCAGTTAACACTCAGTCCCATACATCGTGGCCGGCCTTACCACCGCTTTATAGAAGTTACCTTTGAGTATCAGTGACACTCTCTTTTCACACAATACTCCAGATGCTAACCTCCATTTCACCTTACTATTATATATATTTAGCTACCGATTTTCCCCTGAACTTTTTGTGTATTCAAACAACACTTACAGATGTTCTCTGAATGTGATATGTTCTCCCCTTTTTAATGTATGCTCATATCCCCCTTAAGAGGGGAAAGACCCATCCCCTTATAAGATGGAAAGGGATTGAATTATTTGATTGAATCTATTCAAAGGATGGATTTTTCACCTAAAGTATGTCCCACCTATTCTAAGGACAGATATTTGGTCAACAATCTGTCCAAAAGAAAAATATTTCACCAACTATGAAAAATTCTAGGAGCATTGTACTCCAAACAACCCTCTAAACAGTAAATAACAACCAAACGCGTACCTTACACGTAAATATTCAACTTTCATCATGACTAAAATTCAAACTAACACACTTATACTTTCAAACTAAATTGATTAATACAGCAGAATCAAAACTAAAAAGGTAATCGAACTAAATATTCAAACAAACTAGATTAAAATTAATTTTATTTTGCAAACTAACATGGAACAACAACTGAATTTGACAAGCTATTGCTTGAAACAAAAACTAAACGAACATCGCTAAACTATCACGATTAATAACAACTAAATATACGACTAACTATATAAACAACTGCACTAATCTTTTCGTTTTTTTATGAAATTAACATAACGACTTAACTCTTCTGCCAACTGGGTCAAAAAACTAAAAATCCAGACATAACAACTCTATGCAAAATAGTCGACCAACTAGGTCAAAGAACCGAAAATAAGAACTAAAGGAAAAATTAAAGATAGTCTACCAGCTAGGTCGAAGAACTAAAAGTTCAAGCTTAATCAAATCCACACTAAGTAATCGATCGGCTAGGTCGGAGAACCAAAAATCAGAACTAACAGAGAATAATGAACTACTCGATCGGGTAGGTTGAAGAACTGAAATTCACATTCATAAAGTAAAATATAATAAAAAACAAATACTTGTTGCACATAAATAACAGAAATATTAATGTAAATTAAACCTTAGAAGTAATACTAAAAGAAAAACAAAAAATTAAAAAATATAAAAACAGGAAAAGAAAATTGACGTTTTACCATACAAAGGGATTCAATGCTAAATCGAGCAAAGAGACAGATGTCGGGGATGATGCCATGACTTCCCGACCTTGAACAGGCATTTCTTTCTAGCACACACAAAAAAACCAATGAGTTCTAGTGTTGTGGTAGAGAGAAACGAGTGTTTTTGGTCCGGGATAGTCTTAAAAGAAAGGGCAACTGATGGTCTTAGTTGTTCGAGGTTGTGGCGAGCAATGGTGTGGCACGGAGCGGTGGTCTAACGTTGGGCAGTAGGGGTGCCATTAGGGGTGGTGAGGTTTTTTGAGGATTTGAGTTGGAGATATGGAGAGAGGGGGAGAAAAGGAGGAGGTGGTGCCATTTTGGTGTAGTTTTGACGATGGGAGGCGGTGGTGACGTCACTACTAGGGATTGATTTCGTAAATTTTTAATGGAGATTTTGGGGATTTTGAATGAAGGGAGTGAGAAGAAGAGATGGTGAGAATTTTGCGGTCTTAGGACGACATCTGCTGGCGGCAATGATTTCAGACCGGCGGAGCCACCGTGGGGAGTGACGGAAAGACAAGGATATGAGAGACTAACGAGAGGGTGAGGAAAGAGGAAGAAGAAAAGAGAATAGGAAATAAATGAGGAAATATTTCAGCCTTTTTAGGCTTTAAATAACATAAGTAAAGATTAAATTTGGGCTGTTGCATGAAAGGGCTATGGTTGGATGAGATTTAATCTTTGATTCTTTAGCTAAAATGACGTAGTTTTGCCCTGAAACAACACCATTTTGCTTGCCTCCTTGTCCATCATTATTCGGACCGGGTCAATCAATTGGGCCACTGATTTCGTCCGAATATTTAGCCCATTTCAGTTTAAAATGAAATTAGCCAAATTCTTGTTCCTTTCTTAATTAAATAATAATAAAAAGATAGGGAAAAAATTAGGCATTTACACACAACTTGATACACATATCATCTATTTCTATGCTCATCTTCTACTCCAAATATTGAGATTCAAACTCTTTGAGATGTAAATAATTTATTTCAGTAATACCGACTTAAAAGAAAGCATATATTTGATTTGTTATGTTATAAATAGCTATTTGACTAATATTGACAATATTTGGTTAATATTAGTAATATATTTACACAAAAACACGATTAAAAAGTATAAATACAAAATTATGTTAAAGTAACAACCACTAATGTCCTACGGAAGAATGGTATCCTACCAAGGTACGATTTCTAGATGGTGCATTTTTTAATTGCATAATTTAGAGAATTCGACCAATGTCTGTCGATATTTTAGTCTATTTTTTCTTTTTTACTTGAGTTTGAAATTCAATTGACCAATTAAAATTGATCGGTTTTATCGATCAAAATCTGTCGATTTAGCTATCTATAGTACTTTTTTGACCCACCTAATTCGGTCAATTTTTCCTCGGTAATCGGTCAAAACTGACCGTCTTTGGCCAATAACTGGTCGGAAAAGAGATTTTTTTCGCTGTAGTGTATCAAGAAAGGAAATAAATGGCATATTTTATATTTTAGGTAATTAATTTTAATTATTACTGATAATTACTTACAATTATCATTTAGAGATACAATATGTGACGAATCGGCCAATCGTCTCATGATTTATCATTGTGTTTCTCCTAATTCTGCTTCTAATTACTTTGTATTGTGGTTCTATATGTGATCGGGTTGACTTGTTAGGGTTCGAAAAGGATTTGGTAAGAATTGAGGCAAATAGTCTCTTTAGAGTGAGCTTAAGTTGTAAAATTCAATCGGATATTGACTTGTATGTTAGAGGTCTCGGATGTGAGTTTCGATGATTTGAATAGCTTCGGGAGGTGATTTGGAACTCAGGAGCGTGATCAGAATGAGTTTTGGAGGTCTGGAGTAGATTTAAGCTTGTATTTGCGAAAACTAATTTTTGGCGATCTCTGGTGAATAGGTGATATTTAGATGTAGCGGTGTGAATGGATTTTCGAGAATTGCAGTATATCCATTGTGTCATTTGAAATGTGTGTGCAAAATTTCAGGTCATTCAGACATGGTTTCTTTGGGTTTTTTATCAAAAGGGGAATTTAGAAGTTTTTTGGAATTCTTAAGCTTGAACCCAATGTAATTTTGGTGTTTTGATATTGTGTTGGGAGTTCCAAGGATTGGAACAAGTTTGAAGGAGGTTATGGAGTATGTTGTGTGCCTTTGGTTGAGGTGTGTGGGGCCTCGGATGAGTTTCGGAGGGTTGAACGGATCATTTGAAGTTAAGAAATATTGCAGAAAGTGGTTTCAGTTGTTGCAGATGTTTTGGTCTTTGCGTTCGCAAGAGGACCCTCGTGTTAGTGAAGGGCCAGGAAGGGAGGCGTTTGGATTGGCCTTCGCATTCGCGAAGGGCCGGATTAGTTAGCATCCCATTCATGAGAGGCTTGGTCGCGTTCGCGAGAGGCTTGGTCGCGTTTCCGTAGGTTGGTGAAGTTGAGTCATCATATCCTCGATGGTGGAGTCGCTCTCGCGAAGATGAATTTTTGTCAATTGAACTTTTGTGCTTCACGAATGCGAAGCTTTAACCACGTTCGCAGAGAAGGATTTTCACGCCTGGGCAGAATGCCTAAAAGGTCGTCTTGTCCGAGGATATGGGGTTTATTTCCTCTATAGTTGGTCATTTTGAAGCTTTTTGAAGGAGATTGAAAAGGAATCAAGGGAAAACGTTTGCAGGTAAGAATTTTGGACTTAAAACGCGATCCTATTGTGAAATCTACCTAATATATCATGAAATCTAAGGCTAAAATTGAGGAATTAGGTCTTGAAATTTAAAGACTTTAAATGAGGATTTGAGGGGTCATTTGGACTTCGATTTTAGTGTTCTTGATATGCATAGACTCGTGTGAGGATAAAGATTCTATTGATGTAGTTTTTATCGAGTGTTAAGATGTGAGCCCGGGGGTTGGGTTTGGCCAATTTCAGGATTTTTGATATTTTAAGATTGTTTTTGAATGGGCTTCGTTTCCTTAGCATATTTTAACACCGTGATTCTTATTTTTGAATAGATTCGAAGAGAGTGGAGACCAATTCGAGGGAAAAAGGCATCGTGGAGTAGTATTTTAATTGTTTGAGGTAAGTAACCATTGTAAATCTGGAACTGAGGGTACAAAATCCATGTATTTGACTTGATTTGATAAATTTAGTGGCGCACATGCTAGGTGAAGAGCGTATAGCCGTGCACCAGTAGAGATTGTGACTTGGTCCATCCCGTAGCGACTATTAGGCCACGTATTTGATTTGATAATCTTATATTATTCCGTATTTCAGTCATTTATATTGCATTATGGGTTGTATGCCATGATATGGGCCTTATTCCATCCTGTTGAAACCCTTAGGGGCATTTTTACTATTTTTCATCACTTTACTTGCTAACGCATATCCTCAGTCATGTTTTACCCGTTTAAATATTAAAACCTAGTTTTTCACTCTATTCCTAATTGTGAGGAGTATTTTGGCTGAGTCCAAGAGACTGTAAGGTTAATGACTGAGAGAGATTGAGAACCTAATTGCGAGGATATATATATATATATATATATATATATATATATATATATATATATATATATATATATATATATATATATATATATATATATATATGAGTTATGGATCGGGTTGCACGTCATAGTGATATTTATATCGATTGGGATGCATGTCGCAGCGATATACATAGAAGATCGGGCTGCATGCTGTAGCGATATGACGCTTGAGCTGTAGGAGCCCCTCTGGATTCATCACACCCCTAGTGAGGGTAGTTGCTTATAAATAACGGATCGGGCTCGAGCCATAGCGGTTAATATGATTTATATATTCATGATATATCAATTATCCTAAGTGCTGAGAGTGAGTGCTGAGTGACAAGAGTTGAGTCACGAGTGATTGAGAGGCTGCCCAAGAGGCCATATTCTGAGTGATTCCTCGAGGGGCCAGTTGTGATATTTTTAGTGATTTCAATCTTCTTTTAAATTAAGCCTCTATTGCAAATACTGCTAAGTATATTCTTTCATGTTTTTAAACAAAAAGTATTGATTTTATGACGAAACATGTTTTAATTTGTAAAGTTGAGCTGCTATTCTATTGTTGTAATTGTTATATGATTTCTAACTGCTCGTCACCGCTTTCAATAATTATTTACTTTAGTTACTTACTGAGTTGGCGTACACACATTACTTCCTATACCTTGTGTGCAGATCCAGGTGCCCGAGGGGCAGAATGAGGGTCCCCGGTTGATCCAAAGTTTGATGAATATTGCAAGGTAGTTGGATGGCATCCGTAGGCATGTTTTCTCCTTCTTATCATGTTCTTTACCATATTTTCCTAGACTTATAACGTATTAGATACTTAGTCATACATTAGAAGCTCTAGACTTGTGACACCAGATATTTGGGGTTGTGTAGTTTTATGCTTTGCTGGCTTCCGCATATATACACACACATATATATATACACACACACATATATATATATACACACACACATATATATATATATACATATATATATATATATAAATATACATATATATATATATTTATAAATATACATATATATATATATATTAATAAATATACATATATATGTATATATATATATATATATTTTTAAATATACATATATTATTACTATTTTAAACACTTATTATGACAATTTGGTGATTAACTGTGCTATAAAATTGCTTATTAAATGAACGTGGGTTGTGACTAAATAGTTGGTCTGGCTTTCCGAGTAATGTGATAGGCGCCATCATGACTGGTATTTGGGATCGTAACAAGTAGGTATTAGAGCCTGGGTTACATAGGTTTCGCACTCATGAGCCGGTTTAGTAGAGTATCGCGGATCTGTACAGAGACTTCGGCATTTATCCTCAAGAGGATGTAGAACCTTTAGGAAAAACTTTATATTCTTAAAATTCTTTTTGCACAAACTTATTTATCTAAGTACTAAACTTTTGTTATTATATTCTGTCACAAATGGTGAGGACATGTGCTACCGGAGAGGATTGATGACCGCCAGTACAACCAACTAGGGCCACTACAGGCCAAGGTCGCGGTGGAGGTTGTGGTAGACGTAAAGCAGTGAGGGCAGCCCTTGCAGGTTCACCAACTGCCCTTGTTGAGGATTAGGTTCCAGTTAGGAACGCTACAACAACACCAGTTTAGGCACCAGTTGTGCCTATTGTGATTCCAGGCCTTTAGGAGGCTTTAGCTCAGATCTTATTAGTGTGTACCAGGTTGGATGATATGGTTTAAGTTACTATGGTCGCAGCTACTTCACAGGCAGTGGGAGGCACCGAGACTTATATTGCACGCGCACCTGAGTAGGTTTTGCAGGGACTTCAGACACTGGGGGCACCTCCAGCCCAGCCGGTTGCACCATCTTAGGATTTTTTGGTACCAATTATACCAGACGAAGAGCAGCGTCGACTTGAGAGGTTTGGTAGAATTCAGCCTCAAACTTTCAGCAATGCAAAGGGAAATGATGCCCATGGTTTCTTAGATAAGTGCAAAAGGATATTTCGTATAGTGGGGATTCTAGATACCAGTGGTATAGCATTCACTACCTTTTAGTTTTATGGGGATGCCTTCACTTGGTGGGAGGCATATGAAAGGTGTAAGCCTGTTCGTGTAGTGTCCCTTACTTCGCAGCAGTTCTTTATTATCTTTCGAGAGAACTATGTGCCACAATCTCGCTGAGAGGAGCTGCACAGGCAGTTCGAGCAGTTGCATCAAGAAGAAATGATTATGGCACGGTATGAGATGCGGTTCTCTGAGTTAGCTCGTCATGTAGTCTGGTTGGCTTATATACATTGTGAGAGGATCAGGATGTTTGTTGATGGCCTCACTTATCAGCTTTATATTCTTATGACTAGAGAGATGTGACTGGTGCAACCTTCAAGAAGGTTTTTGACATTACCTGTGAGATTGAGTCAGTTCTCCACCAGGAGTTAGAGGAGAGGGAGGCCAAGAGGCCTTGGGGATCTAGTAGCATTAGCAGTGCTCCTTCGAAGGGTCAGTTCTAGTAGGGCAAAGGTCGTCCTTTCAGGTAGGCTCATTCAGCTCGCCTAGGTTATGGTGGGGT
The DNA here is from genome assembly GCA_034376525.1 of Nicotiana benthamiana. Taxonomy (NCBI): domain Eukaryota; kingdom Viridiplantae; phylum Streptophyta; class Magnoliopsida; order Solanales; family Solanaceae; genus Nicotiana; species Nicotiana benthamiana. The sequence continues at coordinate 73,917,003 of CM067328.1, read as the reverse complement.
GTCTTCGGATAATGGTTTTCACATCTCTCATCAGGGCCACTCTTCACTTAGTGCCCTTCCAATGCAGAGTTCATCTAGTGCTCCATCAGTTCGAGGTTATTCCATGCTAGGTCCTTCTACTACTCATTTCGGTGCTAGGGGTTCCCTTAAGTCCCCATCTATAGCACTGGGGAGTTGCTTTGAGTGTGGAGAGTTTGGGCATATGAGGAGACAGTTTCTCGTCTTCATGATGGTAAGTCTCAGCGGAGGGGTCAGCCCTCGACTTCTGCTACAATTACTTCACCACCTCCCCAACTAGCTATGGGTGGACGTTAGTCAACCAGGGGTCGCCCTAGAGGGGGAGGTCGATCAAGCTGTGGTCGGGCTCGTTTCTATGCCCTCCCATGTAGACCAGATGATGCTGCTTCAAATGTCGTGATTTCAGTTATTGATTGAGTTTGGCACAGAGATGCCTCTTTATTGTTTGATACTGATTCCACCTTTCTTTTGTGACATCATGTTTTGCCCATTATTTGGATACGGACACTGAGTCTCTTGTTTCACCTGTTCATGTATCTACTCCGGTGGGCGATATTGTTGTTGTAAACTTTATGTACCGGTCATGTGTGGTGACTATTGGGGGTCTTGAGGGCTGAGTAATCTTTTACTATTGTGTATGGCCGATTTCGATGTTATTTTGGGCATGGATTGTCCATCTCCGTGTCGTGCTATTCTAGAGTTTCATGCCAAGACAATCGCATTGGCCATTTCAGGTGTGCCGCAGATTGAGTGGCGAGGTTTTACTAATTATGTTCCAAGTACTGCGATCTCGTTCTTGAAGGCCCAGCATATGGTTGTTAAAGTTTCTCTCTTGTATTAGCCTCCGTGAGGGATGTCAGTGCTGAGACTCCTAGTAATGATTCAGTTCCAGTTGTGAAGGATTTTCTCGATGTGTTCCCGACAAACCTGTCGGGCATGCCACTAGACAGGGATATAGATTTTGGTTTTGACCTGGTGCCGTTCACTTAGCCCCTTTCTATTCCACCATATCGTATGGCACCAACGGAGTTGAAAGAGTTAAATAAGCAGCTTCAGGACATCCTTGATAAAGGGTTCATTTTCCCTAGTGTGTCACCTTAGGGTGACAGTTTTATTTGCGAAGAAGAATGGCACAATGAGGATGTGCATTGATTTAATATATTTAACAAAGTAACAATTAAGAACAAGTACACTTTGCCTCACATTGATGATTTATTCGATCAGCTTCAGCGAGCGAGAGTGTTCTACATGATTGATCTCTGTTCAGGTTATCACCAGTTGAAGATTAGGGACTCAGATATTCTCAAGACTGCCTTCAAGTCCAGAATGGTCATTCTGAGTTCCATGTTATGTCATTCGGGCGGACCAATGCCCCAGTAGCGTTCATGTATCTGATGAACAACGTGTTCCATCCTTTTCTTAATTTGTTAGTGATTGTCTTTATTGATGACATTCTGGTATACTCGCATTGTTTGAAAGATAACGCAGAGCATTTGAGTGTTGTGTTGCAGAGATTGAGGGAGGAGAAGCTGTATGCAAAGTTCTCCAAATGTGAGTGCTGGCTCAGTTTAGTGGCTTTCTTGGGACACGTGGTGTCCAGCGACGGTAGTTAGGTTGTTTCGAAGAAGATAGAGGCGGTTCAGAGTTGGCTGAGACCTCCCCCGGCCACAGAGATTCGTAGTTTCCTTGGTTTGGAGGGTTATTATTGGCGGTTTGTTCAATGATTCTCATCTATTGCATTGTTGTTGACCAAGTTGGCTTAGAACGATGTTTCATTTGTATTGGACGAGTGTGAGGAGACCTTTCTGAAGGTCAAGACAACTTTGACAGCAGCTCCAGTGTTAGCTTTTCCATCAGCTTCAGGTTCATATACCGTGTATTGTGATGCTTAGAGAGTGGGTATTGGTTGTGTTTTGGTGCATGAGGGTAGAGTTATTATTTATGCTTCTCTCAGTTGAAGCCCCATGAGAAGAACTACCCCATTCATGATTTGGAGTTGGCTGCCATAGTTCACGTGCTGAAGGATTGGAGCCATTACTTGTATGGTGTGTGTGTCTTGTGAGGTGTTTACGAATCATCGTAGCCTCCAGCACTTGTTCAAATGAAGGACCTTAATTTGAGGTAGCGAAGATGGTTGGAGTTGCTTAAGGATTATGATATTACTATATTGTACCATCTGGGGAAGGCCAATGTGGTGGCCGAGGCTTTCAGCTGAAAGGCAGTGAGTATGGGGAGATTGGCATATATTCTAGTTGGGGAGAGACCTCTTACAGTTGATGTTCAAGACTTGGCCAATCGGTTCATGAGATTAGATGTTTCGGAGCCTAGTCGGGTATTAGCTTGCGTGGTTTCTCAGTCTTCTTTATATGATTGCATCAGAGAGCGCCAGTATGATGATCCACATTTGCTTATCCTTAAGGACAGAGTTAAGCATGACGGTTCCAGAGATATAACTATGGTGATGATGGGGGTGTTGAGGATGCAGGGCTGGATTTGTGTGCCCAATGTGGATGGGATTCGGGAGTTGATTCTGGAGGAGTCCTATAGCACACGATACTCCATTATATTGGGTGCCGCAAAGATTTATCATGATTCGATGAAACAGTATTGGTGGCGGAGAATGAAGAAAGAGATTGTGGGATTTGTGGCTCGGTGTCTCAATTGTCAGCAAGTGAAATATGAGCATCAGAGACCGGGTGGCTTATTCCACCAGATGAATATTCCAGAGTGGAAGTGGGTGAAGATCACAATGGACTTTGTAGTTGGACTTCCACGGACTTTGAAGTAGTTCGATGCTATTTGGGTTATTTTGGATTGGCTGACTAAGTTCACGCTCTTTATTCCTGTGTGTATTACCTATTCTTCAGAGTGCTTGGCAGAGATCTATATCTGTGAGATTGTTCGTTTTCATGGTGTTTCCATCCTTTCAGATAGAGGTACTCAGTTTATATTGCAGTTTTGAAGGGTCGTGCAATGAGAGTTAGGTACTCAGGTCGAGTTGAACACAACTTTTCATCCTTAGATGGACGAGCAGTTTCAGCGCACTATTCAGATGTTGGAGGATATGTTGCGTGCTTGTGTCATTGATTTTGGAGTGTCATGGGATGAGTTTCTACCGCTTACAGAGTTTGCTTATAATAACAACTACTAGTCGAGTATCTAGATGGATCTGTATGAGGCTTTTTTTGGTAGGCGGTGTAGATCTCCAGTTGGTTGGTTCGAGCACGGTGAGGATTGGCTATTGGGGATAGACTTGGTGCAGGATGCCCTAGACAAGGTGAAAGTGATTTAGAAGAGGCTTCGTACAGTTCAGTCGCGACAAAAGAGTTATGCTGACAAGAAGGTTCGAGATGTGTCCTATATGGTTGGCGAGAAGGTCTTGCTAAAGATTTTCTCCCATAAAGGGTTTTATGAGACTCGGGAAGACAGAAAAATTGAGTCCTCTGTTCCTTGGGCCTTTTGAGGAGCTTCAGAGGATTGGAGAGATGGATTATGAGCTTGCTTTGCCACCCAGCTTGTCGAGTGTGCATCCGGTGTTTCATGTTTCTATGCTCCAGAAGTATATTGGGGTTCTGTCTCCTACTCTGGATCTCAGTACGGTTCAATTGGATAATGATTTGACCTATGATGTGGAGCCAGTAGCTATTTTAGGTCGTTAGGTTCGAAAGTTGAGGTCGAAGGATATAACTTCACTGAAAGTGCAGTAGAGAGGTCAACCCCCGGAGGAGGCTACCTGGGAGACCAAGCGGGAGATGCGGAGCAAATATCCTTACCTATTTGAGACTTCAGGTATATTACTTGACTAGTTCGAGGACGAATGTTTGTTTAAGTAGGGGATGATGTGACGACTCGGCCAGTCGTTTCATGATGTACCGTTCTGTTTCCTCCATTTTTGCTTCTAATTACTTGTTATTATGGTTATATATGTGATCGGGTTGATTGGTTAGGGTTCGAAGAATTGAGGCAAATAGTCTCTTTAGAGTGAGCTTAAGTTAGAAAAGTCAACCGGATGTTGACTTGCGTGTTAGAGGGCTCGGATGTGAGTTCTGATGGTTCGAATAGCTTCAGGAGGTGATTTGGGACTTAGGAGCGTGATCGGAATGACTTTTGGAGGTTCAGAGTAGATTTAGGCTTTTATTAGCGAAATCAAATTTTTGGCGATGTCCATTCGATAGGTGAGATTTTGATGTAGGGGTCAGAATGGAATTCCAAGAATTGCAGTAGTTTCATTGTGTCATTCGGGATGTATGTGCAAAATTTTAGGTCATTTGGACGTGGTTTGGTCGGGTGTTTGATCAAAAGCGGAATTTAGAAGTTTTTTGAATTCTTAAGCATGAATGTAATGTAATTTTGGTGTTTTGATACTGTTTTCGGAGTTTAGAGAGTTGGAACAAGTTTGAATGAGGTTTTGAGGTATGTTGGTGCATTTAATTGAGGTCCCGGGGGCCTCGTGAGAGTTTCTGAGGGTTGAACACATAATTTGAAGTTAAGAAAAGTTACAGAAAATGGTTTCTGTTGTTGCACGTGTTTTGGTCTTCGCATTCGCGAAGGGCCAGTAAAGGAGGTGTCAAGATTCTCCTTCACGTTCTTGAAAGGGAGTCCCACGTTCTCGAAGGGCCGGATTAGTAAGCATTGCGTTCGCGAGAGGCTTGGTCGTGTTCGCGTATGTTGGTGAAGTTGAGTCATCGTGTCCGCGATGGTGGGGTCGTGTTTGCGAAGAAGAATTTTAGTCAATGGATTTTATGTGCTTCGTGAACACGAGGTTTTTACCGTGTTCGCGAGAAGGATTTTCAGGCTTGAGCAAAATGTTTAAAAGGCATCGTTCCCGCGAATTTTGGGTTTATTTCCTCCATAATTGGTCGTTTTTGGAGCTCTTTGAAGGAGATTGAAGAGGGATTCAAGGAGAAACATTTGGAGGTAAGAATTTTCAACTTAGAACTCGATTATATTGTGAAATCTACCTAATATAACATAAAATCTAAGCCTAAAATTGAGGAATTAGAGTTTGAAATTTAGAGACTTTAAAGGAGGATTTGATTGGTCATTTGGACTCCGATTTCAGTGTTCCTGATATGTATAAACTCGTGGTAGGATAAGTATTCTATTGATGTAATTTTTATCGAGTTTCGAGATATGAGCCCGGGGGTCAGGTTTGGTAAATTTTGGAATTTTTGATATTTTTCGATTGTTTTTGCTTGGGCTTCGTTCCCTTAGCATATTTTGACGTTGTGATTCTGATTTTTGAATAGATTCGACGCGAGTGGAGGCTGATTCGATAGGAAAAGGTATCGCTGTGTGGTATTTTTTCCGGTTTGAGGTAAATAATCATTGTAAATTTGGAACTGAGGGCCCGTAGCGACTATTACGCCGCGTATTTTATTTGGAAATCTAATATTATTCGTTATTTCAATCATTTATATTATATTATGGGATGCATGTCATGTTTGGGGCCTTGTGCCGACATGTAGAAACCCTTTTATTCTTTTTCCTCACTTTAGTTGCTAAACATATATCTTCAGTCATATTTTACCTGTTTAAATGTTAAAAATTGGTTTTATCACTCTACTCCTCATTGTGAGGATTGTTTGGCCTAAGTTCCTTAATTTTTATTATTGTTCCCGAGAGGTTGTGAGGTTAATGACTGAGAGAGATTGAAAACCTAAATACGAGGATATATATATATATATATATATATATATATATATATATATATATATATATATATATATATATATATATATAGGATTGGGCTACACGCCGCAGCGATATGTCGCTTGGGCTGTTGGAGCCCCTCCAGAGTCTGCACACCCCCAGTGATCGTTGTCGACTATAAATAATGGATCGGGCTGCATGTCACAGCGGTTACGATGATTTCTATATTCATGACAAATCAATGAGCCGTTGTGGTGAGAGTGAGTACTGAGCGACAAGAGTTGAGTCACGAATGACTGAGAGACTGCCCGAGAGGTCATATTATGAGTGATTCCTTACCCGAGGGGCCAGCTGTGATATTCTTACTGATTTCACTCTTCTTGCAAATTAAGCATGTGTTGGAAATACTGCTAAGTATATGATTTCACATTGTTAAATTGAAAGTGTTGCTTTTATGATGAAACTGATTTTAAACTATAAAGTTGAGCTATTATTATGTTGTTATTACAGTTATATGATTTTTAACTGCTCGTTACTGCTTTCAGTACTTATTTACTTCAGTTACTTGCTGAGTTGGCGTACTCACGTTACTCCTCGCACCTTGTGTGTAGATTCAGGTGCCCGAGGGGCAGAGTGAAGGTCCTCAGTCGTTCCAGTGTTCGACAGAGATTGCAAGGTAGCTGCATGGCATGCACAGCCCTATTTTCTCCTTCCTTTTCTGTTCGTTACCGTATTTTCTTAGACTTATGATGTATTAGATATTCAGTCATGTATTAGAGACTCTAGGCTCATGACACCAGATATTTGGGACTGCGTAGTTTTTTCCTTATATATATATATATATATATATATATATATATATATATATATATATATATATATATATATATATATATATATATATATATATATATATATATATATATATATATATTGCTGTTTGAAACACTTATTATGACAATTTGGCCATTAAACCATGTTAGAAAATGGCTTATTAAATAAAATGGATTGCGATTAAATAGTTGGTCTGGCTTGCCTAGTAATGTGATAGGCGTCATCACAATCGATATTTGGGGTTGTGACACAATAGCATAAAAATTTATTTAAAAGACAGACATTTAATTTTTACTTTATTTTTTTTGACACACAAGTCTAACAAAATATCTGGTGTTACATTGCTCTTAGTAGGGCTTAATTTTGCATGGCTATAATTCCACGGCTTGGAAATCATCAATTTTATGGCAGATAAGAGAGCTACAAGGTTGCTTATAAAATTGGAGCCTGTCAAAAAGATTTGTGTAAGAGAATTACAAGGACCTAAACAATAAACACATTGTTTGGCGTAGGTGGATTAGACCTATTAATAGGCTTTGTCTCATTAGATCTCAATCATTACCTGTTTATAGCTGGTAGGGGTATATATAGATTGGGTTGGTTCGAATTTTACAATTATCAAACTAAATGAATTGTGTCGGGTTATTAAATTTAAGACCAAACCAAACCGATAAAACTCGGATTTTTCCCTCTCGGGTTTTTTTGGGTTTTCGAGTTACTCGAATATTTTTGGATTTTCGGGTTATTCGAGATTTTGTCTCGGTAAAATCTCGTAGAACAAAAAATATAAAATTATGCTCAAAATATTTCTTTAATCCTAGTAAAATACAACTATATAAATTATTTTTCAAGAATATAATACAAAATATGGGATGTGTCATGGCATTATCCTAAAATATTCAACAATAAAGATAATAAAATTATGTACTATTAAATATTAGTAATTAAAGTTATAATAAAAATATACATAATCCAAAAGTACTAATTCATGATAAAATTAATTGATTAATAAGGGAGTATTAATTATATGACTAAACGCTAAAGAAAAATAAAAATATATTATTCCTTTTTATCTAATTTATTACAAAATAAAAAAATAGATATTCAATACATTCATGTTCGTAATATGAATTGAATGTCTTTTGTTAGCATTAATATTAATTTGATTTTTGTTTGAGCTTTTATTAGCATTACTTAATTTACTAGTGTTAATGGCTATAAAGCTTATTGGAATATTCAAAAGTTCTAAGTACAACCTTGAAATAATACCTTAAAAGATAAAATTATAAATATTTTTTAATAATATTTATAAATTACATCACAATAAGTATATTTATATATTAAGTATATTTAAAATTTCTGTATATGTAATGTCGGATTGGTTTGGTTTCGGTTTGACTATTTTTAGTTAAAACCAAACCCAACTAATTATGATCGGGTTTTTTTCCTATACCAAACTAAATCAAACCAAACCATAATCGAATTTTATTTTTTCGATTTGGCTCAAATTATCGAGATGGTACAGTTTGTCGGTTTCCTTTGTACACCTCTTATAGCTGCTATCTAGGAAGGCTTCAAGGCCAAAAACCAATGACAATGGATTTCAAACTTAAACAAAAGAAAAAAATTCAGATAAAAAAGTGTTAAATTAGTTTGATTAGAATATTATGGTGTATATATTAGTTTGAATACTAGTATGTTCTAATCTTTCTTTTAGTTTAGATATGTATTTCCAAATTAAAATATTTTTACGTTATCTTTTCTTTTGTTACATAGATAGAAGAGAAAAAAAAGATAAAATACTTCATCGACAAATAAATGGTAAAGAGGTATGTACATAACAAATGCTCATTTTCATATTCTTTTGCCTTCTGCGTCCCCATGTCACAGAAAAGAATAGAGAGAGTTGTTTATTTAGAGCAAGAGAAATTATTAGGGTTCATATATTTTTGGTAAAAATGTATAATCCTAATTTCGTGGGATTATTGGAGTGTTTTAAGGAATTTAATAAGTTGGAGTGAAAGAAAATCTAATCCCTTAAAAGTTGGGATATATTTAATAGCATATAATTATATTAAAGATTTAAGAAGTAATAAAGTTTTATAAAGTAGGAATAGAATATTAAACAAATATTTTAAAACTATATGGAGTTAACTGATATTTTTAATAGGTAGACCACGTAGATTAAAGACCACTGATGATAATATCTATCTCTAGATTGTTTTTCTGTCGCAGAGAAGCCAAATCGACTTGCTTTCAGGGAGATATGTGAACCAAACATCTTGGTATTTTTTTGGACGTTTTCAATTCATCCAATAAAGCTGGATCACTGCATAAGTGATCCTTTCATATGTTAATTTATTTTATAAGACGTCACTATTAAAACAACATGAATTAGCGACGGACAATTTATAGCTAGACAATAAAATTCGTTATCAATCCTATTAAGCAAGATTAGAGGCAGATTATCAAAATATTCTGTAGCTATAACCAATTTAACGACAGATTAATGATAAAATTCATAGCAACCATTAGATGTTTGTCCTCTTTTTCTTTCCCAATTTTAAGCCATCACGTTGAAAAAGGTTCTTGTTGTTGAGCGATTGAATATACTCCTACCATATATCTATATAGAAGGTAAAGATGATAAAAAAAAATTCAAAAGGGAGGGGGGGTGGGGGGGGGGTGGGGACGTAACAAGACTGTAACTAGGGCAGTATTCAAAAGAACTCATGAAAAAGCTTATCTTGTACGATCAAATCTTTCTATAACTGGTAAAATTTATAGCAATAATCTATGAATATGATTTTTCTTTTTTTTTTTTTTTTTTGTATCTTGTGATTGAGGGGAGCCTTGGAGCAATGATATGAGTTCACGTTATGGAATTAGTCACTGATACTTATATCAGCGTAAGCTACTTACATCACGCCCCTTGTGATGCAGTCCTTCCGCGGACCCTGCGTGAACGTGAGATACTTCATGCACCAGGTCCTTTTTTGCATCTTGTGATCTACCATTCTGCTGCACAGTTTGATTATACAAGACTATTTCAGATTGAAACTCGAAAAGAAGACATAAATAAGTTATATATATTTTATATGCCGGTTATGGAAATGACATACAAAATATATACAACTAACGATATTATTTACAAATTGTATATAAATTTTATTTAAATTATAGTTTTTTATCGGATTCTGTATTAAAATTTGTATTTATGTTATAAATAAATTGTAGATTTTGTCCGAAACTGTGTATATTTTGTAAAAAAAAATAATTGTTACTTTCTGTAAATAGAAAAACTTAGATAAACTGAATAAATAAGTTTAAAATCTCGTATATATACAAAAAAAGAATCCCTTAAAAGAAATCATGATTCTCCCCGCTTAAGGGTCGTTTGGTATGATGTATGAAGAGAATAATTATGGTATGTAATTTTGTACAACTGTATTTATTATTTGATTTGGATTTTAAATCTAAAATACCTAATCATTCTATAAATTAATTTACCAATATGTTTATTATATTAGTCACTTATAACATGGAAACTAATTAATATATAACTTATACATGGACAGAGAACAAAATGACAAGGTGAAATATCCAACAGTATAATTGTAAACTCATTGCTTTTGTGTTTAAAAAATAAATACATATTTAAATAATACTTTGTATATCTGATTTTAGTACAATGAATCAAACACCCAACAAGGAAATAATCCATGTATTACTAATTTATACATAAATAATCCTCACACATAATTTATTTATAACTTGTCTTTGAATCAAACGACCCCTTAATATCTTCAAGAATCTCTGATAATTATAATTTACAGAGAAGACAAAATATTTTTGCCTGTTTGATTTGACTTTTCTGAAATAACAAAAGTCTTAGCTATTGCTCTCAAATGGCGCTTCTGTACTTTTCCAGTTGCAGTCTTAGGCAATTCTTCCACAAATTTCACCTTTTTTGGTACCATAAATCCAGGCAAATTTGATTTACAATGAGCAATAATATCAACTTCTTTAATTTCTGAATTTTTGCTCAATATAATAAATGCACATGGACTTTCACCCCATTTGAAATGTGGCATGGCCACAACAGAAACTTCTACTACATTTGGATGTCTCATAATTGCACTTTCAACTTCAATACTACTAATATTTTCTCCACCTGAAATTATCACATCTTTGCTTCTATCTTTAATTTCCAAATACCCATCTGAGTGAATTACTCCAACATCTCCTGTAAAAAACCAACCATTTTTAAATACTTCTGAATTCGCTTTGTCATTCTTGAAATACCCTTTCATAATACTACTCCCTCGTAAACATATTTCCCCTATTGATTTTCCATCTCGTGGCACACTTTGCATATTCTTGAAATTTTTCACATCAACATCTGCTAGTGTTAAAGTCCCAACTCCTTGTCTTGCTTTCAATTTGGCTTTATTTTCACTAGGCAATTTGTTCCATTTTTGTTGCCACTCACATACAAGGGCTGGTCCAGTGGCTTCTGTGATCCCATAAGCATGGACCACATGGAACCCGAGTCTCTCGATTTTTTCTAAAAGTGGCGCAGGAGGTGGTGCGCCACCTGTTAGAATTTGCACTCTAGTTGTTATGGCTCTGTATTCGTGTGGTTTTGCTTCGAGAAGGATGTTGAAAACAATAGGTGCACAACACATATGTGTAACATTATGTGACACTATGTTTGTGTACATTTCTTGAGCTGTAGTATTGCGAATGCAAATATTGGTCCCACCTCTTGCAGCTATGCCCCATGTGAAAGTCCATCCATTACAATGAAACATTGGTAAGGACCATAAGTAGACAGGTTCAGTACCCATTTCCCAACCTAATATTGAACTCAAAGTGCTCAAATATGCTCCTCTATGACTGTACACAACTCCCTTAGGATCTGATGTCGTACCTGTTAGAAAACATAATTAAGTAATTAAAAATATATATTTTTTAATATTTTGAATTTTTCGACGAAATGATTGTAGATTTCAACGGTACCTGATGTATAATTCAAGGTAATTGGATCCCATTCATCGGTAATTTCTTCGGGGATGTAGCATGGATTCCCTTGGAACACCAACTGCTCGTACTCAAGCTCTCCTAGCCGGATTCCGGTAGGGGAGTTGATGTCATCGATGACAACGACCAGAGGCATTAGCATTTCAGAAATTTTGGACCTCTCAAAGTCGGCCTGTAGAAGTTCGAGGGCCTTTTTTGCAATTTCCAGGTATTCATAATCAACAAGAAGTACTTTGGCTTCAGAGTGTTTGAGAATGACTGCAATGGTCTTAGCGTCTAGCCTTATATTTATGGCATTCAACACAGCCCCTGCCATTGGCACAGCAAAATGCATTTCATACATTGCTGGGATATTTGGAGCCAACACTGAAACCTGTATAAGAAAAGATAATTAATTATTAAACACATAATTTTGTTACGTAATCACTATATAGTATTGACATCTTGCTCATTTTTTTGTGTTGCATGTGTTATTTTGTTGAGTAGAGTCATGGATGTTAAAAGTGCTAACTTGTTGCTTTGAAAATTGTCACAAACATAATTTCACATCTTTTGGCGCCAAAAAAATATGACTGAAATGAGTCGGTTTCGTAAAAAATAAATGGAGAAAAATATTTAAAAGCCGACCATCTTCGATAGTTGTTCCGGTTAGTTTTTTGACCAACCGAAGCCGGTCGACATGCTGCGGTCGGTTTTTGCCGAATTTCTAATAGTGTAAATTACTATATGCTTATCGTTAGTGGCGGAGCCACATGTATTCAAGGGGTTTTCACCCCTTCGTCGGAAAAGTACACTATTAAATATACTTCATATTAACAATCCTTAGCTTCTTTATGGATTTACTTCTTCATATTTGACCCTTTTTAATGAAAAACCTATTTCCGCCACTCCTGATGCTACATGTCAATGTATATTATTTCAAACTATTACTACATTAGAGGTTAATTTTGTTCATATACTTACCACATCATTCTTGACAATATTTAGGGATCGGAGAGAGGAAGCGAGGCGACAACAACGCTCGTAGGTTTGGCTCCACGTGAAACTGACACCACCATAGATGATGGAGGTCCTATTGGCATAAGATTTTGAGGCCCTAGTTAAGAAGGTAAGAGGAGTTAGAGGCACATAATTTGCTCCACATTTTGGTAATATATCCATAGTCTTAGAGTGGAATTTATGTTTTTTCAAGAAGTATAGGCTCTTAAATTTGTTTTGCAGAAAGGTTTAAGAGTTTGTGCAAAAGATGCAGCTGAAAGGGTTAGTTTATATAGGGAAATGCAATGGAGAATCAGGACAATATGGTCCATATATGGGTCCCCGCATGGACGTTGTTTAGGTGGTAAGTAACAGGGAAAATGAAGTTGTACAGCCGTTCTCAAAATAATATTAGAAAAAAATGTATAATTTCGTATGTATATATATTCTGTATGTATTATATACAATAAATATATAACTTATATACTTTTTCGACTATCAAATATAAATAATTTCTGGCACGAGCTTAAAATAAAAAAGAAAATCTGTAGAGTCAGATATAGTGTTTTATGTGTAAATATTATATATATTTGACGTATGTTATACTTTTGGGACATATATAAAATCTGCCCCGATTATTAATGGTGCTCCAACGTGGCTGTGGACCCAAACCTATCATCATTGGTGGATGTCTCGTGGAATGCTACTATCCTAAGCCTATTTCACTCATTCCTAAAGAATGTTTACATTGTTAGTGTATATATATTGTAATAGAAAACGTGTCTTATATTTTCAAATTATTAATCCGAGCTAACATTTATAACTATCTTTTTAACGACTTGATACTATAAAATTTTCTTATATAGTCAATATATAGAAATTAAAATTCTAGTTTAATAATAAGAGAAAATGAAAAAAGAAAATTGTTGATCACATAACAACTATGTTAAGCCGCCAAAACATAAGCAGTATGCACTCATAATTATGTTTTATACAACTCGTATGATAATTGTTTAGCTTAAAAGTAATCGATATTCTTTGCAAGATTAAAAAACAATCAAAAAATGATAAGCGTAAATCGTAATCAAATATAATCTGACCTAGAGGTTAGATAAGCGATATTGACATTCTAGATTTCGAAAATAAAGAAAATAGTCTTAGCTTAAGAGAGAAGCAATAGTAAGAGACAGAGAAAGAGATAGAGATAGAGATAGAGGTAGAGAGAGAAGTTGTATTATTAGAGAATAAGCATAATATATATTACAATACAAAAGTCTCATTTATATAATAGGAGACCTTCCTAGAAATAATCAAAAAAGTACAAAAGTTGGTGGATTCCACTTAGTGAAGAAGTTAATCTCTAAATGATGTTGCTTTCGTCCGCACTTCCAGGTCGTGTCCTCACTTTGGTCGACGTTTGCTTATTGGGCATACACGTTAATCATGGGGACATGGAGGGCCAAATTTGACCCCATACAGTTAGTCCTTCCGTTCGGTTGAGACGTGCTCGATGGGCATCGTCAATGGACAGATTCAAAACCTCGTCCTGAGAGAATTTGGCCACATCCTCGGACATTAACATGAATGATACAAAAATACATGACACAATTGAACCGTTGACGTATGGTCACTTTTTGAAATGATGTCACTAGTCACATGCGTCATTATTACTTTATGTTCCCGAGGTAGTTCAGTTGGTGATGTGACATTCTGGTTTCCCGTGCCCTTTTTAATCATACCTTTTCGATTTCCGCATAACTCCATTCTATAAATAGGAGAATGTTAAAAATGATTCATCTTTTGACCCTTTGAGAATACTTTATTATTCCCTTTTCTGTCTTGCTTTCTTGCACTCAATATCTTGTGTGAGATTTTCCCTATTTCTGTGTGGTTGTATTTCTCGTCACCAGTATTTCAAAATCAGTTCATATGGCAATACTCCAAAGTATCAAGAAAAGAAAGGGTACTGCCCAATCTAGGGTTCCGCCCTCTTCTGGCGGCGAAGAGGAGGAGACTGAAAAGGCACTGGTTCCCCTCTCTGTGGAGAATGTGCTTCCGAAAGAGATGCACGTTCGAAGTAATTTTAAAACGAAGAGTGCATTTATTCTTGGGAGCATAGTGAACTTCTGCAATCCCACTTAGAAAACCTTCGATCCACGTACCACATTCCGGGCCATATAGAAATGTTTCGGCTGGGACAGATTATGCCAATGTGCATAGGCCTAGGTTTTGTACCTTTTACGAGTATCCGTTTAGGATTGGGTATACCTTATAATTTAACCCTTTAGAGGAGGAGCTATGCCTCTTTTACAGGGTGTGTCCGGCCCAGCTCATGCCTTATATGTTGAAGGTGTGTAGAAATCATACTACATACGCGGACACGGCGAGGAGCGAGTTCTTGGTTCATCATCTTCTGCATATGTTCAGCCGTACTTACTTGAGGGGTACAATTCTTCATTTGAAGAGTCGTGGTATGAAGAGCTTTGTAGTGAAGTGTAACGATAAGACCAATCACGACTTCTGGAAAAGATATTTCTACATTAGGACAGAGCGCCTGCCGTCTAATCCTGAAGGGTTCCCTGAGAGATGGAACTCAGAACGTATGTATCCTTGTGTGAATTTCGTGATTAATTGGGGTTCTGACTTTTTAGCCGTTGTGACTTCTTTTCCTCTTTTTGGTAGTGATGGCTTCTCCACCTAGGTCCATCGAGAATATTAGATCGTGGGTGGAGGGGTTGATACCATACGTGGAGGAGTGCCGCTCTTGGCCCGTATTCCGTAACCACTACGGCCCGCCAGGTATTTAAAGCCTCTTAAATTTTCATTACCTGACACGTTTGTGTTTTCAGGTCGGGTTGTTTATAGAAAGATGAAGTCTGTATTTTCCCCGTCTAGGGCAGAGGTCTATTCAAATGATGAAGTCGTATCACGCAGCTCGCCCAGTGATAGCGCTCCTGCGGGTTCTTAGCAGGGGTGGAGGCGCTGGTGGCATCTGAGTCGACGCCCGAAGCCGTGCTAGTGACAACACCATAGGTCCTGCCTGTGATGGTGCCTGAGGCCGTGCCTATGATGGTTCTTAAGGCTACAGCGGTGGAGGAGGTTTCTAAAGGCGAAGATCCGCTGGAGAGAAAGAGGCTGCGGCTGATTACCAATAAGGGGATTGCGACCGAGGACATGAGGCGTAGCGAGCCCTGTCGAGAGCCAACGCCAGTTTTTATGGCCAAGGTCATTCGTTCAGGGAGGTCGGCTCCTCGAAGGACAATCGTCGCTGTTGCCAATTCAGCCCCCACACCAGAGGGCAGGTCGTCCTCTGCAGTTGGGGAAGCGGAGGTAGAAATTGGGAGGATGGGCTTTGAGGCTGCTCCTGGAGATGCAACGGGGGATTCAGCCCATATGGATACGAGGACGGGCAGGTCTACCCGCCAAATCATGATCCTAGACGGGTATAACTTGTTAGAAAATAGCGAAAAAGCCTCAGCGGAGATGACCTTTTAATGTGCGTCTGTAGAGGATGAAACACTGAAGGGCGTTAGTAACAGCGATTTTTCTAGAAGGGTCGCCGGTGCAGCTTTTGCAGGCAGCTTTCAAATTTTCCTTTATGGGTCGTAAAGGTGACATTTGTACATACTAACTTGTATTTCCTCTCTTTCCTCATTCTTTTTAGACCCTTGTCTTGGAGGTGGAGAGGAGGCGGCGAGAGCACAAGAAGGAGGCCACCTTCAACAGGACCCTCGGTTTCAGTTGTTCCGTTAGGGTCTTGAACAATCAGAAGCTCAATTGAAGAGGAGGGTGGCCTAGTTGGAGGTCGACGAGCAGCTGATGGCTACTTTGGCTCAAAATATCGAGTTGGAGACTCTCCTTCAATCAAATGAGAAGGAACTGGAGATAAGACGTGGGGTAGCGGCGGAGGCCGCTCAGTTGCAAGCCAGAGTCGCCGCTTTGACTGTTGAGTTGCACGCCAAGGCGGCTGAAATTGATACCCTTGAGCGGGCCACTTTATCAAAGCCAGAAGATTATTCACGTCGTGAGGCGCGCAAAATATGGGTGTTTGCCGAGGCTAGATTAGTCGTGCTCGAGGAGTATTTCTCTACATGCCTAGCCAATGAGGTGGAGGTTGAGGAACAAAGGTGATTAGCCCGTGCTGCCTGTGTTGCTTGTGGTTGTAGATCTAATTCACCCGATAGGACGGGCTATAACTCTGAAGACGTCAATTGTTTAGAGTCCGGGTCTTGGATTTCTAGGGCTTATCCTCCTAGGGGAGATGACGAACCAAATGGGGGGCAAGCAAGTCATTGTGGACAAAACGGCGAAGGCTCTTAGGTATTGTGTGTATATATATATATATATATATTATCTGTAATCGGGGCACTTTTCAGGGTCGGATGTACATGTATATTGTTTGGAGATAATGGAGTATAGCTTTCTGCTAATTTTTCCTTTGCTTTCTTGTTTTTTGATGTCTCGTCTCCATAGAGCGGGTGCTCGTTTACTTGTTGGACTTTTATTGCATTTTTTGCTTTTCGTTCACGTGCTTTATACTCAATCAAACGAGGCCTTAGCCAAATAATTTCGACGTCCTTAGCCGTGAGTGTGAGTTCGACTGTCGTCGAGTCATTCGCTTATTTATCATGGTCGATCTAGGTCGATGTATGACTGCGATGGCTTTGTCCATGATGAAGTTGATGGCCTTGGCCAGAGTGAAATTATGACCTTTGGTCATAACTTGTTGATGTCCTTGGCCATATGGTCGATTTTGACAGTCGTCGAATCATTTGCTTCCCGTAGTTAAACTATCTCGACTGTTCGCTGCGATGGCCTTAGCCATGATTAAGCCGATGGCCTCGACCAGAGTTATGTTGATGACCTTTGGTCATAACTTGTTGATGGCCTTGGCAATATGGTTGATTTTGACTGTCGCTAAATTATTTGCTTGCCGTAGTCGAACTAGGTCAACTGTTGGCGGCGATGGCATTGGCCATGATTCAGTCGATGGCCTTAGCTAGAGTTAACTTGCTGACATTTGGTCATAACTTGTTGATGGCCTTGGCCATATGGTCGATTTCGACTGCTGTCGAATCATTTGCTTGTCGTAGTGGAACTAGGTCGACTTTTGGCGGCGATGGCCTTAGCCATTATTTAGTCGATGGCCTTGGCCAAAGATAAGTTGATGACCTTTACTCATAACTTTTTAATGACCTTGTCCATATGGTAAATCTTCGACTGTCATCGAATCATTTGCTTGCCGTAGTCGAACTAGGTCGACAGTTGGCAGCGATGGCCTTAGCCACTCGCGCATTCGAGATGGCCGTAGCCATTTATGTATTGGGGATGACCGTAGCCGTTTATACATTGGAGAAAGTCGTAGCACTTCCATTGTTTCCAAGTGGAATGCTCCTTTATCGGCTACTGCTATGTTTGTAGGGTCTGTTCCAATTAGTTCCCAATTTTCCTTCGCTTGGGTCTTTGGACGCCAATGTCTTGGCTTTGATGACATAGTCTCCCACTTTCAGTGGTCTTATCTTGGCCCTCTTATTGTAGTATCTTTCGATCTATTTTTTTGTGCCACCATTCTGATGTGGGCAATTTCTCCACCTTTCTTCAGCTTTGTCGAGGTCTTGGAGCATGTTCATGTAATTTTCTGTTCCGCTGGTGTGCGAGTACCTCAAGCTTGGTTCGCCGACCTCGACTGGTATGACCGCGTCGGTTCTGTAGATCAGTGAGTATGGTGTTTCCCCTGTTCTAGATTTGGGTGTGGTCTGATGGGCCAATAATACTTTCGATAGTAGCTCTGGCCATAGCCCTTTGGCTTCCTCAATTTTCTTTTTTAGTATATTTTTAGTATTGTCTTGTTGGAGGATTCTGCTTGGCCATTGGCAGCGGGATGGTATGGAATTGAGACTATTCGCTTGATATGCCATTTTTTGAAGAATTCTGTCTTTTTTTGGCCGACAAATTGTTGTTCGTTGATGCAGCTGATTTTCTTAGGGATACCGAAGCGGCATATGATATTTTTCCATATGAAGGCGATGACCTCATGTTTGTGTATTTGAGCATACGCATCTGCTTCCACCCACATGGAGAAATAGTCAATTAAAACTAGTAGAAATCATAACTTTCCTCGTCCCGCTGGGAGAGGTCCGACTATGTCCATTCCCCAATTGATGAAGGGCCATAGGGATGTGACCGAATGGATAGGTTTTCCTGGTTTGCGTATCATTGGGGCATATTTTTGGCACTATTCGCATCGGCAAACGTATTCCAGTGCTTCTTTCTTCATGGTAGTCCAGTAATGGCCAGCCTGTATGAGGCATCATACGAGGGTGCGGCTACCTGTATGGGCACCGCATTGACCCTCATGCACTTCTTCGAGCACTGGCCTCATTTTGTGCGGCCCTAGACCCTTGGCCAGGGGTGCACCAAACGTCCTTTTGTAGAGGACGTTGTTTATCACACAATACCGGGCAGCTTATACGCGGAGTTTCTTTGCCTCTTATTTGTCAAATGGCAGCGTTCCATCCTATAGGTAGGATACAAATTGGTTGCGCCAGTCCCAAGTCAGATTTAGAGGGCATACCTCAATATGATCGATGGCTGAATGGAGGAGGGTGACAACGCCTTCTTGTGAAAAGTTTTAGTTGTCATGGCAAGTTTTGGTAGGTAGTCTGCTTCGACGTTCTGTGCCCTCAAAATTTGCTCAAGGCGACACTCATCGAACTCGGCCATCAACCTATCGATTTCTGACTGGTATTTCTGCAGTCTTTTTTCTTTTATTTGGTATGTCCCAGCGACCTGATTTACTACAACTTGGGAGTTGCAATGGAGGATGATTTGTCGAGTCCCATACTTGATGTCTAGTTTCTTACCTGCAACTACGGCCTCGTACATGACCTCATTGTTAGTCATTTCAGTGCATCGTATAGACTGGCGAATCGTTTCACCCGTGGGGACCTCAAGGACGAGTCCCAGTATCGATCCCGATGCATTGGCGGCACCGTTAGTATAGAGAGTTCATAGGTCCGTATTGGAGGAGAAACGTTGTGCCTCAAGTTCTAGCACTGGCAGGATTTCTACGCTGAAATCCACTATAAAGTCGGCAAGTACTTGCGACTTGATGACTGTTCTTGGGTGATACGAGATGTCGTGCTTGCTGAGCTCAATGGCCTATCTGGCGAGCGGCCTGATAATTTAGGCTTGTGTAGGACGCTTCCCAATGGGAATGTCGTTACCACTTTTATGGGGTGGCATTGAAAATAAGGTCGGAGCTTCTGTGAAGCCACGACCAATGCCAGAGCTAATCTCTCATGGTGTGGATATCGTATTTCGGCGTCCACTAGTGTTTTTCTAGTGTAATAAATAGGAGATTGTGTACCTTTGTTTTCGCGGACCGGGACTGCGCTAAGGGCAGCCTCAAATACGGCCAGATACACCAGCAGGGGTTCGCCAGGGCTCACTTTGACTAATAGGGGCGATGAGGATAGGTACACTTTCAGCTTTCTCAAGGCTTTGACACACTCCTCATTCCACTATAACCCTTGGTCTCTTTTCAGCACATTGAGAAATTTATGGCACCTTTCGGAGGACCTCGAGATAAATATGGATACAACGGCTATCCGCCTTGTTAGCTTTTCTACCTGTTTTTTGCTGTTCAATGCCTCAAGTATTGCGTCTATCTCCTTGATCTGGTTTGGGTTTATCTCGATGCCTCATTGTGATACAAGAAATCCTAAGAGTTTCCTTGAGGCCACGCTGAAGGATCACTTATCAGGGTTCAGCATCATTCCATTTCTCCTCAATATCTCGAAGACTTCCTTCATGTGGTTTATGTGGTCTTCTTTCCTTGCCGATTTTACCAGCATGTCGTCGATGTAGACTTCTATGGTCTTACTGAGTTGTTCTTTGAACATCTTGGTGACCAGCCTCTGGTACGTAGCTCCTGCATTTTTAAGTCCGAAGAGCATTACCTTGTAGTAATATGTCCCTTGGTGGGTGATGAAAGTTGTTTTTTCTTGTCCTTCTCGGCCATCATGATCTGGTTGTAGCCGGAATAAGCGTCTAGGAATCTTATCAGCTCGTGTCCTGCGATAGTGTCAATCAGTTGATCGATGTGAGGCAGTGGGAATGAATCTTTTGGGCACGCCTTGTTTAGGTCAGTGAAGTCCACACAAATTCTTCACTCCCCATTTTTCTTTTTGATCTTGAAAACATTGGAGACCCAGTGGGGATATTTTGATTCATTGAAGGAGTCGGTGGCCAGTAGTTTGTCTACCTCATCACTGACCGCTTCATTGATAGCGGCATTGAATTTCGTCCTCATTTGCCGCATGGGCGTGTGTAATGGGTCAACATTTAGCTTGTGAGTGGCGATGTCTCGCGGGATCCCTGGCATTTCTAAATGGGAAAAAGCAAGAAGGTCTGCTTGGTTAGTTAAAAACTCATGATACTTACTTGGATCAGTAAGGTTGTGATCTGCATAGGCTTTCTTTCTGGTGTCGGCATCGTCCAGTTGGACTGGGTTGAGATCTTCGACCGTAGCTTTACAGACCTCCACGATATCAGGAAATTTAATGGCGTCCTTTGTCGGGTCGACCTTAGTCCCCGACATAGCTGATTGCTATGCCTCTGCACTCGCCCCCTTAAGTTGTTTGGTGTGGGCACAATCTTGGGCTATTTTGTAGCATTCCCTTACGGTGCATGGCTCGCCTTGGATGCTGAATTTTCACCATATTGTAGGGAATTTGATCATTTTGTGAAAGCTTGACGGAACTTCTCCCATGGCGTGTATCCATGTGCGTCCTATGATGGCGTTGTATGTCATTTCCTGGTCCATTAAGTGGAATGTTCTTTTCAGCATGACTCCTCCTGCTAAAATGGGTAGGGATATTTCTCCGAGGTCCGTTCCAATATATTATTGAAACTAGTTAGTGTTATGCAGCGCGATATTATGTTGTCCTCGAGTACTATATATATGAGGACCCTCGGGTGGATAATACAGGCATCGCTTCCATCATCAATCATGACTCTTTTAATATTTTTATCTGCGATATGTAAAGTGATAACTAAAGCACCATAGTGAGGGAAAGACAAACCGTCGGCATCAGACTTATCGAAGGTGATACATTCTTCAAAGTCGTCATACCGTTCGTGGGCGAAGGCTCGCTTCAGTTTGTGCATGGTGGTGAGTTTGACGTGGTTGATTGTTGAGTCGTCACCGCCTCTGATGATTAGCGGCCCATGGGGTTGCTCACGTCCGCGTGCAAAGTTGTTTTTCCCTTAGTCATTGAGTAGCTCCCTCAAGTACCCCTAATTTAGCATTCTTACCACTCCTTGCCTTAGGCCTATGCAGTCCTCGATTTTGTGTACTCGTTCCTGATGGAACTCGCACAGGATGTTCGATTTCCTTGTTGAAGGGTCTGATTTCATCTTCGTTGGCCATTGTACCTTATTGTCCAACTTCTCTAGTGCGTACACTATCTCTGAAGGAGACACGCAAAATTTATGCGCTGATAATAAATGAGGCATACCTCTTTCGTTTTGAAATGGAGCGACATGTCGTGTTAGTGCATCCGTATGTCTCGGAGGCGGCGGATAAGAAGATTTGACGTATGGATGGTACCTTTCTTTGTTGAGATGTGGAATTTGTTCCCGTCGTCCCTTGATGCACCGATCTCTTCTAATTTCTGGCTGTATTGTCGTCAACCGTTGTGTTTGCCCGTTGAGGTCGTCTTCATCTGCTCTTACCTCGGCACAATAGGTGTTATGGATTCCTTCCCATGTGGTAGGAGGGTACTTCATGAGACAACTTAGAAGCTTCTTAGTCTCCCTCGAACCATCTCTGCTCAGTCCTTTCTGGAAAGTGGCTACCGCCATGCCTTCCGATACGTTGGGTAGGCTCATCCTTACCCTGTTAAACCTAGCTAGGAAGTCCCTGATTCCTTCTCATGCGGTTTGACGGACAGTGAAGATATCTCTAACCCTTGATTCTGCTTTCTTTACTCCTGCATGAGCGATGCTGAACTTTTCCGGCCATTTCCTCGAACGTAGAAATGATCTTAGCCAGTAGCTGGGAGTACCAAGTCAGAGCTCCTCATGTCAGCATTTCACCGAAATTTTTCAGCAGCACCGACTACACTTGTTCTTTTGAAAGGTCGTTGCCCTTTACAGCCGTGACATAGTGGATCAGATAATCCTTGGGATCCATGATCCCATCGTATACTTTTAGGTAGGGAGGCATTTTAATGGTTTTTAGAATGGAGTACGGGGCAGCCTCCTCAGCATACGGTTGTTAAACAAAACTTCCCACGTCGCGCTTTGG